>OW052099.1:2500000-5000000 GCA_932526535.1 Caradrina clavipalpis | reverse complement strand
GGACCATGGACCCTAACCACAATGGTGGGACAGAGCATGAATACGCTCTAACCCTTCAGGTCCATGCGGCAATTATTCAAAGAGAATAGTTTAACAGAAAGGATTGTAAGGACTGTGTGCCTTAACCCTAAAATGCCACTACGCCTCGCGTTGAGCAAATAAAATCGAACTTACTCACAACGAGGCATAGTCGAATATCGAATGAAGTTTTTGTGGTTCTTATAAAATTATGATAGGGAGTCGAAATTTCAGTATATTTAGAATATTTATACATTTGTCCGTGGCGGGTGTACGGACGGCAGCGCGGATGAGACCTCGGCAAGTACATAATAGGTACAGTGATTTAGTACGGCGCTGCTGGTGATTTTAATGTAATTAGTCTGGCCGAATGTTGCCGCCATTCTGTTTGCTCCCCGACAATGCGGAAACGTAATGCTCTTTGAGAGAATTTCAGAAATTTGGCGAGTAAGCTAAATTATTTGCTGGAAATAAATAAAGGACTGCCAGTGAGTTCTGGCAATCCTTCATTTAGTAATTCGGTTAAATATGTATTTTTTGATGCTGCGTAATACCAACCCAACAGCTATTAAAAATGTATTCTAAATTTAAAAAATCTTTTGCTTTTCTTTATTTCTTTAATTTGGTTTTATTTATCAAATTTTATTGATTTAAGTAAATTAATATAAATTGGATTTTATTTATTTATTGTGATTATATTATTGAAAACATAATACAATTTAATGTGAAATGTAAGTGTGTAATATGTATGAAATAAATATTTTTTCATGACAATAATTACATAATTTTGTACCAACGATCTGTAAAAATTAAAAAGTAAAAAACGAATAAATAGGTAGATAACAAAATAATAACATAATTATCTAAAAAAAACTACTACGAGTATGTAGTAAACTTCTACAACTTTCAACTTCATGTCTAACCGACCGACCTACAAGGAGTCGGTCGGTCACAATTCAAAACTGCCTGTGGTATAATTGAAATGAAAGCTTTGACTTTAAAAAATCTCCTAAATTAAGAATGTTAGTAGGAAACTATAACAAAACGCACGTAGAAATAATTCCCCGTACGTGTACGTAGGATACAGTGTGTAATTACAAAACACAATTATTCATTTGAGTGTTAATGCCTCTTAAAACGAGTCGCGTAAAATATCAAGTGTACATTCTGCGCATATCTTCATGGAGTAGTATGGAGTAGGACCTTTCAAGGAAGTACTTATTTAGATGTTGTGGAGGACGTCTCTTACTAAACTTGTTGATTAAATGTAAAGGCTCCGATAAATCGATCAAAAATAAGTTTCATAGATGTAAAATTATTTTTCAAAATATTTTGTTAGCGCGTCATAGAGACTGCCGACATAAGTAAATCTTAACTTTACATTCGCATGTCGGTGACGCGGTCTTGTTCGCATGTCGGTGATCCGATCCTAGTTTAGGCTAGAACTTAAGGGCATCAAAAATGTTTATTTTTTGGTATCACATTAGTAACGACACCTAATATACAGGATAAGTTTTTAACCAGTGCGTAAATTTTTTTTGGTAGTTCAGTGTCAGTAATAGAACACATTTCCGTGATTAGTTAAAAAAAAAAAATTAAAAAAATTTCATCCTTATCCGAGTTTGAAATAAGCAAAACATCCAGGACATAATCTATTCGCCATACTATCAATGAAAACTCGCGGCCGCTGCCGCCGCCCGGGCGCATGGCTGGGGTGAGGGGGTGGGGAATGCGCTAGCGCCGAGTGACAATGAAATATGGTTTTTAAGTAAACATGTTTCGTAAGCGATAACTTTTTTTTTTTTTACTAAGACATATCAAAATAAAATATACGTGTTTAATAAAACGTGTTGAAGTTTATTATGGCAAAATTTACGCACTGGTTAAAATTTTTTCCTGTATAAGGATCGGCTTCCAGTGTAACCAGATGCAGCTGAATACCTGTGAAAGTCGCATAATAATAGAAATTATAACAACGGCTACCTAGTTAATGAACTTATTAAGTTCGTGGCAAGCCCTTATAACCTTATATTTTACACTATCACTGAACAAAACATTGTTAAGATATCTCTTCAAAAAAAAGTTTCTTACTTACTTTCTTACTTATTGAAAAAAAAAGGAAAATATTCAAATTTAAAAAAACCTACTCCACACTAACCCAAACTCAGCAAGAGTAGAACTGAAATTGTGAAAACGGCAATGACCATGCGAAATAGTGATCATCAAAATTCCATGAGCGCAGTACTATTAGCAGGCGAGGGTTGAAACTACCCAACTCGACCTCTCTGAGCCACGCCGTTATGATAACTGCCTGGCTTATTGGTCAGTTCTGGCACTACTTTTTGAGAGGTTAAGTTTAGTTGCTTGGTAGCTTTTTTGGATCGAAAATTTGATTATATAAAAAGTGTTTCTTCAGCAATATTTGCCGAAGTGGCCGGGCTACCGAAAATAATGCCGAGAATCAAGCAATTGGTCAGTTTTGGAACTACTTATTGAGAGTTGGAGTGTAGTTGCTTGGTGGCTTTTTCAGATCGAAAATCTGATAATAAAAAAGTGTTTCTTTCAGCAATATTTTCCGGAGATGCCGAGCTACCGAAAATATTGCCGAGTACAACAACGTTTTAAGTGTGGCCGGACTATACTTCAACATAGTTAGTTTTAATAAAAAATGGTAGTGGTTTACACTCAATAGCGGTTATAAGAAAGAGCGAGGTAAAATCTAACTAGATCAGTTCTCTTGTTGGAATATTGTTAAATAAAAAATTCTAATAGGTGACCAAATAACTAATAGAAACTTATTCTAATTAGACATGCCAACCTTTCATTTTATAAGAATATTATGATACATGAAGTAGTACGTAACTGAATGTTTAATTTGCAATAATATATAAATAAACAAATTAATAAATAAACTTAGATCTCCTTTTACCTTTTATACATTATTATTTCTTCGTCAAACAATCAACACGCAAACATGTGGGTACTAGTAATAGGTAAGCGTCTTCTCTTCATACAATTTCATCTCTCAAAGATTGGTCCATATTTTGTTTGATGAACTTAACATGCTGGCTTATCTTTCTGAAGCATACAGCTACACGTAAGTTTCCGTCGGTCCAATTGACTTTTATCTGAAACAAAAGAAATTTATTATTTATTATTGAATTGTTTTTTTTTTTTTAAAGAAATTATAACACTTAATTTTTTTTTAAATAACTCTACTCTGTTGGTGTCTCTGGAAAAATCGCCCTCGTAGAATTCAGATGAAGTGAGTTTTCGTTCTTTTTATCTTAAGGATAGGATAGCTCACCTCAATCTCAAAATATATTGCTGCATCAGAACATAATGGCAATATAAAGACGCTACCTCGATAATTGATTTAATAAATTCTACTAACTAAATACAAAAAAATACCCTAACCCCAGCTAAACAAAATCCCAAATCCATCGTTATTCGGATAATAATAAAAAAATTCAACCGAATAAGCATAAAAATAAAAACACGTCAAAAACCTGCATTTCAAAAGTCGGTTAAAACAAAAAGCGCTCATCGCGTACCGCAGTAGCTCCGACAAAAACAATTGTTCCACATACCATGTCATGTGGAGCTAGAAATTATGACTCCAAGAATGACCAGGCGGAATGTAGAAGGCCGAAATTCCTGGAGGGATGGGGGGACCCCACCGGCACCCAGAGAGGTATGTGAACGAATTAGGGGTGCAATCGTAGTCTGGCATTCACATTTTCTGTTCTTACCTAGTAGTTTAATTTTATACGAGTTTTAGTTGCGAAAGTGGGTGCATTTTACTGTGTGCTTTTTTTAGGTAGATAATTTTATTTTGCAAATATGGGTAGTGGGATAATGGCGATAAGATTTTAATAGGTTCAGAGATATTAACTAAATAACTTAACATGTTAATAATATTTTGAAATGTTAGACAATAAAGTATGTTTAAAATTATACTAATTTAAAAAGTAATTTTACTAGAGAACTCGCTTATATTGTAATGACCTACCACTGCTAAAAAATTACGGATTCCTTTTTCCTTGCCTTGTAGTCTTGTTTTGTAGATGTTTTAACAAATCTTATCCTACTATAATAATTATTAGAAATGCGAAAATTTGTGGGGATGGACAGATGCATGGATGGATGTTTGTTCCTCTTTCACGCTTAAATGGGTGAACGGATCTGGATGAAATTTGGCACTGAGCTAGATTGTAGTGTGAAATAACACATAGGATACTTTTTATCCCCAAAAAATACGGTTCTGGTGAGATAATGTATCAAATTTGACGCGAACGAAGTCGCGAGGAGAAGCCAGTTTCATATAAAAACACTTAAAATGCCAAATCTGTAGGTTGAGAAAATGTTTATGCCGTACAGATATGTATGTCCAGCAAACCTTGCTGTTTCAGTAAGTACGGATATACCTTCATAAATTCTAACTAGATTTTTTTTATAGTTGCATCAGACTGGTGTTCAACTTTTAAAATAAGAAAAAATTGGTCCTATTTTGAAATAAACTTTACAATATTTTTTCATCTATACTAATATTAAAAAGAGGAAAGATTTGTATGTATGTAACGAATAAACTCAAAAACTATACTCAATACTCAATTATTGACTCAATACACAATGTATCGACCTACTGGAACTACCTGAAACTACTGGACCGATTTCAAAAATTCTTTCAAAATTAGAATGCTATATTATCCCTGATAAACATAAGCTATATAACATCACGCTACGACACACGGGAACGGAGTAGTAACCATAGACGTAACTTAACCCGAGTGAAATCGAACTCGCGCATAGTTTGCTAGTATTATACTACTAATCCTACGCAGTTCGCAACAAGCAACTATCAGAAGGCAATATTGTTTGTTAACAGTAAAGTTTATACCTATTTGAACACAAATATGACCTTTAGGCTGTTCTTACGTCATTATTGAAGTTATCTTAGCATATTCCGGTCAAATATCAAAGTTTATTACGATCAGGGCAAAGTTGTATCCAACATTTAAATTATCATCCGCCTAGTCTTTCTTCAAATATTTTAAGGTCAACTTCCAGTCTAACTGGATGCAGCTGATCAGTATGTCCGTCACGAAATTAATCAGAAAAGATCAGTGGAGTAGTAAGCAACCTGCACATAATATTTCAAACATAATAGTCCATTTTGTGAAAGATAACACACCTAATCGATATGTTGCGTATATTATCCGTATACACAATCAGAACATTGATTCAAACGAAAAACAACAAGCTTGACAGAAAATGATTTACTATCAAAGTTCAATAAAACAAGACCTGTAAAAAAATTTGCAACATACTGGCCCACCTTCTGGTCCGACTGCCTATGCTGGTTGTCAAACTTTCGGTCTCCTGACTATCCCGGAACCATTGTCAGACTTACGGATGAAAGCTGGAGAACGGCACGGCGCGCGGCGCGGGCTTAGCCCGAAGCAAACTACTCAAGTGATCAGCTGTCATCGGAGGCTAACCGTTTCTTATCTATGCGTACGACCATTCCCAACATATATTCCTAATTACAGCTCACCGCTTGACTAGCTCGCTTTGGTTTAAGGAAGATCTTAGGACTACTTTAGAGATTTCTTTGTAACGGTCAGCCCAATCCTTAAGTCAATGGCAATATAATTTTATCAAGAGCTTTCAATTACTTTGGTTCTACATATCTTCAGGTCTTTTTTTATTTTTTTTTATAGACGGGAAATCATCAAATAACTTCCCCCGCCCTGGGCGGGGCGGGAGGGAGTGTCAGACTTTTACTGACTAAAACCCGTCTATGTTCCTTCATGTGCCCTTTGCGTTCCGGGGGCGCGGTATCTCTTTCGAACAACCCGCAGCCCCGGCAGGCATCGGCCCTCAGTGGCCCCATCCAATTTTGCTGACATCTCTTTGAGGCGCGCGTGGAACACGAACGCGCCGTCGACACGGTCTGTCGCTAGTGAACGTACGGACGGTGAGCTACCCATTGCTCACCGTCCACAGACCCGCGTCTACGGTGGCCGGGAGTCGTCTCGTGGCTCCCGACGCCCGGATCGTCTGCCGCGGCGGCCGCTGGGACGGGGGACCCTCCTTTCCCTCTCCCGTCCCGCCGCCTCCTTCTCTAGCATTACAGCTTCGCAGAAGGAGGCGACTGCTTCCCATTCCCCCTCGCTCCGGACCATGGCCTGAACCAGTGCCGGACGCGAGAGGGCGCCGCCGCCGATGGCCGCCTCGAGGACTCGGCGGTGCTCAGCCCAAGCAGGGCACACCGCCAAAGTATGCTCCACCGTGTCCTCGGGGCGATCCTCACAATGGTGACACCCGGGCGATTCCTCCCGCCCGATCAGGTGCAGGAACCTCCCGAAACATCCGTGTCCGGTGAGGACCTGCGTCAGGCGGTAGGTGAGGGCGCCGTGGCGCCGCTCCAGCCACTCCTCAAAGAGGGGACTTACCGCCTCAATCGAGGCGTGCCCTGCACAAGGCTGCGACAGTCGCTCTCTCCATGTCGCCATGAGATCGAGCCGGAGTTCCGTCCGCTGGGCGGCAATTTGCCGCGGCAGCGGAGTTTCCCCCCGGCCCAGTGCCTCCGCGCGCCACTCGTGTAGGCGCGCGAGGACCAGCGCCTCCAGATCCCATGGCGGCAATCCGGCAAGGAGGCTCGCTGCCTCGCCGGAGATCGTGCGGTATCCGCGGATGACCCTTATGGCGATCACCCGCTGGGACGCGTTCAGGTAGTGGGATCTTCAGGTCTATGTTCTTATATGGAAGCTAATCCCAGTCCACTTTTCTTACTGAAAGTTAAGAACAGCCCAAGTGAGAGTAGGCTACGTAACACTTGATTCTCTTCACACTTCCGCTGGTATTAAAGATTCCACGGTCACCTCACTCCACAAACAAATTAACGGCCACAAATCCAAGCACATAACACCACATTTTTCACCCAACCCATAAAGGTACGCCCACACCACACATACGCGAACAAACGCACAATGCGTAGTTACGTATTAATCATGCGATACGCGGCCGGAACGGTCGGTCGTTAATCATTGAGCGGCCGGAACACCGCCCCCTCCCGCAATCTGAAGGGGGCTTTTTGTTAATTAATCCGCACTTATGTGACGCTTTTATGTATTGTCGGTGATTGTGCTGTTACTTATATTACTAGAGCTACGTGGCTATCGTTTTTTGGTTAACGATGTTGTGATTGATGGGTGTGCAAAAATTTATTCTAATCATAAGGACTTATAACACTACTAGTTTCTGTCGGTAGCTTTGTTTGCGCAGTCTTTGTAATTAGGCAAGTCCTAAATTATCGCGCTAGGACATAAAACGGGATAAAAAATATTCTACATGTTAAACTAGATGGTTGCAGTTCCACAGTCTTAAATCAAACGCTTTGATTCCAGATTTATTGTGCTAACTGTCAGAGTATGGAATTCACTGCCGGCCTCTCTGTTTCCTTATAAGTATAACGGGTATCTTCAAGCCACGAGTGAACCGGTTCATCCTAAGCGTGTTCCATCTTAGGCCTCATCATCACTTAAGATTTAGTGAGTTGCGGTCAAACGCAAGCCTATTAGAATATAAAAAAAACACATGTAGATCAAGATCTACATGTGTACTACATTACAGCGTGATACTTTCACTACTGAAAAGATTAAGCATGAAAGAGTAACAAACATTCCTCCATACATCTATCCGTACGAACTTTAAAGTTTATGGGATGGGTGTAGACTTTGTCATTTATCGGTATATAAGTACCTTCAATGTATATGTATGTGTATTTAAAAATGGTCTAATTTTATTAGCAATACATTGTAATAGATTCGCTTAGATATTATTGTTACTAGTTTGACTTGAATAGATTTAGAAATCCGTTTTCGATAGCAATTCAAAATCAACTGTATATTATCATCCAAGGCAGAAATAATTGCGCTCTGAACTAAGCTGTGATTTCCTGCAAAAGCTTAAGAACTTAACAAACATATTGCATTCTGCTACTTCAAAAGCTACCCACACAAAAAAAAAACCTGCAACGAGAAAAAATCAACACCATCACACCTATATTCCCCGAAGGGTTTAGCAGAGGTGTACTAAATGTACATCCACAGTTCACCGGTATTTTTAGGTTCCATATAACAGGTGGGACTACTGCCATTAACCGAGCACAAATCCTAACTCCGAGCAAAAAAATCAATGTGTAAAAATATATTTTATTATTCGCCCTAACCAAATTAATTAAAACAACATATTCATAAGAAGCAGACCAGCGTGTAGGGTTGCCTCCATCACTCAAGTTTTCTTCAACGGGTATAAAATTATGTTCGCATAACACCTCCATCACGCGCACACCCTACATTAATCATGTCGAGACAGGACTATTTATAGTATTAGTACGTAGTCTGGGTATACCTTTATGCAGCGTCTGCAAATGATTTTATTTGTTAACGCAAATTCATGTGTTGGTATTCGTTTTGAAGGATTTTTTTGGTTTGTGGGTATTTTTGACCGACTTCAAATAGGAGGAGGTTATTAGTTTGGATTTTTATTTTATGTCTTTTTTATGTATTAGCAAAATTTATTTTTGTTTGAAAATGTTTGTAACCTATTTATGTGAAAGCAGTTTTAGGTGGTAGTACTTATGTTCTTAGGTGCACTGCACTAAAATCGAAGAGTGACTACCTAAGAGACTGCTGTGCTGCGTGTCTCGTTTTCGAATATCGCCCGGAATAAATATTTGTATTACACACAGTCCCGCTAAGTCTGATGTTTGTGTATGTAACATTAAATGTAAAAAATAAAATAATGGACATAGGCTACTTATTACTCCGCTGTTTCGTGTGCATACGTGACTTTTACGAAAACGAAGTCGCGGGCAAAACCTAGTGATCTATATAAGGTTTGGAACACACATGTATCGTCAATCAACATTCGCTAACTATTTTTCTAAGCTAACTTTTTTTAAACTTATAAAGCAAGCAGAACCAGCTATAACATATTGAAATAATAATAACTATGTTACAGTACTATATAATTAAAACTATTCAATTAACGGACCAAACACCTCCCCTTTGCATAAACCTCCCTACTGATCCAAGATTGCGAGTCCAAACAACAGCTTGGCAGACCCCTTATATACTGCAAAGTATTCAAAACTATTGCATTATTTTTATCAAAGCCTATGACGCCATTAATGTCCATTATCTTGCATCTCTATCGCACATCACCCCGTCCTTGTCTCCACCCCCGTCTAAAGAGCGGAAGGGACTATTGTCTGTGTAACAATACAAAATGTCGAACTTTTGGGTGTAAAACTTGCATTTGTATGTATGTGATGTTATGATCTTGTTTCACTAATAAAGATGTACTCACGTACTTAGTTTGATTTTGAAATGGTGTCACAGTTTAAAGTTTCTTTATCATCATCATCATCATCATCATCATATTAGAAGAACATCGACATCATCCACCGAACATAGGCCTCCCCTGGAGATTACAGCCACAATGACCGGTCCTGCGCTGCCTGTATTCAAGGATTTCTTGTGACCTTTACCAGTTAGAATTTACTTATTTATCTTATCTGTGGCACACTGAGGTAATTAGTTGTATTTTTAATCGATTAAAAAAAAAAGAGAAGCTTCTTTATTCGGTTGCATTTTATTTGTGTTTATTCAGAACCAACCCTGCCAATTATCGACCGGTTTAGAAAATTCTTTATTTATTCGAAAGGATATGCTTTCAGATTAGTCACATTGAAAATTTATTATAATCAGTAAAATCAACCTTATTCTATGATGTGACAAACGGTTCTAGTATAGATTTTAATGGTTTTGCATTGCCAACATAATTGACCTAACTCTCCACACTTTAAAAGTCACCAGCGTGCGTCTTCATAGGGCTGGAGACTACGGAATATTTTCCCATAAACGTACCAATATTTTTGTATTACAGTTTGACACGAGCAACTAGCTGCAAGTTTCTGACGAACTAAACGACTCCTTGACAATTCAAAAGAGTATAATTGAAAGAAATGCTTTGACTTTGACACATTATTTTATCTACTTCACTTACAAATCTTTACTATTAGATTATACTATAAAGAACATAATTAATTGAATAATATTACGGTCCCCAGTTGCCCGGTAGCTACCTATCGAACCCACAACCTCATGCATCAAAGGCGGGCATTATAGCCACGACACTATTACTACATGCAAATAGTTAATTAAAAAAAAAAAAAAAAATCAAGCAATCACTTCATTCCCTTCCAAGTCTGACCAGACCACACACAACCACTGTACAGTAACTAAACAACAACAAAACATTTAAAACACAACGAAAATGTACCAAAAACATTGTTGAAAGATATTTCTCAGCAGAATAGTCAAGTTGAAAGTACCGCGGGTGTCTTACACACGAGAGCGCAGGAATAATGAGATACCAACTACTTACTTGTTACAAAGAAAATTCGTCTCTGGGACTCTATGGACAGACGCACACAATTTTATGCATATTTTAGCTTGTTTTGTAGTTTGTGTAGAATGTTTTTAACGATTTTTAGGACTAACTAGGACGTATTTATTTAAACTTTATGCAACAAAAAGTATAAAGGCGGACTTAATTGTTTTTTTATATCGTTGAATGGCAAGCAAGCCGTCGGTCCACCTTATGTTAAGTGGTCACCGGCACCTATAGACATATCATAAAAGCAAATATGTTGCCATCCCAGAAAAAAGTTGGAATGTCTCATGTGCCTGTAATTACACCGCTTAAGATATTCTCTAACAGTCAACCAAAATTGGTGAAAATTGTAGTGGTGGTTAAATTAATAAAAAGATATTTAAATATTTCAAATTTAAAATAAAGCAAAATAAAATCAATTAATATCTCCCCTATATTGAAGGGCAAACGAGTCTGATGACATTTGTAAATATTTTCATACCGGAGGTTAAGAGTACAACCTCCCAATAACCGGACTATGAATTCGGTTAAAATAGGCGTTTCCAATTTCCGAACTCACGTTTTGTTTCACTAGAGGACTGTAACAAAGTTTGTAGGCTCGTAGCAAAACGGCTACGGGCTACGGCGTAGGCGGCGTAGGCGGATGGTCTACGCAATCGAGTTACGATGCTGCGGTCAAGTTTTGGGTAGGTAAATGTGTTTGTTTTGTACTATCGATGTACTGTATTCATAATTAGTTAGCTAACGTAAGGACCTGGCTACATAGGAGCGATGGATAACAAACATACGCGGTCGCGGTTTTTATTCTGCGCGGTTTGAATCAGTATAATTTCGCGGTGACTCTAAGTGACCAGAGTGTAAAATTTCATCGGTAATTTTAAAAAAATACCTGCTGTTCCGTACAAGAGTAAGTGCGACACGTACATAGTCAAAATGTATGGAAAAGCTGATTATATTTTTTTACAACAAACAAAATGGGTTTAGAATAATTTATTGAATCCATTCATAAAAGTTTACGTGGCCATGCCGCCTTCTACCCAGTATAAATTTCAAATAAGATTTTTAGTCAAAGTCAAATAATTTATTCCAGTAAGACCATTAAAAGCACTTTTGGGCGTCATTTACAAGAAAATAAATATAAATATTCATTCTAGTAGTTTTTTTTTTCGGATGGGTAATCGTCAAAAGCCTTCTCCCGCCCTGGGCAGGGATTCTAGCTGTTGTATTTAAGATCTAAAATAGCTCCTAAAACCATCAACATTGCCCAACACACAGCTATTTTGTATGCTAACACGATAACACGCTCACCGCGCCTCAATTCCTCAATCACGGGAGCGGTTGATCAATCATATCTGTAACTCAATCGGCCGCCACCGGATATGGGCCCGCAGCCGTGGCAGGTACCGCCCATTTTAACTGCACATAAACGAGTTTTTAGCGGGAAATTGCCAAGTCTAGCCCATAGCCTGGCTATTTAGGAAATATTATTCTATTTGAATTTTCTGTATTGCGTTTTGTCTGGTTAAATTTCTTTTGTTTTGTTTAAATTGTTTAATGTAGACAGATGTTGTGCGTGATATGGTTTTATCTTATAGAATAAAACAGTCTCGTTTGTCCTTCTGTACGCTTTGATCTTTTTTTTTAATAAAAAAAAAGAATACCATCACGCCTATATTCCCCGAAGGGTTAGGCAGAGGTGAACCAATGTACACCCACAGTTCGCCGGTATATTTAGGCCCCATGTAATAGAGGGCGAGCCTATTCCCATTAACCGAGACAAATCCAAACTCCGAGCTGATACTGAGAATTTCATAGAAAAACCCAATAACACTTTTTGCTCGACCTGGGAAACGAACCCGAGACCCCTTGCACAGCAGTCGCACTTGCGACCACGAGACCAACGGGGCAGTTCTTGATCTTTTAAACAACGATTTTAATGTGTTTTCACCAATAGTTAGAGTGATTTAAGAAGGAGGTTTATACGTATAGCACACAACAGCAACATCATGCTACGACCAACAGGAGCGGACCAGTAACCAAAGTCGTAACAGAATGTCACATGTCGTAAATGTCACATCAACAGTGACACGCATTATAATTATTTCACCACTAAGACACGACAAATAATTTGCCATTCAAGTCTGGGCGTTAAATCGTGTGCATTAAAATATTTTTTTATATGATAAGACAATAAAAGAGACAGCGCATGGGCAGTGCGGTTACATTTGCTGTTTGCCATGTCGGAGCGGTACTGTTGTAATGTACGATAATCATTATTTTGTAAACATTTCCATAGGTGGATTGGTACTTGAAATAAGCTACAAATCCTTAGCATCAATCCTAGTACAAGTGCGTGGAGTAAACGTACTACAAATTAGTTCTTATTTTAATTCGAAGTATCCATTTCGCAGTACAATGTAAAAAGCTTTATATTTATATAGCTTTATATTTTTCTTCAATTCGCATCATCCATTGATATGGATGATGCGAATTGAAGAAAAATAACAAAACCAATTCTAAATGGTGGTTTTTCTAATTCGAATACTTTTATGTCAGCGCGCCAGTACTAGGCCTAAAGGTGGTATGCCATCTCACTTCAAGCTCCTCCACCAAAACTCACAGAATAAGATTTTTACAAAATTTACCGAAACTTTTATAAAACACTTAAGTTATGTGGATACTATCTTCTGCCCGTGAATTTGTCCGCGTGGATGTCAAACTGACCATAAATACTACACACTACTTACTACAATAGCGTAGCTTTCAATCAATGAAATATTTTTTGCAATCGGGCCAGAACTTTCAAAGATTCCCTCTTCCAAACTAAAAAAAAAAATTCAAAAGTTTTTAACTTTACCTCTTCATAATATTAGCACCAATTAGAAAATATATCCTATTAGACTGTTTATAACATTCAAACTAGACACATCACCCATTAAAACCAACCAACAGAAAAATACATATATATGTCACCGGAAAATAACAAGATCCGTAAGTTTATCAATTTACTAGGAAGTTTATAAACTTTCGTAAGATTCTAAACGGGAGATAAATTGTAATATTTTACGTCCACATTTTCGTAAATTTATCAATTTCAGACGTCATACGGTAAATTTATAAACTAACGAATATCTATTCGTAAGATTTTATATGGTTCGACCAATCACAGAAACTCTTTTAAATATACGATCTTTGAAATACGTAAAATAACACACTGCTCTCTGATTGGTCAATGTTCATAGTGGCAATGCTTGTGTCCATAGACTTTATGGTTGGTATGGTTTATGTTCCGTGGCCAGCAATGGCGGCCGCGAGGAAGGAGAAGTGACACGTGACAGCCAACCAATCAGATCGCGCGTAGCGTTTGGTTACTGCTTACTTATTATTTTACGAGTGAGTTCAGTAAGTTTATCAATTTACGAAAATGTGGACGTAAAATATTACAATTTATCTCCCGTTTAGAATCTTACGAAAGTTTATAAACTTCCTAGTAAATTGATAAACTTACGGACCTTGTTATTTTCCGGTGACATATATCTACCATCAAGCCTGTATTCTCCATAGGATTAGGCAGAGCTGTACCAATGTACAGCCACAGTTTGCCAGTATTTTTAGGTCCCATGTAATAGGGGGCGAGCCTATTACCATTAACCGGGCACAAATCTTAACACCGCTGCTGAGTATTGCATAGAAAAACCCACTTTGCCCGACCTGGCAATCGAGCCCAAGACCTCTAGCGTAGCAGTCGCTCTTAGGACTACTAGGCTAACGAGGCAGTTAACATTTACCTCTTTATAATACTATATATTATTAGGTTAATTAACACCAATAAGAAAAATATCTTACTATACTAATTAGAATATTTAAACTAGACACGTCTCGCATTAAAACAGAAAATATCTAAGCTAAAACAGATACACAATCATTCTAACAAAAATTCATTCACACAACCAAACCAAACCGCTTAACAACAAACAGCGCTTAATTGCCAAAAACGCCTCTAACTTAATACAATTCCGCACGAGCAAAAAAGCGGCTGCATCAACTTTGAATCGCTTGAAACAAGGTTTAAAAGCTGTAAAGTCTTCGCGGAGTCTCTCACTCTCCGTTTCGTTACAAGTTCGCTGCATTTTTCACCCGACGGCGTCGAGTACTTTCACTACTAACTTTTAAATAAGGTTTCTGATACTTTACGTGTTTAGTCTGTGAAGTAATGGCGGGTGGAAATGGATGATGGCGGTTCACAGTAGTCTTTTAAAAATTAAAAAATCTTTTGAGTGTTTCGGTTGTTTGTATGACCAGATGTATAAACGTGGACGAGGCGAAAGGAGTATGGAAGGATCGTAGTAGTGGCGTTCTGTGGTTTCTGCCTACTCCCATGGGAAAAAGGCGTGATTTTATATAATATTTATGTATGTTTTGGTTATTTTGAAGGTTTAACAGGTGTTAATTGACATATAATAAAGCTATGAAAGTTATGTTTTCTTAATTCCAATGCGATTTTCTTTTTGTTCTCGACTGTACCGGGGAACTTTTTGGTTACAGAGATTTTGAAGGTCAAAGTTCAAACATTTTTTTTGAGGGAACAAGTTTTAATGTTATCATTATAATTAAACTTTTGAGTATCCCCACAATACATGAATTGATGTGTGCACTTACCATGTTTTACGTGTGATATACAGTGATTTTTAACACCAAAAATTTTAGTCCTTTTACCTATATTAAACAGTGTTTTTTTTACTCCAAAATTAAAAGTCATTTCCCAGCAATACCTTTTGCTCAATGTTACTTAGGTATGATGGTAGAGTTATGTGATGAATCTTTTTATACCCAGTGTGGTTTAGGTACATTTTAGGAAACCTTACTTTAATAATGAACACAAAGGTTACTGAGAATAAAACAAAATGTTTTAATTTGAATCTTGTTATAATTAGATGAGGAAATCTTTTTACCAAGGAAAATGTACGTATGACGTCTACATAAACTTTTGAAAGAAAATATACCGTACTCTATTTATATAAAATCTCGGTGGTTATTTGTTTAATCCAAAATATCTGCCTATATTTATTGAGACATTATTGTCGTAAACTATATTATTTTATAGTACCTCTATCACAACAATGGACTTAAAAAGGATCCACTAAAGTACAATTAGAATTTATTGTTTGGCAATAACTTTTATTTTTATTTTTCATCAATGGTTTCAAACAAAAGAAAGAATAAGACTACCTATTCAGTAAAGTTTCTCTATATAGCAAGCTAGCGCCCTCTGTAGCGTGAATGCTCTGTTAAAACTTAGTTTTGTTGCGTGCTACTCGACGATAGATGGCACTGTTCCACATTCTTATAAGATAAAAAAAATAGTATTTCTGATTGGGAACAAGTTGGAAACTTTTAGACAACACTACATTAGTTAGAATTACACAATTTTGATTACAAACCTTGTTGTTCACCTATATTCAACAGTAAAATGTACTTCGACGATTTTATTGAAAAGAATTTTAAGTTTGTTCAAATCGAACCTATTTTTTTTTTGAGTACCCGTGGCTTTTATAATTGGAAGAGGTTGTTATCAGGCAATGCACCTCTATTGGATAATGATGATGAGTAGGTAGGTTATACTAAAAGTTATTACCATTTTCCGTCTATTGGGGGTAGAGACATGTCCAGTAGAATACTTTGCTATAAAACGAAATTATTATTTATTGGATACTGCCCGCGACTTCCTACATAGCATATCCTATGACACTCGGCAATAGGGTATAATATTTCTATCAGTTAAAGATTTTTTTGTAATTGGACCAATAATTTCAGAGATAACCTCATACAAACAAAAATCTACCAAACTTTACGTCTTTATAGCATTAGTTTAGATTTTAAATGATCACAAGCAATATCTTATAAGTATTATTTCGTAGGTACCTACTTTAACAGTTCACAAAAAAAATAACAAACGACCGCCCAAAACGCTAAAACACATTCGCATACCACAAAAAAACGTCCAAAACGAAGCGTCATGTACATAATTCTAAGGGTAACGCCACAAATAAGACGACAGTCGGCGAAATATCTATTTCGGACCGGGCCGGACCCGCGTCACGCTGTCACGGACGCGCCGGAGGCCCGACAGGAGCGGGCGCGAGGCATGAGCGGTAGCGGGTTGTGAAGTTGGTACGTAATTTTTGTAGTTCGTTGACATATAAGTATTGATGTATAAGTATATAAGAGGTATATAAATAATTATATTGTTTTGTAATACTAATGTAATATGGATTGCTGTTATCCAAAATAAATTAATTTGACATTTTATTAAATATTTTGGAAAGGTAAGAGATGAGGTAAATACTTCAACCCTCTATCCTCAATCTCTATTTCGGAAAAGATATCGGAAATGACACGTTGTTATAAACCTGAGAGGTTGTTGTTCTGTGTTAATCCATAATATAATAAGCAGCGTTATAGTTTGTCTTAAAGACAACTGTAACCTGCAGGTAGGAAAAGTAACACGTATTTTAATATTTCTTAATTTATTATAGTAGAATGTAAAGGATTATTTCTGTTCGTTGTATAATTTATAACGTAATGTGGGTACAGACTTTAAAATAATATTATTTATATTAGGTTGTATACATACATTATTAGACCCAAATCAGAAGTTTCAGTAGGTACTTAACAAAATACTACAGGATGTTAAAAAAAATACAAACTAAAAACAGGAAAACAATACTCTTATACTCTGCGCCAAGTTCTAAAAATGTAGCCAAGTTAACGTGAACACGTGAGGGGGCATTTCTTCAAGCTACTGGGCTACGTGTAAACACTGTCACTGTCACGTTTAGAAAAAAAGGGTGAAATACAAAGCAATTTCTAGTTTCATGCAAGTGTAATTTAGTGAAATGTGTCGAGACGACTTGGTATGACGTTTAGGTGTTTTTAGTTTAGTTGCTGAAGTTTTAGTAAAGGTTTTAGAAAATTAGGTGCTTAATTTACTTTTTATTTTATTTTGCAGTAGTGTCTTGCATTTTGCTCAGGAATGTTGTGACTAAAGTACTGAAATATTTTATTACAGAAACGATTGTTTTTTTTTTTTGGAAAATAGGACTGCCAGATTAACGATTTATTTGGTGCACACAATACATAGCAAAACACGAAACACAATTATAACATAAAAAATAACATAGTATAAAAACAAGGACCCAACATAAAATTCGACATGTTTAAAAAAATATTTTAATATCTGCAGCAAAAAAGGATAAATAAAAAAGTTACTACACTACGTTGTCTTTACAGAAAAAATAATATAAAACTATAGTTTTGATACTACACAAACTGAGCATTCCTAAACTACATAAACTAAATGTTTACACTAACAATATTAACTTCCCTAACTCGATACCTTTAAAAACAAACCAGCCTATACTTAATTCAAGTTTCAAGTTACTCATACTTAATTCATAAAGGAGCTACCCAATAACCGAAATTCGGCAAATATTTCGAAGTCAAACATACGAAATAGAAATCAAAACTACACAATCGTTGTATAGTAGCCATGGGTCGATCTGACGGCCCCCTGTATCTACTGCCCACAATACAAGCCCCAACTAAATGTTAACCATATTTTGAAAGCGTTAGGGTTGGGTTTCGAGCGTAGTAGACGGGTAGATATAATGTTTTTTGTTATTCAAGGTTGTTTTGAGGGTGTACTGCCCACAGCTAGGGAGTACTGCCCGCAAGGGCCGGTCGGTGCTGCGTTTGAACGGCGGGTGAGTTGAATGAGCGAGTAGCGGGTTTTTAGGCGCGTCATTTTGGTGCTACGAATTTAATGCACAAGTACCTACTTACTTCCTTATAAAGCTTTTATTTTCAACAAATATTGTTTATATTAAGTTATTATTATTAAATTGACGTTTTTTTTAATTAAATAAGCAACGAGGTATTTTATAGCAACCTATTACAAACATAATTTTAATATATAGTATATCCTATTATCTGCAGTTGGCTTATAAATTTTCATTCTCATAGCAATATTAGCATTAGGATATTGCTATGAAAATGACAAATAAATTGTTATTATTATGATTATTCAACTAACTTTACACTGACGAACACGAAATACCGATCTTATAATAACTGCACTACCAACTATTCCTATCCATCACCAATACCATAGCCACTGACTACTAACCCAGATAAGTTTCCCAAAAGTATAACAGTTCAGTAACCATTCAAGTGCACTAGATAGTCAGAACGAGCCTCGAAGGGGTATATCCGCTGTGCATACATTAGGCACAGATATCGCAAAGCTTTTCGGTAGGATTAAATTAGTTAACTTATTCGCCTAGTTGTTTTGTATTAGTACTCTGAAACTATGACGTAATCATGTTTAGGATGATGTAATGTTGAATTAACGTTCAGTTTGAATTAAGAACGAATTTATTGAATAAGATTTTCAGCTGTTGTTGGTCCAGTACGTATTTCGTCATTCTTTTTTTGAATTTGATGTTGAACCTCTTTGAGTTTGAAACTTGTAGTACGTACTATGCCAAGCAAACGTTTTGTTATGTTGGTAGTAATAATATTAGCCTATTACTGTCCCACTGCTAGGTAGGCCTCTTCTTATAAAGAGAAGGCGAGAATTAGCATTGATCACCACGCGTGTTTAATGCGAAGTGGCTATTTCAGACTTGTATTCATTATAAGTCCTGGTTTCCTCACGATGTTTTGTAGTTTGATTTAATTTTACCCAAAAAAAATTTTTCAATCTAATTTCATACTAAGACATCCATCGGCTTCCAAAAAAATTTGAACCTAATAAGGTAATTTTTTTTATTGCTCACTGTACTTAATGCTTCGTAGCCCTTTCAGGTACATATTTAATTTAATAAAGCAATAACCTATGTCCGTTACAGCAAACGTCCGTGTTTCTTACGGAAATGAAAAAGGCTCTGAGGGCCTAGCACGAGCGAGCAGTGTAAACGTAACGTAAATTTCAAAATTATTTTCATTTTTTTTCTTCCAAATTTGAAATATGTCGGGCTCCTTCAATTCACGTATTTGGTGTCGGACTGCTCACAAACGGTTGTCATCTATACCTACTAATATAAAAAAGAGGATTTTTTTATGACTTTGTGAGGTTGTAGGAGATCATCTCTGGATCTACTGAACCGATTTTGAAAATTCTTTTACCTATAGAAAGCCACGTTACTTGTCATTGTCATAGGCTAATAACATCACGTTACAACTTACGGGAGTGAGGTTGTAACTAAATACATTGTTCATACAGTTGACGCGTTGAGTGTCTGTGTACAGTCCGACACTCACTCTACTCCAGTGCTGCAGCAATCCGGCACCAAAAGCATACAATGCGTGAGGCCTTAAATAGGAAATACTTGTTCCGAACAAAAATATTAATTTTATACATACGTACATGCAATCACGCCTGTATTCCCCGAAGGGTCAGGCAGAAGTGTACTAATGTACACCCACAGTTCGCCGGTATGTTTTTAGGTCCCATGTAATAGGGGGCGAGCCTATTGCCATTAACCGGGTAATATTAATTTTATATTTTTTATAATGTAATCTAGAAAACACGCGTGTCTAATACACCGCATAGTGATTAAAAAAATGGTGCAATAAAAGTCACTTTACGAGCAAGTCTGTTTGAAAATGCTGTATGATAATTTTATACTATCACGCCTGTATTCGCTGAAGGGTTAGGCAGAGGTATACCAATGTACAAAAACAGTTCGCCGGTTTATTTAGGTCCCATGTAATAGGGGGCGAGCTTATTGCCATTAAACGGGCACAAATTCTAACTCTGAGCTGCTACTGAGAATTTCATAGAAAAACCTAATAACACTTTTTGATTTTTAAAATATTCCCAATTCGAAAATCGGTATCGAAACTAATACTTTTATGTCAGCGCTCTTGTGCTACGCCCTGCGGTCCCCGCGGCCCGGTCGAGCATGGGTCGAGTAAATAACACGGGAGGCACGAGTTTTTATTGCTATCTGAGAAAATACTGTATGTTCGGGTATATCAATATGAAATGGAAACATTAGAATCGGTCGGACTAATTTTCTTCATTAATTATATAACCTTAAGCTTAGATAGACTCAGTAATCAAATTGTAACTGGTAACTTTTATTTCAGATGTGAGAGAAAAGATATCTTTTTATTTTTCCAAGGTAATAATAATATATGTAATACTATACTAGGTAATACTCTCTCGACTCTGCACACAAAGCCAGTATGTGTGTCATTTCGGCGACTGAAATTTCACTAGCCTTGAGGAAATCGGAGGGGCTACTCAGGACCGATGCCTGGCGGGGCTGCGGGTCGTTCGAAAGAGATACCGCGCCTCCGGAACGCAAAGGGCTCAAGAAGGAACATTGTTGGGTTTTAGTCAGTAAAAGTCTGACACTCCCTTCGAAAAAAAACCTTGTGGAAGCTCCACAAGCTCTTAAAGTATTTAAAAAAAGCAGCTATGTAACAACCCTTTTATGATAACGCTGAAATATTTAACATTCAGCCCTAATTTATTTTAAGTTAGAGCAAGCTTCTTCTGGGTAAGCTCTCTTCATCGTAGACTTTGTCTTTGTCACTTCAGACCAAGACTAGAGAAAAAAGCAAAACGCGCCTCGAATTAAAAAAAATAACGCTGTTGATTCTAAAATCATGTTCCAACTGAATCTATGGTAAAAGTTACAATGTCTTATCCACTCGTTATTATAAAAATAAACTCGAACAACAACACACAAAGACTACGAATACGTCAAGCAAATAGGAAAGGTCAGCATCAAGTACAATTTCACTGAAAAATGCAGGTAATATCTTCAGCTAAGGTTCATGCAAGCGTTTTCTGGATTCCGATGGTACGCTGAAGAATTCAGGATATAACTTGAGTGGAATTTGCAGTTTTATACAGGTATGTTATACATTATTGTGAGGAAGTCCTGTATATAAAATAAAGATTAGATAATTAGACTTATGAGAATATGGAGACTAAAACTAACTCTTAAAACAGTTTTGTTTTAATATTACTTTGCCTTGCGCACTGTTGGATTTTCAACTCTCGGCGCTGAGCCGAACGTTGAAAATCCAACAACTGAAATTACGAAGTAATATTATAATGGTATTATTTTAAAAGTAGGTAGGCCCCTTTTACTGACGGCGCACTCCATAACAAAAGTAGTCCGGTCATATTTTAGTCAATAAGTAATTAAACCCGATGAAACTTTGGAAATAGGATATAGGAAATACAATGTTTTGCCTGCGTTAGGATGCGCACTACACAGCGATTTTTCGCACTAAACACAAAAGTCCTTTCTCAAAAATATTTTGTCCTCAAATTTGCTTAGTTTAATGGGTAGTATTGGTAGTTAACGGGTGAGAGGTGTGTCTTTTTACATACCGCATTTACCTTCCTTTTTTTTCATTGTCTACAATTATCTAAGTAATATTCAGTTTGTTATAGAGTTGAAGGCACTAGTATCAAATTCAAGAAAAACAAACTCAAACTATCTCCGACTATCTATCAAACCTATTTGGAAC
Source organism: Caradrina clavipalpis (assembly GCA_932526535.1). Lineage (NCBI taxonomy): Eukaryota > Metazoa > Arthropoda > Insecta > Lepidoptera > Noctuidae > Caradrina > Caradrina clavipalpis. The sequence continues at coordinate 4,977,962 of OW052099.1, read as the reverse complement.
TGGATTTTAAGTGCACGATGTGATCTCCTATGATTGAAGAAACACACAGCTCCTGGATACATAAACATCAACAAATAAATAAGAACATAATCCAACAACTTAAATTAGCTTTTCAGTCCATCCCTTTCCAAAATCGATTCAAAGCAAACAAGCAGTGCAATATTGCCAACAAACAGTTGGGCACAGTCGGACACCGCAATTTATAAGCGAGCCTGCCAGAAGAAAGGGTCCGCGGCCTGTTATTGTATCGGAAGGTGGCCCGGCCTAACGGGCTTAGACCATAGCCTTAGGAGACTCGTAGACGGAAAAATCTTTTTTTAAACTTCGTTGAATGGCAAGCTAGCTGAGGGTCACCTGATGTTAAGTGGTCACCTATGCCGAAAGACATCTGCAATACCAAAGGCCTCACAAATGCGTTGCCACCCTAGATACAAAAATGGTGCCTTTACAGGCCCATAAAACATATCACCGGCACCCAGACCCTTCAAACCGGAACACAGAAATGCAGCTTTGCGGCAGAAATAGGTATGGTGGCAGTACTTCCTCCGACTAGCTTGGCTCAAAAGGTTGCCAAACTTAAATGGGACTGGGAAGGACATGTTTTTCCGCTTGCTGGACAAACTGTGGGCCAAAGTATCACAAAGCTGGTGCCATGAGACAGGAAGACCACGTCCGGGTGAGCGGGATCAAAAGTAGATGGCGGGGTGAGTTCGATAATTTCTTGAACAACTGGAAAGATGAAGCTCGGCGTCGTAAAATATGGAAGGAGTGGAGGAAGGCCTTTCCTCAGGAGTAGGACAGAACACTAATAAAAAAAGATCAAGAAAAGCGGCATCAAGGCCTTGATTCAGAAGGCAGTACTTCTGGACGCGACCCGTATTATTAGGAGGATTCTTTCTCTGGAGCCCTCAGCGCCGATATTTTGGATACTGTTTCCGTAATCGATCGGCTACATTTTTTTTAAAGTTTTTATTAATATTTGAAAATGTAAATTATATATGTATGTATTATATAAAATACTTATGTTTGTTACTGGGTTGTGGAGGTCAGATAGGCAGTCGCTCCATGTAAAACACTGGTATTCATCTGCATCCGGTTTGACTGGAAATCCGACCCCAACATAGTTGAGAAAAGGTTAAGCAGATGATGTATTTTATAAAATAAAGAATAATATTCGAATGCAGTAAAAATTAATCTCAAACTCAAACATCAAGTACATTGTAGGTACTTCTCTTCTGTACTAGCAATGGACTTCTATTTTTATTGTGTGGTAGAAAAGCCTTTAGTTTGCATCTTGAATATCTTCCAGCAAAACAATACGTTTCCCAAGAGTACTATTACCAACAATATTTAGAACTTTAGAAGTACTTTATAATTAAATTCATTCATTCAAAAACAAACAAACTAGTATTTTAAAATTTGTCCACTTCTAACCATTCATCGGTCTACAGGGTCACATTTGCAAATACAAGCGTTGTGTCTGTGTGAGTGTGTACTTACACTTCGTCCCTTACGCACACTAACGCAAAAGGGACAAAGGTCACCGGCCACAGCCTTCTTATATTTGTTTAAGACGTGTATTGTGCCCCAAGACCCTTATTTTAGCGATACATTTGTATATTGTATTGTACGTAATACCTGCCTTTTATATTATATAACTAGATACTTATTGTATTTAAATGTATAATTTTTGGAGAGAAAATGGGATTGTGACGTTATTTCATTATAATATTTAGAAATAGAACTAAGATGAAGCAATTTGTTCTTGTTGATGAAACACAATTGCTGAGTGTGAGATCCTGATAAAGAGTATTATCAGATTTTTCGATTAGGAAATTTCTCAGTAACAGCCGGAAAGATTGGTTATATGACACGGGGATGTCATACAACAAATATTTAAACTTCGGGCTGCCTCGGAAAGCATGTAAAGCCGTTGGTCCCAGCTATCATTTGTAGATCTTTGAAAGTCGTTACGGGTAATCAGAAACCCAAAAATCCGACAGCCAATCTTACCAAGGAGAAGCGTGTTCTGCAGTAACTGGGTTGTGTAGGTCAGATTGGCAGTCGCATATAAGTGCAACACTGGTACAGTCTGTTGTCAACATTATCTGACCCACCCTAAACACAACCGAAATTGGACCCTCTACCTATGACAATAAGGTTTAATTTCAATTTATCGATGAATACAGACACGCATAAACCCACCGAACGCTGTCGGAGCCACCGGCATTATATCATTTTGTTAAGCTATTTTAATCATTATCTCGTTGACATTAAAGTTAAAAACCTTTTAAGTCACCCTACATAATTAGAAGCCAATCTTTAATTTCATGGAGTCTTAACAAGTTCTTGTGGCTTGGCGGTTTGATGTTGGATTGGCGAGGAACAACATGTGGGTTCGAAAACACAGTCCACCTGTTATCAGTTTCTTTTTTAATTTGATTTCATTTCTACAAAATTGTTTGCATTATTAAAGAACGGCCAATATGATTTACGCCTAATAACTTATCTTGTAAACAGGTGGGTAAATTAAAAAAGTTTAAGTTCACATATATTTGCTTCGTGAGGTAGATAATAAATTCGTCTACTTAAGTGACAAAAGTTACACTACGCCTATTAGCAGTGACTGCGCACACACATTTGTAAATCGTTTCGCATAACTCGTAAAGTATTTTTAAGCAATTTGGTGTAAAAAAGCATCATGTCGCAGCTTAATGACTATACCAAACATAAAATCATATTTTTACATGAGCAGAATATTGGAATTAGAGAGATTGGTCGTCGTCTTAATATAGCAGTAAGTGTTTTTTTTTTATACCTATTTTATTTAATTGATTGTGATTAATGAACGCGTAGTTGGCTATTTTACTATTACATTCATTCCTTACAAGTTACATAAACGGTTCCAAAAATGTTTTTTTTTGTTTTAGAGAAATACGACTGTAGCTAAGACGTTATGGAGACAAAGTAAATATTCAGCGGATTCGTCCAGGGGCAAAAAACATCAAGTATAGTCCCGAATGCGATTGCCCATTAGTGTAACCGCAATATAACACGATATTTCAGTGGAAACAGTGAGAAGACATTTACACGCTGCTGGAATAAGGAATTATAAACCGGCACAGAAAATAGCATTGACACCTGCTCATCGCGAAAAAGAAGGATCCGTTTTGCCCAGGAATATTTAAATTTTAATTGAGAAGAAAATGTTGTGATCTTCACTGATGAAAAAAAAACCATTTAAATCGGACAAAGATGAACGTAACAAGGAACGGTGCGCCATCACTCCGCTACTAATTAATCTAGGATATTTTTAAACACACCATGTAAGTAAATGCTCAATGGATAGATTGTTAAACCATTAAAATGTTGCCAATTACGTGGTGATGTTATTGTTATAAATAGTTTTTTTCTATTTAAATGACATGTTTATTCACTACGTATAATAGGCAGCTATAAATCTGTAAAGCATTTCACAGATGAATTAATTTTCTCGATAACAAACTTTCAAGCATAAACATGCCTTTTTTAATGTTTATAAATGGTTAGATTTGATTATGGCATCCTCATATACCTATATTGTATATTAATTTGGAAATATGTGAGCATTTACTTACTTTATCTTACCTAAGTGTTTTAATGAAATGATAAACATTTTAAATTTGCAATTGTTTAGTTTTATTTCTATGCGTTGTCCATTAAAGAACTGTAAAAAAAGTATAATAAAATAATTAAAAAAGAAACACCTGAGCAGAAGCTATATTTAGGTTAAGCTTGATTTCGAACGTAAACAACGATTAGTGACCACAAGACTAAAGAATTTAAACCATATAGTATACTTTAATAAAGTTTATTCTTGCACAGCACAAGCAGCCAACCTTATCCTAGTGCAAATAGATTATTTTGTATTTTATCCCTTCATTATTATTTAATCACTCCATTAAGACATGATAATAAAAAAACTACCTATAAAATAGACAAAAGTAAATTGTAAAGAGTAGTTGTTTTTGCAATTTAGTAAGGCAAGGTAAAATATGTTTGCGTGTTATCACTGCATACCCTTAGTTAGTAGCATTTATACCAGTTTTACAATAAATACAAATATTTATTTTTCAACTACCCACTTATTACAAGTTATGCCAAAATATTACCATTTTAGAAACTTTATATATTTGAAGATTATCCGTCTATAGTTCTTTACAATAATACAAGAAATACTTTTAGAATAAATTCTAAATTGAAAGCAAAACAATATCTTCGTCGCAGGATTTGATCTCGCAACTTGTCACTCTCAGTCTTATACACAGACCACGAGACCAGAATTACTTGACCGAACTAATTAAAATAAGCTATTACACTTATTATATTATAACAAGTTGTTATAAGATTTAACCCAATGCTAACGTGATAAAGATCAAATTTGCGTGTTTGTATTATTATTGTATTTGTCATTCTCAGTTCTCGAGAACTTGACTGATAACCTCATATAAATTGAAATTAAACCTTATTATCATAGGCAGAAGGTCCAATTTCGATTGTGTTTAGGGTGGGTCAGATAATGTTGACAACCGACTGTACAACAGTACTTAGCTGCATCTGGTTAGACTGGAAGCCGAACCCTATATGGTTAGAAAGAGGATACGCAGATGATTATCAACTAACTCTGAGTTAAGTTTATATACGCAAATCAGGCTTAGCTAAGGTAATCGTTAAACCTAAACCCCACTAGATCAAAGAGATAAATCATTAACCCCACAAATTCCAACTTCTATAATCAAACATCAAACAAAAATAATCAAATAGCAGCTCACAAATCAGTCAAATCAAAGCTAACTACGTAAAAGTGTCTCTCGATCCATAACACGTCGGGCAAATAGAGGTTGGATCTAATAGGACCTCCAGAGGCTCTCAAACGTTCAATCAAAATGATAGGTAATTCAGTTACACAACCACTGGACGAATACCGTCCTATCTTGTACAGGCGATCAGTTAAGTGTTGAGCTTGGTTTAGTAAAAGATTGAAAGTCAAAATCAAAGTCAATGTGAAAGTCAAAGTTTTATTTGAAAAATATAGACACGTAAATAATTATAGAAGTATGGATTACTATGTTTTACTGCTAGCAGCGTAAATATGAACTAATAAAAGAATTTAAAAAAGTGGAATAAATATATAATTATATTGTAAACAGATGTCATAGTTTCTTTGTGATATGTGATTTTCCATGTCTAAAAATCTATTTTATGCCTAAAGAATGTACATGATCAATTGTTTTACTTAGGTTTGTTACTGAAACTATTATTATTTTGCCAATCTCAATTACCTAAATCTTAAAAAAAAAAATTGAACGGCCAGTTTTTTCTTTTCAAAATTGGGTACCTCTTTTTTTTTTAAAGATGGTAAAATCATCAAATGACCCCCCCCCCCCCCCCCCCGTCCTGGACGGGGCGGGAGGGAGTGTCAGACTTTTACTGACTAAAATTGGGTACCTACGCTGTTACTTTATAATTTGTACATTGCAAACTTAAACTAAACTTATCTTACTATTACCATTTACTTAACTTTAACTTTCTCATTATTCAGCTTATTTTTTTTTATCTTACTTCAAAATATTTTTTCCATCGTCATTCTGTCCTCGTCTGTACCCGTCGCATCGCCGACCACTACTCGTATCCCCTATTCCCTAATTAATCGTGTATCGCGTCAGTCTCCGAATCTTCCCTGCGGATGACCCACCTTGATTCGATCAACTCTACTTGATTTCACTTCTGTGTTTTATCTTGTATGGAGGTGTGCTTATTTGAACTTATTGCATCTATTTTTAGTGTCACACCCCAACTAGTACTGCAGTAGGGTACTTGCGGATTATTTCGACGGAAATAAAATAATCCTATGCTTTAATTATATTCGACAGAGTAAATAATGCATTTTTTTTAGTATTCACCATATTAAAAATATAATTATGCATACCATTACGCCCGAAAAATTACGCAGAGGTGTACCAATGCACACCCACAGCTCGCTGGATGTTTAGATCCCATGTGATAGGAGGCGAGCCTATTTTCATAGTTATTACAGTATATTATAATTGCTAAAATTTGCAATGATGAATGAAAGGACCTTCAGAAAAAAATAACACGTAAAAGAGTGTACACTGAATATTAGAAACCTTTCTGTCTCTAATATTCAGTGTACACTCTTTTACGCAGACAGGTGCGGGTCGCGTTATTTTGATACTTTCAGAGTCTAACCATCTCAAAACACTACCTGTATGAACACTGAAAAGTCCTTGTTCAGCAGTCCTACTCTGTCAAAATCTCCTTCGGTTAATTAATCAAATAGTAATTGAGCTTCAGGTAAGTAGTCTTGCATGTAAGTAGCGGATGGCAGCTCTCAAGCTCACTTCACCAAAATTCACTGAAGGAAATTTCTACAGAATAGGACAAGGTACCAAGACTTCTTCTTTCAATAACTTAGCCGTAAAACATGCCAAACAGATTAAAAAGGAACTTCCCATCAATAAATATGTTTAATAATAATATGAATAGTGTGCGATCACAAAGCCCAAAATCCTTCCATGGCAGCATCATCAGATAATACATAGTTCGTTAAGCAAGGGTCATCCCGAGGGTCAAAGCTTCCAGGATTATCTACCTTCAGTAATTGCTTACATTTAAGTACCTTAGCTATCGGAATACTTACTGAAACTTCGTGAATAATGGATAGGAAGGTATATTACTGATTGTTTAATGGGGTATCTTGATTGTGAAGTGGTTGTACTATGTTTGTGGTGAGATGTTTCAAATTAAAGTTGGAGAAAGTGTAACGGGATTTTGATGCTTAGTTTTGTAATGAAATTAATTTTCAGGGTGAATTTTTACCGGTCCAACAAACGAAGGTCAACCATCTTCGGAGATACCTATGGCTAATGGATTATAATCACAAAACCAACTGATGTTGAACAGCGATAAAACAGAATATATTAATACTGTACTGTACTGTCATCATTATCTTCCTGCCCTTATCCCATTTTACTTGGGGTCGGCGCAACATGTTTTCTTCTTCCATGCCAACCTGTCAACCGTCGTACTATCACTGACTCCCTTCTCTTTCATATCATACTGTACTGTGCAGTACAGTAGTATATTTTAATACCTAACTTGCTCAGTTGTAGATACTGATATAATTTGTATATGTTATAGAGATATTATGCTAAAGGTCTTGGGTTTGATTCTCAGGTCGAGCGAAAAGCGTTATTGGGTTTTTCTATGAAATTCTCAGTAAGTTAATGGCAATAGACTTGCCCTCTATTGCCTGGGACCTAAACATACTGACTTGCTGTGGGTGTACACTGGTACACCTCTGCCTAACCCTTCGCGGAATACAGGCGTGATGGCATGTTATAGAGATTACTGAAGCAACATAGAAAGCGATAACCCTTTAATAAAGTTTCGTATTACGATCCTGGAAACCGTTCAAGTGTAAATAATTTTAGCTCAGCGTGTGCCTAGAGATACTCGAGATCGATCGGTTAGAGGCTGAGGAATATATTAATTCAGTAATGTATCGTAAACATAGGGAAATTATCTATAAATTGTATGTAGGATCTTGTTTTTGGTGGGACGTGTTTTGGGTATACAAGTGTCGTGATGGCGTAGCGGTTAAGAGGGTGGGTATCTTCTCTCAGTAATGGGTTGAATACCGGTTTTAAGCCCATGAGCTTTTCAAAACATACATATTTTATGCACTGTCCAAGTTTATCTTGGATAACACTGTCACTGGTGATGGAGAACATCGTGAGGAAAACTATATTTGTAATTAGTGTAAGTCTATTATTGCACTTTGGAAATGCAATTAAAAGTAAAGTATTGTATTTGTAATTAGAAATTGTTTTCCTTCCGACAAAGAATTGATGCTCGTTTATAAAAATGTATGTAATATTTTTTTAAATATAACATACATACATACCATCACGCCTGTATTCCCCGAAGGGTTAGGCAGAGGTGTACCAAGGTAAACCCACAGTTCGCCGGTATGTTTAGGTCCCATGTAATAGGGGGCGAGCCTATTAAAATATAACTAAAGGTAATTCTACTTATTAAAATCATATAAGAACAAAAAACAAATAGGTATTTTTGGCAGGTTGAGACTGAGATTGACTAAATTGCGATCATTCTTAAAACTTAGCTGAATTGTTCCCCTGATATGCATCAGCATATTCAACACTTATTAAAACGACATCTTACGAAATATCACGTCCAAAAAATATCAAAGACGCGATCCATTAAATTATTCCCACGCGTCTAAAAATTTAATTCTCCAACTATCAAGTAATACGCGAACTTAACCCTCCAGAGACAACGGGCAAATTTTGCAAAAAGCAACGCGCCTCGGTACATCGGGCCCGGCAAAGTTAGCGGGTGTAATCGATACGGCCTTAGGGTTTTGGGTATAAATTAGAAGTTCCATCGATCACCGACGCCCTTTGCCCATCGGCTCGTACTTTATTGATAGTGAATGTTAACCGATAGTTCACTGAGTTACGCTGAACGGCACATGTATTTTTGGCTGGGTTTATTTGTGCCTCTGAACCTATTTTACGCGCGATTTAGGGTTGATGTCGGTCGTATGGACCGCTGTGTCCTTCATTACAGCGACCTTTTTTTCAGGGTCATCAAAAAAGAACTAGCTCTTTGTCACTTAAAGTATTTTAACCACTTAAAGTCTCACATTTCAATAAAAAATATGAAAATACCTACGTATCGAAAATTCGTGATAAAAAAAGATATCTCTCGCATGAAAAGAAGCTAAAGAAAACTCAAGGTGTACCTTAGCAAAATAAAAATCATTAATGACATGCCATAATACACTTACGACCATTCCACATGACCAGTTACCAACGAAAAATTACGGTACACTATTAAGAATTTTATAATACAATAAAGAAGAGCATTACTTATAAAAGAGGTGCTCGGGTCCGCCTATAAACATACATAGGTAAAGGTAAGGAGCACTTAACGTTTCCTAAAGGATACATTATTGAGGAGAGCCTTAAAAACAACATTTTTACATCCTACGGTCCTGCGGCGCATATTTTATTGCGGGTTGTTGGGATGACCCCCGGATCGGACTGTGCAGACTTCGGAAGCGTAGAGGGGGATAAAAGTGTGTTTTATTGCTAACGTGCCTATTTCTTTTGTACCTAATGTTTTTACTTTATTAACTTTTGAATATTTACGCCAAATAATGCTAAGCTTTATATTATTATGTTTCTTGAATTCTTGTACCCACCAATTAACATTGAAATTGCTGTCATTGTTGGTATATTATTTTGTGGTGACATTTCTTTTTTTCTTCGGTCTCGATGATTTCTGTAACAAAAACATAATATAAATAAGTTTTTATTGTATCCTGTTGTGTTCTTATTGTGTCTTAGTAGCAGCTCAGACTTAGTATGCGCGCCCCCTATAACATGGTACCCAAATATACCGGCAAACTGTGGATGTACGTTGGGACACCTCTGACTAACCTTTCGGGGAATACAGATTTGATGGTATGAGTACTTATTGTATTTTTACACCCCCTAGTAGACTGTTAGAAACTTGGCTTAAAAGTGGACTCTGGTGCAGAAGAACAATGATGCCACCAAATATAAAATTAAAACACATATCTTAAGAAAACCAGTAGAACTATTAAAAAATGAAATCAACCCTCAATTTCTTAAAAACAAATCAATACATAGTAACCTATCTAATCTTCGTACTACTACGTCGGTTACCTGGCCGGTCCCGCGAGGCCACGGGGCCTGATGGACGGAGCTCGCCGCGCAAGGGTTAACCTAAGTCAACGTAAATATTTGAGCGATGTATGCACGCTTGCCTTACGTACGTATCAGTGTTGTTTTAAAGCTTGACATTTGTAACGTTTTTGGAGGGTTCCGTTTGGTGGGGATTAGTTTGAGAAGATAGTTGTTTAAAAAAAATAGAATTTAAGTCCTTATTTTTCTTAGGCACTTTTTTTTACTATGGTTTTGCTATGCCGTTCACCCTGATTCTAAAAAATGATGTTTCTAGGTTCCTATTCCAAGAACAATGACGATTTACTTAGTGGTAGCCCTTAATTTTAATATCTGCAGAAATAGCTTTCTACGTAACTACTCGTATTAAATGCACTAGAAATATAGTTTCAATTGATTCTTCTTGCTGTTTTTGTTTCGCTCGAGTATAAACACGCAAAAACTTTCTTCTGGTATTTAATTTTGATAGTCAGCAACATCTAGGTTTATAGTGGAGTACACTTACTAACGCTTAGGCCCACTTGCGCCAAAAACTAAATTTAATAAATTGTTAACACGGGGTTAAGTAAAGTACAAATTTATTAAGTCTAGACTTCAGAATTAACCCACAGTCCTAAATCATCGCACGGTTACACAAAAACGGGATAAACAATACCTATGTGTTAATATTATATCATGATATAACATTTCTGCTAATTTCATGGAACAGTTCTAGCGGTTAAGAGTAACAAACCATCCATCCATTGCAAACTTTCGCATTTATAGATAATAGCAGTAATATAGGAAATATTAGCAACTGCCTAGCTGGAATCAGAAAGCTCGACTATGTTTAAAAATGCTGATCACTGACGTCAATATTAATCTGATCATAATAGAATGTTCCACGTGGAATAGGCACGTGTCAAACTTGGAAGTATCTATCCATCTATATTAACAGGCTTCCATACTTAGTTCAACGCCTACGTTCCTTCTCAGTTTACACGTGCACTTCTCCATGTATCGTAAGCTACAAGTTTATATGATCGGTTGCATCTTGTCGAGAATCGAGTGACGAGTACTTATGGACTTAAATTTTGTGTTAGAAATAGGTGACCTTGTATGTCTGTATATGTGAAATTCATCTTTGCTTTGAAAACCGGTTAATGGTCAGGCGACGGATTCTGTAGAATCCAACAATATTTACAGAATAGTGAAAAATTCACAGTAGCAGCTCGGAGATTAGATTTGTGCCCGGTTAATGGCAATAGGCTCGCCCCCTATTACATAGGACCTAAAAACATACCGGCGAACTGTGGGTGTACATTGGTGCACCTCTGCCTAGCCCTTCGTGGAATGCAGGCGTAATGAGTGTAGAAATGTAGTTAGAAAAATATTTTTAAATTCTCACAGAAAGCATTTCGATTGAACTGCCTACTTTTAACTATTGAAAAGCTATTTGTATATTAAAGTTATCATGGAGTTTCCTGTCCATACCTACTTGTCCATTCGAAAGTACCTTTTGGAAGTCAACTAAATTCAATTTTTATTTTCTTTTGTAAATGGCTTTTAAAAATACCTTTTGATGGTCTAATTGAAATAAATTGTTTGACATTGACTTTGAGACATAGCCTTGTCTCATTTTGCATAAATTTAAAACGAAAATAAACAATAAACACTGCAATAAAAAAACACATTACTATAATGAAACAAACAAACATACAGTTCGACTCGCACTGACAAATACGAGGGTAGTACGTGAAAATTACGCGGAGTTTTATCCCGGGTTCGAACCCCGAGTCGTCCCTTGCGGCCAACGGCCGAAAACTTTACCTTTGACCCTCTAAGAGAAGTATATAGAGCTGAGTTGTGCTTAGGTCGGTATATTAAAAAAAAAAAAACAATTGCATTAAACAAACACATCACATACTTCCCATACTAATATTAAAAATGCAAAAATATCTCCGCTGCCTGTCTGTTATGCTTTCACGACTGAACCAATTTTGATGAAATTTGGTAGTTACGGGGTAAGTTTGAGTCCCAGAAAAGGACACAGGCTATAGGTATACTTTTTATTCCGCTATTTCACCTGCGTCCGCCATAACTAAAATTTACACGGATGAAGTCGCGGGCAAAAGCTCCTGATCTGGAATTATTCCTTATCCTTTTGCTTCCTACATTTTCTTTAACAATTTTCTGGTCAAATTTTCGTACACGACATAAAATAAGTCAGTGTTTTCTGTTCTTTGAGATACATTGTATCCTAGTCTGTATTTTGTAAACCACATAGTAAATCAAGACTTATTTTAGACACATTTTTCTTAAAATATTACAGTTTTAAACAGTATTGTGACCTCAAAAAATAATTGTAGAATTTGTCCAAGTTCTTCACGCATTATAAACCGTCATTGTCATAATTTTTCCGCGACTATCCACTCCACATTTCTCCACCATCGCCACACCGAGTCCGGGGGTATCTCCAGCATTCTTATCTACTTACTTCACATCTATAGCGAAACGAGCCTCTAGAGGCCAGGCCCCGCCTCTTACGGCCTGTCAATGAGTAGTAAAATTTAGAACCGACCTACCATTGATATAAATGTTTTTTGTTCCCAAAACGGCCTTTGAAATTGTAATTTAGTGATGTCATCCAATGAGATGGTGTATCGAAAGTGTTGTAATATCCATACAAGTTGATGATGGCGGTGTCGCGGCCGTGTTTTGTTTTTAGATTGGATGTGGGATAGGTGAGGCTGTTTTTTGTGTGTTTTTGGTTCTGATTTTTGTGTATTTGTGGTTTTATTATGTTAGCCTAGCAAAATATTTGTAAAATATAGCAATATTTTGTCAAACAAATCTGTATCGGTTTGGCAAAATCAATCTATTTCCGTATTAGAATACTAGTTTGGTGTATTTTATTTCTTCAATGAAAATCTTATTATAATCTGCACGTGATTGGGCCTGGTATTGTTTTTGTCTTTTCCCATTTCATATTAGTTTAGACCTACTACAGGAGACACTTGATCGATTAATTTGAAACGATACGATGTCCAAGAACGCAGACTAGTAGGTAGTTGAACTCCAACTCAAATGTAATAATGCAAATGAATGTACACATATCATCACTTCTGTATTCCCCGAAGGGTTAGACAGAGATGTACCAATGCACACCCACAGTTCGCCAGTATAATTAGGTCCCATTTAATAGGGAACGAGCCTATTGCCGCCATTGACCGGGCACAAGTCCTAACACTGAGCTAAATTAAAAAGGTATTTAAGCCCTTTTAATGTACAGATACATATTATACATCTGCAACCCCCCACGCGTCCCGGTCGGGAGCTCCCATGGTTTCGTGCACGCATTTTTGATGCATATCTACTACAATCTGGAACATATTAAATTTCATCCAGATTTTTGATGCACGCTTGCACGCTTGCACGCTTGCTATAGATTTATTAAGAGCGAATGTTTCAGCCTGTCCTAAGGAATTTAAATTTAGACATATTAACCCTGTGGATGTCATAAAGGCTTTCAAACAACTTAAGATCAAGGTTACAGAAGATATGTGGGGCATGTCTACTAATGTGTGTAAGTCTATTATTGAGACAGTTGCACCCTATTTAGCTTTAATATTTAACTTATGTGTAGACCAAGGGGTTTTTCCGACTTTAATGAAACACAGCAAAGTTATACCACTTTTTAAATCCGGGGATAGTAAAGACACTAATAACTATAGACCCGTTTCGGTTTTGCCGGTGTTCAGCAAGGTGTTTGAAAAAGTGATGCTCAATCAAATGCTTAATCATTTTAACTGTAATAACATCTTACACGACCAGCAGTTTGGTTTCACCAGAGGGCGTTGCACTACTGACGCCGGTGTCACTTTAATTAAACACATCTTTAATGCATGGGAGGACTCACAGGATGCCATTGGCATTTTTTGCGACCTCTCAAAAGCATTTGATTGCGTAAATCATGAGACCCTCCTCCAGAAGCTTGAGCATTACGGCCTCGGTCAACTAGCGCTTAGCTCACTGAAATCGTATTTAAATGATAGACTACAGCAAGTTCAAATAAACGGTGTAAATTCATCAGGCTTGAAAGTAAGGATGGGAGTTCCGCAAGGTTCAATATTGGGTCCGTTTCTCTTTTTAGTCTACATAAATGATTTACCTCATTTACTGAAAAACCAACCTAAAATGGTGTTATTTGCTGATGATACTTCACTGATTTTTAATGTAAATAGACGGGCACAGCACCTTGACGAAGTAAATAACGCTATGCTTAAGGTTCATAATTGGTTTACGATAAATAACTTAGTGTTAAATGAGAAGAAAACTAAATGCATAAGATTTGCTTTACCGAACGTTAGAAGTAGTGCATGTAACGTTATATTGAATAAGGAAGTACTAGAATTCGTCGATAAGACAGTTTTCTTGGGGGTTTCGCTTGACTCAAAGCTGCAGTGGGGTCCTCACTTAACATCTCTTGCAGGGCGGTTGAGTTCAGCCGCTTACGCTGTCAGGAAAATCCGTCAATTGACAGACGTGGATACCGCGAGACTGGTCTATTTTAGCTACTTTCATAGTATCATGTCTTACGGTATTGTGCTATGGGGACGGGCTGCAGACATAGAATCTATTTTTATTTTGCAAAAGAGGGCTGTCAGAGCCATCTATAATCTTGGCAGACGCGAATCTCTAAGGCAATTGTTTAAAAAAATTAATATCATGACGGTACCTTGTCAATATATATATGAAAACATTATGCATGTTCGGAAAAATCTTCATCATTTTAGAAAAGTTGGTGATAGACATAATTTTAATACTAGAAATAGGAATAAATTAGAGCAACCGAGTTTTCGATTGTCAAAAGTACACACTTCTTTTATGGGGTACTGTGTAAAATGTTATAATAAAATACCGCTCAATATTCTCGAACTAAATGAGAGAAAGTTTAAAACATGTATAAAACGCACACTATGTAGTCAAGCATATTACAAATTAGAAGATTATATAAATGATAAAAATGCTTGGCTTAATGCTAGTCCTGCTCCACAGCCACTCGGGCACACAAATTAATATACATTTTTTTCTAAACATAACGATGTTATTAGCACCTTTTTTATTGACCTTAATAACGTATACCGTTATTATAATTTTTACTGACTTTTTTCTTCTACTTACTACAGTTTATTTTTTGAAAAGGTTCGCTGATGACCTTAGTTTTGTATAATTTTACATCATATATTTCAATTTTGTAAATGTGACTACCATGGAGCCATTTACTTGTTAAGTTACTATGTGTTGGACACTGAGCATGGCAGTTGAGAGCTTTGTCATGCTCACTTTAATGTCTTGCTGACGGTGGCGCGTGGGTTGGATCGTTTGGTTCCCTTCAAGATGGTTGAGCTAAACGGTGCTGATGCACGCGTCATATTCGTGAACGGGTGCTGTCAGTTGGGATTGGTCATCTCTTAACTGCCATGTCTTACATCGTTATTATAATTTTGTTATTTTTTATATTCACCTTCATTGTTTTCACATATAGAAGCAACAAGAATATTGTAACCAAGACTTTGAAAAAACCAAATGGAAGGAAAAGAGTGTCCATGGAGTTTCTTGCTCGTTCTTCTCCATAGAGACCTACGTTTTGGAACGAGCAACTAGCTTCAATTTTAAACTGTAACTTCTTGACAATTCAAAAGTGCCTGTAAATGGTCTAATTGAAATAAATGATTTGATTTGATTTGATTTGATTTGCTTACATAACTGGCAATTACAGGGATTATACATTTTAAATGAAACATTTTTAAAGTTAAATTACGGTTTTTATTTTTTGATTTGTAAATTGCTAATGAAAATGAGTAACTACGATAAATAAAATGAGTTTTCTAGTATTAATAAGCTTATAAATAACTTCGAGTTATAAATTTTGCACAATTTAATAATACGCCATTTTGTAAGCGGCATTAAATACACAAAATCCATACCGTTCAAACCGAAATATTTCGCAATATCGCACCTGGCGATTTTTTCAACCAATGACTGGCCAGTATTTTCCCCCCTTCTCAACCCCCTTACTGACCAATGCCAACCAACCAAACCAATGGCCGACCGGTTTCACCCCTGTCGCGTGCTGTCCAGTTTGACCACTAGGGGACGAGTAGCCCGCCCGACGACTCTAGCCACGCGCAACGAATATTCAAATATCGAATACTTGTTTAAAATTTACACTGTATAAACATCAAATGGACCTCGGATGTTCGAAAGTGTCAGAGATGAAAAACCTTTTGTCAATTCGATACAGGTATTCATGTGACAAAAGTTTTGACACGTACCATTTATTTGACCACTTAGTGACCACAAGAGGGTTGAAGATTCGTCTCCCTAAATCGTTTTGTGGTGATAAAATTTTGGTCGCGTGGTGCAGACCTGTTTTTAGATGATAGCGTACAATGGGAGTGTTTGTCTAATAATAGGATGAAACAGATATTCAGAGATTTATATTGTTGGTTCAATGGATAAAGTTAAATATCCTGTGATTTATTTGCTTTTGTGTCTGCACGTATTTAAAGGTTGTTTTTTTTTTAAAGGTTTGTTGTGGTCGTGATTTTCAGATGCAAAAATGATTTCATTCGTTATAGTGCCTCTTCATATTAATACTTTGAGGGTGTTACCTACTTTTTTCATCCTTACAATGCGTAAATAATGTATAGATAATTAAGTGAAATGTTGCAAATTTTGAAGGACCATAATGAGACTACTTTTAGGGTAAGTTAACGTCTGCGAAATGCCTAAATAAAAAAATCTAACCAAGTACCTATTTAATGTTGTACACTCTAAAATGCTGGGACAATTGATTACTAAAAACCTCTTCATTTGTATTGTACGTAAGACCGTTCGGTCGTCCAGAAACAAGAGCAAGGAGGGCCACATTCCTCATAATCCCGCCCTAATGCCCTGTCCTCTGCAAGGGACATTTCCATTTATTATTGAGCACTTAATTTATGTGTTTTGTTATGGACCGACAACTGGCGCGGCTACCCTAAGCAAATGTATAAATACTTACACAAAAATAATTCAAAACTAGATTCTATTTCGCAAATCATAAGTTTGAAAATGATTCGGCAAATTGGCGCCGTTTAGGGCAATTTAGTCCAATAAGAAAAAACTGCTTCATCGGACGTTTTAAAGTGAGCACAAACAAACAATTTTAAGCTCTTCTCCAGTCAACATAGTGTGCAAATTCTATTTAACAACTAAAGTTCTTTTAAATCTTTTCCACTTCAAAAATATGAAATTTTAAAAGTAGAATTGTGGCGATGCTTTGCGAAATACTGCCAAAAGTTTTTGCGCATAGAGTTGGAATTGGCCAATTGATTGGTGTCACATAAGTCGTTTACGGTTATAGTTCGATCACTTAGAATTGTTTAGACAATGTTCCCAGCAATCCGTTCTCTTCAGAGCCAGGTTTTGTTTAAGAAGGGGTGAAATGACATTCGGGATAACTAAATCCGAGGGACTTTGTGGAGTTTAGAGGTCATTTTTCAAAATAAGTAATCGGGCAATAGAAGTTTACAATAGTCTAAGGATTATTGGCAGAATAACTTTAAAAAAAAAAATAAAAAAAAAAATAATAAAAATTTTATTCAAAATATAAGTAAAACTAAGATTTACATTAATCGTCATAGAGGAAAATTAATTCTAACTATAATGTAGACCTGCCTGAGCTAGGTTTATGAAAACCTGTGTTTCAGGCCATCAATTTAGTTCAAACATTTTAAAAAGAGGACATTAGTAAATTTTGTTAGTAGCTAACTTATAGAGAAGACATATTATTTTCAATGACTTAACAAGTAACTATTTAGGTATATAATATTAAGACTTTAGAAAGGGAGTTGTTGTACCATCCACTTTTGTAAAATAAAAATATAATAATACTATGCTGCAAGGCAAAAGCCTCTTCTCGTATAGAGAAGGCACGAGCATTGCTTACCTAGTTTGCTCAAGTTGATTGGCGATTAAAGACTTATTAATAAGTTCTGGTTTACCACGACGTTTTTCTTCAGTGATGTTAGTGATTTCAAGGTAAACTTAGAAAGTACATAAGATTTGAAAAAGTCACACCCGTTCTTGCTCAATATCGATCCCGCGACCTCATGCATGACGGGTGGGTCATTTTAACAAGTGAGCCATCAAACCACTGCTAATACCACTTTTAAAAGAAGATTCTATTAATGAACAGGATATCGATAAAAAGTATCTATGGCCTACTTTACACTTCCTGAACCTATTTATTTATGGGACATTCACAATGATGAACTCTCTCAACTCCATTCATAATAATAAAAATTGCAATGAGGAAACTCCATTGCTTTTAACTATTCTGTTTTAAGTAGACACTCATAATTTTTTGTCAAGTGTACCATCAGCCTAACTTCATTTTGATCGCAAGCTCAAAAAATAAAATATATTATTACAAACCTGCAAACAAAATGTACAGAGAGAGAAAAAAAACTAAATGACTCAGCTCAAAGTGGTATAATATGATATTCAGGGAGAGAGAAGAGCTCTTCAAACATGGCGCACATAATGCCTATGAAAGCATAAAAAATCAAGAAAATTCCATGTGAACCGAAACACATGGAGAATAAACATACGAAGTAGATACTTACAAAAATATGAAATTCACCACAACATTTGCTGGGGACGGCGAGTTTCGTACGGTTGGCAGATAAAGCGAAACAATTTTACAATAAAAATGTTATTTTTTTATTTATTTTTTCTAGATTTTGTGTGTCGCGTTTTTTTTGGGAATTCTAGTTTATGTACTTATTGGGTTTTTCAGTGTCGCAATTCATAAGTTTGCTTTAATTTACATAAGCTTTAATTTTGCTAGTTTATATTACATGATCGACAAATTATTATATTTGCTGTAATACCTATAAATTTTGTTCAATCAATCGCAATTATTTTTATTAGGACCTTACTAGACCATTAAAGATAAGTAATTAAAATTCAGAAAATAAGCACTTATCAGTTAACATAATTACAGTAATAAAAAAAAGAAAACGACAAGGGTATGTAATGAAATTGATAAAAAAATATTAAATTACAAAGTATTATACGTTTATTATTCAAAAAGGGAGAAATCTCATGGTGCCTTAAAAAACGTATTCCATAAATACTCTGTGATATGATTCATCAACAATATTTTACGTAAACAAAGTAACAGTGAGAAAGAGCTTTGCAAACTCATTTTTTTACTAACGCTACATGTTCAGTCGTCCATAATGCGAGTTGATAGGTAGATGTATTAAAAATAGTATACATTAGACACGAATACGACATATATAAACATACGTACTTATATGTTATTATGTGAATAATATTATATACCATTAAAGTGTATTAGAAAAGGATTACAGAGCGCTTTGTGGCGGAGACTGCGTAAAAGTTTCTGAGAACTGGAAAATATTATTATAATTAAATGTATTTCTTTGAAAAAGGTTTTTTTTTAATATCATTGGATGGCAAACAAGCCGACGGCCTACCTGATACTAAGTGGTAAAAGCTGCCCATGGACATTTGCAGTATCAGAGGCCTTACAAATGCGTTGCCATTCCAGTGACAATGTCTCATGTGCCTGTAATTACACCGTCACCCCGAAACCGAACCGTCCCTTCAAACCGGAATACAGCAAGGCTGCTTTGCGGCAGAAATAGGTATGGTTGTAATGCTCTACGAACTACAATTTTTCAAAAGGTATATCACAATAACATACTATTACGTCATCGTTACTATAGTTTTAATAAATGAAAATTGTCGCTACTCGAGAAATCCACTTTACTCATCTGCACTCCTGTAACCAAGCGGCAAATTTTATCAGCTGTAAGTACTTACAAGACCTACTAATTTAAACATACCCTAGAGTCAGAGTTCAGTTAACGTGCATTTTGTTTTTCATTCCATCTGCATATGTAATCAGTTACAAAGTCAACATCAATGAGCCTAGAAAACATTATCACATCGAACATCATGTCTATATGTTTGGAGTATTGTGAGATAATCGTGTGAATAAATTTGTACTACTATATTATAAATGCGAAAGTTTAGATGGTTGGGTGTTTATTACCCAATCACGCCAAAATGGCAGCATGGATCTAGAAAATTTGGCACATGGATTTTGCATTTGGAAAAACGGAAAAATGTACGGTTCACGTCTCACGTGTGTTCAAATTGTATTATTCATTGCCAAGTTAATTTCGTAAAAAGCTTACTGAAGTAACAAACTTCTCAATATCCCGAGGACCAAGATCACAATCATCGTTTGGCATAATTCTAAATGGTAATTAGGTCACACGAAAAAGAGAAAAGTAAAACCCTCATTGATGATCTCTAAGGAGGACCAAAGCTCATTATGCATCAGCAAGATGGTCTAATGTTCCCCCATTATATTAGCCGGGCTAGCCACCCGTAAGTACAATTTAAGCGGGCCATCAGTCCAGCACCATTACTTACCTATTGACACGTAGACAGATCGCTACGTGCCGCTAGTCCTGACCGACACTACTAGGGGTTTCTACTCGATCTAGTCTCGAATTTTGGAATGTAGGCTGTATATCTTTGATATTATTGATTGTTTTAGGCTGTGGCAAATTAGATAAGAAATTGTGTATTTAGAATGTAGAATGGTCAACAGTTATTAGATTTGATTATAATATTTCAAAAAGCCATTTGTATTAACTAAGATCGGTAAAAATCTGCGGCAATAACCATAAAAAAATGTAGATACATTAAAAGCATTTTTGAAAGATAGGAACTAGTTTGTGATCCTTACTAAAAGTTAGTAGAATTGCCCCCGTGGAATAGCGCAAAAGTGTTGTCAATACATTCGATTTTTTAATTGGGTATACCCATTTCGCATTGTATAATATTTATTTAATTTACGGCTTTATAGACGGACTCATTTTGTTTGTCGTGTAAAATTAAACCAAAATGCTGAACAGGACAATTATTATTGTGTCCTGTCCAGCATTTTCAATCCAGTATTTCTAATTCGATAATCGAATAGAATTGTAAACTTTAAGCTAGCGTGCTCTTGCTACGCATATAACACACAATTTTGTTTAATCGTTTACAAAATTGTGCGTTAAAAACAATGAACTGACAAACTCATTCACGCAGTCATGCATGATGACTTCAAAGTGTGCAATTATGAAGTGGGTTATGTACTTTTATGAGCTGCCAAAGTTTTGAGGCTCCAGATCACCCTAAAAGTGTTTCTAAAGTACAATTCCTTACCCACTTGACCTATAGTAAAACCAAAACTAAGCGATCTCAGCGAAAACTCGTAGTAAAGAGACGGACAGTTGCTAAGATTAATGTGGTCTCCAGTTTTAGTGAAACTCTTAGATACTCAGATAGCAGAGGGTTTTTGTTGTAAAAAAAACTGCACGTAAATCGTATAAACCATTATCTTCGAACCCTGAAATGCAACGCGCGGTCCCAAGTACCCCCGCGAGTTTAAAAGTACGTATAATGGAAACTAATAAATAATACTGGCAGGTTTTCACCCTAAACAAACATCACTCGACACCTACATACCAGTCATTGCCACATCGTCATGATAAAATACCGTCATAAGCCGAAAGCCGAAAAACTGGACCCCTATAACTGAGAGTAATTTGTCTCAAGCACTGAAAACGTCTTCAGTTTAACCCAATACACTCGGTCCTAAGTAAACTTTAGGTAAACTTAAACGGCCGAGTCCCTTTCTCGACCACATTCTAAATAAATAACATCTAATGGGGGACATTCATCAGTGTTTCCACGTTTTTAGGTGGGTAGACCTCACTCCCCTAGCTGTCTGCTGTTTTGGAAAAGTCCGTTGCGGACAAATCCAGGAATGGGCAAATATCAAATTGAACTTTACACCATTACAGTAAAGTCTGATTTGGTTTGGGTGATTTCGGACAAATTACGTTTGTTAAATACACAGATTAGCAGTGGCGAGTGCAGAGATATGAGAGGGGGGAAGAATGGTGGGCGGCGGGGTGGCACGGGGGCCCACCCAACACCCTTTTTTGTTATTTTTTGTTGCATTTTTTGCGTGAGCGCGTGCAGGGTTTTTGGACTGCATAGGTAAGTAATATTATTTGTTGTAATTAAAGCGAACATGGCTGTCGAGTGTGCTTTTAAATTATGTAGCTTTCATTTTCAAATTAAAAGAAGCCAAACATAATATTAAAAATACTTTTAATGTTTCTATTTTTGTACACAAAGGTAAGACGACAAAAGTGAAAGCATTTTTTTTTATTCTGAAAAACTGTTACCTGGACAAAACCAGTAACAAAAAATATTTTTGTGCTATGTTAATTTTTCTTATGTAAAGGCAATTTAGCTAAAAATGTTAACCAAAATGCCTTTACATGTAAAAAAAAATCAAATTTTCTTGCCTCATTGTTCAATACTGAGCTAGTACCTACGAAATTTGTCAAGTTCATTTTTTAACACCTTATATATATTTTTTTTGACAAAAAAACTCCCCACCACAACCCACCACCACCTCCAGAGGCTAGGGGCTAGGTATACCCCGTATATCCCGATTACGTAACATTGAAAAAGGTCCGCAGATAAGTCGGACAGCCACGACTCTTGAGCGGGGCCGCGTGACACCGTGGACACCAGATAGCGCTGATGAGGGTCACTGCCGCCTTTCCTACCCCATTTGTACTTGTAAGCTTTCCTTATTTAAATATTGGCTGGAGGTAGCTTTTTTTTGTTTGTGTTTTTTGTGGTTAAGTTTCTTTTGAATGTAATTTGTAAGAGTTATTTGTAAACAATATTTATTAAATTATTATAACTTCATATTTATATGCACAATATTTACAGCATTAAAATTAGATAACATAAAAAGAAACAAAATCTATATGGCATCAAAAAACTCTCCCGCAATTTATTGTCAATTGGAAATGTGCCCAAAAGACCGGCAGCATTGCCACGTTGGATGGCAATGCTAAGCCTCTGACCAAGGTAAAATCCAGCCATTTATAATAATAGTATTTTAGGAACAAATTCACGTATTTCAAACATGGTGATGTTATACACAACACGAACACATATAGTGAGTTTCCGAACTTTAATATGAGTGATCGTAATTTTTATCCTCGAAGGAAATTGCGGCTCATAAAAAATTAACAATTAAATACCAAGGTTTAGTAGAACTTAAAAAGAAAAACGATCCCATACCTAATTACCGTGTAATACAAATTAAAATGAAATGGCAAATAGAATTTTAAAAGTACTAAAATAACTCTTAAAATCGTTCACAACAGTAGAGTTGATAGCCATACTAGGTTCCTATGTAGCATGGTCAATGTCCTTTGTAAAAGCATAGCATGCAGAATGTGCAATATTGCGAATTTGTGCCGAAACCGACCGGTAACAAGTTGGACTGTATTTTAGCAAGTTGCCGATAGCCAGAGTAACCAAACGTTTTGTTAAATAAAGGATAAATCACAAAAAAAAAAACATTATTTTAAAAGAACTAAAACAATGCACGGCGCTTAATACAATGGTTTATTTACTATTTGGAGAATTTCAGGATACATGTATCACGATTTATTATTGTGGTCATAATGTAAAATGTAAAAAAAATCTTTATATTAAATTTTCTAATACTATAGTAAGTTTATCTGTCAAAAACATTTTAAGTTCATACTTTTCGAATAATAAATACATAAAAATATAATCAATACTTATAAATAATAATATGTACAGTGTATTAAAAAAGAGAGCTTATAAGGCTTAATCGTTAAATAGATGTTTAAATAAAAAAATATTTCGAAAATCGTTTCTCGCCAGTCGCGTCGCGTGAATCTCTCGGGACTAAATGCACACGAATGTGATTCCTAGACTGATTTGATTTATTTCCGTTCACTGTATGATATCCATAATCAATGTCATATCATTTATTTAATTCACGGGCACTGACAAGTCCTTATGGGGCTTTATCTACTTTCGAATATTTACTTCAAAGTATATCTTTGATATTACTGATATTGGTGTAGAAAAATATCGTGAGGAAAACTGGACTTATTAAGAAGTCAGAAATCGCCAATCAACCTTGAGCAAGTGTCTTCGGGTTGTTCAAAAAAGATACCGCGCCCCCGAAACGCAAAAGGCACAAGAAGGAACATGGTTGGGCTTTAGTCAGTAAAAGTCTGACCCCCCCCCCCCCCCCCCCTGCCAGGTGTGGGGGAAGTAATTTGACGATTTCCCATCGGTAAAAAAAAACCTTGAGCAAGTGTGATGATCAATGCTCTGCCTGTACGAGAAAAGGTCGTTAGCCTACATTGGGACAATAATAAGCTAGCATTTATTATTCAAATTAAGCGACAAGACTTAATAGTCAATCATCTCCATTTTTTCTTTGAACTTTTAGAATTACCAATGTCTCCAAATCCCAAAGAGTATTTCGCCATAAAACACAACCTTATCAAAATTCTGTCCTACCAAACACCAAAACGGACGTCACCCTAGCAAAAGCAGCTGGCAAAGGCTAGAGAGGAAACGGTAACTGAATGGAACTAAATTCCAGGCGCCTCCATTGGTGGGTACAGTCGCGACCGTTTCACTGGCCGGACTCTTTGGAATGCAGTTAGCAGTTCTCGATGCGACTGTACGATTGTATGTACTTTCAGGATTGGTGAAATGAATTCTGATTTTATTTTTTTGTATTTGTGTTCGATTTTTAACAGTTGGATGAGACAGAAAGAACTGATTTAAAGTAGAGTGTGCTTAAAAATAATGATGTTAAGATTGTGTTTAGCATGTTTTTAATTTTTACATGTCAAAATCCAAGAAGAAAACTCCATTTTTTTTTGTATCACTATATTATATAGCTTCGCATATCAACCAGTGGAAACATTCCTTACCCACCTGAACGGCACATTCACAAAAAACGGTGCCTAAATATTTTTCTTTAACATTCAGAAAACATACCCACATAATATCATAAAATATACTATCAAAATGCGAAAGTAAAAACCCGAAATAAGACACCGCCTTTTGTTTTCATTGTTTGCGTACCTATAACGAGACGCGAGCAACGTAACAAAAACAAAAGAAAATGGCTCTATTATGTGAAAACAACCCAGAGACTACCACGGTTATATTCACCCGTGGGCTGAATTTATACGATATACTCTGTATTCAGTTAACCAATGTTATTTGATACCTCATACGCGTTCAAACATCTCCTCGGCCATCTTTGATCTCAAGTGGCGCGCGGGGGGTAAGGTATCACACTACTCTGGTTAGGAGAACATATTTCGAATATCCAAAAGTATAAATTTCGCCGGTAAGCTATCGACTTACTTTTTATATTCGACGGAATCGTGGTATCGGGAATGGGCCACTGTTTTCAAGACAAACAGGGTGTACTGGTGAAGCCGTTTTCTGAAATCCTGGTAACCTATACACCATGTATATTTTGCATGTTTTTGTTTATGATTTGTTCGAGTGCCTGCTATGTAATCCGGAGTAGAGAGAATAGAGCTTTTAGGATCAACCTTTAGTTGCTTCAAAATGAAGAAAAAGAAAAAGGTTTTTTAGTAAAATCAGAAAGCTTTTTCCCGGGATTTGATTCGCGTAGAAGTCAAGTATACCATAATGCATATAACTACAAAACTCGGTAATAGTATAATAGTAATAGTAGCTTCATAACAGTGTTTTTTTTTGTAATCGGAACAGTACTGCCAAAGATTACCTCGAACAAACAAACAAAAAGTTTTACCTCTTTATAAAATTTGTTTGTATTTGAAAATAAAAGAAGATTTCCGAGTTAAGTTTCTTGAAGACATAGTGTAGTGGTTTCCTTACTTCACATCGTTGATGTAAAAAGTGCCAAGTTAACAGTGACTTTTCATTAATCACAACAATAATGTGATTTTCTTGATACAAATAAATAAGATACCAAAATAGAAGATTTATATTTTGAAGCCTTGATTTGTACAAACTTCTAAGAAGCCATCAAGTTATAAGACCGAAACGTAATCAAACTGACTAACGAAAATGCCTAGTCAGATAACAGTCCCTAAGCAACTAAACTTATCAATCAAAAGCACTCCAGTATTCCCTTTATCCAAAAAATCAATACTATCAATCGTAGAACACCTACAAAAGTTTCAAATCCAGACTACCCATCTCACCACATACATAGCCACGAAACTACTTACCCCCCAACTACATATTACGAAGACCTCAACAAAAGCAGTTTCTAATGCTTGCGTTCTCCAACCTTAATCTTTTTGTACCTCTAATTAAATTAGCAAAACCCAGGAGCGCGGAAACTGGACACGCACACAAATACACCCCCCACTTTGTACACACACATACACCGTACACAATTAGAGGACGATGTAAAGTGAAAGGACGGCGGGGGTGTGTGAGTGAGATCGCCGTGCGTGTATATGTGTGTGTTTTAGTTAAGGGTCGTCATTTCTCTTGGACCCTCCCCCGTAGTGTCCGCAGAAAGGTGAGTTAAGATGGAGTTGTGTGGAGTTGTTGATACCGTTTCTGAGGTTTTATTAAAATTGTTGTTTTCAGTTAAGGTTCTTTAGACTAACGTGTACTAACTGTTGCAGAAGTTCTGACCATATTTTTTTAATGGGCAGACCGGAAGGGTATTGTACTTTTATGTAATCTACTATAAAACTTCTTTCACATTATCAGCTCCTGAAAATTAAATTAGTGCTGAATTTATTTGTTTTACCCCAAATATTTGTAAGTCTCTAAATAACCTTGAAGGTGACAGTCAGCAAAAAATCACGTATAATTTAATTAGCGATTTAGGAACTACACAAGATTACTTTACATGATAAAATAAATAATAATATCGTATCCTTGTCACACATACCCGGTTCAATCAGCTTTTGCCCATGGAAAACACCATTCTAGTTTGGAGATGCGTACGCATGAGTTCAGCTGAATGGATGCAATGCAAAACTGGCGTTTTTATAGACAATTGAATGAGCTGAATTGTACTGAATAAGTGTAGTTAGTCCCTTAAAGAGACTTTCACAGATTTCAGGAAAATATTTTCCAAAAGAAAATTTCGCACGATATCAACAACTCCATACAATTCCAACAGACAAACAGACATCCCCCGGCATCCTCCCTCGGACTTTAATATTGATCAGTGTCCGGTGGCGGTCAGGTAGTGTCGGCCACGGGCCGGCGCATGCGTCATACCTGCCCTTAGGAGCAGACTCTTTGTTGCAACTATGTAGGCTCGACCATTTATTAGTTTGTGGGTAATAAAGTTATCTATGGGTTTGAATATAAGGTTTATTTTTGTTTTACTGTATTGTATAGAGGTATATGTAAGTTTTGGGTTGAATTGGGGATTGTTTTTTTTAATACAAGAAGGATATTTAAAACTACTGTATTTTTTTATTCACACATACACGTACCATGTCGCCTGTGTTCTCTGAAGGGTTAGGCAGAGGTGTACCAATGACACTCACAGTTCGCCGGTATGCTTAGGTCCCATGTAGGTAATAGAGGGCAAGCTTTTGCCATTTTTTTTTTATTCGTATGTTAGAATTATTAGAAATTAAGTGGTACCGTGGTTAAGACCTCGATCCCTAATGCATAAGGTAGTGGGTTCGATACCGGGCAAGTACCAATATGACTATTTCAATTCTTAAGTACTTTCTTCTGTCTTGGATATCACTGACATCGGTGAAAGACAACATCATGAGGAAGCCTGGACTTTAAATTAATATAAGTCTGAAATCGCCAATCAGTCTAGAGCAAGCGGGGTGATTAATGCTCGTGCCTTCTCTGTATAAGAAGAGACTTTTGCCTTACAGTGGGATAATAACAGACTGTTATGATTATAACAGAATTACATACTTTGTTGATACTTTGAGATGAACCGGAAAATTACTAGGTTCGTTACAGAATTGTGAAAATATTGACCGTTGACAGATAATTGGGGAATCGATTAAGTATAAATCTACAGTCTTTAGCACGTGTAAATCTAACACGTGTAAAATTTACCCTAATAGCTATGTTGCTACTTTCCGCGAGAAACTTGACAGTTTATTAGTTCTAAATCGACAGTGAAAAGGCAAAATGACTAACGGGAAAAAAAAACAAAAAAATAATTTATGACTATACGTATTATTTCACTTACTTATCCTGGCGAACTGTGGGTGTACATTGGTACACCTTTGCCTAACCCTTCGGGGAATACAGGGGTGATGGTCTATGATGGTATAGAGCTTCAGTTATTTTACTGTTCCATTTTCGATATAGAATTAAAAAATTATTTTCTAGTGAAGTATTATTTTTTCTTAAATTAAACGGTGCCCACTAGTAATTTCTCCTGTATCGTGGTGGTGAGTATTCAGCCAGGATAGCGGAATTGTTCGAATGAGATACCCTGGCCTGAATCGCAATGAGTATTAGGAGGAACAAGGATTGGTTTTAGTCAGTAAGAGTCTGACACTCCCTTCCGCTCCACCCAGAACGGAAGAAGTGATTCGATAATTTACCATCCTCAAAAATAAAGTGTGGTATTCAAAAGAGATTATTTCTTATTTAGAAGTTCAATTGGTTTGAAATGATTAAATTAAACTTTATAAGTAGTTATAAATAGTTTAATCATCGTTTAATAGAACCCGTTGACCTTGTGGTCGCAAGCGCGACTGATGAGCGAAGAGACCTGGGGTAATGGGAACTCGGTGCGCCAGGAAATCTGGCATCCAGTCTGACCAAGAGGTTTGCCCAGTAACTGGGTTGTAGAGGTCAGATAGGCAGTAGCTCCATGTAAAACACTCCTATTTAACTGCATCCTTTTAGATTGGAACCTGACCCCAACATAGTAAGGAAACTTCTAGGCAGACTTCTAACATAGACGGTTATTTTAATTCGTCGTGTAGATACAAGAAAACCGAACACGTGCCGAACTTTATCTTTAATTTTCTTTTTTCGCAAGGTTAAGCTTGGGTGAAGGTTTTTATCCTAAAAATGTTTCTTTGTAGTTATCTGTGTGGACGTTTTCTTCAAAGAAGATATTATTAATCATAATATAAATAGAAGTTACAAGAATTCTAAGAAACACGTGGCGGCGGTTAGGACCTTTTGTTTCGAATTATTCTAAAGGTGCTCCTAAACGGTCAGTAACAGGTTTAAAGGTGGCTTTTACTGAAAAAAGTAGCTGCAATATTCAAAGTCAAAGCATTTGTTTTAATTAAACCGTTCACAGGCACTATTAAATTGTCAAAGAGTCGGTGAGTTATTCAGTAAGTTGAAGCTTTTCTACGGGAGAAGGACGAGCAAAAAGCTTCACGGACACTATTTTCATTCTCCAAGCATTGACCAGAAACTACATATAGCTCGTTTAGGATCTGTGAAACAAATGACGCGTGGAGTAATCATAAGGAGAGCTCCAAATTTACTAGAAGTAGCCACACTGAAAAGAGTGCCGAATCTCTCAGCAACATTTTTAGTCTAGCTAAGACATATTTACACATTTCTGGCAATGTATTGCAGCCTCAGATTGCCGAAAAATATGTCTTAACGATAAAGGATGATGAGATATTTCATAATAAAAACTGACCTTAATACCACAAAAATCACTAACATAAAAACATCGATACACAAAAAGCAATTTTACAAATACTACCCTACTTTCAAGGCATACCACCCAACCTACAACATTATTGACGGCAAACAGAATTTTCCACGAAATCATATAATAGTAAGGAACCATGATATTACGTTATCTGAAAACATTATAGTAAAAAGATTCCCCGATTTAATATCAAAAAGAAGTCCCTAAATTCCGTATCATGTAAAGAACACTTTCAATATTGGGATTGGTATCCCTCTGGCCGTAACAAGGTTTTATTAGATCCCACTAAAGGGCATCCCCGCACAAAGGTAGCACAAGAAACCCTTTTTCTACCTTACTTCAAATATATTAACTGTCCCACTACCTTTCATGACGTAGATGAGTATTTCTAGATGTGGCAAATGTTAAAATTCTTTAGTAATATCTTTCAGGTGCTGACGCAGAAGTACCTGTTACTTTCAAAACAATTTTACACACATTATGAGAGTAGGTAATAACTGGATTATTTTAAAAGAGAACTTCACTAAAGTGACATCTTTCTTTTACTCATAAGTGGTACTAGGATAGGATAAGATAGATAATCAGATTCTGTAGGTTCTTACTGTCTTTTTATGTCTCACGGATAGCTAAATCCCCACAAGTCCTTACTTGTGGTGATTTAACTATCCGTGAGACACACAATTGAGTTGGATTTGACAGCTGTCATATAACAGTAACTACTTGTTTTTTTTTCTACACCTAAATGTTGCATCATACGCCAATTGTTGTTCTACGGCAAGTGTATTTTGAGATTTGCGGTAATCATACTTTATCAATCAAGAACAAGAGAAAATTTATATGACCAAGTACTTTTAATCGAGCCACATCCAGCACCACTTCATCGTTGTACGGTCTGCTATTTGTATCTGTTGTACTTTTGTCAGGGGAAATCATGCCTTATATCTTCAGTTATATAGACTAATACGGCGTTGCCTGGCTATCGTTGCGATGGTGACCGACGATTACTTCGATATACATATAGTAAATATTACGCTCCGTGGTATAAGTTGTATCGTTTGAAGAAGAACTGATTTTTGATACATGTTAGGGTGATTTTTTGAGATTATCTTCCCTGTAAGGTGTAGGGTGCGTAGCTGTGTTGTTTATTAGCAAATGGATACGCATATGGCGAATCTCGTTGCTTCGGATAAGCTTTACAGAGCATCTTTAAAAAGGGCTCTAATAAGTACAATGAATGTTGTTCATTACAGTAAATCACATAAGGTTCAATTTTCAATAAGCAGATAACTTTTATCAAAAGAATAAGTATGACGTAATTAAATATGTTCTGTACAATAGCTGGCTGAGAGTTATCAGATGATTAAAACATCGGTGCTTAGGCAATTTGAAAAAAAGATAGGTAACATTGTCCATATTTTTACTAAGTTTATGTTAGTGCAATGTTCCTTCGGTTTACAACCTTGTTCATTATGTCAATGCTAAGGTCAAAACTATTTAAAATAACTGTTTTTCTAAATACATCAACGATAATTAATTAATTATTTTTTTAAGCTGTAAGATTTTCTATATGGTGTGTTTTCTGTGTGGTGTGGTTAGGCCAGCTTATCCTAACTAGGGTTATCATGTATTCCGAGTTAGTTTCCAACACGAGCTTATTGTTTATGACATTTTGTAATTTAACCTCATGTTACCAACTAACTCTGAATTACGTTTTTACACAATCAGACCTCACAGTCAGCGTAGACAGCAGCATTTCTTTGATTAATTGATAACAAACTACATTTCCACAGAAATAAAGTTTGAAACTGTGCAATTCCATGCAAGAGACAATATTAATCTGAACATTTTTCACTCAATTTTCAACTTCACCTCTGAAGTATTAAAATTCATTATCAATTACAATGGCTCTCTTAGCTCGAAACCTTAGAAAGCAAATTCAAACCCTCTTCTAACCTATGACCGACATCTTTTTATTTCACAATATCTACAAAAATGCTACATAAATCTGTCTGTCCAACAATATTGGCCGAGCTACACGATCGCTCGAGCCATTGATTTCCCGAAGTTAGTTCCGAATGAAATATGAACTCCTTTACGTCCGTATGCTCTAGTTTGTAAGAATTCTGTATGTAGACTGTGTGTACATGTCAATATGTTTGGTTAGATATAGAACTATTTTTAAAGGTTAGGTTAGGTTGTTTGTAAGTAATTAATAATGAGTACAGCCATTAGTCTATGAGTATTGGTACTTGAAATGATTTAGTAATTTTAATTAAAAATTATGTAAAAATGGTCCTTTCTCACACAAAATTTTTTCCATAACCAGATAAATAAATTTACTACATCTGAACATTAAAACGGGAAGAGAACGGCTTAAAAAAATATTAGAATTTGCTATTTAAGCATTATTTAAAATGAATCAATATTTTTTATATTTTTAATTATTGTTTTGAAAACTATTGTAATGTTGTATTGTTTAAAAAGAGCATCAGCATAATTGACTGTAGGTATTAATTGTAGAGGATTTCAAAAACAAAACCTGTTAAGTACAAAAATAAGATGCAATTCATAAAATTATAAATCTGTATGAATGAATGAATTATGGAAAATCGCTGGATGCGAGCAGCGCAGGGCCGTTCATTGTGGCTATCTTTAGTGGAGGCCTATGTCCAGCAGTGGACGTCATTCGGCTGATATGATGATAATGACGAAATGAATTCCGTAGGTAAATACAATTGTTTTAAAGCCTTGTACCTAATATACAAGATTAGCCAAGCAAAGATAGCCGTAGTGTTCTTTATCAAGTATATTTTCTTAAAATACGTAGGTATCAAGCCATTTATATCAAAGTACCGAACACACAACCTACTAATAAGAAAGTCAAGGTACGACACATAAAGAATACTACGCCATCTATTTTAATTCCCCAATAAAACAGAAAGAGCTTGTAATACAATCTTACATAACACGACACAACCAATAAGAAACGTCCAAAACACCGTGTTAGCAAAAATGGATGCCCAGCACAGAACAGAAAACATACTAATGGTATCATAAACTTACATATATAAACCAGTCTAACATGACCTTTATTAGAGAAGACGTTACTACAAATCTGAGGTCAAGTTAAATCAGATGCGTAGATCCGAATGTACTATCGCGCCATTTGCGTTTATTGGCCATTTGGCCAGTTCGGAATTTGAAATCTGTGTTCACTCTAATTGATTCCTCCCCTTTCCATATTCTAATAAATTGGGTTCCGCGATTTATTTGCGCTAACGGATGTTTTTACCCTTTGTGCTCTTTTTGCAAAAATTCTTTGCAATTAATTATCATTTTTACGTTTTGTTTTGCAAATCTGATAATGATTTAGCTTTCTGGTGTTTTTTTTTAAATATAGATACGATTCTCATACTTAGAGGCTTTATGAATAAACAGTCTAACAATAACGTTAAATTAAAACAATAGAAATATAAACGTCATTTTTCATCGAAATATGTACAGAAGAAACCACAAACAGAAACACTTACAACCAAACCTTACAGAATAAACGTAATATTTAAAACCTCAAATTATTACATTTGAAAAATTCATCCAGCTACTATATTTGTGACGTCATAAAATTATATTACATTCGTTCGTAGCGGTCGTAGCTCGTAGCAGTTGTAGCGGCTACACTTTCATGGCGTAGCGGGGTGCTACGGAGGGTGGATGGGGGGTTACTGACCGCGACATTTGTTGCCCGTCCACCCCGGGTGTCTCGGATAGCCGACTTAATGTACTTAAGTTGAGTATGTGTGTGTGAATAAGGCTAGTGTGTGTGAATTGGGCTTTATTAATCTGTTGTGGGGATTTTACCTGACAATTTACTGAATAGGTGGTGTGTTACGTTGTTTGTGTGGACGTTATAGTAATTTAAGAAAAAAGATAATTATAGAGGTACATTTAAAAATGACTCTTCACGTGACAATAGGAGTTTTCTTAGGCCAAAAAATTAGCATTGCCATACAACGTGGCAATGCTACCGGCCTTTTGGGCACTTATCTCATTGACAGCGATGCGGATGAGTTTATTGATGCCCTATAAGCTTGCCTTTTTTATATCGACTTTACATAGTTTGTGATTTAATTATTACTTAATTAAAAAGACAATTCATTAGACTATCATAGCAAAATATTATAAAGAAAATCTTTACTTAACTTCATAGAGGTTAGTAGAAAAAATCGCCGCCGCGGCCGTCGGAAAGAAAGTTTTAGCAAGTCGTGAGTTCGCGAAAACAAACATGATTGCAAAGTTTGCCGAACTATAAACTAATAGTTCGTGAATTTATCATGTGAATAGTGCCTAAATAAGTTAAGGAGATTATGATTATTAGTCTTCAATATACTATTTAAATGTCTTTCTTTTTTATCGTGTGGGCAGCAAATCTAACGACCCCACACACCCTAGTATCAGAATTTCTAAGCCACCAAGGGACTCTAACATGGCTATTTTAAAAGTAAGAGCAAAGAACAAAATTTTAAAAATGCGATGAATTTATACAACTATGTTTATCAAAACAGCATATTTAGCCTTAGACAATTTTTTATATAAATCTATAAATAGTGTGGTCTAATTTGCAAGGTACAATTATACCTATTATAATTTACTCTTGCACACTCCTTAATTAATACACCAAAACTTTAAATTACTACCAATTTATACACAAGACGCAAATTAAATTGTGCACATTCGCACAACCCTAAACTGCGCACGGGGGTACATATGACCGACGCCTCACCCCCTCGGGGGCGGGTCCGGTGGGGTGAACTGACCGCCACCCTCAACCCCGGCTTATTTACAACGGATTTTATTTGCACACGACATGGCCGAACGTACTTTGTATGTTTTATTTTAGAATTTATAAGGTTCTGGGTTTACTAGTTTTATTTTCAGTAATTAATTTGAATATTAACATATAAATATTGATTTTATGTAAACTGGTTTTCATGACATCTGACTTAATAATAAAAATAAAAAAAATTAGCCCTGATCGTCTTTGTTCAGGTCATGTTTTTTTAATGACGACCTATTAGACCAGTATCGGTTTTTTTTTTATTTAGCCTGTACTGTCCCACTGCTGGGCAAAGGCCTCCCCCAATTCCTTCCATTTGGAAAGAGGTGGCGCGACAACCTGGACGCGTACCACGAGGGCTGGGTCAAGGAGGCACAGGAAAAGAACAAATGGAAGGTATCGGTATTATACCTATTAAATTTGAATGATCTTACTCTTTATAGGACAGAACACTCTTTAAATATCTACAAGTAAACTACTATATACTTAATACTTAACTTTTACTGTATACTTAAGTTTTATATTACACCCAAATCAGAATACGATAAGATTATTCCATACAATTTTGCAAAACTATGTCAAGATCTGAAAGCACACATACCCATTCATTGTTAAGAAAAGTCAAAGAGGAAATAATAAAGTAGACAATAATAATGTCGTGTACATATTATTATTCGAACAAGCAAAGACCTACTGTTTACGCCACAAATAACAACGCTAACAAACTAACATCGCAAACATACTCTTGTCGTGAAATAATTGGCCCTATCCGAGTAACTGGAGAAAAATACCAGCCATCTCCTCAAAAATATGTTACGTCTGTGCCGAACCATTGTCCTTTGAAAAAAGAATATCGCATAACGAAGTTGAGTTCCGACTTTATATCAAATATCACGCATGACGCGACTCCCCCCTGCCTCCCCGACGTAGGAGGGCAATAAAAAATAATATATTGGAATATGTTGGAAATAACAGCGTATCATCCTTCGTGGATACCGTATGAGGACATTCGTGGAGGAGTCCAGCCTCCTTTTATTGTCTCGGGGAACTGCTGACGTACGTAACGACTTCTTGTTTGTTATATCGTCTTGTATGAATAAAATTATGCTACTCCCGTTACAATAGGCAGGGTAATAAGGAAAGTCGGCCGGAAAATTTTGATGGTTTATTAAAAATGTGTAACGTTATGGAAGCAAGGAAGTAATATTAGATGTTGTGTCGTGTGTTGTGAGTATTTCTTGATAACATACCGCGGTAGAAAATATTCCTACCAAACTCCACAACGCCAAAAGCAAAAAAAAAATTATCAACCACTCACCTTCAGTATTTTCACTAAACACAACATCACAACACATATTTCCACATCAAACTCAAAACTTCATCACTCAATCAATTTAAAATCCGAACCGATCGATTGCGCATACGCAGACTGACTGGATCGTTAAAGAATGAATCAGGAAGTAAGGTACACCCCGCGGGTCAGGTAGCGGGGTTTAAGAATTACCGGCGCGTTAAAGGGTTAACTGACAAAAGGTGTAATTATTATTAGAAGGTTAAGAGAACAAAGAAGCGAGACGGTCGCAGGGTTACTTTGAGGTTGCTCGCGTGTTAGTCGGAAATGTGTTTTAGTGTGGCTAAATTAGTTTAGTTCTAGTCTCTGCTAAGTTTAGAGTTTAAAGTTCGTGTTGTGTTGTGTTACCCACTACATACAAGTTTAATCTTTTAGTAAGTTTTTATGAATAATAATAACCCTATTGCCCCACTGCAGGAAAAAGGTATCTTCTTATACAGAGAAGGCACGAGCATTAATCACCACACTTCCTTAAGACGGAATGGCACTTTCAGACTTTATTATAAGTCCAAGTTTCCTCACGAAATTTTTCTTCACCGATGTTGTAATTTGTTTGTACCTTTAACTTATTTTGGTAATCGATAATAAATAATTAATAGATTTCATCAAAATGTACATGAACTAACCTGTTTGTTATAAATTCAATTAGATAACTACCTACTCAATTTCACTGCTGATTCTCACTCAAAAACTTCACAAATCCATAATAGGTAGCAAGCACTAAGTCCATGAACAAACACTGGTAAAATATCTTTAGATTACATCACATAAAAATCATTCACTTTTCGCAAATAGAGTTTACCTGACTACACTTTCACGTGTGAACCAACCGACTGTCATCTTGCTAAAACTAACCCTTCACATGATACCCAATGTACCTGAAACGACCCGACTCAATAATTCATTACCAAACAATACAACATAAACTTATTTTTCTAGTAATAGTAATAACCCTTTTTCGCGCTGTCTATGGCGACCCCTTGCGAATTTTGACACAAATAAAACACCCGTACCGAACACAAATATTTAAGAAAAAAAAACGCGTTCGCTTTTCAACTTTGTCTCTGGCCATAAATCAGTTTAGAAATAACAAACCGTTGCAGTTATACGTTCGATATTTGAACTGGAGCGTAATCGATTGATGTTTCAAAATCTTTTAAACTTTGACATTTCCTGGGATAAATTTATCCTTACACGGAATATCCGAAATCGGTAAATTGTTAGTATTAAAATATTAAATTAATGACTTTATTTTAATAAATAACCATTAGAAATAAACATGGTATAAAATGGAGTTTAATATAATAAATAGACAGAAGCATGTTTAGCTAAGTTATGACAAACCATGCAAAATTTAGGGTTAAAGGCAAACAACTATAAAACGACTAGGTATATTTTCTGTTGCATTTCCAGATTCTTAACTGAACTAAAAACACAGCAAAGAAACCGCTTACTTCTACAATTAGACCAGTACAATTGTTAACAACACAACAAAAAGAATCCTATAATTTGTCAAGAGGTGCACTCATAGATGTTAGATTAGATTCAAAAGTAATTTCGTACTTGACATGTGCCACTGCGCTGAATTATTCGCCTAATTTGCTTTTGATATGCAGATTTCTGATCTGATAAGTGAAGAGGTACTTCTATTCTCGTGATATATCAGACCGATTGAAATAGATTACTCAAGTATTCATTCAAAACTATTGATAGTTGTGGCTTAGCTGATTGAATCAAGTGTTTAAGAAGATTTTGATTGAAATAGAAAAAAAAAACTTACAATAAAACTAGAAATTTAGATACACTAGATATATTGTCATGGCTTGAATATTTATTATTGTTTTATAATTCACCAAGAATAACAAAAATATTGTAAGGATTTTGCAAAAGCTTAATTGAAAAGAGTGTCCGTGGAGCTTCTTGCTCTTCTTCTCGGTATAAGCCTAAGTTTTGGAACAAGCCACTCTTTCGAACTGACCGACCCCTTGACTATTTAAAAGTGGCTGAAAATGGTCTAATTTGATATAAATATTTTGGCTTTGACTTTTAAATAACAATAAGAAAGGTCAAAACCGTAGGGCTTTCCAAATTCTAGAAAATCCACAAGCAAAACTTAGGGTAAACTGTACTTAAGGTAGACTGGTAGAAAATACCCAAGCCATCAAGTCCGCCTTTGTACGGTGTATTTTTACATTTGTGCATAAAGTTTTAATAAATAAATAAATAAAACTTAAATACTCAAAACCTATTTTTGAAATTAATATCTCCTGACAACTAAAGCAAATCTCTTTACCTCCACAATATTCATCAACATTATAATAGCCAGAATACTCCTATACCCATCACCAGTGCTTCCATTAAAACCATAAAAGCGCTCTAAGCTTGCATCTGCTCGGCATTATAATCTACAAGAGAATTAGAATAGGACCCTCTATGCAAAAATTGAATAGCGTACAACCCTATTATCATAGATCAGGTATACGCAAAAATTGCAACAATTCATTCAAATTAATAATGAAATAATAAAAGTAGTCCGTGAGCAGTGTAAGGGTTAAGTCGGTATTGTCTGGTGAATAGGGTTCGAGTATTGCGTGTCTTCTAACGGTATTCGGTGTCATATTGTGCGAATTATACTACGTTATGATACGTTTTAGCTTGATTATAATGCTTATGATTCCTGATATGTTGCAGGATTGGGTTAATCTAGTAACGCGGGTTTTATAGTCATACTTCATTTATAAAAAATATTTCAAGTTTGCCGAAATGTACGCTTCTATACTAATATTAATAAGAGGACTTTACTTTTCTCTTTTTGCTTGTAAGAGGTAATCTCTAAAAGTACTGGTTTGATTACAAAAAAGTTTTCACTGATAGAAAGATACTTTACAGCTGAGTGCTTTTTGGTACTCTTTTCTACCACGCGGACGAAGACGCGAGCAGACACTAGTGTACAATAAAACCAACATAAATCCTTACGAGAAAACCATAAAAGTCCATCAAAACTTTTATTAAAATTATCAACAGGACATAGACCTTCTCATTTTAAAAAACTCAATAGCTTTCAAATATATATTTTTGAATAATGAATCATTAGCGAAATTAGTTCAATCGATGAGACATTATAATTATCGAAAAGGTCGTTTAGGGTCATGAGAACACTCTGATTCTGAACAATTTCACACCAATCGACTCAACATCGACAAACATTGAACAATTGTAGAAAAAAAATACAAAATCGGGGGAAATGGGGTTAAAACGACATGTTTTGGGGTAAAAAAGGATTTGTGATATATTATTTTGAACAACACTAATTATATTTGTATAGCTTTATAGATATGGGGTCATTTGGAGTATTTTTTTTCTTTTGTAATTGATAGGGTTTAGTATTTTGGCGTTTTTTGAAATTTTTTGGCAATAATGATGGTTAATTTATTGCCGTGTCATGAACCTATGAGAAAGTTTAACTGATTTCCTTTTTTTTATTCGATTTTAGTATTTTTTTTGTTTCGTATATTTGACGTCCGAATTTTTTTTGATAATTAGTAAACTTTTGACTTATGCACCTATTAATACCTATTGTTTTTTTCACATCAAGCGAGAGTTGAGATAATGTGATAAGTTAAAAAAAGAAAAAAAACTTTTTTATAATTCTTTACGAATCAAAAACACGCAAAATAAAATCTTTTACTTCGAGCTTCAAGGCCAAAAATTAACAATAATAACTGCAACAAAACGTCAACTTTAAAATCCGCACACTCCAAATTCCTTTTTCAAATAATTTTGTCACAAAAAATGTTGTACAATCAATTCTATTTTGTACACTGGCAGCTTACACCGCTACCAACACTTCGAACTATTTTTTTTTCTAAACCATTGTAACTTTTTGCTAGAGTCAACGAGTGCGTTTTTTTTTTCAAACTTTTTTTTTACAAAATCCTATTTCTCGGATTTAAAAGGATTTAGACACTGTTGTGGCAACAGTAGCGTTTGTAAAGAATGATATTTGTATTGATTTAGTGTTTTTATTGTTCCGGACTTTCCCACGGATTTGCAATGTTTTATTAATTATGATTCTGTCAAGATGGGATAGTAATATATTTTAGTAGATTTGTGAGTCTAGTTTTTGTCTCCATTTTATAACATTACTTTCTGTCATTTTGATTGTGTACCAAGTTTCGAACAAACAAATATTTTTTATCTAAAAATCGAGTAGCTTTTCTAACCCCCCCAATTTCTTCATTTAAATTCCGATCAATAATGCAATATTCAGAATATACGCTGACACCTACAAATAAAAGAAAATCGAAATACAATATTCATGATCATCAAAAATTCCGACCCTTAGAACCCAACCAATTTTCGAGCCGAAAAAAATCGCGACAAATCCTAATTCACCCCAGCGTCCCCTATTATTGGGATCCAATCTTACGACCCGATACTTGGCTTATCAACATTCGGACACCATAACAGGCATTCGTAGCCTCATACATATTTTAGGGGAGCACACCCCGTTTGGTCAACTGTCAGTAATGATTTGCTACCGTTTCCCTACCAAACGCCCCCAAGAAAATTTTCCAACTAACATTGAACCATCATCGTATGGGAGGACTAGAGGTTAAGAGGTCAATTTATCCTGGATAGTTCCTAGGATCAGGGGCGTTAAAAAAAGTTAGATTATCTACTATTTTTTCGGACGCACGGCTGCCGGGGTGGATATCGGCGGAAAATATGGCTTCCTATTCGTATATATTTTGGTTTTTTGTAGTATCTCTATTTGCACATTTAATGGTGGAGGTACCTCGTGATAGATTTGTGTTACCTACCATATTTTTGTAAGCTTTCCTTTAATTTAATTCTTATTAAAAAGTAAATCCAAGCATAAAAAAATCACGCCAAACACCGATTTACAAGCTCAAAATGTCCTCATATAAGTAAATAAATGACATACTTATACCCAAAATTAGGTGCCTACACCTAACATCGGCCACTGTGTACACAGCCATTAGCCAACAATCGCAATTTTTCCAACACATTATTAACGTACGCAATCGAAACGTCACCACCAGACGTAGGTTTTCGTTGCACAAACAAACATTTAAGATTATTTGGTGAACATTCATCGCGTAGTAAATGGAGTGCTCAGTTAGTACTAGGCATTTTAGGCAATTCTACAAATTAAAAAGGTTCAAAATCTAGTTGCAATCTCATCTCAGCGACCATAAATGTCAAAATATGTAGGTAAATTAAGGGATTTTTGAGAGTTCACGACTGTGATTAGGTTGCGACCGTTCCTAAAATTTAGTTAGAATTGTGGAATTTCCTGTTTCCTATACTTGACGATCGTTGTTGCATCACGTTTACTTCTCATGTTTAATATTTTTACCAGACCTAATAATTATTGCTATTCTGTTTCTTTATGTTCAGAATACCTACACCCTAATTTTGAGGTAAATTTTAACTTTGTAGTGACTTTTCCTTTCGGTTATTAAATGAAATCTTCCTAATAAACTAAATAAGTAACTAATTAATCGTATGCGTACCCTTGTGTACACCTACTATTTAGATATAGAGCATAGCTCACAGCCAACCGTAAGTTAACTCTCCATTTCTGCATACTCCATGTTATCAGCGTAGCAACGTGACACCGCCAGTGGCCGACGGATTCGGCACGGCAAATAGCATTTGTGGGTTGACAAACAACTTGCTTCGGCTATCCTGTTTCTTACCTAGTCCACGGAATACGATGGAACTTTCTGGAGATGTTGGCGAGTTTGCAGGATTTATTCATTGCGTTTAAGATTTCTACTGAGTTCTCAAAAAATGATACAATCTTTGAAAGAGTAAGTTAGCGGTCCAGACTTCTTTATGTTTTTCTGTATTGTAAATTTAAACACCTGCCAACGTATCTCTCCTTTTTGAAAGAACCTACCCTACAAATTTCTTCTGTATCATAGGTGCGATTA
The DNA here is from genome assembly GCA_932526535.1 of Caradrina clavipalpis. NCBI lineage: Eukaryota > Metazoa > Arthropoda > Insecta > Lepidoptera > Noctuidae > Caradrina > Caradrina clavipalpis. Next base: position 4,936,393 of record OW052099.1, on the reverse strand, counting down.
AAAACTTATATAAACTCACCTACTCAAACAGCCAGACCCTGAACTCCTGTAAGCCATACAAATATTGGTACCGTACGGGAATTGAACAAGCGACAAGCAGCGCAGCAGCCATCTTGCTCAGCCGTTGCGCCAAACGTGCCGTCTGAATAATAATAATACATCGATTATTTGCTTATAACCTATCTTTTTGTCTCTGTTTGTTATTGTCCAACACCATACTTTTTTTTTATAGATGGGAAATCATCGAATAACTTCCCCCGCCCTGAACGGGACGGGAGGGAGTGTCAGACTTTTACGGACTAAACCCATCTATGTTCCTTCACGTGCCCTTTGCGTTCCGGGGGCGCGGTATCTCTTTCAAACAACCCGCAGCCCCGGTAGTCCAACAGCATACTGGAAATTACTTAATGCAACTCTTCACCTAACAGATTTTTATGAAAATATAACATTTCATAAGACGGTAATTATCTACTTATGCGTTCCATGTAGACTCATGTCTACATTCGCTCAACAAAATATTCTAAAAGCAACTAAATTAACTTTATGAAAATAATATTTTCCATAAAAGTATCTCTTACTAATGTAAATACATTTGAAAACATTTATAAAGCAAATGGTTATATCAAAATATTATTTGCTCAAGACTGTTGAACCATCACAAATAAGTTATCATAACTTGTTATAACGAAAGAAAAAATATGTTCGTGTTTGTTCGCCCTCAAATGTACAAAACTAGCTACATAGATTATTAGATAGAAGCGTCAGAAATACTAGTAGGTATAAATATGTTTTGTAAAATATTGAAGAAACATTTGAAATAAAAATTATTGAAAATATAAAAAGCTATCTACATAATACTCTATACTAATTACTAATATTATAAAGAGGAAAGATTTGTATTTTTGTATGTAACAAATAAAATTAAAAACTACTGGACCGATTTCAACAATTCCTTTGCCGTTAGAAAGCTGCATTATCGCTAAGTAACATAGGCTATATAACATCACGCTACGATCCACGAGAATGGAGCAGTAACCTAAGACGAAATTTAACGCAGGTGAAATAAGCCACACGGAGTAAATTGCGAGTAGTCCGCTAGTAAAGAGACTGAAAAATCTACAGAATTACGAAAAACATACTTTTATATTCGTACTCAAAACCTAATTGATTTATTTTCTCTTCTTCTGAGAACTTGGGTTCGATTCCCAGGTCGAGCAAAGTGTTATTTATTGGTTGTTTCTTTGAAATTTTCAGTAGGTAGTATTTTTAGTAGCTCGGATTTAGGATATGTGCCTGGTTAATGGTAATAGGCTCGCCCCATATTATACGGGACCTAAACATATTGACGAACTGTAGGTGTACATTGGTATACCTCTACCTAACCCTTCAGGAAATACAGGCGTGATGGTATGATGATATCTTTAGTTCTATCACGAAAAAGTCCTCACAGAGGCACCACGTGCATAGGCACAATACTACACCGCCACACATTCCCACTCAAAGTCCAGACAGTCAATCACACACGCTCGACGCGTCTTCACCTCGCTCCGTCTACCGGAATAAAAGCCTCACATGACCTGAACACTGAGTCGCTTCTAAAAGTTTTGTTATCTATGTCTGTACTATTATACTAATATTAAGAGGAAAGATTTTATTGTTTGTTTGTTTGTACCAAATAAACTTGGAAACTACTGGACCGATTTTAACCACTTTTTTACTAGTAGATAGCTACATTATTCCTGAGGAACATAGGCTATGTAACATCACGCTACGACCTGCGGGAGCGGAGCAGTAACCAAACACGCTACTTAGCGCAAGTGACATAAGCCACGCAGACGAAGTCGCGGATGATCTGCTAGTAATACTCGTATTATAAAGAGGAAAGATTTTATTGTTTGTTTGTACCGAATGAGCTTCGAAACTACTGGACTGATTTTAACCACTCTTTTACTAGTAGATAGCTACATTATTTCTGAGTAACAGAGGCTATGTAACATCACGCTACGAGTTACAGGTACGGAGCTGTAACCAAGGACGTCACTTAACGCGAAGCTAAAATCTAAGATACTTATAGGTAGTAAAATATTGGCTGTTACTAATGGATCGTAGAACATGTATTGTGCGCCAATCTTAGACCAACTGTTGTAATATAAATAAACAATAATACAAATAAACAAACTCACTTTCGTATGAAAGTGAGTTTGTTTATTTGTTTGTTACGCTATGACGGCTAAACTACTGAACCGAATTTGGTAAAGACTAAACTTAACCCCAAGAAAGAACATGGGCTATTTATTATTTTCTTAAGCCTATTCATGCTGAATATGTCGAAGGCAAAAGCTAGAAGATATAATCCTGTATACATTGCCATAGACTTATAATTTTTCTGAGAAATCCAAAATTTTCGAGTGTTTCATTGTTTCATAGTCGAAATAGAAGAGATAAAATATTTGTCTATTTGCCACGAATGACATCACAATAAACGTATAAAGATCCGTATCTAACCGTCATTGACTTCCCACCTAACCCTCCAAACGAGCAAAGCAAACAGTTGCATCTTTCTTAACCCTTCAATACTCGCCAAATCCCTATCTCGTGAGAAACACGGAAGACTCAACCCTGCACCTGGTCTACCGTAATAACAGTTACTAGACAAAGGAACCCTTTGATATCCGCTGCGGGTCAAAAGGACCCTAAGAAAGAAAAGGGTAATCAAGGGTTAGACAAATGTCAGGTGACGACAGATGCTTCCTAATTCGCGTGAAATTATTTTTCTTTCAATGGCAATTGGCTGGTGATGTGTGAAAATTAATAATCCTTTATTTTTTTTTCAATTTTAAAGTAGCGATGGTAAGTTTAACGGTTTTTATAGAAAGTAGGTATACACATGGTAGTAACACGTATGATTCTAATATAAATTAGTATTTTAACAATATTTAAAACTATACTTAAAGATTTTAAATAAAAAACTTTTTTAGTAATTTTCAAACGAACATAAAAAACAGGCTGTAATTTGTAAAGCATAATAAAAAAAAATTACACTTTTTTAATAATAAGAATAATAATAACAGCTAATTACTATCCCACTACAAACGGCAAAGGCTCTCATGCAAAGAAGGCAAGAGCATTGAGCAAATAGAATAATAATCCCGCTATCGGCAAAATTACACAAACGACGACGACAAATAAAAAAAACAGCTTAATTTTATTAAGAAACATACCTTCCTTTCACAATACACCCACAATCCACGTCAATCTTCGATACGAAACCACTTCAAGTAATTAATACTCATTGAGAACATCGGTCAACCCTCCAAACGTCAAAGACCGGATATAAACTAACCGCCTTTTCTTTACGCTTCACAAAAAACGACAAAGGTGCCGGCGCAAAAGGGTTGGCAAGAAAAAAACACAGAAAAAAAAACCGGCCAAGTACGAGTCGGAGTCGCGCACGAAGGGTTCCGTACCATTATCTATAAAAACGGCAAAAAAAAAATGTTTGTTGTGTGGGAGCCCCCTTAAAATATTTGTTTTATTTTAATTTAATTATTTAATTTTAAAGTAAATAATTATATAACAAAATATTCTTTGAATATTTCAAGCGTCTACCTGTGCCGTTATTAAAATCCGCCAAAATGGAGCAAAAAAATCACGAGCCCCCTTAATATTTATTTTATTCTGTATTTTAGTATTTGTTGTTATAGCGGCAACAGAAATACATCATCTATGAAAATTTCAGCTGTTTATCTATCACGATTCATGAGCCTGGTGACAGACGGACGGACGGACAGACAGACAGACAGACAGACGGACAGCGAAGTCTCAGTAACAGGGTCCCGTTTTACCCTTTGGGTACGGAACCCCAAAAACTACCTTGGCAATGTTACGCCAATTTTGCTTTCAAGGGAAATTAGATATCCTCTTACAATGGAGACGAGACTTAACCCCTTTGTGCGTGTGGGAAAAATTGCGAGATCGTATTATGTGTGTTGGTAACAGCAATGTGTTGTGTCTTTAGCACCTGATCCGACATGTGAGGGCAGCACCGTTAGGTTAACTGGATCGGCAACCTGGTAGCTGTCAGTTGCGCAAACTAACGGTGGTTTTTGGAGTGATTTTGCTCGGGAACATTCTACCTTAAGAATCCGGAAGGGTTGCACATTTAAAAATTACGGTATAGTGAAAAAAGGTGTTATATTTTTTTATATTTCAGGCTCTTTAGATATTTCCAATTTGTCTTTAGGGTGGCAACTCATTTGCAAAGTCTCCAGTATTGCGGATGTCTACAGGCAGCGGTGACCACTTAGCAGCGGGATGTCAACTTATACGCCATAAAAAAAATCGAACAAATCTGTGGCAATTTCATTAACAGTAGCTATGTGAGTTTACAGCATATTCTTCAGTGTGCATTAAAAGAATAATGTCATACTTCTACTTATAATCAATCCTCACCAAAAATTCTCTACCATTTCACATAGTAACCTTCAACGTATAACCAATACTCTCGCAAAACGTTAGCATGTAAGCGCAACATCAACCCGTCAGATCCGCGGCGCGGTCGCGGCGGCCCCCGCACGTAATTTCCCACAGGATACCTCTCAACAAGGATGACTAATGCCCGCCGGACGGTGCTCAGTTCCTACTAGAAATGGCGCTCAACACTCGCGTGCCCTTTTTATATTGGTTTTACATATTTATTTTAGTAGTATTGAAAAGTTATTGATAAAGAAAAAATATTTAATTTAGATAGGTATTCGTTATATGATGAAAAATTTAATACAGTCTTGCCATTTTAGAATACATATTTTTTTGGTTCTTTTAAAACATTAGTAGTACTTATTTAAAGTCAAAATCAAAGTATTTATTTCAATTCGGCCATTTACTGGAACTTTTGTAGTCTCAGGAAGTTACAGTTCAATGTGTATTTTTTTAAGAAACATATTAATTAGCAATTTTAAACTTAATGACGCCTTAAATATTTATTGAAACAGTAACAAAAAGCTTGAAATCCGTAATATTACACATAATTTCTATTTTTCTTTTAACGTAGGTACTTAAAGCACAGACAAGTACTCCACGCTTACCTCATCGTATCGTTATTGATATGGATTTTAATCTACATTGAATATTGGAACATGTATTTAATATAAAAATATATTGACTACGTTTTTACTTGAATGTAAAGTTCAAGTTCAAGTTATTTGTTCAATATTTATTACCGTGTCATTTATTAAAAATGTTGTATTTGTGTGTAAGTGAGTTGTGTGTATTTTCAATAATTAAAATGTTTTACTGCTTAATATTTTTTTATTTACTTTAAATATAAATTGTCTTTATTGTTATGTATTAGTGTTATGTAAAGAGCTAAATTCTGAACGGGCTTTCTGAACGTCCCGCTATAATATTATTTTTTATTTCCCACACATCCTAGTTACATAAATATTTGGGTCATCCCACATACACAAGAAAAACGATACATGCGAAACGATATATACCAAAACACAATGACACCAACATTTTTCGAGATGATGAACAACCTCTTAACAATGCTGGCATAATCGAATTACCAATACATAATCGATACATAGAATATCGAATCGAATACTTGGACGTATCCTCTGTAATGCTATATTGATGATTCTAGCACAGACTGATTAATGGTTCTGCAATGTTGGATACAATAAGAACTCCAGGCCTTGAGCAATTCGGGGTTAAAATGAAACGAGTAAATCGAACAAAGTGATACACATCTCTGGCTCCATTAGCAAAAATCTTACTACAGTACCTACTAAAGCATCAGTGTATGCCGTAGTAATAGGGTTTTGATAATTTTCGTTGGTTTTTAGTACAGGGGTTGAATATAGGGTTGTCGCCAGAACGGTGACTTGTAATTTTGCGTAGTGTGTATTATGTTGCGTACGAAAAATATACCGCCGTGGTGGACTTATTAATATTTATCTTATTTTTTTGGTTATGGGAAGATTTTTCTTTAAAGAAACCCTTTCTTTCAAATTTGTTTGTTCAGTAGAACATTAGAATTCTGAAATGAAAAACAAAAACATTCCAGCTTCGTTTAAAAAATCCTGACGTCACTATTTTTCAGAAGGGCAATTCTGCTTATTTTTATTAACAATTACAATCTATTCTCAGTCTCAACCTAACAAAAAGGCCTCAAATTTACATACATTTCAGATTGATTGTCACTGAAATGAGTTCGCTACTACCTAGATTTTAAAAGTTTTTATTCAGTAGAATTGGTCTTTATCTATGATGAGTAATGATGAAATAGCAACAACGTAATGCATTTTAAGGTTCTAGTAATATTTTTAACTTAAACCTAGGGGTCTCATTGAAAACATCCAGCAAGACCTCATTTGCTCATTCATTCTCCGAAGCCAGTACCTCCCAAAAGAAATATCGTCCTACTACAGAACACAATCTAGTTTTATTATTTACCCCACAACACAGACATTAAATTCTTTATATGTTGCATACATTTAATTGTTAACCCCCTTTTACCTGCGTTATATTTTCGCCATGGGAGCCCATCACCGACCCGCGGCGTGCCAAAATTATTGCACAGTGGGGGGTTACCATGCACTGACGGACAATGAGAGTGAACTCAAATTATTTAATAATGTGCCTGTATGTAATTTATGTATGTAAATAGTTGATAGTTTATTTTGTTAATAAACTTTGGAATTTTAGTGGAGGCGTGTTTTTCTTCCTAATAGCTAGCAGATCATTATTATTAATAATATTCCTAGCAGTTTCTTCTTCAGGGAAGATTTAGATCAAAAGTCAAAATCAAAGCTAAATCAATGTCTTTCAATAAGGCCAATAAAACTTACTTTTGAACGTCACATACAAGACCAAAAATAATTATTTTGATCTCCCGGGCAACTCCCATTTCTACCTTTTGAAACGGGCAACTCCCGTTTCAAAAGGTAGTTGCGCAAGGAAAAGAATGAGCAAGAAACTCCATACACACAATTTTAAACAATTTATTTAGTTTAATAGTTTATCGTTTTTTAGTTTTACAATATTTGTATAAAGATAGATCCTTGTGCTAATGCCAATATTCTTGTCTTTTTTTTTTAGAGATGGGAAATCATCAAATGACCCCTCCCGCCCTGGGCGTGACGGGAGGGAGTGACAAACTTTTACTGACTAAAAACCATAGATGTTCCTTCATGTGCCCTGTAGATAAATTTTGTGCTGGGTCCATTTGGAAAGTGTGCCAATTTCCATATACTTAACAAAATCCTCATACTCTTGAAGTATATAAAATAAATTGCAACAAACTTTATGTACTTACTCAATGCCCTTGAACTACTAACATAATGACGTAGCATTCCGTTCCATTTATTTTAAAATTAACTGACGAACTCGCAAGCTGTCGGATCCAAAAATCAATGGTTTTTTTTTATCTTTAATGGTTAACCCTTTGTCGCTGGGACCAATCGATTTTCGAACCCCGACACAATACAATGCACATTTTAAAATTTAAAATCCGATATCTGTACAGAGGATTTTTTATGTGACTACGATGCATTTTTAACCCCTTCACCGTATGTCTATTTGGTGCAACGTTTGTCAAATAGATGATGAGTGGGTAATTTTAAAATTAGAATGTTTTAAATTATTTTAACTTTATTTTTTAAATTATTTTCGAAAATGTTTAGTATATTTATGACATGTTTCTAAGATATTTGCTGAATTGGTCCAGAACATACGAATAACTTACTTCTCCTTATCGTGTGGGCAGTAAGGTCTAACGATCCCATACACCCTAGTATCAGAGTTTCTAAACCGCCTCAAGGGTCTCTGACATGGTCGGCTGTCCCATTTCAAAACCTAGTAAGGGACACTTTTTCCAAAAATCGTTTTATTGCATAATTTTGCTAACGAAGTAAGTCCCTACCAAATACAATAACACCAGCGGTGAAATTTAATCATCGATACCCAGTAAATGTACTACTCGTCTCTGATCTAATTTAGGTTTATTCGCTCTCCTATAAAATTTAGTTTTAGGTCCTTGCTAGGTTAGGGCTAGGCTTAGGGTTAGGGCAGCCGTGGTAGTGGTGATAACTAACTAATAAGTAGTTTTCTTTTCTTTTACATTATATACAAAACACACACAACGAAACACATTTAACTACCAAAAAAAAACAATAAAACAAAAAAAAACGAATTCCAAAATTAAAAAGCAACGGTTCATTAATAAAAGTTTGAGCGCCAACGTTCGCAGATTCTGTAACCGCGCGTTGTCTGTACGTGACAATTTAAACAAATTCTGGGCCATTTGGCTTCTGGGGTGGCACCGTGGCATGCTTTTTTTAAGGACTTATTTTGAATAAAAAAAAAGCGCCATTGATCCACATTCACCCGGCGTATGGGATGCGGGATAAGTGTGTGGTCTGTAATGAACGAGGTTTTAGTGAAAGGTGGGTCTAGGCTTTTTTTTTATTTGCATGTTGACATGAATGGAGGCCCGGGAGCTGGTTAAACTGTGAATGTGAACGAGGGAAAAGCTTTTGGGTAATAATAATTTTCTTTAGGATGGCGTGATGTTAAAATTATTACAAATACTGGTCTGTGCTGTATTATGGCTTTGGTAGGATAGTGTTGTGATGGGTGGGAATTTTGATACCGGGCAATTACTATCTAATGTTACTTCTTCAATTTATACGTACTTTCTAAGTTGAACTTGGATATCACTGATATCTGATGAAGGAATGAAGTCTAAAATCACCAATCCATCTAAAGCTAGCGAGCTGATCAATGGTCTTCCCTTCTCTGTATGGGAAAAAGCATTTACCCTGCAATGAGACATAAATAGGCTGGTGTTATTATCTTATACAATTTCACTATCAGTACTTGAAGCTAGGCTTTATGTTTAGCCTTTTCAAATAATAGTTATACCAAAATGAACAGGTACATAGGATACGTGAATGAAACTGCTATCGTCATCTTAAAAAATATCAAGAACAGACAAACAGATACATACATACATATTTACTGATCCACCCCAAAAAATCAAAACTATAACCCTGTAAACATTCAGCGTTCCCAGCGAGTGGTGAATATTTAATATGTTCGCGCCATATGCGATCTCATTGACAATGGCGACTGGATCCCATACGTAGCCGCGCTTTCTTCCAATAATCCCTTACCCCCGAGATAGAGTTAGCCCACCCTAGAGAGAGGATTTAGAAATGCTGAAGGTGTATAAAAACCGTGCGCAGTGATAGGGTTAATATTTTTTGTTATATGTGACGTCAGCGAGTTTGATAAGTTCTTTTTTTGAAAGTTTACGATCATGCGTGAAGACTGAAGAGTAGAAAAGGTTAGAAATACCTAACCTATAAAATTAATGTTACTTCATTTTTCTACTTGACTTATTCAGTTTTTAATTAATTCACTTATCGTTGTTATTATATACACCTAATACTCTGCCAACTGTACCACATTCAATAGGGACCATTTCAGAAGAAGAGGAAGATGCCAAATTAGCATCATAATAATTTGAAAAATCTTAAAATGTCATGACGGCCCAGCAGTTAAGGGACCCGTCTCTCATACAAATATAAAATATACAAGCTGGAACGGACATCGTAGTGATGACTTTCACCGTGGATTGAGTTAATTATCTCAAATCCTTGTAAAAATGTTTTGTTAGTTAATAATAAATATTAGCTCTTCAAAATGTATAAGTATTGCACTTTTGTTTAGAACAGCAGATATTTTTTTCGAATAATCGGCAACCATTCTTAAATTTTTGGGGGTCTTAGGTTTTAATTCATGAACTGAATCCAAATTAAAAGTCATTGTGTTACTGACCCTTACACCACCAACATTAATTAAACCCACATCCTCTTAATTCAAACTTTTCCAATATGAATGCAACAGCCAATCACATTTGCAGTCCGAACCATCCATCACGAGTACCTCCCACACCGTGTCGCTATCCAGATATCATTTATTAGAGGGTAGACAGACCAATTTATATAGAGAAAGGAGGGTCATTCTAATTGAATGTAAAAAATCGCCTGATGGCGCCCAACGTGGGGCCGCTGCGTAATTTAATGGGAGCCATACGTTTTCAATTATATACGGTTGTTAAGGTGTTTTTGAATGATAGATGATGTTTAATTTGTTGTTGACGGATATAGTTTTGTGAGTCACTGTGTCTTAGTGAGCTAATAATAATTGTTAAGCAAGTACAGCATCACTCTCCTTTTGGTTCATTTTATTTTATTTGAAAGATTTACAGCTAATAAAAAAAACGTTTGAAATAATTAAATCCAATTACAAGTTTTGACTTATAGAAATGATTGAGTAACAAGATAAAACGACAGTAAGCATGTAAAGAATGGGTAGTAATTTTATTCAAAGTATTTACATGTAATTAATATTGTAAAACATTTATTTCTATAGAGCGTTCAAGTATAAAGTTTCTTGCCCATTCTTTTCCAAACGAAACCGCATTTTGGCAAGAGCAACTAGAGCCCGTTCTTTTTTTTAAGTATTTGACGTACATAAGTATTTTTATTAATGGTGTAATGCAATTAATAATTTGTCTTTGAGTTTAAGTGCATTAGGTACACATAACTCATTACATGCCACTTAATATTCGTCAGCACACCACTTGCTTACAAACCCGACTAACATTTTTTCCCCAACTTATTTCCAGGACACATTTATTTTCATAAATAACAAAGATAAGAAGTTTCTTTAAAACTGCATAGACAGTGTTTGAGCCACCCCCTCGGACAAGCAAAGTCAGGCCGGTACGTATCGCTGAAAAATCCCATATCTCCCTACAAGAATCATACGCTCGCCCGCACACGCCTACATTCATATATTTGTTACTGCATAGAGAGGCTGGAAGTGATTGTAAAAACTACATATGTTGTAGGTACGAATAATTCAATATTTAGCAGATTTGAGGTCATTTTCTTTATTTATTTGGTGGTGATTGTAACTTGATACAGTAGATAATACAATAGGGCATAACAAAACAAAAATCTTTTAATATCCTCGCCAAATATTAATAAATAGCATCGCCTTCGAGTTCTAATTTAGTACGTGATTAGCGACAATGCACCTTGCAGAAACTACATGTCAAATACATTTAGTAAGCCCTAAAGTACAATTCTGTATCTGTCAAAGTATAATTGAAAATTTCAGTCCACTTATTTAGAATAGGAAAGTACGAACCATTTTTAAAAATCCATTAGGAAAACTAAAATAACATTTTACTCCATAAGTTACGCCTTAAAAGTATTCTCAAATTATTTACTGACAGCTAGCTGAACAAAGTAAGAGACAGAACCATTAAACAGTAAACTTAACCTTACCTTACCTTACCTTACCTTACCTTTAATCGAATCCAGTCTACGTCGTTTTAGGGCAATTAATTGTTGCTATATAAAAAAAAATACGTACCTAAGTAAGTACTTACCAACCACCATCCATTACTGCCACATCTAGTAACCAAACATCAATGATAAACCTACAGTCACAATACAGCTTTTTTATACATTTTCTGATACATTTCTTTTCCAATGCATCTTCGGGGGCGATATTATTTGTGATAGTGTAGCTGATGCGTTATGAATACAGAGTGTGTTTTAATAAAGTAGGCGTTGTTCCGCATCACCCTGTATATGGATGTGATTTTCGTATGTCTTTTATGTGACATAAGATTGGGAGATGAAAACTGCCCATTATCTTTGCTTATATTATTCTCTACTTTTATAAATGCGAATGTGAGTTGGTTTATTTGTTTGTTTGTTACTCTTTCTTGTCTTTACTTAACCGATCATCATTAAATTTTGTATAAGGAAAGGGGGATTCGCGCGCGAATCGGCGGGCAAAAGCTAGTAAGTAATATTTGCAACAGGAAGATATTATTAAGTTTCAAAAAGAGTACGACTTTTAAGCCATATAACAATCTTTCTTGGGTAGTTAGCATTGATATTCATAGGTATCTATTTCAAGACTGATAAATGTCAATATGTAGTGTGCCTCGCTACAGTGCACGGTGAAAGTTAACATCAAAAATTATATGCAAATAAAAAGTATTTTTGACAAAATAAGACTGAGATTAGAATACGATCGTTGTTAAACTTACGGGAATTACCACACGCCCCCACACATACACACTTAATTTAACCACAAACACATAGTCAAAAAGTACATACCCACACAAAAACAACCACTCAACCCTTAACCCTCTCGAATAACACTGAAACGTACAAAACAAATAAGTAAAAGTATCGAAACTGAATCATCGAACGTTTAGCATCAGCTCACGTACAATCTATATAAGTAAAAGGTCATATTCTTTACGACAAGGCACTTTCTACTCCGTGTGATACGTGACTATACAGCACGCAGAGGGTTAGGAGTATAATCTTGGTAAACGTAAGGAAAGGAGTAAACAGGTGAGAAACGGTGCTGCTTCGTGTGGTGCAATTTTGAACCTTATGTACAAGAAGAAGCTAGAAAGAATACTGAAAATGGAATAAAACAAAATTAATTGATGTCTATTTTTTTAAATAAATTAGTTGGTAGTTGTTTTCGTTTAATTTTGGTACAGGTTATATCGTAAACTTCTAATGGATCAACTAAAATAAACAGTACCATTTCAATATATTATCTACCGTAAACATTTCACTACAGCTAACAAAACGGCAATACGTTAAAAACTTAACAAATAAAACTAACTAGAATTAAATTCTCACAAAAGTTTATGAGCAAAATTGTACAGAAACAAATAAACTAGTGTCCCGGCGAGTATCGGGAGAGATGACGTCATAAAACAAATGTAAGCCACGAAGAGTATGGAAGAACAGCGGATCGTAAACTCGGTACCAATAATCCAACGTCGACGGAAAAAATAGCCATAGTAAAAACTCCTATCCGTACCTAATAACCCGAGAATATTATCAGAGACTCGTCGGGTCATAACCCGAAATTGGTTTCGGGGTCCGTAAGTCCCCAGTTTTATATGTCGCATTATGAAGGCCGTCAAACGAATTCACGTAGAAAATCGAATCTATATACGGTGATATTGCCGTCTCTCCGTCCTGCCTGGCTTCAGATAATAAAATAATATACCTCTTTTTACGCTGGTGGGTTTGTTCGGTCGCGGTGACCATGCGTACGTAAGAAATGGCTTGGATTTAATTGATAAACCTCGCTCAAAACATTACACAGTTCAGTAGTACCCACCTTTCAGTACACTACAAAAGATTACGTTTAATGCAACTGATAAAAAATTGAAACAAAATAAGTGTTCCATAGACATTAAATTGGAACACAAAAAGTTTTTTCATTTCGCAAGGCCCACACGGTCGTACGTGAAATAACAAAAATTTAAGAACAAAAACGTATAAAGTGCCATAAAGGAGCTTTTGTCTGTGCCGCCGCAAAAATCTCTGGGATGGTAGTAATCGGGCTTTTACATAAGAAAATAATATATTATTCAAAATCCAGTGTGGAGCACACCGCCCCATGTACTTATCGGTAATAATGCGCGCTCTCCACCGGAGCGGGAAACACACGGGCGTAAGTCGGGAATACGGGATTTATGATTGTGTGTTTTCATGTCAGCTAAAAAGAGAAATATATACAGAAGATAGACTTGGTATGTTGTTGTTATTGACTTGTAAAATTATATACAACGTGTTTTTGAATTAACTGAAAACACAAAATAACAAAATTAGACTCAAAAGCAACCTTTTTCTACAATAATAATAAATCATTTTATTTTCAGGCCATATGAGACCAACTCGCCCCCTATTACATGGGACCTAAATATACCGGCGAACTGTAGGTGTACATTGGTACACCTCTGCCTAACCCTTCGGGGAATACAGGCGTGATGGTATTTTTACCTGAAAACCTGGAACCTGCTACGTTCCTTACATACATACTTATTCCTTACATTTCGCCTCATCTACGTTAATACATCTGGTCATAATAATCATAATTCCCAAAGAAACATATTTTTAAATAATTCTTTAACTTACACCATTCTTCTTCCTCGCCATCCCACCTCACGGTACATCTCTAGCAAATAAAAATAGAAGCAAGCCGAGTCGGCGAGATCTATGTGAGAGCCCGACTATAATATCTCTTGATTCAAAGCCCCCCCCCCCCCCCCCCCCCATCACTAGGACAGGCGACGCACATCAAGACCCTAGCAACTGCTTGGTTACCTGTAAAAGTATAATATTAGTAGGTTGGTACTTTTCCATTAATATTAAATATGAGTGTAGGACTTCCTTACTTAAGGTTTCTTGTTTACGTGGCGATTTTTTGTGGCGAGCGAGTGCGAGACGGTTGCTCCTTGTTTAAAGTATTTTTTTTTTAAACTGTCTACGGATAAGCCTGAAACTGAGAGACTTGTGTGTCTATTATATAAATTAAATTTGACTTTTTGAAACGTCCAATTTGAAGGCTATGGCAGTGTTTATAGGCACATGATCCATTTAAGGTTTCTTTTTGTGAGATCTCTGATACTACAGGTATATTTAGGCAGCGGTGAACACTTAACATCGGATGAAAATCGGGATAAAAATTAGCCCATGTTTTAAGCAAGATCAATATCTTCATGCGTGCCTTTAACCTAATTTTGTTCAGCCGTTTAAGCGTCAAAGAGTAACAAACATCCATACATACATCCTCATTATATTCATAGTAGGAAGTATAGTCACATATAGAAACAACAAGAATGTAAGTAACAAATTAAAAAGAGTGTCAGTGGAGGTTTTTGATCGTTCTTCATAGCCCACCTTCTACTTTTAGGTATGCGCAACTAGCTTCAACTTTTTGTCTAACTTCTTAACAATTTAAAAACGCTTGTAGGTAAATAAACTAATTGAAATAAATGCTTTGACTTAATAATGAGATTCAACATCTGAAACTAGCATGACTCTAATATTTACACCCCCAATTACCCCCTTGAATATTAATCGTAGTTATCTCTAATAAAAAATTGAGAGATTTTCATATTATTTTCCGTCAACAATTTTCAAAACCACCCATATTCTGTACGTGTACATCAGACCTACATCTCCGATACCCCCCCACCACCCACCTAAGTCCGCGGAGAAGATTTGGACATAATATGCTCGTGTACAGATAATATTTTTATGATTTTCCTTGTGCGCACAATATAACACTGCTGAGTACCTATTTAACTGTTTGCTTCGTGATGGTAATATTGTAGTTTCATTTGTTTCCAATATTTGCGTATTTATAGCGTTTGAAAAAATTGGGGGTAGGTTGGGACCGGGTACGGTCCATATAATAATCTTTTATATATACCAATTACTAATACAGTTATACTAATTACCAATCGAAGCTAAAAATGTTATAAAGCTTAAGAGTTTGTTTGTTTTTTTTTTTGTTTGAACGTTTTGATCTCGGAAAATACTGGTCTGAATCGGAGAAAACAAAATACAAGGTGATACGGTATGCTTGAGAGCTATTGGCTAAATTTTAGTATAATAAAAAGAAAAGAATCCGTAAGAAACTTTCCGCAAAGGAAGTCACGGACAAAAAGTAGTAAATAATAATTTATTTAAAGATAACCAACTTCTACTAACAATAACTAATGCTTTAATTAATGGATCTTGACCTAAGTACGTCCTAACCAAACACCCGTACTGACCTTTTTATTTATGACAAGTTTTCTGTACATCCATTTACATACACCATTTACTCCTTTCTCATAAAAAACGGCTGTCACAGCCACTGGTTCCGAAGGTCTACCAATATCTTATGAGATCATGAATCTTAAACTAGGACGGCAAATAAAAAGTGTCGCGTATGCCCCTTGGATGAATTTATTATGAAAATATCGATAAATATCTGAAGACAAAATGTCAGTTACAGAAGGAATCGATAAATGGCAGCGAAGAACTATTAGTTATTTGTGCACACCGTTATTATGTTATTTACAACTTAATTGTAGATAACATAATAAAGTTATTAAAAAATAGGGCCTCGAATCCTCTCTTCCAACCCTATGTTGCTGTGCCCTACGCAGGGTCCATAATGATCTCAATTATACATATATTTACCACCTAAGAATACATATGAAAAAGCATTAAAGATGTTCAGTATTGAGTACCGTCTACTAAGTTGATGGTCAACACTCATGGTACAAGTTTATAAGGGATGGTGCTGTCGGTGTTATACGGGTTGTAAAAAAAAGTCACCTAGCTGATATTATGCATACCGACCATCAAATTATTTGACAAAAATGATGACTGGAAAAATACTTTTATTTTTAGTTTGAAAAGTCACGGGTGCATGCAACAATTCCTACCGGTAGTCGTTACTGTAAAATTTAGTTAGAACATTTGAAACTTGTTTTCGTGAAAAAACATAAAAATGGCGAAACTTTGACCTTCAGTATCTGCGGAACCAGATATCCCTATGGTTTAGAACAAAAACATGATCACAATAATAGGAAGAACATAATGATATAATTTTCGACCTCGTTAGTTTACTGTTGTATGTAATTTTAGCATGGCTGATATTTCAGTATAGAGGAAGTTTATCGTTAAGAAGGCATGCATACTTTTAATACAGGGCCTTTTTTAATGTACCAGGTATCCTAATCAACATTCAAGTGGCTAGTTTACATACATTCAGCCTTACTTTGTTCTTTATTTTATTTTATTGTAATGTTAATTAATGCTCTTTCACTTATTCATATATTTTGTGCTGCTTGTTTTTATTTTTATTTTTTAAGATTTAAAATTCACTTAAAATGCAAATTGTTTTTAAATAAATGAAATAAACTTACTTATAAAAATAACGCTAACTAATACTTAGCTACCTCTCAATTGACTAACTCTTAAGTCCTTGAGAAATGATCAATTACTAACGTTTACTTATAGGTGTTTTTTTTTCTGATCAGACGCTAAGTCATGTTTAGCTGTTTCTTAAATATGTGACACTGTTTTATGAGTAAGACTGATTATGTTTTACAGTATATTATTAAATTCTTCTCCTAGTATTAAAACTAGCAAGTATGCATACCTTCTTAACTACAAATTCCTTTACCTATTTTGACCAGTATGTAAATAATACTTTACATTGGCGGACTGTAAATATTTAGGACAGGGTTGTCGGGTTAGTGAGGGTCTGAAATATAGCTCGATCGGCTCACGGGCGGCGATTTAACCATTAATTTACGGACGAAGATCAGTTACAGTTCGAGATTTTAATTTGTTGTGGACGTAATTTATAATAACTGCTAGGCTTTGGACCTTTCAGTAAGTAGTTATTGCAAAAACCGAATAATAATAGTATTCTTTAAACCGATTTTGGTCACGGTGGCTAATGTCAATGTAGGTACACTAGCCAAATACTCAGGAAATATTATAGTGCACATGTCATTGTGTGTGCGCAAACTCGCAAACACAGAGCGCCAAACTGGGTGAGATCAGGCGCGGCACAACGCGGCACAAGGGCTTTTTTTTTTTTTTTTTTTTTTATAGACGGGAAATCATCAAATAACTTCCCCCGCCCTGGGCGGGGCGGGAGGGAGTGTCAGACTTTTACTGACTAAAACCCGTCTATGTTCCTTTCATGTGCCCTTTGCGTTCCGGGGGCGCGGTATCTCTTTCGAACAACCCGCAGCCCCGGCAGGGGCACAAGGGCTAGGGCATGCTTTTTGAGACACGGTGTCACAGCACCGACTTTCCGACTCCGGGCAAATTCGTAATGGAACAAAAACCCAATAACACTTATTGCCCGACCTAAGAATCCCAGAAACCCAGGGCCGCTAGCTCAATAGTCACGCTTGCGACTGTACGACCAACCAGGGAAAGGATATAAACGCCATTGTTTGGCCGCCATTTTTAATTCAGTTCATCCATTCCTTTTTCTCTTAGCAGAGTATGGATATAAAATACTTCAACATATGTGTTTCAACCTAATTATACCTAAGTTATATTTCACAAGTTACTCTACTCGAATTTGTTCGTCTTCCAAGCGGTCCCGATGTTCACAGTACGATAAGTTGGGTCAAAGCGTTGCTAGAGAACTGTACAGCTCATTAGCAAGCACACTAGTGCCTCTAGTTCCTACATCCGATGTCCCTTGATTTGGAGAGTTTCAAGTTTCATGATTGCCGTTTGACCTCAGCCAATCTGTTATAGTTTGGTGTAGTTTATTTATGGTTTGTTTGGAATCATTAGGAGGTTACCAGCAGTGTACTAGACATCGCAGATGGAGCATCAACATGCTTACTATTATTATTCATAAATATAAGAATAGTACGACCCTATGATTGTCCAACTGCAGGGCAAAACCCCTTCTCATACAGAGAAGGCCTCATGCCTCCTCTGCCACCTAATATGCCTCGTCTGATCGGTCAAAACGGTTGGTCAAAACGGATTGGCGATTTCAGACTTACATTGAATATAAGTCGAGATTCTTCACGATGTTTTCCTTCACTGATTATGGACTTAGAAAGTACATATGAATATGAAAAAGTTACACTGGTACTTGCCCGTCTGGTTCCGAACTAACAACTAGGCTATCAAGGCTTTTATGTTCCTTTTTTCGGTTTGTTTTAGGCTCGCTCCTATTAACATGGGACTTTAACATACCGGCGAACTGTGGGTATACATTGATACACCTCTGCCAAACCTTTCGAGGAATACAGGCGTAATAGTAAGTTTATGTGTTCATTTCCTAGGTAACCGCTTGCAACGCCCAGTGCACGTCACGTAAAACAAAACCATAGGCAACAACAGCAATAATACAAATATGTTCAAATTCACCATCAGAAATAAATTGCAACAATTTCTGGGCGTCTCAACCCCATACGGTAAGGGAAATTGCTATACAGGGTGTTGAATGTAACCGGCCGTATCTGTGTTTACATCTGGCCGTTACAAATGTGTTACATCAAGACAGTGGCGAGGACCGCGTTACTTATCTAGCCGTACTCTGTGCTAGGGCTGGCGCATATGTGTTTTCTGGTGAAATATAGGAAGAAGTTGGTTCTGGTCGTGGTTTTGTTTGCGTGAAAGTCAAGTACTTATGCCATAAACATAGCCTTTTAGCATGCGGCTATAAAGTGTAGCTTTATTTCAGTGAATGATTTTTTTGTAATCGGAACAGTACTTCCAGAGATTACTTTTTACAAACAAACAAATACATATTCATATTGGTTTATTTGCATTCCATAATATGCATAAAAATGTTACAAAATGCTTAAAGCTAAAGTCCAATAATACGTCTTCCGTCTTCCTTCGTCTTTCGTATACGTCTTTTTATTATTAGTGTAGTTTAAAAATATTGTTGCATTAAAATAGGCTTACTCGGTTTTAGGCCTTGTCTCTGTCTACAAATACACCCAAGTATCTCGTTGCAAATGATTAATTTTAGTTTTCGTACACATGGGAATTTAATCGGTATCTCTATGCCTATCGAATAGATTTGTTTAAGAAGGTAATCTAAAATTATAAGTTACGTTACTATTATTAAAAATCACCCTGTAATAATAGAAAAACTTTAATTTTAATTCATTTTAAATTTTTTCACAGGGTTATTGATCAGTAAACCCATTTTTTAAATAAATATTCCTAAAACCGACCCCTTCAATACAATTACAATCACCTACAAATAGACCACTTACCCAAATCATCACATTGTATAATAATTCCCATCTCAAATAAATTCTTCACAAAAAATTACCCCAATATGTAAATTGTTCTTTTGACCTTTGACCTTACAGCATCCCCTGCTCTCATTCTGATCTCACCTTTAGACACGTGGACATTAAAAACCGGTTCTTCTTTAACAGCATCCCCCTGATCTACTTTTGATCTTATGTCCGGCGTATTAAGGTCTTTTGTGATGGTCATTTAACCTTTTAATGGTGAATAGGTAGGTCAGATGAGGTCATCAGTGATATTGATCTTTTTTGAACTTAGATGATTTAAATAGAGCTATGAAGATGTGTAATTTGGGGCAGGGTTAAAGGTGATGGTACTAATGATATTTTGGGGCAGATCTTTTGAAACTTGGAAAAGCGATTTTCTTGGAGAAGAAAAGTAAGCAATTAACACCATTTCAATTATACTAAAATCACGGGGTGTTCTTAGAAAGTATGTATATTTGAATTGAAGAGGTTACATTGGCATTGGCATTAAGTCCGCCGCTGTACATTTTTTGTGTGCATAAAGTGTTAAATAAATAAATAAATAATAAATACATTGGTATTGAACTTACAACCTCAAGCATGACTGGCGTTTTAAGTTTGTTTTGCACAACTCTGACATCGGTGAAGGAAAATATCGTGAGGAAACCTGCACTTATAATAAATATAAGTTTGAAATCGCCAATTCGTATTGAACCTCTCTGTATGAGACGAGTATTGAACCTTCTGCCCTGCAATGGGACAATAGTAGGCTGTTTTTTTTAATACTCACCCAGTAAATGTATGGTTCCAAAACGACACTTGGGAGCGTTAATGAAAATACATTAAGAACCTGTAACGTTATATTTTATTAAGTTTTTCTTCTGATTCGCGTGACAGCCCTACAGGTACAGTTAAACACGCCATATGTATTGTATATCTCAGGCAGTGACCAAACACGCGCCGCGGACTCAAGGAAATGGATAGCACAGCGAAGAGCGTGGAGTGAATTTTTCGTTGTTCGTTTTATATTCTTATTAGACTCGATTTGTATGAAAAAGAATAATCACGGTAGAAGTAATAAAATTATCGCTATTTTCGAAAAGTCTAGAATTAAACGGCTAAAAATAGCTCCTGCAACAATATTCTGTAAAAATCTCATTCGGTGAATTAAGGTGAAGTGAGTCAATCTCTATCATCATATGGTGAAAGCTCAACTCATGCTCATTTTACCTCCAGAGCTGCAGGTTGTTTGAAAGAGATTCCGCGCCCCCGAAAGGCAAATGGCACAAGAAGGAACATGGATAAGTTTTAGTCAGTAAAAGTCTGACACTAAAGGGCGGGTTATTTGATAAATTCCCATCCGAAAAAAAAGATGCTCATTTCACACAGGATATTTTTTACAAAATAGACGAAAAAGCATCAACATTTTTAAAGCTTTGCTTTAAATAAACAACTTATTTATAGCATGACGTAGAATTTAAGTACATTTTGCACCTAAAAGCACAAACTGTAAAAACATAATCATCCATTTTCATGCAAAAAATAAATTAAACCACTATTCGACTCCACAGCGCGCTCTGTCACAATAGACACTTTCGTCCGCACATTTAACAAGCTGATCGTAAGCACGGAGGTTCAACATCTCCGACTAAATAAATCCTCACTCTCCCTAAACAATTATCCTTCATGAACACCATTAATTTTACTTTCAAATCTTATTTCAGGAAAGAACGAGTACCTATTGTAAAAGTTTTAGTGTCTAGCATCATACAACATTTAAATACTATGCTAATTTATTTATTTACCCATTATTTCAGCAACTAACTAAGTTATTAAAGACAGAAGTCTTAGTACCTTGGTCTACAAACATATCATCACGCCTATTTTCCCCGAAGGGTCAGGCAGAGGTGTACCAATATACACTCACAGTTCGCCGGTATGTTTAGGTCCCATGTAATAAGGGGCGAGCCTATTGCCATTAAATGGGCATAAATCCTAACTCGGAGCTGCTACTGAAATTTTCATAGAAAAACCCAATAACACTTTTTACTCGACCTGGGAATCGAACCCAAGACCTCTAGCGTAGCAGTCGCGCTTAGGACCACTTAGCTAAAGAGGCAGTCAACAATTTCGTTTCTCTGAATCTTTTCGTAACGCAACATCCATAGTTTCCTACTTTCAGTTAAGTTATCCAAAGACATACAGTTTATTGCCTTAGTGTTAAAATTTTACAGCTGTACCCGAACATGTACCTTCCTAACTACCATTGAATCCACAGAGTCTAGCACGAACGCGCAGACTAAACGCAACGTCAAATTTAAAAATGGAAATGTTTATTTCAACCATATTTTTTTATTTAGTTTAAAGGCTTTATTGATTTTAAGTGGCCATGCTTAATATGCTAGTTGCAAAAAGTTCCTACGTATTTGTAATTTGAATTTCGAATGGTATATTTTATCGTTAGCGCGCTTGTGTTCGGCCTTACATATACTAATGCCACATTAGTGACCCAACCTATACAATGGCGGAATACCCAGCATTAACCAGTTATATTCCTAGTGTAGTGGCTTGAAATCTGTTAGATCACTTTAAAGTACCCTTCCACCCTAAAGTTTTAGGTTTGGGACAGTTGGGGACCTCCGGGGTCGGGCCCAGTGCTGATAACGTGGAATAAACATTATACAGCGGTACCTACTGGAGATACGAGGTGTCATTAGGCGTTTTTATTGGGTAGGTAAGTATACCTATAGATGTTTTGTGGAGATTTTGGTGGTGAGGAAGTAAATCTATTTTTTTTATTGCAATCCATAAGTTGCATATACAAGTGGTAGGTGTTGATAAATAAAAAAAAAAAAAAGGTGTTGATAAATAGAAACAATTATACACCTTATCGAGCACAGCATATTTTAAAATAATAAGAGTACTATATCTGTGATTTTAAAGTCAAACAATAAAACAGCTTGTTCAAAAATTCATAGGAACATGTACCTATACTGTGTACACGGTATAGGTATACTATGTTACCCACATTCTTGGTGCCCGTCAAAAATACAATTTACCTGTAGATCATTGAGTTTGCTTCATAAACTACCATGGTCCATGAGACAAAAAGCGACTCAATAGCAATAGGTGTTAGGGTACCTATGTTGATGAAATAACAGCATTTTAATGATGTTCTTGCAATGTTAATGGCGAAGAGTTTACAAATAAGAAATAACGAAGCTTATTACATCCTAACATTGAAATAACAATAACGTTATTAAGATATTTGTCCAATAGGTATTACAATGATTTGAATATTACTTACGTTCATTTGACAACTTTATATAAATGTGTAGCCAGTCCAGGGCAAAAAAATCTTTCTTCACTTGATAACGCACAAAACTTTTATTTACCCTACCTACAATATTTTTCCTCCGCCCACGACACACAGGCATACGATTGTGTAAACAAACACGTTAGATGTGTGCGTGAACCCATTTCATCAGCCAATGGTCAAGCGGTCAGCGTTGGAGGGAGTTAAAAGATCTATTATAATGTTAGTGCGAACGAGATAGGTGATTTAGGAGGGGAGATAACCCTTTCGATTTTATTTGGGGACTGTTTTTGCACACGACAAAATATGGCTAATGGTGTACATTTTTTAAAACCTTTTTTGAGTTTTATTTAGAAGATTTAATGACTGCCACCGACAACGCAGTGAAAGTGGCCAAATTCTGGCCGGAACAATATAATACCTCTATTATAGTTTGTTATCGAAACGCTAAGAAGAAGTTTTATTCTGTTTCTTTTTCAAGGCTAGTTGCAAATATTTTCGCTAAATTAAAAATAACCTACATAACCAAAAAATATACAATTACACAAAAAACCTAAAAATCACAAATCTATTAGTATTCCGGCTTTTTATAGCCAGTACAAGAACTAAAAAAACTAGCAACGCTATTCTGTAAAATCACCCCATTAAAGGGTGAAATGAGCTTGAAGTGAGCTGTATTACCCTAGCATCAGGTAAGAAGACCACTCACCTCAAACTCACTTCACAAAAAAAAAATCACCAAGAAACCTTTTTACAAAATAAACCGGTTACACGTAAAATCTCACCAACTTCCAATGAGCTAAGAAAGTTGGTTCTTATTCACTCCATTTGCCAGCACATAGCCAGCGACCGACATGAGAACAAAAGTTATATCCAAGAGTAATTTAACTCAATAAACTTTACATAGGGTTGCTATAGGTATGTATATTTTTCAGTGGGCCGAGGGATTACCCACAGAATTACTATTGATTTGGGAGCGCTACCGCTCGGCCGCCTTCCAAATGAGCAGGCCGAGAGTATGGATATAGAGTTGGTGATACCGGTTTTGTTGTAGTATTTTGTTTTATAATTATATAGTAGAGGATAAGGACAATTCTTAAGGTAGGTAACAAAGATTAATGAAAATTTGTTTTTATAATCATCATGAGTTTTTCAATCTTGATTTTATTGTAAATCAAGGTTTGCTGCTTTATAATGTAATACCGAACACACCAATTTTTGCCATCTCTCTACTAGTTTAGCAAAATATTTAATAGGCAAAACATACTGTTTAAGTACAAGCTGAATTGTTGGGTCACTGCAGGGTAGAGGCATCTTGTTATGTAGAGAAAGCATTTGAACATTGATCGCCACGCTTGGTCAAGGCATATTGGGAATTTCAGACTTTTATTGTAAGTCCATATCTCCTCACGATGTATTTCTTCATCGCTGTCAGTAATGTTCAAAACATAAAAAGTACATTATAAAATTGGAAAATGCACCATTGGAACTTGCTTATTCCCGGTTACGCACCTATCTTCGGGAATAAGAGGTCTTAATAAACAAGAAGAAAACCCGCAAAAGTACCATCATCTCCATATACTTCCAACACAAAAGTTCGCAAGGCCCAACCTGAATTTATTAAGCTGGACCCTAGAAAGGTTTGCCGTATGCAGATAAGGGATTTATTTAGCGGAAAGGTCCGTCCCTGGGTTAACGCTAAAACGCCTTTTGGGTCGGCGATGACCAGGATTGGGACCAAATTTATTGTCGGCTTTCGGCTTTCGCGTTGATTTATTCGGCCTCGGGTGAATGGAATCAACGGGCCGGTTGATAATAACGCTTGCTACGACTTTTTTGCGTAGGTATAAAACATGTCTATGTGAAAATGTTTAATAGGGGTGGGGGATGTTTGTAGGTGCCATGTTTAGTGGCTATTCCATGCGTGTCGGATAAGTGAGGAGTTGTAGCCATCAATGTTCTATGATCCACGACTCCACGTCCTGATAAGATGAGTTAGTCCATAGGTACTTACCTACTGTAGAGTCTGTTGCTGGTTTAGCCAAATTCAACCATATTCTAATTAAGAACAAAGTTTATAGTGTAACTCGAGAAAAGCGCAGTTTCGGGAGGTCACGCAAACTAAAGACATTTTTGAAGAACCCCCGCAGCTCGAGTCGGTCAGCTTAATTATAGTAACAAAGGTTGGATATTGATATGGCTGAACCACTCAGGGTATGACAGTACCTAGGTACCTGACGGCCAGTTTCTGAAACGAAACAAGGCAAACAGTGTTCGTGTTGCTGTTGATTATTTAGTCTGCCAGTCATGAGTTTGGCAATTTGTCATTTCGAGTTTCGGTCGAGTATTGGGTGTTAGTTTTTCCATCCTATGTCTTCTTGGAAGTAAGTAGTCTCCAAAAGAAAGGGTCCCATAAATTGAACACGACAGACCTTATTGGTGAGGTTCTTCAGAAAGGCGTGCTTGTTTGACCAGATGAAGGTATAAACGTAGACGAGGCGAAAGTAGTGTGTAAGGATCGTAGCAAGTGGCGTTCTGTGGTTTCTGCCTACCCCCATGGGAAAAAGGCGAGTGTTTATGTATGTATGTATGCCTAGTTGTACAAAGTTTCTCACAACATATTGGTTCGCAAGGTTGTGAGGGCACGGACGTGCAATGCGAGGCGGCCGCGGGACGGTACCTAAATGGCGCCAATTACACGCCGGCCGGTACGTGATGCGACTTGAGATGGCGCGGCAGTTGATGTTAGATGAGTGTGGATGTGGCGCTGAAATATTGTGAGGAGTGGTAATAGAAAGGGAGGACTTAGTATTCAAATATGGTTGAAAACTATAATTCGGTAATTTTGGATAGTTATCTATTTAACACTAAGGATACGTATGTATATATTTAAGTACCTCCCTACCAACTTAATATTTTAAAATTAAATTTCTGTAAAAGAAGCTGTATTGTAATCGTTTTTGTCTTCAATTAGATTGTTGTGTATTTTAGTGA
Source organism: Caradrina clavipalpis (assembly GCA_932526535.1). Lineage (NCBI taxonomy): Eukaryota > Metazoa > Arthropoda > Insecta > Lepidoptera > Noctuidae > Caradrina > Caradrina clavipalpis. Next base: position 4,910,399 of record OW052099.1, on the reverse strand, counting down.
GCGTCATTTTAGCGCTCCGACAATTGGAATCTAATTGGACAATGTGTAGTAGCGACATCTATATTTGGAATTCCAAATACAATCGAATTCTTAGTTTATCTATTCCCTGATAGATGGCACTGTACAATTTCACAATCAAAGCCGAGTGTCATTATTAGCAAAGGTTTTTTTTATTTTAATATAGTTGGTAGGGTGCCTTATTGTTATTTTTTGAACATGGTAATTATTATAATATTAGATATAATATGCGTAAGTTTCATGACACGTAAGCACACACGTAAGTATTGAAAAAATCAACCAAAGTAGTGTATTTCCATGAAAAACCCAAAGACGTATCCACCTTATCCCCACGCCAAAACAACTCGGACGGTCCTAACCCAAAAGTTCGCCCTTTAAAGTACACATGTAACAAACCAAAACACGTGCGTTTTACGACTAGGGACGCTCACTAAACTACTGAAATCGTTCGCGAATGGAACGCCATTTTTTTACCTCCGTGAAATATTAAACCGGCCGTTGTTTGCACGGGACATAGGTACCTACGTTATGATGTCGGACAATGTTGGTAAATGATGGATAGTGTCAATATTTTCCGGGTTACCCGGCCATTATGTGATTTGTGGGCGTCGGATGCAGGTTATTCAATCTTTTGTGGTGTGAATGTTTGATGTTTATTATAAAGTAATTTGTGGTTGGTGATTTTTTCGGTTTGATCTTATCGTGTGGATATTCTGGCTGCCTACCGTCCGACTGGGGATTTTGGAATATTACCGACTAAAACCTCACGGTTTCTTCGACCAACATAAGACGGAAGCCCACACAAGCGTAGGCATATCGCACACTTTACATATGATCCGCGCCCCCCGACTGGGATTGATTAGGTATTTTTATTGTCTTATTAAATATCCTCATTGTTTTTCACTGCCTCGATAGCCTAGTGGTCTTAAGCACGACTGTTATGCTAGAGGTCTTGGGTTCGATTCCTAGGTCGAGCAAAAAGTGTTATTGGGTTTTTCTTTGAAATTCTCAATAGCAGCTCTGAATTAGAGTTTGTGCCCGGTTAATGGTAATAGGTTTGCCCCCTATTACATGGGAGCTAAACATACCGGTGAACTAAGAGTGTACATTGGTTCGCCTCTGCCTAACCCTTCGGGGAATACAGGCGTGATGATTTGTGTTGTTTTTAGTAGAGTTTTCTACTAAACATTGATCGACTCGAGTTGTTACGTAGGCGATTCACTGTTCAGTAGAAATGGAAAAAAGGCATAAAAAAAAACAGTATTCAACAAAAAAATAATTTATTTACACAATTCTGATAATAAATTACAATTCGTCTACTTATACAAATAAAAATGGTATTGTCACTGTGATTTCATTAAAACATTGTGAATTTGAAAATTTATTCATAGATTACACTCCTTTCATGGTTATCACTGATAACAGGTCTATCAAAGTTGCATTAAACTAGAAAATATTGGTGTTATTGATATTATTCCGAATCTATTATTTATTTTTGTAAACCGACATAACCGGCAGTGTTTTACATTATTACAATTACATACATTATTATTTAATTAATAGGAATTTAATTATTACATCTAACGCTTAAATGGAACTGGGAATTTACATTTAAATATTTTCAGGTATTTCCGAAAACGGGAGATCACGTAATTGTAGTGTAAGAAAAATAACTCAGGTACATTTATGTTGTCAGAAACTGGCATTCAAATTTAAAACCCAACGAAAGTAATAAAATAAATTTTATTTAATTATGTAAATTATATTTTTCACATTGGATGGCAGTCATAATACTAATTTGGTGAGTTATGATGTTAATAGTCCTTTACTATTTCTATTATTACAGTTATACTATGTTAAGAACTCTGGATAACCAATATTCAATAAATCCAGAGATGACCCTTGTATAACTTTGGTCTAAAAAGTTTTACTATCTCAATACACATAAATCTCGCTGTTTCTATCGCCATCTAGTTATAATGAGAGGAACTAACTACATTTTGTTAGCTTGAAAGCTTCAGATGTCAAACATAGATGGCGCTTTACGAATAGTTTTATCATAAAGAGTAACATTTTACGGCTTCACTATCAAATTGCTTAATTATTTAATATTTTCGTTCAATTGGCTATAAAAAAACTACACTACAGATAATTTAGATAGTGTATAAAAGATTTTATATTACTTATCAATTAAATTTTACAATTTACTAATGTTTCATTACCTATTGAATTTGTTTATTTCCTTAATATTTAATTATAATTGAATCAGTGCCCCTAATATCTCATTGGCTAAAATAATTAATAAATAATGATCGGTCATGGAGAAATGTATTTATGAATAACTATCTTATCTATGAATTTGATTACATACAATTCTGCTAAAAAATTATGCATAAATTACATTTAAAACAACAATTTAATCACTGTCTCTAGATTTTAGCACCTGAATAATGAATAAATAAATTACCAAATTTAATTGCACCTGTGTTAAATTCATTAGTGTTATAAGTAGTCTAAGATCCCGGACCCGACAGATCTACATAATTTTGTCATGGCTGAAAATGTGGGAATAGAGTAAAAGTGTAAGATTTTCTATACTAATATTATACAAAGGTAAAGCTTGAGAGGTTGTAGGGGTAATCTCTGGATCTACTGAACCGATTTTGAAAATTCTTTTACCCATAGAAAGCCATGTTCCTGAGTATCATAGGCTATATAACATCACGCTACGACCCACGGGAGCGGAGCAGTAACCAAAGACGTAAACTATCGAGGGTGAAATAAGCCACGCGGACCAAATCGCGGACTGTTCGCTAGTTTTAAATAAAGCTATAACTGCACCACCTTGTAGCTAACTCATACACACTTTATTGACACAAAAACAATTTACAATTTGATTTACACGGTGTAATTCTGCAATCAAACCCTAATTAAAATGGCCTCTAACACCCAAGCTAGGCAGAGTCGACTTCAGACGTACCTATTTATAGTTAAGAAATAATATGTAAAAGTAAAAACTGGACTACTTTTTTGTTGTTATTTTTCTCAAAATCCCGAAACACTCATGTAAAAACTAGTCGTCTCACTATAACGTAAGATACTTGATGCCTGAACAAGTATTGAATATCGCAAGTACGCATTTTGTCAACATAATATATGCTCTATATTTCCTCTCTATGTACTTTATCCACATAATATTCCTCTACGTATTCTCCAAATTTCAGCCGTTCTAAAAATGACGTAAATCTAGCGACCCTTGCATCTTAGACCATCAATCATATCAGAGGCCGTAATATAAAGTGCGCAATCATTATTCAGTGCGAGTGAGACAGGGCTATATTATGACAGATAACATTCCTTTCTCGCAACGGAACAATGATTACTTTTGATTACAGCCCTAGACATTGTTAATCAAAATTAATCCTTAGTAACGATTTGCACTATAGTCTTTATGATTCGGTTACCTTTCTCGTAATGTAAGAGGTTCAAACTTGGGTCGTTGATTTTCTCTTCTAATAAGTTTATAAGCTCCACTCGAATCGTTTTCAGCATTTCTGCGATCTGAAAATATTGAAAGTACAATGTTTAGTACCCACTTGCAATATTCTACGTAGCTTTCAGCTACAAACAAAGTCCAAAAGAATGAAAGGGTTCTCATGTAATTTGTCATGTATCATACTATTTTTCTTAAAGTTCCTACAGAAAACGCATGGCATTAAATCACGACACTAGCCTATCCTTGTCCCCATACAGAAATGGCTCGAGGATAGATCACCATGCGTTATCTAGACATATGGGCTAATGCAGCTAGAACGTTTTCCAAAAAAGAAAAATAAAAGAATCGTTCTTTTTTTAGGGCCTCTTTTTTTTGTCATCGATCGTCGCTGAGATGAGATTGTAACTACATTTAGAAGTATTGGCCTTCAGAGTATATCTATCTTAATATAGTGATATCCTATGGAGCTATAATAAATAAAATACATAGTTCTTACTTCGTGTTTCTCCACCTGGAACATAATCCAGCCGTCTTCCAAAGATACAGTGAATGTACCACTGTGCAGCTCTACTGACAAACTGCAACCTGAAAACAATAACAATAGCAATTATTCGTTTTATTCGTGTTTTATTTTGCGAAGTGTGAACTCGTGTGGAGGGAGTTCTGTATTATTATCTCAAGAACAAACGAAAAGCAATAAAAATTAAAAACATGTTCTCCCATACATTCCGACAGCAAATGTAAGTTTTTACACACATATTGGGAGATTTTATTTTAAGGTTCATAGTTCATATAAGTAGGTATTTCTGTAGTCTTTAAGAGAAGAACTATTTTCTGTTTATTTTTTTTCAAAAGTTTAGGCTCATTAGTTTCGTAGGTAACGGAATGAAATAAAAAAAATAGATGTAAAATTACCACTTCCTAATGGTAATTTTTTAAAATACTCAAAATTACTAATTTAAAAGCATAAAAAAAAAACTTACCAGAAAACAACACAAGCGGCAATTGAGGCACCATGGAGCATTCCCTAATAAACACTCTGCTGGTCTTCACTTTCTCTTGATACACCATATAAGGGCTGGTGAAGTAGCCTATCGAGGAGTTCACAGAAGATGGGTGCAACGCCACATATCCGTCGGTTTTAGTCTTGAACTTCAGTTCGTCTGGGGTTGGTTGACGGGGGATGGCACCTCCGGCTTGCATGTGGAAGGATTTCTCTGGTGTTAGGACCTGGAATGAGAAGAGTATTGTTTAAGGTGCTGCTGTTGTGATGATGAAGGACGAGCCAATCGGCAATCTCCTAGTAATCAATTGCGTCAAACACACATACATACATAAACTCACGCCTTTTTCCCATGGGGGTAGGCAGAAACCACAGAACGCCACCTGCTACGATCAAACTAATTCAGTAAACCAAATGTATCACGTTATTATGGACATCCAAAACATCATATATACCATCACGCCTGTATTCCACGAAGGGTTAGGCAGATGTGTACCAATGTACACCCACAGTTCGCCGGTATATTTTTTCCAAAACATTATGTTTAGTATATATTATATCAACCTATGATTACATGAATTAACAGTAAATATCCGAAATAACTAAATGCGAGATAAAAAGTTGTTGTGGATTGCTGTGTTTCGGTAGAAATAATCTAATATCTAGGGGTTTCAAGTATTTAAAATGACGTAAAAAGTGTGCAGATAGAAAGGGCGTGTTGTGTAAAACGTGCATGAATTTAGTGATCGTAATTTAGTTAAATATTAGAATGATAAAATATAAGATTACCTTGACAACGTTTGGATACAGAGCTGCGCATAAAATAGCTGCCAGCAATTTATCATTGTTTCCATTTGTGTTTAACTGAAACAAAAATACAAAATTTAGAACAAGAAGATATTGATCTGTACTACAAGCATTAATTGCTGGTGATCAATTTAAAATTTTTCTTTTTATCTAAGATAAGTGAGGATTGAGATTCTCAATATCGTATCACTATTTTGAAGGGAATTATGACAAACGGCGACAAATGGCGAACATAAAAGAGAATCCAAGTGTTTACAAAAAAATCAGGCAAATATGAGTTCCGAAAATTATATTACCTCATCTCCAGTCAAGCTAGCAACAGAATCCTTCCGCATCTTCTTTCGTAGCGCCGGCATGTCAGGCACGAACCCGATGGACGCCAGCAGGCCTAACAACTGGTGCTTGATATCGGCCAGCATTAGCAGCGTCTTGTGCGAGAGGAAGTTCTCGTTCGCGAACACTAGGGCGGCGTGAGTACTACTCTTCATTGCTTGCTGCCATTTCTGGAAATATAATGAACACACCATCACCATCACGCCTGTATTCCCTGAAGGGTTAGGCAAAGGTGTACCAATGTACACCTACAGTTCGCCGGTATGTTTAGGTCATATGTAATAGGGGGCGAGCCTATTGCAATTGCGTATTTATTCATATTTATTTTTTTATATGAAAGGGGGCAAACGAGCAACCTTGTCACCGTGGTGTATGCCACCGCCCACAGACACCAACAACACCAGGGGAGTCGAGGTTGCATTGCCGGGCCTTTAAAAAGGTGTTACGCTCTTTCCTAAAGGTCCCTAAGTTGTAACGGCCCTATAAGACCTACTAAGCTTTTGCCCGCAACTTGGTCTGTATGAACATGGGTTATGGCAGATTTAAAAAATATCCTATATTCTTATCCAGATTTCAAGCTACTAGCTTGTCAAATTTCAATATGATCTGTTCAGTGGTTTCGCCATGATGAAGTAACAAACATACAGACAGGCAGAGATACTTTTGCGTTTATCATGCTCGTGTGAATTTTTGAAACAGTAAGGTTCAATATAACGCAAAAAAATATTCAAAGACTACAATAACATGAATTCTAACTTACCCTATAAGCTCTCAATGTAGTCAGTTGGTCACTTTGCGAACATGCAAATTCTCTACGTTTCGCGTCAGCTTCCGTCTGAAAAAGTGGGAAAATATTGTAAATTGTACATCTTAATTAACAAATGTACACAAACTAAACTGTATTTATTAATTTTACAAGCACGTTAAATAAAGAAGTACAGTAGATCACAGTCTTCGAGAAAAAATAAACTTGAATATTGAAGAGACTGAAAAACTAATGTTGCCATTAGCTAAAAACATTACAAAAAAGAATTTGTTGCCAGTATACGCCATTATTTATATTTCTGAATTATTTTTCAACCAGACTTTCCCTAGTACTGTAGCTAATAATATTAAAACCTCACCTTCTTCCCAAACGGAGCAACAAAAGGGCTTTTATGACTCAAAAACGCAGCCATAGTAAGTGCAGAGTCCACACAACAGAATATAGCCCCAAACAGCATGAGCTTGCCTATCCTGACGTCGACGGGCAAAGCCGCGAGATGCTTGCCCAAAGCCGTCAGACTGTATGCCTTGTCGAGAGCACCTATGTCTTGGAGCCGGGAGAGAGCACCATCTATGTTCTGTTTCGTTGGAGGTTCTACTGTTTTGCCTGGAAAATAAGTGATAGTGGGTTTTATAGTTACTGTGTTTTAGGTTCAAAATGCCATATTAGCATGATATTATGATTAGTGTAGTATCTATTAAATCACAAGAAAATGATAACAAGTAATTAAACAAATAATTTACTGGCGTACTTTTTATGAGCTGTCAAAATGCGAATCCCTTGTTTGTACTGCAATAGCAACCAGACACGTCACTCATTTGCCCATTATTATTATTATCATATTATAACTAGCTCTTACTTTCCCGCTGTTGAATAAAGGCCTCCAATTTCTTCCATCTATCGCGACTTTGTCTAAGTTGGCAAATAAGTGACGTCACAATTCGACATTCAAAATTTGTGAACTTTTGGACAGCTCATAAAAAGGAATATCAATCGATTGGTAGTACTACCCAATAATTGATGTTACTTTTACCCTTTTAATCTTTTACAAATACTCACCCAAAACCTCATGAATACTCATATCTTGGAACAGCGGCAGGATCTTGATCTTCAGCACCAACTGTTCGAGCGGCACTCGATGAATCTCGGGCACCGGCTGCTCCAGTATATGATAGTTGTACCGATGTGACGTGAACAGGTGGACGCAGACTCCCGGCATGACGCGACCGGCGCGACCCTTGCGCTGCTTGGCGTTGGCGCGAGACTCCCAGACTAGGTCTAAGGATTCCATGTTGCGGTTGGAGTCGAATCTGGTGGAAAAATATGTTGTACTTAACAGTGGGGAAGGGTCAATGGCTAGAGGGAGGCGAAACAATAATTATTTGACTATCTGTGATTTTAGTTAATGGTGTTTTTAAAATATTTTTTTTTAATGCTATTAGATAGCAAACAATCCCACGACCCACCTGATGTTAAGTGATTACCGCTACCTATAGACATCTGCAATACGAGTACCAGCGGCTTTGCAAATGCGCTACCATCCCAGAGACAAAGTTTCAATGTACTTGTAATTACACTAGCACCGATGCCCTTCAAACAGGAACACAGCAACGCTGCTTTGCGGCAGATATAGGTATGGTGGTAGTACTTCCCCGCCGAGCTCCATCACAAAGAGCTCTACTACTATTTGTCTTACTACTTGCAGTGTGTCTATGTTACTTGGAAATAGTGGACACTACTGATTGCGTCATTATTCAATGGCAGTAGATTTTGTTCCAAACTTTCAAAACGAAAGAAGCCGTTAGGAATCGAAATGTATGAAGTCCCTTAGTCCCCGCCATTGATACTTTTTTCATATTTTTGATGCGTGTTGGTGTTTTGACAAAAATAATCCCAGTTTGTAGGTATTTTGATGCGAGGATCATCTTTTTCTCGCATTGTTTCAATGATTTACATCCCCTCGCTGTTCATAAATATGTACGTTTATAGAAACTATGTATTTCACAACAACAATCGTCAACGTCCATACTACGTTGAAAACACCGGTTCTCGTCCGATCACCGAAGTTAAGCAACATCGGGCGCGGTCAGTACTTGGATGGGTGACCGCCTGGGAACACCGCGTGACGTTGACTTTTTGCCCATTATTTATTTTTACTATTTGACATTTAAAATAAAACAAAAATGATGATTATGATTTACCAAAACAAACCAAACCACAACCTCGCAATTATAAAATTAGAACGTCAAACTTATTTCATAGCCAGTGGTGTTATTTTATTGTCTACCAATAGAAGTAGTCGTCGAAAACGAATGCAATGAAGTATCACAAAATTAATTAGCGTTAAATATCCAAAATCATTAGAATTATTTCGAAAAATTGGGTTTTTTTTTTACATCGGTAACCCAACTCATGTCAAAATGTTCCCATTTTTCGAAATATTTAGTAGAGACCTACGTTTTGGAACGAGCAACTAGCTTCAACCTTAAACTGTAACTTCTTACAATTCAAAAGGGCCTGTAAACGGTCTAATTGAAATAAATGCTTTGACTTTGAAATGAACTGTTTTTCTAGACCATATATTAAATTATAGTTAGGTACCTCTTCTCCTTCATCCGTCCACAATCCACGACAAACACACAGTCGTCAATAGTGACTGATGTTTCAGCTATGTTCGTAGATAGCACGATCTTGCGTGTTCCTGGTCTGGGCTTCCGGAACACCAGCGCTTGTTCCTCGCTTGACAACGTCGAGTGGAGCGGCACTAGTAGGTATTTACCGGTTCTGTGGGTGAAAAGAAAATAAATTAGGAAAAAAAGTAAAAAAATTAAGTTACCCCCGACAGAAGAATCTCTACTGCAGCTAACTATTTATTTATTTATTTACTAGCTTCTGCCCGCGACTTCGTCCGCGTCACAGTTGATGTGTTATCCTACGGGTACCGTACATTTGCCCGGGATAAAAAGTAGCCTATGTGTTATTCCAGACTATAATCTATCTTTGTGCCAAATTTCATCCAGATCCATTCAGCCGTTTAAGCGTGAAAGAGTAACAAACATCCATACATCCATACATCCATACTTACAAACTTTCGCCTTTATAATAGTAGTAGGAAGTAGTAGGATTACTTTTAATTAAAACGGTTTCAGCTGAACCAATTACAATAATTAAAATATAAAAGAAAAATATAAAAAAAGAAAACACTAATAAAAAATTAAAACCAAACAATATAAGGTCAACCTTTTCATAAATTCTTCTCACAGTACTTCTGACATACCAATAAAATCTTCATAACAATAACATTGAAATGGCTGAACCGATTTTGATAAAAATACCTAAGAATCATCGCTAGGAAACCTGCTTTCAAATAAAAAATAACGCATTCAAACCTGTTCACCCGTATAAGAGCTATGGTGCCACAGACAGACACACAGACACGTCAAACTTACAAACATCCCTCCTTTTGAGTCGGGGTTAAAATAAGTTATGTAGCGATGATCTCGTTACTGCCTCGTCGTTAGCCTAGTAGTCCTAAGCGCGACTGCTACGCTAGAGGTCTTGAGTTCGATTCGCAGGTCGAGCAAAGTGTCATTAGGTGTTTCTATAAAATTCTCTGTAGCAGCTCGGAGTTAGGATTTATGCCCGGTTAATGGCAATAAGGCTTACGGTGCCACTAACGGCTGCTCACCCCCTATTACATGGGACCTTAAAAACATACCGGCGAACTGTGGGTGAAGATTGGTACACCTCTGCCTAACTCACGGGGAATACATGCGTGATGGTATCTGTAGCGATGCCCCAGTGGTGTGGTAATTGCAGCCGCCGACGCGCCAACAGCAACCACCGAGGTGTCAAATTAAATAACCAACAAATTTGGCATGTCGGTGGCTGCCGCTGAATCGCCAATCCGCCAATTCGCTTCGAGCAAGAGTGGTGTAGTACACTCAAATAGCGCCATGTAATAAATTATTATTATTTCATCAGAAACTATCTAAACACAAATTGACTTAAGCCCGATTCCTATAACTTACCGACCGGTATATGTTAACCGTAGTAACAAACAAATACTGTCGTATTTCCGCTGTTATTAAAATTTATTTTTAAGGTAAACCTGAAAATAAATGAGGTAAATATCCACAATTAATAATAATTGTAATGTGTGTTAATTATAATTGTGGATATAAATATCCACAATTTTTATAAACTTTTTTTTTGTATTCAATATTGACACCAGAATTTTTACCAACGACAAGTCAAGCATTCAAAGGAATTACGACTGGTAAGACAAACTATCCGTTTCGCATATAGGAACCGAGCATTAGAATACATTAACATAATCGTGTAGGTTTAAAAATTCTAGGCTTTTAAAGCAAAATGTGACTTACTTAGGACTAAACATATGGCTCTCAGCGAGTTGGTCATGTAAGGACATGATCTCTGCTATGCCTGGTAAGAACACCAATATGGCGCCCTCTCGCGGCCATTCGTGGTCGCCACTCACTATGTATGTCAACACGTGCTCCACTAGCTCCAAATTAATCTGAAAAGGAAACATCTCATATTTAATCTTTTTGTCATATTGTCATTTATTAATATGACATCATTATGATGATGATGATGTCATATTAAACTAGATGACCTGTCAAATTTTGTAGTCAGCAACAAAAGTAGATTAACATTTCAGATTTTTAAATCCTTATTATTGAGCACAATATCAAAGGAAATACGAAATGGATCTAAAAAATTAAGACAAAATTAACTCTCAAGTATTGCGTTAAATTCTGAATAACAGTAAATTGTGGTTTACAGTGTTTTTCCCACACCAAAAATAAAAGTAAATTCCCAGTATGTAATAATTTCTTTGTCCAAGATGTCCCATAAACAACGCTATTGGGTCTAAAATAACTTTAAAATTAAAAAAATATCATCGACTTAAAAAACAGAAGGGTTCTATGTTTGATTCCCTGGCTGGGCAAAATTGTTTTTTTTTACAGTCACCCCAGAAAGCACGTAAAGTTGTTGGTCCTGCATCTGATTTCTCAAGAGTTAAGGTAGGGAGTGCACCTGTCTTTGCGCACCCACTCGTGCACTAATTTACTTTGCGTACTTGACTCGAGTCCATTGAGATTAGCGGCTGTGACCGAAATCGGTCTGGAGCATTACATTTTTATACAGCATAGTGTAATAGTAGTACATAGTAGTAGTCAAAAATCTATATAAATAAAAAGAGAAGTCCTGACTGACTGACTGATTGACTGACTGAATGACTGACACATTAACGCCCAGCCCAAACCCTTGGACCTAGAAAGCTGAAATTTTGCACAGAGGTTCCCTTTATAATACAGGAAAAGTTTTTAACCAGTGCGTAAATTTTTTTTGGTAGTTCGGTGTCAGTAATAGAACACATTTCCGGGTTAAGTTAAAAAAAAAATTAAAAAAAAATTCATCCTTATCCGAGTTTGAAATAAGCAAAACATGGACATAATCTATTCGCCATGACATCTATTGACATGACAATAAAATATGGTTTTTAAGTAAACATGTTTCGTAAGCGATAACTCTTTTTTTTAGTACTAAGACATATCAAAATAAAATATACGTGTTTAATAAAACGTGTTGAAGTTTATTATGGCAAAATTTACGCACTGGTTGAAATTTTTTCCTGTATGGAATAAGGAAGGATTTTTCGAAATTCAACCGCCAAGGGAGTTAAATAGAGGATGAAAGTTTGTATGGAAAATCGTCATTTTTGTAGTTTAAAAAACCATGAAAATTGGTGTTTATCATTCTGGTTAAGTTTCTCGTGCGGTATTTTCCGACACACACGCGGGCAAAGCCGCGGGCAAAGGCTAGTTTGTCATAATAATTATTTACCTTTTCACTGTCCATAAGGTACATATTCTTGCAGGTAGTCTTGCTGCACCGCGGGTACCGAGCCACCATCTGCCCGATGTTTAGGTTGTCGTCTCGTATGGATATTTTGGGGGCTTCGTTAGCGTCGGCTCTGACGTCACAAGTCTCTAGCTCTGTTTCTAGGTCCTGTTTACGCTCACCTAAAAAGATAAGGATACAAATAGGAGGAAAAAGTAAGTATGGAGTTTCTGGCGTATATAAAACTAGCCAGCTACTAATAACTAGCTAGGCTGATATGATGATGATGATGGTGATGATAAAACTAGCACTTGGAAGGGGCAACTTTTATTTTAAAATATTTATATGCAAGATATATACGGACTTAACATTAAATAACAATAATATAAAAGCAACTAAAATTATATGGCATCAAAAAATTCATCCGCATGGCAAAAGCCAGTTTCTCCCATAAGAAACTAGCTTTAAATGGGCAACTGGGTTTAATTATATGTTTCTCTTGTAAATGGCTATAAAATGTATTTTTTAAATTTATTTATTTAAACTGAATGCCACCAAAAAAAGTAAAAAGGGCGGATTTAATGCCTTAGGCATTCTCTACCAGTCAACCAAAAGTGAGATAACATGAAAGGTGCAAATTATTAATGGTCTAATTGAAATAAATGGTTTGACTTTGATTTCGAATATTTTTGTAAATAAACTGTGCTTAATATTTACCTTCTTCGACATGAATCACATAATCATAAGATAACCTCCTTTTTTTTGAAGTCGGTTAAAAAATAACGATTAAGTAAATAAAAATGTATGTACCTCTCTTGACTTTCCTGGCGTACGGTCCATTTTCTTCTAAAACATACTCCGTCATCTCCATTATGTCCTCTAAGAATAATTGTTCCACTGGGAATGTTCTACCTGAAATACAAAACAAAAAAAAAATGAAAAAAATTGGCGACGGTTCTTTATCGGGTATTATGACGTCATATTAACAATGATAGAAGCTATGTATTTTACAACCACTAATGTCAACGTCCATACTACGTTGAAAACACCGGTTCTCGTTCGATCACCGAAGTTAAGCAACATCGGGCGCGGTCAGTACTTGGATGGGTGACTGCCTGGGAACACCGCGTGACGTTGACTTTTTGCCTTCCATCTTTTCCGTAATAAACATTTACTTACTGTTAATTTAATACTTTGCCAATGTACTACTTGGCCAAATACGATAAAAATAATAATTATAATAAAAACGGACTTTGTTCCCAGGCAATTAAATCATTAGCCATTTTTAGTTATTAAGTACACATACTGCATACGAGAATTTAATCATACACACTCATTTTTCACCCCCTCTGCCTAGATTCTATTTAAAAACCTCTTACCTGGAATCTCCAAAACTGGAACCTTATCAAAGTAATCCGAGAACAGATCAGCATTCAACGTAGCACTCATGAGTATGACCGTCAAGTCTTTTCTCACTTTGACAAGGTCCCTCAATATCAACAGCAAGAAATCACTCTCTTCAGATCTTTCATGGACCTCATCCACTAACACATGAGTGACAGATTTCAACTGAGGGTCGTATTCTAACCTTCGAAGTAATATACCAGTAGTGCAGAAAGTGAGACGGGTTTTGGATGAAACTTTGCTTTCCAATCTTATCTGGAAGGGAAAAGGAAGAAATTAAAATTGATACTTACTAATATGATAAAGCTAAAGTTTTTTTGTTACACACTAATCTGTGCAACTATTCGTCAGATTTGAAAAAATCTTTTTTATGTATGAGTAGTATAAGCTATATAACATTATGCTACGAGCCATGGCAGCGAATGCACAAATAGAGCAGCAAAAATTTATTCATTGATGATTAACTGATAATAAATTAATCAAAAACTACCAAAAAAATTGAGTTGAGAATTGAACGTCATTGCGTGTAAGACTGAAATGTCACGCAAAATTACTTTTGCAGTTATACAATGGGCATTGTTCATTTTTTTTTATATGTTGTAATTAAAAACCCGTTTCGAGGAATAGCGTCACTGAGCATTATGGACTAAATTAATAATGAAAAATATTCATATTTTACTGATATTTTTGATAAAATACGATTGACCTTCATTGCCCTTCAAATTAGCTCAGCGCTGGCCCTACAGTTTTGTATCGTTGCCTCAGAAAATAAAAAAAAGTAAGTGGCAAGTATTGTCAACCAGTTGTCAGGTGTCAAATTATAATGCAAATGTCAAAAGTTTATGAAACATAATAACAGTTTAAAGTTTTTCTAAAATAATATTATTCCTGCGACTTTCCTAATAATCTTGTTCCATTATTCCGACAGTCGACAATTTTTATAGTGTAAGAGTTATGGAATACAGGAAGTGCTTTGTTCCAACTTGCAGTAATAATAGCAATAATAGTCCAAACAAAATTTTTGTCCGTATAGGGGAAGATTTACGACAAAAGTGGTGTCGTGATGTAGGCACGGAATATTATAAGATTTATACAATGTATTGTTGCGAAGATCACTTTGATGTTTTCTTTTTTTTTACTTTTTCTCCAATTTTAGATTCGTTTATGTATGAGTTATGTTATGACGCCTATTGACGCTTGACAGACGTTGTGTTGACAGATTTAAACTTTTAATTATGTAAATAGTTGGGCAAAGACACAATCTTTTGAGCCAATGATGACGACATCTATCTTAAAAAATATATATATTTAAATATTTTTTTAAAAAATAACCATTGAGCCAATCATCAAAATATTCAAATTAGTTTCTCAAAATGGTCTAAATTTTTAAAAAATAAAATAAAATGTAGTGGTTAAAATTTTTAAACAATCCCCATTGCACCATATTATGTAAAATACGCGCTCAAACTTGGAGTTGCGGACACCAGCCCTTTATACCAATACCAAATACCTTTGCACGGAATTTTTAATTATATTACTATCTGCGCCGGCTCTTACGTAGCATCATAATGTTGAAATACAAAAGAACAACAGCCATACCTGGTAACCAACAACCTGCCCAGTCTTCTCGACCCTCTCTTCAGCAACTCTATCAGCGACACCAATAGCCGATATCCTCCTCGGCTGAGTGCACACAATCTCAACATGTTCAGATCCATCTTTGTTGTAGTTCTCCAACCAATTGTCTAAGATGTACTGTGGGACTTGTGTGCTTTTACCGCAACCGGTCTCACCGCTGATGACCACAACCTGTGGAAATATAGACTTTTTTTTTGTAGTTGACATTATGAGAACATTTGGGAACCGTTTATCTTGGTATGGACATGTGAAGAGGAGGGATGACACAAATGTGACCAAAAGAGTAATGAATATAAATGTGGATGGATGGAGAGGAAGAGGGAGGCCAAAGAAAAGATGTATGGATTGTGTGAAGAATGATATGAAAGAGAAAGGAGTCTGTGACAGCATGACAGTTGACAGGACGGTATGGAAGAAGAAAACGTGTTGCGCCGACCCCAAGTAACAAGGGATAAGGGCAGGAAGATGATGATGATTATGCTTCAATTGCAAGAGTCTAGATTTAAACCTAACCCACAAAGGCAAAAATATAGACTCCAGGCTGCTGTAAAAAAAAAACGATTGGGGTTGTGTCGGCCGTTGGTTTAACGTGAAACATCTATGTCAGCGAATTGTTTTAGTGTTAAAGATACCTATTTCGTTACAATCCCACTTTCTGACTTGGTACCCATATGTGATTTTAAAGATGTTTAACATCAAAATTTCCTAGTTAATAACCCTTCTTGCAATAGATTTAGAGTTAGCATACAATAGATTATTATGGGTGACGCCAGACGAGCATAATTTTTTGAGATATGAGTCGCGTAATTTCGGTCGCGTAATTTACTTTGTACCGAAACTGACAACTCATTTTGCGTCGCCGTGTGAACGAATCAGGAGTTTTGTATGAAACCGAATGTAACAGAAATTACGTGACCAAAATTACGCGACTCACAACTCAAAAAATTTACGCTCGTTTGGCTCAACCCTAACAAGGCAATATTATTTTTTCAACTTGATTTTTGGTTGCTCTTGGGTGACTATGGGAGCCAAAAAGTTTATGGTATTACTTTTAAAAGCTATGCTTGCACATTTTTTGCATTTTATAAAGCAAGTTAAATATTATTATACATTTACACATGTTACAGATTATAAAAACCCCAGTATGTTGAGGAAATTAATTAGCACTATTTGCTAACAGATCACAACTAAGATTACAAGATTATGTTTATTACCGTTTATAATAATATGTTTATAACATAATCATATTTGTAAGAAGCATTAGGTAGTTAATTAATGTCATTGACATTGACAGTGTAATAAGTTAAGTCAACTTAGTTGAGAAATTAACATATTTATAATTTTGTGGAAAAATTAGTTTTCTTTTAAATAAATTGAGAGAGAAAGTAATACCCATAAGTACCTATTTCTCTAGATTATTTTTTTATTTTTAACCTATTTATGGAATAATACTAAATTAGGTGTAATTCTGCCAGACCCAAAATTAACATACCCATTTTTCGTTTTTTTTTAATATTTAAAACATTAAGACCCACTTTCATTAACATCACTTAAATGTGCTTAAATTATCATTCTGTATCTGTCACCTTCAACAACGTGACAGGGATGCAATGATGTTCTAAATACGTTTAGGCACTAAATGTACTTAGTGATTTTGGTGAAAGTGGCCCTTAGACTTTTAATTTATTCTAAGCATAAGTTTTGTATAGGAATGTAACACATTAATCGTTATTGAATTAGTTTGATATCATCAATTTGTTAATGTATATGTCACCGGAAAATAACAAGATCCGTAAGTTTATCAATTTACTAGGAAGTTTATAAACTTTCGTAAGATTCTAAACGGGAGATAAATTGTAATATTTTACGTACACATTTTCGTAAATTGATAAACTTACTGAACTCACTCGTAAAATAATAAGTAAGCAGTAACCAAACGCTACGCGCGATCTGATTGGTTGGCTGTCACGTGTCACTTCTCCTTCCTCGCGGCCGCCAGCTGGACACAAGCATTGCCACTATGAACATTGACCAATCAGAGAGCAGTGTGTTATTTTACGTATTTCAAAGATCGTATATTTAAAAGAGTTTCTGTGATTGGTCGAACCATATAAAATCTTACGAATAGATATTCGTTAGTTTATAAATTTACCGTATGACGTCGGAAATTGATAAATTTACGAAAATGTGGACGTAAAATATTACAATTTATCTCCCGTTTAGAATCTTACGAAAGTTTATAAACTTCCTAGTAAATTGATAAACTTACGGATTTTGTTATTTTCCGGTGACATATATAAAGATTGTGGTTTAGGCAGAACTAAGACCATTTATCAATGTATCAAAAAAAGTAAAACAAACTATCACAATATTCTTTCTTTCTTTCTTAATGGGCCCAAACATCTGATCATGTAAAATAAATGTAAGTATCAGCAATTATTTTTCACATCAGAATCCACACCCTGATTATTTAATCATACCTATTGTTTAAGTAATGTTGCTCCACTCTAGGAATGTCTCCTGTATCTATCGTGGTTGCGTTTACAAACATAATAAACTAACATACACCAACAGACAGACTAGGAACAACTATCTGTAGGTCATACAAATATTTGTTCCGTGCAGGAATAGAACCCGCGACACGCAGCGTAGCAGTCGATCGCTCTGCCACTGCGCCAACAGTGTCTTCAGATTATCTTTAAAAAATGAACAAACCTGTGACTTCTTTATAGTATTCAATATTTCATTCCTCTTTTTCCAAGCTGGCAATTTTCTTCTTCCCGACATCATTCTATTGTACCTATCATTGTCTCTCTTCTCGGCAAACCGTTTGGCTATCTCCTTATTTTCTCGGAATATCTCCTCGAAATTAATATTAGATCTATTATCTTTATTTCCACCTTTTTTGTAATGAGAAGGTAAATTCTTTTTAATACCGGAATTTTCTATTAATTGAGGGAATAAGGCATCTGTTGTACCCGGAAATGTTCTTGTATCAAATTGTATAAAGTTTAATATTTCCTCCTCGTTATTGAGTAATTCCACTAAGGAGTATACGCATGGTATACCATCCTGAGCTAGAATTTTAGCCTCATCTATAAGTTTTAACGTTATCTTTAAACACGTAAGCTCTGGTATCACACTAGTTTTGTTTTCAGTTTTGAAAAATATTAACGGAGGCTGGTAAGGGTAGAGAGTATCTTCCGGAAACCTTATTTCTAATTCATAAGTTATTTTTGTATTTTCTTTAGGTGCTTCTGGTTCCGGTAGTTTATCTTCCTTAGATTCGTGTAAGAACTTGCATTTCGCACCAAATCTACAAGGACCTCTAAGATACAGTTTGCAAACTTCTTTCTGATTCGATTTGGCTCTGCTCGTGTAGTTTGTATTAACTTTTTTCTTCGGAACGTCTACTTCTTTATTTTCATACATTTTCGTTAAGTAATCGAGGTTCAGTTTGACAATCCATATATTATTGTCTTTCGTTTTGAAACTGGTATCATAAATTGAATCGAGAACAGCCTTTTCGTCATTGACCATTTCAATTAATTCATTTCGGTTTGGTGCGTTTTGTGGTTTGTCTTGGAAATCAATTTTGAAGTATTTGAGGAAGAGTATTTCGAGAGCTTTTTCTATGTTTTCTGCAGCCACTTCTAAAGCTTCGGAACAGTGTACTTTGTGGAAATTGTACCTGCAACATACAAATAACTAATGTTAATAAAAAAAAATAAGTTTTTTAATGCAGATGAAACAAAGAAAGCAAAGCATTCTTCCTTTTTTAAAATCTTACAAAATAATAAAGTAAAGAGAAACGATTTTATTGCTTTTTTTTACAGTAGTATTTATTGCATGAAATTGTGTTAATCACGGTTAAGGTGAGTTGTAATTGACTGTTGCAATTAAAAAGAATACATTATATAAACCAACAATGCATTTGGGAATAGAAGAAATCTCTTAGTATATTTTATCAGATGAAACAATTTAAGGATAATAGATTATCGTACCTCTCCAATTTGGCTAGTGCAAATGCCCGAAGTCTGGCTTCCGAAGTCTCAATCTCAGGTTTCACTGTCAATGAGTAGTCACATCCTCCTCGCACAATGAGGTTACCTCTCTCCATCCAGTAGCGATTACCCAGGTTTGAACCCTTATCCTAAAAAGAATATTAAATAATTAATATTCATCTTATCTCCCTAGCCATTTCCCAACTATATCAGGGTCGGCTACTAGTCTAACCGGATGTAGCTGAATACCAATATTTTACATGGAGCAACTGCCTATCTGACCTCCATAACCCAGTGACTGGGTAACACAATACTCTTTGGTAATTTATCTGATTATGTTATATTTTTTTTTTAAATCATTGTATATATTTTTTGAGATATTATTTATGTAAAAAATTATGCTATGTTGCACCACTAGAAGAAATGAAATGTTGCACAACTTCATGACAGCTAGAAGGACTTAGGACTTGAGAAAAAATCAATTCAAGATTTCTTTTTTTTTATATTTAATTTATTTATCTGGTAAGATTTAAAAAAATAAAATTCTTAAATAGTAGTTTAACACATAAATACATACCTTATAAACACTGGCACTTCCAAGTTTAAAGTCAGGGCCATGAATAAACCTGAGTGTGTCCAAAACAAGTTTCTGTGAATCAGAATTTAATCGGACTGTTTGCATTTCCACCTTCAAGTTAGGATGAGGGTCTTCCTCTTGAGGCTCGACTTTAGCCTTCCTGAAAAAAAAACCACACCGATTTTTATACAGAACAAGATATATTGCTGTGTGATGTTAAATATTTTAACGTACCGTATCCGAGGATCTGCCGGTTCCCGGAGGAAAATATCTTGAGCCAACTGTCTGCTTTCATGATCCATTGTTGTTGGTATACGAAATAAGTAATATAAAACAAGAAAACGTAGACAAAAACGTACAATTTACAAGCGTTTACAAGACGTGTGCAGGCAGGCAAATCGCTGTCTTATGTCAAATGTGCGTTTAGTTTCTAAATTTTACTCGAAGTACACAAAACGTTAAAACATTTTATTTTCATTAAAATGTTAATTACTATTTCAGCATCACTATTATTTATAAATTGATTTGATGGAAATAATAAAAATTTAAATTTTTGTTCATTAAACATGTACTTTCACCTCACTAAAGCCCTTTTATTTATTTTTATTAACTTTGTAAAATTATCAACAAAACGTAAAAAGATGCAATCCGTTTTATTCAGAAGTCTTATCTACATTATAAATTGGGCAAACCATTATTGTTTTTGTAAATAAAAGTAGGTATCTTTAACATAACGGACGTTTTCACATTTCCCGATAACGACAAACGTTATGGGAGCGCCAGGTGGTACCTAGTTTTTATATTATGTAGTCTTTATTTGATTAGAACTAGGCACCTTAAATCGCCTATTAGTAGCAGAGCAGTAAGCTCTGCTACTAATAGACATAATTATACCTAGTAAAATTAATAGATACATGCCTGGCCTATCCGCAGATATCATGTCAGGAAAGTAATGAAATACTAACCGATTTACGTCATCATGACGAGGTAGTGCAGTCGTGACCAAAGCGAGGGATTCCTTTCGACATTAAATATTGCATAGTCCAGGAGCTAGAAACCTCTAAAAATGCCCTTTGCGTTCCAGGGCCGCGGTAACTCTTTCGAACAAACTCCGCAACTCTGCCTGGACTTATCTTACCTTACCCTAGGCCTATAGCTAATCTCTTAATCTGCTTACCCTTTACTGTACCTACTTAAAACATGCGCAATATACGAGTAGGTACCTAGGTAAATGAAATGCACAGCGGCATGTAAATCTCCATTTGATTAACTCATACACGCATGTCTAAGAATGTCACAATGCTATAATGTTATTTGAAAATCAATGCGTCTGTTTATCAAAACGGGTTTTTCTCTAAAACGTGTTTAGATTACTATATATTGTTGTTGATCAGACTTAAGTCTAGCTATCTAGTATCTAGTACATACCTACTTACCTATAGGCTCCTACGTACTAAGATAAGTTTCTCACTTTTGTAATTGAAATCCAATTATTATTATTATCCAATCCATAACATCTAATACCTTTTTTCCATTCTGAAATTTGAGTGCATAAATCTGACAATAACTCCAGATTCTCATACAAAAAAAAGTGACATACTGTCTTGTAAGCGTATGCTATTGTTAGCAGCAGAGATTTAGAGGATTACCTATACCTACCATCTAATCATTAAAAAAAATTACCTGTCACAAAATTTCCCTGTAAGTAGGGCAAAGGCCTTTTCTCATACAAAAAAGGCACGAGCATTAATCGCCACGCTTGCTCTAGCCGGATTGGCGATTTCAAACTTATTTAATTAGGTATTATAAGTCCAGGTTTCCCCACAAAATTTTTCTTCACCGTTGTCAGTGATGTCCAAGATATTTGGATATCACTGATTTTTATTGGAACTTACCCGTGGCTGCTTGCGTATCCTTAACCTCGTGCATGAGAAGCGGCGACTTTAATCACTGGGCCATCCCCAGTGATTAAAGAGAACTATACCTGCACCTACCACAGGCTCGGAAAAAGGTTGCAAGCTCCTGGCCTACATTCAGCCTAATTAGTCGACAACAGCAATGTCGTTAAAGTGCTAAATAACGGCCAGGTTTCCACGCAGTACAAGAATGTTCAATGTTCGATTGGTGACGAAAAACCTTTTAGTGACACGATTTTTTCCCGTTTTACGCATCCATTACTGAATTTCAACGGGTTTTTTTAGATGGCTGGGTAATAAAACGCGCAATGGGTTAAGTTTTAATTTCTGAAACTGTAAATCTTCAGATTTAATGTCGTGATTTTTTGGTGTTAATGCAACGATAGAAACCAATTTATATTTTAATAGTGCTAACTTTGATGCTAACCATTTTCTGGTTATGAGCGCATTTGTCAACTTAAGTTTTGTCCAACTATGTAGCTGGTCGATTTGTTGCTAGTTGCTATTTGCCGATATGTATAGGCAAATAGCAACTAGCAACAAATCGATGAACATGAATGCTGGTATTTCTTATGTAGCCTGCAACTGCCCACACACGCACGCACTTGCGCACTATAATATCTCTTGCGTACTTGGCTAGTCTGCATTAAGATTAGCCGCCGTGGCCGGAATCGGTCTTGTCATTTAACATTTTTCTTATGTCGGTTTTCTAGCCAATTGCCGCCCGGGCACAAAACCAGAACCAAAGCGTCTACAGAGAAATTCCTTACGGAAAAACCCACTCGCTTGGGACCCTAAGAGCTGGTTCATATTAGGTCGGACCGACAGTTTTACCGTTGACCGACTGTCGGTTGTTACCGTTCACACTAGAAGTTGGCGATCCGACTTAATGTGACCACCACCGTCTTTACCGTCGTTTTTCCACTGCCAGGGTCGTCACAAAGCAGTTATGAGTTGGCTTTTGTGTACAATGGATGACGACGGCGTTTTGATTGTCATGTGGTATTACAGAAGGCAGAAAAAGGAAATATTGGGTGCACCTAATCCTTGCCGAGCGTGGCGGACGGGTGACTCCGCCGCTACGGGCCGACAAATGTACCCGGCGCTATACTTGCCAGTATGGCATGTCCGATCCGAACTGCCGGTCTGACCTAATGTGAACCCGCTCTGGGTGTATTCAAACCGGCGAAGCAAGGCATGACTAAACATGACTTGGATGGGCGACGATTAAAATTACACTTTTACACCGAAAGATTTACCGAGCTGTCTGTCAGCACGTCCGTCCGCGAGCATCTAAGCTTTTACCACCAAAGCTTGAATCGATACATGAATTGAAATACTTGTTCCTACAACAATTCTGCCTAAGTAGAGCAGCTAGTGGCAGGTGTGAAAGCACGACTAGATTCACTTGGAGAATTATGGTGATATAATGTTCGATGGTGAGGCAAATACGAAAACGTGAAGGATGGAAGGTATGGAGGGAATCCAGGGAGCCCAGGAAAGGGACAACACAGGCTAAAAAAATTTATTCAATACCTACTAATTTCCATTACACTTCATTAGATATGTATCCAGCCTACGTGAGCAAAGCCGCGGGCGCAGTTAGCGAAAACATATTTTCCCTTCAAATAATTGATTCTAGTGTGAAAGCATTCAAGGTAAATGACGCTGAAAATACTTAGAAATGATTAATCCTAACCACTTGCAATGACACTTTAGTTTTGAATATCAGTAGCAGTAAGAGTAATAGGTACCTAATAAGTTTATAATACAACTAGCTTATGCGGGCGACTTCGTTCGGATAAATATTGGTAATGCGCGGAACCCTAATCTTTTTTCTAAAATAAAAATAGCCTAAGTCAGCCTAGGCTATCTACCAGTGAAAGTCCTGTCAATTCCGGAACAGCTGCTTCGAAAATTACGTGGACCAAACAGACAGAATGACAAAAACATTGGACATTGGGTTTTTTGTTATAGTTATCGTATTTACTTTCAGTACTTTACATGTATTACCTATGTAAAAACTGTTATTTTGATATTACAAACAGACATTTTAATTTTATTTATTTATGTAAGTATATATTATTTTTATATATATACGGCCTATTATGATCCCGCTGTTTATTGCTGGAACTCTTGGTGTCTGCTCTAAGAGAGGAGAGGGAAAGGCGGCGCGTGGGGGTATTCATCTTGTTCTGGGCCCAGCCGGCTTATTCTGTAAGAAATCTCCCTCAGTGAATTAAGGTGAAGTGAGCTAAAACTGGGCTGTCACTATACGATTCTAGGGATTGACAAGCCGCCACACGCTCACTTCACGGAAGGAGGGTTTTACAGGATAACACCGCTGGATACCATCATCGCCACACCTGCCCACGAGCACACGTCTGCTTCAACGGCTATCGATCCCTCGACAGTCCATTTGCCTGTTAGTTTACTGTAACTAATACTATTTATTAATAACTTTCCTGTCTTCACGTTTTCCTTAGTTCCGAGTTTCCGACTAACTAATGACACGTAAACGTGTTCTTGATTAAAGTAGGTATCAGCATAAGTACCTACGTCATGCGTGACTTGCTTGGGAAACATCATGGACACGCCCAGATTTGAATGAGGTAGGTACTGATGTTAGTATAATAGCGGGTTTATCAATCATTGAACAGTACGGGGTGTAACAAAACATCATCCTTAATCCTGATCATTCAAATTTCGTTGTGGAAAATTGTTGTTTTTGTTGGCGCGGAATCGGCGCCATGTACCATATAAACGCTATACAATATTAAGCGGTTGTGAGGATCCTAAAAGTTTAGTTTAAAGTTGAACTGGTGTTGTTCTGGTTTAATATTGGCTGGCTGGTGGGTTTGGTTGGTTTGCTTTTAAAGTCGTTTACGTTAAAATACGTACCTACAAAATATCGCATTGATGTAAAGATGATTTAATTTTCTGTTCGGTTTTTTTTCCACCCGTGTTATTAATGTAAAAACATAACCCTGTCGTTGCGCAGTAGGGTAAAAAGGAAGGAAAATTTAAAGTGGTTGTAAAAATACTCATGTAATTTTTTTTTCTGAATAAAGTACTGTTTTATTTTCCCTGACATACTTTATTTGCAAGTGGAGTAGTCTTAAAACTACTTGGATGTCATCGATCGTTATCATTTTAGGCATAATTAGCAGCAGTGGGTTTCAATCAATTATTAATCACGACACAATTGTCAATGGTTTATGCCTATCTATCAATCAATCAGACCGATCGTGTTAGCACACGATCGGTCGGTGGACTAGCGTTCACCGATGCGTAGAGTACAGAGGGCAAGTTTGTACCTTTGTTGTTAATTCTTATACTTACTCGTTAATACCTAAAGGCCTTCTATAGTACATAGCTTTTTAAGGTTCAACCAACCCTTTCAAATGACTTTGAAGTTTTTCACATGGAAACTGCTAAAGTGGGTAGATAGCTTATTATTGTCAAACTGTACGGCAAAAGCCTCTTCTCATACAGAGAAAGCACGAGCATTGAACACCACCCTTGCTCGGATGCACGGATATTTGGCGTATTGGCTATTTCAGACTTATGAAAAAAGCTAAAGAGCTTTTTTGTTTGTTTCTTTAAAAGCGTTAATCTCTGGAACTACCAGTTGGAATAGGAAAATTACTTTTGAACATAACATATCGATTCAAAGGAATACCCAGTATTTGCTATAGAATATCATGCTACGAACTACGAGATCGGAACAGTAACTAAAGATGTACCTATTTGAAAGCGGGTGAAACTCCGGGGTGTAGCGCTAGTTTATTATAAATCCTGAATCCAGGCTTCTGAAAGAGATACCGCGCCCCCGGAACGCAAAGGCCACATGAAGGAACATAGACGGGTTTTAGTCAGTAAAAGTCTGACACTCCCTCTCGCCCCGCCCAGGGTGGGGGAAGTCATTTGATGATTCCCCGTCTTAAAAAAAAAAAGAAAAAAAAATAGGCTTCTTCACTATGTTGCTTTTGCCATGTCAACCTACATCCGTGAGATAACTTGGCTTGCCAAGTCTAAGGATAACACGAAAGGACCTCCGGCGCCTGGCCGAGATTGTAATGATGCCAAATGTCCCTCTTCCACCTCTTAGCATTCACTCCGATCGTGCATTTGCTAAATAGTATACAAATAAATGCAATATTGCACAGAGCAGTGATTAAGGAGCCGACTTGAATACTAATAGCGTATCGGAAGACGATCGGAAACGTTAACATTGGTGGCGTATGGTGAGGTCATGGAGAGTCTCGGGTTTACGACTCGTAAGTTACTAGTATGTTCTAGATGGTGGTTTAGTGTAATTCCAGGTTTCTTTAGAAACGAGTGACTGGCCATAAGTGGTAGATGTTATCTAAATAGGTACAAATAAATAAAAAGTGACTTTTTATAGTGTTAAAATAACAGCTTCTTGGTAAATTTTCTGAGCTTTTTGTTCCGGCTAATTTCCAAAAGGGCTGGATTTTGATGGAACTTATATATGTCATCATGCCTGTATTCTCGAAGGGTTAGGCTGGAGTTTGATGGAACTTTCAGTGAACCTAATGTTATAAGGATCTTCTTCTATTTTCTTTTTTTTAATTGGGGTCCGCGCAACTTATTTATAACCTCGCAAACATCCGACATTCCGAAATTCTCAGTAGTAGCTCCGAGTTAAGATTTGTGCCCGGTTAATGACAATGGGCTCGCCCCCTATTATATGGGACTTAACATACCGGCGAAATGTAGGTATACGTTGGTACACCTTTGCCTAACATTTTGGGGAATACACGCGCGATGGTATGTACTCGTATGTACATCGGACATTCACGCGAGGAAGTTACTCGTAGCTTAATTGACCCTCCTACCAGGGTGCCTTTCCAACAGAGATGAGCATAGCGAGAGACATGTATTTATTTTCATAACTTAAGCTAAGCTAGCTCAATAATTGGCTAGCTTCACACACAACACTCCCTACGCTTCCTCGCACATCTCTGTTGAAATAAAGCCTACGGTCACAGCTACGGTTTGATGAGCTCGTATGTTCTAAGTATTGTTTTTCAGTAGCTAGTTAGCGACGGAATTACAGAAGACTCATAAAGCTTTCAGTGTCCCCTCGCAAACGTAGCATTTGATAGGTACCTATTTACATTCGGTGTCAGTCATTATTCAACTTATTATTATTTTGGTTTACCGTCTTTTTGTTTACGCACGAACTGGGGAAAATAAATGGCGTCCTACAGAATTCATTGAATCTTTATGTACTAGGTATTGACCAAACACCATAGTTTAGTCATAGGTATAAGACTTAATAGGTAAATTTTGCTTTAGCACGTAAACAGGATTATTAATAAACGGTATTATATGTCTTTATTATACGTACGTAATTGTTTAGTGATGTAAGGAATTGCATGTGTTGGAGTTAAAAAAACTCTTTTATTTTCATTCAAGAAACAGACTACAAAAAGTTAGAAATAGAGAAAGAAATAGGAAAGAAAGAA
Source organism: Caradrina clavipalpis (assembly GCA_932526535.1). Lineage (NCBI taxonomy): Eukaryota > Metazoa > Arthropoda > Insecta > Lepidoptera > Noctuidae > Caradrina > Caradrina clavipalpis. The sequence goes on along the minus strand of OW052099.1, from coordinate 4,883,071 downwards.
ACAAGGTAGGTAGTGATCGCCTTTAATGGAGTCAGTGCGGCCGGTGGCTGACGGCCATACCTGGTGACGGGGCCCGCCTTGTGGTGGTGGCGGGTCAATACCTGCCGGGGTGCGGAAAAATGCTTACCGATACCCGTGTCCCGAGCAATGGTAGTTGAAGGAACACCATGGGGTTTTAGACGGTAGTACTCCGAAACACCCCCTCCGCCTTCCCCGAGGCTGAGGCAATACGTGAGGATTTCCCCAAGACAAAAAAAAGGTAGGTAGTGGTACCGTAGGGCATGCCGCTATAGTGGCGGTAAGTCTCGTGTTGAAGGAGTGAGTGGAGAAGCGTCATGGCGCCCTTACCTCCCGGTTGACGCAGGTGCTTTCTGGATACGGATGCTTCGGGAAGTACCTGTACCGCATAGGCTGGAAGACGTCGATATAAATTAGCCAGAGGGCAAGCCTCGCATCTTTACGTAATAATAGTAATTATTCTTTGATGCAGTCATGCACACATAGTAACACGAAAAGGATTTCCCTGGATTCACTGTTAATTATAGACAATACTAGACGTCAAGACTTTTACTGACACATGGTATTTCTTGGAATAATTATGATAGGATTTTTCCTGTAGGATGAATCTATACTAATATTATAAACAGGTAAAGTTTGCGAGGTTGTAGGGGGTAATCTCGGGATCTACTGAACCGATTTTAAAAAGTCTTTTATACATAAAAAGCCACGTTATTTGTGAGTGTCAGAAGCTATATAACATCACGCTACGACGACACACGGGAGCGGAGCAGTAACCAAAGACGTAACTTAACGTGGGTGAAATAAGCTACGCAGACGAAGTCGCGGGTAATTCGCTAGTCCAAATATATATAACTCAAAAGTCTGACTGACTGACTGACTGACTGACTGACATAGTGATCCATCAACGCACAGCCCAAACCACTGGACGGATCGGGCTGAAAGGTATGCAGGTAGATGTTATGACGTAGGCATCCGCTAAGAAAGGATTTTGATCAATTCTACCCCCAAGGGGATAAAATAGGGGATGCAAGCCGTGCAATAATACTTCTTAACGCGAGCAAAGCCGCGGGCAAAAGCTAGTCTTTTATAAAGGAGGATTACCTACGCAGTACCACCTAGTTACTACAGATGATACATAGGTCCCTGAAGAGGAAAACACAGGTAGTCACGTAAGAACGTAGTACGTATGAATATAAACGTTATTTCCTCCTACATTTAATTACGCAGCTCGGTATTAGGGACGTAGGTAAATATGAATATGTGGATAAACACTATAGTAGAACACCGTAATAGACTAAATCATGAATGAACTTACAGGAATAATGTTCCAATTACCTATTTGCAGCTTTCGTGCTTAAAACTTTTTTTTCCTGTATGGAAAATCTTGAGCTCTTAGTCAAAGTCAAAGTCAAAGCATTTATTTCAATTAGACCATTTACAGGCACTTTTGAATTGTCAAGAAGTTACAGTTTAAAATTGAAGCTAGTTGCTCGTTCCAAAACGGAGGTCTCTATGGAGAAGAACGAGCAAGAAACTCCATGGACACTCTTTTCCTTCAATTTGGTTTTTACAAAGTCCTGGTTACAATATTCTTGTTGCTTCTATATGTGAAAACAATGAAGGTGAATATAAAAAATAACAAAATTATAATAACGATGTAAGCCATGGCAGTTAAGAGATGACCAATCCCAACTGACAGCACCCGTTCACGAATTTGACGCGTGTATCAGCACCGTTTAGCTCAACCATCTTGAAGGGAACCAAACGATCCAACCCACGCGCCACCGTCAGCAAGACATTAAAGTGAGCATGACAAAGCTCTCAACTGCCATGCGCAGTGTCCAACACATAGTAACTTAACAAGTAAATGGCTCCTCCTATCTTACTGACTAAAAAACCACCCCGGTGTTCCCTTCCCACATTTACGACAGGGATCCCGGGAGGATCCTTTCCCCGATCCCCGACTTATTCCCAGGTATTTCTTACTGCCCTTACTATTCTCTTCAAATAGGTATTACTAACTTGAGGGACCCAGCACACGCGTAATTTAACCTTTCTGCTTTTTGCATCTTCTAAGTCAATGACTTGGTATTCAATCGTCAATGGTTTCGTCTCGTTCCGTGATCTAATACCTAATTGTTTATTTGTACATAGTCTTAGCTTTAATACTAATTGCAACATGCAAATATCGCTAATATCTACCTCTCCAAGTAATGTTAGTAGAATACACAGGGAAGTATACCAATCAGTGAAATAATTGGTTTGGATGACGATAGTCTCATCAACGCTAATCACTCACTCACTACCAATTATGATAATGCATGATTTATGCAGTGGCATCAACTTCTAAATGGTCACTTTGTTTCTTTTGCTTATGGAAGAAAAGTAGAAACAATTAACGTAAGCGTTAAAGAAAAAGGCAGGGATTCTGTAACTAAAGCCGAGGAGTGGTAACTGCAATTGGTTTAAGTAGTCATTTTGCAATGCATTAGTAGGTCTGTATTTAGACATGTCGGGGAGCGGTGAATACTTATGCGAATACCGCAGGGCCATAGGCAGAGGTAGAACACCGCGGTGGTGGTAGCCGGTAAGAGTCCGGCATAACCCTCCGTCACCACCACGACGGAGGAAGTCCATAAGGATTTCCACCGCGACTAAAAAATTTGTTCTGCATTTATAGTAGATCTGTAGAAAGCAGATATAGAAAAATAAGTGCATAACAAACAAACGCTTTATAAAATCTGGTTCTACACCAGGAATGGAGAAATCAATGCCACGTGCACGCGAAAAAACAAATCACCAAAGTCAGTAGCAAAATGCAACCAAATAATTTGGGTATATAATAATTGACAAATCGAATTGGCAATACCAGATATCGCACTTACCTCCAATTTTATTTAAAGAAATATAAAATAGTAAACAATACAATCGTTGTAAAAACTTCGAGTTCCGAATAAAGAGTTAAAAGTTTAATAGCATCTAGGTTTATTTTTATCCAATAGACCTATCACTAAATTCATGTTCTTTGAAAGCACGTCATTATAATTTTTCTATAAGCAATGACACGTTAACGAAAAAAGGTTTGCCATCCCTGTTCTACTCGTAGACGGACAGTCAGATCAAAAATATGTAGAACGTGAGCAAAATAAACTTTTGTATACATAGATGATTTTAACCTCATTACAATAAACAAAATGTTAGAAGGAAACGTATGTAGGTTGTTTTCATTTCCTAAACAGTAAAGGAATCGTAAAAAGATCATAAGTAGGGAAATAAAACACGAACCATGAAGCATTTACCTCGTTTCAAATACTTATGGTTTCGGCAAAAATACCTTTGAGTTTAATGGCCATGATCATTTACCTGATTAAGAGCTTAAAATGCTAAAGACACCCCAATAAAGTGATAAAACTTAAAAATACGAGACATTGACCACATTCCTACAGAATTTGCAAACAATGAACTAATGTTCAGCACGTCCTGATGATGACAAGGAAATATGACGGAACAAGGATGAATCAAAATATTGGAACCTTGGATTTAATGCTAAATATTCGAGTCTATAGTTTTTGAGGAAATTGGAGTAATTATGTCACTTAAAGACATTTTGGATCAATCTATACAACTTACAAGTAAATAAAATTAAAGTGTCTTTTTGTAACGTCTAAATAACAGCATTTTACTAAATGCATATAAATGTGCAATGCAATGTTGCAAATTAATGGTACACAATTAAATATATCGAAAGCTATTTATGAGTCTAACTCACACTAGAAGTTAAGTTTACTCAGTTGAAAGCTATAACTGGAGTTAATAAACAAGTCACTAATGAGGCAGTAACTACTGTCTTGGACATTATTTACCAGTCAACCAGGAATTGGCAAGATGAGAAACAAAACAGAAGTAAGTGAAAGGAATGGAGGAAGACCTATGCCCAGATGTGGGACAATTAAGGCAAAAAAAACCAAGCGTGCCGAAAAGATGATCTGATAGGTACAATAAAGAAATACCAAAGAAAACTGTATTAACTTTTTTCCATTTCCATCCAAAAACCCTTGTCCCAGTTTCGAATATTTGCCTGTCTTTCAACTGACTGCCAATAAACCTTAATGAGGCATTGTATAACCTTCAGAAAGCCAAAAGAATGACGCATGGACTAGATCGGGCTTTCTCGTTAATACCTTTAAACCTGATGGTGGATTAAAGAGCAGATTAGCACGGCGAGGCAAATATTTGTGACTGATGATAGTGACGAGTTTACTCCTGTGACCGGCGTTTCAAGGCCATTGATCTTTTGGACAGACTGGAATATTTCCATGTTGAAGAGTCATTATTATAATCCGGTCAGACAGACTTTGACATTGCTTGTCATGTTTTGTAGCTTACTTATGCTTACGCACCTAAGTAAGCCACTGCAAGAATAAACTAGCGAAATGAGGAATTTTAGATCCCACTAATGCTACTGACCAGACGATAGGGCACTTGCTATAGTACCCAAGCTGTCGCAACACCTGCACTTAACAGGACATTAAAAATGTCACTGATGTTAAAATAAACGTGGCCACAACTGAAGCCAAGTACAAGTAATAATAAAGAAAATAATTATAATAAAGAGAAAGGGTTCACCTTTTTTTTTAAAATGGGAAATCGTCAAATCATCATCTTTTCGAGTTCCTCAAGATGTGGCTCCTTCACATAGGTAGAAGTATTATAAGTCGGTATTTCTGTAATGTCGAAATGCGTGTAAGGCACAAGCGTTTGTAAAATTTTGCACTTATATTGGGGGATGTAACATTGTTGGTTTCTATTGTACATAATGAATTGTAAGTTACCTATACTAATATAATAAATCTGAAGAGTTTAAACATGTTAATTTCAGTAACTGTCACTGTCTGTGTAACGGTTTGGAAAAATTTAATCTCTGAGACTATCAGCCAAATTGTATTATATTTTTGTATATGATAGGCATATTGACGCTACTACCCACGAAAGTAGTAACCAAAGTCGTAACTGAACGCGGGTGAAACCACGGGGTATAGCCAGTGTATCATAAAGGGTCAACCAACATTTCCAGCGTCATGAATCTAGAAAGAAATTGATTCATGTTACACGCAGTTAAACTGAAACAGTTCAAACTTCGGCATTAGGTTAGCGTACGTGATTAAGCTCTTGTACTTCATGAACTGGGTGGAAAAAGTGGCTTGTATTGTGAAATACAAAGTCCCTGTTAACTGCTACTACCTGTCTCATTTTCAAAGGTTTAGTAATATACTAGCTGTCGCCCGCGACTTCATCCGCGTCAAATTTGATATACTATCCCACGGGAACCGTACATTTTTCCGGGATAAAAAGTATCCTATGTGTTATTCCACACAACAATCTATGTCAGTGCCAAATTTCATTTAGATCCGTAAAGCCGTTCTAGCGTGATAGAGTAGCAAACATCCATCCATCCATCCATCCATCCATCCATCCGTCTTCACAAACTTTCGCATTTATAATATTAGTAGGAAGTAGGATAGTAGGTTTTAAAGTAGCTTATGCCTGCAACTTGTTTAGCGTGGGTGTCCGGTTCTCACGGTGTTTATTGCGCCAAACTCGATTTCTTGTTCTAAAATAAAAGTAGCTTAAGTTGCTCCTTATAACATCAGGTATTTGCCAGTGCAAGTCCCAAAACAAGAACAAACAGACACAAAGACCAACATTTAAGACAAAAGGTCCTGTCCGAATAAACAGAAAGGGAGGCAAAAATTAAAAAAAAAAAAACATTTTAGTACCTACAGTAGTTTCGTGTAAACATTTATTTCTTAAAACTGTTTTTTTTTTTAAATTGAAACAGACATTTCCCTTTTATTTAAATATAAAACTATCACGCCTGTAGTACCCGAAGGGGCAGAGGTGTACCAACGTACTACACCCACAATTTTATTTATTTTTATAGAAATACCTAGAAAAAAACCTGTTATGTTCCCACTGTTGACTACTGGAACGCCAAATGCCTTCTCTGAGATATACAATATTTATATTTAGAAAACCTGTAACTCTTTTCCTCTTGCGTCACTGACTGCAACTTGTTAGTTTTTTTTAGGTACCGTAGAACCTCGATTATCCGAACTTATTTGGACCTAGACTAGTTCGGATAATCGAAATGTTTGTTTTTCGAGACAAGATCGACGAAAAACAACAACTTTTCACCAAAAAAAAGTCAAATGCTTTTCTTATAAAATACCCAATTTTTAATTGACGAACAGCTGCAACGCGTTTTCAGCAACGAATTCTCGTCAATGTTCGGATAATTGAGTGTTCGGATACACTAAGTCAGGGTTCGGATAATTGAGGTTCGGATAACCGAGGTTCTACAAACCTGTATCTCTTTTCCTCTTGCGTCACTAACTGCAACTTGTTAGTTATTTTTTAGTTACTTGAATTCTGACGCTTTATCTTACCGTTATAAGGTATCGTTAGACACTTTATTATCCTGTGACTCTGTCTGTGCGTCACAGTGGCCTCACAGTTGGTTTTACGTGCTTTGACGTATACTGCCGTCGTAAGAAAGAAGGGCACAACTAACATTTTTATCAAAATCGAGTTATATACATATTCGGAATCAGGAAAAAAAGGCCTATCTGCCTAATTTTTTGTGTATTTTTAACAATAAAACAAACAGAGATAGCATAAGCATAAAGGGCACAACTGCACCATTTTTTAAGATATTGTAAAGAAAAAGGTCACATTGTGATATATGTCTTTTATTTCACATTTATGTCTTTAAAATATTTAGTTGAAAAGGCATAATTGGCGCACGTTAAATATAAAGGGCTTATGTGGCAATTGTGCTATTTTTTTTAAACCAACACCTTAGCAAGAAATGTAGAAAGAAAGTCACAACTGGCGATTGTGTCTTTACTATTTACCCTACTCCTTAATATTTTGTATAAAAATAGGCACACTGGCGGTTATGCCTTTACTACTTACCCTACTCCTTAATATTTTGTAAAAAAAATAGGCACACTGGCGGTTATGCCTTTACTACTTACCCTACTCCTTAATATTTTGTAAAAAAAATTGGCACACTGGCGGTTATGCCTTTACTACTTAACATCTCTACAGAGAAATGAAGTGAGGGGAGCGAGGTATGAGTGAGATTACGCCACTTGTGCCTGGCGTGTCAGGCACAACACTGTCTGGCGTCGGCGTCAAGACGAACCCACGCATGTCAGTGCCGCGCTATGGTAAGATTATTTTTAACCGACTTCAAAAAAAAGGAGGTTGTCAATTCGAACCGTATGTAAGTAATATTTCCAGTGGGCAGTACTGGAAATATTACATACATACGGTTCTTTTTAGTTTTTGAAGGCGGTTGTCTTTTTTTTGCAAAAAAGGTTTTTATTTCTCGCTTTTTAGTATAAACTTCCTGTCAACCAAATCCATGAAGAAACTGTCATGTTATGTAAATCAACGAGACACCACTAAAAAGTCATAAGAAAGCAGAATATGCGATTTCGTTTACTTGGATGAGAAATTGTCAAATACTACTGTATACATCTGTGTAACCCTTTTGAGTGTTGTACAGGCGTGATGTTATGTTGTGTGATTGCGTAAACAATGCATATTTATGCGATAGCAGCAATCGCAGTCGATTTGCTGTAATTTTTTGAAGAGTTCCGTTGTCTGTCTCCGGAATCCATCATCATATCTATATGAAATTTAAATGGGACCATTTGGAAAGTGTACCCTTTCCAACAAAAAAAATCATCAAAATTAGTTCATAAACAAAGAAGTTATCCGCGAACAAACATAATAAAATAAAAAGTCGGTTAAAATTCCCTGTCTCAAAAACTACTTACTAACCGATTTTGATAAAACTTCCAGTATTCCCTAAGTTGGACAATACCTAGTACAACAAAAAAAAAGAATTACTTAAATCGGACTTGTAGTTACGGAGATATGCGAACACAAACATAAAAACATACATACGTACATACATACATACATACATACACTCTTGAAATTTGGCACATTTGTTCAGACGCTGATGTAGATTAACATATACGAAAACTGGACAGTTTTGAAAATATTACGTATATATATGGGTCGAATTGATAACCTCCTTTTTTTGAAGCCGGTTAATAACTTTAGCTTTGGAAGTCGGCGGCAATACAAAACAACACACAGAACCAAAGCCGCCGACTTCCAAAGCTAATTACCTTGTTTTATTCAAATAGAAGTAATTTCTAAAATTTTACTGTATACATCTATACGAATAATAATACAGTGAAAAGGCACAACTGAATAAAATGTGCCTTTCCATTGTAACATTATAAAATTTTCCTCAAAATGTTACATTAAAAAGGCGCATTTGGTTGTTTGTGCCTTTTAAACGTAATATTATTGTTTTGAACTTATTTTTTATGTTACGATGAAATAAATTAAGCTAATTATCTATTATATGCATTAAAATTAAAAATTAAAAATGATCATGGTCTTATATGTACTATATAAATGCATGTATTGCCATTCACAAAATTCCGAAAAACATAGTTTAGTGGTGTAATTTTCAATAAAAACTAAAAAAAATTTCAAACTTGATTTTCTCAATATTTGCAAAATGTTAGTTGTGCCCTTCTTTCTTAGGACGGCAGTATACGGTTTCTTAATTTACGCAATTCTTAATAAACACAAGATCCTGTTAGTTACTTCATGTTCCTTCCGTCTTTCATTCACATTTACATAGCGGCTTTTCCTAATATTAAGCTAACTATTAATGCTTTCTAGAAACTATTAAAAAGAATATGTATGGAGTTTCTTGCTCGTTCTTCTCCATACGAAACTACCTTTTGGAATGGGCAACTAGATTCATTAGTTTTAATTTTTTGTGACGTTCGAAAGTGCCTTTTAATGGTCTAATTGAAATAAATGATTTGACTTGACTTTGACTTTGAATATTATGAGTATGACACACCTTTTTTAGTATAACTAGCTTCTGCACGCGACTTCGTCCGTGTGTCTTTATTGTTCACCCGCGTTAACTTACGGCTTTAGTTACTGCTCCGCTCCCGTGTATCCGCCTATGTATCCTATATTATTCCGCATCAATCTGGCTATCAAAAATATATGTTTTTTTTTTAATTCCGTCAGGTAGATGCACAAATTAGCGCTTTTAAACAAACAAAAAATCTTTTCAGCTTTATTATATTAGGTACTAGCTATGTTACACTTTCAGTTACGTTTTCGGTGATTTTTCCGCTACCGTCTGTCATAGCGTGATGTTCTATACTTATAAACCTTCCTCTTAAAACACTCTATCTATTGATGAAAACCGCATTAAAATCTGTTGCGCAGTTTAAAAGATCTAAGTGTTATAAGAAGCGTATTAATAATAATATATGAGGTTTAAGTTGGTGGCCATCGAACGTCACAACCTAATACAATGACGTTGCTGCACTAACGTCATAGGTAATAACTTCCAAAACTGTTTAGTATTTATGAGAGTTTTGCTTTTTCCTTGACTGACTAATCCGATGACCACCTATTGATAGAAATTAAAAAAAACCACTAGTGCGTATATAATTATGTGGATGCCTGTGGGTAAGGTCCCGCCTCTCATGCATGAGAATTCTAATTCGATACCGGGTTTATACTACTAGGATATCTTTTCCATCCATTTAATCCCATGGGGTTAGGCAGAAACCATAGAACGCTACCTGCTAAGATCCATACACACGTTCAGTTCAGTTTATCATGAACATCACTTTCACTGGCATTACTCATCCACGTTCCTCGTGCTTTCTCTATATGAGAAGACACCTTAGCCCTACAGTGGGACAATAACACATAATATACCATCACGCCTGTATTCCCCGAAGGGTTAGGCAGAGGTGTACCAATGTACACCCACAGTTCGCCAGTATGCTTTAGGTCCCATGTAATAGGGGGCGAGCCTATAGACATTAATCCCTTAATTGCCCCATTATTGCCTTTGCCCTGAAGCGGGAAAACTATAGGTCGGTAATGTCGTTATTACATCACTCACAGACTCGTGTACTTTTAAAAAGTTCCGGGGAAAACAGCTTGTTAATGGAAACGCGTAATTTATTAAAGATAACTCGTTTATTAGCAACGGTAAAGCTAATTAATGTTATCGTAAGTATAATATTATCTCATCAAAAATGTTACCTGTTCTTATTGACATATTCTTAATCTGTATTTGATCACGCAGTCCATATCTACTGAATGCAAAGATTTTTTACAGAAATAGAGGGAAATACACGTGATAAAATTTTAAACGTAATTTTTGATGAGTTGGCGGGTGTGGTGGTGGCAGATAAATAGCCTGATAAGATGAATTAGGGTTAAGTATGGTGGGATAAACCTAAAACAGGTTGATGTAAAAGTCTATGTAATAAATGGATAATTTTTCAGTTTTGCAATTCATTTTTCAACGCACTTGGTCGTAGAGTGGCTCTTATTGCGCCGATTTTAGTATAATAATGAAGCATATTACGCACGCGTGCGTTTTCATTACATTATAGCACTAGTGCGGTAATAGCTTTGTATCAGATCGTGGTAAAGAGATTGTAACGATGTTCTTCACAAAAAAAAGTGAATAAATTAACGAAGTATGTTAATTAATAAAATACGGTAAATAAACATTATATTTCACCCAACGATTTATTTTTGACAAAAATCTTACAGTTATTTGTTTTCTATAAATAAAAATATCCAGTTTTTTATTTTAAAATAAAACTGGTCGGCGGCTTTTTTAGTCATACAAAAGGGTGACGTATCGTCTAGATTCTAAGTTTAAATTAAGAATCATTTTTCGCATAACTTAATAATTTAAAAAGATGCGCATGCATGAAAGATTATAGATAGAAGAGATTTATTTTGTAACTTGACTTGATTAGCATTTTTGCTTTTTTCTTTATCGTCAGGACAAGTTTTTGGGTAGGTAATTCACGGAACAGTGGGAAGGTATTTGCATGATAATAAAATAAAATAATATGATTTTGTAAATTGCCCTCGTGTGACCCCGCCTTTTGGTCCTATTTTGTTTATTTATTTTCGTGTCTTCAAAAATGACATTGGCATAGTGAATTATTCCGGTGGTAACAAATATTGTTCACATCAACAACTGTTTTTCTATTGACTGTACTTACCTGTCAAAAAAATAAGGGGATCAGACAGGAATGACAGCCTGCGACCGAGTTTTTGACCGATATTATTGTCGGCAAGGATGAAACATAATGAATTCTAATATACCAACGCGCACGGCCGGCTAATGTCGGCCGTGCGCGAAACTATGGACCACGAAACTATGGACTAATAAAATCGGTCCGATAATCGGACCCACACAATGTCAGTCATGGGCGGAGACGCTTAAGTGGATCAGATTAGGTGATCCTACAGAAATAACACGACACAGTTACCCACTTATTTCATAGTAACTATAAAAAAATATGTACATACAAGAACTACATACCCTTATACAAAAGTACGGAAAACGTCCGGGTTCACTTCAACGATCGCAAACAAGTACCTACTTCCGAAACAAACAAATGCTTTTAACTTTAACATAGTTTTTATTTGATTTTAATAAGAATAAAATCATTTTTAAAAAATTGACGACACGGTTGGCTCAGTGGTCGAGCGATCGACTGCCGCGCTGCGTGTCGCGGGTTCGAACAAATATTTGTATGATCTACAGATAGTTGTTCCGGGTTTGGTCGTTTGTGTATGTGAGTTTATGTGTTTGTAAACGCACCCACGATACAGGAGAAATTCCTAGTGTGGGGCAACGTTTTTATTTAAAAAAAAAAATGTCGTACTTATGCAAAAATGTAAGTATTGTAATATTAGAATCTAAATAATTATAAAATCTTCCAGGAATTAAGTTGAAGTGATGGCTCAGTGCATTTCATACAAGAAGTTAAAAAACTGAGCGAATACCAAAATGACTTTTCAATTCACATGTGGTTTCTAAGTTTATCTTAAACATCACTGACATCAGTGAGAGAAAATATCGTGGGGAAAATCAGTCTGAGATCGCCAATCCGCCTTAGTGTAGCGTGATAATTAGTGCTCGTGCCTTCTCTGTAGGAGAAGATGCTTTTTCCCCAGTGGGACAATAAAAGGCTTGTAATTATTGGTAAATTAAATAATTCACATTCTTTAATTCATATTCATTTTATAAGATATTTTATAATATAAAAAAAAGTTAAAATAAATTAGAAATGAGAAAAAAAAACATAAAAGGTACACTGCCATTTCATAACAAATGGTTTTCATTTTAATTTAATTATTTAGTACAATGTTTATACAAATATAAACTTATTTTTTTATAAATCCCTTATATTACCGTACCTAGAAACGATGAACTCAATTAAAGAGAAATGCAATACATAAATCTTTCTCGCAACAGTCAGACGATATTATCGAAGTAATTCCCAAAGACTTTGACACCCACGTAGGCTCATAGACACGTAGGCGCAACAGGATAAGAGAAATGAAATCCCGCGCTTGTGACGTCATTGCGTAGTATAAGTATCTAATATTGGTCAACGATCAAAGGGAACAAAATTACGGTTCCGTACAATGCTTCACCCAACCCTAACTTTTTACGAGAACACTCTTTATGTGCGGAACTCCCTGATTATCTTTGTATCAACAGCGTAGAACGCAGACGAAATCATTAAACTAAAACATCTGGTATATGAATGACTAATAGTATACGCAATTAAAACACAATTATTTATCAAGTTATCATTTTTGTATATTTACTGTTTCCAATTTATCACTGAACAGTGTCTCCCATCGTCAACACTGGCAAGCCTAATTAATCGTCCCTAGGCTACGTCAAAGTTAGGTGCCGGAGAATTCGCTATCAGCCAATGATGTAACTCTCACTATCAAATGCAGAATCCCCTATAATCCCCGGTTATAAACGAAATCTTTCGCCTCGGAGTGTTAGCTTTATCACTGCGTCAGAACTAGTGCTATAACTATGTCGGTAATAACCTTACTTATTATCCTTTACGACGAGTTAATTCGTGTCGTTGTCACACAAATATTTAGAGCTTGCCGTATAAAAAAAGGACGTAAGAGCGAGCGGCGCACGATTCGCAGACGCGCGCGCTGGGAAAATCATTCCAACGCATCGACCGCTCGGGCCGAACGTCGGTCAATCGGGAAGTGTCATCTCACTATTAAACACCACGATGTACACACGAACATTATAATTAAAAAAAGTGTCTGTGAAATCATCTTCAATGAAGACCGTATTAACATGTGGTACAAAAAGAAGAGTGTGTGTCAGCAAATCCTCAGTTTACCGCGGAATCGATTGATAGAAACATTAGAAATTTTGAGATTTTTATTACTCCACTTTTTAATCCCTCATCAAGGGACGAAATGGACTATGAAACAATTGTGATTGTATGTGACAATAAGAAGAAAATTTAAAGAAAACTGTGATACCAAGAAGTGTGAAGTGTAAAGATTTTTTTCGGAAAAGTTTTTATAAAAGAAGCTAGTCAAGATGATGTCCAAAAAGCAGTTGACTTGCATGCTTGCGCTGCATATTATGTATTTGCTGGTGGGCGCAAGCATATTCTACCATATTGAGAGTCCACTTGAAGTCAAGGAAAGGGCTGAAGCGAAACTAGAAAGGATTGAAATCCAACGTAAGTTAAAATTAATATTGGTGTCTATTCGTTTATGCGAACGATTTTATCATAACACTTTTGCGTTGAAATTCTAAACTGTTTATATTTTGTTCGTGTCAGATTAGTTTACGTTCAAAGAGACGAAAATATATTTTTGTATATATACCAAGAAGTGATATTTTAATAACTATATAAATATAATTAATAGTTGATAGATCTAAGGAGGCACCAAATAACCTTACTAAACTAACCTAATTTGAAATATAATTGACAAATTCAACTCGCATCACAATGCAATGAAACATCATGATTGGTTATTAATTAAATAGATTATTAATGGACTCGAACCATTAGATGTGACAACCGACCGGTAACATAATCTGATAAGTGAATTTTCAATATACCTAGGTACTGAATGCACTCCATCGATGTTTCAAAACCACTTGTAAATAACTGTGCTATCTTGATAAAAAAAAAACAAATGAAAACAAATAGTATTCTCTTGACTAGTACCTACTAATTCTATTTTCAAATAAATAAAAAAGAAATTCAGTTCAATAAAAGAAAATAATTAAACTAGTTGCCAGTGTTATCTTAACGCTCCGTTGGTCTATCTCTATTCCTAAATATATTCGGAGAAACTTGACATTAATTCGACTAACATCTATTGCCCTAAACTCATCGACAATTAGTCTGAATTTAAACCTGTATTTTTGTTTCTAGTTATTTATTGATAGGTAAATAAACTGCGTCTAACTAGCATTGTTCTGTAACATGAGTGATTGAGAATACCTATCGATATATTTTTTCCTTTAAACATGTCTGATTATTTATTTTAGTATCTACCTAGTTTATAAAGGTAAAACAATAATAATATATTATTGTTGGTTTTTATTGTTTTTAGCCTGTGCTGTACTATATATTTACAGAGTATATGCCTTCCAATTCTCCAATTCTCACTATCTTGTATCGATCAATCTTTATACCTGCAACTTAATTTCAAACATTTTTAAAAGAGTAAGTATGGATTCTTGTCCATGCTTCTCTATACGAAGCTACCTTTTGGCATGAGACACTCGATTAATATTTCTTTCTTTCTTGTAAACGACTCACGTTCAAAAGTATATTTTAATAGTCTAATTAAAATTAATGATTTGGCTTTGACTTTGTAATCGTCTTCTTTTCACCTGGGTTTGTCGCTGGACGTTTTCCAGGGCCCGCAATTGTGTATGATTTAGCCTATGATTTGTTCAACATGCGGCAGACGTGTCTAGCTCAGTCAAATTTTAGATAAGATTATTTTTGGGTGACGTCGGCTATTTGTGTCTTGGAAAACTGCTTGCGCAGAAACTGAAAACAATAACAAACATGATAGTTTTTTCTTAAACTTAGCTGTTATAAATTTTTCAGTAACAATCTTTTTAAACTTTTGTTTATGAATATCGTGGTACTCATTAAAATGAAAACATCTTCATCTTTCCACGTGATTCATTTGGTCAATCGTTATTATACATATCTATCAAATTAGAATATGTTTCTAACCTACAACCGGCCCCGACTGGCGACTTAGAGAAAACTTTTCTTGAACTATTGGACGCATGTGTCTGTTACCGTACGTTCAACCTACTGAACTTACGGTAACAATATACGTGCACTATCTGGATTGGCCCACTGTATGGTTCATTTTGCAATATACCTCCTCAGAAATTCATACACATGGTTCCTATTATCATCTGAAAATGATCAGATCAATAAATATTACTATAATATAGTAATAGGAACCATTTTTTTTTTACCGATGGGAAATCATCACATCTTCCCCGTCCTGGGCGGGGCGGAAAGGAGTGTCAGACTTTTGCTGACTAAAACCCATCCATGTTCCTTGCTGTGCCCTTTGCGTTCTCTTTCGAACAACCCGCAGCCCCGGCAATAATAGGAACCATGTGGTAATGACAAAAAGTCATAGAAACTTTGACCTTTGACATTGTATCTGAGTTTCTCCGCAGAGTAATCGGCTAGGAAACACCGACCTCATCTGATGTTATTTTTAACCTATCAGTACAATGCGTATGAGTATTTTTTATAAACCCTTTACCTCATCTGCTTCTTTTCTTTCTTCATCAAAATTCCAAACACTCAAAATATTTAACAATACCAAGAACTCCTAAGCGCTTGGCTAACCCATATAACCGGTCGAACATATTATGATGCAATCGAGGAATATCTAATAATACAGTTTTATAAGGACCCCACAAAATCAAATAAAGATTCACTTTTCCCTATAAAGGTGATAAACAAACACATGTGTTGTACTTACTTCGTACTTACCGAAATATGTTTAATAACGTTATAATAATACCAGCCTATAATTCTCCTACTGCAAGGCAAAGGCCTCTTACCATTCAGAGAAGGAACGAGCATTAACCACCGCATTTGCTCAAGGGGGATTGGCGATTTCAGACTGAGGTGTGCGATCAAAATCGGTTCGGTAGATCCAGATATTACCCCCTACAACCTCACGAACTTTACCCCTTTATAAAAATAGTATACACAAGGCTGCCCCGTTGGTCTCGTGGTCGCAAGCGCGACTGCTGAGGAAGGGGTCCCGGGTTCGATTCCCAGGTCGGGCAAAAAGTGTTATTGGGTTTTTCCATTAGGAATTTCTCAGTAGCAGCCCGGAGTTTGGAAGTTGGTGGTGTGACACCCCCGTGCCTCGGAAAGCACGTAAACCCGTCGTCCTGCGCCTGATCTCTCTCCGGTCGTGTCGGATTGCCGTCCCATCGGGCTATGAGAGTTAGCTTGGGAGTGCACCTGTGTTTGCGCACACACTTGTGCACTATAATATCTCCTGCGTACGAGGCTAGTCTGCATTAAGATTAGCCGCAGTGGCCGGAATCGGTCTGGAGAATTACATACAAAAGGCGAGACAGAGTTCAAGCTAAGGCCCATAAATAAAAAATAAAACTTAGTACCTATAAAGAAAAACCCACTGACTGCCTATATAGACAGAATCTTTTCCTTTAAACCGATACAATTAAGAATATCTCAGTAACCTCTCTACGCGTCAATGTGTCATGCCATTGTTATTACCACGCGACCAGATAAAAAACTCAAGACTATTGTCTATTGCTCTATGTGAAATTGTTCAGTTGCAACGTGCACTTCAACTTGGTAATCAATAAAGAAATGGGATGCGGGCCTTTATCGTACTTATCGTGGTAGAAATATAAGCTATTGGCCACATTGTTATATTAGCAGAATGACGTCTATTGCTGGACATAGGGCTCCCCTAGAGATAGCCAAAATGACTGGTCCTGCGCTGGCGATCTTTGTCAGGTCGTCGGTCCACAGACTTGGGGGAGCCTTTCCACGCTGCGTCTTCTGATGCATGTTCGCCACTCGAGAGCCTTACGACCCCAACAGGCGACTGGTCTACGAGCCCTGTCCATTGCCACATAAGTTTCGCAACTTTGAGAGCTAAGTCGGTTACCTTATTTCTTCTGCTGATTTCCTTTTTAATTTGATCGCGTAGAGAAGCCCCGAGTATAGGCAATTCCATTGCTCTCTGAGCGACATTGTTTATTTTTTTTTAATATGTATCATATTTTTTAAATATGTATCATATTTTTTAAATAGGTATGTAGTATGAAAATACACGCAACAAAAGCCGCGGGAAAAAGCTAGTTGAAAAATAATTACGTTATGTTTAAGGCTTAATAATAACGAAGTAAAACAGTCATAAAATCAAATGCGCTGTAAACAAATACTCATCTAATCTGTTATCTGTATTTATGTAAATAATAAATAACTTACTTACGCTTATATTATAGCCCATAATAAAATAATCTCAGCGATAATTATTATCCTATGTGCTATGATTACAATTCAAGTCTAGTTTCTGTGTGTGTACTACTTGGGTTGGGTTTTCAATAAATTAACACTAATACGAGGAATATATAGCCAATAATAGCCATAATTTATATGTAATCATTAAGTTCTATGAATTAATGAATATTAATTTAGACAGGACAAAGGCACACAACTGTGAAGAATCATGTTACAAAATTCAAAAGGGAAATAATAATGGTTCCGAAAAACAAATTAATCTCCAGCGATCTGTGGCCGACTATTATTCTAATTAACCAGCGTTATAATGAATTACCGACAAAAAACCCAAAAGATAAACGAAAAAAAATATCCAATTTAACAACAAATAAGAGCAGGTCCAAATTACATTTTCTCCTAAAAAAAAATGGATCTTCGAATAACAAAACTAAACTTCCGGATAGAATACTGAACCTCCGACAAAATTACTAAGTTACCGACAACAGAGGTTTTGTCAAAATAATCATATTTTTACAAGTTGCATGAACTGTTTTAATTTCTATTGTTGGTTATCAAATTTATTTTTTAACTCACAATAATGATGAAAATGGGTGCGTTCTATTTGGCGGAAACTTGAAACTCCGAAACCTATATGGCATAACTCACTTCGCATAAACTTCTTTAGACGTTTTTAAGGCATAATATTTTTATAGCATAATTATTGGCACAACGTTTTTATGTCCGAATTTAAAATGGCAGAATTTTATTTGCCATAATTACCTTTGGCATACTTATAATTTCGCATAATTTCGTTTAGTATAACTTTTATAAAGAGCGAGCGAAGCGAGCTCGGGGCTTGGGGCACCCCGACTCGGACAGGTTAGGTTAGAAGGGGATGGCGGAGTCTAGAGAGCGAGCGAAGCGAGCGAACAGACCCCGCCATCCACTTCGTGGTTATTTTTTTTGTAAACCCTTGAGCCCCGCGTAGCGGGGCTCCCCGATTATGCTTTTTGCGCCTCGAGGGCTCTGGATCTATCTCAAGGGACTTTAATACAAAATGTATGCCAAAAGACGTTTCTGCCTTTGAACTTTCTACAACGACCGATCCTTGCGTGTTTTGTCTGTATATGTTACAAAATTAAATAATTATTGGTTTAATATTATCATTTCAACCGAAGCATACCCGTGGTAAGTAAAATTCATGATATATGATGCAAGAAAAAGTTATTGTTACAAGTACATTTTTATATTTTTTATAAGTTTCTGTATAACCACTCAGAATAATATTTTCAGTATAATGTTACAGTTAAAATAGCACCACAGTCTATGAAATTTGAAAGGTAATTTATGAATTAATAGTAGGCAAGTAAAGATAAAAATTACAAAGCATAGTTTTCAGTAGAACGTAATTTATGCTGGTAGAAAAGTATTATAGCAAAAAACAGTCATGATTATTTTTCGAAGATTTCAGTATCTCATTCGGTCGTTTCGTCATTTTTATTCGGACAAAATTAGTCGGAAAGTTAGTATTTTAGGAAGTAGATTTAATATTTTGAGTAAGGACAATTCTTCTTTTTTTGTCGGAGCTTTTATTACTACCCAATTCAAAATATAAACATTATGTACGTTTGCAACTTAAATAGGTAACTACTAATCTATACCAACGTATGGGAGGCACGTACATAAGCTAGGTAAATATTATCATCTTTACGTTATCCGTATTTAATCAGAAATTCACCCCTGAAAGGGAAAATTACAAGGTAAGTACCTAAAATTATATGATAATTAAAGTAAATAATATGATAGTAGGTTTACAGTAGATTACAAATACATATTATTAATTGTCTTTGTTAACACCTCGTAAAATCAATGAAAAACAATATCTGGCAAAGGTCATATATCGGTATGTATCGGTAGTCGGGGTTAAACATATTTTTTTTAAGAATCCCTTATTTTTTTGTTGAACGGCACACAAGCCGCGGCCAACCTGATATTAAGTGGTATTTTATGCCTAAAGATATCTGCAATACCAGAGACCTTGCAAATGCGTTACCATCCCAGACACACAGTTTTTTTTTTTAAATATCTTTATTGACTAAAAAGACGCAAAGTTGAAATGTCTCATGTGTCTGTAATTACACCGGCACCCGTACTCTTCAAACCGGAACGCAGGAACGCTGCTTTGCAGCAGAAATTGGTATGGTAGTAGTATTTCTCCGGACGAGCTCCTAAACAAAGAGTTCCACTACTACTAAACTACTACTGCTACTATCTTTCAGACGATTGTTAATGTCAGGCCATCGCTACCATATTCACTTAAATGAAAGGGACAGCATGCTACTCGAGGTATGTTCAAAAAATCCGCCGAAAATTATGCAAATTTTGTTTTACTAGAATGTATATCTTTGTAGGAAGCGATATAAAAAAAGTTTAATTTGAACGTAGGATTCAGATGTTTATAAACATTACTCAGTAGTAAACGAGTGTGTTGCTCTCACAGCTTCAAATTAGACTAGTCATCTTGAATATAAAGTAAACCTGAAAGAAAAAAAACATTTTATTAGGTATATTATTTTCACGCAGAGATTAACATTAAAATATGGGTCAGATATTTTAAGACTTGCAGGTATATTAAACATTGGTTGTATGTATATCATTATTGTTTGTTCTCATCCGGGAACGGGAACCAATCTAACTAATACAATTTTATAAACTAGTTATATACTTCGCGGCGTCACTCGCTTTCTTATACGTATTTGGTTACTGCTCCGCTCCTGTTAAAATAAACCTTCCTCTTGAATTACTCTATATATTGACGAAAATCGCATTAAAATCCATTGCATAGTTTAAAAGATGTAACAATCTAGAGGGATATAGATTGCTTAATCGAAGCTTAACGTAGACTATTTTTTATCCCATTATTTTGTTCGTTGTATGTGGGAGTCAAGCGGAGTCCCAGCCAGTGCTAGTTTCAAATATTTCTAAATGAATACTCACTGCTCCATTTTAAAATATACCTTTCAGTTTTCATGAAATTATTGACACAATAACCTGAAGTTCAAATAATCCACCAATAAATTGTTATTCAGAAATAAAAGACCTACTAACATAAATAATTATACCCATACTGTCGATCATCTAATATCTGTTTTGAAAACTCCTGAACATTGATTGAAATAATTAAACCAGAACGCTATTATAATCCAAGATTATTCAGAAGCTTATTATATTAGCTTATTTCATTTTGACTTTCTCAGTTTATATTGGACATCAATGTCATCGGTGAAGGAAAACATTGTGAGGAAATCTGGACTTTTACTGATATCGTTATTCCGCCTTTAGCAAGCGTGGTGATTGAAGTTCGTGCCTTGCAGTGGTCAAAAACCGACTGGTATGGCTGGCGGGCAGAAGCAAGTTGAATTACTTTTGAGAAATCTCCCCCTAAATGGGTTTAATGGGGGATGAAAGTTTTTATAAAAATACGTCATTTTTGATGATGGAAAATCCTATTAGGCTCGTGGCTTATAGTTATTAAAACTGCAACAGAGCAAAACTAATCAACAGAACCATGTAACAATGAAAGGACATAAGGGTATTCCCGAAGAGATAGGTAACATGAAGATACGCACCTACTACTTATCTAGAACATTTCAATCATACGTATTATGTACTGATGTATTTATAGTACATAGCATAGTATAATAGTTTGACATTGTACAGTGCTACGCCCCTATGTTATAAACCAAGCCAATCAGATAAAGAATTTTGTAATGCAAGAATTATTATTATGATAATTCTATCTTCATTAATTTATAGTTTCTAATTCAGTTACTAGCGAAACAAATAAAAATAAACTGAAAATTTCATAATGCAAAAGCTCAGAAACTAAAGTTGTTAGAACAGACAGAACTAATGAACGACGGGACGAACAGCCAATAGAAATATTCAGAGCGCAAACTAGCTCTCGCCAACGCCAATACGATGAAGCGATGAAGTAACGAACAGATAGAATTATTACTCTTACAAATACAAATACAAATAATTTATCATAAATAATCATCATCATCATTGATTTCATCATTTTAATCATTTTTTTTTTTTTTTATCATTTATTTCTTGCATTTATTGTTAATACTAACTTTTGCTCTTGATTTCGTCCTCATGGTAGTCTTCAAATCTTTTCGTTCAAGACGTTTGCTACCTATATACAACCTGTCTGCTGAATTTCAGCTTTATAGGTCAAAAAAGCATTACTTCGAGTTCTTAATATTTCATTAAAAAAATCGGTAATTAAGATTATCGATCATTAATTTAATTTTCGGATTTTCGTGTGTTCGTTTTTTGTTATTTGTTGAAAATAATAGTCCCAATAGTTTGTTACTATGATAGAACTTATGGCTTTCGGTTCCAAGTCGATATAAAAGTAACGGTGTATTTATATCGTGACTACTTTGTTACTGATATATTTAGCCATAATTATATTGGACTGTCATGTTGTTTACCTACGTATAGTTATAGTTTACCTGTCTGCCATAATTAACGGTGAATCCATTGTCATTTACCTCATTGTTCTAACGTATATTTTCATGTTAGCATTTAAGTTGCAATGACTTATACACAAGTTACGTATAGTTTTTCCTTATTGGTTAAAACGTAGCAACTGTTGCTCTTGTTTGTGGTACGTCTTAAAATGTAAGAACTGCTTTTGTTATACAGGGTGTTTGGTGCATCGTGTGCCAAATTGAAATGGTCGACTGAGGGGGTCATCTGCTATCCTTTCAGACCCCTAAACACTTCTCATGCCCTGTGTATTATTTTTCATCGACTTTTTAATGTTTTACAAAAAAAAATACCAAAATTTTACATTCAAGTTCATTTTTTTTTTAAACGTACACGTCGTAGACTCTCTATTTTAATTTTATTTAGATGTGCATTGTACTACAGTACTTTTAAATTAAAAATTAGTGACACTAGCCATCTAGTTTTTTATTTATTTACTCGCAAAGTTTTGGACTTCAATTAAAGCTGTCCATGTTACAGCTATTTACATGGCTATAAAAAAAATACCAAATGAGACCGGGATCTAAGGACTTCGTCAAAAATTCTCTAGTCTATCCTCTTGCTAGTGATGTGCCACATGCCATAAAAATCTTTTTACAACTTCGTGAATTCCCTAGAATTGTAAATCGAGTCACAAAATACAAAATTCCAAATTATGGTATAAAAATTTTGTTTTGCTTAAATAACACCTGAAAAACGTATTAAATATGTTATCTCACTCTTACAAGATAAAATCTGTCTCGTATCCCTCTTTTTTGGGGGAGGGGGTACTAGAAATAATAAAAAATGCATTTTTAACATTTATTTCATATTTTTTTGCATATTCTGCTTAAATTGTTGGCCTTTATTGCGAATGCAGGCCAGACATCTATTTCGTATTTCCACAGTTGTTGTACGAAGTCGCATTTTCTCCTTAATTTTATTGAACGCCGTTTGAATGCGTTGAAGTAGTACATTCCTAATCGGAACCTCCGTGGTGTATACTAGTCAAAAACTAGTTAAAAGTCTAGCGGAGTTAGGCCTGGGGAACGTTCCGGTCATGCAAAAGGGCCACCAATCCGCGCATTATGGAATACATTATCAAGATATTCCCTCACAGTCAAACGCCAATGCGCGGGACAGCCGTCATGCTGGAATACTTTGGGCACAATTTCATTACATACGGGCACCTCGGCCACTAATTCGGGCACGTAATTTTGAAGGAACTCCAAATAGTTGTCGCCATTGAAGTTTTCGGGCAGGTAATGCGGTTCAATTACCTGATTCCAATCACTCCTGCCCAAACGTTTACACTAAACCTTTCCTTTTTTTCTGGTTAAAAGTCAGAACTCTTTTCAAAGGAGGAAATGCGACTTCGTACAACAACTGTGGAAATACAAAATAGATGTCTGGCCTGCATTCGCAATAAAGGCCAACAATTTAAGCAGAATATGCAAAAAAATATGAAATAAATGTTAAAAATGCATTTTTTATTATTTCTAGTACCTCCCTACCTACGTTCCCCCAAAAAAGAGGGATACGAGACAGATTTTATCTTGTAAAAGTGAGATAACGTATTTAATACGTTTTTCAGGTGTTATTTAAACAAAACAAAATTTTTATACCATAATTTGGAAGTTTGTATTTTGTGACTCGATTCACAATTCTAGGGAATTCACGAAGTTGTAAAAAGATTTTAGTGGCATGTGGCACATCACTAGCAAGAGGATAGATTAGAGAATTTTTGACGAAGTCCTTAGATCCCGGTCTCATTTGGTTTTTTTTTTATAGCCATGTAAATAGCTGTAACATGGACAGCTTTAATTGAAGTCCAAAACTTTGCGAGTAAATAAATAAAAAACTAGATGGCTAATGTCACTAATTTTGAATTTAAAAGTACTGTAGTACAATGCACATCTAAATAAAATTAAAATACAGAGTCTACGACGTGTACTTTAAAAAAAAAATGAACTTGAATGTAAAATTTTGGTATTTTTTTTGTAAAACATTAAAAAGTCGATGAAAAATAATACACAGGGCATAAGAAGTGTTTAGGGGTCTGAAAGGATAGCAGATGACCCCCTCAGTCGACCATTTCAATTTGGCACACGATGCACCAAACACCCTGTATATTTATGAAAACGTTGCCCCATTCCAGAAATGTTCTGCTGGGGCTGCGGGTTGTTTGAAAGAGATACCGCGCCCCCGGAACGCAAAGGGCACAAGAAGGAACATGGAAGGGTTTTAGTCAGTAAAAAAGTCTGACACTCTTTCCCGCCCCGCCCAGGGCGGGGGAAGTCATTTGATGATTTCTCAACGTGTCATGTCGTCTTTATTTGTACAAATATAAATAAATTTGAATAAAATCTAGTACCTAGTTATAGATGCAAATTTGGTGTGGCACAGTGGTGTCACACCACCAACTTCCAAACTCCGAGCTCAACGAAAAACCCCAATAGCACTTTTACCAATCTGGGAATGAAATCCCACGCTCAGCGGTCGCGCTTCAAAATATACATTATTTTTTATAATATTCAAATGAACGTAAGTGTTTTGCGCATGTGAGTTTATATGTTTGTAAACGCACCCACGATACAGGAGAAATTTATAGCGAGGCACTTTTTTACCCGACTGCGACAGAAGGAGGGTTATGTTTTTCGAGGGTATGTTTGTATGTATGTATGTATGTATGTATAATTGTTTGGCACGCTCTGCAGGCTGAACGGCTCGATGGATTTTAGCTTGAGAGGTGTCGTTAGATTCGTATTTACTGTGAGAGTGACACTGGGTATATAAAAAAAAAAAAAAAAATAGCGGGTTTTTGGCGCCAAATTCAAATGTTTGGCTCGCTCTGCAGGCTGAACGGCTCGATGGATTTTAGCTTGAGAGGTGTCGGTAGATTCGTATTTACTGTAAGAGTGATACTGGGTATATTAATTTCTTTTTTAAAACACTAAAAAAATAAAAAATAAAAAACGGTAATTTATCAAACTAAAAAACCCGACTGCTATTCTTTAAAAATCCCTAAAACAAGATAAATTGTAGCAGTCGGGACCCATTCGGGACCATCTGCAATGTAATATAGGTAGGTATGTGCTCTCAATTCACTAATCCTCCATTTCTAGAATGGGTCCCGACTGCTACAATTTATCTTGTTTTAGGGATTTTTAAAGAATAGCAGTCGGGTTTTTTAGTTTTTTAAATTACCGTTTTTTTAAATCAGATCTCATATTATTTTCACATTAATGCCCTGAAAGTTTCATTGAATGAGGTTACAGTAACAGAATTTATAATTATATACGTTACTACATAAATAATTACGTTAACCACATAATTTACAAGTAGTTCAAACTTCAAAAGTTTAATCAAAGTATGTTATACAAATAATATTCTCTATCTAAACCTACTTCCAAACGAAGCTAGCTGAAGAATTTTTTGTTTGTGTTTATGTTTAAAAGCCCTGATCTCTGGAACTTACAGTCGGATTGGAAAATACCTTTTTGTATATGATAGCCAGTATCATAATGAATAGGCTGTATAACATAGCTTACGACCACGGGAGCGTAGCAGTAACCAAAGACATAACATATCTACGCAAACGAAGTCGAGGGGCGAAACTAGTCCGTACTAATATTATAAATGTGAAAGTAGCTCTGTCTGTCTGTCTGTCTGTCTCTCTGTCTGTCTGTCTCTTCTTCACGCCTAGACCACTGAACCGATTTCAATGGAAATTTGGTACAGATAAAGTCTGGGACTCGAGAAAAGACATAGAATAGTTTTCATTCCGGAAATCCCCCGGGAACGGGAACTATTAATCCACGCGGACGAAGTCACGGGCAAAAGCTAGTTTATAATATGTTCCGTTTTCATTTCCTTCCTCGTTCTAATTTGATTATCAAAATAAATTATAAGTGCACATCAAAGAGCACCGATTTACACATAGGTAATATGAAATAAACACGTCCTAATTTCTAATCTCATATATAAATATTTTTTAGATCATTGCAATATAGTTCGTAGTGTAAAAGTTCAAGCGCGATAAATGTGCCGATTCTGCTGTACACGATCTCGGCTATTTCTATCCTTTTCTCTGTAATGAAACAAGAAAAGGACGCAAGTAAGAGCTGTCAATTTTAATTTATCTAAAACTTCCATACACATACTGGGTATTTTAGAACACATAACTAATTAATAATATAGCGAAGTTCAAGGCAAAACTAATTTGATATCTCCAACTTAGTTCTTATCTGTCACCGTCCTTTTCTTTAGCTACTTGCTCGAAAGAGAGGGCAATTGTTTAGTTTAGTTTGTAAACGAAGACATTAGTATTTTTGCATCTTGACTCTACATAAATAAAATTCTATTACCGCATGTATGAAAAATTCCATTACTTGAGAACGTCTCGACCGTTATGTTTTGTTTAAAGAAAGTTTTAGGAAAATCTACCAGAAAAGTAGGAAATTCTGATGGTATTTTTGTAAGAAAATCTCCATAAAAAGATCGCTAGTTTATAATCATTATTCCTAAGTTTGAAACTATCTAGCTTTAATTTTATTTGTAATACTAGTTTAGTGACGTTATTGCAACTCACAATAACTTCTATATAATTATTTTATTTATGACCCAAAAACAGCATTAATTAATTTCTTAATTAATGATTGTTTTTCATTTTGATGATTATTAATTAATTAATTAATGATTGTTTTATTAGCATTATTTTTATTGCTAACTATTTATGGCTCAATAGTAGGTATCATAATAACTCACGTATTAGTATTGTTTGTTGATATTATAATAACTCGACCCTAATTATTATTTATGACTTGGGCCCTAAACTGTAACTATATTTTAATATACTTCTTTGTTAATCTGGTAACACTGGTCAATAAACGTCAGGACATTAATTGTAGCTATACTATAGTTATTTAGAAAGAAAATTACTTTTTAACTAGCTGTTTCCCGCGACTTCGGTAGCCACCATAAAAAAAAAAAAAACCCTCACGCCTGTGTTCCCCGAAGGGTTAGGCAGATTTGTGTCTTCGGTAGCGTTCGTTATAAAACATAACAATGTTTTATTTGCGCTTAACACTTTTTTTATTTAAATTAATATATTAGATTATTATTTTTTATATGCGTGTGAATGTCCTGTCAAAATCGGTCAAGCCGTTTCAGAGATTAGCCAGAACAAACAGACAGACAGGCAGACAAATTTTTTATAAAGGTGATTTTTGTTAATAACAATCTGTCAAACAGACACTTTAACTTTATTTAGTTGTATGTATGTATTTGTATGTAGAGACTTAAGCTACTTTTTTATTGTAGGTATAGTTACCGTTAACAATTTAACGGGATCAGATAAACCATAATCGTATTACCCATTACTGGGTTGTGGAGGTCTGATAGGCAGTCGCTCCATGTAAAATACTGATATTCAGCTGCATCCGGTTCGACTGGAAGCCGATCCCAACATAGTTGGGAAAAGGCTAGGCAGATGATGATGAGATAAACCATAATCATTTCAAAATTAGAGTGAACACCACAACCATACCCGATAACTACTCATACTGCCCACCATATTAAGCAATTTTGAAAAAAAAAATATTGCTGGATATCGTCTTTTATTTTTGCTGTGAAAAATCACTGTTTATAATGCCCGCAAAAAACACTGCACCGGTAAGTGCAGTGTTTAGGGGTCATGGGGGTATTTAAAGATTTTTAGGAACTTCGACGAATATCTCCGTAATCAATAAGCTCCCAGGTACAGTAAAATACAAAAAAATATGAAATGGTAAAAAAACATGACTGTACATTTAAGCTAGGTTATGTATTGCGTCCTTTTAAATATTCAAAAATAAATTGGAATATTTAAAATACCTGGAATATTCTTCATCTTAAAACCTATTGCCAATATTTATTTTAATTTAAATGCATTTGAAACGGCAACAGATGACGATCGCTTTTTTTCAAAATGGTCGTGTTGCCATCTTAGTAATTGCCAATAACTACTTTTGTAGTTCAGGACAAAACCGATGACGTGTAAAACATAACGATCGTTTAAACTGACCAACACGTTTAAGCTAATGAATGTTATAATTACAAGTATGTTTAGGCAATTTTCCTGATGTATAGGATACAATGTTTAATATTATGCTGACGCAGTCTTGTGTTCTATCCTTATACTTGATATTGTGTTTATTTTCCGTTATTTAAAAAAAAAAGAACTGTAATTTAGGATAACGGTATTTATTCTTTGCTTGATTACCCATCTAATGTTTACAAGAATTTTACCATAGTAAGTTGGTAAAATACGTTCATATGTTTTTTATTTTCATCATCATCATCATCATCATCTTCTCAGCCTTAGGACGTCCACTGCTGAACATAGGCCTCCCCTTTAGATCTCCACATATACCGGTTGGAAGCGACCTGCATCCAGCAGCGTCTTCCGGCGACCTTTATTTTATTTATTTTCATGCAATGCTTTAACTTAGATTTTTAATTCATAAATAAGTGTCCCCATAAAATAAATAATTATTCGTTTGCTGGTTAAGTAATGATCGGTCGATCACTCTATAGATAAGCCGCCAACAAATTTAATCACTGTAATTCCATTTTTAAAATTGATATAAAATAAATCAATCTTGTACGGGTTGCTTTGGGACAACTAATTGTTTCTTACGACCACATAATAGGTGTACGACATAAAAATGGCGTTTAATCAGTACATTTGTATTATCAAAGTGTCCAATGATTCATCGCTTACTTCACTCAATCGATTTGATGACGCAAAACTACGTTAAGACAATTACTCTGAGATTTTTACGATAGTTTTTTCCAAGATGCCTTTAAGAATTAGTGCGGTCTCTTTCTTGATATTTTTACCCGACTGCGACAGAAGGAGGTTTTTCGAGAGTATGTATGTATGTAAGTATGTATGTATGTATAATTGTTTGGCACACTCTGCAGCCTGAACGGCTCAATGGATTAGAGCTTGGGAGGTGTCGTTAGATTTGTATTTACTGTGAGAGTGACACTGGGTATATCAAAATAAAAAAAACAAAATGGCGGATTTTTGGCGCCAAATTCAAATGTTTGGATCGCTCTGCAGCCTGAACGGCTCGATGGATTTTAGCTTGAGAGATGTCATTAGATTCGTATTTACTGTGAAAGTGATAATAGGTAAATAAAAAACAAAAAAAGTAAAAAATAAAAAACGGTAATTTAAAAAACTAAAAAACCCGACTGCTTTTTAAGTATTTATGAAAAAGCCCTAAAACAAGAAAGTCGTTGTACCCGATTGCACTTAAAATTGTAGCAGTCGGGACCCATTCTAGAAATGGAGGCTCAGTGTATTGAGAGCACATACCTATACTACATTGCAGATGGTCCCGAATGGGTCCCGACTGCTACAATTTTAAGTGCAATCGGGTACAACGACTTTCTTGTTTTAGGGCTTTTTCATAAATACTTAAAAAGCAGTCGGGTTTTTTAGTTTTTTAAATTACCGTTTTTTGTCTCTTTTAGTTTTGATGTTTATTTATACAACAAGCAATCTTATGAGATAAGACTTTAAGATCATTGTGATAGTGTATTTGCATTTTTTTAAGGATATCATTCTTAAAATAGATTTTATGAGCCGTACTGTTATGTTCGTTAGCCGTAATCTGAGTGGTTAGCTCGTTTTTGTCATATTGCTGACTGATTCTGTCAAGAAATGATGTCTTTGTTACTATTTTTCCAGAATTATTTTATATAGATGCAGTCAAGTAAATGGTCGTCTAAAACCAGAGTCGTCTAAAAACATGCGACGAAGTTGTTTATGAAACCGATTGACGTTTTCGAATAGTTTATTAAAATATAAATTATTCGAAGATAAACTTCCATTTCTAAGAACACTTCTACTCTTTATGATGATCCTAATAATTACTTTCTCTCTTTTGTAGAGTATACCTTAGTGTACCTACTTGTTACGATTGAACCTCTATATTTCTAAGGAGTTCATCATCTAACGTTCAATTGCGGTCTTTATATGATCACGGGCCATCTCCGAAAGGGTCTTTCTCCACTCTTCTACAATTTATATTTTCTACTCACCCAATTGCTATTTGCACCTGCTGCATCTTTACACTATCTTTGGCTGACCGGTAAAGAATGCGTAAGGCATTAAGTCCGGTTTTGCACCATTTGTTGCATAAAATTTAAATAAATAAATTGCTCGTTATTGCTGACCGTAGGCTATCTCCGAGAGGACCTTTTCCATTATTTCCTTAATCGTATTCCAGTCTAATGGACACAGGGACACAAATGAATAACCCCTCCTTAGGAGTATCCAATCCCAAAATAATTTTCAAAGAAACATCAGAATTAAAGTCATATTATTCAAAGGCGTGACCGCGCATTATTAGTCAACGAAACATTATGTATTTAACACTTACTAAACACATTAGGCATAAACAAATGTTTATGTCTCCAAACAAGCTAGATTGCCTTAAAATTACAACTCGGTCATGAGCAATACAGCACTAAACAGGTCCTAGAATGTTGAATGACTGGATGCGTCATTTGATTTCTGAGACGTTATTGTTATTTTTTAAATTTCAATACTGGTCCAAATATATGTCCTTGGGGAACCCCAAGTTCATAAAACTTTAAAGGGAATGAAAGTATAAAGCAAGTATTTATTGGCGCAGTCAAACTTTATTTTTGTTTAAAAAAACTAGACATTGTTTTATCAAATGAAACAAAAAATGGACTTGAGTATCTTAATTTTTTATTCTAATTCACCTTGATCATGTATAAAATTGTTGAAATATAAATGATTTACATAATGGCGGAATAAGAAGGACCTATGAATGGTACGAATTTAGAAATCTATACTGCTCTAATATTATTATATCCACTAGCGTTTACCGTTTTCGGCCATATTGAAGTCCCTTGTTATTCATTCTTAGCTGACAACTCCTAAAGTACGAGTATATATAAAGTCCTTTTTTCTGGGGGCATAAGCATGGATATCTTCCGTCTGTAGAAAACGGGGGGATGTCGGACTCATATCGAATAAAAGCTTTCTTCGTTCCTCCTCTTACCATGGGTCGGGATGACCCTGATGCTTAACTCCATATGTCAAGTACTGTTAGATATTTCGTATTTAGTCGATCTGCTTAAAATACTTTCTTCTGCGTAATCGTGTTCTTTTGTAGCGGCTCCTTCTAACAGATTTGCTGATTCTATTAAGAAATTAGGTCAAACCTAATATTCATCAAAGTCGCCCGACTCACTTATTTTGCGATCAATTTTGTACACTCTCGTGGGTTACTTGTAACTCCGTACTCGATTACTGTATATTCTTTCAAGTCTGCATTAATATTTTAAATTTTAAGCTCAATGGAATAAAGTTCAGTATACTCTACTTAGCTACTAAATAGCACTATAAAAAAGTGTCGGGTCGAGTTTTTCTTCGTAGTAACCTATAACCTAGCTTTAAAGTCGCCTTATTTGGAAGGAGCAACATTTTATCTGTCTTATAAGTGCTGATTTATTCAATCAAGTTTTTCAACTGTCTAAGTAACATACCTATTATAATTATAGATTTGTTAATTGTATGTTTATGTGTTCTAGGGCTAACTCGACTATTATTTATCACATACTCATAAACTTAAAAAAAAAACTGTAAAAGTACTCTATAAGAATATTCAATGCAAACTCTACAACAACTTTAATCATCATCTTCCTGCCCTTATCCCATGTTACTTGGGGTCGGCGCAACACGTTTTCTTCTTCCATACCATCTACAACAACTTTAAGATACAAAATAATATCTTGAACTTGAACGAAGAATATTCCCCTATAATAAAATTAACACGAGGATCGGACGATAGCCTTTACAAACCTGAATCTGATACACATACAACTGCTATAGGATACTAACCATTGATCGGGCTATGACCTGGCGATAAATTCCTAAAATCGCTTCACCTTGAAGAAATCGCTCATCCAACCTTCTAGACATCTTCCTTGCCACAATTTCCTAATTCAAACCGTAAATCTGTAGCTAGACTCCCGTTTTATGAGGTTCCATTAGAATTCTCTCGCCGTGTGAGGAAGGCATAAGGATAATGGTACCAACGACATGAGGCCGGTCATAATACAGACGGCCTTATGTGTCGTGTCGGCACCAGAATCTTTGATGATATATGAACGAATTGTTTCCTTAAACATCTTGTTGATCTATTACACTATTTAGTTGTGTTACGTGTTCTGGAAAGTCACAGGTCAAGATTGTGTCTTTAAAATGTATGACCCGAGCGTCTTTAGTTCAATAGATGCTGGAGGAAAATGTTTTATGTCTTCATTACGTTTTATGGTTACTACAAGTTTTTGTTGGATCACAAAGGTCAAATATGAACTGCAGTTAAACGATTTGGAGTCATTTTATTATTATGACTTTATATGTGCAATGCATCATTGTGAAAAGCAAATCAGACATCAATATTCAATAGGACTGCCTCGTTGGCCTAGTGGTCCTGAGCGCGACTGGTACGCTAGAGGTCCTGGGTTCGATTCCCTGGTCGAGCACAAAAAGTCTTATTGAGTTTTTCTATGAAATTCTCAGTAGCAGCTCGGAGTTTGGATTTGTGCCCGGTTAATGGCAATAGGCTCGCCCCCTATTACATGGGACCTAAATATACCGGCGAACTGTGGGTGTACATTGGTACACCTCTGCCTAACCCTTCGGGGAATATAGGCGTGATGGTATATTCAATAGGTAGCATACCAAATCTCCTTAGGGTTACTTTAGAAGCTTACCGTTTTCTTTTCGTGTAGTAATGCTCATAAATTCTCATGGTTAATCTCAGTTTAGGGTCAACGAAGGGTTACGTGGGACTTTTACCGACTAAAGCCTCATGGTTTCTCCTGCTATCATGAGTCCAGCATTTGCTTGACGCTTAACACCGCAATGGGCGGGGCCCCTTCACCATGTGTGGCCTATTTTGCAACCGCGCATTTCCCTAGAAAGCCGTGTGCAGAACACTGCACGCCAACGTCATAGACCTACGTCTAATTATTAGTAAGCAACCAATACTTTCATTCATTGAAATAGTCGAACGTGTGACCCAATCAGTGATTTTCAACAAGCTAGCTACCAGCTACTAGCACTCGGCCAACATTGTAATTCGGGACTTTTTTATGTTAAGGAAACTAAAAACAGTTGATACATTACAATTCTAATCACGTAAGTTGTAACTAAGATTAGATGTGATATCTAAGATCTTCCACAGGCAGTGCCTAAAAAAAGGCAATAATAGATGGCATTGCATGGCATCGGCATGACTATAATACATGATTCAACGTTAAAACCAGCAATAACGCAATCAATCTGCATAGGATAACGTGATGGTGGTCAGATCACTACCTTTTGGATATTTGGGAATCCCATGACTATAGGACTTCCTACAGTCATGGAAGACGTGCTCCTACTTACTTAAGTAGGAGCACGTCTGGGGAAGTGCTCCGAACCTTTGTCTGCTCCTAAGTAGAATACAACAATCTGGTTTAAAGGGTGGGGTATAAAGTATGTAGATTCTTAGCCGTAACAATATGATTTATTATACTATTGTATAGTATTGTTTATTATTTTATTGTATCATAGTTTAGATTGTCATCGACACGCTAAGAAAAAGAAGGCACACGAAACATTTAATTTTTCTTTGGGATTGCAATGTATATGGTAGGCCTTTAGTATTGCTGATCTGTCGGCAATGGTGTACACTTACCATTTTGTCATCTACCAAGCTAAGTATAACTAGTGCTTTACGATCTTTTAAATTTTCTAAATCATTATCCTTAGCTACCAAAAATTCACTGTCGTCTATCAGTTAATTGAGTCGTCTGCCAGTAAGTAGCTCTTCTACTACTGATAAAAAATATCGATCTTGTTTCAAAGAATGTCGGGCACTTCCAACTTCGCACAACCTTCAGTCTCCTGCATTTCCTTAGAAACAAGGCAGTCGTCACTATCACAGCATGAGCCATTACCTCTAATATCTTTAATATGTTCATGTGACATCGTATTTATAAGTAAACATACGAAGGCTTCTGTAAACCAAGTGTCGTGCTTTGAAAATTAGCCTTAAATTAGAATTGTCGTCTGCCATCCTTGCTTTATGAAAATTCAACGTCAGTTGAGCAAACAACCATTTTGTATATTTCCTTTGTTAATTTTTGGGATGTCGGAATGAAACACGTGTAAACGACCGTGTTTCATGTTAACAGTTTTTGGAGTAGTGCAAAAAAGGAGACCTAGAGTATTTTTTAAGATACTCTGAATTTTGTCAGTAACGCTAAAAAGGGAGTCCATTTTCATCATACACTATAATAAATTCTCGCTGTCATATAAATCTCTTTTGACCTTTTCGGAAAACGTAGGATTATCCCTTAGTTTTGCCCTTAACTCATTGAAATGGAATCTATTAGTAAAGACGATCACGAGTGGAAATCTGCGGAAAATTGTCGCCTATGAATTATTGATCACGATCAATATTTTCAATCATCGAGGTCGGTGTGTTATGTTATGAGAATATCAATTACGAATAAACAGCGATATTTTAAAGGAAAACTTGATATTTCTCCTGTATATTTACATAATTAACTAGAATACTACTTTGAAAGTCAAACTTTAATAATCTATCTCCAACAAAGCATTTTTTGCGTTCACGACTAACAGAAGCATTCCAATAATATGGAACTGTTCTGTCCACATTCCATCACATATTTTC
Source organism: Caradrina clavipalpis (assembly GCA_932526535.1). Taxonomy (NCBI): domain Eukaryota; kingdom Metazoa; phylum Arthropoda; class Insecta; order Lepidoptera; family Noctuidae; genus Caradrina; species Caradrina clavipalpis. The sequence continues at coordinate 4,848,246 of OW052099.1, read as the reverse complement.
CAAAATTGACTTAAGCAATTCGCAAATCTAGTTGACAGCTATAACGTCCACAACAGCTACAGTACTTGACATAGTTACGCCTTAATCCTATAATAGCATGTAAATTTTTTAACAAAAACATAATTTGAAAGGTTAGTCTGAAGTTTAGGTTGTAGACCTTTTAAAAACTAATCAAATATACCCACAAAAGGGACTCTTTGAGGCCTTAAACGACATAATGAAGATCATGAAGCGTTCACGATTTTTCAAGTTCTTCTGTCACATGCTAAAGTAAATAGTTGTGATATTATTGTCGTCGATAAAACGGTTAACACGTTAATTCATGGTTGATGTGATAATTAAAACGTTTTGCCTGTTATTTGAGGGGCTTCCACATCACGCGTCCATTTTGTTATAATATTTTTAAACTCGTGTATGTATTTTAACTTTTATTCATGTTTAATTTTTGCTCTATATTTTGCTGTCAGTTACTTCCTTCGCATTTCAAGGTTCAATTAAAAACGATGATACCTAGTTTAGTCTGGCAAATCCTGGGATGAACTAAAGGCTTTGCGTCTATAGGCTAGCGCAAACACGAGATAATGCGACTGAAGAAATCAAGGATCAAGGTTCAATGAAAACAAGGAGGAAATCAAAATAAGGATGCCAGGTTTTGTCAATGATGTAAAATTACATTGAAGGATTTGGACAGTGAAAAAATAAAGATCAAAAACTTCTTTTGGACAAGCAATATCAATAGTGTGTTAGTAAACAAGAAGCTTATAATTATGTTAGAATAATAAACCTAAATATATATTGTGACAATGTTAATAATCTAATGTTATGAGATAAATTGTATCAAAGAATCAAAGCTCTTCTCTCTTGAGGATGGGTTCGGATAATACCTACATAAGAATCGGAAGATTTGGCATTCTTCTACGCTCTGATTGGAAGATTATAGTTTGTGCGATTAATAACTAGGCAGTTCTAAGTACTCAGGAATAATTATATAACGACACAGTGTAAACACAGCCTTCCTAGCATTAAACACATGATTACCATGTACAACTAGTTGATTTCTGTGTCAGCTTCATTACCTTAGAATCGATTCTCTTATCTTGTTATCGAATAGGTATATAAGCATTAATTGTCCTCGATTACTTAGGGTTGGCAGAATTGTAAAGTACGAAATTCAACTTTATCAACACTTACAATAACAAATGTTTGTTTTAAATCGTTAGACATCAAATCATTGTTCTTAAAACCCACTGCAGTATTTCCAGTGAATTTTCGAGGTCTATCATAACCCTACTCATTGACACCACTGTCACTTGTTTATTGTGTATCAAGTCTTCTTCATATTAAGTGTTGCAATTGAAATTGAACATTCCATTAGCTACTGTATCACTTTCGTTGATAACTTTGTTATCTTCAAGTTGTTTTTGACGTAATAATGGAATCCTTCAATCAATTTTCTGACGTGTAGTCTGCAATTTATAATAATTAATTGAATTGAGAACTTAAGTGTGAGAATTGAAGGTTCTTTTTCCACTATTGTTACTAATCTTCTTTCTTATTTAGTTGAATATGAGAAAGCGTAGTTAATATAATTAAGTATATTAAGTCAGAAAGTACTTAGGTACTTTAGTTCTTATTATTACAATGAGCTTATGTGCAACCATTCTAATGCGAACGTACCAAATATATACAAATTGATCGCTCTACTAATTAGATTTGCATATCATGACATCATAATTCAAACTTCATTCATATAACTGTCATCCACGTGCATATTAGAAATCTATTAATCGTCCTTTGCACCGGTCTTGGCAGTGACATCGACCTTCAAACTACAATAGTTCCATTCAATCGTCTCCTGTGTCGTAAATCGGTTTTATATTCATTTAATGATAATAGAACAACAATGATGACCAAGCCTTCTTTTAAACGCATTGTAAAGAGGTAGAATGGATGCTACTGTGCTACACCACAAATGGCTTCCGTGGATTACAGCGAGATTTGGATTTTAATCAAGTTGTTTGATACGAGTAACTGTGTTTATCCATACATACGTATGGCCAAATTGATTTGAGAAGTCAAATGGCAATGGAAGAATGAGTTTCAGTTGAAAACCGTCAACAGGTATCCTCATTTCTTAAAGACTTTAGAACAAACATTGAATTGAACTTTATGAACCAGCTCTTTGAGATAATAAGGCATAATGATTATCATCTCTTGCCCGAATTTCCTCACTGTTGGCTGTTGCTAATATTTGGACTTGTATATCTTCACGCTCCTTTGTCAGCTTCATCCTTTCTAATCGTGTCTATGTCGTCTGCCCACCTCTTCGTCTTCCGGCTCTTTGATGCCCCTCTGCCACAGCCTTACTTCACCTGACATCCTGTAATAAGGCATAGTAGCCCTTACATTAGTAGAAATTTATACGATTGTAGTAACAGTAGGGGCCATAAAAGAAAAAAGTTTGTGCAAATCCCATGACTAAGTAACAATTTAACCATTCCTTCGCGCTCTATCAACTACATAGTACGAGTTATACGGTTCAATTACTACAATACGTTTTCACTCATTCATATCTACGAAAATCAATTACATGTTTTTGCCTCCCATCGGGTACTGCTCTTGTACTTTTTCCGACCTCTAATCAATACGTAATCTCATACAATTTGTAATAAAAACAACTAATTCGTGTTAATTCGCGCGTAAAATTGTCATTTGCAAAAACTCCGTTAACTGCTTAATTAGGGCCCTTTATTTTCTTATTGCCGTGGCCATTTTGTTAGGAGAGTAACGCTAAATGTTATGTTACGGTTCGACATTGTTTAAAATTATTGGGTTAACAAGGATGTCACGATATGTTATAACAATATACGTATTTTGTTGCTTTTTAACAGTCTCGTTTGTTATTTATAGCTAGAAATTAAAGTTAACAATCACGACTATTTGTGTATGTATCTCACATTCAAGTTGTCAAAGAAAACTTCAACCAATGATATGAATTTTACAGCCTGTTGGCCCACAAGCAAATAAAATATTTACCGACAAATTTTCTTAAGAAATCTCCCCCTTTCATAGTTGTTCTTACTGTTAATTAATACCTGTTTAAATAGTTCACTACCATTTAAAACGAAAACAAAATCATCATCTTCATCATCACCGTTACTAATTTAAAAATTCTCCCATTTCCAGAACTTTTGTACGAGAACTACATTCCCGATGATCCGGAGAAGCAGGACACGATACTTCGGAAGCTGACTGAATACTGCGGCAAATCAATGTTCAACTATACCACGGAGGACGCGGATCCTCCGTTCAAATGGGACTTCTACCATTCCTTCTTCTTCTCCTACACCGTCGTCAGTACCATAGGTAGGTTTTAAATCAGCATTTAATACAGACAGTTGCGGTATCAGGATCCAACTCCCCCAATCTCCAGAACTTGCTGGCTTCCTAAAAACTACAAATGAAATCTACAAATATTTTTTCCACAACGCTTCAAAAATTCAAGAGCTAGGTCCATCAAAAGTAACCACCATTTTGCATTTACAATATTTAGTTCAAACTTTTATTTACTTAAAGTTCACACGTAGCAACTGTAATTATATGGTTATATAACAATATATAATTATAGAAACATCTTTACAGTTGTTGTAAGCATTATATTGCATCATTTGAATACGTAATACATAGGTTCTCTAGTACATAATTTAAATTTAATATGTATCATTGTCTCAGTGACACAACTCCACATACTTCGTTCAAGACTTATGCAGCACCCACAGATATTTTCCACTATTGTCTGATTTGCAATCCAAAGGCTCTTATTTCCTGTATCGTTAAGTATCTTGTTAGTCACTTTGTGTTCAATTTTATAGTTTCTCTTTGTTTTAATTTCTTTTCAATGACGTTATTTGCGCAATTTATTTCTTAAGAAAAGGAATAGTTTTGTTATTGCAATTACTATGGTGATGAAAGTTTAAATTACAGTATGATCGAATTTTTATATATGAAATAAGTTAGGATCATCGTTTGTATAACCTATTTCTTTATCCAGGTTACGGTAACTTGGCGCCTACGACGCACTTGGGAAAAATCCTAATGATATTCTATGGCCTGTTTGGAATACCTATCAACGGTATCCTCCTTGCCAACCTCGGTGAATACTTCGGCATGCAGGTAATTTTGCTTGATTGTTCAAATATTTATTTTTACGTGGGGAAACGTTACATAGTCCGGGGAAAACGGAGGATTGTGTCCGACTCTTAACAGCTTCAAACCCACGGTTCCTCCTTCTACCAAGAGTCGGGAGCCCGGTATTTGCTTGACGCTTGATCCGCTTCCCTGGCTGGTATTTGACCACCATGCGTTCTTCATCATGCGCAGCTTGTGCTGCCACCACACATTTCCCTAGAAAGCCACATCTGGTCAACATACGTACTGCCCCAAGTTCATCCCCCACAGGCCCCTCCTTACGGTGGCCGAAGATATCTTCAAATTATACCCAGCTAAGCACTTTACAATGAAAAAGAAAACATGTTTTCTATCTCCAAAATCCTAATAATAATCTAAACTTCTTTTTTACTCCGAATATTTACTTTATGATCCTTACATGTAAACTAACAAAAAAATATGTTTATATTACAGTTAATATCCGTATACCGAAAATACAAGAGACGAAACGAGAAGAGAGCCCATAACCTGGGCTACCACTTTACCAACCTAGGCATGTTGGGTCAAATCTTCCTTTACCTGGTGCCTGGTTTCCTGTTCTTCATATTCTTACCCGCCTGCATTTTCATGGTATTCGAAGGATGGGACTACGTAGACTCCATCTATTATGCCTTTGTCACACTCACTACGATTGGTTTTGGTGATTTAGTAGCAGGTATGTTTATATTTATTTTAAAATCTCATTTCTTTTCTCTTTTTTGACTGCCTCGTTGGCCTAGTGGTTATAAGCGCGACTGCTACGCTAGAGGTCTGGGGTTCACTTCCCAGGTTGAGCAAAAAGTATTATTGGGTTTTTCTATGAAATTCTCAGTAGCAGCTCGCAGTTTGTGTTTGTGCCCGGTTAATGGAAATAGGCTCGCCCCCTTTTACATGGGATCTAAAAACATACCGGCAGACTATAGGGGTACATTGGTACACCTCTGCCTAACCCTTCGGGGAATATAGGCGTGATACTAGTGTTTTTTTCTCTATAATTAATCAGTTGTATAAAAATATAGTTTTATAAAATTATGATTTCAGGTACGGTGAACAATGACTTCAAATACGGATATTTCTGTACATACCAGATATTCCTTATCATCTGGATCACCTTCGGTCTCGGCTACATTGTGATGCTGCTCGGGTTCATCACCAGTGGCATGAGATCAGAGCGAGTCCATAGAATAGAACAGAAGTTTGCAGTTCAGTTCAAGAACACTCAAAACAAAATCCTGCAAGGATTCACTAAGGATCTATCAGCACTTAGAAAAATCATTAATGAAGCTAATCTTATTAAAATAAAGGTAATTTTCACATATATAATAATATAGCCAGACTAGAAAATAAATTGACTCCGGAATACTGAATGTAATTTTTGGCCAAATTACTGTAAAATGCGGATGAATACCACTAGAATAATTAGAGTTCATGAACCCACAATTATCTCGTAAAATTAACACCAATTCTGTTTACTCTAAAAGTAGGTAAAAACTACTAAGTACTAATATTTATCTCGCTTTATCTTTTCAGCCGGTGTACGTAGAGGCCTTACCATCACTTCACCGTAGTTCGAGCTGTCCCATTTTCACTTACGACGTGGAACCAAGATTTCCTATCTACAAGAGAAAACGAGCGAATTCAGAAAATATACAACTGTCTGCCAAAGATATGCTCCGTATTCAATCTGATACCGATTTACTTGGCATCGATAAAGAAAAGACATTTACTGCCTCTGCTATTGTGAAACCAGCGGAATTGTTAGCACGGGTAGTTAATGTACTTGGAGGATTAGAACAAGCACAAAAAGATCGTGTTGATAAAGGTGTTCATCTATTTGACGATGAACATATCTTAGCAAATGAGAGGCCACCTAGGTTTAGTATAGGGCATGATTATTTACCCAACAATCCAAAAAGAACTAGAGCATTAAGTGTAGCTGTTCCAAATTACAAAAAGGAGTACATACCCCAGGATATTCATGAACATACATGGACTAATGGTGAATCAGCAGAGAAATTCAGAAGGGAAGCCAACATTAGAAGTGGAAAGCTATCACTTCCATCTAAAGTTCCACTAGAAGATAACTTAGCATCACAAAATATAATAACGAGATTTTTCTTACGAAAACCAAGTGCGAGTGAAATCACTACTTCTCAAGCCATTAACGAAAACGTCAAAGATACATCTAAGTCAAGACGAGGGGTATTCCCATCGTTTAGTGAAGAACGCAGTGAAGCAGAGGCATATAAAGAGAAAACAAAGAGAGGCAGGCACAGTATTTTTCCTACTTTTGATTTTAGTAATGATGATGATGAAGATTATCTCCAGAAGTCTTATCTTGAGAAAACAAATCGTGGTAGGCGCAGCATTTTCCCAACATTTGACTTTTCCGAAGATGAAGATGCAGCAGCTGCTAAGGCATATCGTCAAAAGAGTAAAAGACATAGTATTTTCCCAACATTCGATTTTAGCGAGGATGAAGATGCAAAAGCTTACAAAGACAGAACTAAATCTGGCCGGCATAGCATATTCCCTACATTCGACTTTAGTGATCCTGAAGATGATGCAGAACGTTACAGAGAAAATACTAAACGCGGAAGGCGAAGTATTTTCCCAAGCTTCAATTTCAGCGGCCGTTCAAGCAATGATGAAGACACTGTAGATGAAGATGAAGTACAAAAATATCAAAATCGAACGAAAAAAGGTCGCCTCAGCTTGTTTCCTACTTTTGGCCGATCTAAGAAAAACGATGACGATGTAATGCCAGAGAGTTCAGATGAATTAGTTGATTATAAAAATAAAACACGTACTGGACGCAGTAGCTTATTCCCATCGTTTGGGGCATCTCGCAAAAACAGTTCACCTAATGTAATGACAGGAGATTTGGAAGCTACCATTAAACAGTTCAATAGCCAAAAGAGACAAGGCCGTAATCGGTCCCTAGAAGAACCTGCTCAATTCTCAAATGATTTAGAGCGTTACAGAAATAGAACAAAACATGGTCGTCCAAGTTTATTTGACCCTGATGTCAACATAACCAATCTACCAGAATCTGAACAAGTAGAAGTTTTAGAGAATACTAGTGTCGCTGATCTACTAAGAGCCTTAGCAGTTTTGGAAACTGCAGCTGGTTCATCTAACGACGCGCCTGGATTACTAGACTTTATAACAGAGCCTAGCGCTGTTACATCTAGAAGGCGTGGTTCAATCAGACCAGACTTTTCTATACCTACCTCTCCAAGTAGGGATAGTCTTGAAGAAAATAAACCAAGGCGTACAGATGATTCTGGGCCTCGACGGAGAAGAGTGTCTGCAAGGGCTGCAGCTCCACAGTTTACTCCAACTCTTGCAACTGTAGTTGCTGGGGCAGAGTTGCAAATACCGACGGCGCAAGCTGCAAGAGAGAGTCGAATGTCGATGTTGCAACAGCCGCCTCCTCCATATTCTGAGAAGGCTTGTGATGAAGAAGCACCCAAACCTCGTATGAGGAGGTATTCCCCTGCTCCGGCTGACGCTGGACGATCCAGTACGGGTCCCGTACCAAGACTGTTCTCTCGAATGCGAAGAGAAAGTGCTAACGCAGAAGAAAGTGATTCCAGACGTTGTAGTTTAACCGATATAGTTGTAGACAACTTTAAAGACAAAGACAATACGTAACCCAAGTGCCTTTTTAGCAAAATAATAGACATTATTTAATTTATAATTTATTCGGATAAGTTAGGTTTAAGTAAGTGATGAATATAAGCCGTCCAATGCATTGAAGTGGTTTTAGTGTTATGTTCCCAAAATTATGTGCTTTACTTATTATTTCAGAATACCAAATCGTTATAGGTAAATACATAAACATAACATCACGCTTGTATTCGGTCCAGTCAGGCAGAGGTGTAACAATTTACACCTAAAGTTCGCCGATATGTTTAGATCCAATGTAACATAAACCGGGCACAAACCCTAACTCCTAGCCGCTACTGTGAATTTCATAGAATAACCCAATAACACCTCTCGCTCGACCTGGGAATCGAACTCATGATCGTCATAGGTGTACAGTAGGTAAAATCAGCAACAAAAAGTAGTATTTTTACATTTCTGATTTTTAAATCCTTATTATTGAGCACAATATAAAATGAAATTACAATATTATGTAAAAATATCATTGTTAATCGGCTTTTGTTGCTGACCGTGCTGTGATCGCTGGGCAGTGATCGAGTTTATGTGTGTACAAGACCAAAATGTACACCTGACTAAGGCAATCTCTTCTGAACTTGAAGTATATTCAAAATATTGTGCTCACTGCATAGGCCTGGGCGTATATGCCCCAAAATATAAAAGAGAAATAATCGCCTATTATTTTTAATTTGAATCCCTTCTGGATTTTACTATTCTTCTTTTTTTTTAGCGTGTGGGTAGTAAGGTCTAATGACCCCACACACCCTAGATACACAACCTTTCAGTACCTACTTAACTACTATAGGTATTTTTTCAAAATAATACTGTGCACATGGATTGATCATAAGTGTACACGTCTGGTACTAAAAATGGGTCTATTTGTACCATTGACCTCTGTGATAAGTGATCTATTCAAAATAAAAGAATAATCGGCTCAGAGTAATAAAAAAACAGAAATGACGAGATATTACTTTTATTTAGTACCTTCAGATTGTTTTAAACTTAAAATATTGACTTTCAGCTAGTCATTACACTAATATAGTGTACTTAAAACAAAATAAATATCTATTTATGAATTTACTATGGAACACAAGTGATTAAAACTATGGTTTAAAAATTGGAGAACAATTAACAATTTCCTCCATGCAATTACTGTATTTCAGTTCTTTTACACTAGCAATAATAAATTTGTTCTACAATTGATCAGGATCTGTTCAGTTAAAGTCATTAGGTACTATTTAGAAATAAGCTTACATTAAAATTTTGTAATTATTCATTACTGAAACAAAAACATTAACACTATTGGTGGTGCCCAAACCTAACCTAGCATTGAGTATTTTAAACTTAACACACTTAATACACATACATTTTATAATACTATGGATTATTTACAAGAAATATAAACAAGTATAGGTACGTTGTCGTGAAGGGATGCGATTAAATTAATCGCGTCAGCTGACATGTTTTTGCGATGCCCAACTTTCGTCTGCTCCTCAATCCATTCCAGCGTTATAGGAAATAACGTTTCTTCATCATGCTGTAACTTCAGTCGCGCAAAGTTTAGCGTCGCATAAACATGCCATCAGATCTGTACAACTCAGTACAACTACTGAAAATGCAGAACAGTACAACATCACTGTGCACAGTCAATTCTCACGAGATTACTCTCAGGTCGCGATACTTCAAGTATCAAAACTATCTTTTCGAACATTTTTTTCTAAACTAGCGTTAACGTTGGTGCACTGGTCGATGTTGCCATTATCATCTTTAATGAGAGATTCGAAGATTGAGATGAGGTTGTTTATTCCGATGAGGTAACCATCTTCGTGGTTGCCGACTTCCCAGACGGAATTGTGGTCTATGCTGACGTTGTCTGGTACAGGAACAGTCTTAGCAAAGTCTATCATCCAGATGGAAGTTCGCCATTTGTCGTGGACGAAGAGTAAGGAGCTGCCGATGAGCTCATGAGATCTGAAGAACGGTGACTCTTTCAATGTATCCCTGATGGTCTTCAGTCTTTCTAAGTATCTCGGCTGTAAAAGAAAAAAGGATGACGTTAAAATAATGACACAAAGGCTTTGTAAGTTGCGTTTGGCTGAATAATAGACTAGTTGGGACAATCTCCTTGTAAACAAGGAGAAAAACAGTTAATTGGTAAAAGTTATTTTCACTCAAAATATTAAGATTTGAAGATTCAGTCACCAAATACATCAACAAAAGAGTATGAAACTTACCGCAGCATTTGGAAAATTGTTTATAAAATCTTTGAAAGATACAACAATTTGTTCCCTAGTCTTAGTAGTCTTAAAGTCTTTAGAGCTGGTGCCGTCTGCTTTCTTGACACCGTCTATCCTGAAGCCGAGGGTCGCAGTGGAACTGATGGTCTCCCTCCAGATCATGTACCTCGGCTTCGTGACGCCTTTACTCCTGTGCTCTTCTTCTGTTGGCGCTGTGGGGTCTATCTGGATCATCTTTTCGTACATATCCTGGAAATTAAAAATATTTTCCTTTAGAATACTTATAAAGTCTTGCAGTACGCAAACTTAACAGTGGCTGATTTTATTTGGAGAGTTGTTTACACAATCATTATTAAAGTCCAGAGAATTGAGAAAAAAGGTTTTTAAGAATTAATGTTAAGACTCATAAGTCTAAGACTAAGTGATCCCAACACACGCATCGACTCCAATCAAATAAAATGTCACAGACGCTACACAACATCACGTACAGATTGACCTTTTAAATAAAGTTCGCCTTCCCTTCTTATAATCTATTCATAGAATTAATTACTTGCTATTTATACAGCAATAACAAGTGAAAATATCGTTTCAATGAGTATTATGACTCTGATTATTATTTTTATAACCGGTTTGCTTACAACATAATTATGATTATATATGTTTGGTTTCATATCATTGACGTACAAACTGGTAATTAAGACGTATTTATCAATGCGTCCACACATTTTCCTGACATTGTCGGATAAGCAATGAACTCTTTTATGCGATATTATGGAGGTCGCTAGAATAATGATGCTGTTTTATACTTTCTATCAGTTATGAAAAGGTTCTTTTTCCTTATGTTTTAAAATAATTGCGTTCGTGACATTTGCCTCGTTCACATTTTGCATATACATATTCTATTTCATTATTCATTATACATATTCCTGGAGTCTCATTGTACTTTTCAAACATATTGTTTTAGCTTCATACTCATCTAAGTCTACAAATACAACTTAGCTACTTTTCATTATTTAAAAGCAGAAGAACAAGATTTTTTTCTAGAATAATAAAATGTTGTTCGTCCATGAGAAAAATTACAGTAAATAAAATAATCGATGATGAAAGCAAAAATATTTTTTTCAAAAATCAGCAATAACAATTGACGTAGCAATGACGTAGGTATCTTAAAGAATAAAGTGCTTGTTTAAACAGTAGTGCGTGCTGATGTCGTTAAAGTGAACGGTTTATTGTAAGTAGATATGTTAGTACTTATAGCTGTACCTATAGTATCGTGTGATGCAGAAACTTGTGTATTTAATTGTGCAGAGCAAAGGGTTAGATCACTTGCTGACCAATTAACTTAGGTTTAGAAACTTGGCAGAGTGTAACCACTAGGTAGAGGGTACGCAACCAAAAATTGTGAATCACTTCAACCCGAAATTATAAATTAGGACTAGGACCGTTTAGAGATGGTTTCATCTATTTTTTTATGACAATCTGATAACAATCACCCAATAACGATAAGTTTAGTGGTCTAAATGATAATACATTTGAGAGAAACTAAAATAGGTAAACCTACGTGCGATTGAAAGGAAGGTTACATAAAAATACTGTTTTAATATCTGACGTGATAACTGTATAAACTCATGCGCATATTGAAAGGAAACGAACAATTTACTTCAACGAGTCTCATGTAAATGTTCCTTAAATAGCTAAACTACAATTACTTTAGTGCTTTACATTATTCTAGCCATCTGCTCGAGAGCCAAATGAAAAATAAACTGATATTCTTCTATAGAATAGGAGGAGTCTAAAATTCACCGAACTCGTAAAATTCACACACACCACAGGCTAATCCTGGGCCACTGACATTATTAGAATACACAAAGAAAGATCAAGAAAGAGATAAATAATAATAAGCTATAAATTGTCCTATCCTAATGCAGGGCAAAAGCCTCTTCCTATACATATAAGGCACGAGCATTGATCACGAGGCTTACTTAAGGCGGATTGAAAATTTCAGATGTCTTTTATACTAATATAACAAAGCTGAAACGTTTGTTGGTTAAGTGTTTGTTGAAACGCGATTAATGAAGAATAAGTATGGCGATAACATCACGCTACGACACAAGGGATAGGAGCGGTAACCGAACGTTACTTAACACGGCCGAAAAAAAACATGCGGCAGTAATACTCACTTTTCTTAACTTGGTCTTCTCCTTAGCTTTAGCGAGTTCTTCCTCAAGGTACGTCCTGACTCCAATCTTGCAGTCCATGACGCACGGACTATCGTAATCGCTCAGCAAGTCTTGTAGTTGTAAATACACTGTATGGAATTGGTTAAGGAAATATTCGTTCTATGTCATTGGGTGAAATATTCAATTTGTGATGTTTATTCTGGCGCCAGTTATTCTTACTAAAAAGTTCTTTAATTCATGCAAATTTTAATCTGAACCATTCCATGTTAAATGTCTTTATGTTTATCATGAATGTGGCAAATAGCGAATGTTACCAAGCTTATTAACATAAATTTCTTTTTATTGTTTTTATTAGTTAGTGATGCGAGACTCAACATATTATTTTCTTATTATTAGGTTTTGTTGCATATTCAAGATTGGTCTTATGTTTTGTAGTTATTTGAAAAAAGGATACATTCTCCGTCTTCGCAGGTGACTTGTCCTTTGTATTCAGGTACGAATGGCCTTAGAACGTCTTTCATCAGAATCTGAAATGAGAAAAAATACATTATTTAAAATCAAATACTGGAAAACGCAATGTTGATTTCATTAGATTCATAAATGTACGTATTGATGGTAAAACATGACGCATTAAATGATATTAATGCTCTCGAAGCAGTTAATGAAATAATAGAAAGCACGAGACAACTGTCGTTTCTTCGCAAAACATTATCTAATCTTCAGGCTTGAATTCCGTTAAGAGGTCAACTGTATAAGCATCATCATTACACTGACGCCGTTTTCAGGCACGTGCAGGAGATCAGAATATTGAGGAAGAAATGCAAGTCGACAGAAGCGCAAAGAGTAAGAGACGGCAAAACCTCAATTAAAATTTGAATAAAGTGGTAATAAAAACACAAAATGCCGAATCAATACAGCCAGTCGATAATAAGAATATATTAGGTAATAAAAATGAGGTAGAGAATAAAAGAAAAATAGAAGCTTTTAATGATGATATAGTGCCAAAGAACCGGATAAAATATTTCACCGCAAAAACAATTTAAAACTACGACATAGTAACTGAGCAAGTTCTGTGCAAAAAATCAAACGATATTGGTGACGTACGAATAACTAACATGCGTTCTTTTTATGTAACGTTCACATAATGCCACCATGTTTTATTCAATCTTTGCAAACATGACGCGCGTCAGAGGCTTGTCTTCCAAACTGAGTTCAACCCATTTTTCTGAATGACGCGTTTAAAATGACAAGCAATCATACATTGTTATTTTCGACGATTTGAAATGTACATGAAAATTTCCATGAAAAACAGTATTCAAATGTTGTAGATTCTTTCTACGCATCTTCTAAAGTACAAAGTATGTCTATTTATATTGTAAGTTTGTAACTTAAAACTTAAATGTAAATTCATCATCTATGCGGACATTATGTTCAAAGAACTTCGCTCGTTCAAGTTGTCATTGTCTACGTTAGAAGCTTGAGATGACGTCAAACTATTATCTGCGTTCGGTTGTGCTTAAATGTTATCAAATCTTATAAAAATAACGCGAATAAGACTAAAGTCAAATGATTCAAAGTCCAAAACTGTTTTGTTAATTAAATTATTAAAGAAAAAATACAAGTGGTCAAAGTCGACTAGCTTGATTTATTATTTAAAAAATCGTATTTGACAACCATAGCAACAATATTTATTGCGCATAATCCAACTAAGAAACAAAATAAATGATTAATAATAATCTGTCGTCTGTGGCATTTTGTGGTTTTGGTCGAGTAAAAAATATTAAATTAATAATCCAGCAAACTCAGTCACTAAAAGCCATAAGTTTTTGTATAATCAACAAGATCAGAGCGTCCTGAACCTTATTTTGGAAGAGTTAAGGTTAAATTTGAATTGAAGAATTGTAACGCGCAGTATAAACCTGCAGTTGATAACAAGAACAAAACGTTAGAAGAATGTAACAGTGTAACAAACAGTTGAGTAATGCAGACAAAAAAATGTAAAATCTAAAGGCAATTATTAATTTTGAAAGGTAAAATAAACTGATATTAGAACAAACATTGAAAGCCATAAAAGAAACAAAAGGCATTACTAATAAATTAGATGCTTTAGAACTCAAACAATGTTTAATTAGCTAAAGTTCAAAGGTTGCAATGATTTTTCACACATTTTTTGTATGCGATTGTCTAGAGGGCAACCATCTTTTTTTCGACGGTTGTTGACTTGATCTAACCGCGACTTGTAGAAAAAAAAATCGCTGACTCACAAATTAGATGCCTCTATTTGGTGTTGAATTAAATTTTTGAGAAAATAAAGTGAATCATTGTTCTAAGCTTTAATTGATTTTGTGAATCATATTGGGAAATAGGAACCGGATGAATAAACGTCACTCATCAAACAATATAGAAATCAATGATGAGCTCGTACCTACACCATTATGTACACACGATGACATATCAAGCGATAACTCTATACAATCAAAAAAATAAGTGTCTATATACTAAATTGCATATGGCGTTTATTGTATTGCATTGCAGACGGGACTTTTACTAGCAGATTTTATACGGATTTTTGCCTACTTTTATTTAGAAAAAATAATAAAGATAATTGCACAGCAAAAACATCCACATGATAACGCGAACAAAGTCGCGGGTTGAAACTAGTTTCCAATATAAGACATGTCATTATGGACATAGATGAAGATATGTTTTTGCATGAATGACTTCACGTAACACAACCACGTGTTGCAAGTAGTAGTAGCTCTGGTAGTAATGACTAATACTTCTTCTTTAAAAAAATGGCTTTTGGCACTACTAACATCTTAACGTAAGACGTAAGGTGTATTCCCAACGGATGAATGGCTTCGTCATATTTGGTCAACGAGACATACGCATCATGTTTTTTGGAAATGCTTCTACAATTCTTGGAATGAATTAATAAGAAATACCTACCTATGAATATATTATGTAAATGGTTGACGTTGATTATTTTAACGAAGAAGTTATTTTAAACAAATACGATAAACTATCGATAAAAGATAGTCAGGTGAATGAGAAAACCGCTGAAAATAATAGATGTACTGAACGAAAGAAACAGAACAGAAAAAACAAGATAGAGAGAAGTGCACGGTCCTTCACCCCAACGATGTAACGTGGCATTTTAGTCATGCATACGTTAGACTTAATACGCCATCATTTTCTACTGATCCCATAAATATTGTATAACATGAACATATGAATCTAGATGAAAAATAATGTTTTATTGAAATATACCTGAAAACACCTCTCCTCTTGCGGGCAAAGTTTTTTCAATATTGTGCCTTGGTCAGGTCCCGCTTTGAAGTTGCCCTGATGACCAGCGAGCTGAATCCAAGGGTACCTCTGCTTCTTGTAGGTCTGGAAGAATGGCGTCCACTGCACTATGTTGCGGAGCTTACGCCATCTTTCTGATTGCTGGAATAGAGAAAGAAGAAATTGAGTACTTTGTAGACGCATTGCTTGTTATTATCCGTCCAGTAGGTATGTTGTTGTTGGCCTAAAGTTTTTCAAATATGCACATATTTTAAAGATAAGGCAGAATTTGAATTTCAATATTTAATTTTATCTAATAATGCAATCTATCGTTACTGGGTATGATAAGAGATGATTTAGATGTAACGTTTTGATATCGCCAAATTGTTATTCAAAATCAAATTTCGTCCTTGACAGTTTTCTGTCGAGACAGTTAAGTACATCAAACCCATATTTTAGTTAAAAAAGATATAAGGTCACCGATGATACAATAGCCGACAGACATCAGAAAAACTTGAAGAAAAACAAACAATTGATGAAAACAATAGGACCATTGAAAATATGAGACAAACTACTCCTTTGGGTCCCCTATTCATAGTATGTATAATATTTTTCCCACATTACGAGTGTATTGACTATCTATTTGTTGACGTTATAGATAATTATGATTAATGTGTCGCTTGTATGTTTCCTACGACCCAGTTTTATAGTAAGTAATTCATTTTGCAGAATTGAATAGGCTTGCGAACTTGCGAATGACGTACAGTGGTTTATGATTTTGTTGTAACGTGTAAAATAAAATGTCGTGTGTCGTCAGGCTGGTTTATTGTTGCCTTATTGGTTTTGTGATAGCAACCAGCTGGAAATAGCCATGGGATTCGTTCTCATACTTTAATAGCAATGAGAATAAGGCCATCACAGCAGGAGGCCCAGTATTATGCCTTGGTCAATCCTCAAAATCATACATTTTATTAAAGATAGCGAGAACGATCAAAATGCATACAGTAAATCCAAGTTGACATTGAATGCTAACCAAAATTATTTTTATGTATGTCAAATATTTAAGCATTCATTATGTACTGTACTCTAACACTCACATGAGGAAGTACCTAAACCCTTGTCCTATTTTAAAATATACCAATTAATGGAACTGATAACAGTGTATGTCAATACGGATAATGGACTGCTGTTAATTAACAATTATTATGAAGGATAAACAGGTAACTCATTAGCACTAGTGAATAACGATACAGTTCATCATAACACAAATGAATATTAAATTGATAATTGTATTGGACAACTAGAATTCCTTATTCTTGATGATTTTGATGACATATTTCATGTACTTGGTATTAAGTTGCCAGGGAATGATGCTGCAATGTAATGATAGTTTAGCCTTTCTATTGTGTCTGACTGATTATGCCCTTGATATCATATAAGGTGCCTGTTCTACGAAACCCATTGATATTAGCACGTAGTCCTTCATTGAAAATTTGATGTTATGGTGGACTACTTAAAAACCATATTGTTGCATAATGCTATGGCAGTCACTCTCTCTCGCTATTTGTCACCTACTTTGAATCCAATACCTCTTTAGTTCGTATAAATATTATGAATGAATTAAGGCAGGTGCTTGCCAAATATTTGGTTAAGTAAAAAAGTGAAAACATCAGTTATGTTAATTTTGTTTTTTTAAGTAAAGTAGTGTCCTCATCTAGGCATTCAAAACGAAGATGAACATCTGTTTGACCCCAAGGAAGGACTAGATTATATCTTATCTAATGCAAATCTTAACTGCTTGTAAAAAGATTGACTTACAAATTCTGTATGAATAATTAAAACTACCAAGTCTGATCTAATAGTCATCCATGATTGAATTAATTTAAATTATAGTTTGTGAAGTAATGTGTGAACTAATATTATGAGTATTTTGAGAAGAGCTAACCAATATTAAGTGAGTAAATGATATATAAGGGAAATCATTAGCAATAATAAATCATGATAAAAAAAACAGTAATGTCAAAAATATGAATTATAGCAGTAGTAGCAGTAGCATGTCTTGTAGGTACCTGTGATACTAAATACATTTGTAAAATTATAAAGATATATTTTTTTATGTTTTGTTAACCTGTTCTGTCAAGGTGTTGAACAGAGCAGGTTACCAAGAAAAAAAAGATATTTAATTTAGAAAAACAATTACAAAAACCAACCTTCTTATGGCTATGCACATAAGCACAGAAAACAACATCCATAAAATCCTCCATGGTCACACAAATATTTGCCGTATACATTGTTATTAATCAGTAACACCACAACAACACAAAAACGAAAGCTTGAAGCAGCTAAATATGAGCACGACTCTTGCGCAAGGATAACAGTCAAGTTATGACTTTGCAACGGCGCGAAACACACTGAACAACCCGTTCGTTACTTCGCCAATATAAACTATTTTATCAATCCACTGACTCACGGGGGACGGTATAGACCGCAGAGACCATACTATGACGTCAATGTATGCGTCTGTTACATTAAATCCATCAATTTGCGGAAATTGAATTTTTCATAGGATTTTTGTTAAAATTACATTATACACTATATCAAAATTCTGTCCAATTTCTTCAAGTTCATGTAGTGACGCAAATATATTGAGAATTAATTAGGTTCAACGTACTAATTAAAATGTGCATAATTTTAAATTAAACAGTTATTGTTCGTTCTAACTTAAAAACAATATAATTGGTTCTACTGAAGTTTAGAATTTTAACGGTATCAGTTGCCTGGACGTCAATTTATTTTTTTGACACGACCTGTTTGCAAATTCCTTTTATTCATTTTCTACATCAACTTCAAAAATGCTAAATACAGCTCATATACTACCGAATTTGTATTTGAAAAGAGGCAAAGAATCTAGAATTATGTATTCATTGGTCTATACTAATATAATAAACCTAAAAAGGTTTTTTGTTTGTTTAGAGGAGCTAATCTCTGAAACTGCCAATCGGAGTAGAAAAAATATTTTTGTATACTATATAACCAAAAACGTAACACGGGTGATACAACCTTGTGAATGAAGTCGCAGGCGGAAGCTAATGGTCTTTCAATGTTCTGGAATAAAGAGCTTCTTGTACATAGCAGTAGGTGTTTCAAAAGCTATCTTATAAAGATGGTGCACCAGATTCCTGTTATTAATTAACAAGCAATTAAATGAATTGTTTCCCAGAAGTAGTATATTATTATGTCACCGGAGTTACCCACTTCTGATTTTGTTAACAATCCCATCATCACTTAAAAACGATCTTGATTGAGGATGAGTCTACTTGGTGGTAATAAAAAGAATTGTCGTAAAATTACTGCTTATTTAGTTTCAAATGTAGAATCGCCATTTAAGGACACAAGCTGCTTCATTTTTTCTAGAAATTTCTATGGCTAATGGTTAGGACTAGTTGTGAGGTTTAGGTGTGCAAGATTGGGCAGTACTTTTTTATTCATGGAGAATTGATTTTGTGTGCCAGCTGCTGCTTAGGGTTTAAAAGAGTAGCAGTAGACCTCTTTGTGAAGGAGCCCGTCCAGTGTGTTCAATTAGAAGGGTATGAGTGTCGGTGTAATTACAGTCCCATGAGACATTTCATCTCTGTCCCTGGGATGCAACGCATTATATTGCAGATGTCTGTAGGTAGCGGTGACCACTAATCATCAGGGGGGCCGTCGGCTTGTTTGCCATCCAATGAAATTAAAAAAATAAAAGGCTTTTAATATTAGTCTTTAGGCAGACCACGAAAGAGGTAGTGGAACGAATAGGAAATAGAAAGCACGAAATCGCGAAAGATAGAAGAAATAAAGGGAAGCCTTTACCCAGGAGTGGGACAGCATAAGCTAACAAAACAAAGTTGCCCATCAGTCCATTTAATACACCTTTGAGAACCGTGGAAGAGTATATTCCGCTCTAATTGTTTCTGTATAAAATGCAAAGTATTATAACAATTAAGTAGCCGTTCCATGACCTAATTTCTGTACAGTTGAATCATACCCTCGTAAATGCATTTACGTAGGTAGATACTCGTTTACCGTCAAAGTAAATAATATTTGTCATCGAAATGGCAGTTAAAGTAACAATGCAGCAAAATTTGATGCGAAATTGGAAACTGTTTGCGTGAAAGACTTACGTCACTTACTAGTTTATGATAACAACTAAGATATCCAATTTACAAAAACGTTAATTGATTCCGAAGTTACGTTTGATAAAAAATAACGTTAGGATTTTCGTTGAGACGTCATCGTAATCGTCGGAAATTGGTTAAGGTTTAAAGGGAAAACCATACGAAAATTAGAGACGTGTTACATCCGGATAACGTTAAATTCAATGCGTAGTTACTTTCCAAAAGGGAAGACTAATTTCCGTCGTCCATGTACGATGCCTATTCCACTAAACGCGGGTTTTACCAGGACTGCACGCACTTGGTAGAGGATAATGTAATAATGATGGTTGTAATACAACGTCGTCAACGAGTCTGCGCTGTTTCAACGGCCCATTCGTGTGAAGTGATTCCTTAGTCACCATTGCCGACTCATAAGAGTTACTGTAATATCATACCGTAACTGGCAAAGGCGACATAGATCGTCACCGTTACTGCGTATTGGAGAATCTAGGTCTTTCGTGTTTTCTCGTAATGTAAACTGTTCATCAGTGGTCTCTTAGATAACTTAGAAAGTACTTGATGACGTTAAAACATATTGGCACATACTAGGTTTTTTATCGGTTACCAAATCCTTTAGAACAGAATCAACTGCTTGTATTGTAGTAGTCTTTGCTCTAGCATGAATATTGGGTGTGCTTCAAACAACTTACTATCGTACTTAGCACAGTTGAGAGCCATATAATAAAACAAACTTCTTCTTCTTCCACATAACAGGCTTATGTTTGAAGTCAAACACTATTCTAACTACACAGTACATAAGTGCTCTAGTCTCTGTAGCAAAAAGAAAGTTTTCTGAAGAAATTATGCTTGGCAACAAAAATTTTTATAACGGTTATCGAATTTTTAAGAAAAAGCCTTTGTATAAAGACGTTAGCTCCTTAATAAAAGTGGTTTGTGGATAACTGTTAAAACAATGTCCAAAGGTTATTAAAATCATTGGAGTAGGTACTTTTTTATGATAACTGAGAGTAGCTTCTTCATTGACGTCAGAATTTGATAGCGGATTTCGTTCCGTAAAACTTGATTTGGCATGACAAATTATATTTTACCACCATCACGCCTGTATTCCCCGAAGGGTTAGGCAGAGGTGTACCAATGTACACCCACAGTTCGCCGGTATATTTACGTCCCATGTAATAGAGGGCGAGCTTATAAAAAAAAAAAAATTTTGCGACTAATAATCTTGATAGAATTTAAAGTTGCTATAAAAATGTGGAACTGAATATGAAACTCGGGGTGTTCCCTAGGGCTCTATAATTGGTCCATTATTTTTCTCACCGCCGCGCCGTAAGCATACTTAGAACTTTATTAGTTCTTAATCGAGGAATTGATTTTGTTATGTTGTTGATTTTACGTCATCTAATGAGAGTATTGATGTAATATGCCTATACACTCGTAACGCACATTTAATCATCATCTCTACTAATAATCTACACTTCTCCTTCTTATCGTGTGGGCAGTAAGGTCTAACGAACCCAAACACCCTAGTGACAGAGTTTCTAAACCGTCTCAAGGGCCTCTGACATGGTTACCGATGTCAGTGATGTCCAAGATAAACTTAGAAAGTACATATGAATTAGGAAAAGTCACATTGGCATTGGCATTGGTTGGCATTGTCATTTGTTTTTGTAGTGTCGTGATGCCCCAGTGGTTAAGGCGCCCGCCTCCCATGCACGAGGTTGTGGGTACGCAACCGGACACGGGCAAGTACCAATGTGATCTACACTAATATTATTAAAAGGAAGTATATCTTAGTTGTAACTAATAAACTTAAAAACTACTGGACAGATTCCAAAAATTCTTTTACCGTTAGAAAGTTACTTTGTCACTTAGTAAGACTATATAACATCACGCTACGAGTCATGGGATCGGAGCATTAACCAAAGACGTAACTTAACGCGAGCGAAAACCGTAAGAGGACGAAGTCGTGGCAAGTTCTCTAGTATTATATTATAATAAAAAAACTTAAAAATAGTCATCTTTACTCGAATCAAGGCTAATCGTTGGATCGCTAAGGAAATGACATTGATTGTTTGACGTCACCAAATCTAAATGCAAAAAATTATAAGTTTAGAGAATCTAGGTTGAATACATTGTTTCTATTGCGACAATATTCTTATTTATATTTCATGTTAATAGACTGTTGTTGTTTACTAGTATATTCTTGGTAATATTTTTATTTCACGTTTTTTTTTATTCGGGTGGAGTTCAGTACCTACTTCTAAGCATTTCCTCTGTCTCGTCGGTGCATGTTTACCTACCTACATACAAACTTTTGATAGTAGGTAGGTACCACACATTAAGGTGGATCCGTATAATATTTAAATTATAACAACACAAACTGGACAAGTTCCCAAAATACTGGTAGCATTGCCACGTTTTATGGCAAACCTGATATTTTTTCAAATGAAAAAGCCAGTCTTCTGGTCACGTGAACACGATGATTTTAATAGTTATCATTAATTAAATACATATTTGTCACGCATTGATTTTATCAGCATAAAGTCTGACAACCAGTCTTATCGTATTACCCATTACTGGGTTGTGGAGATCTGATAGGCAGTCGCTCCATGTAAAATACTGATATTCAGCTGCATCCGGTTCGACTGGAAGCCGACCCCAACATAGTTGGGAAAAGGCTAGGCAGATGATGATGATTTTATCAGCATAAAATCTAAAACAGCGTTTCAATTTGGTGGGTTAGCGAATGATGCTAAGGAAGGAAGCTACAAACACATCATCTCTAACAATATATTGAAAAAGGAAATTGTCAACCGCAGACCAGACCAAAAAAAGGTAAATATACTATGACGTCATAATTCGAATTGTTTTTATTTTCTATTTTTCCTGTTTTGATAAGACCAACAACGGAACATATCTATCAAACGTTATTAAATTAATATTAAAATAATCGTATCCCGTTAAATATAAAGCAACAATGTGGAAAACCCCGACTACATAGGAAAGGAAAAACACAATGGTCTATGTACCTATTGTCTTTACATGATGCCATTCCAGCCTTTGTTTCTACGGGACTAAGTGGTATTCTGTACCGTGTCGAGACGGCGCGTTCGTGTACCACGCGCGCCTCAAAGAGATGTCAGCAAACTTGGATGGGGCCACTGAGGGCCGATGCCTGCCGGGGCTGCGGGTTGTTCGAAAGATATACCGTGCCCCCGGAACGCAAAGGGTATATGAAGGAACATAGACGGGTTTTAGTCAGTAAAAGTCTGACACTCCCTCCCGCCCCGCCCGGGGCGGGGGAAGTTATTTTATGATTTCCCGCCTTAAAAAAAGCCTTTGTTTCTACGAGACTTTCAGTGGTATTCTGTAAATATCCCTTGATGAATTTAGATGAAGTGAGCTGGCAATCCCTAGCATTAGCAGGGTGCTTGTTATCCTGGTTGGGTCTTTATTCTTTTGGGTGTTCCCGAGGGGCACCTAATTACTAAGCCTCCGTTCTCCGTATGTCTGTCCGTCTCTCCGTTTGTCTGAAAGCGGGCTGTATCTCATAAACCGTAATAGGCAGAGAGTTGAATTTTTCAGAGTATGTATTTCAATTGTCACTATAGAAAATCCTACTATCCTACTTTCCACTAATATTATAAATGGTAAAGTTTGTGAGGATGGATGGAAGGACGGGTGTTCGTCACTCTTTCACGTTTAAACGGCTGAACGGATCTGGATGAAATTTGGCACTGATATAGATTGTAGTGTGGAATAATAACACATAAGATCGTATCCTTTGCATATCCTGAAAAAAATGCAAGGTTCCCGTAGGATAATAATTATTTCAAATTTGAAGCGAACCAAGTCGCGGGAAGAAGCTAGTAATGAAAGAAAATAAATTTAAACATTAAAGGGAGTCCCCATAACATAGACGTAGAAGAAACATACCCCCACGAATGTATTCCCCGAAGGGTTAGGCAGAGGTGTACCAATGTACACCCACAGTTCGCCGGTATATTTAGGTCCCATGTAATAGGGGGCGAGCCTATTGCCATTTACCGGGCACAAATCCAAACTCCGAGCTGCTACTGAGAATTTCATAGAAAAACCCAATAACACTTTTTGCTCGACCTGGGAATCGAACCCGGGACCCCTTGCACAGCAGTCGCACTTGCGACCACGAGACCAACGGGGCAGTCCCGGGCGGCGGGGGGGGTAGAAGAAACATGTTCTTTAAATGTTGTATTATAAATATTGTCCGATAGAACTTTTGGCCGGTTCTTTTCATATTATTGCTATTACAATTGACCCCCAAGCCGGACGATTATTTTTCCGGTTTCATTTTAAAATCTATAATTTTATATTCACTTTATAACATCGCCATAAAAACTGTATTTATTAGAATCGCAAGCGATTTTCACACGGAACCAGTTTGAAGCACGTTTCTATTGTTGACAGTGGTTTGACGTAGGTATAAACTCTGTTTAGAGGTCGAAAATACAAAATTATAAAATCTTAGGTGTCGACTGGATCTATTCAATTCTAAAGTTTTAAATGAAGCTAGAATTCATAAATAATAACATTAAACTATTTAGGAAACTCCTGAAAGAAGAATAAAGGTCCCTACCGGAGCTAATAAAAGAGCTTGCATTGTTGAATGTATTTTAACTGCCGCTTTAACGACAAATAATAAGAATATAATAATATATGTATATGAATGTATATGTATGTATTACGACTCGACTGCTACGCTAGAGGTCGTGGGTTCGATTTCCAGGTCGACCAAAATTTGTGCCCGGTTAATAGCAACCGGCTCGCCCCCTATTACATGAGACCTAAACATACCGGCGAACAGTGGGTGTACATCGGTACACTACCACTGCCTACTGCCTAACCCTTCGGGGAATACAGGCGTGATAGTATGATGGAATGATGGTATCTAACTTTCAAAATATGAGATCTACAAAAACGTTACAAAAAACTTCAAACTGAGAACAATAAACAATAAGATATAACAAAAACTTCAGTTGCTAATCAACTTTACGATTATATAATTGGCATATACTGCAACAAAAAATACCTTAACAATAGTTCCGATGTTAATCAATCAAATTATAAAAACACGCAACACCTAAAATTCACACTGCCCAACTAATTTTCTCATACTTTCTCTATCCTTCCTATATTCTTTAGTGTCATTAGAGAGAGACGGAAGACGGTTTCACATGTACTGGGAAGTGGCCAGATGCCATTATGTCAAGTACATTTATGACGCACGCGCAGCCTTTGACAAAACGCATCTGCTAACAAGTCCTTTACGTATGTTTGTATTTATTTTTGTTTGTTTATTTTTAAAATTTTGTTCTTTAACGTTGAAGCGAGGTGATCTAAACATTTTATAGGAAATAGGAATCCGTCTCTCATATTTTCGGAAGGTTATAATAAATTGCAAGGTTGTATTTCAGGGTTAGAAAAGTTATGGATCAATGACAGGTTAATGATCCTAATCATTTAAACGATTAAACGTGTAGCTACTTATTTATGTTTGTTTTGTGAACATTTCTGAAGCCTGTTTGCGTATAATATCTTAAGTCCAATGTTTTTAATGGACTCAAAAATATTTTTGTTCATAATTATGTAGGTATTAATAGAATATTGTTTATTAATATTAATTTATCTTTTTATAATGATGCTGTAATTCCACATAAACTGGAAATCAATTTATTTTATTTGTATTACCCGCCTATAATAATGCAGCATTATGATTTTATCAAAATTTTGCAAGCCCACCTGCCCACCTGATGGTCAATGGTCAAATGTGACTATGAACATCTACCTAACAACAAGTACCTAATTAAAAACGAGTAAAATTATGCTATATGTATAATAAGTACCTAATAGCTCACGTTATTAGATATTATGTTACAAAATGAATGTTTATGTGCGCGTTCAAAAAACATAAAAAATATCGATGTCACGTATGTAAGTACAATTACATTTAACAGTGTTTAGCATAACAGTATGTAAGACTAGGTACCTAGTTGTATACATTTATTGTAACGGTAATATGTATTTTTAGTTTTTGCATTATAATTAGGTTATAAGATTTAACCTTATAAATATTTGAATAATACAAACACGATAATATTCGTCCCTTTCAATATTTGAGGTAGTATCGAAAAAATGTAAAACAACTACTAATTGTTGTTTGTGTCGTTGGATGGCAAACCAGCCTCACCTGATGTGCTCACCGCTGCCTAAACACATCTGCAATACCACAGGCCACAGCCTTTGCAGATGCGTTGCCGTCCCAGAAACAAAGATAAAATGCATCATGTGTCTGTAATTACACCGACACTCATACCCTTCAAACCGGAACGCAGTAACGCTGTTAATTATGGCATCAACAAATTTAAATTGAACATCGACATATAAAGATATCTTCATAAACTAAAAAAATATTTAAATTTAGCTCTTAACAGAACTAAATTATCTCTAATGTTCAAAGAATCTATTATAATGTCCGGTCCTTAAATAGAAACAATGGCGCAATGTGCGCAGACGCATGCCGTTATACTCAAATTGATCTATTACATGAATTTGGGGAGGCCTTGGAGCTAGGCCGTAATTCAATAGACACGAATAGAAACTGAATTATCCAGTTGAAATGTCAAACAAGTACCTACATTTTGAATTGATTGAATAATTTGATGATAGAAATAGATATTGTGGTTCGCTAACTTCGGATGTCTGCTGATATTTTTGAATGGACTGTTGATGTTTGACACGCTTTTTCTCGTGACTTTGGTTGCGTGAATTCTCTTTTAAGCTTGCGGTTTATTTTTAAATAATGTATCTATAGCACACAGGAATAACATGGCCTATTTATTTTATAAAAATATTTGTGCGTTATTATAGCCTGTTCTACAAAGAAAAAATTTTTTCTGTTGTAAAAGAAACTCCATGGACATATTATAATATATAGATTCTATAAAATATGTCCATAGAGTTTCTTGCTCGTTCTTCTCCATAGAGACCTACGTTTTGGAACGAGCAATTAGCTTCAACTTACTGTGAACTTCTTGACAATTCAAAAGTGCCTGTAAATAGTCTAACTGAAATAAATGATTTGACTTTGACTTTGAATGTTACGCTTCGACTAACGGGATTTGGCGAAACCTGGTTATAGCTAGAAATTGACTAGATAGCTAGAAGTTGAACTTTTGTACCTACTTTGTTACCCGGAACACGAATGCATAGTGTTAAATTCCTATAAAACACATGCCAATCGCATTCCTAGTACTAAATATATGATTTAATACGTCATAAAACCATATACATTTTAAATTTTCCTGTATACATTTTTCCTTTTAAAAGAATGATGAATGTACGTCATCATAGGATGATAAAACCATTTGTGTCAAATAATAGGTCTTGTTTCGTAGAATGAAAGTGTTGGCAGGGATTCCCTTACTACATATTAGGTACAGTAATTGATAAGAGCTATTTTAGTAATTAATTACTGTGCGTTAATTATTGTAGGCATTTATGGTCGGTCTAGTTCCCAGTATATCTTTATTTATATACTTAATTAGCACGTGTCTATGTCACTAAACTCCTCTCGTCTCTTAAACGTCTGGACCGATTTTGATGATATTTTGTGTAAGTCACTGGATGGTTTAGATTCATAATTGGACTCGGTAGATGGCGCTGCAAGTTAACGTTCGTTTAGACAACACCATTCGGTTCCGCTAATATTATAATATATTAATGTATGTATGACCTACAAGTTCAAATTATGCAAATATTATGAATGATTTAGAGATTGAATCAAAAATGGTATCGTTCACACGATCTAACTCAAAGATAACATTACATTTGAATATTTAATTTGTAATGGCATCTTTAAAACCTGCAATACCAATTTATATTTTAATATACACTATCACAGATGTTATTTATATCATGTATTTTTCAGAATAAATAAACTGTATTACTATTTGTACTAATATAATAAATCTGAAGATTTTTACACGCTAATCTCTTGAAAAAAATATTATTGTATAGGCCATATTTCATCACGCTACGACCCACCGGAGCAGAACAGTAGCCAAAGACGTAATTTAAAAACCTTTTAAACGTAGTTGTAGACAGAAGCTATTTATATAAATAAATCAACAGCTAAAAAAACATAATTCAGTCTATAGTTTGAGCAAAAATAACAACAGGCCAATAGGTAACAACCTCCCATTATCTAATAGATCTAAAGGGAAAAATGCCAAATTACTGCGTACAATGCGAATCCCGTGATTGTATGGAGACCACGTCACTGTTGTACTTGACATATTTGTTAGAGGACGAGGCATTGACATTCTAGCTAGAACCAAACCTTTGACATTGAATTCGTTCCGTGATTTCGCTACAATACGAGGTATTTGGCGGAATTTCATGGAAATATTGGGACTTGAGCGTGGAAATTGGTATTAGCGTATAGCAGAGTAGTGGGTGAAGTAGTAATGTGGTTGATAATGATGGTAATGAAGTTTTGACTACCCCGTTGGTCAAGCAGTCGCAAGCGCGGCGATTGAGCGTGGGGTACTAAATTGGATTCCTAGGTCGGGCTAAAAGTGGTATTGGAATTTTCAATTACCTACAAATATCTCATTAACAGCCCGGAGTTGGGAAGTTGGTCCTGCGACTAATCTCTTACCAGCCCCCCTACCCAAGTCACAAACGATAAACGCAAACGCTGAGTAGGCTTTAATAGATCTTAAACTTTATGTGCTTGGTTTTAAGTTGAAGATCTAATGAAGATTGCATAGCGTTTTCGTTCGTTCCAGTCGCTAACGCTTAGAAATCTTTAATAGATTTTCAAATTAAGGCTCTTGGGTTTTAAGTTGAAAATCTATTGGTACCTACCGAGCGTTTACGATTATCGTTTGTGACTTGGCTAGGGGGGCAGTTGTGTCGGATTGCCGACCCATATGAGAGTTAGGGGAGATTGAATGGGCACGCCTCGATTGAGGCGGTAAGTCCCCTCTTTGAGGAGTGGCTGGAGCGGCGCCACGGCGCCCTCACCTACCGCCTGACGCAGGTCCTCACCGGACACGGATGTTTCGGGAGGTTCCTGCACCTCATCGGGCGGGAGGAATCGCCCGGGTGTCACCATTGTGAGGATCGCCCCGAGGACACGGTGGAGCATACTTTGGCGGTGTGCCCTGCTTGGGCCGAGCACCGCCGAGTCCTCGAGGCGGCCATCGGCGGCGGCGCCCTCTCGCGTCCGGCACTGGTTCAGGCCATGGTCCGGAGCGAGGGGGAATGGGAAGCAGTCGCCTCCTTCTGCGAAGCTGTAATGCTAGAGAAGGAGGCGGCGGGACGGGAGAGGGAAAGGAGGGTCCCCCGTCCCAGCGGCCGCCGCGGTAGACGATCCGGGCGTCGGGAGCCACGTGACGACTCCCGGCCACCGTAGACGCGGGTCTGTGGACGGTGAGCAATGGGTAGCTCACCGTCCGTACGTTCACTAGCGACAGACCGTGTCGACGGCGCGTTCGTGTTCCACGCGCGCCTCAAAGAGATGTCAGCAAATTGGATGGGGCCACTGAGGGCCGATGCCTGCCGGGGCTGCGGGTTGTTCGAAAGAGATACCGCGCCCCCGGAACGCAAAGGGCACATGAAGGAACGTAGACGGGTTTTAGTCAGTAAAAGTCTGACACTCCCTCCCGCCCCGCCCAGGGCGGGGGAAGTTATTTGATGATTTCCCGTCTATAAAAAAAATAAAATAAAAAAAAAGTGGAGATTGAATGCACATGTGTCTTCGCACACATTTGTGCTCAAAGACGGAAATTGCTAGTGTAACATATTTGGCATATCGAATTAGTTCGTCGTAACTTATTTATTTAATGAAAGATTACGGTTTGGCTCAAAATAGCAGAACCACGCTCAAATTATGCTAACTAAAATCAAAGACACATCTTGACCAATGGATAATAATTATCTGAATTTACGCTTCAAATATTTCAGATAAGCTAATCGTCTTCATAGGTATTAGCATCAATTTTAAGCACATAATAATAACAAGAAGTAATTAGCCATTGTTGTTGACCCTAAAGAATTTTTGGGTTATGGTGGGTGTGTCCAAGGCCAAGGTGTCAAAGCACTTAGTACTTTAGTCAGCCGTGTCAAACCTTTGACTTTGGGAAATTCTATGGAATTCCTAAACTTCACGAAAATGACACATTTTGTTGCAAGAAATTGTTTTTATTTATTCGTTACTATATACCCGTGGTGTCACCCGCGTTCAGTTACGTCTTTGGTTACTGCTCCGCTCACGTTGGTTGCAGCGTGATGTTTTATACGTATAAACCTTCGTCTTATATCACGCTATCTATCGATGAACCGCATTAACATCAGTTGCGTAGTTTAAAAGATGCAAGCGCACAGACGACGGCAAGCGACTTTGTTTTAAATTATGTAAAGACGATGAACAAGGTGCCGTTTTTGCACCCTCGTCAACTTATGCCAATGTTCACATCAGACATCCACACTAATATTATAAATGCGGAAGTTTGTGAGGATGTATGTTACTCAATCACACCAGAATGGCTGAATGGATCTGGATGAAATTTAACAGAGTTAGATTATACTCCAGAATAGAAAAAAATACGGTTCCCTTGGGATAATATATTAATTTTGACGCGAACGAAGACACGGGTGGAAGCCAGTCACTAATAAATATACGTAATGGACATATTTCAGAGGCAATAAATCGATCAATTGGGCATATCTATATTTATATATCTTGGTCTAAGCAGCCTGGTTCTACGTCGGCTCCTTTCCGAGACATACAGCGCGCATTGATGGACAGACAGACAGACAAATTGTCCACTTTTTGTACTAAACTCGGGACAGATGTAAAGATAGCCGTATTTAGGTACTTTTATGTGTAAATACCAGAAGCTGGCGTGTTCCCAGACTCTTGTGCAACCGTGTCGACGGCGCGTTCGTGTTCCACGCGCGCCTCAAAGAGATGTCAGCAAAATTGGATGGGGCCACTGAGGGCCGATGCCTGCCGGGGCTGCGGGTTGTTCGAAAGAGATACCGCGCCCCCGGAACGCAAAGGGCACATGAAGGAACATAGACGGGTTTTAGTCAGTAAAAGTCTGACACTCCCTCCCGCCCCGCCCAGGGCGGGGGAAGTTATTTGATGATTTCCCGTCTATAAAAAAAAAAAAAAAAAAAAAAAAAAAAAAAAAAAAAAAAAAAAGACTCTTGTGCAGAGTTATTTTATAGGTATGTGAGTAAGACATTTTATTTACTTTTGTTAAATATTATTGGTAACAGTAATTCACAACCATCGACCGATCGATAGATCGACTGCTGCGCTGCGTCTCGTGGGTTCGATTCCCGCACGGAACAAATATTTGTATAACCTACAGATAGTTGTTCAGGGTCTGGCTGTTTGTGTATATGAGTTTATATGTTTGTAAACAAACCCACGATAAGTGGGGCATCGTTTAAAAAAAATACCCAAAGCAATAAATTAACGATTTTATAAAAAAAAGTAGGTACTCTACCTTTTTTTTACTTATTTGTTAACTTTGAGATATTTTTGGAATTAGCTTTTGCATTTGATTTCGTCCGCATACAAGTCAAAGATACGCGCGTGGAATTCATTCGGCTCTATCGCAAAATTTACTGACTAAATTTTACCTGATAAACTGTCTATCTGCTGAATTTCAGCGTCAAAGGTCGAGTAATTTTCGAGATTTTGTGTTTACTTAGTCAGTGAATAAGTGGCTGTGACTTTTCGCTTTTATATGTGTATAATGGTATTTTCTTGTCTTTTGGAGAACACAGTTTCTCTGTAAGGAAAGATTGATTTATCCTACTAATATTATAAATGCGAAAGTTTGTTAGAATGGATAGATGGATGGATGTTTGTTACTCTTTCACTCATAAACGGCTGGATGGATGAAGACGGATCTGGATGAAATTCGGCAATGAGATAGATGGTAAGTAGTCTGGAATAAAACATAGAATACTTTTTATTCCGGAAAAATGTACGGTTCCCGTGGGATAACCAATGAAATTTAATGCGGATGAAGTCGCGGGCAGAAACTAGTCTGTAATATTTACACTAATGTTTATTGAAGATTATCCGTATGGCCCAGTAGTTAAAAGCCCCTGACTCTCATGCACGAAGCTGTGAGTACGCAACCGGGCATGGGCAAGTACTAATGTGACTATTTCTAATTCATGTGTACTTTCTAAGTTTATCTTAGATATCACTGACATTGGTGAAGGAAAAACATCGTGAGGAACCCTGAGCTTTTAATGAATATAAGATCTAAAATCGCCAATCCGCTTTGAGCAAGCGTGGTGATCATGCTCGTGCCTTCTCTGTATGAGAAGAGGCCTTTGCCTTCCAAGGTATAATTTTTGCACGTTTAATTTACGTAACTAAAATTATCTAGACACAACGCCTTACCTGTAAGAATAGACACGACAATTAATGTGAATTATTGTAATGTCGATTCCTAAACCACAATCACACTAATTACTTGTTTTGTACTAACGAATTTAGTTTTAATATTTTATAAGTGCTTTATTACGTCTTGTAGACAGTTGCCTCACAGATTATACTTATCTTGACCAGTGCTCGACCATAGATTACTTAATAATCAGCATCGTCACAAATGGCAATGTTGCCAGCCTTTAAGGCACTTGTCCCATTGACTTCTATGCGGTTGAGTTTTTGATGCCCTATGAGCTTTCTTTTTTAAAATAAACTGTACATAATTTGTAATTTCATTATTATTCCATATTAAGTTTCATTTAAAATAATAAATGAATCAAAATAACAGCATCTGCTGTGTATATTGCTGAGTAGTAAGACGCCGCGCCACTTAAAGCGCGGCAACATTTAAACCAAAGATAATTATATTTTTCTTAACATCTCCCTCCAGAATGGGAGATTAATGTTATCTATTATAATATTTGTCCATGCTTTTGTGTCATTTTAGTTTATTTTTCATCTGATTTTGTAAATAATAAAATTTGTCGTTAAAAACCATTTGACAAAGGTGAGTTCACTGCAGTAAAAAATATTGGAATATTTTTATCATACGTTTTCTTAAATTCTGTACAGTTTTGACCCAAGTATTGGTCTAAGATAAACATGGACATGTCAGCAGTTTCTGTAGAGTTCACCAGTTTAATGGGATTTCTGGCATTTTGAGTTTGTGACGCCAAAATTTAAGCGAACCTCGTAAAATGATCTGATAGCAGATGCATCTGATAATCTTCGTCTAGGTTCTCATTTGGTTCTAAGACAAGGTTTTTACCTAGGAAATCAACTTCGATGTTGTATTTTCCTGGAGAATATTTAATTTGAAAATCATATTTAGTAGTTAGGTAGTGTGTAGATTTAGATCTCTTATTTGTTCATCCGTTCTTGAGTGTATGTTCATATTCTTCAACGGCTTGTGATCTGGAAAGTCAGTTTTCCTACCTACTAACCGATGCTGGTAATACTTAATGGATGCTTTGATTGCTATATGCATTCCAGAAATATAGCTTTCCTTGAGCTTTATTTTTTCTTTGGAGATGTGTGTTACTGGATTTTCCTGTGTTTTCTTGTGGTTGTTTTAGAACGATTCCTATTCCTAGTATACTAGCATCTGATAATCATGTTTGCAAACATGGGTGAATATTGCAGGTTAATGTTTTTTTTTTGTTTGTAGCCTCAAAATTCAAGAAAATGTAATAAAACTTCACTTTTACTGATTATCATTTTAAATAAAAGTGGCTTCCAGAAATGTTACGCACGCCTATATCAACAATGCAAAACGCGTGTACTGCTGTAAACATCTTTATCCCCCATGTCTTGCGAGGAGAAAAATACTGCGCGCCAGTTTCATATGCTGTGAGAAGAATTGCCCAAAATAATACGAAACCTCCAGAAAGTAGTGGCAAAGCCAGTTCAGATAAGCATAAAGATGGCGCCAGTTATGTATTGACTTCAGGGGAGGAGATAAAAACAGATGACAAAGAAAAGAAAAAGCCATTGTTTCAAAACGAAAACTGCAACAGAATTATGATTCAAGCTTTTGGGGGTACAAAAAGGACAGATGATCTAGACCATGTAACGAAAGAGCAGTATTCTTCCCATTCTAACAACATTGAAGAGAAACAAATGAACGAGAAACGGGAAATCATTGAATCGGAAAACACCGTATTGAAACTCCAAGAATCACCTGTCGGAATGCCTGTAATACCTGATGATAGATCGCACTTTGGCATATTCAAAATGTCCCGCGAGCTCATTATTGACGAAGTAATGGATACAACTGAAATTCGTATGTCTGATAGAGAAGTTAGAGAACCGCATTTGAATAGAACTTGGAAAAATGTGAATGAAACTCAAGAAGCACCTACGCATCTCGTACAATCTAACGTTAAAGAAGATGTAAATAACCAAGAAAAACAGGAAAGTAGAACGCTTTGTGACAAATCTGCTGAGAAAATGGAACAAGAAAACAAAGCAGATACATCTAACGTAGTTTTGCCCAAAAATTTGAAAGATATCGGAGAGGTATTAACTCAAAAACTGGAAAACGTAGATGAAACTCCATCAGTTTTAGCTGGACATCCCGAAACTGGAGGTGGAGAAATGAATACGAATCCACAGGCTTTGGAAAGCACGAAAAATACATATATCATCACTGGTGATAATAATGTGCAACAAACACGTGATTTCTCAGACACCATAGACGAAGTAGCCGCACGTTGTTTGCAAAGCCCAATTGGTGAGATGGATGAAATGTTGATAAATGAAATACGAAACTTTGATATACGTAATAATAGTAATAGAAAACGTCTATCAATGAAAAAAATAGACGAAATAAAACCGCAAACACTTAAAAACGACAATGTCGGTGCGTCTTAGATCAGTAGAACTACCACGAGTTGTTGAAACTGTACTAATGTATACAAACAAACAGAAAAAGTAGTTTTACAAAAACATGAAAAGTTTCTAGTTTAAGCTGTACTCCTGAAGTACCCAAAGAGAACGATTCAGAAGATGAAAGTATTGAACAGAAAATAAGTGAAAATGTCCCGCAACTGCTGCAGAAATGGAAAAATCTTTGAACCTACGTACTGAAGATGATATCTCGATCATAGATTACAGAATGAAAAGAATCGTCTGTCTGTTGCGGATTACTACGAAGCTACTTGAAGCGTGACAAGATTTAACCTAAGACCATACCAGGACGCCGCACGCCGTGGTGGCGCTTCCAGGCCTCTCTGTCAACCAAATGCAGAATTATTCCGATCCCGTCACCCTGTTTTGACTTCTCAGGGGTTAAACAGGAATAAAAAGCTTCATCTGTCCTCCTATCACTAATAAGGAAAAATAAATAGGAATGAACAACGAACCTATGTCCCATCTTTGCTAACAGGGGGACACATCAAACTATTAGCATCTGATATTTTCCGATCTGTACCCATAAGGGGACAAAGAAAAGTGACAGATCCGGATAGTCCCAAATGCATGGTTGGCTACGTGACGAAGAGGACGCCTGGTGACGCACCCACTGTACACCTATTTTCATTTTAACGGCAACGCAATCGGACTGCGCCTCTATAGCGTTCCGGTGGGATAAGCTTTATATGAACTATTTTTTTTCATGATCTTATTCAATACCTGACTTCACATACCTACAGACTAAAAATACAGCATTTCCAATTCCCCTAATAACGGGTGAATTATTTATTGTAACGGTGTTACCACACCAATTAATCGGCAGTCGATCGATGGTAAAATTGGTTTGTCGACGTCGATCGAAAGTTTCTACTACTACCAATCGATCGACTACAGTACAGACGCCAGCACATCAAGCTACTGCAATCTGTCAAATTTCTTTAATAGATTTTCAACTTTATCGCTGTAGCATATAGTTCAAAGTTGATTGCGAATATTTGACAGTTTCGGGTCGCTTGATGTACTGGCATGTGTACATGATTGTAGAGCTTCGGTGTAACCCTACGATAAAATCGATTGATTATTTCATGTAATGAATTAATTCATTGCAGTTCCAAGGTCTATTAACTTTGTATCTAAATGTCTTAAACGTATTATATAAATAATTATGTACTCTTTATTGACGTCAAAACATTGAATAATACAGGTAAAACCACAAATGTATTTTAATTACTTAGCGATAAAAATCGACACCAATCCCTCTATTTACATAACTTTCGTAAGGTAAGGTAATACAACATTTTCTTGTCGTTAAGCACGGTTAAGCGTCGTGATAGCCCTGTGGTTAAGGCGCTCGCCTCTCAAGCACGAGGTTGTGGGTTCGATATCGGGAAATTACCAATCTGACTTCTTCCATTTTTTGCACTTTCTTCGTTTATCACACATCACTTACATTAGTAAAGGAAAATATCGTGAGATTGACATAAAACTTGGTTACAGTATGGTCATGAATGTCCAAATCATAGTGTCTTTTTAAAACTGGTTAGTAAGATTAAATAGTAGAAGGCGAGTAGTTTTAAATATTTACTTTCCAAATAAGATCCGTAACAGGGTAGGCGTGTGTATTTTAAATGTTTTATCTTTTTGCGGCCAGTGTAGAAGCGATGTCAGCCCCCTGCTGACCCCTAGCCAAGTCACAAACGATAATCGTAAACGCTCGGTAGGTACCAATAGATTTTCAACTTAATACCCAAGAGCCCTAAGTTGCAAATCAATTAAAGATTTCTAAGCGTTAGCGACTGGAACGAACGAAAACGCTATACAATCTTCATTAGATCTTCAACTTAAAACCAAGCACATAAAGTTAACGATCTATTAAAGCCTACTCAGCGTTTGCGTTTATCGTTTGTGACTTGGCTAGGGGGGCTGATACCTATTAGAATTAGACTGACTCGCTGTGGCTAAAAAGGGATTTGAATCGAAACATTTATTTATTTCTGAAGTATATTTATATTGATAAAGATCCAAGAGAGACTTTCTAAATACTCTATACACTATTTACATCTTTACGAAAAATCGGTACCTATCCATGTTTCGTATGTTATTTAAAAGACAAGTATCTACTCCACAGGTAATAATAATAAAATGGCGATACTCAATAAAGACAAAATAGTATATGATCCACATAACTTACATAATTATTCCAAGAACAGCGAAGAAAATCACACGGAAAATTGTATTACCTGAAAACAAACAACCAAACATTAAAAAACAATTCACTAATAAAAAAACAGCCTAATTTAATTCATACTATCACGCCTGTTTTCCCCGAAGGGTAAGACAGAGATGTACCAATGTACACCCATACTTCGCGGGTATGTTTAGGTCCCATCCCATCCTATTGCCATTAACCGGGCACAAATCCTGACTCCAAGCTGCTACTGAGAATTTCAAAGAAAAACCGATACTTTTTGCTCGAACTGGAAATGAAACCCAAGACCTCTAGCGTACCATTCGCGCTTTGGACCTCTAAGCTAACGAGGCAGTAAGTTTTTCAATTGTAATTCAATTTAATACCAATAACAAAGCTCTTTCAAATAAAAAACTGTAGCAATTTGCAAATGACGTAAATCGGTACAGGAAATTAGCGTATAAAACGCGTATCTATTGAAAAGCACTCGTGCGCATCGGAGCGAACAGCACGGTGTCAATTAACACAGTGAGATAGTTGCTCGATATAGTGGGAGCCTTTTTGTAATCTCAATCCAAACTAATATTATAAATGCGAAAGTAACTCTGTCTGTCTGTCTGTCTTTCTGTCTGTCTTTCTGTCTGTCTTTCTGTCTGTCTGTCTGTCTGTCTTTTCTTCACGCCTAAACTACTGAACCGATTTGTATGAAATTTGGTACAGACATAGTTTGGAACTTGAGAAAGGACATAGGATAGTTTTTATAAAAAAAATAAAAAAAAAAATTATTCCGGACATACAGCTCCATCTATTGGTCAAAAGTCGGCATCAATTCAGTACTATGTGGGTAAAACCAAAAATCTGCCGGAAGTCACTATTCTACGCGAACGAAGTCGCGGGCAAAAGCTAGTTATTAATACAGTAACTGAATGGTTAATGAATCGCTTTGCTCATTGATTCTATTGATTAATTATAAAGGCTAATGGGCGAAATTTTAAGGCCCACTTTCACCAAAATCACTAAACATATTTAGCGCTAAATGTATTTAAATTATCACTGGTATGCAATGATGTTCTAAATACGTTTAGGCACTAAATAAATAAATAAATATCTTGGGACAACTCACACACGGCTATCTGATCCCAAGCTATGCAGAGCTTGTGTTATGGTAACCAGACAACTGATATACATACTTATATAATTTATAAATACATACATATTATAGATAAATCACACCCAGACACAGAACAAACAATCATGCTCATCACACAAAGTTTGTCATGCATGCACGCATACATGTTGTTGCATGCATGTTTGTTTGAAATTTTATTTTATTTTATTTTATTTATTTAGAAAACCAACAGCGATACATATGATATTATACAAGTAAAGATATTACAGTTTAGTAAGGCTAATAATAGGTTTCCCTGCTTAACATAATTTGTATTTACCATACGAACGGACTTTAAACAATATTTAAAAATAAGTTTTTAATTTAGAAGTGAAAGTTAAATACACTACATGTTATGAACAGGGTATGAAAAAAATATTAATTAAGTTAAATTATGAATTAAGCATAGTAAATGCTTTATGGTGAATGGAACGTAGTTGCTTGCTATTTGTTTATATTAGCTATAATCTTTTTAACTTGGGCTTTAAAACTAGGTTTTGTGCAGTTAAATACATCAACCTGAGAGAAGTCGTTGTTGTAGGCTCGCGCAATGCGAGTTAGTACACAATTACTAGCATAGTTAGTTGCATGCCTAGGAACATGCAACATTGGCGTATGGCGAGTGCGTCGTAGGGGAGCATTAAATTTGATCTGTGATAACAAGTCCGGACAATCCAGCCTACCATTCAGAATATCATAAAGCACACACATGTCCAAAACTTTACGTCGTTCGTCAAGTGTTAACAAACCATATGTCCGACAGCTATTTTCGTAGGACATTGGAGGTTTACGGAGGCGGTAGTTAAGGTGATTTATGAATCTTTTTTGAACCCGTTCTATTTGATTTTTGTATATAATATATTGCGGACACCATATTGGGCATGCGTATTCCAGAACGCTGCGAACATAAGCAAAATAAACGGATTTAAGAGCTTCAATGTTTTTAAACGCCTTGCAGGATCTTAGAACGAATCCTAAGTTTTTGTAAGCTTTGCTAGTAATAAGATCTATGTGATTTGAAAATGCCAACCTGCTATCGAACATAACTCCTAGGTCTCGAACTATCTCGACTTTATCAATAGTTATTCCATTAAATTGGTACGAGTACGTTATAGGGATCCGAAATGAATTGAGAGAGTCCTGTTAGACGTACTATTTATTCATTCGTACCGAAGCAAATATAAAGTGTGCAAAAAGACACTTAGCGAACCCGAATCTTGCATCTTCATCATTTAATCTCAAAAAGAAATAAAAAATGAGCCTAGGTAGGTATGGGAACTTTTTGGTTTTGGAGATATTGTAGGTCAAATTTACTCAAAATCTGAAGGCCAAATCCACTATTTATAGACGTCCAAAATCTAGTCACAAGCTCATTTCAGCGACAATTAATTTAAAAAAATGTTGGTAAATTACAGGCATTTTATATAGGTTGACATAGAGATCATATTGTGATCGTTCCTAAATATTGTAAAATTGCCCATCTTCTTCCCTCTCCACTTCTAGCTGTTTCGCTACCTACTTCCAAAAGTTTAGTTAAGAAAACGTACCAAATACACAGACACACTCTTATTTGCATACATAAAAATATATGAGCGGATTTTTATTGATACAACCGTATCTTAAAGTAATTTCAATCCAAAACCACCAGTTAATGAGATCGCAATTTAAAATAGTAACTTTTAACTGTGTCAAGGTGATGGCCGTCAATAATACTAATTGATTAAATTATGATTATAACTGTTTCGGTTAATTAAAATGTACACTTACATTTACTAAGCTATCATACATGCCATCACGCCTGTATTCCCCAAACTTTTAGGCAGAAGTATATCAAAGTATACCCACAGCTCGCCGGTATGTTTAGGTCCCAGTAATAAGGGGCGAGCCTATTGCCATTAACCGAGCTGCTACTGAGAATTTCATAGAAAACCCCAATAACACTGTTCGACCTGAGAATCGCGCAGTCGCGCTTAGGACAACTAGGCTAGCAAGTAGTTCATTACAAATTTACATTTACAAAGAAAATAATTACACGTTTCAGGTTCATATATGAATATGTTATTAAGAAATTATAAAAGAGAATTGTAACTGGTTCATATTTCGTGGCTATAATTATTTTCACTTAAAATCAGCCGGTAATCGTTTTGATATTTACGATAAAAAAGAAAGTAGAGTTGACACAGAGATTTAGCCAAACTGGAGCAAGCACAAAAACCGGTCAAAAGTATTCCGTACCACCGTGCAATAATAAGGTCGAGTTACAACAGCTGTGACAAACAAACAGGCTTGTAACAGAAGGACAGACAAACGGACGGATGAGCGAGAGCATTATAGTGCTCCATATGCATCCTTTGGGCACGAGACCTTATGAAGAAACATGACCCTAATTTACTCTTGATTCATTGTCAATCTAATCGAGAGAGGAAAATGAGTCAATTTTCAAAGTCAAGAGCGTTTTCGCCGCACACCATCTCATACAATTTCTACATAGCATTAACAAAGTCGCTTCCTCTTTTAAATTACGCATCGGATTTTAATACGTTGTTTTCTTCAATAGATAGAGATACGTATAAAACATCATGCTAAAACCAACGGGAGCGGAGCAGTAACTAAAGACGTAACTGAACTGAAACTGAAAGTAATAGCTACAAAACTCTTGTTCAAAAAACATTCTTAACTGACTCTCGACTTAAGTATGTTGCGTATACGTATCAAGTTTAATTAACATCGGTTCATTAATTTCGAAGATCTAGTTTCATAGTTTCTCTGAGATACCATAAGACATAAACGCTCCTGTTTTTATCCTGGGTAAGCTCACTCCATCATCGTCTTTGTGTTTCTCACCTCTCACCCAGATTAGAGACAAGCTTACCAATCTCGAATTAATAAAAAAAAAAATATATACTTTTTCCCCATTTATAGTTCAAAGTAATCAGTTATAAAAGATAATAAATAAGACGATATTGTTGACAGTATAGTCATTATGAAATGATTTATAAAATCCCAGACAAGTAACATATCATATTAAATCATAGCAAATATTAATCATGTCAAAACTGTCAGCTTCGGTTAAAGCTGTTTATTTGGTTTATAAAAAGCGGTGCTGGTAGTAGCAGCTTCGGTTCAATTTTAATTTTGTAGCTTATCGACGTTGAGGGCAATTCTCGTAATCTCCAGGAATGTTTCCATTCTAATCTTTGACTCAGTCTGGCAAAAATGCCTCTACTTTTAATCCCCGCCTCAAAAAGAGGGGTGTAATTAGTTTGACGTGTCTGTGTGTCTGTCTGTGGCACCGTAGCTCTTAAAGGGCTGAAGCGATTTGAATGCTTTGAAAACAGGTTTCCTAGCGATGGTTATCAAAATCGGTTCAGCGGTTTCAAGGTTATCAGCTCTTTTTCAGCTGCGGTAGGAAACCTTATTCGTCTGTTTGGTTGAGTTACTTAAATTTTTAATATTATTACATGTAATAAATTTTTGAAATTGATTGTCGTTGAGATGACATAGCGACTAGATTTTAAATGTTTTTAGTAACTACTAAACAAATACACAAGAAAAGATAAATGATATTTAATTGATCTCGTAATTTATAAATCATCATATTTAAAACCAATGGCGGGCAAATTAAAATGCCTTCCCCGTCCACTTCATGGCTTACGGGCCTGGGGTTAGCCAGCCTTGAAACCCACCATCTATTGTCACTCCTATCCACGCTCCGCTAGTTTTGTTTAGACAGACGTCACGCTTGATATTGGGGCAACAATACTAATGTTTACATACTCATACATATGATGTAGAACTGGGCCAGAGATGACGTCAATGCTCATTAACCGTGCAACGCATAAAACTACCGAGAAATGCGAATTTTGTGTTACAAAAATTGTTTACCTGAAATAAAGCAGGAATGTGCTGTGTTAAGGTAAAAATGAGGATATTGGTAAACATTCTTTCTTAAGAATTAAGTTGGAATGCAAAATTCGGAATTTTTATTTTATGAAAACTAGCTTCTGCTTGCGACTTCGTGCGCGTCAAAGTTCATATAATTACTCCACGAGAACCGTACATTTTCCGGGATAAAAAGTAGCCTATGTGCTATTCCAGAGAATAATCTATCTCTGTACTAAATTTCATCCAGATTCATTTAGCCATTCTGGCATCTTCACAAATTTTCGCATTTATAATATTTATTTATTAGGGTAATAACAATAGTACATCATCACGCCTGTATTCTCCGAAGGCCCTCTGCCTTCGTGGGTGTACCACATCTAACTGTGGGTGTACCAATGTACACCCACAGTTTACCGGTATATTTTAGTACAATCACACGTTTTACACTATAAAACTACTAGGTACTATCCTACTAAAATATTAATAGGGTTAGTAGGACGTAGAATTCAAAGTCATGTGAATCTTGCAGCACTCTTTTGCATTGTAGTACTAAAGTGATTTACAAAACCAAACAATTTAGAAAGATCCCATCAACCAATCACGTGTGACTCTTAAAAGAAACTTAAAAAACGAACAGACACGACTAAAAGCTATTACATTTCACAAATGGCGAACAATTCATAAATAAATATTGTATTTTAGTCACGTAGCCGACAGAAACAACGCGAAACTAATCAAATGGCATCGTTTGTTCAAAACAAATAAGTTTAGGTATGCTATACAAATAAATAAAAATAAAATGTCTGTTTGTACTAAAAAAAAAACAGAATTATATATACTTAATGCTATTATTGACCCACTGTAGGCAAAGGCCTCTTCTTATGCAGAGAAGGTCTATCCGTTTGTTCAGGATAATCTCCTAAACGGCAAGACTGATTTTGATGGGACTTTTATTGGCAGATAGCTCCTCTTCCTCTTCATCGTGTGGGCAGTAAGGTCTAACGACCCCACACACCATAGTGTTAGAGTTACTAAACCGCCTCAAGGGCCTATGACATGGTTACCGATGTCAGTGATGTCCAAGATAAACTTAGAAAGTACATAATATGAATTAGAAAAAATCACATTGGTACTTGCCCGTGCCCGGTTGCGAACCCACAACCTCGTGCATGAGAGGCGGGCCTTAACCACTGAGCCATCACGACACAGACAGATAGCTGAAGCTATACGGAGTAACTTAGGCTGCTTCAATTTTCAGTACCGCGCAAAAAAATTAAACTTTGTGAAACCTGATATTCGCGAGCACAGTCGCGGGTATAAGCTTACCTACAAGTAAAAACCAAGTAGGTAAGCCGGCCAAATGGAACTAAGGTTGCTGTCAACATCGATACATATTTTGGCATTTACAAACAAGGTCGAGTTTTTTACTCCAATTAAATTTAATAAGCATTGGTTGGAACTCGCTGGAGAGATCTGTATCTCATTAGAGGTGAACTAAAAATAACTTATTATGTAAAAACGAATTGAAAACCTCCTTCTTTTTGAAGTCGGTTAATAGAGAGACAGATTTGGAGTTACTATGAATAACTAATTATCTATATTACTACGAATGGAATAACTGCGAATGGAATCAACTGCGAATGGGTTAACCGCGAATGATGATGCCATTCGCGATTAGTTAGCTGTTTGGCCGCGCAATGGATCTTTTAGGAACAAAATTGTCTACTGCGCAGCTAAT
Source organism: Caradrina clavipalpis (assembly GCA_932526535.1). Classification (NCBI taxonomy): domain Eukaryota; kingdom Metazoa; phylum Arthropoda; class Insecta; order Lepidoptera; family Noctuidae; genus Caradrina; species Caradrina clavipalpis. The sequence goes on along the minus strand of OW052099.1, from coordinate 4,804,559 downwards.
CTTCTAAATTCAGGATCGCCAAGATACGTCGACCGTACTGTACCTAGTATTCTTCTTTATCGTGTGGGCAGTAAGGTCTTACGACCCCACACACCCTAGTGTCAGAGTTTCTAAACCGCCTCAAGGGCCTCTGACATGGTTACCGATGTCAGTGATGTCCAAGATTAAACTCAGATTGTACATATGCATTAGAAAAAGTCACATTGTTACTTGCCCGTGCCAGGTTGCGAACCCACAACCTCGACTACTAGTATTGAACGGCGCTTTCGAAGCTGCCAGCTGTCAGCTGTAAAAAAAAGACAACCGCACTACTTCATTGGCGCAGCGCAGCAGCAGTCCGGCAATAAACGCATAAATGTAAAGACTCTAAAAACTTATTTAAAGAATGCTACTTCGAAATTGTGAAAGTCACTTGCCATAAAGTCTAGATACATAATATTTGCACGAAGTTAAATGAATGGTACAGCTGCTCCTAATAAGCATGAACTTTGAGAAAGGCAAATTCTTGGCACACGATCAAAAAAACACTTCAGAGAAATTAAACCAAGACATGCCATAAAATTAACACAAAGCAGAACAATAAACATTACTTTACAAGAAATAGACTATAACGTGGTATAGTATAATACCAGTCTATTATTTGTCCCACTGCAGAGCAAGCGCCTCTTCTCATACAGAGAAGGCACGAGCATTGATCACCAGACTTGACACCATCACACCTGATCAACAGACTTACTAATTATAAGTCCAAGTGTTTTCATGAGATTTTCTTTTACGGGTCAGTGATGTCCAAGATAAACTTAGAAAGTACCTACATTTGAAAAAGTTACATTGGTACTGCTCGTGCCCGGTTGCGAACCCAGAGGCTCGAACCTTAACTGGGCCATCACAACATTTTTATGTATAGTAAAAGGTAGCAAAGTTCATTAACCCTACAACTAGCGCAAGGTAAACAGGTAACAAGGAATTGATGACACAAGAAGTGTTTATTGAGACATAACATTTTATGTACGTATGGAGTACGAACGACATTCATCAAATTCTACGCCCCGCGACGATAGCAATGTAAGCAGTAGGTTGACGGGCTGTGAGTTTTAATTAAGTACTTAATGAGAAACTAGACACTTCTAGCACATTAGATCGAATTAAAGATACGATTTTTACAGACAGTGCTCATCGAAAAATCTTTCGACAATATTTTCACAAACTAGTTTCTGTCCGCGATTTCGTTCGCGTAGAGGTCAAGAATACCATAAAATATAACCTATGGCACTTGCTAATAGTGTATCTATTTTATCAGTGAAAGAATGTTTGCAATAGGACTCGAGAATTTCAGAGCACTCACCCAAAGAGCACCCAGATTTGGTTTGTCTAAAGTCAGTCCAAATATTCGGGTAATAGTAGACTCTATTGACTATAATTACTACTCTACGACTAATCTAATTGACTATTCTCTATTTATTGTTCATTGTTCAATAGCAGTATATTAGCTGTTATTCTGTAATTCAAAGAAATAACAACCGAGGAAAGGGAAGCCGATAGAAATCAACTTGTATAGAATCCTCGCCACATAAATAAATAAATAAAAGTTGTTATATATTTATGCAGTCGTCATAATATGCATGTTTACATTTGCAAACTACCTACACGCAAGCATTGCACACAATTTAATTATAGGTACTTAATTAGACGTCTTATCACTGAAAACAAGCTGATGACAATGCATTAATTATAATATCCTGCTGTTTTTCCAATAACTGCGTTATAACACTTTAAGGAAATATTTTAAAACAATGCTCAGGAAAGTGATCGATGCCTACGCTAAGGGATTGCCCGGCCACACAACACCGCAAGATACTACGCAAATTAGCTTATAGTACCAAGTCTTTACGTAGTTTTAATATAGGTATAAATAGTCAAGTTAATGACTGAGGGTATTGACCTTATTTTATGGGGGAACTTTCACTGAGTAAAGTTGGGTGTCCTGCCCACTTAGTCAAGGAAATTTCCCTATTAATGATTCTAGAAAAAATGATAAATAAAATGAGATAGGATTGTAGGATATCTTGACGAAGACGTCTTGACGTCTTGGACGATCGTCGAAGCTGGAAGCTAGGCGGACGATCTTCAAGTATTAAGTTAGCATTGAAAAATTTGGAAAAAAATTGCAACGTTCAAAATCTAGAGTTGCAATCTCAAAAAAACGCGCGTCAAAATTAAAGGCATTGCAGATTGTGAACGCTCTTAGAATTGCCGCCAGAAAACTTTACGATGTTATTCTTTGTTTACTAGAAACCTGAAAAGGGGTCATTGTACCTACACACGATTATGAACAACTTTTATTATGGAAACAACCATGAAATTGCAAATTTGTTTACCGACACTGGTAAACAAAGAATAAGATTTTATAACCTACTAGCTTTTGCCCGCGACTTCGTCAGCGTAAATATCGGTTATATTTAAAATTCAATCATAATTCGAAAGACATGTGGCGCCATCTATTATCATAAGAACGTTATTGTTGTATTAAACAGTACTTTTTTTCGAAAGGTAAGGTACCGCTATGTCCTTTTCTGTACACTTAACAACGTATATGAAAAATTTCAGGATGATCGGTTCTATGGTTTATGCGTGAAAAGGTAACAAACAAACTTACTTTCACATTTATAATATTATAATTAGGATACAATGCAATGTAAGTTATTTCAAGTAAACAGCTATATTGCCAAAACAACTTTCTGCATCAGCAAATTGTCTGTAATGTGACGCATAATGTCTCGCACTGCTAGAATGCAGACGGCGTGTACTCTGTATCACTAGATGATATTTATCGATAAAGCTTTGTCCACGGCTGTCGATTGGTCCTGCGATTAAAGGTATGCATCATAAATTGGGTACAAATTTGGGAATACAGGTTAAACGGTGTTTCTCTTTCGATGTACTAGTTTGGTAGAGCGCTTTGAGAGCATCTTTTCAAGCAGGCATGACAGCAGGTTTTCCAATGTTAATTGTATGAACAAAGACAACCTTCCGTGTGCAATCCGACACCCGATTTGTTCCAGTACTGAAGCAGTCCGGCACCAAATCCGTAAAATATAAGATAGCTCTTAAATACACACAGTACCTAAACGCATAATTTTGTTTACTTAACTATCTTCTTTTCAATGAAGTTATCGAAGGATTATTTCTAATTAAAATCAATTTTATATTCATTGTTTACATCACATTTTCACGTTTTTGATAAATTAGGTCTCGATGCTAGCGTCTGATGTATATGCTTTTTAATCGCGAGATCTATCAATCTGACTAAGCCCCAACATTCTGAGAATGTACCTAATACACCTCTAGTAGGACATTAACCAATATTAACTAACCATTCCAACTCATAGAGAAACCCACCAATCGAGATTGTCAGATAAAATACAAAACATAATTGCTTATAAATACACATAAAATAGTTTTTGTACAATTTATTGACAATTATTGTATAATTTAGTAAGTAAGGTAGTGTAGTTTAGTCACGTTTTCACTGCATCTTATACGCGCATGCGCATTGGCACTTTTTTTGTACACTCCTTGAACATTTAAAACTATTTATAAAACGTCTCTCAAATAACTTAAACAGATATTATAAAAACGTAATAGATTAAAGATTCTGTTATAAATAGATTTAGCTACTTTTATCGAGAATCTTGTGTTTTTTCTTTTTACGTCTTAAAGAATCGTTACTTGGTTGTATTATTTGCACAGCTTATAATTATAAACATACTAGCTTCTGCCTGCAACTTCATCTGCGTGGTCTTCGTCTTTAGAAGTAAGCGAAAGTCCTAAATTATCACACGACAACATAAAAACGGGGTAAAAATATTTTTTATTATGTGTTTAGCTAAGTCAATATTCATCTATAATATGCGTGTTATATTCCAGCTAATTTAATTGAACTGTTTCAGCTTAAAAGAGTAACATACATCCATCCATCCTTCCATCCATACTCCATCCTCAAAAACATTCGCGTTTTTAATAGTAATAAGACAGAGCAATAAAAAAAGCAAAAAAAATACAATCGGTTCATGCGTTCAGGAGCTACAGACACACAGACAGACACGCCAAGCTTATAACACCCCATCGTTTTTGCGTCAGGGGTTCAAAATAATGTTCCAGAATTTGCTTACCAAAGAAACAGACGAAAAAACCTAAGCTAACAACAAAAACATGTTTCCTCCGATACAAAAAGAAGTAAGTATCAGTCTTTACGCCCATTTGTATATCAGCAATATAAATTGCGTTCTAAAACTCAACTGGAGAATATTAACGTTGGTTATATGAGGCCAAACGACGACAATATATTTTATTTACGCTATGGCATGTTATGCTCGACTAGTAATGTTTTAATCAGCTACTTACATAATTTATTTTATCGCTAATCTAGAAATAGAGACATTTGTAAGAGACTTACAGATATTTAAACATCTTATGATTATTTTAAAATTTAAAGTCTCGACTGCTACGCTAGAGGTCGTGGGTTCGATTCCCAGGTCGAGCAAAAAGTGTTGACTCGGAACCAGCTTTAATGGTAGATCGGTTACCTCGCCACCTCTTTTTAGGCCTTCCTCGGCGAAGTCGTCTATCTTTAGTCAAATATTTAATTTAGCGTGACTGCTTCGCTAGAGTTCTTGGGTTCGATTCCCAGGTCGAGCAAAAAGTGTTATTGGATTTTTCTATGAATTTCTCAGTAGCAGCTCGGAGTTTGGATTTGTGCCCGGTTAATGGCAATAGGCTCGCCCCCTATTACATGGTACCTAAATATACCGGCGAACTGTGGGTGTGCTTTGGTACACCTCTGCATAACCCTTTGGGGAATACAGGCGTGATGGTATATATATTATATATATTAAAGTCTCGAAAGTATTTTGACAGTTTCTAAATTTTCGCAACCAAGTATGGGCAAGGACTAATGTGACTTTTTCTAATTCATATGTACTTTCTAAGTTTACCTTGGTCATTACTGACATAGGTGAAGGAACATATTGTGAGGAAACCTGGACTTTTAAATCTGAAATCGCCAATCCACCTGGAGCTAGGGTGGTGATCAATGCTCGTGCCTTCTCTTTATGAGAAGAGGCCTTTGCCTTGCAGTGGAACGAAAATACGTTAGTATGCTTTAAGTTCTGTGTATGTATATCGATTCATCTTCTATACCGAGATTGTTATCGAGAACAATATTTTATTCGATTCGATATCAATACAATACAATACAATAATCGTACAATGACCTCAAATCTTAACACATCAATCAAATCGATTAGCCGGTAACATTAACACCAATCAATGCCCAAACCAATACGTATCACGTACAATTATTCTTCTATGAGAACAAAAAATCTATAGAGTCGATTATCTTCCTAAATAAGGTAAGGAACTCGATACAATTAATCACTTGGTTTATTAGCTTTAAACGTTACATGCCGTACTCCGTACATGTGCACATTAAACGTTTTTCGGTCGCCATTTTATAATCATAGGTCGTAAGTGATCGTAAGTAGTCGGCACTAGTTATGTGCCAACTCGGAAAAAAAAATAACTCGACTTACACAACTCGAGCTGATAGAACAGAGCTGAGTGAATGATTTGTAACGAATTAGGACCATGTTGCAGATTTTTGCTAGAACGCCATCTGTGATTCAAAAGTGGAACTAAAACGTGCAACGAGTTTCTCCCTCATCTATGGGTTGGTTTTGAATTTGAAGTTGGTTTCGAAGGCGCTCCGTCTTCATTTCGCTCCCACTAATATGTACAAGAGTAGTAGCAGGTAGTACTATGAGCTATACAAGAAGTCATCATCATAATATCAGCCACAGGCCTTCCACTGATGGGCATAGCCCCCCCCCCCCCCCCCCCCATAGATTTTCAATAGGACCGGTTTGAAGCGGCCTGAATTCAGCGTCTTCCTGCTGTCTTAATCAGGTCCGCGGCGTAGAACGTCCACCCACAAGGTGCATGGACGAGAACTCAAGTAAGTGAAAATCCAACGCGAGTTAAGTCGAGTTTCGTTGAACTCGAGTTACTTAGTCGAGTTGACCCATCACTAGTCGACACTAAGAACGCTACGGGTGTGGTTCCACATACTAAAATAATGTTAGTCGGAAAATAAATTGAAGGAAACGGCTCGACATCGAGCTCTATAATTGCCGTTTATTTTATTTTAATGTACTTATACTGCTGGTGTTAAATGACGGTTATTAGGTAAGTAAGTACCTTCATCTATTTGTAAGTCACGTGGTTTATAAGGACTGTAAAATAACACATCACATATGTACCCTTTACCTATGTACGAGTATGCATAGTAATTATTGCTGGGAAATTACTTTTTTTTTTAAGTAAAATAACTGTTTGTTATAACATAATAATTATTATATTATTGCTTTTGAGTGCATAGAATAGTACAGGCGTCTTGGGAGTATTTAAAGTTTAGTTAGAACATTTAAATGTTTTTGTAAAAAAAACGTAGTGAAAAGTTTAACCTTCAATATCTCCCGAACCAGTGAATTCTCAAGTACGACGTACCTAGTAAATAAAAAAAAAGGTTGTGTGTCTCTTTGCACCCTATATCTTGACGGTTAACGACGGTTAATACGAAGAACAAAGTTAAGCTAATGACTTGTGTGTAGGAGCCAAGTGATATTGATAACAAGCCTAATGATAGATATCAGTAACAAATCCTATCACAGTTCAACGGTCAGTAAACAATTTATTACTAATTTTTAATTCACATTAACATTTGCTTTAATTGCATTTAGTCCACCCATAGTGTCAAGGTGACACGTAAAAATTTCTACCATTTTTCGAAATGCATCGTTAGCCTAGTGGTGCTAAGCGCGACTGCTACCCTAGAGGTCTTGGGATCGATGTCTGCCCCTCTAGCCAAGTCGCAAACGATAATCGTAAACGCTCGGTAGGTACCAATAGATTTTAAACTTTATACCCATAGCCTTAAGTTAAAAATCTATTAAGCCTTAGCGACTGGAACGAACGAAAACGCTATGCAATCTTCATTAGATCTTCAACTTAAAACCAAGCACATAAAGTTGAAGATCTATTAAAGCCTACTCAGCGTTTGCGTTTATCGTTTGTTACATGGCTACAGGTGCTGGAGTACGTTCATGTTTTATCCTAGTATTATCACTAAATAATGTGAATGTGTAATGTGTTACAACAACCTAGTTAATAAAACCAGTCGTGAAATGAATTGATAAAGTCCCCAGTCTCCTGATGTCTGTTATAAGAAAATAGAAGAATGCTAAAATATAATGGCGTAAATAAAAGTTTTTAAGATAAGCCAAATGTCATATAAATAACTACTTAATTTAGTTTTATTTAAAAAAAGCAGAAAAGAAATAGGAAATTGTTGATAAAAATGCAGCTTTGATGTAAGGAAAAATGGCAAAGAACGGGTTTATAAATAAATAAAATAAACCTAGACAACTTTTGCATACCGAAATATTAAAAATTAGTTGTCATTATTATCCTTATTAACAACTATAGAGACCCGCTGGAGGTCCTCGGTTAGATTCCCATGCCGAGAAAAAAAGTGTTATTGGGTTTTTCTATGTAACTCTCAGTAGCAGCTCGGAGTTTGGATTTGTGCCCGGTTAATGGCAATAGGCTCGCCCCCTATTACATGGGACCTAAATATACCGGCGAACTGTGGGTGTACATTGGTACGCCTCTGCCTAACCCTTCGGGGAATACAGGCGTGATGGATGATGGTAAAGTTTAAATAAATAAATAAACCGTTGCGCTTGCAACTACAAGACAAACGGGTCACTCAAAACTACACTAACTGCATAATGGCACTATAATTATTTCCATCATTGTGCGTGACGTCAATTCGTTTTGTTATCCTTCTCGGATAATTATTTATCTATTTACTGAACTGCATTCAATGTGTTCCATTGTCGGTCAGATAACTGAACTTTCTATTTTATTTTATTATCTATGACGTAGGCGTGATGTATGACTTCATTGAGGTTTGTGACCTACTCAATACTCAATCGTTATTTGCATTCCACAATGTACAGACGCCAACATATCAAACTATCACAAACTGTCAAATTTTAATTCAAAATGAACCTTACACGTTTGTAATAAAGTTGAAAAACTATCAAAGAAATTTGACAGATTGGGGAAGCTTGATATGCTGGTCTCTGTACATATGCTTAGGTGGAAAATTGGTGGCGCAGTGGCTAAGCGATTGGCTGCTATGTGGCGTGTCGCGGGTTCGATTCCCGCACGTAACTAATATTTGTATATCCTACTGGTTGTTCCGGGTATGACTGCTTGTGTCTGGGAGTTTTGAAAACGTTTAAAATAAACTTAACAAGAATGTCCGGGTAAAACTCGGACACTTTTTGCGTCAAGGGAATTCCGATTTATTGAAAAATATAAATGTGAACGATGTTTTTATTTTTATTTAAAATACTAGCTTCTACCCGCGACTACGTCCGCGCCAAATTTAATATAATATTATCCCAGGTACAACTTACAGTATAAAAAGTAGCCTATGTGTTATTCCATATTACAATCTATCTCAGTGCCAAATTTCGTCCAGATCCGTTCAGCCGTTTAAGCGTAAAGAAGAGACAAACATACAAACTTTCGCCTTTATCTAATACTAGCTTTTTCCCGCGACTTCGTCCGCGTGGGTTAATAGTTCCCGTTCCCGGGGGATTTCCGGGATGAAAACTATCCTATGTCCTTTCTCGGGTCCCAGACTATGTCTGTACCAAATTTCATTGAAATCGGTTTAGTGGTTTAGGCGTGAAGAAGAGACAGACAGACAGACAGACAGAGTTACTTTCGCATTTATAATATTAAGTAAGGATTAGTGTGATTTTTCTCTAGACTCCGAAAAAGTCTTAATTTCGCCCAAATGGTGGGGGTTTTTGAAGTTTTCTTCCAACGACGGTAATTTAGGTGATGGCAGCCCTACTTATAATACATGATACCGAATTACGCAACTCAAATCACGTACACTCGCGCACAAAAATGGCGCGTCTAATATCGGGGACCACCGCGGCGCGTGCTTAATGAGTACAGGCAGTCCGTGGTTAGCGTACCAAAACCATGTGAGTACCACTTACAAGGTACCTTTAATTACGATTATATTCTTTGTTTAGATATTATTTTGATACTTAGGGTGTGTGATTGTGATTAAGTATGGCATATTTGTATATAATTTATGGAGTACTGCTATTTGATCTATTCAGTTTTTGGGCATCGTTTTAGGGTTTTTTTTTTAGAAGGGACCCAATGGCAGTCCAATACCAGTCGGGGGCGCGGATCATACGTCAAGCGAATACCGGGCTCCTGACTCATGGTTTCAGGAGGAACCGTGGGGTTTTAGTTGATAAAAGTCCGACATTACCCTCCGTTCTCCCTGGACGGAACATCATCATAAGGACATCCTCACGAAACAAAAATGTTACCTTCATTTCCGTGTCGTTGGTGTGTCTGTTTATTTTATTGTAATAAGAATTAGTGAACAGTCTTCTTCTGGGTAAGCTCACTCCATCGTAGACTTTGTCTATGTCACCTCTGACCAAGACTAGAGTCAAGAGCTTGCCAATCTCGAATAAAAAATAAAAAAAAAGGATTACTTACATAAAAAATTGGTCATCTTAGTTACTTTAGAGACGCACAAAAATCTTATTAGACGACTAAAAGGAGGGTAATATTTTTACTCTACATAGTAATTCAAACAACACCAATAATTATGTAGGAACATTATCTATAGGTTCTACAAGCATTAACATTCATAATTTATTGTTGATTGTATAGGTAATCTGTTTAAAAGTAGAATAGTGTATGTATAAACAAATGTATGATAATGTACTATCATAACAAGTAGGTACTATATGGAAACGTGACGTAAATTGATTGTAATATGAAGTGCTACTTACAAGTTATCTTTGGTAACAATGCTTAGTTCAATATTTACTCATTCATAGATATCTATATCTAAGTACTTTTGTAGGTACATAGGTAACATTGTTTGGTACTTAATCCACTTGAGAGAGTATTGTGATACATTTTACAGTAAAAAAGCACATATTGACGGCCTCGTTACACTATTGGTCCTAAGCGTGACTGCTACGCTAAAGGTATGGCTAAAGGTCTTAGTGAGCTCAATCGGGTCGAGCAAACTGCGAATGGGTTGTTCTATGAACTTCTCAGTAGCAGCTTAGAGTTAGGAATTGTGCCCGATTAATAGCAATATGGCTCGCCGATATTACATGGGACCTAAACATGGAATATATACATTGGTACACCACTGCCTAACCCTTCTGAGAATACATGCGTGATGATGTGTGTAATAGTCGAATACACGATTAACGAAATATAACGTGTTTAAATAATAGAGTCATCCCTCAACCTTTAAGTCAAATCATTTATTTTAATTAAACCATTTACAGGCACTTTTGAATTGTCAAGAACATAGTTTATTCTTAAGTAATTAATAGGCCTGTCCTTGATCTATTTCATAGAGTCTCGTAATACATATTATTAAATGGATCCGAGACAAAGCAAATAATGTAAACAAATTAACATTATTAAAATAAATTAAAGGCAATTTAAACTACTATGGTGTTGCAAAAAAACAAGTAAACGACGTTAAAATTAATTTAAAAATAAAGAAATTACTAAAAAACAAGAGAATGTTAAAAATTAAATAACCAATTAATATTCAGCGAATGTACATTGTAATAATTTCAGGGTGACACTGAACACGTGTTTTCGTGTATTTCTCTGCAGTTTATTCACATGACATTTCACATAATTAGGGCTTACAGCGGAATTAACAATAAAGTAAGTGTTTATTTAAACGAGGCAACAGTTAAAAGAACAGAAGTTTTAAATGCCAAGCAATAATATTTACAAACACACGGACAGTTAAATTATCTTTACTTTGTATCTCATCAATAACACTAAAGATGGAATAAGCTTTAAAATAAGGGCATTAAAAACCATGAGATTTTGTTAAAATATTTATCTGTCGGCATCTTTTTGTACCGACCAAAAGTTTTATTTAATCACTAACTTTTGCAAGCGCCTTCGTTGGCTTGGATTTTTTCACCCACGTTCGCATCTTTGGTGACTGCTCCGCTCCCGTGTGTCGTAGCGTGATGTTATAGAACCTTAACGATTCCTCATGAATATATCTATCATGGTATTGGTTGGTATAACGGGCTGGTCCACAACTCCACGTCTAAGCGTGTATTTTTCGTACGGATCTGTTTATCGTATACCTACAATATTTTTTTCCAAATCGAAATACGCCTGGTACCTACTTCCAAAGATTAGCACTTTTAAACATACAAAAAAACAAAATAACTCTAGCTTTATTAGGTAGGTATGTTCATTTTGATTCAGATGTAAAAAAAAACCCTAATTTAGTTTTTATTGGCCGTAATATTGTTTTCGTTTAAATTCAGTGACCCGAATAAAAAAATAAACCAAACACGGTCCTTCGTACAACTCAAGCCTCATTCTTATTGTTTATATACGGAAGCAGTATAAAAAGGCAAAAAATAATGACGCAAGTGACGACGGAGTCCATTGACGACAGATTCTAATGTTATTACTTGAGGACAATAGCACAAGACGTATGAGACAGTTTGACGTAAGGCATTGCTTAAATGTAATAATAAATGGATTACGAACTTTGTCTCCGCCTCACATGGGACCTAAAAACATACCGGCGAACTGTCGGTGCTCAATACTGTTATTTAGGGATATCATCATTATCATCATATCAGCCTAATAGGTGTCCAATACTGAGTCCCTCAAAGAGCCAACCAACCCGGTCTTGGTCAGCCCACATCCAACCAAAAAGAAAGATGGTATGGTATGTCATGAAAGAAGTATATTTATAACCACCATCATAATCGATTAAAACAGAAAGTTGTGAAAGCGTAATCGAATGGGGCCATGCATGTACACGTCATAGCGATGACGTCACGGACTGCATAATCTACTGTTCCCGTTAAATGTGGTGTTCCGGAATTATTCATGCGTTTCATTGATTTTTCTCTTTCGAAATCTTTAGACAAATGTTTTTGTTACTATTATAGAGTTAATAGAATGAAGCTGAAGAGACTTTTAGTTGGTTGCTTTTTTTTTTTTGCTCTAATCACAGACACACAGTCGGATTGAAAAAAAAAGTTGTTAATCATAGACAGATTCATGATAGGATATGAATAGGAGCGAGCCTATTGCCAATTCTTGACTTCAAGCTGCTACTGAAAGTTTTATAGAAAAACCCAAAATCACCTAGTTCGACCTAGGAATCGAACCCAAGACCTCTAGCGGAGCAGTCGCGTTTAGGACCACTAGGCTAACGAGGTAGGCACCTTCTGTTTTTGTTGTTGTATATTATTTTAATCCAGTATTAGCTACAAAACAAAAACACGTTGTATATTTTGTTGTTGCGTCCATCGTGTTTGCCGAAATCTGTGTTCAACGCACTAATTATTCGAATTTGACGTGTTTTCTTGCAAACCAGAATGCTGTTATTATTATGGCGTGAGAAACACGAGACGGCTTAATTCAATACGTCATTTATTTACTTCGTCGATCGTAAACAACCTTTTTTTACCATTAATTGATTACAAAGCAATTCTGCATGGCAATGGTTCTTTATTTTCAAGATCATTGGTTTATAGCGCGGGTTCTTTCAGGGTAGAAGATGCATAAAGTGCAGACCGCGTATCTGACGGAAGATGCGCTGCTCATTTTGCGGTCGCGTAACGCCGTGACCACTCAAACAGAGAATAAAACATCCAACTTTACACACAACATCCTTACACATAATACTAGTATAAATAACATAATAAAAAACTGCTAATCTAACTACCTCGTGCTCCAGTGGTGCAAAGCGCGACCGCTACGCTAGAGGTAGGTATTGGGTTCGATTCCTAGGTCAAGCAGAGTTATTGGGTTTTTATATGAAATTCTCAGTGGCAGCTCGGAGTTAGGATTTGTGCCCGGTCGATGGCAAAAGGCTCGCCCCCTATCAGTTGGGACTTAAACGTACCGGCGAACTGTGGGTGTACATACTCCTTTAACTAACCCTTCGGGGAATACAGGCACGATGGTGTAATGATATTTCAGATACAGAGTAGGTCCAATAATAAAAGTTATTCATATTCATGAGTACCCTCGATCCCTGAAAAATGTATAAAGAATTAAAAGTCAACATGACTTTCAATTCTATTACTGTACCTACTATAATTATGTTGTGTGGTTAACTATCCATAGATGATGACAAGTATGAATAAACTTTGAAGAATTTTCGAGTCTATGTTTCTATTTAGCATATAAATCGTCTCGACGATAGCAAGTTTAGATAATAACCACTTAAGGGAAAATTAAACGCAGTTAAGATAATGTAGTTCGCATAACTATGCTCAGTTTGGTCTTAATCATGGTGGTAAATGATATGCGTACTTATATAGTTTTATTTACGGATTTGCTTGCTATAATTTTGTTGGTAAAATTATTCGCAAAACATTTTCATGGAAACTCTATGGGTTCAATACATGGTTCTAAACCCCAGAGCGATGGATTTTTGGCGGTTATTGAAAAATAATTAGCTATTCTATACGAAAATGCAATACTGACTCGGTCAAAATGTATGGGATACTTGACTCTTTTTTTTGTATCCAACGAAAAATGTTATCCATTCATCATTACATTCGCCACCTTCTTTGGCTCATAATTACGATGATGATGATCATCGTAATTAAGAGGCCAAAGAAGGTGGCGGGCTGCCTAGAACCTGGATGATTAGCGCTCTTTGGGGGAGGCCTACGTACAGTAGTTAACACTTGGAGCTACCTAATCATTACTGAATCAATGGCATACCTTCCATCCTGTATAATTTATCTATTAATAATACATAACAGTGAAGGAAAGTATATTTTATTGTAGTTACTCGCAAAAACAAGTTTTTCCAGTATTGGGTACCTACTTAGCATGGGACTTGACACCACCAATCAATTACCACACTTTTTATGAGCTGTCAAAACGCTATACCCTCATAGATGTGCTATGACAATTATAGTAAAACTGTGACGTCATTCCTTGGCAACTTAATTGATTATAAAGCAACAAAAAAAAACTATTGATTTAAAGGAGATCGGATTTTCAGTTCTCAAATAAAGTGTTTTCAAAGAAGTTGTATCTTGAATGATTGGTTTATGACATCAACTACCCAATTGGAATCTATGATAGCACACTTTTGCATATAGATTAAAGATAAACACCATATAAACGCATTCAACACGTATGTGCTAGATACGGCAGCACAGCTAATGCTTAAACTAACACATCTACTTTACATAGAACATTTACGAGCTGTGTATTGAACTGGAACTGCTATGTAGTATGTAGAACATTCTGTGATCATGTATGGCGTGTGTGTGCATAGGAATCTAGACTCTATGTACTATAATATAATAAAGCTGAAGAGTTTCTTTTTGTTTGTTTAAATGCGCTAATCATTGAAACTGCCAGTGGGATAAGAAAAAAAAGGTAAGTGATAGCCAGATTCATGAAGAATAGTATAGAGCGTATAAAATCACTCTACGAGTTGCGGTAGCAGAGCAGTCACCAAAGACGTAACAAAACGCGTGTGAAATAAAAACATACGATCGAAGTCGCGGGCAAAGGCTAATGCCTAAACAAAGCTGATAGATTTTCAACTCTCGGGTCAGCGACAAGAGTCCAATGTAATAGTGAACCATTATTAGGCATCTCTTGATCTATACCAACCCCATTAACATTCTGTTGCTCGTCATCACCCAATTTCTGCGACCTTATTACCACCCCATCTTTCCATTAACAAAAATAAACTAGGTACACTTGATGCCTAAATCATATAAAGCCTTCAAGCTGCTTTCCCACTGCCTAATTTAGAGTCTAGACTGAACGATCAACACAATACAGAAGCCAGGTTATTTATAGACGAGAATCACTCCAATGAATCTCCAACTCAATTAAAATGAATGAAGACTGACATTACACTAATTCGGAGTTCAGATTGGTACAGTCAATTAGTCTGACATTTGATAGCCTCAAGCAGAGCAGTTGGTTTTTGTATGGCTTTATACGACAGTTTCTTTGTTATTTTGTAGATAACAAAAATCAAGATTTGAATAAAGATTTTTTTTTCGAATTTGTTTAATATTGATACACTATAGCTAGGTACCGCCCGCGACTTTGTCTGCTTCAAAATTGATATATTATTTCCCAAAAAAACTTAAATTTATTTTGTATAAAAAGTGCTATTCCAAACTATAATCTATCCCTGTGCGAAATTTCATCCAAATCCTTTCAGCCGTTTTGACATGATTGAGTGACAAAAATTCATCCATCCAAACTTTCGCAAATAAAATAGTAGCAAGACTAACATTTCAGAGTCAAATTCTGAAATTTTCACCTAATAATTTTGATACTACAACCAAAGTGTTCTTATTATTTCTTAAAAATCACGCAGGTACTTCATGGTCCAATATGGCGCCAAAGATAAAGATTGCATCAGGACAGGTGACAGGTTATCACTAATTAAACTCTTATCATTATACCGATATCATTGGTGAAAGCAAGAGAGGCATCTGTGTTGACTAAAGCGTCGTTCAGACAGATTCAGTGACGGTGGCAAATATCGTGACATGACAAAGACCGGGTTTTAAAAGACTTTTAAAGACTGTTATGCTTATTAGTATCCTAAATGTTTAAGTTTTGAACAGTCATGCTGCAATTTGTGATAAAGCTGACGTAAAAAGTATTCCGAAAGATGATCGTGCAGATAATTTAACTAGAATCGATATTGACATCATCAGAGGTCGCTGTTTCGATGGAAGCACCACTTAAGTACATTTGACAAATTTCGGCTTCTGGAACAAACCAGATGCCCAAGAAGATTCCGATGATCTGCTTACGAAAACCATAATACAGCATTACAGAGTATGGGATAACGTAACGAAAACGTTTATCACGAATTCAGTATACGATTCTAGACCAGAAGTAGCTATAAAAAATATCAGTGTTCTATACAACAACCGCTCAATGGATCTGGATGTAATTTGGCGCATAGATAGATTGCAGTCTGGAATAACACATAAGCTACTTTCTATCCCGGAAAAACGAACAGATCCCTTTTTTTATTATTAAGCCCGTACTGTCCCACTCCTGGGCAAAGGTCTCCTTCAATTCCTTTCCATAGGATCCCATAGGATAATATATTAACTTTGACTCGGACGAAGTCGCGGGAGGAAGCCAGTAACCTACAAAATTTAACTCCAGTAGGACCAACACATATACCTATTAGAATAAGAATACATAATACACACCATAAACCATGTCTTTGTAAACATTTCATAGGCATTCACGATAATTCATTGTTTCATTACAAAACTGCTAAAATGACTCAATTGCAAATAACTGCGCAGTGACTGAAGCTACTGTGGTTTACCTTGTTTTTGAAGTGAACTATGGTGATAGGGAAAATATTTGTAGGAGTCGTGGTCTAGACTTGAACGGAATAAAAATGTTGTTTGTTTTTATTTGCCATACTTATTTTAATAATTTACATATTCACATGTGGTTAACCACTAAAAGTATCTTGTATTTTATGTGCCTACATCGCTCATGGAAAAAATTGCCCTTTTTCTGGCGCATTCGGATAAAAAAGAAGTAATTACAAAAGGATTTTGTAAAGCGGGTTAGTTGTAAGTTGATTATAAACTGCCTAGCCTATCTGCCGGCTTCTAATCTAACTAGATGCAGCTGAATACCAGTATTTTACATGGAGCGAATGCGTAAATTACTAGGTACTGGGCAATATGCTATCCTTTGGTAAGACTAGTTGTAAGGCTTTTGGGATTCTGACTACCCGTAACGACTGTCAAAGATGTACGAATGAAAGCTGGACCAGCGGCTTTACGTGTTGTCCAAAACATAGGGGACATACCACCATCTTTCAAACACCGGCCTGCTACTGAGAAATTTGCAATGGAAGAACTTTTGCCTGACGCGGACATTGAAACAAGACCCCACGCTTAGTAGTCATATTGCGACCATGAGATAAACAGTAGTAAAGAAATTATGGTTTTATGATCCAAAAGAATCTTATCACTAACCGACAATTTAATCACTTGTCAGTCTCAATGTAATAAGAATAACAGCCCTTGTTTATCGTGGTCTTAGGAAATTTTCCATTTTTTTTCTTCTAATTATTATCAATTCTTAATCAATAGGAATAAAGTCCAGTTTCGCGTGTACTTGTTGGATAGTTGACACAATTATAAGGCCAGACAGACCACAAAGGTTATCACAGAGTTAAAGGAGCAGACGACCGTTGCATAATTTGAGTCTGGTGTACGATTGATGTAATGTGTTTTCCAGTTAAGCACTCTGTGTTTACTGTGTCTGAAATAGGACATGTAGCTATTGGTGTCACTATCAAAGGAACTGATATGATAGACAATAACTGTCCAGACAATATCAAAGATGATAATACAAATGAAAAAGTAACTCAATCTGAAGACCAACCAAGTTCGTCTGAAGACTTTGTAACTTCAAAGAACACGACTACTTACTAGCAACAGTATCGTCATAATGACTGCGATATATTAGTATCCACGACAGACAATAAGTATCTAAAGAAAATTCAAAAAATGGTAATAATGCTGATGAAATTGTAGCCGATAACGTCAGAACCGTTTAAGAAAGACTAAATGTTATAGTAGCTTTTGATTCCACACGAATCGACACAGTTGACTAAATAGGTCATAGTTTTAGTATTCTATCATGTTTTATCAAGTGTCTTTATCTTATACCCGGACTTGACCGTATTACTTAGTTTTCCGAAACGTTTTTTTTTATATCATTGGATGTCAAACAAGCCGACGGCTCACCTGATGGTAACTGGTCACCGCTGTCTATAGACATCTGCAATACCAGAAGCTTGCAAATGCGTTGCCATCCCAGAGGCATAGTTGAAATGTTTCATGAGCCTGTTACTACACCGGCACCCATAACCAGTCCGCAGTAATATTCGTACAGTAATTGTCAAATCGGACGGCCCAGCTTTCAAAAAAGAATATTAATAAGTGTAAGAAATTATAGTAGAAGCTAATTTCTTGTAATTATTTTTATTCTTTTTTCGGCAAGAAAAATATCGCAGTCATGGGAAGAACATATACCATTTCGTCTTCATTAACCGTCTTTTTACACTCGTTAAAATGTCTATTTAATACGTGATCCTAAAGTAAATAAAGATTGTTTTCAATTCTAAACTCGTTCTTCGTTTTATCTTCTCAAAGGCTAATATTATTTTGTAGAACTTTGCAAACACGATTTCTTACAAATCCATGTTTATTCACGTCCATAATAACATTGGAAATATTAAGTGTTTGTCAGAATTTTTATTGTGCTTAAGTATCTTGGCACTGTACTGGAATAGTTACATCGTTTGTCGAATATTTTGTACCAATATTATCTCTTTTTGATTGTACTTCATTTAGACGTGATATGAATTTCGCATGGAAGGCAAAATCAAATCCTTAGCTGACGTCTTCTACCTGTAAAGCTACCTGCCTAATTTTTTTTTCTATTTTTGGTACCTACCTTGTAAACACACAAACAATAGCTGTTATGTGACATTACAAAAAGACACTACAAAATTATTTATTAATTTTTATTATAATTAAGAAAAAAATAATTTCAAATCAAAAGATCTCAACGTGACTAACTTTACCTACTAATAGGTAATATAGACACATAAGCAAACTCTTCGATAATTCTAAAAAAAATAGATACCTACTCTTATCAGAAACCAAACAGCGAAAGTTGAAATTAAACATGAAAGTGAAATAACAACTTTTACAAAACATGTCTTAAATGTTTTAATTGTATAACCAAACAATTTTGACCTTTAAATGTTAACATATTGGTCATATTTTTTGTAGCAGTAAATTGGTATGTAGGTACCTACTTGGCTGTCAAAAATGTAATCATGAGTCAATTAATTTTGAAAGCAAAAAGTTACGACCGAAATAGAACCCAGTGGTTGATCCTAAAGTACTAATTATAATTATAATTTAATAGCAGGTTATTAATTTATTTCAAGCCATTTTAAACTTTATCAGTTTTTCTTTACGATTGAGTTTTTTAGGGAATACATAGTAATGTTTTAATATTAGAATCAAAAAAATAATAAACCTAATGAGCTTGATCAAAACCACAAAGTTCCTCTTAATTTTTAAGTACCGGTAGGTACCAACCTAATAAAAATACTTTTTGACCACATTTTTATAATAATTTTAATGATCTTTAAAAATGCAAATACAACCTGTTTAGCCTTAATACTTTTATTTCTAAATTAACAATTTAATAACATTTGGTGACCACAAAACGTAATATAATTAAGATAAAAATGTAAAAAAGTAATGGAGATAATTATTAAAAAACAAACTAAGTGAGACCGCAAATCAGCATGAATTAGATGAAATCTTGAAATGTTAAGTATAGTGACTGGCATTAATGAAAAGAATTCAAATAAATTAAGCTTTTCAGGACAGCATCAACACTTTGCTCGACCTGGAAATCGAACCCAAGACCTCAAGCGTAGCAGTCGCGCTTAGCACATATTGATGGCAATATAAGTAAATTTAACCCAAAGCTAGAACTCGTAGCTAGAGGATTAGCGCCATCACGCAAGCAAAGCAAATAAGACCATATTACTTCAGCAAATAAGACCGATACTACTTCAGCAAATAGGACCATTACTACTATATATTCAACTTGAAATAGACAACTGCGCAGTAACTAGATTTTGTAACAAAATTAATTAGATGAGCGACGAGTAGGTGTGTATAATCTGTTACGCGTGGGTTGTTCTACTCCGAAATAATAATGGACATTAGAATAATTGGTTCGTTACGTTCGGAACTGTTATTGTGTTTAATTTAATTAATACTCAAAAGTATAAGGTACTAGCGATCTGCCCGTGACTTCGTCCGCGTTGCTTATTTCACCCGCCATAAGTTACGTCTTTGGTTAATGCTCCGCTCCCGTGGGTCATAGCGTAATGTTATATAGCCTATGCTATTTGAGAATAATGTAGCTATACCTATATTGGTGAAAAAATGGTTAAATCGGTCCAGTAGTTTCGGATCCTATTCGTTACAAAAAGAAAAAAATCAAACCTCTTTTTAATATTATTAGTATAGATAAAGGAAGAAGACAGTTCTATTACTTCCCAAATAATTCAACAATGTAAGTAAATAACCTTTTTTTTGTTATCCCAATACAGAGCAAGGCAAAGATCTCTTCAGAGTACCCTTATGCAAGATTCATCACGCGACCTGCTTTTGTTTTTATTTTTCTCTCCATTTTTTTTCTTGCCTGCTTGTAATTATATAAATAATACAACCCCAGTCTACATTAGTTGAATTATGAATGGAAAATTCTGAAAGAGAATTCTCGTCTATCTCGTGTACGATTGCAAATACCTATGTATGATCAAGTTCTTCAATGAATATCTAATTGTGTCCAATTACAATTAAATTGGAATGATCGGAATTGTAATTCAATCAAAGCGATTGAATTATTCTATTGTTGTTTGATTTACGGTGCTACGCTAGAGGTCTTGGCTTCGATTCCCAGGTCGAGCAATGTGCCATTGGTTTTTTTAATTAAATGCGCAGTTGTGGCTCGGCGTTAGGATTTGTGCCCGGTTAATGGCAATAGGCTCGCCCCCTATTACATGGAACCTAAAACATACCAGTGAACAGTGGGCATAAATTGGTACACCTCTGCCTAACCCTTTGGGGAATACAGGCGTGATGGTATGTTATGTTATTTTTAAACAATATCTACTATTTGTAATAACATTAATCAAATAAGTTTATTATTTAAAAATACATTAACTACGATACTGGTTATCTGAAGTAAATGAAGAACTGTAAATAACCGCCGACTTATAAATAGTGTAAGACGCTTTTCATGTTTATCTGTTTAGCCGCTTAATTCTTATAAACTACGCAGTAGATCTTGATGCGGTTTTGACCAGTATTTAGTGGTTTTAAAATCTTATTATTACGGGTTTTAAATGCTCCGAAATAAAAAAACATTCACTGTGAATCTTTACTAATTTAATAAAGTTGAAGATATTTTATTGTTTGTTTAAAGGCGCTAATCTCTGGTACTTCCAGTCAGATTGGGAACATTCTTTTTATATAATGGTAACCATATTTATGAGGAATAGTATAGGCTATATAACATCACGCTCCAAACCACCGGAGGCGAAGCAGTAACCAAACACGTAACTCTACCCGGATAATAAATATACACGGTGAACATTAGGCACACAGATTTTTACCATGAACCTATTTAATTCATGAATCCATGTTAAAAGTTTGTGTCACGATATCCCTACACCCCTTAATAGGTATTACATTCATATTTATCTAGCATATAGCAGAGAAATCTTGATACTTTGACCAGATACCACATCACTGAGAAGCATGGCCGATATAAGCGGATCACTAAATCAAACACGTCATCTTGATCTCTCCACCTTCTAACGGTTTTTAAACAACAATGAAACTGAGACCACTCCTTTGACTTCAATGGAAGCGTAACGTCCAAAAATAGAATAATAATCCATTCTTAGAGTCAGGATAATAGATGGTAGACGGAAGTGTAGACCACTCTTTATGGAGCAAGTGCCGTGGGAGGTGACAAAGATGCGCAGATTTACAAAACCGGGGTCATATCAATCTGGTATGGTTAGGTGACTGTAGGTTTACAGTTTAAGTAAAAGATGCTGTTCTAGGAATACATACCATCACGCCTGTATTCCCCGAAGGGTTAGGCAGAGGTGGACCAATGTACACCCACAGTTCGCCAATATGTTTAGGGGTGAACCTATTGCTATTAACCAGGCACAAATCCTTACTCCGAGCTGCTACTGAGAATTTCATAGAAAAACCCAATAACACTTTGCTCGACCTGGGAATCGCGCTTAAGACCTAGGCTGTTCTAAGAATCACGGTTGGATTTAAGCCAAAACACCATTAGCTTACATGATATAGTTCGATTTATTGTTCATCCATATCATAATCCATACTCCTACTGCTTTATGTAAATAAAAATACCTAGGTATATTAAAAAGAAACCAAGTTTAATTTAAGAGTTGAGAGGAAGAGAGTGTTGTTTAATTAATGTAGAGTAAAAGAGATGGACCGTTTTTTTTTTTTTTTTTTTATAGACCGGAAATCATCAAATAACTTCCCCCGCCCTGGGCGGGGCGGGGGAGAGTGTCAGACTTTTACTGACTAAAACCCGTCTATGTTCCTTCATGTGCCCTTTGCGTTCCGGGGGCGCGGTATCTCTTTCGAACAACCCGCAGCCCCGGCAGGCATCGGCCAAGAGATGGACCTAGCTCCACATTTCATATTGGCCGTTCTCCTTTTGTTTCCAACAGGCAATGAATAACAGATTAAAGTTAACTCTTTTCTTCTTTTAATGAGAAGCCCAGAAATCAGAAGCTTTGTCTTTGAAATGTAAGCATATAGAAATCAATATATGAAAATGTTTCCGTTCTTGTTTACAAAAACACAACCACAAAACAATATTTAATTCCAAACATCTTTATACCAAACTATTCTTAGACATCCCACATTATTTAAACGTTATTAGCATCGCGTGTAAGCCATTAAAACCATAAGAGAGAGATTTTATTAAAAGCACGATGCTTCCATGTGATCTTGGCCTCATTAATAAATTCCCATTTTATTATACAGTATGAAATTAAAACATAGGACAAATTGAAATGAGAAGTTCTTCCTTAATTATTTTAAATCGTAATTTAGGTAAAAATAACTTGAGAAGAATAACACTGTATAATAAAATGGGAACTATGCATATTATTATAAAGAATTAAATCAAAAACATGCGAGAAAATGAAATAAAGGATTCAGAGACTAATTCATTTCATTGAAAAAAAAAAAAAAAAAAATCAACACAAACATCATTTAAGATTGTGTAAACAATTTTTTTTTTTCAGATAGACTCTAATTTGTCAGCGTTACACTCAAAAACAATAAATGTCAAAACAACGTAGTTGACGCCATCAAGAATCTCATCAAGTTATTTTTCTTAAAAACTTAAAATACATAAATCTCAGTTTCCGAATCTCCCATTTAAATTTATCGCAAGCTTTTAATTCCATCCTGTATAATGGCTGTAGGCCGCCATTTGACTGGCCTGATTATTTAGTCCTTGGCAGAACAATAGAAGGAATTGTTTAAACAATGTTCTTAAACAAACTGAAGATTATGATATTGTATTAAACATTATCTGGTGCTGCAAAACTGTAACGAGGACACGTTTTTCGCATTGAAGATATTTTTGTGAATATAGTAAGTCGAATCTCGAGGTCTTAAAAAGGAAGAAGGTTTAAGTTAGACTTAGCTTCCGAATGGTTTCTAAAAAAAAAATGAGCATTGGCGGATTGACACAGAATAAATTCAAAAATGGAATACAGAACTGAAAATGGAACAGAGAAATGTTGTCAAAAATTGACAATGTTAAAAAAGGCGACAATTCAAAATAACTTTTATAATTTTTTCCTCTTTACTTAGGTACTAACAGGTTCGATTTTGGCGAATTTAACACCAATTCGCGTTTGATAGAATTCTGAATCTAATTTTCTTGCCCCTAAATACCTGAAGCATAAATCGATATATTTTCTAAACGATTCACATCGATAACGATTCTAAACCACAAAATACAGTACACAAGGCCTATTAGGTAAATGCCATAATAACAATGGAATAGTTATTAATTACTATGACGTCATTACATCAATGACGTTCTCTATAGACGACAACCATTGGTTCAATGATATTGCGACAGAAATTGTGTTAATTAATAATTATAGGTATACAATAAAACATGTTTAGTCTAAAAGTGAACATGTTGCGGTTTTGTATTCAATAGGACACACGTAAGTACAACTATTAAATTCTGACGAAAGTGATGAATAGTTTATTAATAAAGATGAAGAGTATGTGACAATACTAGATCCTTCCTACGACATCGTCTGTGAAGAATTCAGAATGAAACCAAAGTCCTTAGTGTTCGACGGGCACACAAAAACTGGATAAAGCTATCCTAGCCATGATAGTTTGCGTGTTATTAGCGATTGCATAAGACTGACTAATAATTTGTAATACCTACTTAAGATTTAATGTATAATGTAGCTGTTGGCAAACTGTAATACAAAAATAATGTGTTTAGCTAAATTTCAACAAATTCCGTCCAGCCCTTTAGGCGCGAAAGAGTAACAAACATCCATCCATTCTCACAAAATTTCGCCATAACAGTAGTAGTAGGATGTCAATAATATTCAAGTCATGGTTTAAACCATAAACTAGGTGCTTACAAGGTTCTCCGGTCATAAACTACAAATGATATCACACGATCCTGCTAACACAATAGTTACTATAAGTTGTTTAATTGTAGTTGTTATAAAAGACATTTTAATGGTTTCCATAAAACCCGCCGCACAGAAACTGAATCTGCATTAGGTACAAGTAATTTATTGACTACGTCACTGTGGGAGTGTTATGAATGCGGAATCCAGAGATAATTACTTTATTTAAAGAATTGTGATAATGTGGGTACTCCATTGACTCATTCATCTTTGCTTAGCCTTGAGTTACAAGATTTTCTTTCGTTTATCTGTCTCCTTTTTACAAATATCCTTTCTGGATTTCTGGACTGGTCTGCTGCATGTCGAACGATCTATGGTCCAGTAGAGACCAAGATGAGGGCCCCGAAATTACGAGACGGGGTCGCAGTAGACCACTAAGGAGATGGCGATGCCGGGATGACTTAGCCGGCTTAATTGAGAATTGGCAACACATAGCTCAAAGTAGCGATAGATGGAAGAAATGAAGGGAGGCCTTTGCCAGGCAATTATATAATTCAGTCGGGAGATAATCTTCATGGCAGGCATTACACTGAGGCCGGGGCTGCGGGTTGTTCGAAAGAGATACCGCGCCCCCGGAACGCAAAGGGCACATGAAGCAACATAGATGGGTTTTAGTCAGTAAAAGTCTGACACTGAGGGCGAAGAAAGTTATATGATGATTTCCCATCTTTAAAAAAAAATAGGGCATTACACTGAGAGCACAGCTAATTCAGTGGAATCTAATTTATATTGTTTAAATAAAATGATTTACGTGTTGGCATACATGTTCAATCGACTAGGAAAAATACCGATTTCCTTCCCGATACAGTGACGTTTGTTATCGCGTGTAAAACAATGTTATTAACCCAGCTGTGCCTACGTCATAATATGTCTTCAGACATTTAAAATTACTAAAATATTTGGATCAATTCTTCCAAAGTCCCGTTCACGAAATATCACTTACCTACATAGAGTGACTTTGTATCACTCGTACAAAGCCGAAATTACTATATATACTACTACTAGCTTTTGCCCGCGACTTCGTCCGCGTGGATATTTTCACCCGTGCCAAGTAAAGTCATGTACCATAGCGTGATGTTAAATAGCCTATCCCAGAGATGATGTACCTACATGTGATGATGATGATGATGTAGTTAGTATTTAGGCATCACACCTTGTATTTCTTGATTAATGAAATCTCTATGAGCTCTTTCAATTTATGCGTTTGCTGCTGAACTGCACTGCACTGAATCAGTGTGATTGTTGGATTGCAGATGGATGGTTGACTTTTTTATATTTAAAAATTAATAGAAAACCATAACACTGCCTGACCTCGGAATCGAATTTTAGGATCCCACGCTCAGCAGGTGCCTTTGCGATTATGTGACTTACAGGGCAGTCAACCAACTACCTAACCAACGTATTAACGCTACTTTATTTTATTAACTACGATTATATTAATGATATGGGTACTTACATTCAAGAAGCAGTTTGCTTAAGCAGACTTAAACCTTGTATTACACTTATACACTCAAAGAAAACAATGAGATCAGCGTGAAAGTGGGTTACCGGGGCAACAGCGGTGTAACGGTTGTTCGCCATCGAGGAGAGAGCATCGATAAATAATCGATCGCTGATAAATGATATCGATTTGTTACATCACTGGCAGACATCATGCGGGTGTATTTATTGCTGCTGCTCAGAAACAGAAAAAATGGCCTTTTTAAAGAACGAGTATGTTTTTTTTTTAAAACAGAATGGAATAAAAAAATACGTACATACATATCATCACGTCTGTATTCCCCGAAGGGTTAAGAGAGGTGTAACCAATGTGCACATACATTTCGCTGGTATGTTTAGGGCCCATGTTATAGGGGGCGAAACTATTGCCACTAACCAGGCAGAAATCCTAACTCCGAGCTGCTACTGAGAATTTTATAGAAAAAACCATTAACACTTTTCTCGGCCTGGGAATCGAACTCAAAACCTCTAGCGTAGCAGTCGCGCTTAGGACCGCTAGGCTAACGAGGTAGTGATAAAAAATTGAGTCCAAATTAAATTCGGTAAATTAGACATGCACGTTGACATACTTAATTATTTTTAAAACCTTGTTAATGCTAATAAACCTACCATTCCTGTATTCTAATAAGTTTTTTCAACATTTGCGCAAAATGCACATACATGAAATTGACATACCTACTTCAGCCAACATAAACCATTTTATTTAACTGCTATATGACATAATTCAACCAATATCAACAAAATTTATTCTAGAGCTATAAAATCAACTTAAAAAGTTAATATCTTTAAAATTCTAATTATGTACAATTTTAAATAAAATTTATAATAAATAAGATACAATAAAAAACAATAATATTATAAAAACACCTATTAACTATAACTTTTTAATTATGTAAATAAATAAAATTTGCAAAGAAGAAACCAGATATTCTTTCCATGGCCATTACTTACACGTGATTCGCTGATTCTAAAATTAGTATAAGTAAACCGGCACTACCTCCAACCACGTGGACTCAAGAATATGAATTAGATGATAAAATTACAACCGTATATTAATAGCCACAAGTTACAAAATGGAAATAAAAAAGCGGATACTATGATGATCATAACGAAGGATACGCTGTGAATTTTAATAACTTTGTCTTAAAAATATATTCAGAATATAGCAAAACAACACAGTTATTTAGACATATAAGTAGAGAGAGGATCTTCCTTTCAAAAAAACATGTTTTGCATGGCAATATAGAGATTCGTATGGATATTTAATTTAGATTTATTCATTTCTTTATTACAACTTTAATTGGAAATTTATGTACAAATTATCACTTTACCCTTTTTAAAAAATTATCATTTTATAAAGTAGGTATAATTATGGCAGGTCAAAGGGTATTAATAAAGACGAGTTTTTTCGCCATCTCTGGTGCCCAAAAAGTTGGTATCTAGTGTACTGCTGATTCTTTGGCCTAAGTAAAAACAAATCCTCCGGTCACGTGCAGAACAAAAAACAGATTGACCAATTACAAACTAATTAAAATCTCTATTTTTGCAGCCTCTAATTAATGTAATTGATCCATTCGAGATAAAGGAATCTGTAATCTGTAGCAAACAAAAACGCAATTCCGCGGTCTGAGTCTGATGATAATTAACAGTTTTTTTACAATTAAATTGTCATAAGAAACTTGTTTCAGAGCTCTTGCAATTAAAATTGGGCAAACCAACCGCAAAATTTTGGATGATTTAAGACTTAAGTTGGAATCTAAAATAAGACACGTGCGGTCACAGAGGTGGTGCAAATCAGGTCAAAGTCGGTCCAAAACCGGTATACTCGTAATACTCGAGACGTTATATCAATTTTATGATAGTGATAACTACGCAAATCTACTTCTTTAAATCTGAAAATGAGCTTACAAATCCGGTTTTAAGACGAAATATATTACGTTCTTATTAAATTGTCTAAGTTTTTCTTGGACGTCATTGACATCGGTGTAGGAAAACGTCATCATGAAGAAACCTAGACTTAAATCAATCTGCCAATCCGTCTTGAATTCTTGATCAAGCATGGTGATCAAAGCTGGTGCCTTCCCTGTATGAGAAGAGGTGTATGCCCGGCAGTGGGATGGTAATAAGCTGCTATTAGCATTTTTAAAGTTTAGCCGCCATATTGTTTATTGTACACAGGTGGGAAAAATTACTGGCCCCTCTATTCATACACAAATCCAAAGTGTATCTTGTAGCATTTGCAATTCAATGTTCAATGTTAATTGAATTGTTTCGCAAATGGCTGTTATCATATCAATAGCAGTATGGGCTTCATTGACACTTTCAAATCCATTGTTGAGACAATCAACCATTAGCTTTAATAAAAACCCGACTTATTAGGAACGGAATGAAAGATTAATATCTCTTCTATAAGTGCCTCATATATCAGGGTAGTTTAAAGACGAAATTAATAGCTGTGAGAATTAAAATAAAACAATTCTTCAACCGCTATCAAAAACCAGTTTTTCGTGTGTAATTTGAATAGAATTAAACATTCATTATTTAGCATTATCCGTGAACAGTGACAAGTCAAACTAAACTATATCTATTAAGTTTGTGAACGAACTCAAACCAGACGTTTTTGAGTTCAATCAAATTTGCGTCAACAGAAATTCTCTTAAGAAGGCGAAAGTATTTTATGATTGATGGTTACCTTAGGAGGAGCAGGCTCAGGAACATCAGAATCCCATTCCGAACTGAGATCATCACTGGATGCCTCCGTGTAATCCTCAGTCCACGGCACTTCCAAGAGCGACATCTTCATTTGGTCGTAACCAGGAGACATGGTCTGCGGTCCGTACCCCGGCGGCAACGGGCTCGAGGCCCGACAATCCTCACACGTACACGGCTTAGGCCCCAGACTCTCCTTAGTAGGAGACTCATCTTTGACGACATGTTTAGAACTTCTCCTAGTGTCTCGTTTACGCGCACTTCTAGGTGATAGTCTGTTATTGCACTGTGGTGGTATGTAATACTTGGTGGGTTCAGACGAACGTCTACCACTTCTCCCGCAGTCTGGAGTCTCTATCTTTACGGGGCTAAGCAAAGAAATTTTCTTGGTTAACTGCTGCCGCTCCGAGTCTGTCGGTCTGTCCTCAGCCTCCATGGTGTAACGTATAATGGGTATGGTGAACGTGAACTGTTCCGTGCATTCCGGCATTATTATGATAGATCACTACACGTACTGCCTCCAAATGTTTGGGCGACAGGGTAACGACATTTTTATGCAAGGTCACATCGATTGTCACTAGTGGAGCGCGGGCTGTGATGCGGCGGACGCGAGCGACGTGCGCGCGGGTGGAGCGAGCACTGCGCGTGCGTGTGACCCGGTGGTTCCACGAGCCGCGCGCGCGCAACTGAATCGCTCTACCAAATACTATGTCGATGTACAAGATATGCGGGTGATAGCCCGACACCCAACGTTTATTTAGAAATCAGTAGAGCCTTGTGCGTGGCTTAAATGTTAAATTGGTTCAACTTATATGTTGCAATTTATATCGCTGTGTTTGCCGGCGACAAATGTGGTATTGATCACAATTATTAAGTGGGGTTTCCTTTTATTCCATGTATGGGTCCATTTACTTTATTAATGTATAGTCAGGCTATTAATTTTAGTTCGTGTGAACACATTCCGAGTTAGACTCGTCATGATTTGTTACTGCTTCATTTATGGGAATGATATTGTAGGTTTATTTAAATCGCACATGTGTTCTAATGGGTTCGTTATTCAGTTTCTGAATGACTGCAAACCAAAAGTAGGTACCCAGTTTGTTTTAGCGATTGAATCATACTTGTTGTTTTTGCCAAATATTGCTGTAGTTCTAATTTTAACGGTTGTGAAGCAAATAAACGGTTAATTGGAGATGATAATTAGGTATGTCAACAACGTCTGACTGGTTTTAATTGACGAATGGATGTTGACGATAACAATTCTTGTTTCTAAACATGAACCGCGGGGCAAGGCGGTGGTCTAGTTAAGAGTTTGCATTGATTCTGAGAACGTTACGTGAGAAGGGACCGTTTTAATTAAATGAGTTAATGCTATGAACAGTATTAATGTTATCAGACACGCGTGTGAGGCGTTCTACGTCATAGACGATGCTAGAGATGTGATAGCATCATCATCATATCAGCCTATAGCCGTCTATGGCTCCCCCAAAGAACGCAAACCATGCCGGTCTTTGGCAGCGCGTATCACTCCGCTGCCCGTCACCTTCTTTAAATAGTCAGACCACCGTGCAGTAGGGCGTCCTACACTACCTTTGTCTGAACGTGTTCTGCACTCTTAATAACACGTATTTGCTCCAACGACAGTATGTCCTGCAGACATGACCGACCCACTTCCACTTCAGAGAAATAATTCTGGTCCATCAAATCTTGATCAAATCCAATCCAAAGTCGGTGACTTGTACTTAATAGAAACATTTGTTTCATCTAGACTGTAATGTTCCACTGCTAGGGAAAGTCCTCCCCCAAGTGCTTCCAGGTGTTCTGTTCTTGCACATTGCCATATTTATTTATTTTTCATTAGATCGCAAACAAGCCCACGGCCCACCTGATGTTAAGTGGTCACCTCTGCTTATACACATCTGCAATACCAGAGCCCTTGCAAATGCGTTGCCATCCCAGAGACAAAGTTGAAATGTCTTATGTGCCTGTAATTTCACCGGCACCTATATCCTTCAGACCCGAACACAGCAACGCTCCTTTGCGGCAGAAATTGTCATGGTGGTAGTACTTGCCCGAATGAGATCCTTCATAGAGAGCTCTACTCCAAATATCAAAACACTTGGTGTACAAGTAAGTAGATATTTTGGTTTTAAATACATAATGAGTTCAGCTGTTACACCGGTAGGAAAGGTTAATAATACTGACCTAACAGTAACAATGGTCGATTACAAAAGTAACACACATTTAAAATTCCTTTACGCAGGTAAGTTGCAAAATCAGTTACCTACAGAACAACTCCTACGCATACCGGCCACGTCTTAACAAATTCATTTTTTTTTAAACTTAACAAGTAGGTAGATACTTAAAAAAATAAAAAGAGTAAATTAAGAGTCTGCGGTTTAATAAATTCAAAATTCTTATGAATTTTATGGTGTGATATTAACCAATCATTATACAATTTTGAGTATCATTAAAGGTTAAAGGTGTATTAAATTAGAGTTACAGCTTATTAAAATCTATAGGTACTGATATAATAAAGCTAAAAAGCTTTTTTGTCTGTTTATGTGATTGTTTAAACGCCTCTAAAACTAACAGTCGGATTGGAAAAAGATCTTTTTGTGGCATGATAGACAGATTCATGAAGAATAGTATAGACTATATAATATCAAACACAGGAGCAGAATATTAACCAAAAACACAAACAAAAATAACGCGATCGAAGTCGCAGACAGAAACTAGTACTTTATACAGTTGACAGAACTTTCCAGTGCACATAAATATGCTCAAAATCACCTTCAACATGAACTTTCAGTGAAGAAAATTGGAACACAATTTTTTGTATCACCTCGTTACAGCTAAAGGGCACAAGCTCCCACACAATAGGTAATAAATTGTCAAAATAATTTATTATACCAGTTAAATAATAAATACAATCGTATAATGTAACAAGCATGACTTTACGATCTTTTCAATGTAAAAATTTAAACAGGTCTTCAGTTCTTGGGAAAGAAGTGGTTGACTTTATAAATACTAGGCTAAGTATTTGGTCTGAAACCTTTTTAAAGGGAGCAAAAAAATATTGAATAATGAATGAGGCCATAAGAAAATTGACAAAGAAATTGGATTCAGTCCAAGCGTTTGGATGACTCCTTACGTGACTACAGAGCTAGCCTTTTTTAAGGCCAGAGAATCAGCTTTTTTATGAATAGTAAATCATCAAATGATTATCAAGGGAAAGTGAGACTCTTACTGACTAAAACCCACCCTGTTCTTCCTAATACCTTTTGCGTTGCAGGGGCGCGGTGACTCTTACGAACAAATTCCGCAACCAGTAATTAACGGTTAGTAACCTTTAACTCTGCGGGTTGTTCGAAAGAGATACCGCGCCCCCGGAACGCTAACGGCACATGAAGGAACATAGATAGGTTTTAGTCAGTAAAAGTCTGACACTACCTCCCGTTCCGCCCAGGGCGGGGGAAGTTATTTGATGATTTACCAAATACAAAAAAAAAGTATCCTTTAACTGGTTAACTTGGCCCCAACTGATTAAAAGTGAAATCAATAACAATATGAATCCTTTTAAAATCCCAAAGTCATTATTTAATTAATTTATAAATATTATTAACATTTAAAATGTTAAAGACACTTTCACAACGTGTTTGCGGAAATTTTAAAAATTCTTGATCACTTTACGACGCTCCGTGAAATTGAATTCATACCCATCTCATTTTATTTTATTGCACTTCGTCGAATGTTTTATTCGTAAATTGTGTTGTCAGAGCCTTAAGGTCTACTTATTTATCACTTATCAAGCAATACATCAATAATAATTTACTTACAAAGATATCTTCCTGTCTTTCATACATGTTTAAGTTTTAAGTTACGTCAAGTTATATTTTTTTAAATAATAATATTGTTTATTTGAAGAAGGAGACGACCATTTTTTGGCAAATTTAAATATTATTACAATTCCTAGGTAGAGCAAAGTGTTACTTGGGTTTTTCTATGGAATTCTAAGGAGCAGCTCGGAGGCAGGATTTTTGCCGATTAATGATAGGCTCGCCCCCCTATTACATGAGACCTAAACATTAGCGCGAACCATGGGTGTATACCTCGGCCTAACCCTTCGGGGAATACAGTAGAAAAGAAAACAGTTATTTCTTATTCTTTAGTTAAACCTTTTAAGTAAACCAACGCGACATTGTAAATTTTTTGCAACAATTCTTTCTTCAAGGAACAGGAAACAATTCTAACCGGTGGCTTCCCAAAAAAATATAGCAGTAAAAAACCCATTGTCTTCGTAGATTTGACCTAGATTGTCCAGGTAATGACCTGTGTCCTTGTTCTGACCTGCCGTAACCTTACTTGACCAACGGACACTTTTTCAAGAGAATAGTTTGACCAATCATTCTTAGAATCTTGCGCAAGACCAAGAGTTTATATAGGCATGAAGTTTTCTGAAGAATTTCATTGTTTTAAGTATTCGAATTTTAAGTAAATTATGGTGGGTCAGGCAGTAAACCTTTTCAGGAAACGGAGCCGGATTTTGTAAACTTACCAGAATTTAAACATCTTAGTTCATATTAAGATTTATTTTCGGAAATCTAGTCTTATAGGTGTTATTCAGCAGTTTACACAGACAATCTTTAACAAATGAAAAAAACAATTTAACAGTGCCGAATATTATATGCTACCCATTATTGGGATATGTTGTTAAGGACCAAACCTGGGAACTTGCTGCTTACAAAGATTTTGAGGGGGACAGTTCCATCTTTTTTTTTCGAAACGTTTATTTCTGAAAACTTTATAAATTCTTTAAAATCCAAATACTAAACTAAAATCTCCCCACGCCCCTATACTGTTGCGTTTATTCCCATCTGCCACCCCTGAGTTTGCCACCGGGGTGGTGGTTGGCACTAATAGGTGGCGTTTACCACCCCGGTGGTGGTTTATTCCCATCTGCCACCCCTGAGTTTGCCACCGGGGTGGTGGTTGGCACTAATAGGTGGCGTTTACCACCCCGGTGGTCAATGGTACCTATTTAGTTTCATTTGCCCCCTTCGTAGTTATAGTACAGGGGTTTATTCCGCATTTCGTATTGGACATTAACAATAAAAAAATTAATTGTCACTGGATATCATGATCTCAAGATCTCAAGATCTCTAGATTATTTAAACCGCAGACTGATGTCTGGGAGGAACTTTTATCTGAATGGCAATGTAGGTGGGATAATTCCATCAAGGGCCGGCACCTCCATCAGTTCTTTCCTTCAGTTCGCGAACGGCTGGCCAGAACATGGCTGGAGGTGGACCACTGTGTTGCCCAATTTCTCACAGGTCATGGCAACTTTAAGAGTAAATTATTTTCTTTTAAGCTTGTTGCCTCTCCTTTGTGTCAATGTTCTACATCTGACTGTGAATATGAACAATCTGCTCATCACATCTTATGGGAGTGTATTCTTTGGCAGAATGAGCGAAATATTATGTTAGATAGTGTACAGGCTATATCCGGTGTTGTTTATTACGCGGACCTTGTAGAAACTAGAACTAATTTCCGTGCGTTCAAGCGTTTTTGCCATACCTATTACTGGAATCAAATGTAACAGTTCACATTAGGACCCATTAAGTTAATGATAATTGCAATCCGTGGTGCTTGGCAATCTGGGCTTCTCCCAGTTGTAAATAATCCCTTTGTGCCTATTGGCCTAATTCTGTTCTGTCTCCTGCTTGTTTGGAGGGAAGTGGAAATTATATTTTTCTTACTCCTCCGCTAATCTTTTCTGATTAATTTCGTTGCGGGATCCAAGACAGTTGAATCGCTTCTCTGGGACTCGTCGAGCTTCATTGTCTCGGCGCTTTTCTTGTGGTCGCCACTGTTGATTCTGGCTTACAGAAGTTGCAGTGGTTTGGGAACAGTGTGGCGGGCTTGTCCCATTTAATAATGGATATCATGATTCAAGAGCAATGGAAATGAATTTTAGTGGATAATATATGGATCTTTTATTTTAATTAATAACTCTAATTCAAAAAATAAAATGAATGTTTGTATAATTACTAGCAATTATTATTGCTAGTAATTACTTATTTTATACACAGTTGGTAAAACATAACACAAAACAATTTTAAAAAGCTATGTAGGTATAGGTAACAATAACACACATCTTGTTAAAATAGATCTACAAAATGTTGATAAATATTTTTGTATTGTGGTGCGCTCCATTATTGTCGTTAAGAACAAAAGTACCTACTTAGTGCTTTGCAGTATTTTTCAATAGATTACGCACTCACTTAAAACAGTGGCTGACAAGACACGGAACATTGCATTGTTCTACGACTCCACCCCTTTGTGCGAGTGAAATCATAATATTCATCCCTTTGCGGAAGGGAGAAAGCAACATATCCTACTTTCCTTGTACGTCACAATTTACAATAATAGTCCGGGTTTGCGTGATGCGTGCGCGCAAATTACCAATATGGAGGAACCACTAGCAAGTGGAAGTTCCCAAGAGTCTGATACAATTTTTTATATTAATAAAAACAATGGTAAGTGCTTTTACGTGCGGGACATCAATATATTATAAAAAAAAACAATATGAAAACACTGGTCACGTGGTATGGGAGTGCTCAGGCAGAAGAAAAAATAATAAGTGTCGCGGTCTTCTAAGAATGAAAGTAAGTAAAAGTTTTTTGTTACAGTTTAGTAAAAATTTTAATCTCGTCTAGTTCAACAATTTATATCTACACTTAATATTATAAAGAGGAAAGATTTGTTTGTTTGTCTCTTAGTATTGAATAAATTCAAAAACTACTGAACAGATTTTATGACAATGATTGCTCATATACATGCTCATAATACAAAGATAAGAGAATTGAAAAACGTGACTCTGAATAAAAACATTCGTTCATGATTCAAAAATAGACATCAAAAAATAAAATCTTGTTTTGCTCACCCTATCCAATTTGCTTGATTTGACAGCTATGACGTCACAATATAATATATATATATTAAACTTAATTTTTATTGCTTACTAGCTGTGCCCCGCGGTAAAAAAGGAATTAGTGAAATCGGTCCAGCCGTTCACGCGTGATGGCGTGATCAAAGGAAATAAGGATTCA
Source organism: Caradrina clavipalpis (assembly GCA_932526535.1). Classification (NCBI taxonomy): domain Eukaryota; kingdom Metazoa; phylum Arthropoda; class Insecta; order Lepidoptera; family Noctuidae; genus Caradrina; species Caradrina clavipalpis. Next base: position 4,768,670 of record OW052099.1, on the reverse strand, counting down.
TTTTTATATAATATATATAGATGATATTAAAAAATACTATTGTTAATGTCCAATACGAAATGCGGAATAAACCAATGTACTATAACAGACTACAAAGGGGGCAAATGAAACTAAATAGGTACCATTGACCACCGGGGTGGTAAACGCTACCTATTAGTGCCAACCACCACCCCGGTGGCAAACTCAGGGGTGGCAGATGGGAATAAACCACCACCGGGGTGGTAAACGCCACCTATTAGTGCCAACCACCACCCCGGTGGCAAACTCAGGGGTGGCAGATGGGAATAAACGTACTGTTGCACCCATAATTATAATCTGCAACCCCTGAAACTGTACAGTGTATGATTGTTTGTTTCCCAAATAAAAAAAAATAAAAAAACTGCGAACAATGGCAGCAATGAAGCTTGATGAGTCCTGTAAAAAAGATTCAACTGTCTCAGATCCCGCAATGAAATTAATCAGAAAATAACAGCGGAGAAGTAAGAAAGAACACAACAATCCAATTTTGAACTGTTCATAAACAGCGATAACAACTTTACAGTTGCCAGTTTATTTACGAACTTAAACATAATGTTATAACCAACCAATAATATGTATACCAACCACATTGGCCAGTAAACACGTCTAACAATTTTTTCACTTAACTTCTTTAGCGGTTGAACACTAAATAGAAAACGGAGGCGAAACCATGACGCAAGTAAGTAAAGCGTGTTCGCAAAACGTGTCTGTAACAACCTTGAGAAAAAATTAATACGTCTTTGAGTTCTTATGTATTTGATATGAAATTGTTATGAGGGCCTACGTGATTCACGGCGAAATATTAAAAAAAATATGTGAGGGGATTACTTTTAGCCGACGGACGGCAAAAGTGACCTATACAAAAAACTTTGACGATAGAATCCGGGGCTTCCAAGTCCCCTTTTTTTGGGATGGGAAATCATCAAATAACTTCTCCTGCCCTTCCCAAAATAACTTTGGCGGGAGAGAGACTTTTACTGACTAAAACCCATCCATGTTCCCTCTGGTGACCTTTGCGTTCCGAGGGCGCGGTGTCTCTTTCAAACAACCCGTAGCCCCGGCAGGTATTAGCCCTAACTGGCCTCTCCGATTTGCTGACATCTCTTTGAAGCGCGCTTTCAAGTGCCCTGAAAAGGTGTTGACGTCTCCTATTTTACCTAACTTGCCGCAATCATCAATCTGGTTGCTATGGATAACAGTTTTATAGAACTGTATTATATTTCCTTCCTTATTGTGATATTGTATTACTTTGTTATGACGCGTTAGTCCTTATTTTGAATAAATAAAATATGTTTTAGTAAAAATATTACTTATAAATGACTAGCTATACCACGCGGTGTCTTTCGTTACTGATCCGCTCTCGTTGATCGTAGCGTGATGTTCTAAACGTATAAACCTTTCTCTTGAATCACTCTATCTATTAATGACAACCTCATTAAAATCCGTTGCATCGTTCAAAAGACCTTCTTTGTTTAATACTCTGTAAAGAAGAATTTAGTTGTATAAGCAAAGCGGGTCTTGTCATTAACCCCTTCAGTGCGGGCAGCAAAGATGTGCGTTTTGATGACGCTCATGCGCGTCGCCCGCACTTAAAGGGTTAAGGCTGACACAACACGATAGATATTTTGACCGATTATTGGGCCAATTTTTGACAGATTTCTTCGTCGGTCAAAAAATTGGTTGTCCGCAGAGACGCTTAGCCCGGAAAAGTTAAATTTAAAAAGCAAGTCACAAGACGAGAAATAGGTTAAATAAGTACACCAAAGTTCCACGTTCACAGTTGACAGTTAAACTGCCTCTTGAAACCCAATCATACCGTATTTGTATACAAATCGCTGTTGTTTAATATGTATAAATGTAATTCTTCGCACGTCATCCTACGTATGTACGCTTACGTATATAATTTGTATATAATGAGTGTTCTTCACTTAATACTTCACTATTAACCATAAAATGTTGTTCGGAAATCTGGTGTTATTTGTATTGCCACTGTGGCGTTGGGTACTGTTTTTCTTTTTGCGACATTATTGCTCTCGTTCTATTGTTTTGAATCCTAATTGACCTCTAAAGTACACAATATCGGAGGTATTGGTTATACGCCATACTTTGTGCATGCTTGTTGTTATTATTTTTTCAAACTAGCTTTTGCCTGCGATTTTGTTCGCGTCGTAGTCAAGTAGGTATTCTATAGAATATTTTCTATGGGTAGTAATAAAAGCTCCGACAAAAAAAGAAGAATTGTCCTTACTCAAAATATTAAATCTACTGCCTAAAATACTAACTTTCCGACTACTTTTGTCCGAATAAAAATGACAAAACGACCGAATGAGATACTGAAATCTTCGAAAAATAAACATGACTGTTTATTGCCATAATACTTTTCTACCAGCATAAATTACGTTCTACTGAAAACTATGCTTTGTAATTTTTGTCTTTACTTGCCTACTATTAATTCATACATTACCTTTCATATTTCATAGACTGTGGTGCTATTTTAACTGTAACATTATATTGAAAATATAATTCTGAGTGGTTATACAGAAACTTATAAAAAATATAAAAATGTACTTGTAACAATAACTTTTACTTGTATCATATATCATGAATTTTACTTACCACGGGTATGCTTCGGTTGAAATGATAATATTAAACCAATAGCAACAATAACTATTTAATTTTGTAACATAAACAGACAAAACACGCAAGGATCGGTCGTTGCAGAAAGTTCACAGGCAGAATCGTCTTTTGGCATACATTTCGTATCAAAGTCCCTAGAGATAGATCCAGAGCCCTCGAGCCTCAAAAACCATAATAGGGGAGCCCCGCCACGCGGGGCTCAAGGGTTTGCAAAAAAAATAACCACGAAGTGGATGGCGGGGTCTGTTCGCTCGCTTCGCTCGCTCTCTAGACTCCGCCATCCCCTTCTAACCTAACCTGTCCGAGTCGGGGTGCCCCAAGTCCCGAGCTCGCTTCGCTCGCTCTTTATAAGAGTTATACTAAACGAAATTATGCGAAATTATAAGTATGCCAAAGGTAATTATGCCAAATAAAATTCTGCCATCTTAAAAATATGCCACTTTAAATTCGGACATAAAAACGTTCTGCCAAAAAATAATTATGCTATAAAAATATTATGCCTTCAAAACGTTCGTCTAAAGAAGTTTATGCGAAGTGAGTTATGCCAAATAGGTTTCGGAGTATCAAGTTTCTGGCAAATAGAACGCACCCATTTTCATCATTATTGAGAGTTAAAAAATAAATTTGATAACCAACAATAGAAATTAAAACAGTTCATGCAACTTGTAAAAATATGATTATTTTGACAACACCTCTGTTGTCGGTAACTTAGTAATTTTGTCGGAGGTTCAGTATTCTATCCGGAAGTTTAGTTTTGTTATTCGAAGATCCATTTTTTTTTAGGAGAAAATATAATTTGAGCATGCTCTTATTTGTTGTTAAATTGAATATTTTTTTTCGTTTGTGTTTTGGGTTTTTTGTCGGTAATTCATTATAACGCTGGTTAATTAGAATAATAGTCGGCCACAAATCGCTGGAGATTAATTTGTTTTTCGGAACCATTATTATTTCCCATTTTCTATGACACTCGGCAATCACATAGTTTTTTTCAAATTTGCTAATGTTTTCCATATTTGGACCAGTACCCAGTTTCCAGAGACCGTGTCTTATAAATTAATTGTTTTACCTATTTATAGTAATTAATAGACTGATATACTTAGATTATTTTTTATTCGATTTGTGTTTTCTGCGTGTATCATTGTTTATAAGTAACACATGAATTTTACACGTAGTCTTCCAAAAACTTATTATTTTGTGTCTCAAACGAGAACAATTGCGTTTCGATAACTTTAACACATAAGTGCGTTCAATATTCCTTTTTCGTCATTGTAAGGTCGCGCGTTGTCACGTGATCCTCAAGCAAATGCAAATGGGATGGGTTTACGTCAACCCGATGACGTCATTCTAAAACTATTTATGTTATATAACATTTGTATTGAACTTTTGGAGGCCAAGGCTAGTAAACAATGTTGTATGCATTCATTTGTTTTTTATCGATAGAATTTTAATGGGTTATCAGATTTATCTAAAAATAAATAACATGAGAATCTTTTTGTTGGGATTTATTTGTAATTAATGATGTGTAAACTTCCGTCTATTATTTATATTGTAAAGAGGTACGATTTATTACTTTTTTGTTTGTAAGAAGATATCTCTAGAACTACTGGGCCGATTGCAAAAAATATCTCACTTACAGAAAGTAATTTAAAGGCGGTGTCGTAGGCTATGTTTTATCGTAACACAGAGTAAAAAAGTTCAGCTCGAGACTGTATTCCTAAATATGCATAATTATTATAGAAAAGTAAACAAGACTATGAATAGCTACCTACGCTAAAAGCTGTAACACTGATTGGTGACTACAGAGCGAGCCTTCATACACGTATTACGTAAAAGCATCTAATAAGCTCACATCAACGAGAATGCCTCTCACTATTACAAGAATAATTGCCCCAAAACCGTTATTACTTTTAATTGGAGACATTGAGCTACCATTCGCGGGGCAATTTTATTGGCATTTCATCACCATTTTTACTTCATTTTAATGATGGGCGCCAATCTTTGGTGACTTCACTTTAAGGTCGTTGAACCAATTACAGTTATTTGGTAATTCTTCGTTATTATTTTAATTTGACTTTAAAAGCTTTGATTTTACTTCCAGTGTATTTACTTTTGACAGCTTAAAAGGTTGGGTCAGTATTTGTCGTCGGTTTTGTATGAAACTGTCATGCGATTTTTTTATTTGTTTATGTTTCAGTAGTTCAGTAATTTAACTGCTTCGTTGGCCTAGTAGTCCTTAGCGCGACTGCTACGCTAGAGGTCTTGGGTTAAATTCCTAGGTCGAGCAAAAAGTGTTATTGGGCTTTTTTATGAAATTCTCAGTAGCAGCTCGGAGTTTGGATTTGTGCCTGGTTAATGGCAATAGGCTTGCTCCCTATTACATGGGACCTAAAAACAAGCCGGCGAACTGTGGGTGTACATTTGTACACCTCTGCTTAACCCATACAAGAGGATACTGGCGTGATGGTATGTATGTATGTTTTCAGTCTTCCTGAGTCATTGTACTTTATTAATTTGGTGTGGGTGTGTGTGTGTTTATGAAAGATTGTGTATGGCTCGATCCCGAAGCAGTACTACACTAATTGGTTGCTCTAATTGAATGACTTCGCATGGTTCGACTAAGGTCATCCAAAGTTTACACGATGTGGTGTTGCTATTTTGTTTTTGTTTTACTTTTTCGTATTTTGAATGAGGAGAGATGAAAAGCATGTCACTGAAAGAGTTATAAATATAAATTTGGATGAAGTAAAGAACGATATGAAAGGAAAGAAAAAATACCCAAGTAACATAGAATAAGGGCAATAATATGATGATGATAAGTTTGACTAAAAAGTAGCAATTCAAAAACCAATTCTACTAATTACAAACATTTAAAATCTAGTCGCAATCTCATCTCAGCAACAGTGTCAAAAAATTAATTTCAACATAGGGGCATTTTTGATAGATCAAGACTAAGATTAGATGGCGATTGTTCCTAAAAGTTTCTTAACACTTCCCAGAACTTCACGGAATTAAAAAATAATTTAATTAAAAAAATGAGATAATTGCAAGACTCATTTTAAAAGTTTCCGATTAAACATGGTTTTTGCTAAATATAGAAATGACGATAATTTACCATACATACAACTGCAAATTACGAACAGCTGTCCATACAATAAGTATGAGTATGCGGATTTCAATGATATTCGCATTTTCTCATTGACGTCATGAATATTATTAGGTTGTATGTATGTATGTGTGTACCACTCCTTCAGCACGATCTATGGTGACTTTCAAATTCTTGAGATTTTGATCTCTATTCTACATAAATATAGGGTTTAAAAAGGCGAAAACGAGAACGTTACAAATTCTTCCCTTAATTGCGAACATTTTTTTATAAGAGCTATATGGCTGGGAGCGTTCTGGTTACCTACTAGGAGATATTGAAGTTCAAACTTCCAAGATTTTTAAATGCATTTTTACAAAAGAAAGTTTTAAGTATTGTTACCCGCACGACCCTCTGTACGGTTGCATGTACCCATAAGCACAATGTTTTGCGTACCTCACTTTGAAGAAGAGTTGTTTCTCAGCAATATTTTTTGCCTAATGTTTCATAGCATCATCAGCAGTATACATACGTAGTTAAGGGCTGTGTTTCGTAACACCCCGTATTTCCCTAGCATTTTCGTACGTAGGAACTTGTATTGTCATCCCTAAGCAGAGACGCTCCGTGCATGATACGAATCGGTTTATTAGACTTAGTCCTATAATTTTCAATACAAGGAATATTATTTTGCCTGCCGCGGTCATGGCAAGGTACCGTGTAATGGACATTTATTATATCAATAAATAAGAAGGAAGGATGCTGTCTTCCTGGTACGGCTTGGTTCTAAAAACAAAAGAAGGCTCCGCCATTCAAATTTCACTCAAGTCCCTTCATCACACATTCACTCACATTACCAGCATTATTTATGGCATCCGTGACCAGACAATACTCCCGACCCTCAACCAATCACGTAAGCATATTTAAAATGCATAATTATGCAGTTCACATTGCTTCATGCATCCCAAAAGCGGCGCAGGCGTCGTCGGTAGAAAGCCTTTCAAAGAGTGCGATGACGTCACGATGACGCACGAGACGACCGAGTATTCGGAGCGTGTCTGCTTACGTCACAGGGTAGACTTAAGGTCATCGCTCATTCAAACAGCATGTCTCCTGGCTCTTCAAATCATTTGCCATTCAAAAAAGGACTTTAACTATGTGCTCTAAAAGTGATTTTTCTAATGACAAGATAAACTAATGATAGCGTGCGGGCGGTGTGCTGGCAGCTAAGAATTGGGTTTTTCTGGATGTCAGAACGGTGCGATAGTGTTGTGATGAGCGTAGACAATAATATTTATTATGTATCACGAGTAAAAGTAGCCGCTGGTCCCGGGTATCGGGATCTTTCGTAGATCTTTGACAGTCGTTACGGATAGCACCAGAACCCAGGAAGTCTCAACCAAGAGATATCGTGTTGCCCAGTATCTGGGTTGTGGAGGTCAGATAGGCAGTCGCTCCATGTAAAACGCTGGTATTCAGCTACATCCGGTGAAGCAGATGATGATGCGAGTAAAGTAAGTACTTAATGCATTGATAGGTTTTCAATCTACCGAAACGGATGTGGCTGAGATAGTGCTGAAAAAAAAAAATTAAAAAAAAAAAAAATGTTTTTATTCATCTCCACAAATTACACATTATGTACGAGGACAATCTTAAAGTTAAATAATACAAGTTGACTATTACGTAAATGTAATTTGTGGGAGATCTGGAGTCTAAACTAAGCCTAGGCCTGTACTATAGAGCTCCAGGCCCCCCATCACATAATATTTTATAAAAAATTATAAGTCAGCGGGTAGATACATGTTAAATGTGTGTGTGTGTGTAGTGTATGTGGTGTGTGAGGGTGTGTGTGTGTGTGTGAATGTTTCAATACCAAGAAAGAAAGTACCATTTACTTAAATGTTGATGATTATGGCGATACGGTTGGCGCAGTGGCTACGTGATTAGCTGCTGTTGGGCTGCGTGTCGCAGGTTCAATTCCCGCCAGGCAGGGCTGATGGAACCAACGAAAATATGAATCGACTGTTATTGAAATGATAGATATGGATAGAGTAATGGTAGCAGTGATTGATGACAGATAATAAGAGTACATCCGCACTCTCCTCAGATACTTTAGAAAATTTACCCAATTAACAACAAACACGCAAAATATACATATACCATCACGCCTGTATTCCCCGCCGGGTTGGGCAGAGGTATAATTTCGTAGAAAAACCCAATAACACTTTTTGCTCAACCTGAAGATCGAAACTAGCGTAACAGTCGCGCTTAGAACCATTAGGCTACAGAGGCAGTCATCCTTAACAACTGTTATACAAGCACCTTTTGTTAATCTCTTAATATTAAGTTCCCCTTGTCACAGCAACTATCAGCCTATCACATCTTGAATACCAACCAACCTTGCCTTCAAGCACGTCCGCTCTGGTTCCTTACGGCGACAGGAGCCATAAGTTGAGTACAATGACGTCACAGTGACGCACAATATGGCCGAGCATTCGAACCGTGTCCGCTGACGTCACGGGATTGGAACGCGGCAGAGTACATAGCTATGTATTGTTAGGTATTCGTGTAAAATCTGATCTAGGTCTTGCTGTCCTGCCCCAGCTACGCCCAAAGTCGAGATACAAGATATTTATTTTGCTAAAACATGAGTATACACATAAATGCAAGATGTTACAAAAAAAGTTCAATGGAGTCACTATCACGTTTTGCCTTAATAGCGTACAAACTGTATGTAATAAGAACTACTTAAGAAAATTCGTAGTGTACAAGGGGTGCCCTTAGTGAGTACCTAGTCCCATAGTGTGATGGCTGGAAGCCTTAAATCAAAGTTCCACAGACCTACCTAAGACCGAAATGGGTGATGCCATTCCAAAAAAAAGTTCTTCGTGTCGGATTGTCAACTAATCTGACTATAACAGTGAAAGAAGAAACAGCACACCTGTGTTCACAACATCTTCCTATCCTATCCTTATTTCAGCCATGCTTAATTAACGTAGATCTTTGGTATCTCAATCTATTGACCGAGTTCCGACAACATTCTATCCAAGACGGTGTGACAATTCAAATCTTATAACGTTTCATATAAGTTCGTTCCAAATTCCAGCAATTCCTTTCATTCAAGTCGGTAAGTGCGTCAGAACACCGGATTATGTTGATGATTCATACTTTAATTATTTTGAACCCCACAGTGTACTCACACAACAGGAAATATTAAACACATTGTTTAATATTCACTAAGAATTTGTTGTTTACGAAGAAAATCATAAAATTCCATACAAAAGAGTTTTATGATATATCCTGCTCCTCAATTGCTTTCTTTATGGAGGGTAGTGAAACATCCTAATGACTTATAAACTTAGATTTTTTAGTAGCTACTATAATGTGTGACAGAAAAGTTGAAAGGGAACAGTTGGTCTTGGTATGGGCATACGAAGAGAAAAAATGGAGAAGAAGAGCTCAACCTGGGTATCGAACCCAAGACCTCTAGCGTAGGCGTTAGGACCACTAGGCTAACGAGGCAGTTACGAGACTTATGATCATCCTCAGTAAGTAAGTACCTATCTCCTTATGAGGTAATTGACGTAAACACTGACGCAGAACATCCAATTTGTCTTGATGTAGACTTTTATTATTTACGATTCCTGAATGTTAATATGGTAAGTACCTACCAGCTACCTACCTGCGTACTGACCTAACTTGGCATTAAGTTAATGACCTAATCATCACGTGAACCTTGTTTAATATTAAATTTATTTACTTTTATACAACAAAAAAAGTACAAAGGCAGACTTAATCCCTTAACACGTCTAGCACTTTCTTTTATCACTTTAACCTGAACGTGACAATAATATATCTTGATAAATTATCCCACGGGAACCGTACATTTTTTCGACATGAAAAGTAGCTTATGTGCTATTCAAGACTATATTCTATCTCTATGCTAAATTTCATCCAGATCCATTCAGTCTTTCGGCGTGATTAAGTAACAAACATCCATTTAAATTTTTGCAGTTATAGCGCTAAAAAGAAAAAAAAGTCTTATTCTGGCGTAATTTATTTAGTAACGAATAAGTTAAAAACAAATTCAATTAAATTATTAGAATATTTAATTAAAATTAAAGATATTTTTAAAATAAACCGCGAACTTTGTCTGAACTCTACAATTGATTGAGTAAAGCTGTCTAATACCTTATAGCGCCATCTACGATATCAAACCTAAACTAAGCACGAAGGATCGAGCTTGTCCTCAATATGATCAACTTTGAATTCTTTACTAAACTCGCATCACGTTCACTAGATGGCGTTACTAGTACGTTAACGTATGTTTTCCTTTACTATTCACACGTGTAACGTACTACGTCAGTGTTTACAAACAAATTAGTAGGATGTGAAGAACATTATTTTAACACAATATCTATTTTAAATTCTTGAACACATTATGGTATGTCTTGTATTAAAATAGGAGTAGTAAACTCGGGAATTTAACTGCCTGTCAAATGACACATAAACAAAAAATATGACAAAGAAAATTGTATAAGGACAGAAGATTTGATTTTATTTATAAATCAAACCTTCTGTTATTAACATTTGTTAAAAAAATACCTGTTTCAACACACGTTTAACTAACACATTCTATTTATAGATTTTATAGATAAGACGAATTTAATAAATAACATTCAACTCACCTTTCTCAACGCCTTGTTGACATCAGAAGGACTAGGCATGTAGAAATCCACAATGCCTAACAGGCAATCATCACACCGACACACATCACTGGGAAGCGAGGACATTGACCCATAACTGCTGCAACTATCCATCGAATCCGTCCGCACTAATTTCCCCGTACTCAGCGCTTCCATTTTTGCCACTAACAAAGACTCCATGAGGGACCTAGGTCTTGCCGGAGACCTTGATCTTCTAGCAAAGTCAGGGGATAAAGGTCTACAATGTTCTAAAACGTCCGGCGATAAGGGTCGATGTCGCGTGAAGTTTAGAGATAGGTCCGGAGATAACGCGCGCCTCGCCAGGTCCGGCGATATAGGACAGGCCGCGGCGAGGTCTGAGGACGAAGTCCGCGTGAGGGGCGGAGTAGCGCTCCGACAATGCGAAGACGTCATCTTAGTCGCCCGCATTGGTAACGATAATAATTACCGCATCACTTGAATTTTTTCCGTAATGGCGATTGCGTTAGTCAGCCGCGTCTTCTTAATGAGAATATCCCAGATGATTCTTGTCTTCTTTTGGTTTTTGTCACTCAATTTAGGACCTTAAGTAACCTTGACCAAAGTTTTTTTTTGTTTTATTTTTGCATCTTACAAATATCGATCTGCTTATTTGGTTTATTGGGTTCTTATTCTTCTTCCTGGTTTTTGTCACTCAAATAAGGACCTTAAGTAACCTTGACCAAAGTTTCTGTTAGATTATTTTTGCATCTCACAAACATTCGATCTGCTAATAGGTTTGATAAGATCGAAGGATCCGGTTTTACTCACTACTGCTTCAGAACTAGACCTACAATTGTGTCATATAGAATTTCTCAGGTCTCTAACACAGCGTGTATTAGTAGTTATTGCCATAACTTCACTAAAATCAGCGTAAATCAATATCAGAAGGTTTTATAGACATGTTCTTAGTAGTTTATTGATTGTATCGTGTAGTAATTGTGGCGATAAATAATTTATTTTCGTGCTGTTAAAATTTTATCGTTTTAAAATCAACGTTTAGGGTTTAAGGTACATGTAATTTATGTTAAACACTGTTTAAGTGTTTAATTTCTCTATCTTGAAGTTCATATTTGTAGTTAGTTATGTGAGTTTGTGTACTACGCTTTTCTACTAAGTTATCACTGTTATGTGCCTCGTTTATTAGAGTACTTATTCATGCTTTCTTAAGTTATAACATGCATTATATTGCATTTTTTATCGGGCAACTATAATTAAAGCTTTAACATCTTCCAAAAACTGATGGCCTAATTATTTTTGGCAAATAAAACGATGACGCTGTATAAAAAAAAACATTTGAAATACAACGACGGTTCGAAACGATTTATACATATTAGTAATCTATATCAAAGTCAAAGTCAAATCATTTATTCAAATTAGGCCATTTAAATTCGCTTTTCAGCGTCAAATCAAGTTAAATAAAAAATTGATCCAGTTGCCCTTTCCAAAACGTAGTATAAAGAAGAATGGGCAAGAAAAAATATATTTACAAAACCATCTTTGCATTGGTTTTACATCAATCCACGTATTGAATAACCATTTTGTCTGAGCTAATTCGCAACTTAAGCACAATCTAATTTACCATAACATGTAATGTAACAATGCAGCCAAAAAGCCGGTTACACTGCAAGCCTACCTACCCTGCCTACCCATAGATCAGCATGACAAACTGTCCAACGACACGACAGCCACACTACGTTTGTTAACATCGCACGGTTCAAAGCAGGAGGCTATTAGTTATTCCGCACACATACAAAATATAGCCTTCGCACACCGTCAGGCCACACCTGCGCTTGAGTTGAAATGTAGAGATAGAGATACTGGAGGTGTCTGGAGCTTTTACTACGTCAAACTTTAAGCTCGGTTTAAATATTCAGAATTTAAATTTTCAAAGATATGTCTGTGAAGGGAATGTCTTTAGTCTTCTGTGCCTTGGGATGTATTGATAGAGAGTAAACTTTTGATGAAAAAATGCCTCTTAAAATACGTTAAGATAGTCTCCTAAGATTAACAATGAAACGTTTGATTAACTGTATACTGTTAAATTATAAATATCTTATTCGCAATCGGGTATATTGCAAACAACAGCCAAGTATTCGATAGGTATCACTTTGTAGATAATCAGACCTCTGTGTGATTCTTTATATTATTCATAGGTTTGGAATAAGATTTAGTTCCTACTATAACATAACAGAACAAGACTAAAAATGCAATAATTCCAATAGTATTTTTGAAGTGGAAACTTCTTTTGTTGGATTTTTGGTATGGGCAAAATTTATGCATCACCGACATGATATTACGACAGATATTCTAAATTTCAAAGCTGTTCACTTCTGTCGGCAGTCCCCATGACCCTGCCTCTTTTTTATCACCATCATATCAGTAGCAGGACGTCTTCTGTTGGACATAGGCTTCCCTTCTTTTTATGCATGTATGTAATTATAGTTTCCTTCCATTTCCTCTAATTCCTCGTCAAATCGCAAACCGTTGTATAATCAGATTCTATGTTTCCTTTTCTAATACACGAAGCGAGATTACATAATATAAATACACACTATTGATCCAAGATGCATTATTAATAATTATTATTTACAGCAAGGACATGATTTGCACACAAACAAGCAGCTATGAACGTCTGGGAAAGAATTCCCTTTGATATACCTACCATGTAATTATAGTAGAAAAAAATATGAACAGATGGTTATTGGAACTTGAGGAATATGGTAGAGTATTAAATATGAATTATAAGTTTTTATTTAGTGTAGTAGACATACATAAGTACCATCACGCCTGTATTCCAGAGGCAGAGGTGTTCCAATATAAACCCACAGTCCGCCGGTATGTTTAGGTCCCATGTAATAGGGGGCGAGCTTATTGCCATTAACCAAACACAAATCCTAGGTGCTATTGCTGAGAGTTTCATAGAACAACCTAATAACACTTTGCTCGACCTAGGAATCGAACCAAGGACCTCTAACGTAGCGGTCACGCTTAGGACCACTAGGCTAACGCAGCTGTTAGTTAGTTTAGTATAGCATGGAAAGAAAAATTGCTATATTCCAGTAAAACACGAAATTATTTCATAATGTTTATTTTTGCCCCCAATTACAGTATTCACGCTCATTAGCTAATAAACTTCCTATAATACCCAATAGATGTCGCTAATAGTAACTAGTAACAAGTTACAGTTACTCCTTAAAGATGTCGTTAAGGGTTTTTATTGATAATAGTAAAAAAAAGTTGTAGCAATGTTTACAGGACTGCCCCAAAAATTAAAGTGTGATTTTAAATACCATTATTCTGTGATAAAAATTACAACGTGTACAAAAATTTGAATTGATTGAAAAATCGTGTAAAACTTATGACAACTGACTTTCTTCATAAACGCAAAACGAATTCACATTTTATTTAACACTTTCTATCAAAGTTAGCACATTTTTTTCAAAATAATATCAACATAAATACTGTTGAAGGCTTTATAAACAAAATAACATGATTCTACAAATCGTTGAATAACTCTACCTCTACACGTTTCGCAATTGTTGTGCCAAGCAATAATAGACGCTAACCTCTGACCTCCAAAAGGGTAAAGTATTATTCACATAGTAAAATAAACTAGCAATTTACCGTCTAATTCCACAGCCATGTAATAATTCCTATATCATAAATCGGTACATGTTTAAAGCCTGTAACACACAGAGCGGCTAAAATATAAAATGGTTAGGTTAATGGTGTCGATTCTGTTATGCACAAGCTAAACTTAATTTAGACTATTTCTATCTTTTTCTTTCCAATCAAACAAGAAAGGGACGGACGTGAATAAGACTTGTCAATTTTAGTTGAACTAAAACCTCTATACAATTATAATTGGCACGTCAGAACGTGTTGATTAAAAACACGGAAAAGTTCAAGGCAAAACTAATTTGACATCTCTAACTTAGTTCTAAGGTATCACCGTCCTTTTCTTTCGCTGTATATTAGTAAGAGATGTCAATTTTCTAATTTTAGTTTAGTTTGTGAACAAGGGAATCGGCACCAATATATATCTTTACCGTTCTAAGATAGGTATACATTTTGCAAATGAAGAAAAGATATACATTTCATTACCTAATGAAATGTATAACATTTCTCCATTTGACTGCTGTCCCCTTTTGATTGCAGCGTTGCTGTGTTCCGGTGAAATTACAGGCACAATTCTGCTTTGTCTCTGGGATGGCAACGCATTTGCAATCTATTGGCAGAGGTGACTACTTAACATCAGGTGTGTCGAGCGATTTTATACCATCGTAGTTTAAAAAAAAGCAACGTAGCGTAGGTAGGTATATTAATTATATATACCATCACGCCTGTATTCCCCGAAGGGTTAGGCAGAGGTGTACCAATGTTCACCCACAGTTCGCCGGTATATTTAGGTCCCATGTAATAGGGAGCGAGCCTATTGCCATTAACCGGGCACAAATCCAAACTCCGAGCTGCTACTGAGAATTTCATAGAAAAACCCAATAACACTTTTTGCTCGACCTGGGAATCGAACCCGGACCCGGGTATATTAATTAATTAAGTATTTACAATAATTTATATTCTGCAGGAGTCACAATAAAGTAATATACATAATTGCATCTTAACGTTTTCCCACAAAATTACGTAGGCAGAAAGAAGAGAGCATTATAAATTATATGGCATAATGTATGGCAAAATATGTCTAACTAAAGCATACATTTGTACACTATAGCTGACGTACGTGACGGCCCTTATGCGCATGCGCAGCGGGTGGGCAGCACCGCCATGTTGTCTGTCTCGATCTGATCGGTTCATCTATGTTAGGTTAAATTATATGGTTGTTTATGTAAGCTATTTGTCTAAGCATGTTTATGTTATTACAAGCGTAAACTTTAATATTACATTTTCTTGTTTTAACTTGTAAAGCTGGTAATATCTCACAGCTGCAGTACACTTTTGCGAAAATGTCAATCGTTGAAGTGAGCTGTAAAATTCCAAGCTACAACTTCTCTAAAAAACACTTTTTTTGGCCTGAAAACCCGATTAAACCGTCACTTAAGTTGGCAAATACATGACGTCACGGTTTGTTTTGCTACACCTATTACAATACGTTATTTTTTTTATTTATACACTGTTTAGCCATTTCGGTGTCTCATCTGCATGGAAAATAACAGTGCTAAACACTGCTAATTAAATGTCGAAAGTATAACATAATTAAACTGAACTCAACCACCATCTATTATCTATACAAATAAATAAAATTAAAATGTATGTAAGTAATGTCTAAATAACAACTTATTACTGAATGCATAATTATGATTTTTTATACGGTAACTCACTCATACCAAAACCATTTTATTTTGTCTTTCAGTCTATTTGTTCCCTAAACGGCTGGACCGATTTGGGCGAGATTTTCACTGGCATATGCCTGATGTTATAAGGAGTAAATAAGGTTTTTATTCAAGAAAATAATAAGCGTTCTGCATCAAAAAAACATCGCCTAAAACCGACATTCACGCACACGATGTCGACGTAATTGAACAAAAGTTCTAGAACCGTTGATTACCTGTCAAAGTTGACAAAAACAACAAGTTTTTGCACCATATCACATGCTTGTAATGTCCATAACGGTGAGATCGATGCCCTGTTCAATAAGCGTTCGCGAGACATTATCATGTTTCACACGATCCATCATAGTGACAACTTTGCAATTTGTTGTGTTCTTATGACGTAATGGATGCGACGTCAAAGGGTATGTAACGTTGTTAGTGATCAGTATTCTTGGATGTGAGAATAAAATAAAAAGTTCATATGTTCAGAAAATTTAATAAAGTCCTGTTATTGTTATTCAGGTAACTTTGATTAGGTATGAATTCAACAAACTTATCTAATTGAGCGATTTTTTTCTTATATTTGTGACAAGCCCGCCACTTTATGAAAAAAGCCAGAATAAACAGTGGCGACGACAGCCAGAAAAGCGCTGACGCAGTGAAGTTCGACGAGGTTTGGACTTTTGGAGAAACAGTTCAATTGTCTCAAACCCCGCAATGAAATGAATCAGCAAAGAAAAGGATTTACTAAGTGCTTTGTTGTAACGTAGAGAAGAATGGGCATGGAACTCTAAGCGTATTTTATCCTACGTTTGCCTGACCTCTCCCCGGTCATGTTGGATTACCGTCCCTGGGACTACGAGAGTTAGGGAAGAGGCAGTGCACCTGTGTTTGCGCCTTGTCTACATTAAGATTAACTGCCGTGGACGGAATTGGTCTGAAGAATACATTTTACATAATGCATTAATTAAATAATTATGTAGATCATGTGGGCTTGTCTGGTTACCAATAAATTTGTGTTTGTAAAAACAAAACACATATTAAGTTTCTACCCATGCAGTTTTACACCTTTAAAAGATCATATTAAAGATGAAAAAAAGATTGATGACTGTATCACTCATAACATCATCTACAACATAGCAAAATAATAAATCAATTTACTTTTGAAGTTCTTTCGCCTTATTGGATTTATCTTAACAGTGGCTAAATAATTAAATTAATTACCTATCTTTCCAACACCAAAATAATTTAATTGATTCGTGACTACTTATAATTATATCTATTGATTAAATGAAAACGAAATTATAAATTATATTAAAACAGTTGAATCAATCAATATACGTAATGTTACAAATTATTATTAAAAAAAACTAATAACATATGTAGCAAATGTATGTATGTATGTATGTGTGTGTGTATGTGTATGTAACACCGAAATTGGTTATGTTATTGAAGCAATTACTCAACTATTCATAAGGAACCAGTCTGCTTATAAATATTTTAACCTAGTCAATTGATTTTAAGGAGTTAAACAAAAATTTTACTGAGCCACTAAAAAACTTAAACTACATTTAGAAGTAAGAAGAGAATATAGAGAAATGGTTTACAATAATTACGGACTAGTTTCGAAAAGACAGTAAACGCAACACTGAGAAACTTATAAGAAGATGGGGACGAAGTATAATAGACGGCCTCAACTAAAGGAGAGTGGCTCGATCGTGACAGAACTCAGTGAAAATTGTTAGAGAAGACCTTTGACAAAAGGCACATAAAATTACCAGATATAGGTACTGTAACAGCACATGCAAAAATAAAAAGCAATCATAGTCTAGATATACTTAATAACAAAGGATAAGATTGTTTTGTTTGTTTAAACGCAGAACTACCTGTCTGCTGTGTGATAGCCAGATTCATGAGGAATAGTAAGTATAGACCATAAAACATCTCGCTACTACCTACAGGGACGGAGCAGTAACCAAAAAATGAAAAAATACCTTCAACTCACGGGCAGAACCTAGATCAGAAAAAGTATTATGCAAGCTTCTTACTAAATCCCAACAGTAAGGTTCAAGAAGAGGTTAAGATGTAACCAACCAGTTCAGTTTTACAACAAAAACTTTTAATAGCGGGAAGTGTCCTGCATGGCCGACGTGCTTGTACCCAATTAACTACTTTACCGAGAAACATCCACATTATTTTGTTAATCATTCAACTTCCATGTATTTATTAGCGGCGAGTATTTTGAGGAAAAATCTTGACCCAATTGTTGTTGTGTAGTAATTTGTAAAAATAAAAATAAAATAGTTGGAATGCAAACTTTAAAGGCTTTAAACTGCACAAGTTTTTTGAAAATTATTATAATACTAACTTCTGCCCGCGGCTTGTTCCGCATCAAATTTTATTATCCCACGGGAACCGTACCTTTTTCTAGGATAAAAAGTATAATTTGTGTCATTCCATACTATAACCTATCTCAGTGCCAAATTTCATCAAAATCCGTTAAGCTATTTAAGCGTGAAAGAGATCCATCCATCCATTCCAACTTTCGCATTTATAACAGTTGTGAGATGCGGATACTCAATCACGCCAGAACAGCTAAACGGATCTGAATTATGTATCACTGTTGATTTGATCAATGTAAAATGATTTATGTATATTGTGGTGAGAAAAATAAACGAATATTATTATTATTAATTAAATTTAGCACAGAGATAGATTATAGTCAATAGCACATAGGATACTTTTTAACCTGAGAAAATGCTCAGTTCCCACATAATAAATAAACACACAAAACCATTCTCCCTAAAAACAATATCATAAATATGAAATATAATCTAAACATTCATATATTCATTGGCCCAAGACCATACGGTCATATATCAGCCGACCTGTAACTTAGATGCATTATGCTAAGAATTACGCTAGCTAAATGTAGCCCGTCATAGCTAAGTTATAGTTAAGTTATAGCTTAACCAGTATGTTGATCAAACTGTACTGGATTATTAAATTGATAGGACTGGTAAGTGAATATGTGTTGCGAAAGTTTGCTGTTTGTTTATGTGGGAATGTAGTAAAATAGTTTCTTTGCGGAATTTGTTCGAAAGCGGCCTTGGAACGCAAAGGGCATTAGGAGTAACACGGGTGAGTTTTAGTCAGTAAGAGTCAGGCAGTCTCTTCCGCTCCGCCCAGTGTGGAAAAAGACATTTGATGAATTCTCATATTAATAAATAAAGAAAATTGTTTTGGTCTATGGAAGATTATAAGCATAGTATAGGTGACGGTGGTGGTGTAGCAAGAGGTACTAGATAAAATTAATAGGTAGCTGAATGGTCCACACAAGCCCTGGACTGAAACAGCTGAAAGTCCTAGGAGATGTTTATGCTCAGCAGTGGAATGATGCAGGCTGACGGGAGTAGTAGTGGATTGGCTTGGGGCCATACTAATATTATAAATGTGTAAGTAACTCGGTCTGTCTGTTGCGCTTCAACTACTAAACCACTGAAATGATTTTGATGAAATTTGGCACGGTATTAGTTGGAACCTAAAGACATAGGCTACTTTTTAATCCGCGACTTCATCTGCCTCCACGAATACCGACATTTACACTAGTTCATATTATAGAGCATCCTGGTTCCTATAATTTCTTAAAAGGCATGACGAAAATCATTTCTACTTAAATTCGGCGGTTTTCTTTAAAAGCTGTCGCTGCTCTTATTATTAATGGAGATAGTATAACAAGGATAGGATTTAGTTACCAATGAAGGAAAGCTCTTGGGGCTTACATACTTACTTAGGATATTTAGGTAAATATCCTATAAGTCCCAAATCTGACCATGGCATGTATGAACAGATAAAATCTGGAAAAAGAACTGCGCACCTCGTAATTTTAATATCCACACCACAAATAAATACCCCCATACACGTGTCATACAACTCTCATCTCCAGAATACAAACGCGAAATTATGTAATAAACTATATCAAATATTTCAGATCACGTAGCTCGTGACATTGGGGCATAAATTCATGTGTGAGGTGGCAGCAGGACCACCGGCGGTGTACAGTTATATTTATAACTGTACCGTATATGGGAGCATTAATTCGGCATGTTTGTCGCTTGTGGAGTCTTGAAGTCTTAAGAGAGACAAAAGAACGGTATTGAGTGTTCTTTGCATTTAAAATTCCTTTTTAAATTACATAATTTGAAACGAAAAGAGTAGGTGGGTACCTATAACTGCAGCTTTTAGTAAATAGTGAAACAGAAAAGCCATAAAAATATCCCCCTGACTGAGATTCGGTTACACAGTGACCAATTACAATGGAGACTAGCATCACTCCTTTTCCTGAAGGGACAATCTGATATGATCTGGGTTAAACGATCAGGACCAGCACCAACATCTAAACGTGGTTTATGGGGCACGGGGGAGTCACAATCACAAATTCATAACACCAGCTTCCAAACTCCGGTTTACTAATGAGAAATTATTTATGGAAAAGTCCAACAACAGTTAGATCACACCATAGAGGACTCCTGAATGTCGAATTAAAAAGCTATATAACATTTTTTAGTATCCAAAATTAATGTCAAATCTATTGCTTCTTGGTAAGCCTTTTAAAAATACATCATAAAATTTTGCGTCATCCTTTCAAAGTATTAAAGTTGCACATGTCCAAAGTCTCGCTTCGATTCCAAGTTACAAAATAGCAAAATATTAAAAGTCATTGCACTTATTCTGGCCAATTATATGGTCATAAGCGAGCATAATTTCACACCTTATATCGACACGTTCAGGCGGAACGGACACACCAATAAAACACTTAATTATATATAATTAGATGTGCCTTCATTGGCTCACTCGGGAGATTTCGGTTGCAACATGGTGCGAACCGGTTTGTTTAGGACGAATGTTCATTGGGGAATATCATTTCAATGGATCGTTATATCTAACTTTTTCTGGTTACTCATGTCATTGTCAGTAGGTATACCTTAGAATATATCTAAGGTATACCTACTGCCCCCTAGGTCTCTGACCGCAAGCGTGACTATTGAGTTGGGGGTTCTGCGTTGGATTCCCAGATCTTGGAACAGCAAATAAAGCTGTAGCTCCACCTAAACTCTCCCCGGTCGTGTAGGATCAGAAATTAGAAGTACCTATAACCACAATTGTTCCATGTAGATCTACTATTCGTTTGTCTCAAGAAGAGCCTTACCGAACAAAGGTACCACAGAAGCCTCCTGTAACCTCCTCTAAAATTAGCACACAATTTATCACTATAGGTACTTCTACGGTATCGTAGGTACTGTGGTACGAGTCATGGACTTGCTAATGAAAAGAAATTAGAGTCTTTCAGTAAAGTGGACACTCGCAATAGTTCTGAACACAATGATAAAAGAAAAATGTATTGTTAAAAAAATAATACCAGTGCTACATAAAGATACATATAAAGAAATATCTGGATAAAATCGCGGATCAGTCTGGATGCGTAAGGTCTCACAGGCATACGCCTTACTGGTTTTGACGCAAATTCAGAAAGGTGCAACTGATTGGATTAATGGATGACGAGAATATCTTTTAAGAGCCTCAAGTCATAAGAAGATTTATCATAAAGCTACAAGATTGGGGTTAAATAAATGACTGTAGAAAACCCGAAGTGCACTGTGCATCGTCGTTATAGTTGGCAATACTACTATCGATGGACGCAACAAATAATAAGACATACAGTCGCTTAAAGAAACTCCACACACGTGCAAAAAAAATAGGACAGTTGACAAAATCCAAAAGCGATTTCCTTGTAGAAGTTGGTTTATTAAGATAATTATTGGTTTCTGCATGCTACTTTGTCAGCATGGACTTCAGTATTTAGCCAAAGTCCTAAATTATCCTACGGATTTATCCTGAAGGACAAAAAAGTACTTGTAAAGTATCAGTTAATAGCGTTCAGCCGTTGCAGCTTGAAAGAGTAACACATATCTGATATCTATTCATTCATGCATCCTCACAACTCACAACCTTTCACCGTAGGATTTTGTGCATGTAGCATACTTATGTATAGTCATACAAATTAAAGATATATTATTCATTATCTTCATACACGTACTTAACATAAATCAAATCGAAACTCAATAAATAAATCGCTTAAATTGTTTGCCAACTGTCCTATTTTTTTTGCACGTGAATTTATATTTTCTTCAACGATCTAGTATGAACATTTCTTATTTTCACACCTATAATTTTAATGTCATAAGCAGAAAGTTATAAACGGTGTCGCGTTTATTGGCAATAACTTATTGATATCAAGTGTTTTATAAAAGCTTGTATGGACATAATTATACGTTATTGTAAAGTTTAATGTTCTAGTTTTTAATTAAATTAATTCCAACCGGATGTATTAACTTTAAATGATCTTGCGGATTCTATGATTAGAATTACTGTCACAATTTAAATAAAGTAAATAAAGAGTTGGTAAAAAAAAATGTATGGAATAAACATGTTCGTTTTAAATATAGTTATATAGCCCATTTTTGTAGATGTGAAGAGCTAGAGGAGACTTTTACTGCAAAAGGCGGCTTTTACACCTAACAATACTAAGGTTATTTAAGTACTCAACACAAAACAGTAGATAGATCTACAATATGATTTATTACATTTAAACGAAGCTAATAAAAAAAATATTTGGACCGCGGTGTTAAAGATGAAACAAGAAAGAGAAACTCAAGCCTTAGTGTTCTAAATGTTTTCTTCAAGTCCAAAAACACAAAATCTCGAAAATATCTTTTTGTGATATAGAAACTTCTGTCTTCATACAGCTACTTAAAAACATAAAACCAAATTGGTATCAGCGAGTCTTTTCTGGAAATATCCCCCGATTCATTTAGGTGAAGTGAGCTTGTCATCCCACCATGCTAGGCCAAATAGTAGGTGAACTGTAGGAGATCACCTCAAGCTGACCCAAATTCTCGAAGGAACATTATCACAGACTATCACTTCAGATGTTAGTAAATAAGCAATTTATTTCCCACTTCACCGCGCCCATTCAATACAGTGCCAATTAAAAATAAGAGAAAAATACATTGCAATTCATTCTCATTCAATTAACAATATCTCGAATTGATTTAAAACAAGTGATAAATAAATGACATTCGAATCGAATCGAAGCCGCCACCTCGGGCGTAATCGATTCGACAATCGACTCGGTTAATACAGAGGTACTTAATCTACAATAGAACTTTTTATGCTGTTGAATTGTAGATATTTTTATTTTATATATTTTAAAGCGTTTGAAAAGAAGAGATGTGTACTAACAGCTGATACTATACAAATATATCAATAATTATTTTTTAACAGTTAATAAAGCATGAAAAAATTAAAATATAATAAACAGGTTTGTTTAAAAAAATAGGTGCACAGATGACCCGATAAAGACCGCAGGAAAACACTAGATGCAGGTCACTTCCAACCGGTCCTTTTGGAAATCTATGGGGAAGGCATATGTCCAGCAGTGGACATCCTACGGCTGATATGATGATGATGATGATGATGACGACGATGAAAAAATAACATAAATTAAAAAAAATGGTTTTAAAAAAGATTGAGCACTACTGTACGTACAAATTATGGATTATACGCACACCATTTTAGGACAGCCAACATTATTTTTAAACAAAGTCGATTTTCACAATATCTTCGAAGCAAGGGTAATCGTATGTTATTATGCTATTATTTAATTTTTAATATAATCGTGAGCTTATGAAATTGTAATAAACGGATAATTTACGAAATATGATCATTATCTCAGTTTCAGAAGATTGCAAGGCAGAAGAGTGGTAATTTAACTACGTTAAGCAAAATATTGGCCAAACCGTATTTTGATTTTGATGTCGTAAAAAAGAAAGAAAATTCATTTATTCGACACAGATTATAAAAGTAAAATGTAAAAGTATTTACAATTTATGAGTCGTCGTGATTACCAGAATCATCATCTTCCTGCCCTTATCCCATTTTACTTGGGGTCGGCGCAACATGTTTTCTTCCATGCCAACCTGTCAACCGTCATACTATCACTGACTCTCTTCTCTTTCATATCATTCTTCACACAATCCATCCATCTTTTCTTTGGACTCCCTCTTCCTCTACATCCATCCACATTTATATTCTTGACACTTGATAACTTTTTTGATTACCAAAATGAGTCTTGTAGTACTTACTTACAAAATAACTATACTTAGATACTGATTTTTAAACTACTAAGTAAGTAGGTTTGTCTAAGTGTTAACCATAGTCACAGCATAAAAAAACCGTAATATTCAAACCTGCAAATGAAAATTAAGTACTAACTATATTAAAAAATCGTAAGTACTACCAATTATTTTTTTAACCGTAATTTACGAATGAATAAAAATAAAATGTCCCTGATTTACACACTCCATTTTTCTCACATAATTACCCAAGACAGTGTCAAAATTCACAAGACAACACTTTTGCATTAAAACCGCCATACACACCGTCCGAAAGCGGCGCTACCAAGCATTAATCACTGCTGATTACGTTTGAACCAGTTCTCGAATAATTCGGTGTAAATGATGTAATTGGTGACAACATTAACACATTGTATAGTTGAATAGGATTAATTATTTTGGTTTGAGGGCAATTTCTAAAACGGCCTAATTAATCCAATTAGTTTTAGGTTGTTAATCGAGAGATAATATTTTATTGTTGGTAATGTTTCTCGTGCAATAAGTAAATATAGTATTGATTTAATTGTATCCCACACCACAAAAGGTAGAAAAACCTAAACCCTTTTTGTTCTTTAAAAAAACCTTTGCCCCAGGAAGGAAATTAGAAAACTAGGAATTTCTCCTGTATCATTAACTAATATGCTTGTTGACGCACGTTTTCAAACATAAAAAGCTCACATACACGCAGAACCGGAACAACTACCTGAAGGTCATACAAAAATTTGAATCGAAGAAGCGACAAGCAGTGCAGCAGCACATCAGTCAGCCACTGCGCCCACCGTGTCTTCAAATATTTTACTAGCCCATTTTTTTCTTTTTAAGCTTCATCATAAACCTTTTTTATTTGAGATGGGTAAGCTCTTGGCTCGTAAGTTAAAAATACAAGTTTATATATACCATCACGCCTGTATTCCCCGAAAGGTTAGGCAGAGGTGTACCAATGTACACCCACAGTTCGCCGGTATATTTTAGTCCCATGTAATAGGGGGCGAGCCTATTGCCATTAATCGGGCACAAATCCAAATTCCGAGCTGCTACTGAGATTTTCATAGAAAAACCCAATAACACTTTTTGCTCGACCTGGGAATCGAACCCAGGACCTCTAGCATAGCAGTCGCGCTTAGGACCACTAGGCCACCGAGGCAGTAAAATACAAGTTTACAACTATAAAACAAAATAAATTTATAATTCTTACCATTAAATTTACACAGTAACTTAATACCCACGAAAAAATAACAGCCCATAATCAGAGAAGCTAAATGACACTGCCCAGTGCACAATATCGTGCTAAAATTTAATTTCAGTCGTAAAATTAAATGTACAATGCATTGACATTTAAAAAGTCATTCCGTTTGGAAAAAAACGGATTAAGGAGACACAATTATATTTTAGTGGACATTCATTACTTTTAAGACTTCATTGAAGCATTTTACTGTTAATTTGAGTGAATAAAATATGTCATTATTGCAGGACTTAACATATTTGTGTATGTTTTTTGACACCCCTGTTATGATTGCTTTTATAATGGGTGTAATACACTCAATGAAGCGGAAAGTCACACATTCTTTCCATTATTGTGATCGTGTTTTTTAAAGGTGTCATACACACTTGGGCACTATACACTATAATATCTCCTGTTTTCGGTCAGGAGAAACATCTGCTTAGCCTTTTCCCAACTACGTTGGTGTTTGTTGGCTTCCCGTCCAACCGCATGCAGCTGAATACCTATGTTTTACATTAGGTTAGGAGAATCTATAATATTATATAGAGAAAAGATGTGTCTGTCTGTATGTAACGAATAAACTTCAAAACTACTGGACCGATTTCAAAAGTTATTTTGCCGTGAGAAAGCTACGTTATCCCTGAGTAACATAGGCTATATAACATCACGCCACGATTCACGTAAGCAGAGCAGAAGCCAAAGGCGTAACATAACGCGGGTGATTAAAACCACGCGGGCAAAGTTTCGGGCAGAAGTTATTATTAGATACAATTGACTATCTCTAAAGCGATATCTTAAGCTCACATCAAATCATTAACAGCACACCTTTTTTCAAACAGTTTACACTATCATTAACATTAATAACTACCGTATAAACACTCGGAACATTTCTTACGGCTCTCCTAACTGTACAGATAGCCCGAGGCAAGCAGTGTATAAACAACAGTATACATTACCTTACAGGTACGCAAATACATTATTACTAATTAATTTTAGGTGAGACACATTAATCATTGAGCTTTTAAACGTGTAATTATTGGGAGTGGGTTCTGTAGGTGGTAATGTGCAGTCAGAATGGTTTGGTGAAGATTTATTGGTTTTTTGTTCAATTTATTTGTCCCTTTAGGTGTTTATGTGGGCTGTTGTTGTATCAGTTATTGATCGTATGTATATTGCGAAGTGTTGAACAAAACTAACGTTAAAAAGTAGGTACTGGTTTCTACTTTCGTCTGTGGCTCCAAAATCAACGTCTTAAATTATAACACGGGAATAAACAAACAGGATAAAGTAACCTATGTGTTAAGCGTTCAATCGTTATTATGTGTGCCTAAGTTTAGTCAATCATCATTCAGCCATTTAAGCGTTAAAGAGACAAACATCTATCCATCTATCAATCCTCCAAATGTTAACGTTAATAATAGTAAATGTCTGCCGGGGCTGCGGGTTGTTCGAAAGAGATACCACGCCCCCGGAACGCAAAGGGCACATGAAGGAACATAGATGGTTTTTAGTCAGTAAAAGTCTGACACTCCCTCCCGCCCCGCCCTGGACGGGGGGGGTCATTTGATGATTTTACCATCTCTAAAAAAAAAAATAATAGTAAATGTATAAAACAGACAACATCACTGGTCCCATTACAAAAATTCTTTCAATAATAGAAAGCTACACTATTGCCAAGTGTCATAGGCTAAATTCTATAGTATATTTGACTTCCACATGGAAGAAGTCATTTACAGAAACTAGTTCAGAATAAAATATTCTAAGGATCCCTAAAAACCTACGCTATTTGCACAGCTTCACAGTGACATGCACCTGTAAATTGACACACAAACAAACATTCAACGCACAGACATTAATATCATTGCTTAGTGCTTTATTAAGATGGCTGATAAGTGCTACTGCTATTTGTCTTAATTCTTTTTCTGTAGCAACATAATGCAGACAGGTTCAGAAGGTTTAATAGTGCCGGTGTAATCACAGGCACATGAGACATTTCAAGTTTGTTTCTGGGATGTCAACGCATTTGCAAGGCCTCTAGTATTGCAAATGTCTATGGGTAGCGGTGACCAATTAATATCAGGTGGGCCATCGGCTTCCTTGCCATCAAATGACAAAAAAAGAAAAAAATGCCGCTGTAAGACAGACTGCAAAAAATTTATATGCAAAAAAACATTTTTAACAGGGTTAAACTAACGACAGACTATGTGTGCCATCAAGTTCTGGAAATAAATTAATAAGTCTGCGATAGCCAAATGGCTGCGGGTTGTTCGAAAGAGATACCGCGCCCCCGGAACGCAAAGGGCACATGAAGGAACATAGACGGGTTTTAGTCAGTAAAAGTCGGACACTCCCTCCCGCCCCGCCCAGGGCGGGGGAAGTTATTTGATAATTTCCCGTCTATAAAAAAAAAAGCCAAATGACCAGCTAACTGCTTTCAGCGCTTCATGTGTGTAAGTGAAGTCATGACAGACATTTCGCGCAGATTTTGGATTGCCAAAAAAGATAAAAAAGTATTAGGTAAAGAACAATGCAGCCTTCACCATAAATAAAGATTATATTTGCATGAAACTTGTACAATGTAAAAAAGACTTTCGTCTATGTACGCGAAAGTTGATTTATATGAACCTTCTGTTTTTTTTTTTCTATGGTCGTAGTCGCAGTACAGTCTCGTTCTAACTATCCATCATTTATACGATTAAATCGTAAATTTTAATTTGTTTGAACTCTATTGACGATAGCTGATCTTATTTCAATTTGGATGCTCGTTAAAAATGTGGTTTAAATTAATGGTAGTTAGGTAAATTTTTGTCTGGTATTAGATAAAATCAATAATTAATTTGTATCGAATATTGCCTTCGTGCGATGAAACGATAAGAAAAATCTAGTTTACTGCCTCGTTAGCCTAGTGGTCCTTAGCGCGACTGCTACGTTAGATGTCTTGGGTTCGATTCCCAGGAGAGTGTTATTAGGTTTCTCTATGAAATTCTCAGTAACAGCTCGGACTTAGGTTTTGCGCCCGCCCGAATAGCAATAGGCTTGGTATGGGATCTAAACATACCCCCGAACTGGAAATTAAAATCTGGAGGAGGAAGGCGAGGAAGACTAGAATCATATTACTAACTTTAGTTACTATCTACTGCATGTCTTGCAAATAAAACCTCACTATTAATTTGGTATAATCTATGTATTTCAATTAATTTAACCTATGGTCAATTTAATTTTAATTTATTCACTGGAATTGATGCAGCTTTAAATACCTACCTAGTTGTATTTTTATTTTTTTCAAATATGTAGTGTATTACTTATTGAATTACTTGTTGTTACTGAATTATCTGCGCATAATGTAGTGCATGCTGTGTTTTTCTGTAAGTGATGAGGTGCAAATAAATAAAATTCCAAACGAAAAAGCCACAAATCAATTCAAGCACCAAATAGGGTAACCACTAAAGGTTCTCCAATCTTTCTTTTTAGTAACCTCTAGAGGAGGCCCTTATTAAAACACTCGACATTACCAATATGTATGTTTTTACTTAACCAAGAATTAATGGAAAAATGCGACTGAGAATCATTTAAATTCTGAACACGTTTGCAAATGCCTTGAAAACTACCATTTAAAGGCACCAGGTAAGCAATACAATCAAATAAATAAATCTGCAAAAAAACTGGGAACATTTCACCACATATCTAACCTTACCAAAACAAGTTGGCACGTATCACCTTCGCGGTTTAGGGTTAGCGTTAATATACGCATAAATAAATAAACTTTTTCGTAAACTACTTTTCGTATAATGTTTTTCCAAGGTTGCCAAGAAAAGAATATTTGGAAGGACTTTGGGGAGGCCTTTGCCCAGAAGTGGGACATAGGCTAGATAAACAAAATAATTTTTCCGAATCATAATCCACTGACTACTACTTCTGTTAGGCCACCATGACTTTCAACTGTTTCGGTTCAGAGCTAGTGTGAATGAAATTGAATTTTGGCTGCCATTATGTTTAGCTGTTGGTTTTCCATCTAATAAATAAATAAATAATTAATAAGTTTAGCTTTTGTGAACCACAGACATTAATTATCCAAAATTTTCAAATTTGAAGTCAATATTTATGTTATTTCAGCCAAATACTTATTCATAATATTGCATTAATTTTTCATGTTTCAGGAATACAATCAATGTGTCCACCAGGGTGGCTTTAAAGAAAATCAACTTTCATTTTATTTTGCAAAACTACTTAAAGAATCGAAGTCGGTCTTTGCTAAATCTCGACCGGGTTGCAGGAAAATTTGTCAATCCGGTATCCAAAATTCATAAACAAAATCAATTGCTACATAAAACGGTAAATAAATTCTGTACTTATCACATTAGATATAATAAATCCTCTACCAGAATCCTGCGCCACGCCAGCCCTAAGGCGCACACGATCACAAAGGCTTCCCAGCGTAACAAATCACTCGCAACTCGTATAACCATAACTGCTGCATGGGAAAAAACAGCACCACACTCGATCAACGTCTGTAATGCGATTCTCTAAAATGCAAACTCGAAAACGAGTCTCACAGCTCACTAAAGCAACCGCGCTCACTTCGATAACGAACCCAGTAGACTTTGGTTGTGTTTTGGTTTGCCGTGATCACGTCACCGGCGTGACCGTGTTTAACAGAATACCATTTTGTTATCTCACTGCGGATTCTGCTTTCGAATTACGAAGTGAGACTTAGAGTATCGCGCTGCAGGCGTCACAAATGAAAACTGCAGTGCGATTCTCTAAGCCTAAAAATGGTTCTGTTAAACACGATCACGCCGGTGACGTCACCACGGTAAGCGAAAACACAACCAAAGTCTACTGGGTTCGTTATCGAAGTGAGCGCGGTCACTTTAGTGAGACTCGTTTTCGAGTTTGCATTTTAGAGAATCGCACTACTGAATCGATACTATACATTCTTGACGAAAACTGTTGGTGTACTACATATGGTGTGTACTCTGTGTTGCTATGTGATACGACGCTCTGGCGATCGGTAATGTGCTGCTAAGGATTTTTTTTACATTTCTGTCTTTGTAATTACTTGAGGCTCATTTTCCAGTACAAATAAATATTTGATAAAGCTTGTGGACCTGTAGAGCTTGTCATACGAAGTGTGTAAAATCAATAATTTGTTTGTTAGTTTAGACGCGCTAATCTCGGAAACAGCAGGTTGGATTTGAAAAAAAAACATTACCGTTATATAGTCCGTCTATCAAGGAAGAATATAGGCTAGTAACATCACGCTACTACACACTGAAGCGGAACAGTAATCAAAGACGTAACTTGGGACTGATGAGCATTGCTAGTAGGTATTAAAATAAGTCTAACTTGCCTTGCAGACAGACAATAATAGGCTGGTATTATTTATTACATATATTTTTTTGCAATATCATATCACGAATTATCGATCTATGCGTTCTAATTATTACAAACAACTTCTTTTAATTATCCTGGCGATATAACCTGAATATTTGACAAACTATCGGCCCAGCCTACGCGAAGCTATTCAGATTTATGACTTGATAGTCTTGATACTTGAATCAATCGGATCGCGATCAAGACAAACTTAAGGCAATTATTTATTACACCAGTCTAAGTGGGTTGGCCGTAACTAGTTCATTTAAATACAATTCAATTTTCAAGGAACACTTGTCAATATTACAAATTGCTTTTTGATCAGATTTGATCGTTGTTACTTATGATGTTATAATTTCTGTGACTGGTAAAGTATCAATCAACATCAGATCAGGGAGTGATTTGTTCGAAAGAGTCATCGCAGCACCGGAACGCAAAGGGCTCAAGAAGGAACATTAATGAGTTTTAGTCGGTAAAAGTCTGACACTCCGTGCCGCCCCGCCCAGGGCGGGTGAAGTCATTGATGATTTCCCATCGGTAAAAAAGAAGCCCTGGAACGTGATGGGCATTAAGAGGAACACGGAAGGGTTATAAACAGTAAGAGTCTGACGAAGTTTTGAAGAAGTCATTTGATGATTTCCCATCTTTAAAAAAAAGGGAAAAATCCTTTAATTCACTTGCATTTTTTGACGCTTTACGTTTGGTCTGGAAAGTAGTAGTATTTTATTACGTCCTTATAACTATCAAACTTGGGCTCAAAAGATAAGAACCAATTGTTCCATTAATTCAATAAATATGTATTTAACTGCCTCATTGGCCTAGTGGTCCTAAGCACGACTGCTACGCTAGAGGTCCTGGGTTCGATTCCCAGGGCGAGCAAAAAGTGTTATTGGGTTTTTCTATGAAATTCTCAGTAGCAGCTCGGAATTTGGATTTGTGCCCGGTTAATGGCAATAGGCTCGCCCCCTATTACATGGGACCTAAATATATCGGCGAACTGTGGGTGTACATCGGTACACCTCTGCCTAACCCTTCGGGGAATACAGGCGTGAGGGTATATATTGTTTCTTTATATGTATTTAATATTTGAATACATTCAATAAATTTATACAAAGCATTTTAGTTTGCGTTTAGAATTCAATAAGTGAGAAGTTATACAATAAATAAATATGCATTAAATTAGCAACAGTGTTGTTACGAAAACTTACACATACTTCTTATGGGTCATGCGCAAAAAGATATACATTGATACATTCTTCTACTTATATGACTATTATAACCATCTCAATCTACTGCAAGCCTATTGCTTCTTTAAAAAGTAAGATATTAAAAGTAGCCCAACCTTGATTGAACGACTTCTAAGTCAGAAACAAAATAAAATTTGCAAAACAAAGATCGGCTGAAATTACCAGGCCAAAAAGACATGTTCAAACTAGGAGAAGAAAGTTTAAAGTATAAATTGTGCATACCTTATAATTTAATTATTTTTTGTTTAGATTAATTTTATAATATCCTAAATAAATAAAAAACATCTAAACTAAAACGTTATGGAGAAGAAAGACTGCCTTCAATATAAACCTATTTTACCCACAGTTTTATAAATGATAGCTTTATTTATTACTTGTGACAAACATCATCAATTAAGTAATTAATTACATTTTACAACAATTATAAATAAATTAGCATCATTTAGCCCCGTTAAAGTAATAAGGAAGGGTAAAATGCGGAAAATATTAATTTCTCATTAAGAAAAAACTCGTTCAATAAACAATGGATCATTATCAAAGGCGTCAGAAAGAAAATTGAGCGTCATTTAAAATGCCTAGCTAATTTGTCTTTTGTTAACTATTGTTGGAAAATATCGCATACTTATGTAAACTAATAATGAATATAAATTAAAAAAATATATATTTTACGTCATCATTTAATTGTTGTTTTAAAAAAGCATAAAAATAACAATTATTTCATGTTAATTCATGTTTCATTAGAACAATGTTCTGAATAAAGAATTATAATAACTATAATTAGAGCATGACTGAAATTATAATTAGGTTTTTAATTTTTATTCTGAGTAAGTATTCTTCTAAAAAACAAGAAGAAGAAGAAGAAAATATATTTTAATAATTATGAAAGATTTTCTGTAAACTTCAAAGCAATTTAATATTCTCAAATGATTAATACCGACCTAAACAAATAGACCCCGCCTTTATAACAAGAAGGGGCCAAAGTCCCGCCCAAACCAATTAATATTCAATCAACTAAATAATTCTTACAATTTGTCGTGGCCCTTATTAGACGAATTTATTACCTCACCATAAAGCCCATTTTCCCTTACATTGTTACCTTATTAGACTCACTGATAGCTTTATTTTGTAATTTAAAATCGTGGCATTTTAAACGTTAGTCGTTTAATATTGCCTATTTTGGGTATTATGGGCTGTAATAGGTTCCGTTATAGGTATGACACTTATTCGGGGTTTTAAAATTGTTTTCTTGGGTTAAATTGATGACATGCAGTTAGTCTTGTGCTATTTTCTTGTTTCATAATAGGTATTAGAAAAAGCCAGAGCTGTGATGCATAAACAAAAAAAAATTTAAAAAAAAAACTCTGCATAATTTGACACAATCACCCAATTGTGTTCAGATGATCTTGAATTATTGATATTTCTTCATAAAATAATCCCAAGTAAAAGTGAACCATAGTCCAAATTAAAACAAAGTTTTGTCAATGTGATTTTTTTTGCCCATTCTTCATCAAACGAAACTACGTTTTGGCAAGTGGCAACTAGATTAATTTTTCTTCAATATGACGTACAAAAGTACGTTTTAATGGTCCAAATTCTTTGACTTTGACTGTAAATGTCCAGACTTTAACAAAATTACCAAAAATTATAGTAACCTACAAAAGAACGCATTAATTTCACAAACCATAATTTCTTACTTTTAAAACAGTAAACACTTCAAAAGTGAAATACTACGTGAGAAAGAGCCCACAAATTGTACATTATCTTTACGGCATTGCCCATAAAAACATTATCGATGCTTTACTAATTAAAGCCTTAAAAATCGATGCAGCTTAAGAATCGAGTTTTTTGGAGGCAATTTACAAATCGACCAGCATATCCTGACCTGCAGTGGAATAAGGAACTAAATTTATTGTATGGATTTTGACAGATTGTTCCGTTTTTTCTTGACGAGCAGCGCCATCACTGAGGTTCAAGTTACGTTGGTCAATAAGAACGAGCTTCGATTTCGTCGTTCGTTTACCGTATATTCATAAGTTCGCAGTAGGAGCCGCTTCAGGACTTAATTATTGGTTCGCTGTATTTATTCGCGATTTGATGGATTTTTTCTCTGAGCTCATCGCGGTGGGAGTTCGTCCTGCCATGTTTTATGTTTATGGTAGATGTATGGCTTTAGCATGTACAGCAATGAGAACTGAATTAACAACTGTCGCATTATGATCACTTAATGCAAGTTCTTGACATTGATTGTCGCTAGGATGTGATGGCAACTAGATTTTGAACGTTTTTGGTTACGAGATATACCTAGTCTTTTTCAAGCTGAGACTAAAATCGAGACCTAGATTTGAAAGTCACATAGACGAATTACCCTTCTAAATATTTATTTTCGATTTGAGAAAACACGAGTACTTACAGCACGCTTAAAATTGAAAAGCACTTAATAATAAATTGAAGTTGCAAAGTTAAAAGTGTATTTATAACGAACATACCATGAAGCTTCTTTAATTTCCAACGACCAATTCCAATGAAAACTTGGTAAATACGCAGAAAATATTATAGTACACAATTGCGTGCGCAAACACCGATACACTCCCTCTTTCCTCACTCTCATAATCCAATATTACGACTTAAACTTCTGCAACTCCATACACAATGGCACATATCTAGGCGATTAGTGGAAAATAAATTAATTGTTAGTAATTTCTTGGTATTTACGTTTTTGTTTGACGGCCTAGCCGGCTAGAGCCGTACCCGGTCCGGCACGGATACGTCAAGTGCCAAGCATTCAGTACAATGAGAAATAGTGTAGATCTATAGAGCTTTAAGAACGAAGGTAGGAGTTACGACATTTTATAAGACATAGGTGAGGTAGTGATGAAGATATATTATACATTTTATGTCTTTATTGATATGTGAGTTTGGTTTGTAATGAAAGTGTATGTAAATATAAGGAAACACATCATATAACATAATATGATAGGTAACAACCTAGATATAAAATCTTGGTTGAACATTTTAATCTTTCCGTATGTTTAGGTATGTAGGTTTTCCAGATTACAGTCACTTACTATTCATTTCTTGTTTTATTTTAAAGTCGCTATGTGAATTATTACCGGTGGAAGGAAATCATCATAACGAAAACTTTTACCATACATTCAGTACCTACATGGTAAAAAATCCCTTCCATACATTTCGACCGTATAGGTGTAGCAGTTTAGTATAGAACTGCTTATTATTTTTTTCATAACAAACGTAAAATCTCAACTCCCTGGTTGCTTTAGAACTATTTACTAAATAAGTACAAAGTAGAGACTCGTTATGATACCCTTCCCACCATGTACTTAAATTCCTCAAATTATGAAGCATAAAATACCACAGTCAACAAACAACGTTCCACTTATAACATTTGGCAAGGACACCCTTCACAGCATAATTTTAACTAGCAAACACACCACATTTCTTCACCAAACCCATCAAGCTAAAAACGGCTCTCCTTCATAAGCACATTAAAGTTTATAATCCCATCATTATTGGCACAAAAT
Source organism: Caradrina clavipalpis (assembly GCA_932526535.1). Classification (NCBI taxonomy): domain Eukaryota; kingdom Metazoa; phylum Arthropoda; class Insecta; order Lepidoptera; family Noctuidae; genus Caradrina; species Caradrina clavipalpis. Next base: position 4,733,267 of record OW052099.1, on the reverse strand, counting down.
TCTTGCGAACCACTAGAGTATTTCACTTCGGAATCAACGCCAAATATTCAACAAACACTCGTAAATCCTACATTACGACAGCGTTCCCGTTTAGAGTAAGTACCAACACACATGACGAATGGTATACTACTCCTGACCTTTCGAAATGCCAGTTGGAATCCGGCGCAAGAAACGTAAATATCACCAAGTACTTTCAATACAATGTGCAGAATTTTAACGAAGACATCATGGTTTCTGGGGAGATTATAATCGAAACATGTTCGTGGGATCGTTCGGGATAGGGTTGGCAGAGTTTGAGTTTGATGAAAACTTACACGTTTAGAGAGAGAGAGAGAGAGCTTAGAGCTTTTTTAGTTTTTATATGGACTGGTCCACATGAACATCAACGTGGACAGCTGCTGTCCAAAATACTACTGCAGTATCTGACCGTGACTGCGACTACAATCGCAAGTTCTCTGCTCCGGTGTAGTCAGGCCTCTACTCTTTTATGTGTACGAGGAACAGGATGGGAAGTTCCTTATCTTCCATTAAATAGGGAGGATGCCCCGAACAGATAAGTGTTGTGTCTGCGCGACTCAAAATAGGAAACGGCAGTTGTAGTTCGCATGTGGTGCCTTCATGTGCCCACAACCTGAACAGACTTGAGTCACTTGTAACATTCATAAAAGACATTGTTGCATGATCATACCTAGCTACTCACATGATAAATTCTGCATGACATACAGGAGAAATTTTAACAGGACAGATACAAAAGAAAATCTATTGGTGCCTCTTCTACCATATTAGGTAAACTTCCACGGCTCAGTCTATCATCAAAACATGAACAAATTCCCCCGATCCATTTCCAATTTCCATCGGTAACCCTACCACCATTTTGTATTTGAGTGAAATGTTGCAAGTCGATCCGACCGATCTCCCACCGAGTACATTTCGTAAATCACGCAGAGTTGGACTTGAAACATGAATATGGTGGACAGTTCTTATCTTAACGATATCACCATAAAAGGCGCAGTGTATGCTGGGTATCAATAAGTGCATCAGCAGTATACCAAACGGTATACTGTTAGTTGTTAGGCTGTGGACACGTCCGGCTCACTGTTGACTATTTGCAGTGAGAATATTGGCTTTAAGCTTAATTAGGGCTTTCCGCAGTATAGCTAGGGATTTATTTGTTTTGATGTGAAGGTTGTATGAGGTTATTACCTAGGTAATGACTTCACCTACCTACTAAAATAAACATTTAAAGGATCAGCATAGAGTACAGTCTAATGAACCTACAGATTTGTGTTCAAAATATATTGACTACATCACTACTGCTACTGAATTCATAGCAATCAGTTCAACTGGCTGACTTTTTATGCAACTCTGATGGATTTAAAGAGAGTATCTATGTCTATATGAATTGATCTCTTATTAATTAACCCAACCTCTTATTACTTAAGACATATTATGTATTACTTTACTATACAGCAGTAACAATTTCATCATTGCTCAGAATAGATATAAAATCATCCAGCATTAAATATAAAAAAAAACATTACAATTACCTAAAAAAAGAGAGAAATTTTGGCGCGGTACGATTCGTTTTGGCAGAACTAAACCTAATTGTTGTCCGTTCATTGACACTATATCCCTCTAATTATGTAATCTGCCTCAACCCGTAACAAAAATGGGACAAAAAACAAAAGTGAACCGGTGTAATTTCTTTCTTTCATTAACAAATCATTTTCATAAACATTTCACTTTTAACAAAATACTTATTTAACAAAATAAGTGACAGAATTTCGTTTTTAATCATAATTTTAAGGCGATCTAAAGTGCCGACGAAATAACGTTATCAACATGTTTTTGACAGTTTACATGGAGTTGTATCATGTTATAAATGTGTATAAAGAATTTTATTTTATTACAGCAGGTTTCACACGCCTTCTTAAAATGCTTTTCCTTTAAAGGGAATCCGGAGGGTTGCCATTTTTCGGAAGATGCTTTGCAAAAGTGTGGATAATAAAATGTAAATTATGTTTTTATTTTTATCGTTCTATTTTACTCAGAATATTCTCTTTTCTCAAAATACCTACTCAATTTGTATTTTATTTCTCTCAGGCGCGTCCGGGAAAAATAGCTATTCAATTTGATCCGGCAATCCAGGTGATAACAACCCTAGAGCACAGTTAGAAAAACTTGCGAAATTATTATTTTTTTACGTTTTTCACAAATTCCACCGCTTTACATAGTTTGTTGATCAACTTTCATTCGCAGCAATTTTAATCATCCATTTATTAAATCATCATAATCATTCGAAAACATTTTTGATGAAAAAATTACTATTTCCCGAAATTATGACGCCTTCTAGCAAATATAATCTCGAGAAGGAAGCGTGTTCTCCCGCGCATTGTCACGTGTGACGTCAATCCCTAACCCCACCTGTGAGATGCACTGATAACCTCCTATCTACCGTCGCCTCAGTTGACAAAGAACTTACGTAGGTAGCGTTATTCGATGTAAACACACCTTTTTTTACCAAATTATACCTTATATCCATATTAATAAAATACAGAATAATTTGGTTCGTCAGTAGTTATGTAGTCATATGTTTTTAGAAGTGTAAAAGCGTGACTATACTCTGAATTGAATGTTTAGGGCTAAAGTTTACTGGGTAACGTAAGTCAATGGTTCAAACAATAAATAGGTTTTAACATAAAATACTTGTTAATCTTGAATGGCACTTCTATTCAAGATTGCCATTTATAAAACGTTTTATATTTTTAAACTATCAATATTATCTGACGAGTTTTTTTATCAAATGGTTTTTTTCCCCCCTAGGTGGAGCGGAAGCAAGTATCAGACTCTTACTGACCAAAACCCATCCGTATTTCTCCTAATGCCCTTTGAGATTTTGGTAGTATTGAGCTTTCTATAAACGATGTAAACGTTTTTTACCCGACTGCGACAGAAGGAGGGTTATGTTTTTCGAGGGTATGTTTGTATGTATGTATGTATGTATGTATGTATGTATGTATGTATGTATGTATGTATGTATGTATGTATGTATGTATAATTGTTTGGCACGCTCTGCAGGCTGAACGCCTCGATGGATTTTAGCTTGAGAGGTGTCGTTAGATTCGTATTTACTGTGAGAGTGACACTGGGTATATGAAAATAAAAAAAACAAAATGGCGGATTTTTGGCGCCAAATTCAAATGTTTGGCTCGCTCTGCAGGCTGAACGGCTCGATGGATTTTAGCTTGAGAGGTGTCGGTAGATTCGTATTTACTGTAAGAGTGATACTGGGTATATTAATTTCTTTTTTAAAACACAAAAAAAATAAAAAATAAAAAACGGTAATTTAAAAAACTAAAAAACCCGACTGCTATTCTTTAAAAATCCCTAAAACAAGATAAATTGTAGCAGTCGGGACCCATTCGGGACCATCTGCAATGTAATATAGGTATGTGCTCTCAATTCACTAATCCTCCATTTCTAGAATGGGTCCCGACTGCTACAATTTATCTTGTTTTAGGGATTTTTAAAGAATAGCAGTCGGGTTTTTTAGTTTTTTAAATTACCGTTTTTTATTTATATTGGGATCTGTTCTTCCAGCCAAAGATCTCATCTTACAAACAAGCCAAAAAAACACCTCTTTATAATATTCGCTTCAATTTGAAAGATCAATAAATCATACCGAATCATAATTAACTACTTTTAAATCTTTATTGCCTACCATAATTAAGGATAGACCAATCATCATTGAGTAAAAACACAAATATAATAGGTACTTAAATGCTACGTCTCGTTAGCTCAATTGTCTGTCAAATACTGACAGACAGCAGCTATTGACGACCGTCAGACGGAACGCATTCGCGCACGTTTCGCAAAACTATTCTCATTTGCATGATCTGTTGTTCTGCTTTAATTATCATTTAAATTGGCTGTAGGTAGACAGAAGAGAGAGCCTAGCATAAGCTCGCGGAGTAAACGAACTGTACATTAGATAGATTTTTTAATTGGAAATTATCGTTTAAAAAAAAACGATAATTTTCACAATTAATTAATATACGAGTAGCTTTGCCCCCTTTTTTAATTTTCTGACGCTACTCACGTATCGCTATTTGTCTTAAATAAAATAGTGTTGCTCATGTAGCTTCTTGATGTCGCTAACCATAGCAGCATAAGAGAAGAATTTTTTAAAAACGGTTTACTGTTTTTGAGCTTATCCATTAAAAACAAAAATAGAAATCTTTTCTCTCTATAAAATTAGCTTAGATAAACACCCTTATTGAAAACAGTACACGAAAAAAGAAACAAAAGCCTAACCGTTAATCAAAATCAAGAAAATCAAAAATTGGCAACGAAAAATTCTATGTAATTTTAAGAATTTTATTTTAGCAGTGGACGCACAAAGCGCTTAATATTCATGTCACTTCACAAACCAATGAATTAAAATTAAACCCATAAATTCCTAGTCAACTAATAAATAATGTAACGTGGACACGAATCGATATAAATCAACAGCTGTCAATGAATTTTACTACACCCATTCTCATTGTTTTATATTTCAGACAATAGTAATTAATTCTAAAATATTCCGCCCAAATAGATCTTGAAAAAAGGTGTGTACTAGATTGTAAACAAGATTGGTTATCGTGTAACATCGACGTGGGAATTGAATTAAAGAAGCATTCAATATTTTACACTGTATGACTACCTCGGTAGTCTAGTGGTTCTTAGCGCGACTACTACGGTAGAGCTCTTGGGTTCGATTTCCAGATCGAGCAAAGTGTTATTGGGTTTTTTCTGTAAAATTGTCAATAGCAGCTCGAAGGTAGGTTTTGTGCCGGTTAATGGCAATAGGCTCGCCCCCTATTACATCGGGCTTAAACAATCCGGCGAACTATGCGTGAACATTGGTTATACCTCTGCCTAAGCCGGCAGAATCTTCGGAGAATTCAGGCGCGGTGGTATGTTATGTGTTTAATGAATTACACTGAGCTAACAAACATGATAATAGCATGGCTTAGGTATATTTTGATTTTTAAGAAATATTTGTATAATCTACGAGTAGATGATAAAAAGTTATCATTTGTTTCAATTAGTTCTTGAACACCTTTACAAGACAAAAAAAATTATCTAGTTGCCCATTCCAAAAGGTAGTTTCATATGGAGAAGAATTGGTAAGAAACTCCATACATGTTCCGGGTGTGGTAGTTTGTATATTATGTGAATTAACATGTTTGTAAATACACCCACGATACAGAGGAAATTCTTAGTTAGGGTAACGGTTTTCTTTCAAAAAGAAAACAATATGTGTGAAAGGAATATCGACGAACACTGTTACATTTATTCCTAGAAGTACAAGTCCGACTTCAAAAACTCTTTCCCTATTAGCTACACTACACACTGCGAGTCATAGGGTGTGTTTTATTTTGACTAATATTATAAGTACTTACATGGGAAATACTTTTTTTTTTCACAAATAAATAGCTAAATTATCAGGAAGTAACATAGGCTATATAACATCACGCTACGACATACGGGAACGTAGCAGTAACAAAATACATAACTTAACGCGGGTGAAAATATTCACACATCCGAAATCGCGGGCCCAAGCTAGTATTAAATAAACAGGACCTACAGTACGGCCGACGTATCTTGGCGAGTCTGAAGTTAGCCGTTTGGCTGCGCAATGGATCTTTTACGAACACAATTGTCTACTGCGCAGCTAATCGGCTAACTTCAGACTCGCCAAGATACGTCGGCCGTACTGTACATCTACTAAAAAAAAAACATAACCTCAAAATAAATCCTCATTGCATCTATCAGTCAATCAGATTCGATTGGTCTGATAAGAGGCGTTGTACCGTGTAACACAGACAGACAGAATTACACATTCGTTCTATCAACTTGACTCCGGTTCACGCCACGGGGCGATGGTTGTCGGCTGTCTGTTACGAATGTTATATGCAATGGCGCATGTAGTTTTGCTTGATTTTCTGTTTATTAGATGTGATGGATGGAGGAGTTAACTTAATGCAAAAGTTAGTTGTTAATTCAAATTCAAATTCTTTACTGCGAACTAAGTGCCGTGCAGTGCAGATATAATATGAGCCTTAATTGCAAAAAGGGCCTGTGTTAGCAATTAACTCGAAGTTAAAAGATAACTCTAACTGGCTCAAGCGACCTTATTTATTTGTAATCTTTAAAAAACCTTAACTGTAAAAAATTTAAAACCTTATCACTTGAAAACTATATATTAGAGTGAGGAAAGAGGAAGTGCACCTGTATTTTCGCACACACTTGTGCATATCTCCTGCCCTACTTGGCTAGTTTCCATTGAGATTATCCTCCGTGGCCGAAATCGGTCTGGAGAATATTATTATAAAAAAGCCTCACCTTTATTAGTTATAAATAGACATAATTATGACCAAGCCGAAATTTCATGTTCTTCTCATCATTGCTATCATTATATTCAAGACTTTACCTAGGAACCTTCTGGTTCAACAAAGATATTGACGGTCAAAGTTCCGGCTTTTGTTGACGAAGTCTAATTTTAATTGTATGGGGAACAAATATTTTCCAACGCGCTCATACTAAGCCTTCTAGTCGAAAGTCTCCCTTACAAAATTAAGTAATTAAAATCACTAATAGAATCATTAAGATAAGATCACACCCAACGTATTCTATTAATACTTAATAACTAACAAACACCTACAAGGTCACAATCTATTGTAGTTTCTACTTGTCATGTTAATAAGGCCACAAAAAAAAACTTTAATTCAATTGTTACATTCATACGCAAAGTGATATTATTCATGAATCTTATGGCTTAGGTATACGGGTTTACGAGTACGGAGAAGTACCATGACAATCGATTTTCCTCGTTTATTTTTTATTCCAGTACAGTACTGGTATTTTTTTTGTGTATTTCTTGGACGTCTACAGATATATTTATAAACATGTTAACGTAAGTTGAATATCGAAGGCCAATTCTGCTAATTAATAGTCGCAATCTCATCTTAGAGAAAATCAAAGTCAAAATAATAAAAAAAAAATAATAAAAAAATACCATCACGCCTGTATTCCCCGAAGGGTTAGGCAGAAGTGTACCAAAGTACACCCACAGTTCGCCGGTATATTTAGGTCCCATGTAATAGGGGGCGAGCCTATTGCCATTAACCGGGCACAAATCCAAACTCCGAGCTGCTACTGAGAATTTTCATAGCAAAACCCAATAACACTTTTTGCTCGACCTGGGAATCGAAAAAAAAATAAAAAAATAATATTGGTAAATTAGAGGCATTTTTGACAAACTAAGACTGAGATTGAATTGCGTGTTCCTAAAAGTTACTAAAATTAGCCCCCTAGTGAACCTCACTGGTTGTAAACGGTGCAGGACCGGTTTATTTGAAAAACCTTTGAGAATACCTATGCCCAAGCCTTATTTATACCTTTTGTAAATCTATGAGGGAGGCCTATGTCCAGCTGTAGACGTCCTGCGGCTGATATGATGATGACGATGATGATGATGCCCAAGCAGGAGATGATTATGTCAAGTTAGTAAGTTCAGTAAGTTAGTTAGTAAGTGTTTTTGATTGCTTCATATTCACCTTTATTGTTATCACATAGAAGCAACAAGAATATTATAACCAAGATTTTGTAAAAACCAAATTGATGGAAAAGAATGTCCGAAGTTTCTTGCCCGTTCTTCTCCATAGAGACCTACGTTTTAAAACGAGCAACTAGCTTCAACTTTAAACGGCAAAATTGTCTGCAAATGGTCTACTTGAAATAAATGCTATGACTTTGACTTTTATGGTGGTTAGTTTCATAGTTTTAAGTTTTATAGTTTCATTTTACATTGAGTAGCACGGGGCTGCCTACCTACCAGCATTCCGAGTAATACGTTATGCTGTCTCGTAAGATTTCACATAAACAATAATTAACTACGTTACGCTCCGCTGCGGTTCTACTCAGTGCGGTTTAACCTTTAAACAGAAATACCTGTTCATGATGAACCCAAAAAACATAACTGTGATTGAAAGGGCACTAACTGTATCAACTTTCCAATCGATAACCTTTTGACTCAAGTTTCAGTTACCTCAGAAATTATTACCTAATTGTATCTGGTTTCGAGTTCAATTTAATCGTTACAGTTACTTAAATGTATGTGGCTATTCTTCATCTGCTGTAGTTTTTACAACCCTGTGTCTGGAAAAGCCCGTAAAAACCGAAGTTTTTACCGGCTTTTCCAGACACAGGGTTGCCATACCTCCAGATTAAGAAATTCCTAATGGAAAAACCCAATAAATCTTTGCCCAACCCAGGAATCAAATGACCTCACGCGTAGCATTTGAAAAATGCGCAGCACTTATTAAATGCCTAGTCGTAAACGATGTTTTCAAAAATCTTAATCCATGAACGTCATACATAGTGATGTCTAGTGGTTTCGAAACATCACTATCTTGAACATCACTGACATAAGTGAAGGAAACCTGAACTTACACTTAATATAAGTCTGAAAACGCGAATCTACTTTGAGCAAGCGTGGTGATCTGAAAGAGAGAGAGAGTGAGAAGAGGACTTTGCCTTGCAGTAGGACAATGCCAGACTGGAGTCAATACTATTATAAACCCATCATATAAACATATAAACACACACAGAACACTTCAATTTCTCACTTAAACAAACACGACTTAAACATTTACATTGAGTACAAGCACAGCACTAAATAAAATCATGTTCACGTCCAACTGAATGGCTAACGCATATATTCTGCATATGATTTATATGCCGGCCGTGCGTGTATTCTATATTAATAATTATTACCACGTGAATGTTTTCGCAAACTCATAATTGGGTCAAGATAAGTAATTATGCGGATAATTGCTCGTGCAGCCTCTGAGTAAAGGAGAGAGATAAATCAAGCTAAGCTTTTAGCTTGTATTTTTGTTTTATTTTGTTAGTATTTTTGTGGAAAAGCAAGTACCTTTGACATCAATATTTTCTTTCTATATTAGATGGCAATTGTTAGATAGGATTTAAACTAGGGCTAACATCCGTCCGGGATTTCCCGGAATAGTATGGAGGATGTTGCCCAGAAGGGGTTTTCAAAAATATTCGGATGATACCCGAACACTTTCTGTGTCAGGGGAAACTTCTTGCTTCTTCTTTATCGTGTGGGCAGTATGGTCTAACGACCCCACACACCCTAGTGTCAGAGTTTCTAAACCGCCGCAAGGGCCTCAGACATGGTTACCGATGTCAGTGATGTCCAAGATAAACTTAGAAAGTACATATGAATTAGAAAAAGTCACATTGGTACTGAAACTGATTACTTGAAAGGTAAGCAATCAATTAAAATTATAAAAACATGAAAATGTAAAGGACGTTTTTATTTTTTTAATATTTTTTTCTGGAGTCATCATCATCTGCTTAGCCTTTTACCAACTATGTTAAGGTCGGCTTCCAGTCTAACCGGGACTGAATATTTTTTCTGGGGTCCGGGAAAAAAATCACCCGCCCAAATGTTTTTGAAGATTTGGTCCGGCGACGTAATTTGACGCGATGGCAGCGTTATTTCAAACGATATTCAATTACCCAGTCATGCAGTTAAACAATTATTCATGTCAAATTTCATTTTTTTTTAAACAATACAACTGTTTAAACATGTATTCGTTTAAATAAATGTTAGTAAAGCCTTAGTCTCTCCTAAACTTGTACCGTAACAAAATCTAGGTTAACAAATTGCCAAAGATACCTATTCCAAGAAATATTATCTCCTAAATCAAGTCTTCTAGCTATTAAACATGTCGTTGCTAATTAAAAGAGACATAATTCGAAATTATTGTCGCACTTCATTAGTGTCTGTTAGATGAATAAAAATGCCATGGCGTCAGTGAGGCAATCATTCAGCCAATGGCAACGGTTCTAAACTGCTGGGGGCTACGGCTATGGAAGTCATCCCAATTTTATGAAAACAACCGGTCTATTCGCTCAAAATCTTCTTCGATTACGTAAGCTAACATCCCACCTATGCTAGGGTTATAAAAACACATCTTCAGGGGCTTCCTTCAGGTGTGTTAACAATCTCTAGCCCGATATAATTTTAGGTGTAGGCTTATTAGTAGCGATTTTTACAGATTATCATTCCTGTTTTTTTCTAATGCAATGCTAAAGCGAAAAAACAGTGTTTGAAATTCAAAAGAAAAATCCCACCCTAATTTTAACTAGAAGGTGTAACTTCCTAGCAATAAATATACGAGTATATATCACCATGTTATATGTATGTGCCTTTTAGCTGTGTGCTATAATCTAGATTTTATTATAAAAAAATGTAGGTTCGGTAAGAAAATTCACGAGGATGAAATGACGGACAATAAGTGCTGCTATTAAATAGAGTAAGTATAGCATATGAGAGAAAATAATATCGCCGGTTACTCTACAAGTTATATCCATTGATAAGCTAACTCTAAGCCTTCTTTTAAACCCTCGCCTCTACACGTTAGTCATAATTTACGTTAATTATGTTCCACATAAAACTTCTGATAACCATTTACCCATCATCACGCCACTACATCAGCCCATAGATTATACACACTTATTATTAAACGTCAGTCTGTGAGCCAACATGTGTCTACCATGTTGTCTATGCCCTGTTTGTGTAGATAACAAACCACCATATTTATGGTTTGTTTAATTTTTTTCTGACGTAAGCTTCACATGTTGGTGTCTCTGAAAAATAGACAAACTCGAACTGAAAATTGAGCTTTTAGGAGCTATGAATACTGGATACGGTTTATTTCGGTTTGTATGTTTATTTATTGCGGTTTTATTTTAATTAATAAATATAAAACAAAAATCTAAACTACTTCTATTGCTTCTGCCTGTGACTTCGATCGCGTAAGTTACATTTTTGGTTTCTGTGCCGCTCCCGTAGATTATATATAGGGTGATGTTAAAATAGCCTATAGTGCCTATATAGTTCCCTTTGAATCTGTCTAACATATACAAAGAGATTTTATTCAATCAGTCTATAAGTTGCAGAGATTCATAGGTTTAAACATACATACCAACAAACAAAAAAGCTTTTCAGCTTTATTACATTAGTATGAAATTCACAGTAGCAGCTCGGAGTTTGGAATTGTGCCCGGTTAATGGCAATAGGCTCGCCCCCTATTACATGGGACCTAAATATACCGGCGAACTGTGGGTGTACATTGGTACACCTCTGCCTAACCCTTCGGGGAATACAGGCGTGATGGTATATTATACATTAGTATAGATAAATAATTATAGAGATAACTAAAATACCTTTCACTTGCTCTTTCTTCCTCACACTTTTTCACAATCTATAGGAGTATCATTTTCCTCAATGAAATGTGACGCTTTATTGATTTTTGTTGTTAATATAGGTAGGTACATATGTATAACGGAAAATACTGAGCCTCATTAGCAAGTCCTTTGTTTTTTTTTAAATAGACGTCATAACTACAGTGTCAATCAGAAGTTTAAACATTTACTTGTTCTATTCTCTAGTTTCTTGAAACAATAACAACGTAAAATTATTAAAATGCTATGATTGGCTGTTGATAATTCAGGCAGCCAATAACAGCAGCTTGCACGAGCTTGGCAAGTTGTCACATTATTTTTTCTCTAAAGACACTATTCAATGAAACAAAATTTGAACGAAATTATCTGCTAAGTAATTATATATTTGAACTTATTGTAAGGTGGGTCCTTGCTTGAATGTGGTAGTTTTCGCAGCCTGATATGTCTGTATTCCCCAAAGGGGTAGGAAGAGGTAGGCACACCTCCGTCGGCAACTAGGAGTGAGTTCACATTTTGATAGAGCGACTAAAAATAGAATTTTATTTACTACACGAAAAGATACAAATTTTATTGCTAGAATGTCATTGTGAGAAGGTGCAACGTATTCTGAATTAAAATGTGCGCGCAGGTGTGAACTGACCCTAGGGGCAAATTGTTTTTATGGGTCAAGACCGCCACACTATTCCCAAACACTGCAACTCAACAGAGGAGACCACCAGAAAAGCTGAGGCAATGAAGCTCAAAGAGTCCGGGAGAAACGATTCTACTGTCTCGGATCCCGCAACGAAATAAATCAGAAGATTAATAAGGGGGCAAAATGTGAGTATGCATAGAGTTCTAGTTTTTTCGAGTACTATAATTTATAATATCAATCTTAATAATTTTATAAAGAGGAAAGATTTGTATGTGTGTAACGAATACACTCAAAAACTACAAGACCGATTTCAAAAATACTTTTACTAGTAGAATGCTACAATATCCCCGATTAACATAGGCTATATAACATCACGCTACGTGGTGGGTGCGGAGCAGTAAATAACGTAGTAGACGTAAGATAACGAGGGTGAAATTAACCACGCGGGCATGTCGCGGTTAGTTCGCTAGTGATTAGATATCTCAGGTGGCTTGTATGGTTTCACACGATCTCACCATTAAGTTCGAATGAGTGACGTTGACGCCAGACTTCTAAATTTATTTCAGCTTTTCTATCAGAGGAGTCGGATAGAAAACACCGACCATAACTTGCCTAAAAACACGTGTAAAAATACTAATACTAATTAATATTATAAAGCGGAAGGGGTATTCTCTGGATCTACCGAACCTACCTTTTGGAATGAGCAACTAGGTTCAATAGTTTTGATTAATTGACGTCTAAAAGTGCCAAAAAACCACGCGTCAGTGTGAAAACCACGTTATTTGTGAGAGTCATAGGCTATATAAATCACGCTGCGACCCGGGTAGCAGAGCAGTAACCAAAGACTTAAATTAACGCGGGTGAAATAAGCCATGCGGACGAGGTCGCGGGTAGTTCCCTAGTATTATATAATTATGACCATTTACTTTCTAAATAAATATAATTTATAATAGAACCTTTATGGCTTGCGTCACAATAATTTAACACTTTCGCGTATGAGATCCTTTAAAAGAATATAAAATAATTTACACCTAGGTGCTAAAAGATTTGTTATAAATATAGAATTTCCGAGGGCTAACAACTTTTAAACTTTGTAAAATATACCAGTTTCTGTCTTTAGTTAATTTTAGAACTAATGCTGGCCGGCTAAGAACTATTTTACACAAATGGTTTACACAATCTACTTAAATATAATAAGTTCTATTCAAATATAATTTACTGAAAAAAATAGAACCTTATCGAAAATTAAAAATCAATTCATCTAATTCACACTCCACAATCGAGCGAGTTCTATCTCGAACGCATCGTTAATCGAAAATAATCGGCATTTGATATCGATAAACCGTTGTGGCAATTAGCGTCACGGTAAGCGCGAAGATCAATTCATAGATTACTTCAATCAAATGATACTGGACCAGTAAAGGCGGTCAATTATCAGAGATAAAAAACTAGATGTTTGTTTTGTACAATGTAAACAATTGAATGCCAGGCTGTTACTTTTTAAGACGTTTCCGGTTTCGATTCGTATTTGATTTATCGATATCATGATCGATTTAAGTTAAATTATTTTTGAGGTCAATACTTTTTATTTTTAAATGTTCCGTAATTTTAATTTTTGGAAGTTAGTTAAAAATAGATTTACGCTTGATTTCAGTCAAAAATACATGAAAATCATGTGCGAAGTAATAGCAATAATACCAATATCTTTACCGACCGCTTTAAGTTACTTCACATGTCACAAACTTGCTTTCCGTCAATCTGCATTAAAATGTAACACAATACTGCACTGATTACAATTATCCGCACTGACAGACAATCCGATACAACCGAGCACTGTCACCAATCGGATTAATGCACTCCAAATCGATTCATCAACACATCACTAATAAATCGAATTTTAAATTCGGAATTCGATCGCGTATATCGAATGCGTGTTAGCGGTTCACTGGTTGTACAACTACTGGCGTAGCACTCGCGATAGTGTTGTGTGTCGGTTAGCCCCACAACTTGCGACCGATTAATTCATGATTTAAGATAAGTTTGTAATACGTGGGACCGAGACGTCGCGAGTTTTTTGGCGAATAGGGACGCACGCGTGACAGGACGGGTTGTCTGAAGACCGGCCTGTTAAAATTGTAACAGTATTTCTACTTCTAGTTTGATGGATGGACTCAATTAGTGTTGGGAGTGACACTGAGTGATGGTAATCGGTTAATTAACAATGTTTAGTTTTGGTTGATGTGCTATTCCGGCGGTAAAGGTGATTGTAATATCCGTAATGCTTTGTTAGAGTCTAGAACTCAAAAAGCATTCATACAAAAACTAGCTTTGACCTCATCTTTTTCTGCGTAGACTTCAGAATTAAGTTATTATAATATACGTTGTAGATGGACAGACGGCCTAATAAAGGTCGCCGGAAGACGCTGGATGCAGGTCGCTTCCGACCGGTTTATGTGGACATTTAAAGGGGAGGCCTATGTTCAGCAGTAGACGTCCTATGGCTGAGATGATGATGATGATGATGATGAATATACGTTGTTATATAGTTATATGTATAACTAACTTAAATAATAACTTAACTTCAGAATTATTCCTAAATAATCCTACAAAAACACATAAACGAGATAAAAAATATCTACTAATTCCGGTTGCGAAGTCTGCCATATTTTATCTTCCAACTGAAAATAAATGCTGTACCTACATATTTCCACAATTCCAGCTCTCTATACTTTGATACGAATAATATTAGTTTCTAAATCATTATAGACAAAACAAGTTATTGTTTACTAAAACGAACATAAAAACACTATTTCTGTTTCAACCATTTTATTTTCAAACATTTCCATTAATACTTAAAACAAACATAAATCAAATGTCAACAAAGCACAGCAATTTGTTTCAAGTTTATAATCTCTTTAATGTTCTACTAATGACTCTCCTTGGTTATTGTATAATTTTATGTTTATTTTATGTTTGTTTACCTTAAACCTTAAATGTTTATCTTAATGTAAATATTATAAACTAGGTCCTGCTTCCAACTTCGTCTGAATAAACTTCAAAATGAAGCCAATGTCCATCATCCTACTAGAACACAAAAACGAGAAAAACAAATCTAGGTGTTAAGCTCCATTAATAACTATTTGTGTGCGTAATTTCAGCCGATTCCGTGCAGCTGTTTAAGCGTTGAAGAGTAACAAACACACACACATACATCCATTCCATCATCATAAACTTAAAAAAGAAAAAAAATACCATCACGCCTGTATTCCCCGAAGGGTTAGGTAGAGGTGTACCAATGTACAGTACACCCACAGTTCGCCGGTAGATTTAGGTCCCATGTAATAGGGGGCGAGCCTATTGCCATTAACCGGGCACCAAACCAAACTCCGAGCTGCTACTGAGAATTTCATAGAAAAACCCAATAATACTTTTTGCTCGACCTAGGAATCGAACCCAGGACCTCTAGCGTAGCATTCGTGCTTAGGACCTATAGGCCAACGAGGCAGTTTAACAACAACTTAAACAAACATAAACTTTGTATCATAAACTTTTGCGTTTATAATAGTAGTAGGATAATAAAGATTGCCATGATAATAAGATAATCATGCCATTTTCTTTATTTTTTAAGGATTGGATATCATCTAATGACCTCTGCCTCTGCCGCCCACAGCGGAAGAAGTCATTTGGTGATTTCCCATGTGAAACGGAAGGGAGTGTCAGACTGTTACTGACTAAAACTTATCCCTGTTCCTTATGCGTTCAGGGCCGCGGTGACCCTTTCGATCAAATTCCGCAACCCTGGCAGACAGAATCTTACCTACGGTAATAACTGTCATACATTATAATGACGTCATTATTTCTATAAGATGTTATGCTTACTGCCTATCTACTGTTCATGAAACAGCTTATTGCATTCTAAGAAAAGGCGAGGACAATGACAGACCCTTTTTCCTTTGAGTAAATACCTATTAGCATGATGGAACATGAATGACATGAACTCATACATACACAATAATATGAATTTCTTTTCTATTTTTTCCACAATACTTATAAATATTTATTAACTAGCTGTTGCCTGCGACTGCTACTTCATTCACGTTATGGATATACAGGAAAAAATTTTAACCAGTGCGTAAATTTTGCCATAATAAACTTCAACACGTTTTATTAAACACGTATATTTTATTTTGATATGTCTTAGTACAAAAAAAAAAGTTATCGCTTACGAAACATGTTTACTTAAAAACCATTATTTTATTGTCACTCGGCGCTAGCGCATTCCCCACCCCCTCACCCTAGCCATGCGCCCGGGCAGCGGCCGCGAGTTTTCATTGATAGTATGGCGAATAGATTATGTCCATGTTTTGCTTATTTCAAACTCGGATAAGGTTGAATTTTTTTTTTATTTTTTTTTTAACTAAACACAGAAATGTGTTCTTTTACTGACACTGAACTACTTACCAAAAAAAATTTACGCACTGGTTAAAAACTTATCCTGTATATTAAACACGAACTGTCTGCGACTTCTTCCGCGTGGCGTACTTCACCCGCCTTACGTTACGTCTTTGGTTACTGCATAACTCCCGTGGTTCGTAGCGTGATGTTATATAGCATTTTTATTTGTAAAAATATTATTAGAAAAGAATTTTAAAATATAATCATCGTCAGATTATGAACGCCTAATCTGAAGACTCTAAGGTAATTCAAACCTAACATGACCTTTGTCACTAGTAGGTACAAGGCACAGGCAACGCCTAGTATGTAGTAGAAGCACACAGTAAAATTTTCAACCCTCTGCTTTTTCTAGGCATTACGTTTTGGTCTCTTCTAGTGAGTTTAGAATCTGCTGTAATGCATATTACCTAAAGGAACCTCGTAAAGTAACCTTGTAAAGTCAAGTATGCTTTCTAAAACCACGATTTTGTGAAATGAAATTTCTGAAAAGCCATTTCCAAAAAGAGTGTGTAAAAATCGCTTTTTTAACAGCTAAATCTTATGAATGTTATCTGTAACATACGAGGTGCAAAAAAACACACCGCATTGCCGTTAACTTCGCATATTTTGATTTTGGGTTTAATTGCTAAATAAATGCCCCTTTCTCGATAAAAATCTACCGAGCGGAATGCACCTAATGGGCTTTTTTCTCATATAACATATTTTTCCATATTATAATTGCAATTACTGTCATTCAAAATAACGCCCAATTTATTTCAATTACCTTACGGCTATAATTCGGTTCATTCATTATAATGTTCCATTTAAAGGGAAAAGGCATCCATCTTGAAAGATTTCGAATTGCAATCGTAATGCAATGTCATCATGCTTTAATTTGGAATGCATTACAAAGCTGTTTTTAGTCAACTTTGCCGCATCACGAAAGGCAAAGCTCTCCACTTAATTTCCAAACTACATTGTTTTAAAAAGTCATTTAATTGGAATCCATTTTAATACCTTCAGCATTTCTTGTATTTTTTTTTTTCAAAGTTCAGATAAAAATTGAGTATTTACCCTATTTTTTTTGCTATGATATGGAACCATAATAAAAATCGTGGCTAATTGTCATACTACGAGTATATCCTGTCAAATTATATTGGTACATCTCTGTAGGAGTTGCGCTGTGGCTATACTATTCTGAACTCAATATAATAAACAACCTGAAATTAAACTTTCTATGTGGGAAATCGTACCTATGTATTACGTAGTATAATATAGATAGAACGCCTTAAATCAACAAATACTTACCTACATTAACTTAATATTTGAAGCTAATATAATATAGATCACATACACAAAAATATTGAACAATGCATATTTGTACGTAAAAGCATTAAAAAAATCTGAATTTACATATTGTAGGCACACAGCAACGTCTTCGAAGTCCGAACAAATTAAAATTTTAAGTCGGAAGAATAAGGTACGAAATCATAAAACAGACATTCAACCCTCGGTTACAGGGGATAAAGGGCGTTGCCCTTGGCTTTTAGAGGTTAACTTAACAAATTGGATACAAGCCTCTTATTAGATATCTGCCCGCTTTTCTTTGCATATATCTTTGCATATACAGACATAAGTCAAGAAAAACTTGGAAGATATTATTTAAACATTTTTTTATGAATGAAAGTGCTCTAGCACTTTAGCAATAAATAAAGCATGTAAGAGATATACGAAAAAAAATAAAGTAAGTAAATTTAAAATGAGAATATTGATGAAAAATAAAAACTTTCATTATTTTGAAAGCTCCGTTTCCACTCTTTCCTAGCAACACTCACGCGCAACCAACATCGTCGGAGGCACGCAAATAAATCACGCGTTGACACCTCATATATCTCCCGCACCAATATTGTTTCAAATCGATTCATTTCAATCGATACTCAACTAATATCGATCATTGGTATTCTTTAGCACACGCTCAACGCCTAATATGAAATACGAGAAAATTCTTAAGATTTTCCCGAGACGGGAATTTATTTTGAAAAGGTTCTAATTCGCTTCCCATCTTGTACAGTTTAGAACTTTGTTAAACTGTTGGGTGTATTGATAAGTAAGTAATAACACTGTTTTAATTATAATGTATGTCACATTTGTATGAAATAGCGAATAGCTGCAATGATTTTAAAGGGTGTGTTACGTCGGTGATATTTTTATAGCTTATTTTTGGTCTTCATGATGAAATTCTAATATTAATAACTAGCTTTGGTCCGCGACTTCGCCCTAGTGAATTTTCTTACAGATCCTTATTTTTAACGAACTTAAAAAAAGGATTAGGTTCGAATGTATGTTTCTTTTTTATGTATGTTCACTAATTTCTCCGCCATTTGACGACTGTTTTTTAAAGTCCTTTTTTGTAATAAAATGGAGTTTTAACACTCAGGCATAAAGGCTTCCTATAAGTGAAAGAAATTTCAGAATCGGACCAGTAATTCCGAAGATTAACAAGTGAAAAAGTGACTTCTTCCGCGTCAAAGTTAGATAAAGTTAATAATTTATTGGTCCATTGTTACAACACAGAATAAACATAAAAGTACAGTCTGTTGTCAACATTATCTGACCCACCCTAAACACAACCGAAATTGGACCCTCTGCCTATGATAATAAGGTTTGATTTCAATTTATCGATGAATACAGACACGCATAAACCCACCCAACGTTGTCGGAGCCACCGGCATTATATCATTTTGTTAAGCTATTTTAATCATTATCTCGTTGACATTAAAGTTAAAAACCTTTTAAGTCACCCTACATAATTAGAAGCCAATCTTTAATTTCGTGGAGTCTTAACAAGTTCTTGTGGCTTGGCGGTTTGATGTTGGATTGGCGAGGAACAACATGTGGGTTCGAAAACACAGTCAATCTGTTATCAGTTTCTTTTTTAATTTCATTTCTACAATATTGTTTGCATTATTAAAGAACGACCAATATGATTTACGCCTAATAACTTATCTTGTAAACAGGTGGGTAAATTAAAAAAGTTTAAGTTCACATATATTTGCTTCGTGAGGTAGATAATAAATTCGTCTACTTAAGTGACAAAAGTTACACTACGCCTATTAGCATTGACTGCGCACACACATTTGTAAATCGTTTCGCATAACTCGTTAAGTATTTTTAAGCAATTTGGTGTAAAAAAGCATCATGTCGCAGCTTAATGACTATACCAAACATAAAATCATATTTTTACATGAGCATAATGTTGGAATTAGAGAGATTGGTCGTCGTCTTAATATAGCAGTAAGTGTTTTTTTTATACCTATTTTATTTAATTGATTGTGATTAATGAACGCGTAGTTGGCTATTTTACTATTACATTCACTCCTTACAAGTTACATAAACGGTTCCAAAAATGTTTTTTTTTTGTTTTAGAGAAATACGACTGTAGCTAAGACGTTATGGAGAAAAAGTAAATATTCAGCGGATTCGTGCAGGGGCAAAAAACATCAAGTATAGTCCCGAATGCGATTGCCCATTAGTGTAACCGCAATAAAACACGATATTTCAGTGGAAACAGTGAGAAGGCATTTACACGCTGCTGGAATAAGGAATTATAAACCGGCACAGAAAATAGCATTGACACCTGCTCATCGCGAAGAAGGAGGGTCTGTTTTGCCCAGGAATATTTAAATTTTAATTGAGATGAAAATGTTGTGATCTTCACTGATGAAAAAAAAAACATTTAAATCGAACAAAGATGAACGTAACAAGGAACGGTGCGCCATCACTCCGCTACTAATTAATCTAGGATATTTTTAAACACACCATGTAAGTAAATGCTCAATGGATAGATTGTTAAAACATTAAAATGTTGCCAATTACGTGGTGATGTTATTGTTATAAATAGTTTTTTTTCTATTTAAATGACATGTTTATTCACTACGTATAATAGGCAGCTATAAATCTGTAAAGCATTTCACAGATGAATTAATTTTCTCGATAACAAACTTTCAAGCATAAACATGCCTTTTTTAATGTTTATAAATGGTTAGATTTGAATATGGCATCCTCATATATATTGTATATTAATTTGGAAATATGTGAGCATTTACTTACTTTATCTTACCTAAGTGTTTTAATGAAATAATAAACATTTTAAATTTGCATTTTTTATTTCTATGCGTTGTCCATTAAAGAACTGTAAAAAAAGTATAATAAAATAATTAAAAAATAAACACCTGAGCAAAAGCTATATTTAAGTTAAACTTGATTTCGAACGTAAACAACGATTAGTGACCACAAGACTAAAGAATTTAAACCATAATATAGGTAGTATACTTTAATAAAGTTTATTCTTGCACAGCACAAGCAGCCAACCTTATCCTAGTGCAAATAGATTATTTTGTATTTTATCCCTTCATTATTATTTAATCACTCCATTAAGACATGATAATAAAAAAACTACCTATAAAATAGACAAAAATAAATTGTAAAGAGAAGTTGTTTTTGCAATTTAGTAAGGCAAGGTAAAATACATGTTTGCGCGTTGTCACTGCATACCCTTAGTTAGTAGCATTTGAATACCAGTTTTACAATGAATACAAATATTTATTTTTCAACTACCCACTTATTACAAGTTATGCCAAAATATTACCATTTTAGAAACTTTATATTTGTAGATTCGTCTATAGTTCTTTACAATAATACAAGAAATACTTTTAGAATAAATTCTAAATTTAAAGCAAAACAATATCTTCGTCACAGGATTTGATCTCGCAACTTGTCACTCTCAGTCTTATACACAGACCACGAGACCAGAATTACTTGACCGAACTCATTAAAATAAGCTATTACACTTATTATATTGTAACAAGTTGTTATAAGATTTAACCCAATGCTAACGTGATAAAGATCAAATTTGCGTGTGTGTATATTATTGTATTTGTCATTCTCAGTTCTCGAGCACTTGACTGATAACCTCATATAAATTGAAATTAAACCTTATTTTCATAGGCAGAAGGTCCAATTTCGATTGTGTTTAGGGTGGGTCAGATAATGTTGACAACCGACTGTACTTACTATTATGGTATGCTATTATTAGTTATGTAACAAATTATATTTAAAAACTGTTTTAAATATTTTAAAATGTATCCTATGTGTTATTCCACACTACAATTTATCTCAGTGCCAAATTCCATCCAGATCCGTTCAGCCGTTTGAGCGTGAAAAAGAGACAAACATACAAACTTTCGACTTTATAATATTACTAGCTTTTGCCCGCGACTTCGTCCGCGTGGATTAATAGTTCCCGTTCCCGGGGGATTTCCGGGATGAAAACTATCCTATGTCCTTTCTCGGGTCACAGACTATATATGTACCAAATTTCATTGAAATCGGTTCAGTGGTTTAGGCGTGAAGAAGAGACAGACAGACAGACAGACAGAGTTACTTTCGCTTTATAATATTAGTACGGAAGTACGGACTAGTACGGATGTTCTATGGTTTTTGCCCACCCCCACGAGAAAAAGGCGTGAGTTTATGTATGTATGTATTAGTATAGATATACCATACGCATAGCTTTGCCTATATTGAAAAAAATATTCTCAAAGTCCACGTTTACATTTAAAATGAACTACTATCGACACACAGTGACATTTACAGATGGTGCTCCATATTATCGATACTGCGAGAGACAGACAGACAGTACGCTAGCTGTCATAATATTTTATGTTATAGAATTGTCACAAATGGTAACGGTTCCTAATGGTAATTTGACGAACATTGATCGATTAGCTAAGTAGTTTGCTTGACGTGTTATTTACTGGTACAGCAGTATACGCCGAAGTGTTGTAAGTACTTAGGTAGTGTAGAGGCTCTGGTTGAATGCCGTATACAAATTTATTTTAGAAGTTTATGCTATGAGAAAAACGCTACTATACTATCGCGAACCCTGAAGAATGTATGTCGCTCTTTGTAAGTAATACTGGTATTAAAATTGTAGAATTTTCTTAAGGAAATAAATGATTTCTGTTTCTATATTTTTATTACCAGATCACCAATATTTATTCAATATGACCACTTAAGTATTCAATAAAATTAAATGTTGTGAGCAGTGTATTTGTAACCTCTATTATTAAGTTCTAACCTATGTTCTGACTTATTATTACACTGCTGTTTGTTATCCCTAAATAAATAAATTAAAAAAGTGATTGAAGTACACATCCCTTCAAAAAAACGTAGAGCAATGTTCCGCAGCAACATGTTTAGCTTTATCAAAATTTTGATTAGATGCGCGAGGGCAAGCTAAACGTTGCAGTAAAGATAGTGGTAGGCGCTCGTGAAATACATTAATGAAAATTAAAAGGAAGTTAAATAATCAAAAGTAATACAGTTATGCGTATAATATTCAACATATATTATGAACAATATACTAATACCAGCCTATTATTATCCCATTAAAACAAAAAGAAGTTACTCCAATCGCGTAGGTGTTGCTGCTGGCAATTTTTATTAACGGGGCCAATCTTGCAGGGCGTATAGGCTCGTAGTCAGTATAAAAGCCTCTTATACAGAGCAGGCACCATTGATCACCACGCTTGCTTAAGGTGGATTGACGATTTCAGACTTAGGAACATGAATTCTACTCAAGTTACCTCACAATGTTTTCATTTAAGTACCGATGTCATCGATGTCCAAGATAGTTTTTTTATAGGTGCAATAAAATTAACACAGCTATCTTAAGACCTTCTACCATCATCACGACTATATTCCCCGAAGGGTTTTGCAGAGGTGTACCATTGTACACCCACAGTTCGCCGGTATGTTTAAGTCCCATGTAATAGGGGGCGAGCCTATTGCCAAACCAGGCACAAATCCTAACTCCGAGCTGCTACTGAGAATTTCATAGAAAAGTCCAGCAACACTTTGTTCGACCTGGAAATCGAATCCAAGATCTCTAGATGAGCAGTCGCGCTTAGGATCACTAGGCTAACGACGACCAACGATGTCAACGATGTCCAAGATACATTTTTTATAGGTGCAATAAAATTACACTTCACACCAATAAAATTAACACAGCTATCTTAACATCATCTGTACATACATAAATACCTAACAATACTCAATCGGATAATTTATTAAACATAATTTACGTCATAGCTTATGTAATTACATCTCATGATGTAACCGATGCTTACGGCAGATGCAAATGCATCCATTGTTGGTATAAAACAAAGAGTTTTTTTTTCGCAAACTATGTAAAAGTACATAGTAACGTGATAATTAGAATTAGGTATGTGTTGACGTAAACTGTGAGTAAAAAGTGTGATGCGCTTAATTGGAGGGTGATTTTTTAGGGTTCCGTACCCAAAAGGGTAAAACGGGACTCTATTACTGAGACTTCGCTGTCCGTCTGTCTGTCTGACTCCTGGCTCCATGCAACAAATGAGATTTAGATTTTTTTTTTGGTTTTATAGAACATGGTACGGAACCATTCGTACGCGAGTCCGACTTGCACTTAGCTGGTTTTTTTATCCCTTACAGCTTTGTCCCCGTGGGATATACGCCCTTAATTTCATATATAAAGTCCTT
This sequence comes from Caradrina clavipalpis, assembly GCA_932526535.1. Classification (NCBI taxonomy): domain Eukaryota; kingdom Metazoa; phylum Arthropoda; class Insecta; order Lepidoptera; family Noctuidae; genus Caradrina; species Caradrina clavipalpis. Next base: position 4,709,290 of record OW052099.1, on the reverse strand, counting down.
ATTTCCCTCTGTAGGAAAATACGATTTTAGCTGACGTCTGATACAAGGTAGCGTTATGTTTATACCTATGACACTCACAAGTAACATGGCTTTCTAAGGATAAAATAATTTTCAGAATCGGTTCAGTAGATACAGAGGTTATCCCCTACAACCTCACAAAGTTTTTGTCTTAATAATATTAGTATAGGAGTATACTTATCACGAGACGACTCCCGGCCACCGTAGACGCGGGTCTGTGGACACTGGACGGTGAGCAATGGGTAGCTCACCGTCCGTACGTTCACTGAATAACGACAGACCGTGTCGACGGCGCGTTCGTGTTCTACGCGCGCCTCAAAGAGATGTCAGCAAACTAGGATGGGGCCACTGAGGGCCGATGCCTGCCGGGGCTGCGGGTTGTTCGAAAGAGATACCGCGCCCCCGGAACGCAAAGGGCACATGAAAGGAACATAGACGGGTTTTAGTCAGTAAAAGTCTGGCACTCCCTCCTGCCCCGCCCAGGGCGGGGGAAGTTATTTGATGATTTCCCGTCTTTAAAAAAAAAAAAAAGGAGTATAGGTACTTATAGGAGTATATTAAGATAGGGTACGTAAATCTAACTGATATTACTTAAATAATGGAAGTACCCATTCGTCTTAATCCTGAATAAAGTGAACTTGCTGGATGGACTCTGGGATCCCTAGGGCAAAAGAAATATGAACAAAAAAAAAAATTTTGGTCGTATCCAACACACATTGACAATTCAGTTACTTACCTTACTAATTTTGCATCTCTTTACAAGTGAAATAGGTCCTTTCGGTTTTTCCGAGGTTTTTGATGCCAATATATTCATGCCAAGCCATATTTTTTTAGATATAGCGCCGACATTGTGCCATCTCATAGGAACATTTGCAGTAAGTACCAAGCTTTGCCACTCCAAAAACAAAGGTAATCATCTCACATGTCGACTGTGATTATACCTACTAGCTCCCTTACCTACCCTTCCTAAAGAAACGCAGCAACGCTTCGTGATTACAGAAATAATATTCCTACATTCAAATACCTACTTACACCTATTGCATTACTGATGTTTATCGATAAACCAACCAGTAACAAACCTACGCCGTGTTTATGACCTTTACATGGAAAAAACAAAACATTACGCTGAAAAGAGACAGGTATACTTATTTCGAATGCTTTTGAAATAGCTCCGTAGATAGGCTGATGTTAGAGCGAGACAGTTAACATTCCCACGTGCTGCAGTCGAGGTCAGTTCGCGCGTCATCCGCGCATGCGTTATGTCATTGTGTGGAAAGGGCTTTCGAACAAAGGAAATTAGTTTTGGTCTCCTGCAATCGATTTGCAACTTAATTGCTTTGAACGAAGATAGGAAATTGAATGATTTTGTTTTTAATACGATTCACGGTGACCTAATTCGCGGGTTTTATCGTAGATTTATGGATATGTATATTAAAAGGGCATTCAGTACTGTTTACATGCATTGGGAGGTATCTATTTGGTGCCTTTTTTGATGTTTTGACTGTTGTCTTTTACCAATAGGTTCAACAAGTAAAATCTATTTAATTTTACGCAATTATAATATGTTGAAAGAAACAAAATATCTACTGCGAATGGATAATTAGTCAATAGATTATATTTGCCTGTCTAAAATAAATAGGGACATTTAATTTAGGCTTAAACTAATCCTTAATCAATTTTTGCAATGTTAATTACCAACACCTTTGCTATGTCTACCTACCATAGATTCATTGGACAATAATAACTGCCGCTATTTACTAGTAAAAACAAAATAAATATAGAAATATAAATAAAGGAAATTGTAATTAAATAACGTAAACGAAATAAACAATGAATAAAATTTATTCAGCATTCTCATAATAATAATAATTTTAACTTAAACAATATTTTTTCTTTATAAAACATAATGATGCACAAATCTAAAGCAGAATACAATAACGGAATTGATCTCAAGTCATAATATAAATACTTTAATGGAATATAACAATTAAAGGCATTATTAAAACGAATGGAATGTTTTGTTCAATAAATTAAATATTAAACCATAAATTTTAACTATTAAAATAATCTCATAGGGCAAGATATTTTGGTAATAATAATAATATCACTAAGAGAATATTTTCAACATTAACAGTTAAGAAGAATTAATTAACTACAAAAATGATATGTTGTTATTCTTTGTTATTCTTGATTGAATGAAAATTACAATAAATTGTTTAAATAGAGGAAGTAATAAAACAAGTCTACTCTACATCGTAATACTTTTACGGTAAAATAATTATATTAAAAGTAACTTAATGCAGTAGTAACCGTTTAAAATTATGAGAATCTTTAATAAAATAAAATATAAATAATATACCATCACGCCTGTATTCCCTGAAGGGTTAGGCAGAGGTGTACCAATGTACACCCACAGTTCGCCGGTATATTTAGGTCCCATGTAATAGGGAGCGAGCCTATTGCATTAACCGGGCACAAATCCAAACTCCGAGCTGCTACTGAGAATTTCATAGAAAAACCCAATAACACTTTGCTCGACCTGGGAATCGAACCCGGGACCTCTAGCGTAGCGGTCGTGCTTAGGACCACTAGGCTAACGAGACAGTTATAAAATAAAATATTGCTATATTAATAATATTTTTTTTAGTAGAATTGCATAGTTTTACTAAAGATATAGACTAAAACAAGGAAAGAGGAAAACCTGAGTTTTAACCTCTAAGTTAAAAACATGTGTATGAACGACTGACAGTTATTTACTTAACAGTATTAATAACTCTAGTATAAATTGAGGAAAAAATAAAAATTCCAAATCATTGCAAAGCGCAAAAAACGCTTAAAAAATATCGATATAAATATCGTTTTCAAAACAATAATTTTAATTTAAAAAATAAGCCTCATTTATTTAACATTCAATATTTAACTTTTTAAAATGTAAAAAAAGGATTTTACAGTTTTAATTTGGAAATATAGCCTCATTGTTTTTCAAAAGGATATAAGTCGAATAGCAACAACTTTTGCATTTATTCTTAATTATAATAACTATAAGATTAGTTTAAATAATTAACACAACAATCCTAACGAGCAACAATAGGAAAACAAAAAATATTTGGTCTTAAAATGTAGGCATTTTTACATATTTGTTAACGATTAAAATATTTTACCTCATTATTCGATATTTAAAATAATATTTTAAATATTGAGCTTTATATTGCTTACAATATATTATATTGTAAGCAAAATATAAAGCTCATTGATCAAAAATTTTATTTTTAAATGAGTGAATTATAGCTTTTATTTTTTTTTATGGAAAAAAACTTATTTAACTGTCTGCAGCATTACTTAAATATTTTTGAAATTCAATACAATGTATACTGGAATATAAAAACTTTAAAATAAAAATGGTGCCTATAATGCAATATCTACTACTATTAGTTACTATTTTGCGTCTGATACTAATTTTATCATCACCATCATCATCATCTCGAAAATATTTTCTTTTTGAGAATATTTAAATGTTGACGCTCACTAATCTCCAAAAGGAAAAAAAACAACGATAAATTAATAAATTACCAAATCATAAGTTTCTATTAATAACACATTATAATTACGTATTACAAGCGCAAAAAAAAAACAAGTTTTTCAAAAACCGAACATTGAAGCTGCCTATTCTTAAAAAAAAAAAAGAATATTCTACTACTCTACTCACTAACGCATCATCATCACAAAAAGTTTTTAATAAAAATATCTATGAGTCTTAAATTATAGAGTTCCAAGTTTAAAAAGTAACCGCCAATGTCATCGCAGTGGTTCCATTCATAATTTTCTTACAAACGTCAAATAGAACATGTCACTGGCAGCAACCGAACTATTTAAAAAAGTCTATATGTTAGAAACTTTGAATGTAGCATAAGATTCGAGTTAGATCCAGCTGTCGATGGTCCATTGCCGCCGCTGTTCCCTCCCAGGTCGCTCAAGAGTCCTGGCCCTCAATCAGCGTTTATCATCTGGAACAAGGAATTTTACTTTTTAATTTTATTCGAGAATATAAGCAAGGGTATCTAAAGAGTCCTGAGCGACCTGTTTTAAAAGGACACACAATAAATGGGGTTGATTAAAATGTTATTGGTTAGCATGCTTTTCTTCTAAGGTTCATTTATGTAGGTACATAATTTTCAGGCTCTTTTCTTTAGTAGACGGATTTGTTATCAAGGAGGTTTTATTTTACCTTAAAGCCTCAAAAAAATATGATCAAAGAATTGTATTTCGTATTTAAATTAAGAATTCTTATTTTGAAAAACAAATGTTGCTAAAGCCGGTGTTGTTTATGTATGTCTGGAAGAAAAAATCTTTATATTTTTATTGAATTATCAGCAGTTTTCGGTAAGTAAAGGTAAAATATACTTTTGAGTTGAGTCATACTGTGTTTCTTTGTTCATTCAATTGTTTGTGGTAGGAATGAAATGATGTAGTGTGTACTACGAAGGTTGTACACCGCGACAACCTGGCTCAAGTACCTAACATACCATCACGCCTGTTTTCCCCGAAGGGTTAGGCAAACAAACAACAACAACAACAAATTTGCGGGTTAACAAATGTACACCCATAGTTCGCTGGTATGTTTTATGTCCCATTGCCATTAACCGGGCACAAAAGCTCCGATTCCTGGTATAACTTTATGCAGTGTTTATTATTAAAAGCGGGTATTATAAGCTTATATTATGAGAAACGCCTTCAGCCTATCATAAAATTAACTCTTTACACTCAAGTTGAGACAAAAATGGCCGCCAAGCGTATTTATGCAAATGATAACTTATTGATTATTTCAATGACATTTAAAATCTCGTTCGAACATCAGCTCTTACTGAAGAGATGCATTTACGCAGCAGAAAAAGTAAATCTCCTTGAACTTTGAACATTTCTACTGAGGGGAAAGACAAAGGGACGGTGTACCATAGGAATGAGGAAGTCGGCAACAGTAATTGGTTTTTGACAGCTTCGCGGAACTTTATTTATTGCTAGTCATCCGACTTATCTTTATACACTTGTACTTGTGTTATTAAGTGCCATAAAAAATATTGTTTAAGTACCATACTGATCTATGTAAACAGTTCATGGGTATTTTTGTGGAAACTGCGACATTGCGGTTACAATGCTAACACACCATTCGACATTATCATACTTCACTTCCAATTAAGGCTCTTTGGTAGCTTATTGCTTAGTCGTTTTTCCCTTTATTTTAGACTAACAAACCCCTCGGTTCACCCACAATAAGTTCGGGGCTGCGGGTTGTTCGAAAGAGATACCGCGCCCCCGGAACGCAAAGGGCACATGAAGGAACATAGACGGGTTTTAGTCAGTAAAAGTCTGACACTCCCTCCCGCCCCGCCCAGGGCGGGGGAAGTTATTTGATGATTTCCCGTCTATAAAAAAAAAAACCCACAATAAGTTACGTTTGTTTGTATTGATTACTGCTGCACTTTGCTGAGAAAGAAAGAAGAAGAAAGTTTACTGCTCCGCTCTCGTGTTTTGTAACGTGATCTTATGTAGACTATAACTTTTCTCGATAAACGGGCTAAATAAAGCAAAAATATGTTTTAAAATCAGATCAGTTATACCGGAAATTAGCGCGTTAAAACAAACAAACTCATCAGCTTTCATCATGCTTTTCATTTCTTACAATATTTCGTGAGCAACAGCAAAATGTTTATTATGCTAAAGCTAAAAACTGTAATCTTTCAAATCTTTACCGAACAAAAACTGAACTATGCTATTCATGAGAGTATTTATAAAAAACACACACGTGCCTATCATGTATGTCAAGTCATGTGCATGGTATCACTTATGGTGCCGACAGCATTAACCCGAGGAGAGGCACATCATACCAATGCACTGCGCAAACGCATACAGCACGCACACACGCACAATTTTAACTGCTTATATAGACACAAGTGTGTATGGATATAAGCGATTTGACACTTGCTCAATACTGATAGGGCTGTCGACACGAAAATAAAGAATACCTACAGTACCTTAGGATGTTGAGAAGAGAATGAGATAAAAGTGTGGAGTGAGAAAGAGAAGGAGTTTGAATTGAAAGGTGATGCCTTTAGACAGAAAACAAAGAATATCTACAGGACCAGGGGATATTAAGAAGTAGAGAAGAGAATGTGATAGAAGTGTAAAGTGGGAGAGTTGAAATTAGAAAGTGATGCTATTGATAGAAAAGTTAAAAGGAAATAGTTTGTCTTGGCAAGGTCTTGTATATAAGAGAGTGATTAGAAGAAAATTGGTTATAGCTGACGCCGACCAAGTAGCTAATTTTAAAAAAGTTCAGTGGTAACATGATAACGTAACAAACAAACAGGCTGTCAAAATTACTTTTGCGTTTATAATATTAGTGTGGGAATAGATCTGACTAATGTAGAATTATGAGTCAAGTGCAGTTAATAAGCGGACAGGGAACTAGAAACTCTATAACGAGATGTGATAACGGAAGTCATAATAATAATTACTAGACTTTATATTGAGTCATTCCGAACTCAATCGCAAATTAATATTTATACACACACGCGTAAATTATACATGATTCTCTTATTAATATGGAACGCACGTGCACTTTAGTTAATAAAATAGAAATACATGAATCAACAAACAATTAAAATGCGCAAAAACTTCCATGTTAATACGGAACCTACGCACGGTAATGACGTTCATTATTACCATAAAACTATACAGCATAACAATTACACTAACTTAGATAACTAGTCTAAGCAGTAACTTAATGCCTTTGATAACTCTCACACACCATAAAGATGTGGATGTTGACAGCCCTGCGCGAACGCAAACGAGTTACTCACACATTGAAACCGCAACCGGTCGATTGACGTCAATGATGGGTGGGACGAATGAATAAAAAAAAAATTAAAACTATCAGTTTACTACGGACGGAAAACGGCACAATCATAACATGCCATTGTTTAACAGTACCCACGTATCGACAATCAACTCGACTACTTATTTGCAAATCGACTAAACGCATCGGTTTTTGTGATCCATCTCAAACCGATCCTTTTGTTCGATCTCTTACAAACATACTTACGTTTGCATCATCTGTGATGACGTCATTATTAAGAGCAGGAACGTTAATGTGATTTTTATAACCTTTTGTAATGTATAGTTTATGTACGTCATTGAATTGAATGTGTTATTAATGGCTTGAACATCGTTAAATTAAATATGTAAATTCAAATCGAGTGCATTTGTGCAGCGAATCGATTCAACGCCGCCATCGTGACTATCCATACTAATCTTACTACTATTATGAATGCGAAAGTTTATGAGGATGGACAGATATTTGTAACTCAATCACACCAGAACGGCTGAATGGATCTGAATGAAATTTGACACAAAGATAGACGAAATAGCACATAGGCTAATTCTTCTCCCAAAAAAATGTACCGATCCCGTGGAACAATATATCAACTTTGACACGAACGAAGTCGCAAGCAGACGCTATTAAGCAATACTAACATTATAATTATGTCTACGAACATTAAAATCAGTACCATAAAAGGTTTAACTAAAGCAAACCGTACCTAAAATGAATGTGAACTACAGTGGGCAATCTGGAAATCTCTTAACCAATTGAAGACCCAGGTTGGCCGCAGTAAAGCTAATTAGGCTAAATAGGGTATTCTTCACCCATCCCAAACGCAGTGCCAGTGTGGAGCACCATCACAGTACATGCGTCACCTCCTTAGTTGCCCGTCGGCGTCGTGGAGAACCTACTGCACCATTCAAGATCTAAACGAGGCCAATGATAGAGCTGTACTGGTTGCTCAATACAGATCAGGCTAAATTTAATACGAGTCAATCGGCACGAAAGAAGAAGAAGTACCCAATCTAGGTTCAGTAGCTATTGTAGCTAGCTAATGTTTTTTAGGAGATTCAGTAATTTCGATCGTAAACAGATTTTTTATGATACAAGTCAAAAGCGACGGGTCACGCCGGTTTAAATAGCTGACACTTTAATTAATAAGGACGTCAATCTCAGAAAAAACTGTAACAAAAAACTATATAAACGTAAATCTAATTATTGCTGCTAATTTTAGACAGACTGTTTTAATAATAAATCCCAATGCCAAAATAATAGTTGTAATAACATGTAAATGTAGAGCATGACACATACAATACAATAAATTCATGAGAATGAACGAAGCGATCTGGTTTCAAACCAGATCGCTCCGCTTTATCTTCTGCTAGCTTTTGCCTGCGACTTCGTCCGTGTAAATGTCGGGTATCGTGGAAGTATATGAATAATAAAAAGTAGCCCATGTCCTTTCTTGGGGTTCAAACTAACTTCGTAGCAAATGTCAGCAAAAATTGGTTATGTAGTTTAGTCGTTAAAGAATGACACACAGACATAGTTACTTTTGCATTTATATTATCATGTTTCTAGTCCTAGTAAGTAATATTTCACTCAATCACTGAATTTGTTGGTATTGTAAGCGCCTATGGTTTGCATTTTGAAGCAAAGAATAGTCGATAACGACAAAAAGATAGGATAGCTTGATGTATCAACACCTAATGTGGCTGCATCCTTGTCCTTGTGTGTTTTCCATTTCCATATACATGAGATGTCTCTCTACTTTCATCCATCGTTTCTTTGGCCTTCTTCTTCACTTGCAGTCATTACTTATAAATTCTCTAACGCTATATCTCTCATTTCTCATTCCAACGTCATTCGTAATATCATTAATAAGTTCTTAAACTGCAATAGCAACTTTATTCACAGCCTCACAAGACCTAAATTCAAGATAAATAAAAAATAAATTCTTTTAAATAACAATACTATATCGGCTTAAAAGCCTTGTGACAGAACAGCTCACGGACGCGATTGACGTCATAGAACGGGTGTTCAAATATCATTTCGGCAGTTTGACCCCACTGAGGCAGAGTGTTTGGAGAGACATCCAAAATTAGCCACCGAAAGGTCATTATGTTCATTACTACATAATTATACGGTTTCATGCGGTTAGTGATGGTCAAGAGTTCTTTTTTCTTCTTCTAATATTTGTGTTTCATGATGACAAGGGTTTATTTAAATAAATATGCCTAATTTACTTACATCATGATACTATTAGTGGGAACATTGGTTTTTATTCAAATAAGTCGGAAGAGTTTAAGTTTATTTTTAGGTATATGTTATCGTGTAGGTGTCACTGAAAAAAAAGGAAAAACAAAAAGGGATTTACTAAGACAATCGATTCACAAAGAAGATGATAGTATAGCAGAGCTTAGGCAAGCAAGAAATATGAATGAGAGCTGCAAGGACGAAATTCGTGTTTTACCAACATCATCTACTGGTGCTACATCATAACATGCTAGTATTAATATTACGAAACCGGTAAAGAGATCAAATAAAACAAGTCATTGGCAGAAAACACATTTTCCTGATGATGTTAAAAGGTGATTCCCAACCGCACACTCCTGCGCACTAAATACAATCATGGTCTAGTCATATTTACTGAAATATGACTAGACTTAATCCTATGTACAAAATTTCATCGGGTTTAGTTATGTACTGCCTACAGTACATAACTAAACCAGTACATAACTAGGATAGAGGCACTAATAGCAAAGCTTTCAGTTTCTATAGTTTGCCATCAAGAAATTTCATTTCAAAATTATTCACGGGAACTCAAAAAATCATATTTTTCAGTTTGAAATACTGAGTGACGTATCATATTATTTCGTATGAATCTCACAGCCTCGGTAATATTCTAGACAACATAGTCATTAGTCTACATCACTTCTTACTGTCCAAATATTAACAAGTTGCTAAGCAACGATAAAAAAGTTGAGCATAAGATTTAATATACTAACGAGGAATTTTATAATTTACCATTTATGACGTCCATTGACGTAACATTCATTTTATTAGTTTTTGTTAGTTATATTAACCTCGTTGTAATAAAAAGTGAACTGTAATTTAATCATGAATAGCTAAATTTAATCTAAGTTATTCTTAATACAGTTGAGATTTCAACTTAGGTACTGGCCACTATTTCACGAACACTGCTTCTGCCTACGACTTTATCTGCGTCATCATTGCCGTACATTTTTTCGGGTTAAAAAACCTATATGCTATTCCAGAATATAATCTATCTCTGAGTCTAATTTCATCCAGATCCGTTCAGCCTTTCTGGCGTGATTGAGCATACATCCGTCCAAACTGTCAAACAATTTTAAAATTAGTAAAGTTTACTAGAAATAATAAAAGAAAACAAACGAACCTACTCTCTCGACTATATAAATATGATATTTATGAGCCTGCATTGAAGCAAGTCCACACTTTCTATTAGACATAGGAAGAGCTGACTTCATTATACTTTAGAAAGGTAATGTTCCACACACAGGTCCTAAAACCAAGAACATGGTACAATTATATTAAGGTAAATACATTGTTATTAGAGATAGCACGATTAACATTAGTTATTCCATAAATTTGTTGAAAAAGGACACAAAACATAAACGAAGTCACAAAAGCAAGAGAGCGTTTAGAATTTTGGCTAGCGTTTAACAAACGTAAGTAAATACCTATGCAGCAGTCTCCATCTTTAAAAATGATCTGATGGCAAGAAGAATCTTACATAAATTATTCGTTTTCCATAAATAATTAGACGTACAGTCATTAAGACGGATGAGCTGAGAAAATAACAATGGACCGAAAGTGGAACCTTGAGGAACTCCCATTAAAATAATTACGTGGAGTAGTTTTTAACATCACTTATAACCAAATTATCTGTAAGTACTTGTTTTACATATTGTTAAAGCTTATTTAGAAGATATTACTGACTATTACCGACTACAAATAGCTCCAGCTTAGCAGTGTCAAACTGATGTTAAACCAAATTAATGCTATGCGAATGCAGGAGAAAAATCTTTCAATCTGGTCTTTTCCCAACTATGTTGGGGTCGGCTTCCAGCCTTACCGGATGCACCAATATTTTACATGGAGCGACTGCCTATCTAACCTCCACAACCCAGTTTCTGGAGAACACGATACCTCTTGGTTAGGCTCGTTGTCAGACTTCCAGGCTCAAAAATCTTTCAACCAATCTTCAACAAAGGGCTGTAGAATCTTGTTGTTATTAAATGCATTCCAATTGTACAAAAAAGGGACTGAAGGAACAGTTAGATTGGTTCAAAGTATCATGGTGACAGGACCCGCATTGAGCAATAAACCAATCGAAATAATGACCGCGACGATACTGTGACTACTTGAATTGAAATGCGACCATTTCTACTACCTTTTTTATCCCTATGGGTAGATGTAAATCTCTCTTCAACAGTATATGCACTAACAAAACAATGTTTATTAGGAACAAGGCGTTGAGAATAGATTAATGGGCCTTAACAAGTCTTAATTTCACACCTAATCAGTAGAGCAATTAATTGAACGGCAATGCGGGTGGACGCTAATAGATCACGTGAGTGCTCGACAATGGTATTTTGAATGGTATTCACTGACTTGAAATTAATGGATATTTTAATAATACATTGAGCTTTCACTCTCTGATATACGGGGGTGTAATATATATATATATTACATAGTTGTTAAATACGCATACTGCCCATCAAACTAAAAAATATTTAGCCAAAACAATTGTCTTTGATTTAAACAGGGAGTACTTATTTAAAGTTTAGTTATATCATTTAAAACTGGTAATCATAAAAAAACATGATAAAAATTTGCAACTTAATCAAAGTTTCTAATGAAACCAATAAGCCTATGCTTGTTTAGAAAACTCTCAAATATGGTCCTCACAAAAAAAAAGTAGCAACTTGTGGCTTCCAAAAGACTCTTTATACTTCTGTTGTACTAATTAGGAACTTATTGGTATAAGGCAAAGTGCTTAATATCCTTTAATGTGTACCAAGATAATCAAACACTCGACGCTCTAAGACTTCAGACATCATCTCAGGTATCATACTATAAAAAGCTGCAAACACACCAGTGACGCCCAGTACACAAACAATGTAAAACAATTGTCAATTATGTACAACCGCTGTAACTAATATGTTCCCGCTCCAGTTACCATGTACAATAACATTGGACACGTGAATGACGGATGTGGGCATCCGCTTTACATACAAATAACTGTAACCCACGGATTATAGCCATCATAGGAAATGAGGAATCAAACATCCTGACGAAACGATTATCTGGCGCATGGAATTTTTTGGTAGCAAATATGTTTTTGTGAATATTATAATCCTGTTTTGATAGTTGTGTATGAGCAATGAACGTTAACAAAGTAAGATTAGATAATATTTAAATAACTACAAAAAATAAAACAGTTATGTTTGTTTAGTATACAGCATTTTCAATATTTGCTTTTATGATAAGAATTATTGAATAGATTCATATGCCTTTAAATGGTTTAATTGTTATATGATCGGTCTATGATTTTTTATTTTAAATTACGCGATCTTTTCAGTAGGAGTAAGTACGGTGCAATGAAATCCATGTGTAAGAAGGAGGAAACTCATAGGGCATCAGAAAACTTGACTGATGCTGTCAATGATGCATTTGCCCAAAATGATTGCAGCATAGCGTTGTATAGCAACGCTGATTGTTTAGCCCAAGAAAAGCGTCTGGCCACGTAAAGAGTCGACCAGTCGCTTGGCGATGTCGATGGTGTAAAACTAGATGAGCTGGCGAGTTTTGTGTTTAGGTTAATTAGTTAATAATAACTGTATAAACACGTTAATGTGCAAGAATTAAGAAAATGCAAATGTAAAATATTAATAGGTTTTCTAAAACTGGTCCAAACATGGATGTTGCAAAATCTCGCACGTCAAATGTGATATCAATGCCAAGAAACTTGTTAATGATGTACAAGAATCAAATAAAGATCGTAATCAAGATAGGATATTTTAAGTAGGCTTAGATACTATTCTTATTGATTCATATGATAGTAGGTAATTTAATGGATTTTATTTCGATTCTGAAATAAGATTCTGAATATTGGTAAGTGTTCACTTGGAATATGATGATTATAAAGACGAGCAAAATTATGTAGATGAAAATGAAAACAACATTGATTTTGGAGAAAAAGAAGTACCTTAGAATATTGACAAACATTTACCAAACCCAGTTTAGAATTTTAAAAAAGTTAGGCTAGTCTGTTCAATAGAACCACTAGCATTGAACAACAAAAGAACTTTTACTAAAACGTTTGAAGAGCCTTCGGAAGTTGACTCATCTCCTATCAATTCCTCTTCATCAAGAGACGTTCCTTCAGCTTTTCACGGTCAGTTAACATGTACCCTCAAAATAATTGTACTCTGCCGTGCATAAACAACCGGTTTTTAAACAAATAAATATAATTAATTGACGTCATTAGTTAAATAAGGAAAACTTTTTTTATGTAAAAGCACAAAGAGTTGGAATAACATTTGACGATCGATGTTAAAAACGCTTATTGATTTAAATAATGAATTCGGGTTGGTGAAATTGGATTTCCCTGTATTACTACTTTTAATTTATTGAATGCATTTCAAGTTATAAAATGCGAGATACCTGTTTTAAAATGCAGTGGTCATTTCCATTTCTATTGTAGATTAGTATAAAGACAATAATGAACGTGAAGATTTTAAAACAATCATGTTTATTTAAGTTTTTTAGAAAGTGGCTTCTGATTTAGTGCGTCAGCAACGTTGCAAATCTCATTTAGAAAATTGGTAGTCTGTGGTAGATATTCATCAAGAAGCATTTCATAATTTTGCTCTTACGACATAGGCACTTAAGTACAAAATATTTTGCTGCGTTATTTTAAATATAATCAAATAGCAGATTCAGTCTGAAGAAATGTTTAAAGTAAACTCACCTTTTTTGGCAGGGTTGGTGACTCGAACTCGTCATCTTCGCGGCTGGACAGCGTGGAGCACGACGAGCACGCGGAGTCTGCTGACAGGGACCTGGACCTCAGCCAGTTGACCTCCTCCTCCGTGGCACCCACCGCCACCACTCCGTCCGAGTAGTCGCTCACCACCACACTGGGTGTCCTCACACACCGCCCTCTAATCTCACAACCCTCGCTACTCCTTCGCCCCAGTTCCACATCATGAGCCTCAATCAACGTCCTCTCTCGTCTAGGTGACATCGTGTCGGGCGGAGGCGTGATATCCCGAGGATGTGAGTGCCTCCGCAGACGCGTCTCTAGTTCTACTGCGGAGTCGTCGCTGAGGTCACGGCTGCGGCGGCGGACGGCTGCTCGGTCGTCGTCGTCCGAGGACGAGATGTCTTCGAGTGGTGAGGAGGCCCTCGGCGGGCGGAGGTACTGCATCGGGGCGGGTTCGAAGCGGCGTAAGAGCTCAGAGACGCGAGGTTGCGCGTGTCGAGTGACGCGGCCGGTCGGCGGCGCGCGCGCGCCCGCACTGCCGTTGGTCCTGCGCGGCGCGTGCGCCTCCCGCTTGTGCTCCGGTGACACTCCTGCGCTCAGCTTCAAGTAGAACAAGCTGTGGTTCAGCGCTTTTTCCCGCAGCACGCGGCGGAAGTCTTCTGTCGCCGCCGGTTGGCGGTTGTCCACACGCGGCATATTTACTGAAAAACAAAAAAAATACAACTTTAAAAAGTGAACCTTAAATCTATGTGATTCATAGTCTTTTTTAATAGTTTGCATTTACACTGGTTCAAATTCAGTACACTCAAACAGATTAGAATAGTTTGCGTACGAGCTACCTACTTCTTCTAATTTATTACATGTCACAGTAAACATTATCGGCCTTGTGGCCTTTAAAAAGTGAAGGAAATAGAACAACGCAACGAATGTATGTCTATGGATATGGTATTATAGAGGCAAACTAAATTAATTGGTTAATTTTAATTAAAAACACTGACCTTGTTCTAATTTAACTGGTACTCGAAAACCGTTTCAATAATTGAACATTTCAGTCTTATCTGGAACAAAATAAATAACGGTTAGAGTTTAAAAAAATTAAATAGGATGTTGATAATAATGTTAAAATAATTAATTTTGATTTCAAAATGAATTCTTATCATTTTTGCTAAAACACCTACGTAAGCCAGAAATAATTAATCCGTTATTTTTTGTGTGTTATCTTTGTTACTAAAACATAATTAGGTTCTGTGATATTATTAAATAAATTTTAAGTACATAGGTATTATGTGAATCAAAATTTGTAGTAATTTTATTAAAATACTACCTAAGCACCGCGATTTCGTTCGCGTGAATGTCGGTTATCGCGTGGATATATTATTTTAGCGCGGTACCTTTTTTCCTAAAATATTTCTATTTTGCTATGCTGATGTTAAAAGGAGTAAATCGCGGTCCAGTCGTTTCGGAAGTTAGCCTAAAACAACATGAGAGATTTTTTTTTCTTGTTTCTAGTACAACCAATTTCCCAACTCCCACAAAGTTATAGTAAATAACTCTTTGTAGAGGGAGTAAGAGACTAATAAAGGATAAATATGCAAGTACATTAAACAATAATTATAAGATACATTCTTAATCCAATCTGTTCTTGCTCATAAAACACAGATGTGTGGCTTGTAAACATTTCCATCGAAGCAGGCACATATCAATTATTCGCAGTCACAGTTGAAACAGATAAAATTATACCATGACCAACAACAATAGATAAATAAGTACCTAATAGATTTTATGACGCAACACAGATGACCGTGGAGGACCTCTTCATAAAATAGGTCATGAGATCGCAAGATTCGTGAAAGCAAACCCAGAGTCCAGTCTAGTTCACCAGACAATAAGTATAATAATAACATTTCCAAAAAAAAAAATTGTGAAAAGACAATTCAAATTAACCAATATGCTATTCTCTTGGAAAAAGGGCTTGATTTACAGAATTCGAGTTCGTAAACTACATTCTTGACAACTACTTTAAAGTTTAGCAATGTTTACGCAGTTGAATAAAATGTAAACAATTTCTAGAAAGTTTGACGTAAGTAATGTTTACGTTAATGAATAAAACGCACTTAGACTATTTCCAAAAAGTTTTATGTAAAAAATATTTACAAGATTGAATCATTATCATCATATTAACCGAACTTCCACTGCTGAATATAGGCCTCCCTAAAGATTGACACAATGACCGGTCCTGCGCAAGCATCCAGCGTTTTCCCGCGACCTTCACCAGGCCGTCGGTCCACCTCGTGGGAGGCTTTCCCACACTACACTTTCCAATTGAATAGTACCTAAGAAATGTTTACTCGAATGAATAAAACGTAAACTAAGTATCTCCAGACGTAAGGAATGTTTACAAGTTTGAATAAGACGTAAACTATTTACAGAGAGTTCAAATAATTTACTCCTTATTCAAACTTGTAAACATTTTATAAGTTTGAATAAGGAGTAAATTATTTAAAGAAAGTTATATGTAAATAAAGTTTACTAGTTTGAATAAGACGCAAACTATTTTCTTTTTTTATTTGAGATGGATTTGCTCTTGAGTCTAGTCTAGGTCAGAGATGACAGAGACAAAATCGACAATAGAGTGAGCTTATCCAGAAAAATAGACGTAGATACCTAAGGGTACTCAACTAATGTGATCACAACACATGTCCTGTTATGGCAAGTGCTGTGTCAATGGCAATATCCTCTTTGACTATTTGTGATCGCTCCCCATAACGATCATTAGGAGGCCATGATTTAGTAGGTCTAAGGTCAAAGATCCCGGAGCCACCAGAATTGCGTTGGCTGAAATTTTGAAATTAGATGATTATGTAGTTAATTTATGGAACCTTACAAGCTTCAATGGTGGGCCCTTTTCAGGTATCTGGTAACTACTCTAACTCACTTATTCCAAGAGTTGGGGTTGGTTTTTATGTATGTTTTACACGATGTTGTTAAAAACCATTCTTCAGTCTAATCGGATGCTGTTGCGAATGATGCTGTGTTTCATACGGAGCGACTGCCTTTTTTTATTTGACCTCCACAACCCAGATACTGGGTAACACGGTAACACCCATACGATGACTATGTTCTTTATAACTAACATACATTATTGCCAGATACCTTCCGTAAGCCATAACTTCAACCTTTTAGGTCGCAATTTTAAAGCTGCTTGCTTGCGATAAACGTAACCGTTTACTGGGCTCAAAAATTATAAAATTATCATTGACTTGAAAAGAAGAAGAAGAAGCTGCTTGAGGAAGCTATGACCCACGGTAAGTGTCTTTCAATAACGAATAAATGTTTTAAAGAACCTAGCATTGAATGTAGCAAGTATTTTCATAACTAAATATAATTTTCCATTTATTCTTCAAATTTCGGCCATGCTAAAATGACGTTTGTCTGGCGGCTGAGTGATCTCTAACCATTAGGCTAGCGTACCGATGTATAATAGGACGTAGTTATGCAGAAACGATCCAACCCTCAAAGTGTAGATACGCAAAAATGATCCAACTTCTCAAAGTGTCACTAAAACTAAAGAGTTGGATCATTTTTGCGTATCTACACTTTGAGGGTTGGATCGTTTTTGCATAACTACGTCCAATAGAGGAATAGAAAAACTCCAACCAAACTGCCTCGTTGGCCTAGTGGTCCTGAGCGCGACTGCTACGCTAGAGGTCCTGGGTTCGATTCCCGGATCGAGCAAAAAGTGTTATTGGGTTTTTCTATGAAATTCTCAGTAGCAGCTCGGAGTTTGGATTTGTGCCCGGTAAATGGCAATAGGCTCGCCCCCCATTTCATGGGACCTAAATATACCGGCGAACTGTGGGTGTACATTAGTACACCTCTGCCTAACCCTTCGGGGAATACAGGCGTGATAGTATATATATATATAGAAAAACGGCAATAGGAAAACCCATTTGTACCTAGTTCGGAAAATCCCTGGATATCCATATTTAATTAAAGCTTAGTTATAATCAGCTTAAAGTAATAAAAGGTATTAACAGAGATTAAACTCTTAGTGTAATATAATGTACTCGCTTTTGCCTGCGACTTCATCCGCGTGGTTTCTTTCACCCGCGTTAAGTTACCTCTCTGGTTACTGCTCCGCTCCTGTTAGTTGTAGCGTGATGTTATATGGCCTATACTACTCGTCATGAATCTGGCTATCATATACAAAAACGATCTTTCCAATCCGACTAGCAGTTTCGGAGATAAGAGCGTTTAAACATACAAACAAACAAATCCTTCAGCTTTAGTACAGATATATTTTTATGACACTATTATGTATGTTATTGTATATTCCTTGTTTACAAACATTTACTACGGCGTAGGTAGTTGCTCTATCATTCGACGTCCATTGATTACAAATCATAGCAAATACCTTTGTTATTAGATGTTAAGTAAATATGTAACAACAACAAACCATCGCGAGACGTAATGGCTCAATGGTTAATGTAAGTACAAATATGATTAAAATTTATAATCTTTGCAAATAAATAAAATTTAAGTGTCTCGTTGTACAGGTTTTTACAAAATAAACATGTTTACAAGGAACTTTTTTATTTATGATAAAAAAACAGCCCCTATGAATAAGAGATAAAGTGGCTTCATATGAGCGAAATAATTTTCAGAATCGGACCAATCGTTCCGGATGTTGGCTTATTCAAAACAGCAAACAAACATACTCTTCAGCAAGTAAAGCTCCTTAATTTTAATTATTGCACCCATATAAACTACTGTCAAACTTTTATTTTAAAAAGTAGGTTCTATTCATCTGCATACTCCAACTACCTTTTGGAAGGGGCAACCGTATTAAATTATTTTTCTAGTAAATGACGTACAAAACTGCTTTTTGATAGCCTAATTTTTACAAATAATTTGACTTTAACTTTGAGTTAGGATTAAAAAAATCTGAAGCACTAAAAAGCTTTCGTTGCTGATCGTACATGTATGTATGTATAAGTACTACTTCCATTATTGTCATCCACTTTTCTCATCTTATTCAGCGAAATACCACTCGTTATGAAGGAACAATGATTCGCTATTAGAACGCTCGAGATTCTAGTTTTTCTGTGAAATAACTAACTACGCAGTTTGATGACAGGTAATTACATTGATGTTTCTCATCGCCAATTAAGATGATTATCAGTAAGTGAGAAGCTAAATACACATCTTATTGATTCTTGTTACAGTTGTTTATAAGAAAGAGAACTAGCTTCGGTCCGTACCTTCGCCTGTGTGGAGTTCAGAAATAAACCAAAGCAAAAATTTAAAAATATTAAGTTGTGTGATTAGCTAGATAAATAGCTACGTGTGTGCCTTCTTTCAGCTGATTCAGTTCAGCCTTTTAAGCCTGAAAGAGTAATAAACATCTATCCATCCAGCTTCACAAACTTTCGCATTTATAATAAATAGTTCTAGGATTACATACATTTTACCGACATAAAAAGTAGCTTATGTGCTATTCCGTACTAAATTTATCTTCTGGCGTAATTAGGGAACAAACATCTATCCATTCAAACTTTGGTATTTATAATATTAATAAGATAATCAATCCTGGACTAATTATTTACATACGTTTAAGATTCGGGAAAAAAATAGTCATTTTTCGCCTAGGCCTTAGTAATATAGTTCTATATTTTCAAACCCCCCATCAAACACCGAAACCTCCTAAATTCATAAAAAATCAACTTATAAACAACAAAATCCAACTAATAACAGTAAACTTACAAAAATAACCACAATAGTTCCGCCAAATATTCCATTCTGAACGCTTCTTGCATAAATATCATTACCAGCTAATTGTGATGTATGTAGCGTTTAACATGCGTATGCGCATCTACTGGGTACGGTGAGTAACAAAAGTCGATTAACAATGTTACTTTTCATCATATTAGCCTATAGCCATTTGCTGTACGTAGGCCTTCCCCAAAGAGCGCCAGCCATCCCGGTTACTTTTACATATCATTTAAATAGACACGAAATAACACAACTCACTGCTATTCAGAATTTTAGGCAATACCTTTTTTTTAAGAGTTTATTTTATCTTAAATTTGGATCCGTTTCGTTGTTACTTCTGATATTGTGCTCAATAATGAGGAATTAAAAAACTGAAATGTTATCAATGTTATTGTTACACCTAAATGTGTTAAACTACTTTTGTTGCTGACTGTACGGTACACTGATGTTACGTTAATCTATGGGAGCAGGCGGCACGTGCACAGAAATCTTTATCGTCGCTACAACTTTGGGCTTAGCACAAGGAGGTAAGTTAAAGAAGGAATAGTAGCCGGCCTATATAAAGTAATATTATACAGGAAAAGTTTTTAACCAGTGCGTAATTTTTTTTTTTTGGTAGTTCAGTGTCAGTAATAGAACACATTTCCGTGTTTAGTTAAAAAATAAAATAAAAAAAAATTTCATCCTTATCCGAGTTTGAAGTAAGCAAAACATGGACATAATCTATTCGCCATACTATCAATGAAAACTCGCGGCCGCCGCCCGGGCGCATGGCTGGGGTGAGGGGGTGGGGAATGCGCTAGCGCCGAGTGACAATAAAATATGGTTTTTAAGTAAACATGTTTCGTAAGCGATAACTTTTTTTTTTGTACTAAGACATATCAAAATAAAATATACGTGTTTAATAAAACGTGTTGAAGTTTATTATGGCAAAATTTACGCACTGGTTAAAAAATGTTCCTGTATAGTATAAGTTTTTCTGTTAGCGCTAATCTCTGGAACAGCCAGGCGAACGCTTTCTTAGAAGCAGCATAAACAAGCGTGCGCCTTAGATACTAGACTCAAGAACTCATGAAATGATTTCTTCTGCTCTGGGCGTAGCGGAGAGGAGTATCAGAGTCTTACTGACTAAAACCCATCCATGCGCTTTACGTTCTAGGGCCGCGGTTACTCTTTGTAAAAAACTCGGCAAATGCTCAATGCCTTTAACGTCAAAGGTCTCTCTCTCTCTATAAAACACATGTCGTTATAGAAGAGAGAATTCACCATTCTCTTTGTTTTATTTATTAAACAAAATCTCATAACTAACTGTACCTTGAGGGGAGCTCAGCATATATTTTACAATTAACATTCTTTCAAATAATTATTTTATATTTAAATGGGCAAATGCAATTAGCGAGATGCCTTTAGAGTTTCCAAAATTATATTAAAACATAATGATGACGTCATTAGGCTCTTTTCGATATGGACTTTTATTGTTTTTATATTTTTAGGTACACTAACTATACGTACTTGTCCTGATATCTCAATTAGTCCTACTGTATTGGTGCTTAATATTAATGTTCCAATTTATACAAGACTAGCTTTTGCCCGCGACTTCGTCCACGTGGATTAATAGTTCCCGTTCCCGGGGGATTTCCGGGATGAAAACTATCCTATGTCCTTTCTCGGGTCCCAGACTATATCTGTACCAAATTTCATTGAAATCGGTCCAGTGGTTTAGGCGTGAAGAAGAGACAGACAGACAGACAGAGTTACTTTCGCTTTACTTTTATAATATTAGTACGGACGGAAAAGTACGGATTTACTCTAGTAGAAAACTGCATTCACGATTTAAAAAAATCTATTAAGGAAGTAATGTAGCTAATGTATTGGCTGTCTCTTGAATTCTATGCTTAAAAATATCGGTTTTAAAGAAAATCCTGCTAATCCTCTCGATCTCTACCTCTCCTACAAATACACCATTAAGGTTTGTTTCATACACGGCATTATCTAAAATGCAACAGACCATACCCCTTTATAAATAGAATCTATTTTTAAACAAACAAACAGTATACCTTACTCAAGTTCCTGAAACTGACCATCAAAATAACCAAACAAAACTACCGCATCCAATTCCTACCGACTATTCACACACGAGCAGCCGTAGTGTCCTCTATCGGTGTGACGTCAAACGCAGCCTTGCCACAGTAAGGGCAATACAACACGCACCGAAATAGCTTAATTTAGACAATTCCAAGCAAATTGAGCTTGATTGCCCCGCTACTGAGGATAAACGTACAAAAAGTAGATGCTTTTGGTTGAGGTAGCAGGAAATTTGAATTGACAAGGAAGTTTTCTAGAATTCTGACTTCGTTCTTTACGATGTTGTAAGATGAGGCTGTGGAGGTATGAGAAACAGGGTGTAAAGTTTCTCATCGTCCCTTGAAAAGAGAGTATTCTTCAACCAGACAGTGTGTGGCTAATGGGCTACTTCCCAACCATTGTTGTCGGGATTTTGTATATATATATGCTAACGTCGCTTCGAACTTTGATAGCGCGATGTAGGAAACGTCAGTGTTTATAGATGTCGCAACAAGGCGAAAGAATTGTAATAATTTTATGGTTTTGTACAATACTGAAGATAAAAAGTAACAGCGCAACACAGCAATGTAATGGAGTAATGCCAGAAATTCACGCGTTGCAACAATTTTGGTTGCAGCAGCCATTTTGAGTAAAGCCAACGCTCAACAGACAAGTATTTTCATTGCGAAGTGCAACGTTGCAGAATGTAACGTTATGACACTGCATCTTTGTTTTCATACTTGCAATTTTTCTGCCTATGACGTCACAAAGATTTTGGAAGGTGACGCGAAATTTCAACACACACACACTTACCAGTATGCCTGTATTCCCCAAAGGGTTAGGCAGTGGTGTACCAATGTATCCCCACAGTTCGCTGGTATGACTAGATCCCATATAACAAGGCCATTGCCATTTACAGGGCACCAATCCTAAGTCCGAGCTGATACTGAGAATTAAAAGTAAAAAAAACATATGCCTGTGTGAGACCTCCTTTAGGTTAAACCAGAACTTAGAACCTAATTATGTATTTATTTCATCCGTTTACTTTTTTTTACTTCACAAAGTTTAAAGTCCAAGCACTTTGTTGGGTGAAGTACAACATAATGTAGGCTGGTAAGAATTTAACAAATGACTGACAATGACGTTTTTATGGTGAACTTACAAGTTCAGGAAGAATCCGGACAGATATATAGGACAAGATGTAAATTAAGATTTACATTATGAAAGATGATAGCAATAAGAATTGAAAAAAACAAGGGAAAGATCATATTGCTATAAAGAGGGTGAATACTAAGATGACGGCTGATAGCCTAGATTTGTGTGAAAGATGAAGATTTGATGTATTGCATTAACTTCGAACTTAGGCGGACTGCCTAACTATTGAAGTTCGCGGTAGGCATGTATGCTCTCGTGATCCCCGTTGTAAGTCTACGAAGGGAACATCGGGGTAGTTTTTAGTCAGTAAGAAACCACACAAGAGAATTTTCCACCCCGGAACAAAAAAAATAGAAGAAAGCGGACAGGAGGATGATGAAGAAATAAGACGAGAAAGTTAACAAGAAGAAACCAACCTTGAATTTGATAAATCGTGTCTTGTCATAAATTTTATAGTACGTCGTAACCTTGGTCGAGCGAACCCAGGTCAGACACTAGTCAATAATAAACAGGTAGGATAGGTCCGGACACAACTAGTTCGTTAGCGCAGTCTAGAACCTTTTCCATGATATCCTTGCTAATATTCTAAGTGCTTATGCAAATGACCATAAAGTGTTATTTAAAACGAAAAGCAATTATCTAGCTATTGTAATTCTTAAGCACCCTGGGTGGTTGAGAGTGTATGCTCATTATCTGCTTCTAATAATAACAAATATTTATGTTAGACTTATGTGGAGAGACCTGGTTTTACCCATGACCATAATTGGAGTGGTATATGAAGAGGGTTTATGTATCTTTTGGAAGCTAGAAATAAAACAGTTTTTGATGATTTATGATAATGTTGTAATGTTGTGGTGATTTTTTTCACCCAACTGAAATTTTCATTTATTGACACCTCTAAATCTATTTACCAAAACTTGAAAGAATTTGTAAATAAAAGGATATGTAATTTATAAAAGAGAAAAGGGGAAGCTTGTATGGCATAAAAAACTGGTTCGCATCGCTGACAACAGGAGAAGTGCCCAAAAGGTTGGTTGGCAGCATTGCCACGTTGTAAGGCAATTCTGGTTTGTAACAGTTTATTACTACTTTACTGAAGAACATAATTCTTCATTATCTAGTTTCTGCCCAAGGGGTAGCTACATAGACTTCAGAATATAGCCAAAGTGACAAATACGGAAAACAATATCCTATGTGTTAAGCTAGATCAATATCTAAGTGTGCCATAGCAAATTCCGTTTAACCGTTTAAGCGTGAAAGAGTAAAAAACATTCATCCATCCTCATAATCTTTCGTGTTTATTTATGTAGTAGGAAGTAGGATTGAAGATAAAATAAGTTGCAAGGAAAATATTGCAGCTTAAGCAAACTTAAGTGTGGCTGACTCTTGTTTGGAATCAGAATTAAGAAATAGGTGAAGAAAAGATCTCCTGTATTAAAAATCTGCAGGCATCATATTATATGGTGAAGGGCCCGCCAATGGCTGTCCAATACCAGTCAAAAGCACGGATCACGCATCAAGATTCGCTTGTTTTAAAAAGAAGTCCAACAAAATCTCCCGTTGTCTACAGACGGAGGGAATTCATGAGGATTTCTCCACGAAATAAAAAGGGCATCATATTGAAAACTTATTGGAAAGTCAAGATAAGGTGTTTTTTCTATAGTAAGTGGTACATACCGGTCAAATGACATATTTTCCAGCTAACTTTGTCACGCATCTTCTAAATTGTCCAATTTATTGCTTTGCCACTAACTTCACAACAACACGAATGAATTCTTCGTCTCAAAACCTATTTAGATCAACGTTCTAAACGGCTAGTACATTCACCCGCAGCACTTGAGGTCACAATAAACACTACTTGCAGTGCAACGAATTGCTGCCACTCGCATAGTGCAAAGTCGTAAAATCTGTGACGTGTTTCGGAATTGCGCAAGCCGATAATGAACGTTTAACGTACCATCAAGTGTAAGAAAGATGTTTTATTTATTGTGGTGAATTAATTTTGAACTCTGTTTTGAAGGAACTGTGGCTGAAAATGCAATCCTTTGAAAGTACCATTTAAAGGTTTATGATGTTTATTTGTTTCTATGGATTACTTCTTTTGTTTTAAATTCGATCAGTGGAATCATAAACAATTGAAGATCAAAAGTCAAAATGTAAAATTACAGAGACATGAAAATTCAGGTTATGAGACCCTAAATCCATAACTTTTCTGTAACCACAGAAAGAGAAATCAGAAAATCATTGCAAAACGATGAAAAACAAAGGTCACGAAGGTACATGGCAAAACATTATTGCGGTTAATAGTAGTTCTACTCTTTTACTGGACTATGTAGGGTAGGTCAAAAGAGCAACTCGTGCGCAGGTTACTAATAATGAAGCGATATTAAGAACAGATAAAAAGTATTATGCACATTATCAAAGCAAAGATCTTAAGGGACTCGTTTTCGAGCTTGCATTTTAGAGAATCGCACAGCAGTTAGGCGATTGGCACACTGCCCCGCGTCACGTAGCGCGACACGGGAGTGCGTGATCTTACGTTGTTCGCAAGTATCTGTGTTTGTATAGAAAACAGGCGTAGTCCAATACACTAAAAATGCGTTCACGCGCAGTGTTGCAGATCACCAAAACTCCGTCGCCGCGCACAACGCTCCGTGATGGGGGGCATTATGCTAATCGCCTTAGAAGAACACCGTGGACTTTTAGTCGGTAGGACACACCCACACTGCCTACACCTTCCCCGAGGCGAAGGCAGTCAATGAGGACGTCAAAACAAAAAAAGGTACTACAAATTCTGCAACACCAATTTCATATTGCAAACACTTAACAACTAATTACGCATTATCTATAGTAAAACAAACCATTTCGAAATGTTAGTAATTATAGTTAAAATCTATTTGGTTCCACAAGAGCGGCCAGGCGAGAAGCATTTTACAAGAGCACTTGACGGCCTAGATGTGACTGATAAGGATAAATTGGAGTGATAACGTACGCAATATGACATAGAACTATGGCTGTGTAAAGAAATGTGGGGGCTTGAAGGATGGATGAGGTTGCAAATTGATGACTCTAAAATAGACAAGGTAGGGACAGTGATATTCTAAGGTATTTTTTATATACCACGGCTGCCTAAAGGCAAGCAGTCACCACAGCCTATGGATGCCTGCAACACTAGGAGCATCACACGCATGTATCCGACCCTATGACCCTATGTCCTCCGACGCCTCTCTATTGACGAACCCCATACTGTACTCCCCGTCGAAACTTCGAAAGGGACCTTGTTCCACAACTGGCGCGGAAGGAAATTCCTCTTGAAGCACACTGTAGCATTTAGGTTCCAAGGTGTATGTAACATATTGCAACATACTATACTTATTATGTACCTACATATAGTGACTCGTTTACGATGAAAAACTCTAGAGCTCCCTAAAGAACTTTGAAAATTTGTCCATCAGTATTGTTCTGCAAGGTTCACTTTGGACAGCCCACAATTTAGTAGGCAAATGACGTCGCGCTAGTGCTAAATAGCAGGTGTTATCTTCACCTGGTTAACCTTCTCGAATCGGCAGGTGTGACACTTGCAACTGCAAGAGGAAAAACTGCAATGGACAGGTGTTAAGACCTAATGGTCTGTCAGCCGGTAGGAGGAAGGATATTAAGGGTTTGCATAAACTCTTAATAAAAAAGGTATGTTTCGCACCTGGAACTTGGTAACTCGAAAAAAACACAGTTTTCCTATTAACATCAACGTAACTTACACATATCTATAAAATATCAACTGTTTCACGCAAAACAGCATGACATACACGGTCTAGATCCGTTTGTATTTAATAACCAACGTAAAATGTTAACACTGGGAGTTCCAGAATCATTTACTGAATTCATGGAAAGTTTGTGTCACTAGGATAGGACGTCCACCCACAAGGTGGACGGACGACCTGATTAAGACCGCAGGAAGACGCTAGATGCAGGCCGCTTCCAACCGGTCGAGGACTATTTTCAGCAGTGGACGTCCGGCGGCTGATATGATGATGATGATGATTGTGCCACTAGATAATAATGTTCCACAGTATATATTCATATATTTACCCAAGTAAGTCAAGTTACATCACAAACTAAGATTTAACCCGTAGCCCGTTCCGCAAAAACGTTCCAGTTGAGGTTAAAAGTATCGTTTACATTTTACTGCTAAAATGACACCGAAGCCACAAACTATGTCACAAACATAAATAAAATTAGTATTCAGAAACATATACACATTTCCTGAAAATATTCCGTGATCGAAAAGTACAGAATGAGGAATTGGAACTAAATGCATAATTTTCCCTTTGATTACATCAAATGAGTTACTAAAGATGACGTAGTATAAGGAAAGCCTGTTCCATTCTAAGTACTTTATTTAGTAATAACTATATATAAATTAATTATTAATCATTATTGACTAGATATCTGTTTATTAGATAATTTGACATTCATGAATTTTATGTTAAACTCTGTTATTAAAAAACTATTGGGTCATTTTATTCGTTCAATGCAATTTGGTGTACATACAACTAGCAATACACCGCGGTTTCCTCCGTGTACTGTTTTTAATAACTGCTCCGTCCCCGTGTGTCGTAGCGTAATGTTAAACCTATGGGTTTGTTTAAAAGATTTTTCAAATTGGACCAGTAGTTACGGAGATTAGCTCGTTCAAACAAACAAGCAAACTTTTCAGCTTCATAATACCCACTAAGTAGTATAGATATATCATCACTTTTTCTATTGTTTACGAGCATTACCTAATACGCATCAAAAGCAACTTGTTTTTTGTTTACCGATAAAATTGTAAAAAACCAAAACACAAAAAAAATACTGAATAATTCGTAATATTTACAAACACAATAGGGTTGACGATTCAAAACAAATGAAGGCCACGCAATGTTTGAAAACAATTTCTAGTATTCAAATGTAAACGTATTCTGAAGTCAATAATATACGTTTTGTGATTGTAATGCTTACGAGATACGTTGCATGCGCAACGGAGGGTTAGGGACCTAGTAGTAACCTAGATTTTTCTGTCAACAAAAACATTTCTATATTTTTTATGTGTTTCTCTTTATTTGACAAAATTTTCCTTCTAAACACAATAACTTGTTTAACTGCTACATATCTGGAGTAAACATCTATTAAGCACGATATTTATGTACCTACTACATTCTCCTCCCACCTTCTTCGGTGTCAAAGTTAATATATTATGCCACGGGAACTGTACGTTTCTGTGGGAAAAAAAGTAGCGTATGTGTTTTTCCAGACTATAATCTACTTCTGTGCTAAATTTCATACAGATCCGTTTAGCTGTTCTGGCGTGATTATGTAACAAACACACATCCAAACTTTTGCATTTGTAATAGGTGTAAGATATTTTATTATAAAACAAGGCTTAGATAATCTTTAGATCAGGGAGGCAATTCTAATATTTTAAGGAACGTTCGCATTTTAATCTGTCTCGATCTGTAAAAAAAGCCTTTATTTTACCCACATTTTTGGCATTTTTCGACATTAATTGTCGCTGAGATGAGATAGCGTCTAGATTTTGAAAGTTTTTAATTAGTAGAACTGGTTTTTAGGTTTAGACCATCAAGCCAGTTTTTGTATTTCGTACCTAATACTTATTATAGTAAAGTTCAAAGTACAGTACTAAAAGATGTCCTCTCTATCCTAAAGATGTACCTTGTGACGTAGGTAATAAGACAGAGGGCTGACGATAGATTGAGTTTTGACACGGTTTGAACAATTAGTGTTACAAGTTTTTGTGATATATAGCACTTTATATCACAAAAACTTGTAACACTATGTACTTGTTAAGGGTCGGTTTATGTGGCATGCTGTCATCATGAATATGAAATTATGAATACTCGTAATAAAATGTTAATTATGATAAATCGTTTTAAAGGTTTGACTGGTCAAAATCGAAACCATCCTTTTTGGTTCGCCGTAGTCGAGTAAAAAGTTTTTTGTTTTTTATTATAGTGTAGTTAGTGTATAGGTAAACAAGTAGTTGTTTTCTACTAGTATGGCTACCTGTTACTAGTCTGGCTGTTTGTGTATGTAAGTTTAAATGTTTGTTTATTTAAACGCACTCGCAAGGCGGGATAAATTCCTGCTGTCCACGTGTTTTAAATAAAATAAATAGTAACTTATTACTACGTAAAAATAAATTATTCATTCAAGACTTCCAGAAGTAGGTATTTACAGTTTAGAATTTGTGATTATTTCAACTGAAAAAGTGAGGAAGTTGGTTTTATTTAAATTGAAGTTCTTTGAAACTGCAATAATATGTTTACTGCACTAGCTAGATACAATGGTGTGTAAACATGTTTATTTGAATTATTCGTATTATTATTCTGTTTTTTTGATATTGTGAAGAAATTGAAAAAAATAAAAAGGTAAACAATATAGGTCTTTGCACACGTGGATGGCTGTTTCTTATTACATACATTGTACGATATATGCCTGCATTATTAAGGGAACTTTTTAAATACGAGTATGTTTAGTACTCAATGAAATTTAAGTTTTAGGAATTTATTTTTAGACATCACTGACATCGTGAAGGCAACACATGGTGTGAAAACTTGGACGTACAATTAATATGAGTCAAAAACGACAATCCGCCTAGAGCAAGCGTGGTGATCAATCGACGTACCTTCTCTGTATGTGCCTTTGCTTTGCATTGGGACAATAAAAGGCTGGTATTGTTATATCATTATATGTTGCTGTTTTTTATAGCAGACTTTTTTTTATAGATGGGAAATCATCAAATAACTTCCCCCGCCCTGGGCGGGGCGAGAGGGAGTGTCAGACTTTTACTGACTAAAACTCATCTATGTTCCTTCATGTGCCCTGTGCGTTCCGGGGGCTCGAGAAAAACGTCTTTTGAAAATCAGTCTCAGACAGCAAAGATCTGTAATTTTTGCTGAAATGGATCTAACTAGCGCAGCCGTGAGGCAACTAATCTTGTAACATTTTATCTTAATCTTGATGAGCATTCTACTTTCTATGTGCCAAATAAACTATTTTTTTTTTTTTCAAAAACCGCCTTCTTGAAGATAGACAGCAATAAAATGCAAATATTTCTACAAAATCATTAAGATCATAAAACAACAATTTGGCCAGTAATAAATTAACGAAGCAATTCAGCACTCCATAATACATAATAGCATACCTCTACTAACAATTAACACATGTAACTGTAACACAGATAGTATTCCAATCTTAACCCCTGGTCTTAAGGTTTAAAATCGTGTGAAAAAAAGTTAACAAAAGGCATTAAGTAGATTAGAAACCGTATCATTCATATGAGAATGGAGTTGGTTATAGCTAGGGCTGCCATCCGTCCGGGTTTCCCCGGATTTGTCCTAGTTTAGAGGGCGTCCGCGCGTCCGGGGGACGTCCGGGGGTGTTGTCAAAAATGTCCTGTGGACACTTTTAGCACGGTAATATAATAATACAGTACTCCAACTTCATACAAACGGACGAAACGCGAGCTATACCTACGCGCCTCGATCCTGGGGTGCGCGCGCGGTGCAGACAGATTAAAATACTGGAGACGGGCAGCCATGTTTACGTACCGCGCGGCTGTAGGCATTTATTTCTGTCATGCGGCCGAGTTACACTACTGTATTATTATATTACCGTGCTTTTAGTGTCAGAGGAATCCCAATTAATAGAAAGATAATCGATAAATAAAATAATAATAATAAAAATCCTAGGATGTCCGGGAAAAAAACTAAATTTCACCCAAATGTCCGGAGTTTTGAAGTTTTTGCCCGGCCTCGGCAATTTAGGTAATGGCAGCCCTAGTTATAGCAAAGTAACTGTGAATAATAAATTAACTTTTCCCACGTGAGACTATACTAGAAAGTACGGTACTTCATTATTTTCACTCTAAGTTAAGACATTTTGTTTGTTTAACTTTCATTATTAATATTAGGTAAGCGTTTTATTTTCTTTTCTAATTGTTATGCAAGATTTGGTGTAATAATGAGAGAAAGATTTAATGTATACAGGATAAGTTTTTAACCAGTGCGTAAATTTTTTTTGGTAGTTCAGTGTCAGTAATAGAACACATTTCCGTGTTTAGTTAAAAAAAAAAAAAAAAAAAAAATTTCATCCTTATCCGAGTTTGAAATAAGCAAAACATCCAGGACGTAATCTATTCGCCATACTATCAATGAAAACTCGCGGCCGCCGCCGCCGCCCGGGGGCATGGCTGGGGTGAGGGGGTGGGGAATGCGCTAGCGCCGAGTGACAATGAAATATGGTTTTTAAGTAAACATGTTTCGTAAGCGATAACTTTTTTTTTTAGTACTAAGACATATCAAAATAAAATATACGTGTTTAATAAAACGTGTTGAAGTTTATTATGGCAAAATTTACGCACTGGTTAAAAATTTTTCCTGTATTATGTATAATTATGATAATTAATTAACTTGTGAACTGCCTTGTTAGCCTAGTGGGCCTAAGCGCGACTGCTAGGCTACAGGCGGGGATTTCCAGGTAGAGCAAAGTGTTATTGGGTTTTTAAATGAAATTCTCAGTAGCAGCTTAAAGTTAGAATTTGTGCTCGGTTAATGGCAATAGGCTCACCCCTATTACGTGGGACCTATACATACCGGTGAACTTTGGGTGTCCATTGGTACACCTCTACC
The DNA here is from genome assembly GCA_932526535.1 of Caradrina clavipalpis. Lineage (NCBI taxonomy): Eukaryota > Metazoa > Arthropoda > Insecta > Lepidoptera > Noctuidae > Caradrina > Caradrina clavipalpis. The sequence continues at coordinate 4,677,681 of OW052099.1, read as the reverse complement.
TAACCCTTCAGGGAATACAGGCGTGATGGTGTATCATAACAATACGGGATATAATAGAGACATCAAGTAGCTGTTAACTACACAATACAGACCAATAAACTAAGTAATTTTGAGCTTAAATGATTGCCTTGATACGAATGCTTATGGGGGCATGCGAACAGGGTTCGTTGGAGTATTTAAAATTTAATTATAACATTTAAAACTGGTTTTCTAATAATACCTGAAAAAAGAGTTGGAACATTGATCTTTTTTTTCTGCGTAATCAAATGTTTCCCAGATATCCGCAACAAAAAGGAGGTGGGACAATGATAGGGGAAATATGTATTAACTACTTAATACCGTATATTAAGTTTTTTTTGCACCTATTATAAACCTTGTGCAGGGTCAAATAAGACCTCTTCTCAAGTCTTAACAGTTAAGAAGCATTGATCTAGTTCACCATCTTCGCTAAATATAAATAGTAATATACACAGTAAATTCATCAAGGAAATTGCAAACCCGTTTTTTTACGGATGGGATATCATCAAATAACTTTCTTCCGCGTTGGGCGGAGCGGAAGGTAGTGAGTGTCAGACTCTTACTGACTAAAACCTATCCGTGTTCCTTGTCATGCCCTTTGCGTTCCAGGGCCGCGGTTACTTGAACAAACTCCGCAAGTTTTGCAACATTGACAGGCAAAGTTACAAATAATAGTAGCCAAATATGGCAATAGGTGATGATAATCACACTTACCGCCATTTCATTAATTACCCTCATATTTTTGATAGGCAATTAATTAAAAAATAATAATCTAAACAGTAAACAACACTCATTAGGCCTCATCAAAAATCCAAAGGCCGTTTAATTTGAAGTACTTTCAAAATTTATTAACCAATCATAATAATACGTACTTAAAAAACCTTTAGTGATTAAATCTAATGAGTACATAGCGAAGGTAACTATGTATTAAGAAATGCCTTACTATCATTGTTTTTTTTTTAATATTTCCTTTAACCTCGTTAACTGTTAACTAGACATACCCCGCGTTTACACTCGCGCCGAGTTACGTGTTTAATTATTGCTCCGCTCCCGTTGGTCGTAGCGTAATGTTATATAGCCTATAATAGTCCTCGATAAACGGGTTATGTAATTAAAATGATTTTTTCCAAATCAAACCAGAAATTCCTGAGATTAGCCTTTTCAAATAAACAAACCAAAACATCTCTTCGACTTTATAAATTTGAAAAATATTATTAATATTGCGGGTGAAACCGCAAGGTATTACTAGTGTTCTATAATGAAGAAGTAAGTAAGTTGCTGAACAAGCACACAAACGCTTTTGTATGACGCGCATTATCGGGAATATCCTCTTATGCTATGTGCGTATAAACTGTTACTTAAAACATCTTTGAATCTACATTGTCTTCTCTAAGAAATGAATTTCAAATTTGTATCTATCATTTATATTTAGATAGCCTAGTGGTCCTCAGCTCGACTGCTGCTAAGCTAGAGGTCTTGGGTACGATTTCCAGGACGAGCAAAGTGTTATTGGGTTTATCTATGAAATTTTCAGTAGCAGCTCGGAGTTAAGATTTGTGCCCGGTTAATGGCAATAGGCTCGCTCCCAATTACATGGGACCTAAAACATGCCGGCGAACTGTGGGTGTACATTGGTACACCTCTGTCTAACCCTTCGGGGAATACAGGCGTGAGTGTATATTGTATGTTTTTTTCAATCGGCATATTTCCACGAAGCAAATCTGTTGAGGAAGTCTACCCGCGTAATAACTAAGCTTGCCAGCTGATTTAGCACTTTATATCTGTACAGTCAGCGTACATAGAAGTCAGGCAAATTCCTAAGCCACTTCCACGAACACATTGATTCATAAGGACGAAAAATATCAACTACAACATCGAACAAAACACACGTGGAATGTTTCTACTAAAATATTCCACATAGCCTCGCTACATCGACCGCAAACACACCAACTACATCACACCCTAAATCATATTCTATTTCTATAACATTAAAGTTCACAATCACTTTGTCATTACAGTTATGTATTACGTCTGTATTTACAACCCTTATCAGTTTATTCATTAAACAGCGTTGTGAAAATGTTTTAAGCTGGGGGCACACTGTTGCACTGCATGCTATCAGGTTCATATATTTAATGCAGTAAGGGACGATTGTAACGGGGTGTAGAAAGACACATATCATACCCACATATAACAAGACACATACCGTTAACTACGCGTACTGCTGCCCATCGAATTAAGTAACTTTTTTTCATAAAATATTGCTGGGGTACCAATTTTTTTCTTAATGTGAAATAAGTATGACTACTTATGATACCATGCAATGTAAAACACAGAAATTATTGTGCATATGGGTGCAGACAAAAGTACAGGCGTCTGCAGACTTCGTAAAAAGACGCAGAAAATAAGTAGTAACTTTGACCTAAAATATGTACGTAATTTTAAATTTCCGAGGAATGGTCTAGAGCAGAAAAATGGTCGCAATGATTCGAAGAATACTTCTAGAACTTTTTGTTCCGTTAAGTTTCTTTTTACAGTTTTGTAGACCCGGTATTACCGTGCGCCGGCAGTGTGTTACCAGCTTTAGTCATATCCCATGATATGTCGCGATAATTAGAACCGGGTTGATGATAAGGTACTAATTGAATGTACCTAGTTCCACCATTATGGTGGTTTAGATAACATTTGACGTCATTCCTATAGGGAAGTTTGATAGTATTGTTTTGAATATGTTATGAAATGATAAGAGCTTGTTTGGTTATATTTTGTTTGTTCAATTTAAAACCAGCCTTATTACTGAGGGCGTACGAGTGAAAAGTGGTTCTCCGCAGTTGTACGCGATTACCTATGTGGGGTTAGTGAGAGAAAACAATTAAATTGTTTAAAATAAAGACAGTCTCATTAGTACCATGTGCAGTGGAAATTTCAGGATAGCAGACACTGAAGCAGCGAGAAACAAGCTACTGAAAGTCAAAGCCAAATCATTTATTTCAATCCAACAGTTTACAAGGACTTATCAATTCACAAGGAGTAGGTACTTCAGTTAGTCAAAAAGTTGAAGCTAGGTAGCCGTTTTATGGATAAAAACGAGTAAGAAACTCAACTAGACAATCTTTTCAATTACTTTATTCGTACCTAACTAAAAAACCGCCCTGACTTCGGACGGGTCCAAAGGGTGCAAATTTTAGACGATTTTCGGTGATTTTCCAAAAAAAATCTTGCATGTGCACCTTGTCACCCAAACCGGCTCAGCCGTTCTCGAGTTATGCACTTAGCAAGACATTAAGTAGCTACATATATACCCCACAGTGTCACCCGCGTTCAGTTACGTCTTTTGTTACTGCTCCGCTCCCATTGGTCTTAGCTTCAAGCATGATCATGTTCTAATAGCATAACTTTCCACTTAAATTTAAATAGACTATCTATTGCTGAAAACTGCATTAAAATCCGTTGCGTAGTGTAAAAGATCTAAGCGCGCATACAGCGGGAACAACTTTGTTTTATTTTTTATTTTTTTAAATGGGACAATCCCGCCACACCTCCTCAAACCACTGCAACTCCTGTAAGCCAGAATCAACAGTGGCGACCACAAGAAAAGCGCCGAGTCAATGAAGCTCGACGAGTCCCGGAGAAACGATTCAACTGTCTTGGATCCCGCAACGAAATTAATCAGAAAAGATTAGCGGAGGAGTAAGAAAAATATAATTGTAAAAATATATTTGTTTTATACTATGAAAAGATACCTATTCCTTTTCAAAAAAGGACTCTCATCTAAAGCTCACATTGCAACGCCTCTGCTATCCACAGATCGTATTCCGTCACGCAACGTTACAAGTTCTAAGAACATCATTATTATTAATCCTATTGGATACACATTCACATCCGTTATTTGATCTGTATTACATCTGTGATCTGTGAAATGTAGGTACCGTACTTATGGTGGGTCCACACGATACAGACTTTTGTATGTACAGATATCTGCACAGACTATAAAGTCTGAATAAAAATTTTTACTCAGTGGTCTTTACCAAATGTCTGTGCAGACTTTTCATCAGTTCAGACTTCGATTTTCGTAAATCTGTAGTTGTCTGGCCATTTGCCAGAGTTTTGCTCCGACAATCGTACAGACATGTACGCAGACTTCCGACTTTTCTGGTACACCGACATTTGTCTGTACTGATTATATACTGTGTTAAGTCTGTATCGTGTGGACCCACCATTAGATAGTGCTGTAGTGACGTCCATCTTTGTCTTGATTCATAACATTCATACTCAAACAAAGTGCGTACCTTCTTATGTTTAATCACGTGCAGGTGTGTTTAGAGTTCATTTGAGAGTTAAAAATGTTTAATTAAAGTCGTTGATAATAAGGTAATTGAATATTTAACATGGCCTGAATGTTATTTGAAGTTAGACTTTAAAGGATAGGCGTTACGATAGATATTTCATCATATCCAACTACATACTAGTTTCTTCATTAACTTCTCTTGCTTTGTTGCAAACACAAAAACGGGAGAAAAAATATTATTATATCAGTGTTAAATTAGATCAATATAAAATATAGTGTGTCAAATTTCATCTCATTCAGTTTAGCCGTATACGCTTAAACGAGTAACAAACATTCATCCATCTTCACAAACTTTCGCATTTTTAGTAGTACCTAGTTAAGATTTATAAATTTTAACTTATGTTTAGGCAACATATTTATATTTTACATTATGTTTTTTTTCATGTAAATGACGTTCAAAAAAGCCTTATAATGGTCTAATTGAAATAAATGATTTGACTTTGACTTTTCAAAAAGGCTTTTCCTGTTTTTCTTGAATATTGTCAAACTCTTAATAAAAAATACTCTCAATGAATCTGATTTTAAAGTTCATTATCCTTTAACAGGCAATTTATTATACAAAACCATTAAACAGTAAATTCTTGCATGTCAGCAGAATATAAATTATTTAATTAATTCAATCACGTTCTAGCTAGGATGTGAAAAAATAATACCTGACTTGCAATGAATGACATCCAAAAATAGGAAACTTGCATGTATGACTGATTTGTAGCCCATAAATGCCAGTTCATACATACGTAATTTACATAACATAGATACACACGAAGAAATTGAATTAAACATGAAAGAAAACTTGTAACTTAGATAGATTCCTGTTCAGCCCGTTATTGAAGTTACTACAGTTAAATTAAAAAAGGAGTAATGTAATTATTTTTTTTGCTGTAAACAAGCCGTACACAGTCTTTCGTTTTACAATTAAGTATGCTTACGGTTATGTTCTAAGAAAATAATCTAGAATCTAACGAGTTTGTTTCTTTGTTCGAACGCGTTCATCTCAGGAACTACTGGTTCTATCCTACTACTATTATAAAGGCGAAAGTTTGTAAGTATGGATGTATGGATGTATGGATGTATGGATGTTTGTTACTCTTTCACGCTTAAACGGCTGAATGGATCTGGATGAAATTTGGCACAAAGATAGATTATAGTCTGGAATAACACATAGGCTACTTTTTATCCCGGGAAAATGTACGGTACCCGTAGGATAACACATCAACTGTGACGCGGACGAAGTCGCGGGCAGAAGCTAGTTTGAAATAATCCTTTTGTGTTTTATAGCCCGTTTTTCGAGCAGGCTTGTATAACATCCCGCTAAGGCATATGGGGGCGGAGCAGAAATAAGACGCGGAGTAAATTAACGCGGGAGAAACCACGAGGTATTAAACATGAAAGAGATTAAGATAGATTAGTAGGTAATATTCAAAGGCAAGAAAATGTGAAATGGTTATCACGCTATTTTTAATATTTGCATTATTGAGGAGTAGGTATGAACGAAAACATGAAAAATAAATACTGGTGTTTAAAAGGAAAACCGGAATAAAACCCTCATTTCTAGAAACTATTTAAAAATGTAATACGTAAAGGAATTATGTGGTAAGCCACCTGTCTGTCAATCGTGATGATAATAATTACAACTCTGCTATTATACACAAAGTTTCTCTCCACGGAATGAACCAGCTGATAACTGAAGGTAAATTCTACTAAATTTAATAGAAGTACAGCTCTTTGTGAGGGAGCTTGTCCGGGGAAGTAATACCACCATACCTATCTCTGCCGCAAAGCAGCGTGGTGTGGGCATGGGTGCCGGTGAAATTATAGACACGTCATGACACATAACTACTTTGTGTCTGGGGTGCATTTGCAAGGCCTCTGGTATTGCAGATCTCTATATGCAGAGGTGACCACTTAACATCAGGTGGGCCGTCGTCAGCTTGTTTGTCAACCAAGTAAAAATAAAAAAAAACGTTCAAAATCTAGTCGCAATCTAATTTCAGCGACAAAATCTCAAAAGTGTGCTTACATTTTAAATAGAAGTATTTTTGGACAGATTGACACAGCGATTAAAATGCGAACGTTCGTAAAGATAGCAGAATTGCCCTCCAGTTATGTTCGTCTCGTGACTAACCTCATCGTTATATTTTATGTAACTTGTTACATTTATTACTTATTAACATAACAACTTCACCTCACGATTGTTATGTCAGATCGATTACTTGTATAGATACAAGCGCACACTTACATGACTTCAGAAGACGTATAAAGCTTACGAAATTGAAATGGTATAATCAATTGTTATCTTTGGTTTTGTTTCGAGATAGTTAGACTAATTGAATGGTCGGTTACTTCAGACTAATTTATCGTTCTCAGTAACGCCTGACTTTCCCATTTTCCTTTTCAAAAGATCTAGATCTGAAGACCTAAAGAGCACCAATTTAAAAAGTAATCTTTACTTTAAGTCGATTTAAAGTCGACATAAAGGATTTTTATTAAATTTTATTATATATTCAACGGCAGCACTTTCCTGTGGAATAATTAAACTGTTCTTTCTATCGTATCGAATCGTTTGTTCGTTATCTGTTATTTCTATTAAATTCTCAGTAGCAGCTCGGAGTTTGGATTTGTGCCCGGTTAATGGCAATAGGCTCGCCCCCTGTTACATGGGACCTAAATATACCGGCGAACTGTGGGTGTACACCTCTGCCTAACCCTTCGGGGAATACATGCGTGATGGTATTATTTTTTATTTTTTTTCTTTCTATCGTTTCCCGACGTTCACACGAACGAGGCCGCGGCCGAAAAATAGTCATAACGTATGACTATTTACAATTACTTATATATAAGGATTATAATAAGTGCATTAGTCAGATCACACAGGTATCAAAACCTAGGTATCTATCTCTAAACCCCCGTCATTAGAGGAAAACCGCCTGCATGCGTTTTACGTCAATGAATTAATCATGTTTTAAGTATGGTGGCAATTTCCGGACCAAAGGAGGTAAGTACCAGAGTTACCTGTGCTTTAAAGTTTCCTTTCTACAGAGAATATCTTGGTAGCTATGAATAAAAACACAGAGCCTCCTATCCTTCTTAAGTATTTTTAGTTTATTTTGAAAAGTAAATCCCGTAATAAAAAGAAATACAATATAATAACTGCCTCGTTAGCTCGTCCTAGGCGCGACTGCTACGCTAGAGCTCTTGGGTTCGATTCCCAGGTCAAGCAAAGTTCTGGGTTTTTCTATGAAATTCCCACTAGCAGCTAGAAGCGGAGTTAGAATTCGTGCCCGGTTAATGGCAATAGGTTCGCCTCCTATTACATGGGACCTAAAGTTGCGTACTGTCGGTGTGCATTGGTACACCACTGCCTAACCCTTCGGGGAATACAGACGTGATGGTATGTATGTACTTATTTAATTATACAAAACGTCATAGCATATTCGCATTTAAAAATCGAAAATCGATTTAAAAACAATACTTATAAACGTCAGCGCGGTACAGTTAAATATAACCAAGTTAAACGGCAGGATAGAAAGATAAAACAATATTATCTAAATATGCACCAGACGACTTTAGCAAACGAGTCTAACAAGTATTTCTTGTACCACAAACAAGATTCAGCGGTATGTAGGATTAGACATTTAAAATATTGCTCACAGTTTAATGCGTCATAGATATAAAGTTATTTTTATTTTCATTATCGTTACATCGAAAACGTCAAAATTCTTAGGTATAGAATGTTTTAATTTTAAAATTAGATTTATGTCTTTTTTCGGGCAGTATCTAGTATTTATAAACTTAACCTGTCTAGGTGAACTTTTTATAGTTATTTGATATTTTATTTAAAATTAAAATATGATGTAGGTAGTTTCAAAGATTTTAATAAGTAATAATACGTTAACAAAAACTCAAACTCAAAATCTCATTTATTCGATTTTATTGGCAACTCAAAAGTTCCATTATCGGTTTATCAAATAAACCATCTTGAATTGTCAAGAAGTAGCTGAGTGACTCAGAAAAAAAATGTATAAATATACATATTACTTTATTTAATTTGAAATAGTTCTTTAATTAATTTACAAAAAAGGCAGTAAAGTTATTTAAACCTGACCTTTCTTAGCGACAAAAGTTTAAAATAACCTCAACAAACTAAATTAGGATATTTAAATTCAAATATAAAACACCGAAATAAAAAATAAACTAACTTTTGTGCGTCATTGAAGATCCTTTTAAAAATGTTTGTTCTATTTCGGATATCAATTGACGTAGGTAAGTAACTGGGTGTAAAAAGTCGATAGATAACGGCTTTTCATTTTAAAAATACCTACTCCTTGTAATTTCGAACTTTAAAGTGCCTTGCAAGGGCCAAGCAGTTCTGCGGGTTGTTCGAAAGAGATACCGCGCCCCCGGAACGCAAAGGGCACATGAAGGAACATAGACGGGTTTTAGTCAGTAAAAGTCTGACACTCCCTCCCGCCCCGCCCGGAAGTTATTTGATGATTTCCCGTCAATAAAAAAAAAAAAAAAAAAAAAAAAAAGGGCCAAGCAGTTAGTTTTCTATGTGACGTGCATTTGACCTATGCGAATGACAAAACTTATACATATTACAGATTTAACTATGGTAAGAATGTTTTTAAAACGTAAGCTATCAAATACGCGGTGTTTACGAAGTGTCTACGCAGTGTCTACTCAGTGTCTACGCAGTGTCTACGCAGTGTCTACTCAGTGTCTACGAAGTGTCTACGAAGTGTCTACTCAGTGTCAACGCAGTGTCTACGCAGTACATACATACGCTCAGTACGAAAACTTCCTAGTGCGCTGGAAATGAAAAATGAGTAGCAGACTTACTTATACGAGTCCCAAGGAATTAACAAACGTTAGGCGAGACATTGATCTATTTCGCCCATTTTTACTCAAGAATTTCGCGTAGATGATTAAAATTGGCGAAAATAATCGTCAAGCCGTAACATAAATGTAATGCGTAGTTACTGGCTCGTATGTCTATCGCCCACTTAATAAAGGCGTAAAATCTTGATTGTAACGGTGAGGTTTATAGAACGAACGGTGGACGGCTGTCCCATTTCAAAACCTAGTAAGGGACACTTTTTCCAAAAATCGTTTTATTGCATAATTTTGCTAACCAAGTACGTCCCTACCAAAACAAAAAACACCAGCGTTGCAAACTCACATTAAAGCGGTGAAATTTAATCATCGATACCCAGTAAATGCACTACTCGTCCCTGATCTAATTTACGTTTATTCGCTCTCCTATAAAATTTAGTTTTAGGTCCTTATTAGGTTTTGAAATGGGGCAGCCGTGGAGGTAAATTAACCAGGTACTGCCTGTGACTTCGTTCCCGGTGATTTCTTTTATTTATTTTTTGACTCCAGGAATCTTTGCGCTGTACGCAGAACCACCTTGGTAGGTTGTTTTGCGTAGTTTCATCACTATCTATCAATTATATAGTAACGCATAGAGGACAAACATGTAACATTCATTTTTAATTATGTAGTTACTAGCGACCCGCCCCGGCTTCGCACGGGTACAATGCTGATACTAAATACATATAAACCATCGTCTTCAATCACTCTCTCTATTTAAAAAAACCGCATCAAAATTCGTTGCGTAGTTTTATAGATTTATGCATACATAGGGATATAGGGACAGAGAAAGCGACTTTGTTTTATACTATGTAGTGATAAAATTATTTTATAACCTAACCGTTTTTGCAACAAAAAAAAATACTTTCTTTATTCACTTCGCCAATTCCGGTACGGTACACCAAAAAGAAAGGTAACAATCACACTTATGTTAATCATCGTGTCAGTCTGTTGATCACGTGCGCTATCATCGGAAATAACATAGTACGTAACATAATGGTGATGATATCTCCATGAGAAACTATCTAATGCTAATCGGTTCCCATGGTTTTTTGGGTCCCGTTAAATTGACAAAACCTTAAGATGCTTGTTCATACTTCCTGTCAGTAAGCGGTTCTGTAGACATATAATTAATAATGTCAATGTTTAAGTAATGACGTTGTTTAAGTTTGGGTTTAATTTTAACTGCCTCGTTAGCCTAGTGATTCTAATCGTAAATGCTACGCTAGAGATCTTGAGTTTGATTCCCAGGTCGAGCAGTGTTATTGGGTTTTTCTATGAAATTCTCAGTAGCAGCTCGGAGTTAGGATTTGTGCCCGCGGTTAACTGTAATAGGCTCGCCCCCTATTACATGTGACCTAAAAATTCCAGCGAACTGATGGTATACATTGGTACACTTCTGCCTAACCCTTCGAGGAAATCAGGCGTGATGGTATGTTATGTGTTAAATGCATTACACTGAGCCAACAAACATTGTTATTCATAACAGCATGGCTTAAGGATATATAAGGGATAGGGGCTTAAGGATATAAGGGATAGTGTGAAAATGAAAATCTAGAACTATTCATACTAATATTATGAATGCGTAATAACACTGTCTGTCTGTTACACTTTCACGGTTAAACCACTAAACCGATTTTGATGAAATGTAGTACGGGGTACGGTACGTTTAAACCCCAAGAAAGGGCATAGACTACTTTATATTCCACGACTTTGCTTGTGGTAGTGATACCCGGCACTACCACAAACGAAGTCGCGGGCAAAAGCAATAATTTTATAAATCAAAATACTGTACAAACGATATTGTTTTTTAAAACCGCAGTCATATGTCATTAATTAAATATTATTTTGTAGATTAGACGTTGAACATACATAGACTGCTAAAATCATCAGCACTATAGTTTGGTAAAAACTATTTATGAGAATCTCTCAATAAAACGAAATTGAATCCAAACTATAGTGCATCTTCTTGAACACGTCTGCATTGCGCTAAGAGCGCAGTACGAATGAGCCGAGATTCTCAACTCAGGCGCAGAAACTTCTAGGCGTGGATGCTCAAATCGCCGCCCGTCGTCACTTCGCTTACTAAACAAGTGGTCAATTGGATATAACTGCTCACTAACGGATGGATTCACTTTTATATTCCTGTCTGCACACTGATCCCAGACATGTACAGTCAAACAAACTATTTGGTTTACAGGCAGCTTTTTTTATGGGACAAGCCCGCCACACTGTTCCCAAACCACTGCAACTCCTGTAAGCCAGAATCAACACTGGCGACCACAAGAAAAGCGCCGAGAAAATGAAGCTCGACGGGTCCCGGAGGAAACGATTCAACTGTATTGGATCCCGCAACGAAATTAATTAGAAAATATTAGCGGAGGAATAAGAAAAATACAAAATTACAAAATAACAGGCAGCTTACTTGCAATTAATTTAAAACTATGCTCTCTGATCCACCCCCAACAGCGTCCTGATGATAGTAGACAGGCTAGACTGTCCATACATTACACTCTGCAGCGACTGCAGAGTCACTACAGAGTGACAAGCGACAGAAGGACTATGTGCAATCTCCTACTGTCATCGGTCACTATTGTTAGTATTGATAGTACAGGTTTTGTTTTGTTGTAATGTTTTGTCTGTTGTGTGTGTAATGTAGTAAATATTGTGTATAAGTCACGCATGTTACTTGAGTAAATAAATGAATAAAAAAAATTAAATTAAAAATTTAAAAAACCCCCAACACAAAAACCTAAGTTCCCTTTAAAAAGTAAAAAAATAACAAAAAAAATACGTCACGTTGGGGGACCGCTCGGGACGATCGTATCCTAAATGCAACATCGGTCCCCCAACGTGACGTATTTTTTTTGTTATTTTTTTACTTTTTAAAGGGAACTTAGGTTTTTGTGTTGGGGGTTTTTTAAATTTTTAATTTAATTTTTTATTTTATGCTTTTTATAGGTACCTACTTATTATAATGTCGATTTTATTAAGTTTGAGACCCCACTCGAGTATATTTACAGACATTCGGTTTTTCTTCCCTACTTTCACCACTACTAATCACCACAACTTTTAAACGGCCCAACCTATTTTCATCAAACATGTCTAAGAACACTCGTACGTAAGTTACCTTTAATACAAAAAAACTAAATTGAAATCGGTTCATCCGTTCGGCAGCTATGATGCCACAGACAGACACACAGACAGACAGACAGACACGTCAAACTTATAACACCCCTCTTTTTGCGTCGGGGGTTAATAATAAACAATGATGTGAGTGTGCTGAGCGTTCAATTGTTTACATCGCTCTTTTGAGTATGTCATAAGCTTAAAAAGTTATTACGCATAAAATAAAAATGTAGGTATATTGGCAGTGTAGCAGAAATAATTTTGCCCGTATACCGAATAGTTTGTTCGACTGTACCTACGTAACACAAATTACCGACACTTGGCTTAATATGGATGTGTCTCAGGTTTATTCAAACGGAGACGATACGAATATACCTACGCAAATTCTGTAGAATTATGTCTCGACATTGTGAGTGTCAGAAAAGACCAACTAGCTTTAATTTTCTGAGCAACTAACCAACTCTTTGACAGTTCAAAAGTGCCTGTAAATGGTTTTGAAATAAACGCTTTGATTTTGATTTTGAACGAAAAGGAACTGGCCACTGTACAATATTTAACAATACGTTTTCTTTTTATACATTTTAAAAAAGAAACACGTTTCTTGTGTGGGGACCTCCTTTAGTTTTCAACTTTTGTTTTATTTTTATTATTCGTTTTTATAGCGGCCATTTAGCGTCCACACACTTTGTGATTCATAAGAAAAGTCTACCTTTAACGGATCTATAGGTACCTACAGCTCTGTGATAGACGGACAGACAGACAGTGGAGTCTTTTTTATAGGGTCACGTTGGTTAGTTATAGGGTCGTTAAAAATGGTAAGTATGCTAAAATTACTGTGTTTATAGACAAGACTCGATAACCTATTTTTAATACGAAAAAACCAGTTTGAAAAAAATATTTATAGGCATAATCTTAGAACCAGTACGACGGTGACTTTTGAATACCTAACAAAGTATTTTTTACGCACATAACTCGGTCGATATATTCAATCGACTAAACACGACTACCTACTAGGTTACTTCTCTACACTTGCGTGCAAAAAATCAACCCACCCCGTGATTTTGCATTTCGATTAAGATAACTCACAAAATTCAAATTCTCAACAATAACTTTTAATACCGTGTGGTAGATGAAAAGGTTAGGTATCAATAACCTTATTGGAAATTTTAACTTAAAAAAATATATTTATCGTCTCTCAAATAGTAAATAAAGGGTTTTTTTTTATTTATAGATGGGAAATCATCAAATAACTTCCCCCGCCCTTTAGTGTCAGACTTTTACTGACTAAAACCCATCTATGTTCCTTCATGTGCCCTTTGTGTTCCGGGGGCGCGGTATCTCTTTCGAACAACCCGCAGCTCCGGCAGGCAACGGCCCTTAGTGGCCCCTTTAAACGTTTGCTGACATCTCTTTGAGGCGCGCGTGGATTATTTTGCACGCAAGTATATTTAAATGTTTTAAAAAAAACCGCACGCGGTATTTGCGAATCCACTAAAAAGTCAGCCAGTATGATAATTAGGTTAAGACCAGTATTTTTTTTGCGAAAATTTTGCCATGACGTAAGTAAATACGCAAAAAAAAAAGTTACAAAAATAACTAGTTAATAATGTCGCGACAACTAAACGTATGATGATTTTATGAGTAGATATTTATTGATACTAACTTTAACAATGTCTACATAATAGGTATAATACAAGATTGCTTCCGCCGTCCGCGTCAGTACCTTTATACGCTTAGATCTTTTAAACTACGCAACGGATTTTAATGCGGTTTTCATCAAAATATAAAGTGGTTCAAGAGGAAGGTTTATACGTATAGAACACCACGTTAACTATCATATAGCTATTATATTGGTATATTAGAAAGAAACTTCTTCTTTGCTGTTTTTCTCTCGTACATTAATTTGCACCTGCCTATGTTACCTCTTCACCACCTTTGGGTGACTGGTAAAGGATGCCCAAGGCATTAAGGGCACCTTTGTTCTTTTTCTCGCACAAACTTTAAATAAATAAACAAAGCACATATGGATTGCAAAAGTAATATTAGTAGTTGCAACTTGCCCTGTTTCGAAAAACCAACCTCATTCAAATTTAAAACTACAAAACTATGCAAAAATACATCTAATGTACATAAAACACTTAGTACTCACATCCAACAAGCCGTAAAATAATAAAGCGTCATATAATTGCTAACACATGATATACAACGTCCACACGAGATAAAATCTCGCATGTACAAGATAAAGAGATTTATCCTCCTGTCAACTCTCACACGACCGAAACTTTTCCGTGATATCTCTCCTTTCTAGAGGCGCACGCGCATCTTACACGATATACGATTAATAATAATCGAGTAATTACACGCGATACAGAATTTCATGTAAATTAATTGCAGAATGAATATTTTCGTGACAGACATTTGTTATGGTAATTTTGTCGTGATTTTTGCCGGCGTACTGTGGGTGCACATTGGTACGCCTCTGCCTAAAGCTTCGGGGAATACAAGCGTGAAAGCCCCGTTGGCCTCGTGGTCGCATCCGTGACCGATGAGGGTCCTGGGTTCGATTTCCAGGTCGGGCAAAGTGTTATTGGGTTTTACCATTACGAATTTCTCAGTAGCAGCACGGAGTTAAGAAGTTAGCGGTGTGACGCTCTCTTGTCTCGAAAAGCATTAATCCGTTGGTTCCGGCTGTCATTCGTAGATATTTGACAGTCGTTACGGATAGTCAGAAGCTGGGAAGTCTGTCAACCAGTGTAACCAAGATGTATCGTATTCCCAGTTACTGTGTTGTGGAAGTCAGATAGGCAATCGCTCCATGTAAAACATTGGTATTCAGCTGCATTCGGTTACACTGGAAGCCGACCCCAACATAGTTGGGAACAGCTAGACAGATAAATATATCGTGATTTGAAATGCATTTCAATGCAACGCCAATAATTTTACCTTCAGTAACGAACAAAAAAACCAGACAGTTGTTCAAAATTTAGCACAACAATGTTTTTTTTTACCCCTATTTCCTGTTACGGGTACAAAAATAGGAAAAATCTATACCGTGACATTCATTGTTGCGTATATTGTTTGATATTTTGTGCAAAATGGCAGAAATGAATGTTAACAAAGGTGAACCTTGACATTTGTGTCGTACGAAACAATACAAGCGGTAGAGCCGCGTACTGACTTCTAATTTCCCACCCCAAATACAGGGTGGGTGAACTGAGAAATAATTAATTCACTTTCTGACTTACATACACGGAAGTCTTGACTTGCGTGGGATTTTTCTTATTTATAAATAATCAGCTTTTATTTAGATACAGAAAATTAGACATAACTTAACATAACCTACCATTACACCTGTATTTAGCAAGGGGTTGAGCAGGTATGTTTTACGTCCCGTGTTAGAGGGGGCGAGCCTATTGCCATTAACCAGGCACTTATCCTAACTCCGAAATACTACAAAGAATTTCTCAGAAAAACCCAAAAACACTTGCTCGACCTGGGAATCGGAGTCAAGACCTCTAGCGTAGCAGTTGCGATTAGGACCACTAGGCTAAAGAGGCAGAAAAGTCAAAATTAGATTATTATGAATGGCAATAAATAAATCGTTTTTTTTTAAGACAAGGAGATTATGCTGGTGCTTGAAATGTGTGTAAGTGAAATGGAAATGCAAACAGCCTAAACTATTTTTGTTTAATTTTATACGAAAAGCACAAACAAGTGGACTAATCAGAATCATCGAAACATAAGAATAAAACCTTCAAATTAATAAATATCATATCCATATTCATTTATTTGCATAACATAATATCTATAAAAGAAGTTATACAGTTTTATGGGCCCTTAAGGGCACAGCAACATAGTATTCAAATTAAATTCTTATTTATATTCAATTAAGTATTACAACAGACATATTTACTGTGATTAATTTTATTATATTTTAATGATGTAATTAATATTAATATTTATGTTTGAAATATAATATTATGTGAGAAACTCAGACCAACAAAAAAAGAGTATTCCTAATTTAAAATTCGATTTAGTAGACTCTCAGCCCCTGTAGCCATGTAACAAACGATAAACGCAAACGCTGAGTAGGCTATAATAGATCTTCAACTTTATATGCTTGGTTTTAAGTTGAAGATCTAATGAAGATTGCGTAGCGTTTTCGTTCTTTCCAGTCGCTAACGCTTAGAAATCTTTAATAGATTTTCAACTTAAGGCTCTGGGGTATTAAGTTGAAAATCTATTGGTACTTACCGAGCGTTTACGATTATCGTTTGCGACTTGGCTAGGGGGGCAGGTCAGGTAAATGAACTGAGAAACAAATAATTTTGTCTATAGTCACAGTTTTTGACACACAGACGCGGAAGTCTTGACGTTTGGAAATTACCTAATCTGTTCGAAAGTCAATAAATGGCGAGGAATGAAACATAATACTGAATAATTAAAGATAATCTTTTCTCATACAATTAAGTGAGGAAGTTTAAAAAAAAAACTTTTGCAAAGTAGGTCGTACAGGTTTTGAGTACACGTGTACTTATTCGTGCCCTATTGGTCACTTTAAAGTAAGCAAAAGGTGTATGAACTAGAAGACAAAAAATTTCGCTCATTTTTACCCCTAAAAGCTTAGCGACGTACTTGCTAGAACGTTTGTCACCCACTTACGATTTATTTCTAGCGTTTTATCATCGTACTAGTACCCTCTCGACATTGGCAAAATTGGGGTGTCTCATTGACAAAAGCTGTCAATAAAGAATTGAAAAATACTTAAAAAGTATGAGAAACAAAATAGGTACACCGCACAGAATAGCAAAGTAAGAACAGTAAATTATTACAGTCTAACTGAAAAACTAGTATTTTCTCGGCCGGATGCGTAGACGCAAAAAAGTGCGTGGAATAAAGACGTCAGCTGTCATATTTTGATTGAATAATTGGCAAAACATAATGACCCATTCTCCATTACCTGGTAACGACCAATTAGCAAAAAATAGCAGTCGGAAGACGTCGAGACGGTCGTTTGTTCCGCGCACAGTCACGCGATTTCGCATATCAAGCCACCATCGACTAAATAATCGATTCGATAGCTTCCGTACGCGTGTGTTATCTATAATAATTTAATTATCATTCGAAAGTTATTGTGGTGTGGTGGTTAATAATTGGAGTTTTTGTGGGTAGCGGACAATGCTTCGTTTTTTTTCGTATTGTTCTTGGGCAAGTTTTTGTGTTAGTTAGCAAAAAGCGCTTGAAAAAATTGTCTGGTTGTGATTGTTATTGGTTGTTAGATTTTTTTTGTAGAATTATTCTTGCTTATATTATAGCAGCTATACTACTCGTGGTATATATCGAATTAGCTGTGCCCGAGGCTTCGATCGTGAACCTAAGGAAATAAGAATTTAATGCCAACGGAATCCTCTAAGGCTAAGCGAAGCTAAAATATATTTTCTGTGATTTGATTACCTAATTTATTTTACCAATTTTAAGTATGCATAAAAATTTATTTGTTTATTTATTATTTAGTCTCTATTTTATCCAGTGATTGCAAGTGCAAATGGATTATTCCATAAGGAATTTGTCTGTAGTAGGTAGGTTTAATTTCCTGAGAGGTGGGTCTAAAATATTTCTGACCTAAGGAAGAAGTATTTAATATGAATTTATACACCAACTATTCCTACCTACCCCTATCGAAAACCGATGTTAAAATTCATTTGTATTCAGAACATTTTCAACGTAGCCGAAATATTTTGGTTAGGTACATATTAATTTATTTATTTGGCCATTCTAATTACCTAATTCTAATTATTTATCTAATAATACTATATCTGTTGAGGAAGTCACCAAACAAGAATACACATAATTACATACCAAATTACTAAATTGACACACAAATTACAACTACAAAATGACAACGAACTCGAGAGAAAAAATATACACATGATCATTAACGGTTATGATGATATTTTCATGTCATGTATTTTTAAACATACTCATAAAGTTGTAGTTACAAAAATTGGTCACCAGAATATCTAGTATAGTATCTGGTACTGTGGTAGTATTGCAATTTTGGAAGTATCCAAAAATGCAGTTTAAAGTTTACAGTTTAAAGGTGTCTGTCCTGTACAGTCGTACTATTACGATCATAAATATAATACATTTAATGAAACGAACTTTTTAGCTTTATGGTAAACTAGCTTTTACCCGCGAAATCGTCCGCGTAAATGTCGATTATCACAAAGGCGAATGAATGAATAATAAAAAGTGGCGAATGTCATTTCTTGGGTTGAATCCCAAGAAATGACATACGCCACTTTTTATTTTACTTATGATTTTAAGGCAATTTAGTACGGGGTCAAATTTTAAAAAAGTCGGTTCTGTAGTTCTCTCTTAAAATCCTAACAGACAAACGCAGTTACTTTCGCATTTATAATATTAGTATGAAAAGTAAGTAAAAAGAAGAAAAACTACAAAAAAAACGAACACATTAAACAAAACACAAAAAAAAACTATTTTTAATTTTATAAAATCAGTTGCCAATCACCGTACACCCACTTGCACTTGACTGTTCGTTACTGATAACATTATCACTAAACAAACTACACTGGTATATTTAATCAAAAACATCGGTTTAAACATTTGTTTGCTTTGACTACCAAATAATATTTATTTCAAAGTTTTTCTGTTGAAACTTTCATGACTGACAACAGTGTTAAAAATCATTCGTATGAGTATGTCTATCTTATCTTACTTATAATATTATACATGTCAAAGTAAATCTGTCTGTCTGTCTGTTACGCTTTCAGGACAAACCAATAAACGGATTTTGATGAAAGGAGATGGCTAAATGGAAGTATCGAGCACTGCCCCAGAATGTATAAATATGGTACCTAGCACAATGTAATGCTGAATGGCTAAATATTAGTATTTCATGTAAAAAAGTTTTCAGATACTTTTAGGGAATAATATAATGGTAAAATAATATTGCCTAAAAAGGAAAAAAGGTGTATGTGACAGTATATAATTTTCTTCAACTGACACTTTGACATTTTCGAAAAAGAATAAAACTAAAAAAACGATATTGAGGTTGTATAATTTATAAGCGAATGAAAAATGAAAAAGTTTTTCTTTTTTTTTAGATACTTTATTATGTTTAATAATTCACGAAAGTGCTAGGAAAATATTAAACACTACATAATTCTTATACTCTCATAACAATGGTTATGTAAGATTCATATACATTCCAGAAAGTATCTGGCCCGGGGGCAGACCTGTATATATCGATAACCGATATATACAGGTGGGTATACACTGGTACACCACTGCCTAACCCTTCGGGGAATACAGGCGTAATGGTATATATGTATGCACATATTTGTGTGTGTAACTGTAAACCCAAGTTTGACGTAAACATCGTCGATACTAAATGGTTAGTTTAACTTTGTAAGTCAGCAATTAAGAAATACTAGGTAGTACTACGATCGCGTTTACCTCGGCCCCAATAAAAACAATAGTTCACAAACGTTTACGACTAGAGCAAAACTGAACAATATGTTAATATACCGTATTCCTTTGACGTTAACATCTTATTTGAATATTATGATAAATCGGCCATACTTATGTTGTTTCAAACCTTTTATTTGGAGACACGCATCTACCTAAATATTATAATGCTGAAGAGTTTGTTTTTTTTATGTGTATGTATGTTTAAACGCTTGTATCTTCGAAACTACTGATCCGATTTACAAAATTATTTCGCCAATATTGTATTATAAAAAGTAGCTTTTGCCCGCGACTTCGTCCGCGTGGATTAATAGCTCCCGTTCCCGGGGGGTTCCCATTTCCAGGATGAAAACTAGCCTATGTCCTTTCTCGGGTCCCAGACTATATCTGTACCAAATTTCATTGAAATCGGTTCAGTGGTTTAGGCGTGAAGAAGAGTCAGACAGACAGAGTTACTTTCGCATTTATAATATTAGTACGGATATTAGGGATCCGTAAGCTAGTATAATATATTCAGATTTACAGAGCACAAGTGTATGCGCCAACACAGGTGCACTCCCTCTTCTCTTACTCCATAGTCCGATGGGACGGCATCCGACATGATCGGGAAGAGGTAAGGCGCAGGCCCTACGGCTTTCCGTGCTTCCCGCAAAAAATATTTAAGGCGCGTGGCCGTGCAAAACGCAGCGGCAGCCGTTTTTAGGGCAGTTTTTAGGAGCCCACTTCTCTATATCAAATAGAAATACCAACTAATAAAAAATACGTTAAATTTCTACACATTCTTGACTCGAAAATGGTAGATTTATTTTTAACTTTTTAGTAACATAATGCTTAATTATAGGGTCATAACGAAACTACAGAAATGAGAAATAATAATTTTTGACATGCATCTCCTCGTAAAGTGAACATTATTTTGATTTGCGACTTAAACTAATAATTAGGCAATTTAATAAAGAACATTATGCTAGTTTTATTTTTTTCAAAACACGCAAATTTGATCTTATATAGATTTTACTCTAAAATCTGAGCGTATTTCCTACGTATCTCTTGCGCCGCGTTAGTGTGCCGCCAAAGGGAACGAATGCTCAAGGTTATTTGGTCAGGGTAGCGCCTTAAAAAGAATATCAGCCTTCTACTATCCCACTGCAGGGCAAAGGCTTCTTCTCATACAGAGAAGGCATAAGCATTGATCACCACGCTTGCTCAAGGCGAATTGTAATTGATTTTATTTTATTAATTGATATCAATTAACATTTTTGAAGTTCTGACACAATTTACTTATTCTAGTGGTTTTTATTTATAGTGTAGACTAGCTTCTGCCCGCGACTTCGTTCGCGTCACAGTTGATGTGTTATCCTACGGGTACCGTACATTTTCCCGGGATAAAAAGTAGCCTATGTGTTATTCCAGACTATAATCTATCTTTGTGCCAAATTTCATCCAGATCCATTCAGCCGTTTAAGCGTGAAAGAGTAACAAACATCCATACATCCATACATCCATACATACAAACTTTCGCCTTTATAATAGTAGTAGGATTAAATGAATATTTAATCAATGATACAAAACTAGTCGTAGTTAATGTTTAAAAAATTTCTGCTGGCATTTTCAAATACTAAGAACAAACGAGTTATTTTTTTTTGTCTAGAATATGCACTTACGTACCTATTTTATTTATTTCGTGTTATAACCGGCTTTGGTTCGATAACATTATTATGTTTGTGGGAGGTTTAAGACCCTCTGTTCATCTTTAAGGAAAATTTGATTAATCTATACATATTATAAAGAGGTAAAGTAAAGCTGTTTGTGTATGTGAGTTTATATAAGGTGGTACCAAAATAACTGCCACGGATTTAATGGGAAGTAGTATTGTGTTTATAGATTACAATAAAAAAAATAAAAAAAAAAATACCATCACGCCTGTATTCCCCGAAGGGTTAGGTAGAGGTGTACCAATGTACACCCACAGTTCGCCGGTATATTTAGGTCCCATGTAATAGGGGGCGAGCCTATTGCCATTAACCGGGCACAAATCCAAACTCCGAGCTGCTACTGAGAATTTAATAGAAAAACCCAATAACACTTTTTGCTCGACCTGGGAATCGAACCCAGGACCCCTAGCGTAGCAGTCGTGCTTAGAACCACTAAGCCAAGGAGGCAGTTAGCAAGGCAAGGCAAGGCAAGGCAAGGGCAAGGTACTACTAGCTTCTAATTCAAACCATAGTTTGAATTACCTATTTTCAATTAAGTTTCTAGTTTCTAAATTGACAAATACCATTGAATAAAACTTCGCTTATCTCAATATTGTCAATAAGTCATTTTGTTGTTATTAGTCATGCACTCGTATCAAGTTACTAATAATCATTAGTAGGTTAACGTTATTTTTAGTTTTGTCAATGATCTTTTCAAAGGGAAATAAAAAGTTGACTATCACGGAAATGGCAGTCAATCACAGATCATCTTTTTATCTAATGTCAATCATTGTAAAATGATCAACAACATCGATTTCACTATTTTGGTGAAAAAGCTAGAAATTCGAGAGATTCCCAAAAAAACGTTTCACATCTGAGTGATCCGTCACTTTCGGACTAAAAACTTAGTTCTGTCATGGTTCGCAATAACATTGAATAGTCTCGAGTCACGAAAATAACATGAGAAACACAAAATAGGTAGGCAATAAAAGCTAAAATCGTGAGCTGTTCTTGTTCATTTCCTTGCTGATGTTTTAAGACACGATAATATAATAAAGATATTGTTGTTGACGACACGGTTGGTGCAGTGGTTGAACGATTGGCTGCTGAGCTGTGTATCGCGGGTTTGATTCCACATGGGATAAGCCCGCCGCACTCTTCCCAAACCACCACAACTCCTGTAAGCCAGAATCAACAGTGGCCAGTGGAGTGATGGTGGTGGTGATTTCAGCATGGAACAAATATTTGCATGGCATATAGATAGTTATTATGAGTCTGGCTGTTTGTGTATATAAGTTTATATGTTTGTAAACGCAGCCAAGATATAGGAGAAATTCCTAGTTTAAAAGTAATGTTTTAAATAAAAGCAACATAGACATAAACGTCACTGACATTGGTGAAGGAAAATATAGTAAAGAACCTGGGCTTGAAATTAATATTAGTCTGAAATCAACCAATCAGCCTTGAGTAAGCGTGGTGATGAATGATCGTGCCTGTATAAGAATAGGCCTGGTGTTATTATTATTAAACTGCTTACTACAAAGGAGCCGTAATAAAAATTCGTGTAACAATAGAGGAAACCCAATCTGTCTTCTATACTTTGTAACGTGTGACTATTCAACTATGTTACGCTATTGTATTATCGTTATAACACGTTGCTTGTTGCTGCAACGTTCCAGTTAAGTGCTATTCGTTTTTTCCTATTGTTTTGAACATAAGGCAATCGTGAGATGGGGCATTTTCGTTTAAGATTTTTAAAAGCAGCGCCTTTTCATGATATGGGCCAACTGTAGTCACATCAACGTTTCAAACTTTTATCAACAGTTATGTGTTCCCGTCCAATGTTTTACGCAGACGCCAATTGTTTTACTGTGCTAAACAACATCACGCTACGGCTAACGAGAGCGGAGCAGTAACCAAAGAAGTGACTGAAGGCAAATGACACCGCGGGGCTTATAACTAGTTACCATTAAATGGTACTTATAACAAAGCTAATCAAAACTTGCACTAATAATAATCTGTTTGCTAACATGGAAATATATTTTCTCTAAGACCTTCTTTCAATTTTGCATCATTCGCTGCGACAACAGTCAAACTCAAAACCATTTTTATTCCAGAGAAACCATTTACAAGCACTTTTGAATAGCCAAAGAATCACTCGGTCAAATAGTTTAAGCCAAGCAGTCCCTCGTAGCAACCAGTAGGTTCCGTCGAGTATCTGAGATGACGCGAGTCACTTATTGAAACCGTACGTAAGACATTGCAATTGACGCATCCTGACATTGCTTTGCTTTGACATCCTGAATAAACATTCCATTGGTGTCACTGTTTCTTTTATATCACACACATTATACGTTATCATAATGTACGGAAGTTATCGTGTCAACTGCTGTGTCACCTTATTACCGAGTAGCTATGATCATGCAGCCTCACTTGCGTTAAGTTACGTCTTTATAAAAATGCCCACAGTTCGCCGGTATATTTAGGTCCCATGTAATAGGGCCTATTGCCATTAACCGGGCACAAATCTAAACTCCGAGCTGCTACTGAGAATTTCATAGAAAAACCGAATAACACTATTTGCTCGACCTGGGTATCGAACCCGGGACCCCTTGCACAGCAGTCACACTTGCAACCACGAGACCAACGGGGCAGTCCCCGTGGGGGGCGAACTGTGGGTGTACATTGGTACACCTCTGCCTAACTGTTCGGGGAATACAGGCGTGATGGTTTATAAAAATGCTAAAATACAAAAAAAAAAACCTATCGATCTGTTTCATGTAGGGATCGAGACTTTTTAAGAGCATTAAGGTACTAGAAATTTATAATAATCGTACAAATCGTTCGTCTTTTTTTTTAGCCGACTGTATTTTTTTTCCAAAATCTGTGAATACAGTTCAGAATATCTCGAAAAGTTATGGATAGTCTCTCAGGAATATTTTCCTGTAACTATAACGGTTAAAGGTACCTGCACTTACTGTCCTGTACCTATCTCAAAAACGCAATAAACCGCCCTGTTCAGCACAATAGAATTTTCCCAAATCGGACCAGCAGTTTCTGACATTAGCGTGTTAAAAGAAACAAACAAACCAACTGTTCAGTGTTATAATATCAATAATATTATAAAAACATAAATTATATAATTAACAAGTATAGATTTTGTATGTCGGAAGCAACATTTTGTTATGAAACCAGTCTTCTTTCTGACCTAATGATTAGTTAGGAGGACATTACGCGAAGCGGAAAAATACATTGCAAAAATAAATTTTTACTTCTTTTCTGTTGAAATGTGCGTAAGAATTTTAGCAGTTCTACATTCCATGTCACATATACTCTTCATCCAGAGTCACACAACCTTGTTTCCAAAACTATCAGCATACATGCATACCTATAGTGTCTAGGATTTCATCCTTTTGGTCAAAATTGTGACCAATTACATACCGAAAAATTCCACTGTCTGCTCTTGGTCTACCTATTTAGCTCACCTGGCTATACCAGGGGTATGTCTTTCTTCCCATGGTATATCTCAAGGAAACTGGGTCAACCACTGGGTTTTAGTTTTTTCCGTTGTATGTATATATCTATGTAATTACTATGAAAAAAAAAAACTAAAACCTTTGTATTTACTCCGTGACTAAAACCAACAGGCATCATAAAATATCTCCGCATCGCATTCAACTCGATTAACAGTGAACCTCTCTATCAAATCTATCAAATATGAACTACGGGTGATATTAAAGGTAATTAATTTCCTTCTCATTAAAAACCCAAGTACAGGACAGGACAGGAGTTATAAATCTTTGCCGGGGCTGCGTGTTGTTCGAAAGAGATACCGCACTCCCGGAACGCAAAGGGCACAAGAAGGAACATGAATAGGTTTTAGTCAGTAAAAGTCTGACACTTCCTCCTGCCCCGCCCAGGGCGGGGGAAGTCATTTGGTGATTTCCCGTCGTTAAAAAAAGGGGTTATAAATCTTGATAACATTTTCAGTTCCACTTCGCTCTCAATAATAAGTCACGGCTGTTCATGCCAGGATGATACTACGGGTGAACGTCCTCTAGTTTGTCATTGTGATCTGCACCGTTTTTGCTCAGCATCCGTAACGTTCGGCCAATTCGTACGTGATTCGATTGTTGCTGAACTGGTGCTTTGCGAATTGTAGATAATAGAGTTTCTTTAAATGTAGGTTGATTTAATTTTGTTGGTAGAGGATAGAGGTCACCAACATTGAAGACTTCTTAGGACAATTAGATCAAGCATGTTAGAAGCTTCGTCGGATTAACTACCGTGTGGTTTATTTATATCTCTGATATTGATGGTTCTGTTTCACTCTCTATTTTAATATGGGATGTAGGTAGACTTCAGTTCATAATTTTTATTGATCACACTGTTGTCGCAGTTACTATTCCCGCATGAAATAAATATTTGTACCTATGACCTACAGAAAGTTGTTCTATGCCTGTATATGTGAGTTTATCTGTATGAAAATGCACAAACGATACAGTGGAAATACCTAGATACGCTATGACAACGTTTAAAAAATACATAAAGGGCTTATTCAAAAAGCCCTTAATTACAATAAACTGATAGCAGTCTTTCAAGTTTGAGCAGTTCCAATGATACCAATAAACCAGTTATTATGTGTTCAAAGTAAATACATCATTACTAATGAAGACAGCGTTCAAATAATCATAGTATCGGCATAGATTAGTTCCCTTCAAGTTTATTGACGTTGATAAAAGTCGTTACACACTCGTCTACTTTCCTTGTTAAACTTTTCCCACAGTTTAATATTTCCGGCCTAGGGAATGCGGCAATTTCTTATATTTTACGCAGAAGGTAGAAAACAAGAGACGGTACTAATTTTGTATGCAAAACTATGTGCCCATACCTAACAATGAATTTAGCTAGTGGAAATTCACAATAGTCTCAAATACCAAGTTGCCTAACGTGTGAACCACCGCCATTATTTTATTAGCTGTCAGTTGGAACTAAGAACAGTAATTTAAAATTTAAATTGCAATCTTTTTATTTTGTTCCTCATACCTAACTGACGACTTGAATTTGAAATGCAGAAATAAAATAAAAAAGTAAGTATGTATGTAGGGTCGTATTTAAATTAGTATAACCTCATTTGCAAAAACTTACTGCCACGAATCGTCGTTTTACAAAAAAAACAATACCTTTTCTGTTTTTTTAAAGAACAGTACGGTACCCACGAAAATGCTGTTTAACCGTTTAACCGATTGTTTAATCTCACAGTACAAAAACAATAGCCGATCTCGAAAACTGTTATTCAAACGGCACAAATCTTTTTACCATTAAAAACACAGCAAAGAGCAATATCCGATAAAGGGTCAAGCCTTCTTACCTGCAAACTAACTCCGCTAGTACCGTTAACACTGCACACTCGCACTAAAACACTTAAAAAAAACAATTAGCTGAAGCAATATCACGACCGCCGACCACCGGTTGCGCCAACCGACTACAACACTCAACAACTACACATTCGCGCTCCGAGTTGCTCAGATAAGTGAATCTAGATAATGCAGTAAGGTAAAAGCGGGTAAAGGCACGCACACACGAGTTCAGTGACGTTGATGGAACGTATACTATAAATATTGAACGAACTGTGTCGACGATCTTATAGTTTCACATAATTTCTAGGTCAATTCACTTTGTTACTTTTTTTTAATTAATTTTTTGAAATAAATCCGACACAGAGTACACTTTCTGGAACGAAAATTGTCAAACACATGAACACTGTTGTGAATTTGTGATGGGCTGGCTAAATTCAACAGCCAATCAGATCAATTGACGTAAGTTGAATTTAGTCATACCTTAGATTTTCGTTCTAGACATTTTATTGTTATTTTGAGGAAAATGGTGATGAACATACTTTTCGACTTAAAAATTGACACATTTAATACTAATACGAGATTGACCCTAGTTTTTTATCTTCCTTTGTCATTCTTATTTCAAATATTTTAAATGTTTCATTCAAATAAAATATAATATTGTAACGAATTCGGAATCTGTGTGAACCGTCTCGGTCTAAACATTTGAATGTGGAATACAGTTACAACTCTTCTAAAGTTCGCCATTTAAAAATGGTTCCCAAGTACCTAACTGTATTTACGTTTGAATAAGTGAAACAGATTGGCTTCAATATTTACTCATGGATAATTGGATCTATTTGATTAAATAAACTTGTGTAGTTTTATTTTGTAACTGTACCTTTCTGTAGATATAACCATGGTAAAGTAATTGATATTACGGTTATTAGTTTGTAGTATGTCGAGTAGCCATGTTGGATTTGAGTGTATCCAGCCAACATTCCAATTATTTTAATTGGCGTTAAAATATTTTAGAAAAGTAGGGAAAATTAATGTCGTCGTGTTATTAAAACAATCAGGTATTTTAATTTATTAAAATTGCAAAAACGGAGATCACACTTGCAATGAAAACGAAAACGAATGATGTTAATTATTTAATTATCTCATTAAAATTTTAAATGAACAGATCACTTCATTATCACGTAACATAAATGGCGACTTGAAATTAGAACGCAGTTGTAAATAACGAACTAAAAATAAATATTTATCTACCATTTATTCATATAAATTGATACATTTTAGAAAAAGAAATTACGTGAACAATTTAACAAAAAACCTACTTATAAGTAAGAAATTAGGATTAGTAGGAAGGATTTCCTACTAATCCTAATTTCTTACTTCCGACTAATATTATAAATGTAAATTTTTGAGAGGATGCATGGATGGATGGAAAGATGGATGAATGGATGGAGGGATGCATGGATGGATGGAGGATTTGGTTAGAATTTCACGCTTAAACGGCTGAACGGATCTGGATAAAATTTGGCACTGAGGTAGATTGCAGTGTGGAATAACGCATGTTATATTAATGAGTATGCATTTTGTCCCCGAAAATTTTACGATTCCCGTGGGATAATACATCAAATTTGACACGGAAGGAGTCGCGGGCAGAAGCTAATATAATATACAGACATAAATAAATTTAAAAAATCACTAAAAAATTTTTCTTTTTTTCGTTACTTTCACAAAACGTAATTTTACTTGCCCCTAGTAATAGTAGTCTAAATGACTCTCAAAATAAATTGAAACCAAGGCACTCGTTGTGGATTGTTTCGAGCACAATATTGCACAGTTTACAACGCCACAGTGCACGTACTCTTCTCCGAGCTACGCCGAGCACCACGGTCGATGACTCGCCCGTCAGCCGTGAAAAATGTACCAGCTTCGAGTAAGTAAATAAGTAGGTACAACATGGTATAAAAAAAGATCTTTATGGCGCTTATTTCACTACCCACTTCACTACTATTTCTCTGACATTGGTAATGTCAGTGGCCCTTGACGCGGTTTAGAAACTCTGGCACTAGGGCGTGTGGAGTCGTTAGACCTTACTGCCCCCACGATAAAGAAGAAAAAGAAGTCTACTCAATCGGTACTACACTATCTCCTAGGTAAGGTAGTCTAATCTAAACTAATTATTATAAAGAAGAAATATTATTTTGTTTGTTTGTTTGTTTGCCGAGCAGGCTTCGAAACTACTGGACCGATTTAACTATTCTTCCACCAATAGATAGCTACATTATTCCTGAGTATCATAGGCTATATAAAATCACGCTACGAACCAAGGGAGCGGAGCAGTAACCAAAGACGTAAACTTAACGCGGGTGAAATAAGCCATGCGGGTGAAGTTGCTGGCAGTTCGCTAGCAACAGATAAAGAGATAGGCCCTACTGCTAGGTCGGGTGTTCCCGAACGCACTACCAATCTATCTCTGGACCTATCAATAGGGCGTACCAATTGGGTAGTGTAATACGCGCTTTAGTCAAATCTATAAAATGAAACCAAAAAATGCAGCTAAGACCGAGCATTACGCAATCACACCTCTAGTTTTTAAATATTAGCAAAAATTCTAAATTCAAAACGGATCGATATTTGAATTATGATTTTTGTTATTCGAACTAGAAGAAACCAGATTAATAATAAGTACCTCGAAGACGATAAGCTATAAAATTCTCCTTAAACTTTTTGTCAAATTATGCATCAGATAGATTATGTTACTGACGTCATCAGCATCAAGTGGAAACCTGGTTCTCATAACGTTCCTCACGTTGCAAGACATTCTTCTCAGAAATATATTTAAAAAAAATATACCATCACGCCTGTATTCCCCGAAGGGTTAGGCAGAGGTGTACTAATGTTCGCCGGTATATTTAAGTCCCATGTAATAGGGGGCGAGCCTATTGCCACTTAACCGGGCACAAATCCAAACTCCGAGCTGCTACTGAGAATTACATAGAAAAACCCAATAACACTTTTTGCTCGACCTGGGAATCGAACCCTGGACCTCTAGCGTAGCAGTCATGCTCAGGACCACTAGCCTGACGAGGCAGTTAAAAATAAAAATAAAAAAGTGAGAAATATATAAATTATACTTTATTCCTTGGTTTACAAAACGCAAATTGCAACAGTTAGAAATAATACCAGCCTATAGTTGCACTGCAAGGCAAATGCCTTTTCTCATGCAGAGAAAGCAAAAGCACGAGCAGTACTCACCACGCTCGCTCAAAGCAGATTGGCGATTTCAGACTTATACTAATTATAAGTCTAGGTTTCCTCTCAATCACGATGTCTAAGACTTAAGTAGAGAGGACTTATGGATTAAAACAGTCACATTGCCAATGAAATAAATATAAATATATACCACCACGCCTGTACTCCCCGAAGGGTTGGGCAGAGGTGTATCAATGTACACCCACAGTCCGCCGGTACATTTAGGTCCCATGTAATAGGGGGCGAGCCTATTGCCATTAACCGGGTACAAATCCAAACTCCGAGCCGCTACTGAGAATTTCATAGAAAAACCCAATAACACTATTTGCTCGACCTGGGAATCGAACCCGGGACCCCTTGCACAGCAGTCGCACTTGCGACCACGAGACCAACGGGGCAGTTCCAATTGCCAATGAACTTTACCGACAAACCATTGCATCAGCAATTTCATTGTTATTTTGAAAACCGCAAATGTTCCAAGAAATGTATGATTTTAGGGTTCACAAAGTCAAGTTCAGCTGCAACCGGTTACACTGGAAGCTAACCCCAACATAGTTGAGAAAAAGCTAGGTTGATGATAATAATGAAACTAAAGTTTCTTCTATGCGCCACGGAGCCCGCGTAAGCTTACTTACGGTACCCTAATTAAAAAAGAAAAGAAGGAAACCCTTGTAACTCGTTGATAAAGAAGGTTTCCATAGCTGAAAGAATTTTTGAAGTCGGTTAAGTAGTTTTTGTGTTTATGAATTACAAACAAAAATATATATTTTTTCTCTTTATAATTTTAATTACAAGTAGTAATACGTGGCTGTTGTAATTTTGCAGTTCCCAATCTAAGATGGCCAATACGTATAATAGTAGTAGAAGACAATCAAGTCAGTAGTCAATGTGACATAAAAAACCTAAGAAATAGCGGATAATAAGAGCACAGACTTCACAGGTTAATTAATAAACTATCATGGGAAACGAGAAAACCTTCCGTCATCGCGTGCGTACGCGCACTATTGTTTGCTGAAGATTTTCGAAGTATCTAGTTGATGACACTGTTTTATGTGGGTTCTATTGAGATAATATTGAAGTCTGATCACTTTATCTTGAGTGGTGGTGGAATAAGGAAGACTGCAATGGAAATTTTTATGACGGAGTTCATTAGAAGACGTAGCAGTTTTTAGATAAAATATTAATCGTACCTACTAAACAACAACACGGTCAATAACTGCCTTGTTATTATAGCCTAATTAGGTCCTAATAAAGTGCGACTACTACGCTGGCGGCTGGAGTTCTTGGGTTCGATTCGATTCCCAGTAACCAGTAATAAGCGCTTTAGTCAAATCTATATAAATGAATCTAAAAAGGCAGCTAAAAGCAGTTCTCATCTCTAGTTTTGAAATATTAAATTAAAATTCTAAATTCAAAACGAATCGATATTTGAATTGTGTTTTTTTTTTATTATTATTCCAATGAGATGCAAACATCAAACTAATTTTAGGTACCTCGAAAACCACAAGCTATAGGATACTTTTTGGCAAACTATGCATCAGATAGATTGTATGATTGAAATTTAAATCTGCGACTATTAATCTCTCGCCTTATTTAAAGGGAACTACTAATTGGGTAGTTTAATAAGCGCTTTGGTACTTGTATACACGAAATAACCTTTTTTAACATATAACATAGGCCATGGCACTCAGAAATAAAATAGCTTTCTGTAGGTGAACGATTTTTTGTAATAGGAATCGTACTCCCAGGGATAACCTCTCCTGCCGGGGCTGCAGGTTGTTCGAAAGAGATACCGCGCCCCCGGAACGCAAAGGGCACATGAAGGAACATAGACGGGTTTTAGTCAGTAAAAGTCTGACACTCCCTCCCGCCCCGCCCAGGGCGGGGGAATTAATTTGATGACTTCTTATCTTCCTACGTCATTTAACTTCGCCATTTTTTTTATTGCATTGACGCACTAAATAATTACGTGTTTAAAATTAACTGTTTTTGATGATTTATCAGAACTTGTAAACAGGCGATGTCGCTGAGTATTCCTTGGAGGCCTGTAAGTAACATTTCCTGTAAATGTTTGAAATAGGAATTCCCCAAGAGTTGAGCAAAATCGAAATATTCCTCAACCTCTCTCTTTCTTTGGGCACAGGGCTACTAAATGATGGTATTGAAGACTGACTTCGTTATATTTACACATTACATTCACAGAACGCAAAACGTACCTAAATATAAAAAAGGGTTTGTAAAAAGATACTTAATAAATCTGAAAGAAATCAATTTTTTCCATCATTGCGGCAGTTTTTTTGGTTCTGTTTTCTGGTTACCAGGAATCCTTCTGGTTCCGGAGATATTTAGGTTGACCTCCAATTTCTTAGTTTTAGGATAGCATAGGTATCTAAGACAGCTCTGTGCAAAATGAACTGTACTACATGCAGCTTACTAAATACATTGCTAAATCGATATTGTAAAAGCTTATAGAAATAAGCTTTTACAATATACCTTTAGCTTTAGATAAAGCTAAAGGGTTTGTCTGATTGTTTGGACTCCCAAATCTCCGAAACTACTGGTCCGATTCTGAAAATTGCTTTGCTAATTGGAATCTACGTTATCTCTAAGGGCTACAGGCTATTTTTATTATTATTAAATATTCCGTAAGAAATATGAACGAACGAGGCGAAAGTAGTATGTCAGGATCGTAGCAGGTGGCGTTCTGTGGTTTCTGCCTACCCCCATGGGAAAAAGGCGTGAGTTTATGTATGTATGTATTCCGTAAGAAAATTCACGCGGGAAAAACCTAGTTTCTAATAAAAAATAGTGTTTAGATTTCATCACAGGGGTTATTAGTTGATTACATTTACTTTACAATATCTTATTATTTGCACTTACATAATAAAGATAAACTACAAACAATGATATCAAGAGGAAAGCGTGACATGTGTAGGCAATAGCGCAAGTCTTGCATACCTACGCATGACGTAAAATTAATTAAATGTTTGTCAATATTTTGAGTACATTATTTGATTGTTCTATCTTCTATCTGGAGGCACGTTGGCTCGTTGCGTAGGTTCTCGAGAAAATATTATATTTTCATTGTTATCAAACGATAAGACAGTTTTTTTTCTGTCTGGCTTCCACCTGAAAACATGTTACTTTAAGCCGGCGTAGAATTCGTTGGAATAGAATTTTGTGTACATTGTATAGTGAACTTTATGTACATTGTATAACTTAAAAGACTGATCGTTCGTCTTTCGATGAATTCTCATGGATTCCGGAGAATGTGATCCTACGAAATTCTAAGAATACATGCGCAATGAGGCTTCCTTTCTGCGGTGGTGTGGGTTAATTGGCTTAATTGTCGTAATTATTAAACTGCCTCGTTAGCCTAGTGGTCCTAAGCGCGACTACTCCGCTGGAGGTCTCGAGCCTATTACATGGGACGTAAAAACATTCCGGCGAACTGTGGGAGTACATTGGTTACACCTCTGCTTAACCCTTCAGGGAATACAGGCGTGATGGTATGTGTAATGGGTTATGTGTATTAAAATAAACGTAGCTAATTTAAAAGGTGGATGGAAATATTAAACTAATGTTTTAAAGAAGTAAAATTGTTGGTTAAAAAGAGGTGTGTTATATGTTCTTCGACGTATCTGTCTGTGGCATCATAGCTCCGAAACGAAAAGACCGATTTTAATGAGATTTTTTATTGAAAACTGATTTTTTTGTATGAGATAATCTCTGAAAGTACCAACATTATTTGGAACCCTCACATTTATACTACTCACAATACAAAAATTTACTATACGTTTACTTATTTGTTGTTTTTTGTGCACCGCATGAACTGGGTCAATTTGATATTTTTTTCAGCCTTCATTTAGCAAAAAGATGTGGTGATCGACAACCCTATAGAAATAACAAGAAGTGGTAATTATAAACGGGGCAACCACCTGCTTATAACGTCAATGCTTACGTTATAGTGGGCGGAAAATGTTTAAGAATCCTTAACCAATGACGTAGATAGAATGAACAGTGTTGTGTGTAACTTTATCCGCACTTACCTACCTACTTTTATTATTCTTTAGGTGCTAACTCATCTTCTGCTTAGCCTTTTCCGAACTACGTTTTTTTTTATCGATGTAAAATCATCTAATGTCTTTTCCCGCCCTAGGCGGGGCGGTTGGGAGTGTCAGACTTTACTGACTAAAACCCATCAATGTTCCTTCTTGTGCCCTTTGCATTCTGGGGGCGCGGGGACTCTTTCGAACAACCCGCAGCCCCGGTCCGAACTACGTTGGGCTCGGTTTCCAGTCTAACTGGATGCAGCCGAAGCTGATTTCATGAAGCGACTGCCTATCTGATCTCCAGAACCCAGTTACTGGGCAACAGGATACCTCTTGGTAAGAATGGTTGTCAGACTTCCCGGCTTCTAACTATTCGTAATTGTTGAAGATCTTTGAATGACAGCCAAGACCAACGGCATACGTGCTTTCCGCTTTGCTTGTGACTTAGCACCCCCAAATGTGATTTTAAAGATGTTTCACGTCAAAAATACTAATTGTCTTCAGTTATTTGTTTAGTAGTTCTT
Source organism: Caradrina clavipalpis (assembly GCA_932526535.1). Taxonomy (NCBI): domain Eukaryota; kingdom Metazoa; phylum Arthropoda; class Insecta; order Lepidoptera; family Noctuidae; genus Caradrina; species Caradrina clavipalpis. The sequence continues at coordinate 4,642,950 of OW052099.1, read as the reverse complement.
TTACGACTTGGCTATTTTATCGGGCTCTGATTGCTATTTATCGGCTTACCTTACCGGTATTATTTGTCAGTTTCGATAAGTGTATAACTATCTTAATTACCATCATCCACGATTGTTTTTTTTATTTACTTTTTGTTAGCCTGTTCTGTGGCACTCCTGGGCAAAGGTCTTCCTCCGCTCCTTTCATCTTTCACGACTCCGTCCTCCGTCTTTTCAGTTTTTGAGGAATTTATATAGCTCATCCCGCCATCTCCTTCGTAGCCTGCCTCGACCCCGTCTTAACGTATTTTGTTACTGCTCCGCTCCTCTGTGTCGTAGCGTGATGTTATATAGCCTATTAGCCCTATACCATTCCTCATTAACCAGGCTATTGCATACAATATAATTTTTGCAATACGACTGTTACTTCCAAAGACAAGCGCATTTAAACAAACACATACAAAAAAACCTTTTCAGCTTTGTAATATAATTAGTATAGATAAGATAACCTATAACAATAAAACTAAAACAATTCAGCATCAAAATATTCTTTAACTTTTTCGTAAGAAACTTGTAACCCTTGACCCATTCCTTTTTTAGTCACAAAGCGAAGCAACTTATGTAGTACCTTCAATTTTGTGACCTTTACAGTTCAGGTCCAAGATGAATCAGTGTATTATTACTAACTCAGTAATAAAGCTTCTTCGTTATGCTTGCTTTTTAAAGCCTACTTAGGTTTTAAAAAGCAAGCATAAAGAAGAAGCTTTAAAAGCCGAATTCCTTGCTCTTTCTTCTAAAGAGAAAGACTTACCTATGTTTTGTTCACTAGTTTCAACTTTGCAACTGAGCGACTTTTTGGCAATTCAAAAGTACCTGTAAATGATTTATTTGCATGGCAAACAAGCCGATGGCGGCCCACCTGATGTTAACTGGTTATCGCTGCCTATAGACATGTGCAATATCAGAGGTTTTGCAAGCGCATTCCCATCCCAGCACAGAGCATGTCAACCAGTAGAGAGATCATTGGCAAGTTTTTGTTCTAAATCAAAGTCACCAAAAAACGGCGGGGGGAGAGGTAAGAATTGCCTGCTGTGATTGGGTAACGAATTGAAAAACAAATGACAACTGATTATCTAGGGATTCCAAAAATTTACTTTAAAAAACATCGATATCGATAATTCTTTGACTTTTTAGTAGCATAAGAATTTGTTCGACACAGAGATTTCAGATTCGATTTAGAAATAAAACAAGTGTTTATTTACAAGATTTAATCTATATAATCTGTACATACATACAAATAAATTAATAAAACCAGTGTAGGCAAATATAGAGTAGGAACTGATGTCCTATATAATCGGCGTCTCTTAGTTTTTAAAATTTCAAAGCAATCTGATGTGAAATGTCTAGAACATACGACACTACACTTTGTTGGAAAAAAAATATCTCTATTTGTAACTTTTATCCACATTTCTTTTTTCTTGTTGTTATCGTTGGGAAATCTGCAAATTTTAATGCATATAAAATAGGTTTTCAGAACTGAGGCCCCCTTCTCATGACATTGGCGTTAACTACAGCACGTGAGCAAACGCACGCTTTCAGTCAATCTTAGTCAAAAAATAAACTTTATAACGTCTGGTTTATATACTGGCCTATTAAAAACATAATTGTCTAGAAATGCAAATATTCAAAAGGGTTTTATTTTTGAAATTGAATATTTTCATGGAATTTATACGCATTTGGGGCCAACTTCGAGATATACACTATCCTTAAAAAAAAACATTGAAATCAGAGTACACAGTAAAAAGTTAGTCGTGGTCAGACGCAAAAAAAAATTCGAATTGAGACTTTTCTCCTTTTTTTGGAATCGGTTAAAATACTTTTTCATATAACTTATACTAAATATTGTGTGAAAGGCAGGCATAGATATAGTTTCATACTATTATTTCAATATATTATCCTTTTTCTGCACATTTGTGAGCAAAGCAAAGGTCATAAGCATGTTTTAAAATAAAGCGATAAAAATACAAAAATGAAAAGTTTACGTGGATACATTTTAAATTATATCGATATAATCGTCGCGATGTTGCGAACAACACTTGCGAGAAAAAAGCGAAAAGAGTGCAAATAGGCAAATCAGTGTACCAAAAAGAGACAGAAATGCGATCGTTCCAGTATTTAATCGTTCCAGGAATATTACTCATTTTATTTTTCATTTTTAATAAAATAATAATAAATGGAGTAGAAAATCACTTACCTGTGGAATGATATCCCATCTTTTGAGTAACTGGAAGTGGAAGTGCACTTTGCACACCATTTAATAGCACAACTAGGCATTATTTTTCGTTGTATTTGTTTCGAAAATAAGAGCAAGTGACATTAGTACATCAACTTACAATTGCTGTGACAGACCAAAAGACACTAGTAATAGCTTATGATGTGTGACCGCGGTAGTCCCGCATGCGCTCTCTACTGGTTTTTCTGCTCGTTGCATCCCAGAGACAAGCCGGGGCTGCGTGTTATTCGAAAGAGATACCGCGCCCCGGAACGCACAGGGCACAAGAAGGAACATGGATGAGTTAGTAAAAGTCTGACACTCGATCTCACCCCACCCAGGGCGAGAGAAGTCATTTGACGATTTCCGATCCGAAAAAAAAATCCTAGAGACAAAGTTAAAAGTCTCATGTGCCTGTAATTACACCGGCGCCTATACCCTACTAACCATACTTTACTGTCTAGTGGTCTAGTTGGTGCTATGCTAGAGGTCTTGGGTTTGATTCCCAGATCGAGCAAAGTGTTTTATTAATTTTTATTCAAACGGAACAACAAACAGCCACAATTATTATTGGGTTTTTCTATGAAGTTCTCAGTAGCAGCTCGGAATTAGGATTTGTGCCCGGTTCATGGCAATAAGCTCGCTTCCTAGTACACGGGTCCTTAGCATACCGGCGAACTGTAGGTGTACATTGGTACACTTCTGCCTAACCCATTAGAGAATTCAGGTATGATAGTATGTATGTACCTATGTATAATTAAAATTTTGTAATATGTCAAAATGGTAATTAGTTTAAATAATCAGGTAGGACCCCAAGTACCTACTATAAACCCAGAGCCCCCCGCTAATTCCAAATCCGCCTCTGCCTCTTTGTGATGAAACGTTACGCTTAAGTGTTACGAGTGGTGTCCACTACGTTTGTTTTGCTAACTGTGCTTCACATTTGCATAAAATTAGCCACTACTACAAAGCAGAGAGAGTTCACTATTCACATTGAGGTCATAATAGTGATGTCGCATAACATCTTACATAATTTCGAACACACTACTTGGTGCTATTTTAAACTTTATGCTGATAGTAATAAAAAACCATGTTCAATGTGGTATAACTACAGGTCTTCAACCAAGTCAAAGGCCGTTACTTCCTGTGCGTTACTAAAGTCAAGAAACTGTTCCGCTCACCGATCAGGACGCGCTCATGTGATGTAGAGGAACTTGGGAATAAGTGCATAAAAGTGGAAAAAAAGACACGTCACGCTGAGTTGCGATATTTCTTTTGTGAGCTTCGGATTTTCTTTGTATGCTTATTAAACCCGAGGTTGAATCACTGTGATGCCTTATGCATCAGTTAAATAATTTTATTGATAATTTTATGTTTTGATTTTATTTGAGATGGGTTTGTTCTTGACTCTAGCCTAGTTATAGTTCATTCAGTATGCATTACCTATGCAGAATTTTTCTGACAGGTAGGTAAATCTTTCAGAGAACGTTGGAATAGATATAAAATGTATACCTACCGGGATATTATGTTTGAAATATCTTTACCTGACTACCGTACGAATCAAGTCGCGGATAGATAAACCATAATTTCCATTAGTTCGTTTTCTAAGTTTGCGCCAGTTTTATTTTCACAAGATTGGGAAGTGTCTCTTTGCCTTTCAAAGAGAGGTATGTAATGAACTGAAATCAACCTTGTGGCAGGTAGATACTAGCATCAAAATCTATGTCAACCATGTTGGTAGACTAAATATTTTTATCAAAATTGTTTATCACAAAGATGACGTGTTATTTACAATTCTTGACCTAAATATAAGCCAAAAAAACTGTGAGAAACTTCGAAATATTTTAATTATGGTGAAACCACATTATATAAAATACTCCGTAGTAAAGTACTGATAACTAAATGATAACAGAACATTCTACCTCGTCTCAGTAAGTAAATTAAACATCATTCACCTCAAGATTGACGTAGGTAGTACCTACTATCAAAATCTTTCTTAGAACACAATTATGTTTGCATTTTGACAAAGATTAGTAAACACGTCATTCAGATAAAATACCTGTGTATCATCGTTTACTAGGATTATCTTTTTAACAATGGATTAGGTTGTATCGTTAAAATTGTGCGGGGAAATGGGAAAAAAAAACAAAATCATGTATACCGAGTGTTGTGTGACGTCATTAAAACTGTTCTCATGAATGTTCTGTACCTACCTGTGTGTTTTTAACATTTTCCGATTTTGTTGGCACAGTTCACTTGCGTTAGTTAGAATATTAACTGCCCCGGCAAAAAGTGTTATAGGGTTTTTCCATTACAATTTCCTCAGTAGGTACCAGCCCGGAGTTTGGAAGTTGGTGGTGTGACAACCCCGTGCCTCGGAAAGCACGTAAAGCCGTTGGTCCTGCGCCTGATCTCTCCCTAGTTGCCGGCTTGGCATCCCATCGGACTATGAGAGTGAGGGAAGAGGGGGTGCACCTGTGTTTGCGCACACGATTATGCACTATAATATCTCCTGCATACTTGGTTAGTTCACATTGAGATTGGCCGCCGTGATCGAAATCGGTCTGGAGAATTACATTTTATTTTACAAACTATAGAACCTAACGGCCAAAATCTCAAAGGCAACTTAATTTGTCTTATGATACTGTTGGCGCAGTGGCTGAGCAATTGGCTGCTGCGCTGCAAGTCGTGTGTTCGATTCCCGGAACAACTATTTGTATGGCCTATACATATAATAGATCCGTGTCCGGCTGTTTGTGTAGGGATACACTTTAAGGGGTATTGATAGCCGCGAGACGACTCCCGGCCACCGTAGACGCGTGTCTGTGGACGGTGAGCAATGGGTAGCTCACCGTCCGTACGTTCACTAACGACAGACCGTGTCGACGGAGCGTTCGTGTTCCACGCGCGCCTCAAAGAGATGTCAGCAAATTTGGATGGGGCCACTGAGGGCCGATGCCTGCCGGGGCTGCGGGTTGTTCGAAAGAGATACCGCGCCCCCGGAACGCAAAGGGCACATGAAGGAACATAGACGGGTTTTAGTCAGTAAAAGTCTGACACTCCCTCCCGCCCCGCCCAGGGCGGGGGAAGTTATTTGATGATTTCCCGTCTATAAAAAAAAAAAAAAAAAAAAAAGGGGTATTGACGCGACAAAGATACAATAAAAAAAAACAACTAATAGATGTATGAGATGGCCCCCATCTCATACAAGGTAGGGGGTTCACAACCATGAATAACTTTCCTTGATATTTCCCAACAACTAATATTTAATTAACACAGCATGCGCAACGCAACCTAATGAGGAGTGATAAAGAGCAACCGGGGCAAACATTTGCCCATAAGTAGGTGAGACCATAGCATGCGAGCCAATACATTCATTATAAATAACTGTTTATATTAGAGGAATGAACGAGGTATTTCCCCGTTTCTTAAAAATTAATTATTTGAATAACAGATGTTGAAAAGTACACAACAGACAGCGTTACTAATAGGTTCTTATTTTTAGTTAGTAATTAGTTAGTTAAGGCTTATGGCTTATACCAAATAATAATAATACCAGCTTATTATTGACCCCACATAAATATAAAAACTGTGATTGACCCACTGCAGGGCAAAAGCCTCTCCCCTGCAGACAAGGCACGTGTTTTAATTACCACGCTTGCTCATGGAGGATTGTCGTTTTCAGACTAATATTAATTATAAGTCCCAGATAAACTTAGAAAGACTGACTTCATATGTACATATGAATTAGAAAACGACACACTTGCCTATGCCTGGGTACGAACCCACAGTGCGCATGAGAGCATGTGAGGATGTGTGTGTGTGGCCACTGGGCCATCACGACTTATTATAGTAGGATTATGAACGATTTCCACCAACCGGGCGGCATCGAAGCGCATTTACTCTGTGGTATAGAAAATTCAGGCTTCTACATAATAGTTAAGGTTCATGTTTGCATAGAATTTACACTGCCTGGAACTCATCATACATTAATTAGGCTTTAGTTCTGCCGAAACTGGTTTGTCTCGACACTGATTGCATTTTGGTACCTAATCATTTTTTAACGTAAAATAACGGAGCTCTCATATACGCAAAACACATTAAAATAATGTTAGCTTTGTAACGTTTTTTTTTTCTAACATCAAGTACCTATATTAAATGGGAAATCAATCAAAAGGTGTGTACCCATCTTTAACGAGTCATCACTTTAATGATATCTCAAGTATTTACTAGTTATATTGAACAAGTTTATAAAGAAACATACGTCTTATAGTCATACTGAACAAGTTCATCAAGTGTTTCTTGATACTTGTAATTTGACGTCAGACTTCGTCATTTACTGTTCTTCAACACTAATAGGTATTTTGAGCTTATAATCTGTTCGGGTAATTGCAAACATTTTTTTTCTTAAATCTTTATGTTTTTGAAAATTTTTTGAAGGACGCAGACTTGAATGTCGTATGATTACTGTGTTTGATTAAGCTTGGCAGTTTAATTACTGCTTGATTGATTGATCCTTTAAGAATACCTTCAGAATTTTATACAAATAATCAACGCAAGTACCTTTCAACTGGGTTGCTGATTCACGTTTTCCGACTGAACGTCATCATCATCATTATATGAGCCGAACGACTTCCACTGCTGGACATCTGGACATAGACCTTCCCTGAAGATGCCTCAATGACCGGGCGCGTTTCCATCGATTTCCCGCGACCTTGGCCAGGTCTTCGGTCCACCTCGTCCGACCAAGGCACAAGGCGCAGGGTTCTAAGGCCTTCCCACACTGCGCACTCCGGTACCACAAACCACACCCCCCACCTAGGCCGTTCGTTCTACAAACTATCATTGCCACTTCAGTTTCGCAATTTTGAGAGCTATATCGGTTGTCTTAGTTCTTCATTTCTGATTCGATCTCGCAGTGTAACCCCGAGCATAACCCTCTCGAGGTATACAAATCAAACACAAAATACGATCAAAAAATGAAAGATTTATTTACTTCAGTAACAGTCTTAACGTTAGCTCTTAGCGTAAGCCCTAAGCCCCGCCCCGGGGCCGCAGGAAGATTTCGGCCGTCCACACACTTCACGGCTAAGTAAAAAAGTGCTATCTGAAATTCTTGGTGAAAACTATTCACACAAACTGCGGCTAGCCCACTAAGACCAAGTCTAGGGGTTCCACCGCAGTAATGCACAGTCCATTGACCGTAGCACTATGAATATCACAATGTGGTTTCTTACAAACCCAGCATTGTACATCAAGCACTGAAAACCTGCCGATCTTTGGGGAACTTGGCCTGTATATCCATCGACACTGCGGCCCAACTCACCCACAAACTATAATAGAAATTAATAACGACTATTTACAAATAACAAAATCAATTCAAATAATAAATGTTATGTTATCATTCTTTTTTTTTACTATTTTCAAGAAGATAATTAAATAGTAGTGAATACAATGGAGATATTTTTTTATACTACAATTAGTATCTCGTTAGATTTGAAAACAAACCCAAATTGTTTGGGTAAGAAGGCTATTGAATACAATCGAATAGGCATTACACAAAATCACATGTACACTACAGATTGATATAATTGATGTTGCATCATGCCTAAACACCACTATTTTTATAATTATTGCAAATGCTTGGAAACATTACACACAACTATTACATATTTTTCAAAGACATATTTCATACAAGAACTTTTCAAAAGATGAAGCAAAGACAAATTTTTGTTTTTTTTTTACGGTTATATTTTTAGCTATTATGATTTATTATAAATTATCGAACGAAGTATTACCGTAACATGCGATAGTTATATTATTTATATGAAGATAGCTTTATCATTAAATACAACTGAGGAAAATGCCGGTTGACCATTTTTAAACCTTATTACTTTGACTGTAAGGGTGAAAAATGGTTCACCGCGATTGTCCGCACTTGTACATACATACATGCTTTTGTATGTGTGTATAATTCGCTTTTACGGTATTACCATCGTACACCAATCTAACATAGTAAGTACAAGCATAGTGACAGTATATTCTAACAATCTACAATATACGATCAATACTCTATAATTATTGCACATCATTGATTCATCTTGACAACAAAAACCTTTATTTTTCTTTTTAAATGAATTGTTTTTTTTTTTAGGAACTTATTTTATACATTTCAAAGCGCTAAACAATCGTGCAAACAAGACATACATAAAAAAACGAGTACAAACTTTCTTCCGTCGCGAAATCTTCTTAATATTTTCATGAATTATTCTTGAGCCTTTAACTGGCTGGAACCCTCTCAAGTAGAGAGAATTCTAGGCATATACCATTATAATATGGTGATGATGAAATCATAATGTGGAGTTTTTGGATTTTCTTGAACCGGACATTGGATATAATTATGTCTGTATTGATCTTCCAACATGGTTCTTGCTTATTGGCCACTCCAGTCGTAAACTTGGTCCATCTCAACATTCTTGAATGGTTTTGCAGATTTATTTAATTCCTTTATTATGAAGCTATATTTCATAACTGGATAGAACTTGACATTATTCTAATGAGTTCTGGTTATAAATATTCATGATTTTGTGTAATTTTGGGTTGTATGTTTCTTGCTTGAGCATGTTTTTTCAATCAAATTTCTTTTTTCTGTTGAAAAAGATTTTCTCATTTCCAGATAAATATTCCGAAATACATTTTCAACATTTCCAATCAGTTATTTTTCATAATCTTATTCATATGTATTTTCAATTCTTCATTCACCAACAAATCATTTCTTTCACACTTCGCGGCAGTAAAATTCCACAAGTCCACAGATGAAGCGAGCATAAAAACTCCTTTCACTTATCCATAGATAAACTAGACGACAAGAGTCATATTTTAACTAAAAAAAATAGTTATTTATTCTTCGTAACTAATATGTACACAGCCTTATTTTAATGTTTTGAGTTCACTTTACAAATGCTTCGGGAGGGATCTTCCCTTCTGAATTTAATTGGTTGAAAACGAATAAGGCTCTTTGGAAATCCCATCCTGTTTGTTGTAGGCAGCTGAAAAGAAAATAAAGTTTTGTTAAAAAAGACATCCTTATTAATTTTCTTTTTTTTTAATTAAATAAAATGTCTGAAATAATAGTAGCCTAAGTTACTTCTTATAACATCAGCTGTCTGCGAGCTAAAGTTCCGGTGAAATCGGTTCCGCCATTTCAGAAATCAGCAGGACCAAACAGACAGACAGACAAAAAAATTGAAAAAAAAAATTGATATAAGTAAGTGCCTTACATACTTTCATATGCATTTAATGAAAAGATGTTAATTTGGAATTATAGACACTTCAATTTTAGCTATTTGTGTAGATGTATTGATAAAGATAGAACAGAATTCATATAACATGATCCGCCCAGTAATTTAATCGCTGATGATTAACCTTTAACGCCACAGTCGCGTATAGCCAACGAATGCAGTTTCATAAAACATGCAGTTTAATAAAAAATTCAAGTTTCTTGTCGTCTATAGACGATTGTGGCATGTTGGGCACGTTTTCATCTGTCGGCTATACACGACTGTGGCGTTCAAAAGGTTTAATGGGCATTATTACTTATTGCAGGTACTCACTTGATGCTCCAATGGTCGTTCATGCCGGTCTGCTGGCTGAGCATGCCGAGCATGATCTTCTGCGTGTCGTCGTGCGACGGTGGCGCCACCATGCCGGGTGTGGGGGTGGGTGCAGGCGTCGGCGGTGTGGGCTCTACTGCCACGCCGCTGGCGAAGGCTTTGTCTTCCTGGGTTTTAGAGATTGGTTGTATTTACTTGTAATTATGTTAACATGAATATATTATTATAAATTTCGTCATTAACGTTTAATATCTCTAAATAATGTCATCTTCTATGTACTTAATTTATTTGACTGGCTGTCTAGAACATTTTTCTTTTATCTCGGGGATGTCTTCATTTATACCTACCTCAGTCAGATCTGGTAGGATTGGTGGGTTATATAGGACTACTACCAACTAGAAATCCCAAGGTGTTCTAGACCTTGTATCATCGAGAGCACAGATAGCAAGAACTGTTGAAGTAATTTTCAACCCTAAAATAAAATAAAAGAACGTCGACTTTCTCATCTATGATTCGTATCTATACTAATAATGAAGAGTTTGTTTGTTTAAACGCGCTAATCTTAAGAACCCCTGTAACATACCCCGTTTACCAAGTAAGCCACGGACAATTGAAGGTAGCCTATATAACGTCACGCTACGACCCCAGGGTGCGAAGCAGTAATCAAAGACGTTACTAAACCTAACCTCGGGGTATAGCTAGTAATAGAAAACGACACTAACCTGTTCCTTAGTAGTATTAGTGATAAACAGCATATCGTTGATGATGCAGAACCCGCCACCAGCATTCGGCACAATCACGAACGTTCGGTGGAACGAGCGAACCGGGTTCCCGCTCGTCGTCGTCTCTTTGTAGACGCCGTTCATTGTCAGAAGGATCATGGCGGGCTGTGGGAGGTGACATGATGTTAGGATTGAGCTTAGTTTTTGCTAATGCGAGCCAATTCATAGTACCTCAATAATTAAATTAATCACGTCCAAACTAAATCGGCAAATACATGCTAATTATACATTCAACACTCACGTTTAAAATAGATTTAAAATTAATCATCGTTCAACATCCAAAATCGTTACAATTGCTGAGAAAACTGGGACAATTTTTGACGTGTGTTGACGCAATTCTTTATGTACATGTATGAAAAAGTCCTTGTAGTCTACACATGATTGCGAATAGCCGTTTTATGTTATAGTAAAATAAATTTATTAAATTAAAATTTGCCAAGGACGATGGCTACAAGATTCACTTAATCGTCAAGGCTCAAGAAAGTCGTTATTCAGGGTATATGGGAGAAAAAAAAGATGAAACACTGGCAATAGCCATGGCTAGATAGCCATCATCATTAGCATCATATCAGCCGCAAGACATCCAATGCTGAACATAGGTCTCCCCCATAGATTTCCAAAAGGACCGGTTGGAAGCGGCCTGTCTCCAGGGTCTTCCTGCGGTGCTAGCCAGTCATGTCTTAACCAAAACTAATCTACTTACAGTAAAAATAAGTAAATCAACAGCGAATCCCATGAGGTCATGCGTGGTCTTCGGCAGGTCCGACAGGAACGAGACGACCTGCAGCCTGCCCGCGCGCAGGTAGCGTCTCCGGGACTCACGCTCCGTGATACGCATGATATTGCGGCTGTTCGTAATGTACGAGTTTAATCTGGAAATTGAAGGGATGTTTATGTAGATTTGAGTTGACAAAGAATTAAACGAATAGAGGATTATTATTGATTTGTGTTAAGAATCACGAGCATAGTTAACTCCTTGAATTTGACGAGAATGCAAATCAACGCCTTGTATATTTTAGTTAGAATACAAGAAAATGCTATAGATGTTGAAGTTTTATATCTCAATAGCAAACTTGAATAAAAATATATTTATGTTTAGCAAAATAATATTAAAGAGATTAGAAAGTTAAGTGCAAAATACAGCTGTTTTCGATCCTCCTTAAAAAAGAACCCTGTTTGTCTCCTAATAAACAGGTTGGTTTACTTTTTTTATGAAAACTAAATGAACGAGTCAAAATCTTGTCCTCTTGACTCGCAGACTATGAAATCCATGAAAACAACGTGAACTATGACGCTGTAATTTGGCAGCTATAAGACGTATACGTCAAACAAGAGATGGGATTAGATTAACTTTGGCATCCACGCGGCTAAAATCGCAGGCAAAAGCTAGTGACATAAAATACTTACAAACAATAAAAAACTTCAATATTTTATACTCCCAACAAACAAAAAGGCAATATCAACGTACCTTTGAGTAGCAGCATTCCTACTATCATTGGTGAGGTAGCTAGCAGCCATGGACATCGTCGCATGCTCATGGTAAGCCTCAAGCAACGGCTGCCTTGACTCAGCATCATAGATCGCAAAGTACTGAGTTAGAAACTCGCGGACTAGGTCCTGGCCTGCCGGGTCTACCAAGAATGATTGCTGGCGTGGTGGTAGGTGCACGTCTTCAAGGACATCGAAACCGATTGCAGGGGGCAGGTCCACTCCATCCTGTTAGACAATTGTGGTTGTGTGTAGCTGTTTTAGAGGGTGAGGGTTGATAGAAAAGAAGAGAAGAAAGAAGAGTGAGTAAGGGGTTAGTGTTCTTCTGTGAATGATGTTGAGCAAGTTAGAAAAACGGGGTATGGCTTTTTTTTTAACTGACCTTGATCCTAGACTAGTCCAATTCTGACTTATAAATAAATTAACATCATGCCACATTTTTTTAAATGCACTGTGATAATAATCATGTTGCTGTACGTAATCATACATAATCATCATCAGAGGAGCTCTGATTACACTATGACAAACACGGAATTAAAGCAGTCAAGATACTCCATAAATGTACACTGAAGCAAGATCTTGTATGAGAGTTAATTTTGCAGATCTTAAGATAATTTATAAGTTACCCGGTTATAAAAACAATTATACTATTGCCGCTTTACTTGCGCAGTGTCATAGCCAATCAGAGTTCACATCATACCGTTATCTGCCAATTGTTGATAAAAGAACACCACAATTTAGCTGGACAGCGCAACCAAACCTGCCACACAGTACAAATATTTTAAATGTGAAGAAAAATGTCCTGAATTCTGTTACTCACCAGTTTCGTCAGCTTGGGAAACTTCTTCCGCACATCGCTGGAGACAACAAACAGTATGGCAATGGCATGAAACATAAATCTCTCTGAAACTCACATATCAAGTTAGTTTCAGTATAACAGGGTATAAATAAGACAAGCTATGGAATATGTTTACAGAAATCTGACCTTTAAGGACATCGCTCACTGTAAAAGCACTGCTCTGATACGACAAATACTTTGCCATTTAAATTAGGGCTTTATATCGGGTGCATTATTGTATATTTTACAATGAGAAGATAAAAAAGATGTAGGGTCGCGGTCGGTGCACGCGTGCACCGCAGGGCCGTGTGACAGCAGTACTATTATATTGAGCGATGACTTTAATTTCGAGACACTAGTAATGACAACCATTTAAATTTTGACAGCGCAACGTCCATTGCTTTTTCACGTTTTTATGAGCAAAAATAGACTTGCTCCACAACTATGTCAACGCAATGTATGTTGTTGAAGTGTCAAAATGAAAACCATAGTCATTAAAAGTGACTTGTTGGCAGAAGTATAAACAAATGAATGGGGAGTTTTATTTAAGTTCTTTAGCTTGTCCAATTTATACCCTATGCACATAAAAATAAGAACTGCATGTATGTTTCTTTGACTCAATTTATGCAACAGCCTCTATGCCCGATGTTTTAAGCATTGCATACTTGCTTTTAATGTATCCTACTTGTATTTACTTTTATTATACTGATAAAATGACTAATAGCTACTTCTTAGTCCTTAACATAAAATTTAATTGTCAAGTGTGAATAGGACTATAGCATTATTAGTTTCAATCATCTATCAGTTATTTTATCAGATAATTATTATCCATGTATAATAAAATGTCTATCGGCATAGTTTATTCGTAGTTACGAATACAGCATATTGAAACAATAGCTACAATTCGGCCGACGTATCTTGACGATCCTGAAGATAGCCAGTTGGCTGCGCAGTAGACAATTTTGTTCCTAATGGATCTTTCCATTGCCGCAGCCAAACAGCTAACTTCAGAACCTCCAAGATACGTCTGCCGCACTGTAATGTGTATCTAAATGTTGGTAGAGTCAGGGAAATTAATTGTTTAGCAGATTGACCCAGGACATTGCCGTGTTATAGCTATCTTAAAGGATTGTATACGAGTAACAACACTGTGATTTGAAGTCAATTTGTTAAGCAATAATTTTCCTTGATTATTTGACGCGTAATTTCCCGATGAGTGAGCAATGTGTAATATATTCCGCCTTACAAAACTGGGTTTATTTTTAGACCAGGTACCATCGAACCAGTTTATAAATTTCGAACCTTATTCTATCGTAATCTTCTTATTACAAAAACTGTTTCGATCGTTTTTTGGTCTAAAGATAAACGCTATTTTGTATAAAATGAATTCAAGAAAGCAAATCATAAATGACAAGCGTGATAGAATAGAGGCTGTGTACAATATATTGATACATTTTGAATCAAAATGACAATGGGCGAATATAATCCAAGCGTTGCCAAGGATGAGTGATATACTAAACAAAAGTGTATAATGTAGCCATCAAGATGTTATTATAGACTTTCTTTATTTTAGTTTATTGTCGAATATGTAATTATAGCTTTTGCTTTGTTTTTAGCTTGCTTAACGCTACTACAGCGAACACTCCAGAACCGAAGTTTATACAATACGAACTAAGTGTTCCAGTTTACTCTATAATAACTTCAGATGCAAAAACAGTATTTCTAAGGACTCGAAAGCTCTTGGATAGATTTTGATGCCTTTCTGCGACTTCGAAGACTATATTGTAGCCTTTCGTATGGTATAATATGTTATATCCTTGGCGACGCTTGAGTCAACTCCCATAAATGTTTGCCAATTGTCCTTTGGCTTAAGGTTTAAAAGAACCAATATTTTTTATTTTCAAAGAAACATTTTAATACTTATTTAGTTTTCAGAATGTTTAATTTGTTTTGTATTACTTCGAGCACAAGACACAAATTTCCTCATACGCTCCTGCGTATGAGGAAATTTGTAACTATAAACGCAAGCTGTTCCACGATTCTAAGATATCAAAAACCGGAATGCAAGATGTCATCACTGAGATAAATGTTGTGAAACAAGAATGATTAAATATTTATGCAAAAATTGGGTGCAGTTTTTACAATAAGTTATCCTTATGAGCCATAAGGACAACTAAAATTACGCAATTCTTGGCAATTTCTACACAACATTGGAATTGCCGTAACATACTCAACGTTACCGAATCGTATTAGATTATCAAAATTGCCAATGATATTAGGAATTCGGAGAGATCACGGTACAGACATATTTTTGTGAAAACACTCCCTAAATTCTTTGACAAATAATGAGCTTTATCTAAGTCTGAGATACAAAAAAAAAATTCTTTGAGAGTGCCATCACTTTCCACTAGTTTCTGAAAATCTATTCATATACAGGAAAAATTTTTAACCAGTGCGTAAATTTTGCCATAATAAACTTCAACACGTTTTATTAAACACTTATATTTTATTTTGATATGTCTTAGTACAAAAAAAAAAGTTATCGCTTACGAAACATGTTTACTTAAAAACCATATTTTATTCTCACTCGGCGCTAGCGCATTCCCCACCCCCTCACCCCAGCCATGCACCCGGGCAGGCCTCCGTCACTCTATGTACTTGCGCGCTATAATTGCCTACCGCCCGGCCGAGCGGTCTCGGGCCGTTTGCGAACCAAATTCAGTGCGGTTTTCGCAAGCGCATCACGCACGTTGTTCAATTTTAATAGTTTCATTCGTTACCTACGATGCCGTCTGGTGCCTTATGTGTTGTAGATGGGTGCAAATCAAGTAAAAGAAGGAATAATTATGTTTTATCTAGAGGTATTGCTCAGTCAGCACCAATTTATAAAAAAATTATTTTATAAACATTTACGATACAATTTTAAACTGCCACATATAAGTCAGAACATATTCACAGTTCTCAATAACATAGACATAAAAAGTTATGTTAATTTAATTTTATCGAAAAGGCGGCCCTACGATTGTTGTGGGATCGCGCGGTGCGAAGCGATCACAACTGTACGCTTGAGCACTTAGGCACATTTTAGTTTGCAGTGGTTGCTGACGCGAGTTGACGCGACGGAGTAGGCTATTATAGCAGTAGGTATTGGAAATTTTCTACTGAGTGAAGTATCTGTACTTATTTAATCTGTGACCCGGGCGGCGGCCAAGAGTTGTCATTGATAGTATGGCGAATAGATTATGTCCATGTTTTGCTTATTTCAAACTCGGATAAGGTTGAATTTTTTTTTTATTTTTTTTTTAACTAAACACGGAAATGTGTTCTATTACTGACACTGAACTACCAAAAAAAATTTACGCACTGGTTAAAAACTTATCCTGTATATCAACCTGACAATTTAACTGGCTTTTTATATTTTAGTCGACCAATCACAGAAGATCGTGTGTATTTTGACGGCTCAGCTATTGTTTAGACTTTCAGAATCTAAGTGTTAGAGGTCTGTTTCACCACCGTTTACTAGATTCTGATTACATTACTTGGCAGTTAAATTGAATACAAATTCTGTTCCATTTTCAAATAATCTGGTGAAAGTAAATAAATACAAATAAATACTTGAATACTTGAAAGTGTATTGCAGAAGTAGTGAAACAGGTCCCTTAGTGTATAAATCTTGCATTCAAAGTTCATAGAGTCAGAGTTATGAGTAGATATTATTTTCATGGAACTAAGAACGACATTGATAATTATAATTCTGCAGATTGTGGAACCTGCGACCATGTCCTCGACCTAGGTATACCTCTAGGTTCGGGAAACGGTGATTGCAGTTTCTGAAATGTAATAAAGAAACAGGAGCAAAACAGACTTTGTTATAGAATACTTGTGGGAACAAAATGTTGAGCAATTTTTAAATACATAGTCTTATCCAATATCTCTGGCACATGATGTAAAATTTCTGAACCAGTTTTTTTATTAGTCAAACTGGAAAATCATCCTTTTTTGTTTCATTATGAACGTAAAAATAGATCCATTTAATTTTGTAACTATACATAATTTTAATAATTAACAAGGCAAGAATATTAATTTAAAAAGATACACGTAAAACAAAAATAGAAATTATCTAATTACAGTTCTGCTCCCGTTTGAATAATTAAACAAGTCACTACAGAAATAGGTCCACTGAGAAAATAATAATTATAGTTGAAATCAAGAATTATATAAAGAGAAAAGTTTAAATTCCATTCAATACAAGATTAGAATAAGAATAATGTTAAAATACTATCATTACTTTAATGTTAGTGTATAAGCTCTGTTATTTCAAAGCAATGTAGCCTAGATAATTTAACAATGTAACTGCCAGCATTTGGCCATTATTATTTGAATGCTATAAATGGACTTTAATTATGTGTTCTCTTAAATTAAGATGCCCAACCACAGCAATCATTTTCCTCTGTAAGTATATCCCAACAGAACCGCCCATTTACTTTTGCCAAAAGCTTTCGCGAGTTCCCAAGGACCATTCAAATGGTATGTGAACCAAAATATGAGGTTTTCCACCAATACAATGTACTGTACACTACCTGACATAGATCTCATGATCGTTAAACCTGGTCAGCAACGGATTGCCTTTCAGGTACAGCTCCACCAGTGGCAATGACTTCAGTGGCTCCAGGGAACCGATGAATGGAATCTAAAAATGAAACAACATGAGATTTGTTTGTGGTACTTTGAAGAACTTTAAATATACACTTTAATCATTGGATATCTGCCTAGTTTTTTCCCAACTTTGTAGGGGGGTCAGGCCCAGCCTAACCAGGTCGGATGCAGCTGAATACATGCTGTTTTACATGGACCGACTGCCTATCTGTCCTCCACAACCCAGTTACTGGGTAACAATATTGCTTAGTAAGAGTGGTTTTCAGTCTTCCACACACACGCACTTTAACCACTCTAACCCTGCCAAATTTCAGATTCAAGTCAAGTAGTCTTCGGCATATCATATTCAGTCCTTTCGCTTTTATAAATGAAGATATTTTACTATAGCTTAAACTTACCCGATTATCCCCCATATATAAAATCTTCAAGTTCTTTAATTTCGTAGAGAGGATCTTGAGATGTTCAATGCCATGCAGTTTGTTATCATTGAGGTTCAATGCCTCAAGATCAGGAATGTTTTCGGCAATAATGTCAATAGCAGCCAACATAATTACTGGACGGAACAGGGCACAGAAAATGTCTGCCAGCTCTGAAAAAATATTTCATATTAAAAAAATACATAGTTCCTTCTTCTTTCCTAATATTTTTAAGATAGAATTTCTGAAACAAACACTTTCTTCGAATTTTCAATCAGCTGTCATTATTATGTTTGTTTGTGTTCATCATCATATCACCTGTAGGACATCCACTGCTGGAGATAGGCTGGCCCCATAGATTTCCAAAAGGATCAGTTGGCCTATGCTGTGCTTGCCAGTGCGGGTTAGAGCAAATGAGGCATCACACTCGTCAATTATAAGCGACTTCAAAAAAGGAGGAAGTTTCTCGATCGTATATGTTATGGACCAGGTGATTAATGCGGGCATTATTTATAATGCACGAGCATTATGCATAATGTCTAGCTTTATCGGGCTAAGTGATTAATTACTTTCTTAACTTTATTATTTATCACATTGCACGGTCATTATTATATTGCTACATGATAGTTGGGCAATTTGATAATAAAGCTATATGTGGCAGTTGTTCTAATAAATAAAGGGAAATTATAAGTCTAGCCACAAAATTATTTATTGGACACGTGATTAAACTTCTAATTTTATAACTAAGCAACGGGAAAATGACATAGCCTCTAATAAACTAATTCATCTTTTTTACAACGCCCACTAAATATTCTATAGAAAGCGTCAAGTAAAGATCATCAATTATTGTAACTTGTCCTTCGTCTTTATGCTAACTCGGCCACGGATACTACATCCCGTCACTATTTTACGTTTTACAGCTTCAACGCAATGTCCTCAAAATAATTTAATTCAGACTTCCACAGTCAGCATCATTTATTATAACTTAGCATGTAAAATAATACATCATGTTCTTTTATCATGAAAATAGCCGACAGGGCTCATCAACGATGCAATTTATTTCGGGACTTGGGGTACCCCGACTCGGACAGATTAGGTTAGAAGGGGATGGCGGGGTCTAGAGAGCTAATTATGTTTACAGGAATCATAAGTACCTTAGCATGCTCATTTAATGTAATAAGTTGTGTATAGGAAAAACTTATAAAATGATATACTATAATATTATGATGTTAAGTGAATCATTAAATTCTTACTACGGCATTGATAGTAAAGAGCAATATTAGCATAGACCAGCATGAGGAAATGACTATATTCATAATTGGACGTCCTTGCATCAAATGTGTTTAAAAAAAAATGATATGTTTATAATAGCTTTTTTCAGTGACTTCGTTTGAGTGGTTTTTTCTTATCAATACCTAATTATTCCGAAATAAAATAGCATATGGCCTATGTTGTAACTTTCCATGGGTGAAAGAATTTTAAAATCGGTTTAAAATAGGTTTCCTCTCTCCTAACCCTATGTTGCTGTGCCCTACAGGGTCCATAATGATCTCATAATACTATTTACCACCTAAGAATACATTTGGAAAAGCAATAAAGATATTGAGTATTGAGAAACCTCCTTTTTGTCCCTTACAAAAAGAATACAAATACATTTCATTAAATTATTAGTTTAGATTTACAACTTAAAACTTCCTTACCTGGATCTGCATGAAACTTGGTCAAGTCCAATGCCTTAGTGGTAGCATTGTATCTCTTTGCCATAGCTAGCTTCATTTTTTCTTTCATTTCAGCATCAATAGCAACACTGGGCACAGCATTTCTCACAATCACCATTAATTTGAAGCCATCCGACATTGTAATCTTTCTGTCAGCATGAAAGAGCTTCTCGGCAAGTTTAACATCATCCACATAGAAGACTGCAGCATTACCGTTGATTTTGTAGTAGTGTGGAACAAAGATATCCGGTGAGATGAAGCTCAGTAGTGTCCGGAGGATAACTTCTTTCTCATGTTTTGCTCCGTACGGAATGATGATTTGATACCACGGAAGTTGGCCAGGGATAAACTTCTTCTTGATCATCCCATGGCCTGATCTCGGTGCTGGCGAGTTGAGCCGACCCCCGCGGCCTCTAAATGCTCGATTGCGATGTACATGTGGACCTCCAGCGGATCCTGTCATATCAATGTCATCGTCCAACAGCAGTTTGGCATTGTTCCATTTGTTTTTTCCTTTGTTTGTGCCTGGTTTGAAACTAACACGCCGTGTGTTACCAGAATGCGTTCTGTCGTCATGTTCTACAAATAAAGTTTAGTTGGTTACTTTCTAATGAACTTGTTTTGTACCAGTTATTATATAATTTAACTTTTAGGTATCAATAGTAAGCTATACCAATTTGGTCAAACAGATTTAATGCATTTGTTGCTTCATAAAGGCGGTGATAGTTGTACGGAAAACCCCATCAGAAAAAAATTGCAAAAGCACAAATCGTAAAATGTATGACACTTACCAAAATGTTCATTGTTTTTGAAATTTCTAACCCTTCCTCCGTTTTTAGGCATTGTTTTAAAGTTACGCTGAATGATGATGGAATAAACACCACACTTAGTAAAATGAAATAAGGTTAAAGTTGTGACGCACAACCCAACGCGTCCCTCACTTTGTAGTCAATACACCTTTCTCTAGATGTTACTTAATAGGTAAACTTCTTTAGATCGATATTGAAAAGAACACTTCAATGTTCTCTTGGTCTAAGGTGCGAAAACTTACGAATTTGCAATAAATTCTGCACGATAACACAAGAAACATATGCGTCGCAAGAAAGACGGCCGATCGAGTATCGAGCGAGCGAAATGAGTGATTGAAATTGAACAACGAAACGAATTGAACGATAAGACTTTCCTTCCATTCACTTGTGTCAATGTCACCTACAATACAACTAACATCAAAAGAGGACTTGCTTGAGGCTCTATGCTTGGCTTTATTCCATTTAATTCTGTAAAAAAAAACTATGTAATGTACTTTGTAAACTTTAATAATCCCTAAACCCTGAAAATGTTACAATAGCTAATAACTAGAGAGTTATTAAACCCGTATTAAATAAATTATACTTAAAGTTGGGTCCACACAGTTCCGAATTAGACCATACAAGCAACATAAACCTAATTATTGAGACACTTTGACTAATATTTGCATAGACTTACTATTATATCAGTAAATCTTATCATCGATCAGTTCTAAACAATAAAATATGAGTTATGAATTGATTGACGATACTTGAAAACTGAGATGAAACTAAAAAAAAAAAATCAACAGCTTGTTTTGACTTAATAAAAATAATCAATAACCTAAATTGAGTTATTAAAAATGCGTTATCAACGATATAGTTATGGCAACCTTCGCGCATTTGCAACATTTTTTTATTTCAAGATCTTTATGTAAAGTGGCTCAATAAGTTAAGACATCGGCGCAAATTTCCAAATGAATGCCCATTTTAAACCATTTATTTATCCATACTACGGTGAACGCTAACATTTTGCGTAGACAAGTTCCTATACGTAAATCTGCTAATACACGCTAAACCAAAACTAACAATTTATATGAAATTACTTTGAAGATATTGCTTAAGATGTGACAAATTTTCGACTGATTTTCTTAGACTCAGGCTAGCCCAGCAGCAGTCAAGACTTTTATTAACCCTAGCTTCTTTCCGCGACTAATAAATTATCCCACGGGATCATAAACTTTCACGTAACAGTAGGAAGGATTACCGCTGGACCGATGATAAATCAGAAAACTTTTGAAACACTTTTTGTCAGATGCATTCGATAATTAATAAGTTATGTATGAAAATTATACATAATATGATGTCTATACATTATGATCTCTTTTCATCGCGATAGGGATGTTTTATTCATACTATATTTTTTATATCGGTACTTAATGCGTATAATACCACCCATCCGACGCAACCTACAAATTCATCCCTATTTCAAAACTGTGGAATGAATGGAACGAACGAGTCTTACTAAAAATAAAATTACTTTCTGGCAATACTAAAGTTTTTTTAGTCTATGACTCCCTCTAACATTTCAATACACGCAAAATTCTATCGATTTCCTGGCAGAAAATTCAAAGTTATTTGAATTTTCGCATATGAATATGACGATAATACTCCATATTTCTTCTTCAATAGATACATTTTATGGTTTAATACTTATTTGTACCAATTATTAATCCAAAATAAAGAACAAAATCGGACATCTGAAAATGAATTTATTTTATTTTCTGTATGAAACCATAGCGTTAAAAAATAAAATGACCATAGACAACATTCGTGTGCTTTTCGAGTCTGCCATGTTTTGTCCTATTTGTCGCGCTTGATCAACGCGTTCGCGTTTACTGTTCAAAACTGTTATTTTCTGAATGTATTACGGGCTGTGTTTTGTTTACAAATAGTGTAGTTATTAGTGTTGTAATTATACTGTTTAAACTTTTGATCAGGCAATCACTTGGATACTTGTGAGTGCGACAGTGAAGTTCGTATTTCATAAAATTTTATATTCGTTTGCTGGCCATCAACTGTCTGCATTCAGAGGCATTCCGTCGTAATTTTCGAAACATTCTGATCGGTTTATGTGATTTCATAATATTTTGTCGGTCCTGTCTGTGACGCAACCCACGTGCACATATTATAGCGAGCATCTCATGCACATTTGTTATTATTTTGTTCGCGAGTTCGATTCGGAGCAGTGAGGATCGGATCGGCGAAGGGAAACCGCGTCGCGCGTCTTGCTCGCTCGCGCCGCGTTCGGTTGAATTCATTAATTCGTGGGTAATATTGGACGGTGATTTCTAATCGGGTGTGAATTAAATAGTGCGGGATAGTGTTAGTTGTTGGTCGATGTGATTAGGTGCAGCGCACATAGCGCACACGTGACACGGGACGAGTGTTTGGGTGTCAGTCGGCTGCGGCTCGCGGGCGCCGCTACAGTCGCCTGCAGTGCGGAGCGCGACGGGCGTTAGAGGTGAATCACCGCTCGGTGCCGTTTTGATCGTGCTTGTTTACCCGCGTGTGCATAAGTGCGTGGAGCGGAAGTGCAAGGCATGTGCGCCGCGCGTCGGCGCCGATGACACCGCCGTCCGGGGCGACGGCGTTTTGAGCGCGAGTGTGTGATAGCTATGTTCCTTGGGTTATGAGTGTGTGACAAAGTTGTAGTGCGCTGAGGACACTGGAGCCCCTAGACGGAGTTGGGCCCGCCGGGGCGGCCCTGGTGCTTCTCGGGGCTCCGCACGAAGGCAAAATGGCTGCGTGGAACCGCCACCACCATTTCAACATGCTCATGGATGAGAATGCCAAAAATAAGTGTAAGTATAATGATCAGTTTCAAATTTGGAAGAACACCAACTGAAACCATGATTCTGTAGTATGTAGGGCTCACTTTGGCCTTGTAGTTAGTGTAGGTAGTCAAGTTTTCCTCCTTCACTACAGCATGAAACCATAGATGTAGATTTCACCATATTAACTGCTAAACACAAACCATATCAAAACTGATAACACTGACCAGTCATGCCTAAAGCACATGGTACTTTTTAGAGTAGTGGTACATTTTGCCAGAATACACATAAAACCTTTTTGTAGGGTAGTTGTTTTTTTTTTGCAAAGTTCGTTTTAATGCTTCAAAAATCGATCACCAATACCTATTCAATCAGTTATGTCTACTTGGTTAATCTTCAGTCCTATTTTCGACCCATACGTGTATTGAAAATGACAAAAAATTTGAAACCAACCGAAAATTTTAAACTACCTACCTTCCAGTATTCAAAAAACCGTATACAGAAGTCATTGCCCCAAGTCGAATAAATTGGTCTGAGATAAGAAAATCTGTTTTAAAGGTCAACAGATAAGCAGTACTCATTAATAGATAGGAATACAGCATCGGCAGCCAACCAGAGGACTGAAACAAGTGACCCATGTTTTACAACAGATTTATATACCTATTAGTTGTCTGAACTCAGTTTTAAAGTGTAGGTCAAGCTAACAAAACTACGCCATTTATTTAATCTATTTGTTTATTTAGCTTCCAGTAGGCATAGCCTTCATTTCATTTGCTCATAGTCCAACAAGTAATTAAAAAGAAAATGGTACTAGTAAACAAGTACCTATTCTATGTGATATTAAGTTGATTTTACCTGCAGCTAATTATTAACAGGACCTTAAAGACATTCTCTCAAAGTTGAGAGTCTTTAAACTCTCATACTCATTCTCTTAACTTTGTGTTAACAATCCCTTTTGATGTTACCCTAGTCTGCAACAATCCAAGTGAATCAAATCACATGGGCCCTTGATTCATTGGACATAACACAATTTTCCATGTTATGACCTCCTTTAATGGTACAACAGGCTAAACAAATGCAGGTGAATAAAGCCCTGTGGGTGTACATTGTTGAATGCACACAGCCCTCTGTGACCCACCTGTAGGTATAAGTACATCCTGCCCTACATCCCTTTGACCCCGATTTTCCATTGGCATTTTGTTTAGCTGCACTGTACTACACTGCTGTTTACACCTGAAAATTTTCAATTTGTCGAGCAATAAAAGCTCTTATGTAAGATCTCCAACTCGAAGCATTCCATATATTTGAAAGCGGCGAAACCAACTCAAGAATTTGGTATTCCGGCGTGAAAATATCACGCCGTAATTAAAGTCTCAAATTCGTTGTCCTACATTTTGTAGCCGTCAATCAACAACAACAAATAACATAAGTCAGTTGCCGCGTACGCTACAAATAACCCGACAACAAATTATTTTTACATTGAATTGTAAATAGGTGCCTATTAGTTTGTTTTATGACATAATTTGTACTTTATTTTGGGGCGAATTATGATCGGTCCATATAGCCTCGACCCTAAAACTGTTTAACGCGACGTCGACCTCCCCAACCTTTAACCTAATTCTGTGTTCAACCCTCGCAGATGGGTGCTTGGTGCTTGCATTGATGCTTTTATTAGATAACACACTTTACGTCTTGGGTAAAAGCTTATCAAGTGCACCGATCGTTAATATCGATTGGGTGAATCACTTCATTTGTTGCTAATAGTTATTTGTTTACACACGGCCTGAGAAACGTTAACAACATCGGTTATTGTAATATAATGAATTCTGTAATTTAATAACGATCTCTGTAACATCAAACAACAATTTTGCCAGTATGATGACCCTGTTTAAAGTCGGTAACACCTATATTTTATTCGGCTTTCCGGTGGTGATGCCCGCGACTCTCACCTCCCACGCTTTTGGCACTCCACCGGAGATCGCTGCATTTGCCAGTTCTAAATAACACAAAGACTGCTCTTAATACCCAGTTTCTCGGAATATCAGGTCATGCTACCCCGGATAAAATAACATTTATAGTTCACAATAATTTGCACAATATCCGATTACGTCAATAATGTTTTTTTTTTTTTTAATATTACACTAATAAACAAAACAAAACTGAACGAAATAACATTTGAATTGCAAAATTAAGTAGGTACAAGTATTAATATTTCCATTTCATATTTCAATATTGAATGCTTTTTATAAATTGTTCTCACAGAATAAGAACACAGACACTTAATTTCGAATATGTTACAAAAAAACAGAAACTAGGTGGCCACCTTGGCAGCTGTTTGCACTGTTTACGGGTGAACGTTCTTTGTAAATAATCATCAGGGATTTCCGTTTAGCCGTTTGGCTAAATGCGAAATCTTCCTTGCTTATGAGGATAAGGATAAAGACTTCAGATAAATTTGCTAACAACCTATTTGAGATTCATGAATGCGAAATAAAACATGCTAATTTATCTCAGAATGTTTGAGGAAACAAAATTTTAGTAGAATAAATTAGAAGGAGCGAATTTGTCCCGCGACATAAACATTATAAAAAGAAAAGTGGACACAGCGACGATGTAAGTATTTAAAAAATCTGGGGTACTGAAATGTCGATGAAAATTGTAATGCCGTGGTCGGGCCGCAGCTTGGGATTCCGAGTGCCAAATATTTACGGGCGGTCGTTTGTGCCGGAACCATCGGCGGGCTCGCATTTTTTCCGCCGCGATCAACTTTCATTCACTGTCTGAAAGCTGTTGCTACGCGGATGCTGGCCTCACGGTGCGCTGTCATTAAAACCAAACGCTCGTGCACCGCCGTCATGTAGATGATATCGTGTTGTTTGGAAAGTGGTCGCTTACAAGACTTACATTATTTAGTTTTGTACTTTGTGCCGATACCGCCTCGCTGTTTACAAGATTATGAGAATATATTACAGCAAGATTGTGAATCAAACAAGAACATCGTAACGTTGCGTTTTCGGGTGATTGCTTATGAATTTACGATCAATCAGGGTCATAAATATGATGATTTGAAGAATTCCTATAACTTTAAACGTTCTTTTTAACTGTTGAATCGAACGGTATCTGTAGAGTGTACGAAAAACTAAAAAACATAATGTGTTCACATGATAACGAAGCCGATTACTAACCAGTTACTTACACGATGGTGGGAGCGGAATCAGCCCGCCTCGCGAGTCACGCCGGCCGGTGAATGGTCACCTTTCTCCGACACACAGTCTAGACGACTTCGTTACGACCCGTGAATGAATTTCACATCGGAATGCGGAACGACGATTTATCGTTCCCCACCAAAATTGTCTGTACGCATTGTGCCAGTGAAATTGTCTCAAATAATTAGAAATTTCTTAGGTCAGAAGTCGTAATAAAGTAACATTAAGCCCGAGAGAGCGCCGCGTTTTAATGAAATTCAGAGCAACACGAAATTAAGTTAACGCGATTGTTTGAACAAGAAGGATATTTGTCAATCATCATGCTTTACAGGCGGAATTTCACCGTTACAGAAGCACATTAACATGGCTAATTACGAAACATTTCCGTCAATACGTTTGTACTTTAAATATCGGCGTTCAATAACATATCGTTCGGGGTAGCTATTGATACATATGGCAACCAAAGACACTGACAATGCGCGGGCAGCGTGGGCAAAGTGTGTAGGCATTCAGGTACCCTATGCAAATGGTTAAGATTTCTCCGGCGGCGGGCCAGTGATCGCGCCCCATTATTTTCTGCGGCCACGATTTCATTGCGCACTAACTATGTCATTTATTTATTTACATTTTAATTGGCTTAAGCCCCGCCTGACACAATACTACACATAAACAACTAAACATACAATGAACATGACCAGTGTCCGACGTATTAACTATCTCTATCTATCCTCAACAATTGAAAACTGTATAAAAAAATCGTGGTCTTTAGAAAGTATCCGATATCAATAAGGTAAATCTGAAAGTAGGTATTTATTATGTACACGCTACTCCCACTCGGTTGTTTAATAATAATAAGGAAAATAAATTAAGTATTTTATTATAACTATGGTACGGAGTTGACGAAGTATGACGGAGTCAGCCCTAAAGTGCCCCTCGGTGTCATCGACCGACAGCTAAGGTTTTTGCGCGTCCAACGGTGCTGTTATTTTAATAATTGAATGAGTATGGAAAGCATGATGACTTAACGTAACGGTAACTGGATGAATGTATGACGACCGACGATAGCTCAAGTTTGAACTCACTTTTCTTTATGCACCGCACACTATCATATTTTCATAATGACCAAAAATTTTTAAAACTTAAGTTCCTATTTACTTAGTTAATTACATCAAGTATTCAAGAAAACTATACAGTTTTTCATAAGTCAGACAAACTGATACAATATTTTTTTATCAGTTTATCCGACAGTGCCAACTGTGACACGTTTATTTATTTTGCGACCTTCACACTCGAGTGTCCATTGCCCTTAGCACGACTTCCTGTTCGAGACCTTTCAAGACCAAACTAAATTGATCGTCATGCATCGGATATCAGAAAGTAAACTTTATCTTGGGGGTAGATTTACAATAATGAAGGGTAAGAAGGTAATATTCAATGAAGACCTTAAATCTGATTAATAATTGTGCAATTGGACGGTTTATGAATGATTGAAGTGCGTGGAAGTATCTTATTTCGTATCATAACATTAAGTATGAACAATGAGTAATGCCGGTGTCCGTTTTGGTGGTGTTTCGTTTGCGCATCCCCATTGGGCCCCAGCGTCGTTGACCGCCGACGGTTTTTGCACATCGACGCCGCAACGGTGGCCGCTTGCACAATCTAGAACGACACACTTATCTCGCTCGGATGCTGGACAATGGTCTGCGTCGGTGTCTTGAGTTCTCAAGTAAATTGTTCGCTGAACATCTATGACGCATATCATATTTGAAACTGAGGCAGTGATGCTACTCCTTGTTTAAAAGGTTAGTGCTATAATTATCTAATTGTTTTCATTTGTTGGCAATTGAGTATAAAAAATCTGTGTTACTTTGGGCAAGAATAGTAAAGTTAACAAACTTACTCATTAATGCAGAGTAAATTAAGATCGGTGCAATATGAAATGCACAACAAATACATACCTATTATGAAGGAACAAGCGTTCACGCTTTTGCTAAAGAACGGCTCTTTGATGCAAAGAAAACCTTGGCGGAAAACCGGGAATTAGCCACGATAAAGAAGGCTACAGTGCCTTCATAAACTTATTTCTGGTTTGAAGCCAAGCCACGGATTCAGGCGATTAATTAATATTTACCAACCAACGTAAATATAATATCTGCTGGCGCATGGCGTAACAACAAAGCGAAGAATCAACCACGGCCGAGCTCAAACGAAAGTTAATTAACAATAATCGGTGTTATTGTTTACTGACAATCTTTATCTTGTTTGACAGACAAATTGAGGAAATCGCGCTAAGTGATTTGTTGGGATTTACGAGTTCAAAACAATTGAGTGAACTGTAAAAGACCCTCCATTCACCGAAGATTACCCGAACCTAACGAGACCGCACGCTTTTTGGTAAATATTCAACCTAACTGCTGAACAGCTGTTTATCCTAATTACACAGGAGGCGTGTTTAATTCATTCATTTCTTTGGCGTAAATCCTTTGTGGTAAATAGCTGTAATTAAACTACTTATCTTTACGCTCTTATTCCGTTATGGGATAAACAGAACTACAAGATAAAGAAACGTACAAAATGTTTAGTTATCTACTCATTTAGTAGGTTGCTAACCCACAGCCCGCGGTCGCTATTCTAATAAGCAAAGATAAGCCAAGGGAAATATTTTAAACGACTTATCACCGAAAACGCGCCAAATGTCGTTGACAAGTCAAGTTCAACAACACTCGTATTCGATTTTGGGGTCCGATCCAATCCATCGCTTAGCGATCGATAAGATACACAATCGTGTATCGCTTCCTTGTATCTGCCTATTCTAGTGTTGTGTCCACACTCGGTGCGTTTGCGCCGCGTCCTTTACGTTTTGTAAGAAACAGAAAGAGATAACACGACAAAGGAAAACGTTTGGCTATGTGTGTGGTTCGAGCGTGAGGCAATAACGGCGCGGGCGCGGTGTTTTCGCGCACGTTTCGCCCCCGCGCGGGCCCCGGGTGAACGGCCAGACAGGCGGGCGGCCGGCCGTTAAACCTGCCTTGGACCCGTCCTGTGGCCTCGCGGGCTTAGCGTGCTACCATCTGCAGCGTGCCGCGGTTGCCACACCGGCCGGCGCCGGCGACGACGTCTGTGACTCTGTGACGCACTGACAGCGCAGCGCTTCTTTTTTTAATTAATGGCATCCTTGCAACTTTACGACCTTTCGCTGTTTGCTTTATGTCTATGATTTGATGATTTATTGTCGACTCCTTTTTTATTACTGTGTACATTGTTTTATTTAAATAGCCTTTATCCAAAAGTTACTATGTAAAATAGAGATCGTAGGAAATTATAGAGACATGAACACAATTACATATTTTGTCACTTACGTTAATTAATTACACGCTTGAGTTATTGTGACGTTGTAAACTTGTAACTTATGTTCTTTCCTCAAATTAGACGCTCGCATTATAATTATACGCATAATTTCGCGAATAAAAACTGAATGGCGCCAAAGAAGGCTCCCCAACGACAGTGTAATCGTTACCGCGTTTATGTGACGTAATACTAATCAATATTGTTATATTATGTATTTTTTTATTCAATTGTCAATTACACCTCTGTTACCACTCATGAACGGAATTCGATAAAAACAATCGCGACTACAAGATAGAAGCCGTGTAATTTTGCATTGTTTACTAATGAGAATGATATGAATATGTCACGATAAATTAATACAGATTACGTACACAATAAGACGTCCCCATTTGTTATCGCACACTTCATTAAATAGGTCACATTCTGATGCATTCGATTCTATTTTCCTCTCGGGGCGAGCGTGCGGGCCAAGGTGATGTTTATGCGACCCTGCCACTATGAAAATCTACTGGATGCATTATTCTTCTGCCTAAGTGCTTAATAGAATACTCACTGAATAATTCACAAGTTGAAGACGACTAATAAAAGCGTGCTCGACAAGACGGTGGCGGTCGATATGTAAAGAGATGAGATCTATTCAGGAATAATATCGTGGTTGTTTACGGTGCGGCTCTCGGTTGGATTGCGTCGCAACGGTCGCTAGTTTGCCCGCAGCTCAGACGGACGCGATGGGGGGACACAGGTGGGATGGAGCGAACGTCTGCGTCGGTGCTTTTTCATTCTTTGTTTGCGTTGAGGATTTGCATACAATCGGAGAAATTGCGTGGCTGGCAGCAGCCGGGAAAAAAGGAATTCGTGTAGTTTTATGCATATGACTGTTCGAGGTGCGGGCACTGCGCTCTTTTTCTCTAATACTTCAAAGATATTTTTGAGCAATCGCTGGAATTTCGCTGCGGGCTAACACTTAAGTAGATATATTCCTCTTAGTAGGTAGGTAGAAGAACTACGAAAGTAATGGAATTTATTCCACATTAGGTTTAATTTATTATTACATCTTATTACAACTTAAGTACAATGCAATCTAGAGTGAATAATTTGCTAGAGCAAGTAAAACAACATAGCTATAAAGTTAAGGTATTTCTCGACATGAGATTTGATAGTAAATCGTTCACCGATAAGCATGACTCGATCGGTCGGTCAGTGTATAGTTTACCGACGCGTTTGTCATCTGAATCACGTGGCCTTCCGTTCGGTTATTACTAGCAAGCATTGGTTTCGCGCGTTAGTTGTGGCGGGCTGGCCGCGCTGACATAGCGTCCTTATCGACGGAGACGTGAAGTGCGCATCAACGCCGCCACGTGTATAAACATTGTTTCACAACAATAACACGCGGGTGACGCGGGCAAGGACGCTCCACGATGCCGGCCCACCGCTCACCGACGCATTGACTCCTAACAACTGCGTTCTGTGCTCATCCACTAACAAATATTCAAGTGCCAATAGTTTTAGACGGTGAAAAAACACGATGAGCGCATTTGCTTGTTTGCGTCCACTCCGGACGAGGATTTCTTACGATGTTTGGATTGCTCGAGTGCTTCTTTGTAACTTAAAACGCTAATTTAGTGATTTTTTGTGTAGTGCAATTTACAATTTAGTTTAGTGTTGTGTAGTGATGGATACCTACTACGAAAGTGAAGCTGGCAATAGTAAGTTTCACATTGTTATCGTGCACGGTTCCCCGAGTGGCATTGCTACCAGTAATGCGTCAAGGAGATCGCCTTAATGGATTCCTCGAAGTCTCGGCTCGAGAACTGCGCAGTTACATCGAACTACGATCGGCCATACATTTTACTTAAACTTCCATGACACGGTTTTAATGCGACCTTGTGCTTAATAATAGTACATTAAAGTTCTTACTGAACCCACAACAAATGAACTTGCAGCGGTAAATAGTGTCAGAATCGGTAGTATCCCAATATTATTCTATTTGTTGGTATTCCCTTCAATTCTAAAAAACTAGCCCTGAAGCTAGATTAGATTTAACTACCTATAACGTGATTACCTAATTTATTAATGATTAGACCGACGTAATCCGATGTACAGCTACGTTGTTGATAATTTTTATTACAATATATTCATTCGTAGTCACAAATCTTAATTAAAAACACTGTGAATTGTAGATTAAATGAATTTACACTGAAAATTGCTATTGCGGTTCGTAAACAGCGAACGCTGGTATCTTGCACCTCCCACGCCCATCTACCGGAGGCTAGTCACATTCCTGACATACCTACCACAGGTTGTCGGCCGGCACCGCGGCCGGTTCCGAACGTTTGCAGCACGATGACGTAGCGACGCGTCTCGGCCCGATAGCTTCGTCACACACGGCCTTTCCACACCTCCCTTTGCACCACAATCCGACGTCCAAGATGCAACACGACCTTCGTCTACATACCTTTGACGCTTTTACTGCGCAGTTTAAATGCAAACTTGTTATAATATCACCGGTCGTCACCGCACGGGCACAGAAATCGCGTGCGCTTTCGCCCCGTGCCGCCTTTCTACGCCGAATTGTCATATGGTCCTAATGTATTTATCGCTTGTGTCATGAAAGGGAAACGGCGTTGTACCTTTTTGTTATTGGCAGATAATCAAATTGTAAAATATGTTGTATTGTCCCTACTGACATAGAAATAGTGAATTTGGTATCGATTAGACAGGGTACCGATCTTTATTAATGTTTTAAAATATGTTTGCCAAAGGAAACTTTACATTTTTTTTATGTGCATTCGTTTTAGTACGGAACTAAGAATGTTTGTAATGCTAATAGGCGGATGCGGCCTGATTTTCAATCGGAGCGGTGTCGTACATCCATTCATCTGAGCGTCCGGAGAGTTGAGTTATCCGGATGTAGATAATTTTAACATATTTATGTATGCCACGAGGATGTTATTGGTTTAACGATTCTGTCATGCGTCTTGCAAGATGCATTATTCTATTGACAACTGATTGGTGGTCTTACTATGTTCGATTAACTGAGAAGACTGACTAGCCTACTTAAACAGGTACTAGGTAATTCTGCTGTCATCTTTTCAATGCAAACATGTTTAATATGAATCACTAAGAATATTTCTAATCGAGAGCTTTATTATTACTCCATATAAGTATAAAAAATTCTTAACAAGATAAAATTATGGCAAATTTAATTAAAAATATCACCAGATATGTAATTTAATTATCTGACGCGGAAAATACATTTGTTTTACATTTTCAAATATCGACATCATTATCATTCTAATTTGGTACATTTTAATAATAGCTTTTCTTTAATTCCTAATACTTCTGGCGCCACCGAATCCAAAATCGGAAAGCCAAATAGCTAGTAGTAACATAGTAATGTTCATATTTGGTGCACATGAACTTCGACCATTTAGATATACGAAACACGAAACTTTATAAAGATTGACTTACTTAATTAATGGGTCCAAAGTCTTTCAAGATACTGGTTGGACCCATCCATTATCTGTCTAAGGCTTCACCACTGCACTCCTCAAAAGTTCTAGAACTTGATGCACATTTATCACTGTCACTTATCAATCACAAGTTTCGACCTTCATCTGGACAATTGTAGTAGATGTTTAGAACACAATATTGTACCAACCCTTGACCTTAATAACCCAAGTAACCTGCAAACACAGGAGATGCTAACTTTAACTTTTATTATGCAAATGTCTGTATTAAAACAAACATGTTTATTGCACCTTGTCGAACAAATATCCGAGTTAGCAAAACCATTTTCGCACACAACAGTACACATTTCACAATAAACTACGCAGTTGCATGCTCGTTGGTGCACATGTGTGTCGTGTGTGTGTGTGACGATAACACAACGAATGCGCGAACGCATACGTTCTTGATAATAGGCCTGATAGCCTACCAATATTGACGCTACGTTTGTTTGATCGTGTGATTTTTTTTTAACTGTTACCTACCTATTTGAGAATGCTGTAAGGAACTATGTTTTGATATTACTTGCAGTCTAAAGTTATACGTCTTTTTTAATTGAGGGTCAATTGGAAGCGTCTCTAGGGCCACCACCAATGACGATCTTTTGTTTTGCATACGTCCTGGGTGTACTTAGCTTCGCTCAGTTAGTCACTGGACGGCTAATCTTTTTACTTTAACCTCATTAAAAGCATGCAAGTAGAACTTGTCAGTTAAGAAAATTTTGGAGACTACGCCTTTGTCAAAGTCTAATCATATATTTCAATGATTCGGCCATTAAAAGACATAGTTGAAAACTACAAGAAAAAAAAAAACAAATTGAACCTTGTTGCCCATTCCAGAAGGTAGTTTCGTATAGAGAAAAATGGTCAAGAAACTCCATACTTATTCTTTAAAAAACATATGGTATATACTTACAATAAGTTGTACAGGTACCTAATTTAATTCAATAAGTTTACGAATGTGAAAACGGTGTACCAAAAATTGCTAATTTTGGTAAGCTGCTAATTCAGTCGATTCAGTTCAATGCTAACAGCTAACTGACGGTAAACGTAAGCGGAAATTAGCTTGTTAGGTCTTTTGTAGTGCAGTTATTCCTAGATGCTGCAGCAGTAGTCCAGACTTCCTCTTGACTGACTGAACTACAAAATTGCTTATAACGACTTCTTGTCTGAGGACGAACGTACTGGCATGTTATAAATTGCACAAACAAATCTATTACTGTGCAAATAGTGCAATGTTAGCACCAAATGTTTTGCATATAAGACCTTGCTATTGATACCTTGATATGATTGGTTGCTAAAGGAGGATAGACCGACTCCCAAATGCTTCCCTGTCATCCTTTCTTTTAACCCTTCTGTCACTTATTATAATATTGGCCAGTTGTGCACATTGAATGTATATTTTACTTAGCTTATGGATATAAGCGTTTTTTTTTTAATATGGAAAATCAAACATCAAATGCCTTTTTCCGCCTGGGCAGAGCGGAAAGAAATGTCAGCCTCTTACTGACTAAAATAAAAGCCATCCGTGTTCCTCCTAATGCCCTTTGCGTTCCATGGTCGCGGTAACTCTTTCGAATTATCGGTTATTATACCCTGTAATGCTAATTTAGTTAACAGCAGCTGTAATGTACAGGCTTAAAGAATTTATTATATTTTTATAATTCAAAACGACTGTGGTGAATATTTTTTTTTATTTTTTTAAACTCTTATTTATCCGACACCTGGCGCGTCAATAAAACGAAGTAGCTTCAGAAATTAGGTCCAATTAAAATAGATACCTGTGTAATGAGAACTTGTGAGACGTTCAACAAACTTTTCGCTCAGCTAAAGTACCTAGTGAGCCTCGAACGTCGTTGTTTTATTATGAAATGTCACGTCGTACCAGACGGTACATAAATAAGAACAAATTAACTTGTCTGCGACCTCTGAATTGAACACGATAAGGTTCACATTCACACCTTGGATTACACGTTAAAACGAATTCGACTCTCCTAACAATTTAATATTATTATACCCAGTACTTACACAAAATGTTGATTAACAATTTAACATCTTTCTCACTGCCATCTTTTCACATTTTCAACTCAACTCGACCGAAGACACTTTGTTTTATGGGGTTTTATTTTATTAGATGATTTAATTTTACGGGTTGAAATGAATTTTTTATTGCGAGACGTTCATGATCGAAATTTACGGCCATTAAGGCTCGAATTAGTCGCGTAATTTTGTGTGAAGCTGTTTTAAAGTTGGCAAATCCTGGAGAAAGCTACATTCTTGTTAGTTCACGGGTATAATATAATCAGTAATTTCCATTAAATTACTTACCGTTTCCTCGATTCGCTGGGAAGAAGTATTACTTTTTGGTAAAAAATAAAAGAGAAAACCAAGCAGGCAGGTTTCATATCATGTGTTTTAAAATATTTGAAGGCAAACATAAACATTTTATAGGTGAAAAGTGAGAACATGATACTATAGCGATCTCACCGCAGGTTTCAGACATGTAGAAGCATCCCCGGGAGGACAGTACGACGTGAGAACTTCGGAGATACGATACTTAGCGACTTGTTCTACGGCTTTGGTGGACCAAACCAGGATTTTTACAAGCAACTTAACATGCCGTAACGCTTAAACTACATTATTCTACTGTATTTAGATACTTTATATGGAAATGAAACTTCAAAGCGAATTGTTCCGCAAAATAACCATTGAGGAATGTAGAATCCAGTTCAATAATGACTGTTCCAAATTATCCCATCGCTAATAATATCGATTTCTAACGTGTTTCCATAAACGCAGAGATGACGTCGTCCGTAGCCTGTGAAACAAGTCAATCCGGAATGATTCATTCACCTTTAACATACCTACCTACAAAGTATTTGGATCCGGCACTATGTGGGCGGCAATCAGGTGAATAAAGCTTGTTCACACGGCAATTTGAGCTATTACGATACGAGATTGATTGAGATGCGACGCCCGCGCCGTCTACCGAACTGATAATGTCTAAGTCTAATACTGGTTGTTATCGAATTATCGCCATGAATCTTTGACGAATGGTCGATATCTCCACTTATTCAAATTTTAATAACGTCGATTAAAGAAACTAGATTGAGGAATAGCTTCAATATTAGTTTCTTTACCGAAAATCCATTTGCCGTCATATAAAAACATAGTTTAAAAATAGACGTGTAAATAATTATAAATCGTCATTATTTGCTTTAGGTCTAGTACATGACTAGTCAACCGTTGTGTTTGGTTTGGCAAAGCAGTCTTGAACAACAATTGAAGATTTTAGCATATGATTGTAATGTCGGGTGTTGAAAACTTGGTCAACGTTTATATAAACGCAAGAACATGAGTTTATTTAAAGTAGACTTATTCGATTACCATATTTGCCGTCTGGTAAGAACTTCCTGACAAATAATATTTGGAAAACTTGAACTTTTTAGCCTGGATTGTCAACTGCTCTGATTTGCAAAGATGATGGTGGTTTTTTAATGTGGTTTAAGAGTCGTATGCGTGGTTGGAGTATTCTAATGCAATGTATGTGTTTGTTACAGTGGGCGTGGTTGGCGGCGGCATGCCAGAGGCCGCGGGCGGCGAGCGGCGCCATGTGCCGCTGTACGGGAGACTGGTCGCCGAAGACCAGCTGGCGTCCATGTCCGCGCCCTCAGACATTCAGGTGAGCGCCACTGTGCGCGACCCCCGAGCTTTCTGCTGCTACCATACCCCCGCTCAGGTAAATGATGCACGAGGCAGTTTGGGGGACTAACGTCCTGAACACGAATCAATTTTGCTACTCTCAAAACTATGCCTAGGGCCCCGAGTAAATGTTCAAACTTATATGATCGCTTCTAAACCCAATTTCATCAGAAGCTATAATGCACTTGCATATACTTAAAGTTTCTTAAACCCGTGACCTCCGCGTACCACACCTATTGTTTTATTAAAAGAGCCATTAACCACGCGCGTCTAGACATTACGCGCAAGTAAATAAATTAGTCAGTAAAGTGCCACTAATTACCTACTACAACTAAGTTCTCTTTCACTGAAACACTAGTGATGTATTTAGTTAGCGTTGAATACGAACTGGCAACGATCGATAGATGCCCTTCGTCTAGACTGGGTTAATTAATAAATGTGTCCTAATAGTGTTTCTCGCGCGAAAATATTTGTTTTGCTTCTTATTGTCGCAGTGGACATGTTTTAATACTAAAGTTAGATAACCACCGATGCGCGCGTTCTCCGCCTAGTGATGCTAATAGTCCCGGGACTAATGTATGGTTATTACCGACAGTGATTGCGTTAGGGATACATTGTAGGTTCGCCTCAGGTGTGAACCGATTGTTCAACATTTTATTGAATAGATGTTTATACAAACCGTCTCGTGTATTAAGGCGTCTACGTGCGTCTCTTACTTAGCTTCATGAATGTTATGATAATGTTGTATTCTATTCTACCTTTTATGTTACCTACCTATAATGCCTTTTATTTTATAAACTTTAAAATCGGTTTCGGTGAAATTTGTTTTGCAGATTTCACCTTAACGTGAGTTCAATCACCTATGCTTTGTTTTGTTGTCTGTAGTGTAGAGTATATTTCGAAGCCTGAAACGTCTTTAGCTTTTATTGCTTGTTTGTCTGTTTTCAATGTTGGCCGTTTATTAATTAATACTTCTCGCTTGCCCAGGCTATGCAGGCCCGAATACCACATCACTTTCGAGACCCCTCGACAGCACCGCTAAGAAAACTCAGCGTAGACCTCATCAAAACCTACAAACACATAAACGAGGTAAGTTAATATTTCAACTTCAATTACTAGGTTAAAGTGTAAAACAAAACTATGTAAACCGAATGATATCACAGTAGGAACTCGATAGAACATCGAATAACAATCGATCATCGCATCGAATAACATCCGATTGTTCGATTAATCCGGAATTAACCGGTGTCATCTGCGGTTATTAATTTACTTACTCCGTACCATATATGCAACCGCCATTGTTGATTCTCGCTCGAAGCTATTAAACTGCGAGTACCTACTTTCGTAATTATTGTTTACATGTCGTATGCGGAAATTGCTCATCAGCCTTGCATCATGTTTTCATTTTTAAGCCGTTGTTATTTATAATACGGTGTACAGTTCATTGCACGTTACTGTTTTGAAAGTGATCGGTTCAGTACAAGCGCTATATACATCCCACATATTGGCATGAAGGCGTTACAGGTACATACCACGCGTTGTCAGTTCCGACCTTTTTCGACATCG
This sequence comes from Caradrina clavipalpis, assembly GCA_932526535.1. Lineage (NCBI taxonomy): Eukaryota > Metazoa > Arthropoda > Insecta > Lepidoptera > Noctuidae > Caradrina > Caradrina clavipalpis. The sequence continues at coordinate 4,604,241 of OW052099.1, read as the reverse complement.
GTGGGCGAACCGTTGCTAGGAGGCGGCCGAGGTCGCGTGGGAGCAGATTTATTGCATCGTAAATAAAAATTCTCAATGAACTACTGACTGTGCTCTTCAATGAAACGGTGACCGGGTTAATTCTGGTGGAATATGAAATTCACCGACTCGATTCGCATTCTCATCTGATTTTACCTGCGACCTGCGAAAATTGGATGGAGTAAGCTTTTGTTATAACTTATGTTATAAGACATAGATTAACGGCAACAAAAAGGTCACTAAAGTCTAGGCTGATCATAAAACGGTGCAAAATATGATCTAGCACCTTATGACTAATGCGTGACGAAGTTCTGTATAGATCTGCAGATTTTATACCGCTAAGATGTAAAAAAAACATACTAGCTTTTACCCGCGAATATTTCCGCGTGGGAGTACAGTACCTACTCATATAATACATCAAAGCCTACGGCACTCATTAATAAAATAACTCTCTAGTCAATGTAAAACATTATTTTCGTCGTGCTAGTACCTACTTCCAGAGATTTCCTCTTACAAATTAATATTAGTACAAGATTGAACCTAAAATTCTCAGTAGAAATGAGTCAAAACTCTTGTTTACATGATCAATGTTTATGAGTGCAGTAGCCGTTTGCCCCTGCACTTTAAACAAGGTGTTTAGAAGTCAATCAAGTCGTCGCCTCACGGCCGCACTGCGCAAATGAGTTTCGTTCTAGGAAAACGATTTCCTTGCTACGCAAATGTTTTCTTCCGCCATCAATATCTTGTTTACGGCAAGTCCTGTGATTGCAACGTTTGGTTTTGTGGTCGCAAGCGTGACAGCTAAGCGACAGGGGTTCAATTCCCAGGTTGTGCGAAGTGGTATTGGGGTATTTGCATCTAAATTGTTTAGCAAAAGCCTGGAGTTTGGAAGTTGGAGGTGATAACACCCTCGTGTCTCGGAAAATATGTTAAGCCATTGGTCATGCGCCTGATCTTTCCCGGGTCGTATCGGATTACCGTGCCACCAGACCTGTTTGCGCACACAATTGTGCACTATAATATCTCCTGCGTACTTGGCTAGTCTCCATGAAGATTGACATGCGTGTTCTCCATCGATATTCGATCGGGAGTATATTATTACTAGCTCAACTATAAATGACCTTTACAGTCACGTGCGCGTTAAGTTTTCACTACTGCGGCGTTGGTCTCTCGCGCATTAAACGCTGCGTCACAGTTTTCTTTTCCACGAGGCACAAATGACGACACGAGAAACGTGGAAAGTTTGACGTAGTGGAAATTGTTTGCTAATATTGTTTTAAAAGTACACTGCTCTTTCCTTTGTGTGAAAAGTACGCGTTTCATGATCCGTGACAACCTACTGGCAGGCTTATCTCAAACTCGTTACTACAGTTGTAACAGTTCACTGAAATCGTGATTGCAGTGCCATTACTGATAATGTCACTGATAATTGAGATCTTTTAGAAATATCTACCAGTTACTCAAAGGCGGTGAGTATTAAAGTGATGGACCTCACACAGTCCTAATGGTTCAATAGATCACAATATCTTATAATGTTCATTCTTACATCGTCTTGGCGAGAGTATCTTTTATATTCCCGTAAATCATGTAATATTCAGGCGGAAGCATAAGCCGTATTAGGATAAAACATTCTATTTACAGCTCTACATAAACAAAGCCCGTATTTACGATCTAAAAATAAGCTTAACAAATCAGTGTTTACCCCAGGGAACTTTGAACACCTTTATTTTTGTCTAAATGACAAAGGAAGGACTGTGATAAAATTAGTTCACGTCACTCATTCCGGATCCGCTCTGACCGTCCGATTTTAAGGACTTGAAAGCTAATTATTCTTAGTTTTTAAAGAGAGTGTACTTAATTGCTATTATTAATTGAGTGAGCTTGGTCTCCAGGTTTTTGTTCGGAAGTTTTATAATCCATTTCTAAACATTTACTACTGGCGTTCTGGAGCGGCGGCAATTAATCTTGGTATACGGGAGACACGTGGTGTCTCCCCTCGCTTTCTATTTATTTTAGGACGCGATTATTAATAGAAAATATTCTATTTGCGTTTGTAAGGTGGTCATTGCCCTATTTGGTGGTGTGTTTACATGGCGCCCTGCCAGATTTGTGACGCGTCATGTGGGAAGTTAAAGGTGCACGGGTATTAGGAGTCTTAGAACTTGCATGAGCTCGGCTGCCATAAACTAGGCTAGTAAGCGGAAGATAAAACTGAAACGCTGCGAATCTTTTCATGCTTAGAGTAGCACGGCTTTCAGAAGAGTATTGAAATAAAAAGAAAAATATTTAGCATGTAACCTCGGATTATAAATGTAGCATGTAAGAGTTTAAAAAAATCGAGTTGGCAACATAATTTCAATGCATTCTTCGTGTTGTATTGCAATTTTTGAGCGCAATACACATGCGTATTTTATTGGTTTACGTAATTCGTTTACGCAATTGAAGCCACAAGCTAAAATAGTAGAGTGCTATTAATGCACGGGCTTGTGCTAAATCTGGCCGTTTGTATTGCGCTGTCAATAACGTGTAAACAAAGAAATTCCACAATGCTGATGCTAACTGACCAATTTAAGGCCAAGTCCGACGCTACTGAACCGTTTTTTCGGGTCAAGCAACGTCACTTCCCGCCGTTTTTTCCTTTTCTCGGAACTTGATTTCTATTTCCTCTCGGCCTCAACATTTGTTTCGACTTGATGAACGACCAAAACAAAGTAGACGTTTCGTTGTAAATTAAACTCTGTTTGTTTCTTTGGCGCCAAACAATTTAACCAATAACGATTTGTTTATAAATTCCCTTTTTTTCTGAAACTTTTATTGGAACCCTTTTCTCGTGAATCGTGAAGAAAAACCGCATAATTAAATAAATAATTGTAAAGTGTGTTTGTATTAGTTAGTCGGTAAATAATCTTGAATAATAATCAGTGTCTGTCGGTAGTCGTCTATTAATATCACATTGCGGTTTCGCCGGCGAAGTTATTGGTTTCAAATGACCCAATTGCGTCATGTTTTTTGCATTCCGCTGACGGACAATAGATTTGTACATTAGCTTCAGTGAAACTCGAATTGACCCGAAAAACATTTGTCAATGGTTTTCTGACACAAATTATGCATTAACTATGCACATAATACAAGTAACCTTTCTGTAGGTTAATTATCTGACGCCGTGTTCTAATTATGTGATATTCATGCAGCGCAATATTTTTATCTGAACAGGCATCACTGTAATGAATCAAAACACTAAAGAGTCGGAGCGTGACCTAACCGCATACAATACCTCATCAATACAGTCTCAAATGGAGCATATAACGCTGTATGAAGCAACGCCTGCCTGCACTGGATGCAATAGGCGACAATGACTAACGCCTGCGGCCTGTGGGCGAATTTCGCAACGCGCCGACCCGTCGATGCCAATACGGATCGAGTCAAGGAGATAGGCACTGCTTTAAGATCGAAATCTCACTGTACAGTTAACCAGTGCGGTTGCCTTCTTTTTATCCTTATCTAGAGTCTAGACTAGACTGATCGAGCCGGGCTACGATTAGATAGATGTACATTGATTTCGCCCAATCGATATTTTATCAGACGAATTACTTCATCTTTATGGCATGGCCTAAACACATTCCTAAAATAAAACTGTGACGTGTTTGTTATTTTTTGAAAGACTAATGAATCTGCCAGTAATGAATGAGTAAACATTTATAAAAAGTTCCTAGACTTGTTACATACGCAACGTATGTAACAATTTCCCATCTGTACGCACATGGAATTTGTGTAAAAACTGCGCGTCACGAGCCACGCTTTCGCCCCATGAATATGATCGTGTTGATACGACACGAATGGCAGAGCATCAGCTGTTTGAGTTATCTGCTTGCAATTAATTGCGATATCGCCCATTCATAGCGGCGGAGGCGGTTAGTTTCACAAGAAAGTGTTCTATTCTGTTACATTAAATAATAGCTGAAAGCAAATACTTTGCAAACCTATCTTGAAATTGTTATAAGTACCTAAGCAAATATTTTGATGACTAGGCAAAAAAAGTGGCTGTGATAAGATTTGCTGCTATCAAGTTTTTGAAGGATTTATATTTTTTATAGGCGACACATACTCGTTATTTGTTGAAAATACCATACAACTACAAGCCTCTTTCTCTCGACTAATCACGAGTACACGTCGAGCAAACAGTGTAATGCAAACGGGCCGACTAAAGTGAGTCAAGGTGAGTGTACGACGTCACGCTCGTACTGTTGCCACCCGGATTATTGTACACGACCCGGCGCCGACAGGCCGAGGTGCGGTCTACGGTCTACCTACTCTTGGAAACTCGCACCGGCACCGTTTTCCATCCACAAGACAACAACGCCCCACTGCCAAAATGAACTCACCAACACTTACGCGTAGCGCACAAAACGCTCTGACACCGACTACATTGTTTCACCCGCTTAGCGACAGATACATACTATGTTACATGCCATACTGAAATAATAATTATGTTGTCTGTTTTACTATAATTATACATTATATGTCCGACGCGGAATTGATTACCTGCAGTAGGTACACAGCCGCTCACAAAGCGAACCACTACGATATCATTTCTGATTGAAAGGAATTAGAGCAACAACATAAAAGTTTCGTTATACCCTGTCTATACGGTTTGTAACCGACAGATTGCGTGTGCAAAAACAATGATCGACATTTTGTTACCACGGAAAAAAGCGCGTTAAGCAGCGAACAATAAAACTATGCGCGGCCTCCCCCCAAATATCGCGTCAGACTTGAACCCCGGTTGCTGTACATCGGAATTTAGCCGGGTGGTTGCCGCCACGCGTCCCTGAAAAACAGTCAGCCAATCGGTGCCAAGGTGTCCGACGGGCTACTAATTGCGTGTTAAAATTTACTTGACATCACTCAACCTTCGCCGATGGCCAGTGCATCGAGAGCTGTTTTAGCTGCTAATTTATTGTCGTACACAATAAACGGTTGAACACTGAGAGATCTCATGAAGTTGGTAATTGTTCACGATTTACTCGGAAACGTTCACGTTTACGTTTCTCAGGTGGTCCTCGCCTTGCAACCTTGTCACAGATAACCCCAATAGCGAGGTATTGAAACTTTCGCGGGAATGGGGACGCGCCTTGTCAACGCCGACTGTAGACGCTTTGTTTAATTAATGAATCGTCGCCCGTTATTTTCTTTCATGAATGTTCGGCCAGTCTTAAGTGATCGATTACACAATGTTTCTCTTAACAGTTGAATATGACTTGCCGTTTCATGGGCCACAGATCTAGGCAATTCTAAAAAGTTTGAGGAACGATCGCAATCTAATCTGAGTCAAAAATGCCTCTAATATACTTAATTTTACATTGAATATCAAACAGATGAGACTGCGATTAGAACGATATTCATAAGTAGAATTAGACTTGTACATTTTCAGGAAATATAACACAATAAGTGCTTTGCCACCAAGTTGTGAAAATTTCAGTAATAAAAAAGGTTTTGACAAACATAAAATTGCTTAAAACTGTATATAACAAAATATACTTATTCCTAAATGTTAAAGGTTTTTTAAATAATACCGTGAAATTGAAGTGAGGTTTGCCAAGAACAAAATAGTGTTAATGGAGATGGGATTTGTTCAATTCATAATAATATGTACTTTCAAAGATTATCTTAGATATCACTGACATCGATGAAGGAAAACATCGAGAGTTTCCTCTTGATGTTTTCCTGGATATTATTAAAATAAGTCTGAAATCACCAATCTGCCTTGAATAAAAGCGTGGTGATCAATGCTCATGCTTTGTCTGGATGAGAAAAGGTTTACCCTGCATAGGGGCAATAGTTAGCGGTATTTTTGTCTTTTCAAAAAAAAATTTTTTATGATTTATTGCACACCTTTAATATTCCCACCACTAATGATGGATGGGACTAATTCATAGTTTATAGACATGAACACGACACACTTGCCGGTAGCACTGTGTTAAAAACTATATAGTCCCTATATGTGTAAGAAAACTGTGTTTACTGTGAAATGTATGTCACGCCCATAACCCGTCTGATAATAAAGTGTTTCAAGGAGACGATTAAGTAACTACCTATATGAATTATTACATAGTTGCGTACACTATCCAATGCGGCGCCAATATTTCAATTTTATCGCCATCTACATAAGAACTATTTTCCAATCACTTTTCTCACATCTCATCATTGCCGGTAACTTCGGCGGCTGAATGTCAATCAGTTATTACGGGTGTAAAAAGACACTTAACAACCATAACTGGGGACATTCTGGTTAGGGACATATTGAGGATTTAAACTTTTTGCACCTTTTTTTACGAATATCGGAGTTTGTCTCATGACTCCTGTACTGCTGCATGCACCTATACGAACAATGTTTTGTATGCGTTATACTGCGCACTCATAAGCAGTGATTTCACACACCAAAAATGAGTTGTGCCCAGCAATATTTTTTACTCCAATGTTACTTAATTTGATGAGCAGTATGTATAGTTATGTGGTGTGTCTTACACACCGTATATTTTCGTTTCCTTAAATGAACGAAATTTTATGTAAAACCATTGCGTAAGCAGTCATCTTATTTGTAGCAATTGTTACGCAATATACGCATATACGGTCATAAAATGAATCCGGAATAGCAAAGATACTACGAATACAAAGTTACACCAATAATTAAATATCAAAATTCAACGCCATAATTTTCTGCGGTTTGCACAAGGTAAATTGAAATAAATTGTACCTTTCATTATCATATGGTGGAATAAATAACGTGTTATTACGACAAATAATACAAAAACGTCCGGCAAGGTTTCAATAATTAAGTTGAACCGTGTGTAGACAACCAACCCACGCTCCATGAGGCCTTATTATAAAACAATCGATTATAATTTGTTATTTCCCCACGTACTAAATATTTTCATATTGAATGAGATGATATCATATCAGCCATTGAACGTCGACACGTGAACGCGAGCTTTCTGATTGGCTACTGAAATGCAAGGTCTTGAGAATATATTGCAATAATCTTACAAAACTAATAGCTTTACAGTATGACAATTCTGTCTGTCCTACTGACAATGAGCACAATTATTATATTCCATTTGAAGAAATTAACATTTGAAAACAACCCGCTTTTATTTCACCCCCGAAATAATGTCTTCATTCAATTTCGTGAGAAATATAATTTGTCGTCCCTTAATTTATAATTAATTTCTAAGTTTGTTGGATATTATTGTGCTGCCACTCGCCGCTAATTTAGGTTTTTTGTCTCGCGAACAAGGAGAACTTGGCTCCCTTAATTTTCATGCAATGCTTACTAATTACTTATATTATTAATTTTGTAATACCTGAAATGAGAAATCAGTCCCTTATAATACCATCCACTCATTTGTCTTTGGTGATTCCGATTTTTATTATTCGAGTAATTTTGTAATTCAATCGGCAACTTTTTAATACTCATCGAAGTAAAAAAAATGCGTTTTTAATTTAACACTGAGTTACACGTGGCATTACAAAAGCCATGTTCTATAATTATGTGTCATTGTGTGTACTTACAATGTTAAGAATCTCAGAATTGATATGACGACATAAGGTATTTAAAAAAAATGATTTGTGGGAAAATCTGCGAGTGAAAAAGGCTATACTGTAATGTAGTCGTATATTCCTATGTGTAGTACTTCGACTTTCCTCTTTCACACACTAAGCGGCTTTTAGCAGAATGAGGTTTAACCATTTCACTGCTTAATTGACAGCTCGGTAGCCTATCTCTTATCTCCACAGTACTGTAGATTTGACCTATTTCCTTCAAGCTCCTATTGTTTCTAATATTATCGTCTGACTAGCACTTGTCTGGTTTTTCTCTCTTAAATAACAATTCCCATTTAGTAATTGGATTGTGTCAGGGACGATCGGGCCCAGCAGCGATGTAGCGTAAAAATCTTACGTGTTCCTAAGTCAGATTTATTCAATATGTTAGTTTATTAAACTATACTAAATTGATTTTCAATTCTCTATTTTTATTAAATAATTACCTTGAAAGCGACCATTGTTAGTAACTGTAAAATTGCGAAATTGGTTTACGTAAACAGACGACAATAAAAAAAAACTCGACGGTTTTCCTATAATAACTATTCAATTCCATAATAATATGTTAATGTTCTTTTATTACTTAGTGATTAGACAGTGTTATTTTTTCTCGTTATGTTGCATTAGTGTAAGTAGCAATAGCATCAGCTTCACAATGCCCCCATACAGATGTATAGCGCTGTGCTCGGATGCAGTGCAGGTAATCACGTTTGTACGGTTACCGGCAATTAGCCGCCTCTGTTTTCTAGTTGGCCGTCTCTAGTAACTGCTGCCTGCCATTGTAGCTGTTTAGGGTTAGAATTAAAAAAAAACCACGATTCATCTGTATTTTTTGTACGCTTGTGTGTTTTAAACGTTGTTTTATTCATCAACTCATAAATGAGTGAAAATAAAAGTAAAGTTTATAAAATAAACTATCTGACGCTTTTGAAATTGCAACATTTTTTCGCCTAAGTAAATATGTTTTATTGCTGCACTTAAGTGAAGCACTCTATTTTGATTGCTAAACAAGACAGTCTAGGATATCAGCGGCCAGTTTTAACAGTGTTGATTTTACGATGATTACTTAGTTGCTAATATAAATGTTATCTCGGCGTTTCCCTAATAAAATAAGTCTATTAGTGGTGTTGTAAAAGGAATGAAACAGGGGTGGTAAACAGAGCCATCCTCGTTTAGTGCCTCTACAGTGAGCGTTAATCTCGTTTTTCGCAATTAGTTGGCGGCTGCCTCTATTGCCCACCCCGGTGGGGGTAAATACGCTTCATCTTTTTTACTTTTTTGTTTTATATTTCTTTTTAAAGTGAGTGTTTTTATGTCTACCACATCTCGGCTATATTTCATGGGTTTTTGTTCGATTTACACTGTACGTATGAACTTTGTCATTGAGAAACTGGTTTCGTTCCATCCTTATGAGTATATGAAGACTTTACCCATTTCTGCCAGAATATTTTTGCATTCCGACATTTTGACGTTAAAACTCCGTGTGTCATTCCATTGAATATTCTGTAGCTATATCTATATTTAGATATTCAAAAGGTTCAAAAATAACCTCTTTTGGAAAACTAATACATACATAGAAATTATCGCGGGTTCGACAAACTTTTGTATTACTCAAGTGCGGGTCACCTTCGTCTTCAGGTCATTGATGTCACCTTGTTTCCGAAACTTGATTAGCAACAGTTATCGCACACACAAAACTTACTGACTTTCATTCATCATTGTTGTTTCTACGTTTCGTTTTCATTCTTAACTTTAGCGCGTTCGTGAATAATATCACCGAGAGAAATCGCTGCACAGTTGGGTAACAACAGAGAGAATTGTATTTCTCGCGTGTACCAGAAACAAAGAATAACTTGATTTCCTACCTGATGCATGTAACATGCAAATATACTAATTATTTCTTATGTATATTAGAGTGTTATTACTTCATATTTACCTCGAAATATCCTTCAGTCAAGTAGGTGATTAACGTTACTTGTGTATTCGTTCTCACAGTCGGTGCATGCAAGGCCGCTTACCCGACGAATGAATCAGCTGATGCCAGTCGCTGATTCACTGCTTCGCTGCCGCACCGCACCTTGCATTGTCTAACAGCTGACTTTGATGTACCTCTACAAATATAGACATTTTCAATTAAGATTTTCAGCTCGTTACTCCTTATTCAACCTCTTCAACATGTTACTTGTCTAGACGGTTTATACTTTGTCTCGTCCTCAAATGGTGTTGCGGTCAACGAAGCGAATTGTTTTAGAATTCCGTAGATTTTGTAGAAACTTTATTTAGAAATTGTTACCTCGAATTTAATAAGAGCGTTTGTTATAAAAACATAAATCAGAAATATAATAACTTCATACATTATTCCAGTAGAATATGTTCATAAATTCAACGAGCAAACAAACGATTATGGCGTTGTAAATGGTCACAACAAATATTGCAATACAGTCCAGTTCCGTCCAGTGTTAAATACGAAAATAGGTTTGACCTAGCTGTTGTAATCGCGTGGGATTGCGGATGTGTCACACGGGTTTACCCAACCGGAAAAAAAACTGGATGTAATCCACCAATGCTCTTGCCGAAGTAATGATGACAGTAAAATGCAGTGTTACATAAATCACTCGCGAAATTGCGCTCGAATATAATACCAATGGCCATCATCCGCAAAAACACAACAAAATAAGAGAACGTTTTAGAACGAGCAATTAGCTTTCTTACTAGCTGACCGACTCCTTGACAATTCGAAAGTGCCTGTAAATGGTCTAATTGAAATAAATGCTTTGACTTTGAAGGCAGTCGCAACAGTATCCTGAAAATGTTAGCGGCAAATACATAGTCCGCTTTATTAGGGCCATTTATGCGAAGATTGTTCCCCTAGGCAGCTGTTTTTGTACTTAGCAGACGGGTCGTGTTAGTAAAAATGTGTTTTCCGAATAGTCACTTGTTTTTTTAGTTTTTTTTAGTAGGCATTAGTATTTTAAGTTCAAAACTGTTGCTAACAAGATCTAAAATAAAACGATTTGTTTTGATAATTAAGTAAACGTTTACTCGTTAACTAAGGGGTAGTTAATAAGTCCTTTCGAGACAACACGAGACTAAATATTAAGGACACTAAAACAATGGATTTCCCATTCGCAGTCGCCGCTCAATGAGTCAGCTGATGTAGCAATGGCCTCTGGTGAGTCACTGCTGATCTCAAACAGATACGAATGTACTCGTTGGATATGGCATGATGACCGAACCAGCTGTCATCTGTACAGTGAAAGCTGTTCATGACGAAACTCTTTCAGTTACACTTGCATTGTGTAACATATAAAGACTACATAATGTACGACTTGATTGACTTGTTCGACTAATTGTCTCTGCTATGGTTGTGGAGAAACTTTGCTTCGTACTGCATCACATTCTGCTTTTTAAATGGTGAATATTGGCTAAGAAAATTATTCATTGAGAAATTACTTTTAATTCGACTTGAATGGGTTATCGTAATGAAGGCTTTTGCCATGGATTTGTAAATACATAAATGATTCTATATCTCCCAAAGTTAACGTTTTATTCGGTTATTAAAAAATACATAATTTACACAAAAGTGCAACCTACACGGTTAAAATGTATGAAACAGCTGAAAATTTCTTTATTTTTTTGGGAAATACCGGGTAGGACCCTTTCGCGTCTCCTTATTTCCCAAAATCAGGTAAAATTTTCCTGAATAACCATAGCTTGACACATCCATTTTCTGGTTAAAGAATTTCGGACATGATCGCGTCGGCAACAGGCGAATGCGTCCGCAGATTCGTGGCGTCCTTGTCATTAGCAACGTACTTGAAGCGATTATATGGCCGAGCCGAATGATTGCCTCGTTAATTCCCTAACTTGCGTGTCAACAACTTTGCGACTGAAAAATCTCGTAATTATTTAATGTTAAAGGTGACAACTGACAGGATGCCGCTGATTTGTTCACGTTAACTACGGACAAAGCATCTACAGTCATCACCATCAGTGTTGAGATTGTAAATGATGTAATGAACAACAATTGTTTCGATAAACAATCGGTTCTATGAAATGTAGGCTTACGCAAGTTTGACGTAATTGACGGACGCAGCGCGAGTGCGGTGTCGGTGTGACGTGGAGAGTCGCGGGCGCCACCGGCGATAACCACCCACTCTCGTTTTCGCGCTGACGTCGGCTGTGATAAGTTGATGATTCGCGTTTTGTGTACTTAACTAGATTAGTGCTGTAAGCTTAGGCGAAAGGATCAGCGGGCATTGCACCTGCCACCTATACTCCGCCTATACTTGTTCTCAACAATCTGAAACTCTTTTATTACCATGTCAAAAATTACATTGACAATATTATTCAACCCATATTTGTTTATGTGATTGGCTGTTGCTGAAATTAATTAATAATATTTTTAGTGATAGTCCGATCAAAGTCAAGTGGTTGAACTGAATTAACCGGGGAAAATTCACCTATCTGTTTGTTTAAACAATATAAACATCCGTTCGATGCGATATGTGGAGATCACCTTTACTATAGTTAGCGGTCAGAGCGATGCCCGATAATCTCTGCGGTAACTACTTACGTCATATAGGTAGGTTGAATACAAACATAATATATTATATCTATATTTAAAATTAGGGGGAATGCTTAAAAAGGAAAGCCCTTCAAAGTTAAAGAAACATAAATAATGTCTCGCGAACTCAATATTGAAGTTTAAGTAAACGTAATAGGAGCACCCCAAATTGGGAGAGAACATACGCAAGGGGAAAATCGAGCCATAGTCTGTGATAGACTTTCGAGCAAGTACGCGTCGTACTTTTTGCCCAACTGTAATCTAAGCACTCGAACTTTAAAGGATTTTGCCCACTACACGATACCACGAGCGTGCTATGAACGTATCGGGCACGGAAGACTCATGATACGGACTACTATGCCCACTACAACGTATCAACCAAGAATTTTTGACCCTCCGTGCATGAAAAACGGCGTGTTAATCGACAACGGAGCGGTCTAATGTCATACTTTTTACGACAAATAATATTTTTTCGCCTGGAAAGGTCCTCCTAGCATGGGCAAGGTGTGGTATGGTGTAATGGGCAGACTACTTTAGGCGACTTGAGCTAAGCTAAGCCATGTCGCAAAGGAGGATATTTACACCAATAGGATTGCTTTATTTATATTGCTAAAAATAATAAACCAATCCTATTGGTGTAAACTGTAAATCACACATCTTTCGGAACGTAGTTTAGTTCAAGTGGAAAAGTCTTCGAGCTTTAAGTACGCGTTCTTGTTTGTATGTGTGTGTGTGTGCGCGCAATAATCGCGTGCTTGTTTGTTATGGTATGTTCCAAAGCCTTATCCTCATAATTACGTTTGTTGATCAGGCAACTGGTTTTTACCAATTTCGATAACTGACAATTAGCATTCTGCGCCGCCAATGTCTGCATCCGGCTTGTAGTATAATATTATCAAATTATTTAGTTGGCAACAAAACAATTTACGTGCAGTCAGACATCCGGTAGGTGTCATTATTACTAGCTCAACTCAATTACCGTTTGACATTTAAACCCAAAGGGCGTATTGTTTGAGAGCGTCCTCTATCCTAGCCGTTTGGCAAGTTATCAGACAGTACATACGTACTACTGATTAGTTCTGTTAACGATTATTTCTGAAGCTGTTTTCGTATCATTATGGGTTTTTTGACCTCGGTACACATAGGTCTAACTTCCTTTGTAGGGTTCCGTACCCAATAGGTGGCTTACTGGACCCTGAAACTCAGACTGCGCTGTCTGTATGTTCGTCTGTCTGTCACAGCGTACTATCATTTGAACCGTAATAAGTAGACACTTGAAATGTTCAGAAAGTGTACTACTATGGCCACTATAACAACAAATACACAAGCAGTAAAAAAACAGCAAATTCGTTGCTTAAAAAAAACGGTAATTTAAAAAACTAAAAAACCCGACTGCTATTCTTTAAAAATCCCTAAAACAAGATAAATTGTAGCAGTCGGGACCCATTCGGGACCATCTGCAATGTAATATAGGTATGTGCTCTCAATTCACTAATCCTCCATTTCTAGAATGGGTCCCGACTGCTACAATTTATCTTGTTTTAGGGATTTTTAAAGAATAGCAGTCGGGTTTTTTAGTTTTTTAAATTACCGTTTTTTATTTTTTATTTTTTTAGTGTTTTAAAAAAGAAATTAATATACCCAGTATCACTCTTACAGTAAATACGAATCTACTGACACCTCTCAAGCTAAAATCCATCGAGCCGTTCAGCCTGCAGAGCGAGCCAAACATTTGAATTTGGCGCCAAAAATCCGCCATTTTGTTTTTTTTATTTTTATATACCCAGTGTCACTCTCACAGTAAATACGAATCTAACGACACCTCTCAAGCTAAAATCCATCGAGCCGTTCAGCCTGCAGAGCGTGCCAAACAATTATACATACATACATACATACATACAAACATACCCTCGAAAAACATAACCCTCCTTCTGTCGCAGTCGGGTAAAAATTAAAAGGGTCAATTAGTTTATTTTTTATTTTTTATTAATGCTGTATATTGTGCAGTACGGAACCTTTCCTGTGCGTGTCGCACTTAGCACTTATGTAGTTCTTTTCAGTGTTACTAAAAACAGTGCTATGCGATGCCTTTGAAGGACAAACGGAAGGAGTAACACTAAGGAAATCATCAATCCAAATTGGGTACAGACTTTTGTTCTATGGACGATTGAGCTAATAGTTATTGTGTTTTTAATCTTAGTATAGCGAATGGGCTTGTGTGAACAATGCCACACATGGACAAACATCCGGTCTGTTATCGCGCGAAAGTTCGATAGAAATGTGGCACGCACTCACTAATCTTTATGAATGGACATGGTTACTTTTTTATTTGTACCCGCGTTTCCTCTTCAGTTTTACCCTTGCTATTTTTTTTCTATATTCTTCCTGTCCTAAATGTTCACACGACGATATCAGAATATTCAATGGAGACTAGCGCCAATTTAATTCAATAACCGCTTAAGTAATAAATTAATCTAACAGTATTGCACCGAACTACATTAATTAGGTACATTCACAGCATCTTTTACGCTTGAATGTATTGTTGCCGTAATAATATATTTTTCATAAACGCATAATGCAGTACTGGTATTAACTTATCAGTCACACAAATCGATATTATTTATAATAACAAGCGACATTTATCGTCGTTGGCAAATCCTTTGTTGCCAAGCACCTCGGTTCCGACATGCCATTTAACAGAGCCAATAAAATGTCTGCGTCACACAATAGATTAATGACATTGTCGGAAGCGCGGTTCTAGATCTTGCGAATCTAGTCTGTTACCAAGCGAGGCGGCCGGATGAATGGCAGTCTCCATGCGCGTGAGTGGATTGCGCAACGGCCGGTGACGCAACCTGTCGCGCCTGCGCGGGACCGTTGCTTGTTAGTATGCAAAATAAGTGAAATATTCGTGTCGGCCTGCCATGGCATGCGCTTACGGTTTCGCTCCCTAGATGTGCGTGTAATTGTTTCAGCGTGGATTCGATGTCGTTTAAGGTCACCTGATTTTCCTTTTTTTTTCTTGACTCCATTGTTTAAAACCGTTTTATCTGATTTTATGGTAAGTTAACGGCGCAAAGTACAAATAAGGACGTTACACTTATTATAATAAATCCTTGGAAAGATTTTTACCACTTTGATTGTGTAATCAATCACTTCGTTAGTTGTTACAAGTATCGGACACTGATAATAGTTTCTTCCTATAATAATATGCCTTCCGACTGCCTAACTACGAAATTACACGTCATGTAAAGATTTACGAATGGTCGTGAGAACGTAGCTCCATGGCTTTCACTAGTTCAGGAATTTTTATTGGTAGGTAATTCCAACTTCATTGTTGATATTAGCAGAGCTTTCGCCTGCAAAAAAAATACATTTGCGTCTTTTGCTCGTGATTCATTGTTTCTAAACATTTGAACACGTGCTTTATACATAGCATCGGCGATGTATCGAAGCACGTGTCCACTAATGTTAACCTTGATACTGTTTAGTTTCACGCCCACAGATGATCTTCGTTATTTCATAACTGCTTTCTTTAATAGCTACATCTTCAAACATCCGTATTTCAGAGATAATGTCTTGTTATTTTTAATTAATTATCATACAGAAATATTGTCGTTTAATAAATTAATATCTAAGTTGGAATGTAATTTGTATGTTAATTAGCGTTTGTGTAACTAGTTGGATGTATTAAAGTTGTGGTATTGTACCACAACTTTAATACGTGTTATGAGAATCCTACAATAAGCAAGTGGCCGCCTAGCAACATAACGTAACCGTACAACCGCCGCCTGCGACACAAGCGGGCTGTGCAAACTTTGCTCATTAGCCGCCACGCTTTTATGACGGATAACGCGGCGTGTCGTGATGCACTCCAAAGGTTTCGGCATTCGGCCCGCGGCCCCTCGGCTTTCGGCCAATTGTTGCGTCGATACTCTTTAACACCTCAATGCCAGGTGTCCTAATTAGATCAAGTTGATCGCTTTCGTTACAGGCTTGGTTCTTTCATTGATTCTTAATTGACCTGTAAAATTAAATTGAGGTTTACATCGGTCCTAAAATCTTTCAGTTTGAAGTTTTCTTTTATCAAGCTTTGTTCCTTCTTGTAAATGTTTTCTGTTCTCCAAACGTCAATGTAGAAATAAGTTAGGGGAGTGCGTAAAAGGTTGTCGAAAGTGCTACACATTGTCAGCTGCGAGAAAGTTAGTTAAGCCGTTACTTTACGTGTCCTCGTCACGTCAACTTGTGTTCTTCATGTCCCTCTGACAGTTTCACGCTCCAACTAACTACATGACGTACAGGCGAACGTCTTTACCTATTTTCGTTAAGTTGGAATTAACAACAAAACATTTTTGTCAAGTATTTTTAGTTATAAGTACCAATAAATACTAAAAGATGTTGAGATTTAATTCTAAATTTGAGCTGCTAAAAATAGCATTTTGTAACTGACAAACATTGATATCGTCACATTTATGGTACAGGTACGCACAAAACGTAATTCATTTGTTTTGTATTGATGACGAATGTCAGATATCATGACAATTGAATGAAATATTAATTATACTTGGCCCGCTTACCCTCTCTTAATTTGCTGAGGAAAACTGAAGACAAAAGCCTCATTCATTGTGACGTAACTTATTTACTTACTTTTCTCAATTGGCACACTTGACATTACTTATTTGCGTGGGAAGTGCCCTGTTCAATATTTAGCAAAAGCTATTTATATCCATCAACAAATGTTCATGTTATCGTATTCGACTATTCGCACAGCACAAAATATTGTGGTCTGTGAAGTTGTAACAAAAACAAGTTTAATAACCTCATGGTCATTGCCGCTTTCGGGGGCCAGGTATCAACATCATAAACATCTTGCAAGAAACTACAAATCAGCGCACCTTAAAGGATTACACGACACAAAAAAGAACCTTGAACACCAAACGTCTATTCATCAACCCTTAGCTATTATTTATATTCAAAGGTCACTTCTATTTGATATACGATGTAACTACCAGGAAAAAATCAGCAACAAATTGGTTCGCCATAACACAAAAATATTGCAAAGGAGACCGATGCATTCCGGGAACTGCATTGAAGCGCAGTGTATAGGATGAGCGATCCAACTATCTGGCTAACCGCCACGCGGTATTGTGGCTTGCGTCGCTTTGTTTTAGGCCGATATTCGGCTGCCGGCAACGAGACGCACGGTGGGGCGTTGGCCTGTTGAGAATGTTTGCCGCTGACCTAAGTGGTCAATAATGATCTGTTATACAGTTTATACTACGTATTTTCTTTACTGTTTCTCGATAACGCGAGAAGTATTATTTTTCAGAGATCGCGATACTTTGATGTAGCGATAGCGGTGTATTTTCGTATCTTTTTCATATTAAAACGAAGCCATTGCTGTTCTTACTGCTCAGTGTAATTAAAACGGCATCGCAAGAGAACTTCATTATGAGACTTAATCAGTGCACAGCAAAACAGTTACCTTGAGTACTGAAAAGCGAGTACGTAAAATAATAGTTTCGCTTTTACGAGCTTATTCTGAATTCAATGCGCGAACATTGTCTTCAATTAATTTGACGTTCACGTAATTAGCATAGAAATAAGCGCTTCTAACGGTTACGGAAGTAATTAATTAACTAAAAGAATCGAATAAAGATCTACGTTGTCGTCTAATTTTGCAAGCTAAAAGTAGCTAGTGCTATTGCAGTTATGCCATCGTCTGTACTTGAGTAATGCAGCGCGTCCTAGATTGTCCATGCTGGGTGGTCTGTCCGTCGACGTAGGATTGTTCTCGATTCGCCACTTTTTACCTGTTCATCGTCGATGAAAACGCCCGGTGCAGTCAGCCGGGATTGCTTTTAAACTTTTAAAACTTGGAATATTTTTACTTCTTTCCTGCACCGATTAACTCCGTCGGCCAGTCTGTCTTGCAAATTAAAATAGAGCAATGAATCATTAAATTCGATTTGGTCGCTCCCAACTTGTGTGGGTCGTCTGGTTTTTTCTTGAATGTTGGTAGCATTGGAATTGTATGGTATTAACTTAAGTTATATTAAGCATTTGCTGTAAATGTTTGACCTGGATCAACGTTTAGTCGGGTGGTCTATAAATTTGCGGTCAGTTGTTCTGTCGTTAGACGGCGTGAGCGCATTAACGTTTTTTTAATTCCATATTTAATTCAATTTCTTCAGCAGTTCTTTCCTTGAAGTTAATCATAATACTCGCGCATGTTTAATTATTATTATTAAGTCTTGACATATGAAAACCTAGTAGAAAAACCTACATAGACCTAGTAAAGACCTATTAGAACTAGTATGTATCACTAAATATGTATGTCAATATTTTATTTCGTAAATGGTAGTAGCCTAGATTTTGTTGTACTTACCTACAATTTTTGAATTGTTAATAGAATCCTTTATTAATCAGACAATTACAATTCTGGTAGGTGTTAGTAACAACCAGGGTTGCGGAATTTGTTCGAAAGAGTCATCAGTCTGGAACGCAAAGGGCATTAGGAGGAACACGGATACGTTTTAGTCAGTAAGAGTCTGACACTCCCTTTAGCTCCACCTTGAGCGGAAGAAGTCATTTGATGGTTTCCCATACCTGCTTGGAATAAAAGTGTTAGTAACAAAACAAGCTTAAAAACTATGTTAATAATCTACAACGACAACAAAATTTCGACGAAATTTCACAACACTACAGGAACAATGTTACAGACATACCTAAGGTACATCCATACGTACTACCTACAGAACATTTCCCCAATAATATTATTGTGTCACAGGAAAAACAACCCTGTGGGTTATGGAAACGTTTGTTGTCCTATTGATGTTTTATTTTGGTACACTCAACAAATAACTTAGCCAGATGTTTTATCCTCACAATACGAGACACAGTTACCTTGGATTAGAACCCTTTTGTATCACTGTCACATAAAAATCTACCTACAGATCTACTGTGTAAAGCTCAAAATATTTTAACAATCTAATCAATTCATTGATAATATTATGCAGATTTCCACGCTTTTAGCTGTCTCAACAACAAACGCCCACCCTTAACTTCTCAAGGGCGTCCATAGAAATAGATAACAGGTTCAAGTTAAAAATACTTTTCCTCGTATATATTTAGCTAAAACAAAACGTTACCGTATTATTATACATAACAATTATATAACTTACAATACTCCACACAATATAACATTAGAAATACAACGTTACAACGCTATCGTTATTTCAATGTTAGCGTGTAATAAGCTTCGTTATTTCACGATAAATATAAAGCAGTGTACACTATTGGCCATTTCCAAATTTTTTTTTTCCTTATTTTTTTTTGTTATTCCGACTATATTACACAGTATTTATTGGGGCGATTTTTTGTAATGCTATAAATGGACAACTTGGATGGCTTCCTTGAGGTTTGGTAAGACGTTGCGCAAAGTTGCGACCGATTGAAGGAATGGAGGTAGGCCTTCGCCTAACACTGGGACAGTACGGGCTAAATATAATTAATAACTGGTTTATGCCCGCAACTTCGTTTGCATGAATTTCGGTTTTGAGCATAACACCAGCACTGTAATTAGCCTTTTGTGCGCCCTGTGCGAGCTTCTATAACGGAGCCCTGTGCGACATTCTAGGAAGGCGCCCTTAAAAAAAATCTGGTCCTGGTCTGGTCATTTCTGCGCCCTGTGCCTGGGCACCGCTGGCGCTGCCCTAGTTACGGCAGTGCAGAACACTAATACTTTAAATAATAAAGAAGCCTATGTTACTCCATAAAACATGAGCTATCTGACAGTGAAAGTCCCTGCGCCCCTCGGCCAAATCTGTTTAGCTATTTCGTAAATTAGCTGACACAAACAGACAGACAGACAAAAGTTGTAATTGTTTTTTCGTGTAAGTACCGTATAAACATACATTATTTATTTTGATTTATTTGTATGCATAAGAATAGATTAGTACCTACAGTTAATTTTTACAGCCTACACAAACATTTATGGCTAAACAACAAACTCCCTTAACTTTCCAAGAACGTCATGAACTCATGATACAAATAGATATCGGATTGGATCCCGAGTTAAAAATACTTTGTCTGAAGTTGTCTGTACCAATCCGAATCGGGACACGCGATCCTCGATGCGTGGGCGTTGTCATGGGTACCATTCTTCAATAATATCTATTTATAAGCGGTAAATAGAAGGAGGACGTATGATTTACGTCAGTAATGGAATTGTGTGATTTAGTGACGTCTTAGTCGGAACCTACAAGTTCAAAGTCAAAGTCAAATCATTTATTTCAATTAGACCATTAATAGGCGCCTTTGAATTGTACGTCATAAACAAGAAAAATGATTTTAATAGTTGCTTGTTCCAAAAGGTAGTTTTGCATGCATGTTTTTAAAAGAAGAAACATACAGAATTATACGTACTTTGCATAAAAACTGTGTGAATGAAAATAAAGGAGGATTTCAGGTCAAATCGATAAGGAAAATGTTTTTCCTGAAAGTTTAAAGGTCAAAGTGGTGGGTAGCAACACTGGCAACGTCCACATTTTAGCTAATAACCTCATACTGCTATCACGAATCAGTTTCCAGGCAAACGCGATGATTAGATTGATTACAGCACGGTTTTATACTTACGTTGTATCTATACGAACATAATATAGCACATTGGTATGTCCGGCGTTCTACGGTTTGTCAATAAGCTGATATGGTTATGATACCGTAGGCAGGAAGTTTTAATAATTATTTTTTATATTAACTTGACTTAATTAACTGTTGACTTTTATGAATAGCATGATAAAGAATGTTAAAATCTTAGCATTTTCCGTATTCCTTCATGGACATTGTTTTAATTATAATAACTTAAAAAGAGTAATACTAATAGTATCTAACTCACATCTTCCTGTAACTAAGTACGCACTTATGTAAGCCTCATTTAAGCACTGAGCCTCAACTCCATACTAATCTGGTTGTATGTCTGTCTAATCTGTTTATTGCCTCATCCTAGAAAAACCTAAACCGATCGTAATGAAATTCAACAAAGAGGTAACTTGGGATCCGTATAAGGACATAGACTGCTTTTTAATCCGAAATTCCATCTGCGTTCGCGATAACCGATATTCAAGCGAGGGAAGCCGCGGGCAAAAGCTAATAGCCCGAATTTAGGGATGAAATTGGGGTCACCATTGATCGCTCGTCACCTAATCCTATTTCTCGTTTCACGTGTTGGCTGGCGCGCGTGGGTAGCGAATGTAGGCTTAGCTTCCGATTCCGCTAACCGTGCGTCATGCACTCGATGCTGTGACGTAGGCAGCTCATTATGTACTACACTTCAGTTACAGCGTATGCCAGTATTTTGTACAAGATAAACGTCACGGACGCTTGTATTGTTGGGTGACGTGGTATTTTTTTTAACGATTGGTTATTTTTGGAATTTAAACCCAACAGAGGAACGGTTACAGTCTAGAATGGAATAGAATGTGATACAATGTTAACTAATAGCAATAAGGTATAGATCTGTATGTGCTCCATGTCCTTTGATTCGGAAGACGCCGCGCCGGTTGAATTCTAATAAACATGAACAAGCTGTAGACCTAAGTAATAATAGAGCTTCCTAATAATTTACTTTGCCTTGAATACTTGTATTTCTTTCTTATATTTCCTCATTTACATAGCGCCTTCCTGTAATTGATAGTTTGTTCAAATTATACGATCTTACTGATGTTGAAGCGTTTGATACGGAATAACTACATGTTATATGCGTAGGCGCACAAGATTAATTACAGTTATGTCTCTTCATTGGCAGCTTGTAATTTGTGTAATGACGTTATTATTCCGCCTTTTTTATTTTTAGCTTGAAGATAAAAGATAATTTTGTTTTTAGTATGATTATGTTGTTTGGACTTAAATTCGGGTTTTTTTTGGTGACCTAGGTTGTGTCTGCAAGTTTCTTGACGATCGTGATTTGTGGTATTTCACCAATTGTTTCCCGTGTTTCAACCACGGCAATTTTTCATGCAGGTGGTTCTACCAGATAGTTGAACATCAAACTGATCTCAATTGACCCGTAGTTCTACTAGTACCATTAATACTTAGTAATTTTGCAAGAGTCATACCCTTTTCTTCGAGTTCGAGTTGGGAATAACCAGATGCGTATTGCATATGCAGGCGCCTTCATTGATTTTTTTTTCCTCAACAAAATTTATTCATGCCGAGCTATTTATAACGCAACGCATATAATGCCACGGTCGCCGTCTTTAATGATACCAACAAAGTGTTTATT
This sequence comes from Caradrina clavipalpis, assembly GCA_932526535.1. NCBI lineage: Eukaryota > Metazoa > Arthropoda > Insecta > Lepidoptera > Noctuidae > Caradrina > Caradrina clavipalpis. The sequence continues at coordinate 4,581,775 of OW052099.1, read as the reverse complement.
AATATGTGCACATGCAGACAGAGGATCTTATTTAAATAGTATTTGTTCTACTACTATATTATTAGAAAATAAATTTTAATATCAAAATTCAACCACTTTGTCGTTTTCAGCTCAGTCAATTCATATCTTTACACAATTTTCATACAGAGACAACAAACTAAAAAAAAAGAACATTCATGTATTTACAAACGTTGTCATGTTTAAACGATTAATGGTCAGTTCGTGGGTAATTTTATTTCCGTTCACAATTACACGTGTGCGGAAAAATAACCTAGGGTTATAAGCAGTTAATGGTTTCGGTGAATTTAAAAAAAAACCCACAGGGTCTGATAATACTGCGGCTTGATTACCAAGAACTGCAGAGGGGTGTTTTATTGAGTGCTCGACAGCCGACGGTAACACAACAAAATGTATGATACAGAAGGCCGGCTTCAATAAATCATGAACAGCGAACACACGACTCAAACTATGTCAAACGTATGCCAGCCGCGAGTGCACGTGCACTCACTGTACCGAAACGCGTAGGTGTGTGTAAGTCGTTCCGTTTGAAACTGACCTTCTGAATCTAATTATTCTGTGACAGTAACTTATCAGTTCCGAGTTCCGATTACTATTGACATTATACAGCATGATTCACTATAAAAGTGATTCTTTATTGCTTTTTTGACCCTTTCTCTTTGTTTACATGCTGGCTCACTGGGACGGGTATTATTGTACCCTGGAATTCTTCATACTTAAATTTTTATGACGGTTTTTAATACATTTTTTATGTGTAGTTGTCTGGTGTCGTTGTTGTGGAGTCGCTGTTAGTTATCATAGGAAACTTATGAAATACTAGCAATATGATTCGGTTTTACTCGTATTACTGCTGCTCTTTTGCCACCTTCCTCGATAAACGGGTCATATAATGTAACACTAAAAGTTTTTTTCTAATCGGCCCAGTGCCGCAGCTTTGTCATATTCATTTAGTTAGTTAATTAATAGTGGTCAAGTTTGCCTTAATTTCAATTACAAGTGAATTACTATTTTTCTTAAAGAGCATTCAATTATCGCCTTCTTTTTCCTTGTTTTCATTACGCCAGAGAAATGTCCGTCATGTGTCGGTATATGCATAGAAAACATAATTATTATATTTAATTAATTGACATTCACAATAAATACCTCCCTATTTCATTGGTTTACCTAAATATGTTGCTCTTATCTACACGTATTTCCCGAACAATTACTTTGCTTTTGTTGTTTTCCCTGATATTGAATATAAAACCAAAAAAAAAAAATGTCTAATCATTTGTTTATGACCATAAATTAAAATATGCTCTTAATTACGCATGTGCGCTATATAAAAAAAAAATATTCTATAAACGTTTATAATGCCCTGGGAATAATAAGGAAAACACAGAAACCTTTTTTGGTTTATCTGTAACTCGGGTTTTTACAGTCGCGTCGCTACAACAGATATAAAATATGGGATTAATTATGTGAGCTATTTAAAAGATCGAAATAATACTATTTTGTTGTTGGAGGCAGAAGTAATCTATACTAATATAATGAGGCTGAAGAGATTTTTTGTTTGTTTGTTAAATCATGCTCTGGAACTACCAGTCGGATTGGAAACCATATTTTTGTATATGATAGTCAGTATTAATAAGAAATGGAATGAACTAAAACATCGCGCTACGACACACGGAAACGGGGTTGTAACCAAAGGCGAAACTTAACGCGGGTGAACAAAACTACGCGGACAATATCCCAGGCAGAATACTAGTCTTAAGGCGCTACCCTGACCAAATAACCTTGAGCATTCGTTCCTTTGGCGGCACACTAACGCGGCGCACGAGATACGTAGGAAATACGCTCAGATTTTAGAGTAAAATCTATATAAAATCAAATTTAGGTGTTTTGAAAAAAATAAAACTAGCATAATGTTCTTTATTAAATTGCCTAATTATTAGTTTAAGTCGCAAATCAAAATAATGTTTACTTTACGAGGAGATGCATGTCAAAAATTATTATTTCTCATTTCTGTAGTTTCGTTATGACCCTATAATTAAGCATTATGTTACTAAAAAGTAAAAATAAATCTACCATTTTCGAGTCAAGAATGTGTAGAAATTTAACGTATTTTTTATTAGTTGGTATTTCTATTTGATATAGAGAAGTGGGCTCCTAAAAACTGCCCTAAAAACGGCTGCCGCTGCGTTTTGCACGGCCACGCGCCTAACTCTGATATCCCATCCCATAATTGAGTGTTTTTATATCATAAGCTATTTCAACTAAGTACCTATATCATCTAGTTATTTTCATGGGAATCAATCAAAACGATACGAAAATATAATCTGCAAATTATGCCCCCAAACGTGAATCACGAAAATAAATTAATCAGATTCCAGTAACCTCTATTTGCGTTATGACTCACCTTCAGAAGTAGGCAGCAAATCTAAAAATACCTGGTATTGTTATCACGTGTTTGTTGTTTTATACACATTTATATTCCCGTTTCTGAGTAATTCGCTATCGAAGTATCGATTATATCCAGCTAGAGCCTTAATAAAAGCACTGTGCGTGGGTTCTTGCAATGATAAGCTTCAGACTTCAGTTTCAACGCACTACTACTGCTAGGTTTTGAATGCCGGTGGAGTTACAGGTACATAAGACAATTTAACTTTATCTCTGGGATTGCAACGCATTTGCAAGGCCTCTGGTATTACAGATGTCTAAAGACACTAAAGGCAGCATTTCTTTTTGGAAATCTAAAGGGAGGTCTATGTCCAGCAGTGGACGTCCTGTGGCTGATATGATGATGATGATGATGATGATAGGCAAAGGTCACCACTTTAAAAAAAACTACAATGTCAGTGCGACTGCCTCGGTAACCTAGTGGTGCTAAGCGCGACTGCTACGCTAGAGTTCTGGGCTCGATTGCCAGGTAGAGCAAAAATTGATATTGGGTTTTTCTACGAAATTCTCAGTAGCAGTTCGGAGTTAGGATTTATGTCCGGTTAATGGCAATAGGCTCGCCCTCTATTACATGGAACCTAAAACATACCGGCGAACTGTGGGTGTGCATATTTATACCTCTCCCTAACCCCTCGGGGAATACAAGCATGGTAGTATGTAATATACAATGTGAGTTCAGTTTTCTTTTTCCACCAATTCGCTATGCATCTTGGCAGCAACTTAACAGTCTCGTAAATCAACCTGTCTCAGTTCGTTGAACACTAATTCAAACAAAGTCTAGACGAGTCAATAGCTGAGATATGCAAATGACCTGTGTTAGCGCACTGTTGTACACGTCTGCCTTCAATGAAGACCGCCAGTTAGGTCAACATTGTCAGGTGTTCACATTTTACCTATTAATATCACTGGTTTTTTTTTCTACCATTGTATACCAAACAAGCCGCTTGTTGTTAAGTGGTTAACGCTTGCTATAGACATCTGCAATACAAGAGGCCTTGCAAATGCGTTGCCATCTCAGAGACAATGTTGAAATGTCTCATGTGATTCCGACTTTACACCGACCTGAAAACAACAGTGATTGATTAAATGACTTAGCCCACTGTCGAAATCAAATCCATCTGCTCGCAACTGTGATGATAAAAACCTTTCAATTGTAACGTTTTCGCAATTTAAATCACCGAAACAGCCTAAAGGGTAATTCTCGTTTACTTTATCCTTATCACTAAGACTAGTTTCTGCCCGCGACTTCCTCCGCGTGTTTCTTTTCCACCCCTGTTTATTACAATGTAGGTCGTAACGTGATATTAAGTAGCCTGTAGCCCTGTACTATTTTTTTTATGAAACTGGCTATGATATACAAAAATATTTATTCCAATTCGACTGGTAGTTCCAGAGATTATTTCGTTTAAACAAACAAACAATCTCTTTAACTTTATTATATGTATTAGTAAAGATAATTCTTCTATATAAATAGACGACGCTTTAACTTTAAAATGGAACATCCAAGTATCTATTATACCTATAACCCAAAGTCCAAACATATCATTTCTAAAGACATGAAAGTCTTTAAAAAACCTTTACTGAATTTGAAGCAAGTAATATCTGAGGAGTCTTCATGATACACATGTATTTCACAACGCTCGAGGACACAGGATCAAGTCGTAATTATGTGCGATGAAAGCCAAAAGCGTGACCTTTCCCTGGGTTGCTTTTAATGGAGATTTGTCTGGCCCAAACATGACCTTTGGGCGGTTAACCTCAAACGATACATTATTAATGTCTTTGTATAATACTTACGTATGTACGGTGACTGCCTCGTTAGCAGCCTGTCCTAAGCGCGACTGCTACGACAGAGGTCTTGGTCTCGATTCCCAGGTCCAGCAAAAAGTGCTATTGGGTTTTTCTATGAAATTCTCAGTAGCAGCTCGGAGTTAGGATTTGTGCTCGGTTAATGGCAATAGGCTCGCCTCCTATTACATGGAACCTAAACATACCGGTGAATTGTGGGTGTGCATTGGTACACCTCTGCCTAACCCTTAGGGGAATACAGGCGTGATCGTATGTTATGTATCTACAGTTTTGTCCGTTTTGCAACGAATGAGGATAACTCAGATATTTTTCAACATGCGTTAAAGTCACAGCAAACTGATTTATCATTGGCGACAGCATTGTTATCTTTGATTGAATTCCAAGAAAACCTGCCGGAACACACATACATTTGGATTTTTATTTGCTCGTTGCATTTCAAAGTAATAAGGAAGCTTGCATCAGACAGAAGAATTAGCGCCATAAGGATACAGATAAGTGATTCATATCCTTTCAGAGAACTGGAGACCGTTAATACAATTCTGCAAATCACCGTCTAAAAAATCCGGATGATATCATGTTACTTTCTGTCCCCCAAAACAGCTCGTGAAAGCTCTGCAGTGATTATTATTACAAAGAAGCCCGCATTATCTAATCACACTCATTAATCACAAGATTTACTCATCCTTGACACGGTTACTTGATATTTTAAAATACTCTTAGTTCCGTTATGGCGGCTTTTAAACTCTACACGAGACCGCAGCGCAGGGCATCGCGTTAATATTTCACACACCCCTCTATTGCTTCTAAACTATGAAAGGAAAAATGAAACCTCTGCTAAAATTTACTCTATGAACTTATATGTACATAGGTCTATACTTATTTAATATTCAACGTAATAACAAGGGACGTGGGAGTGTGTGCCATTTCGTTTTTGTACACTTTTTATTCAGGCCCTGTTACGAATGCTAATTATACCTAATCTATTAACTTCCAAGAATAATCTTGAATATTTTCAATATGGCTAACAATTTTATTTTTCGTTTCAGGTATGTACCTATTCTGATGACTACGATTCGTCACTGGGTTGACGTAAGTGCAAATAAATTATGTAGATTATTTAACAACCTTCGCAGGGCGTTTCGAGACGCTATGTAGGTAGTTAAAGGTCTTATTTGTAAGTACATAAACCAACAAGGAAAAAAAATAAATTCTTCCGCATCTACTGGTACATATATTAAACCTACACTGGCATCTCGAAGGGTGCACGAAAATTTGGAATCGAAACTGCCAAAAACAAGTGCGTGTGAAACGTGCGAAAAGAAGAATTTCTTTGAACAACAAGCCGTGTGTTGATAAAATTTATCACCAAACAAAATAGCAATTGACAACAACCTGTTGCCATAACGTTTTATCAGCACGTAGCGTTTGATATCGAAATTCCTTTAAGGATAATTCGAGTCGTTTTATCTCGGTGCCGCTTCAATACAATAATACATCATTGGAAGACCGTGAGTCACCAATTTTTATCGACTATCGGCTAGCGCCACTCCTTGTTTCCTCGACGTCGACTATACTTTGCACCGGGCTCCGGCTAACACTGAAGTTTAATCTTGTTGATTACAGAAGTAGACATTATAAAATAATCACTAAGTGGATTACTGGCGCCCGTCTGTGTTTGTGCACAACAGTGTACGGTCTTTTTATTTTACTCGGTATACACTGTGGTTCAATTAAATGTATCAGAATATTTTACCGTGTATTTTGAATTGAGTGCTTGCACTGTGTACAAATATACTGGTTTATTTATCTTGGCCGTTAATAAAGTACCAATTATCTTTATTGTTGTAAAAAAAAATACATTGCAATGAAAAGCAAAATGCAAATATATCAGTGCTCTTTTTTTCGTTTTAAAAATACAAATAGTCCAAGAATTTGATCAACATTAAGTTATAAATTAGTTAAAAGTTTTTTGTTAGTGAGTCAAAGACAAAGTTTTTTTTGAAGTAGCTACTTACGTAAACCTTTACGTAGCTACTTCTTTTTTATCCATAACTTTACATATAACTAAGAAAATCTCTGTCTAGCTTAAGTAAAAATTCCTTTGTGTAAAAACAGATTTAAACAAAAATATTTTCTGAAAACAAAATTAGACACCTGTGTGATATCAAAAATAGTCACTACACAAGAGTCGCTACATAAACAAGAATATATTAAACTTCTAAATCAACTACTTAACTCAATCAATGCTGATAACAACAAGTTTACTTCTATAATGGCTTCAAAATAAAATAATAATCACTCGCAGTCACAAAGGTTTTTCCGCATGACATCAAAGTTTAAACAAACAATAATGTGTATAGAATTGATAAAACAAATATATAAAAAAAAAATACTCTTTTTTTCCCGATTACTCACTGTATCTAGCTGATAGCAAAGTTTATTGCATCACGAGTTAATAGCGTGTTCGGTGCACGTGTACTTGTACCCGCTATTTTTAGATTTTGTTTACTGTACTCAAAGTGTGTTTTACACTGTGACCCAGTAATGCTATGCCAAAAATAATTTTGACACTAGTTCTCTGTTGCGACCCGGTTCTTGCTTTCCGTCTTTGCAGTTACCCTTTATCCCTTTATTATATGATGTTTTAATGATTTATTTATTATTTATTTATTTATTAAAACTTTATGCAACAAAAAGTACAAAGGCGGACTTAATGCCTTAGGCATTCTCTACCAGTCAACCAAAGGTGGTGAAGAGATAACACGGTAGGTGCAAATCATAAGTAAATAAAAGAAAAAATTTGATACTTTCAAAAATAAAATAAAAATTTAACCCAATGCAATTATACAGGAAAAAATTTTAACCAGTGCGTAAATTTTGCCATAATAAACTTCAACACGTTTTATTAAACACGTATATTTTATTTTGATATGTCTTAGTACTAAAAAAAAAAGTTATCGCTTACGAAACATGTTTACTTAAAAACCATATTTCATTGTCACTCGGCGCTAGCGCATTCCCCACCCCCTCACCCCAGCCATGCGCCCGGGCGGCGGCGGCGGCCGCGAGTTTTCATTGATAGTATGGCGAATAGATTATGTCCTGGATGTTTTGCTTATTTCAAACTCGGATAAGGATGAAATTTTTTTTAATTTTTTTTTTTTAACTAAACACGGAAATGTGTTCTATTACTGACACTGAACTACCAAAAAAAATTTACGCACTGGTTAAAAACTTATCCTGTATAAATAAATTAATTTGTACACAAGTACAAAATAACTGAAATTATCCACACTAATACATAAATATATTGATAATGATTCAACTTAAATAACTTATTCTTATTATTTTTTCCCGAAATTTCGGGATTCTCGCAAGCTTGTAGTCCGGGCGTTGATATGCCAAACAGCCACGCAGTCAATCACCTATACTTTTTAAACGTATTATATTAAATTACCCTGTTAAATATTTTTTTATGAACTCTGGTGTTAATAAACCTTTCCTGCCAATAGATTTATTGCACAGAAAATCGTTTGACAAATAGTAACATTTGCGAGTTAAAGCCACTTGCCAACAAGCCGGAGAGTTATACCGGGAACATTACTGTGTCACCAGATTATGTGAATTGTGATTAACGATTATTGTAATGTGCCATCTGTCTATCAAATATTATGTTATTCAAGAAATTTTAGAAAAAATATATGTACATATACTCGTATAATATAGGTACAAGGCTGTCTAATTGAATAAAAAACGAACTTTTAAAATCAGGTCCAGACTTGTTAGTAAATTAAAAACGAACATTCATGACGCGCATATTGACTTACGCAGAATGATTCAGCCAAATTACTGTTAGGCGCCAAAATTAATCTTATCATTCATGGAAACTAGTTCATTACATCAACCTGTACACGTCAAGGCGAACCTCACCAAGTAACAGGTTGATGATAACAAATGTATTTACTCATTGATAAATAAATATATTGCAGTACACTGTGCCGCAAACTTTGTTTACTTGATAAGCGGACGATTGCAATCATTCTATAATACCGCATCAAACTAGTTAGTAGCTTCATGTAATTTCGACCTAGAGACGCATCCAATTTAAGAATTATCTTCAAATTAGAGAGGACGTACAAGTCAACCTTGGATATAAAAAACTGGTATTCATTCACAGTTAATCGGTATAATCATGCATAAATGCCATGTCCGGAAGCGGCCATTGACAAATTGTTTAACATATTCCCATACAGATGTTACGTTAGTCAGTGCAGAAATTCTTTAGTGCCATACACGGAAGATGACTGGATGATACAAGAGCTGATATTCCCGAAACACGCGTGGAGAGCATTCACATTCCTGCTTGACACGATAATATCGACGCTTCCGATCCCGTCTCCATCCGTCTTCATAACAATGTAAACACTTTGAATACGTCCCGACGACCGACGTTACACTTTGAATTTCCCACGTCTCCGATGACGTTACCATAAGTAACAAGTTGTAGCGAAAACGGTTCCTTCTTAGAAACTGTGAGAAACTCGCATGTCGATATATCGATACCAGTCGCGTTATCTACAGCCTTGTTTGTATTGAAATTTAGTGGAGTGCCTCCATGCTAAGTCGTTCGCTACCCGCTCTTAGCTTGAACGTTATCCACCGTTCGTCAAACCGCCCCGGGGAAATTACGTGCCACCTAGCAATTCCTACGCGTAGTGCTACTAGAAAATGTAATTAATTTCATATATTATTATAAAACAATGAACGCTTTCAAACGTCTGTGTACGGTACATGTTCACATTTCTTTACACAAGTACATGGTTTTTTGTTTGACGGTGGTTCCAAGGCACGCCTAATTAACATGAAAAACAAATTTTTACTTGACTACTTCTTCAGAAATACCGTTCAGTATTAAATTACAAAAAAAGCTCATTAACGGTAGCTAGCATTTCTAAAACACCTGAGCTGACAGTGAAAGGAAACCGATAGCGTCAAACAGTCGATTTCTGATAATTAAACATGTCACTGACTGTCTATCGAGCTGATGAGTTGAGATGCCGCGGACGGCACGCTTAAGGCCGCAATTATAAAGGAAAATAAACAAAAAACGCACTCGGATAGGCCTGGTGGAGGGACACCTGTCTCTATGAAACAGGTTTGGTGCGCCGCCGCCGCACCGCTCGCGTCCAAACCGTGTGAATGGAAGTGATGAATCTTCTCATATGTACCAAAACTGGTTTCGGTGAGAATTAAGTATAATCAGCATTTTAGGGTTAGGATAATTCGTTGTTGCAGATAATTGAGCTATTATGTATTGTTTTATTTTACCATAAACTCAGAACGTTTGGTCGAGGGACAGACGTCCTCTCATGATTCCAACTTTATTTGATAAACAACAAATAAGACAACGAACAAACAGGTATAAGTCGGTATATCCAGCAACGTTTCCCACATCGTCACTGCCACGGTACAGAGCCAGGCGTTACTTTGTGTCCTCGCTCGATCATTATCAATCGTCCCGAGACGCGAGGACCTGACGAATTGGGGCTCATTGGCCCTATACCAAGCCGGACCAAGATTAACTGCTATACCGCGTTCTATACACTGTTTAGAAACTAATTTAATAGATCATATTATCAATATGTAAGGTTTAACGTGAAGCCGAATAAACGTTATTTTGTGAATTGTGAGTCGCGTAATTTTCGCTGCTTTTCATACAAACATATTATTATGTTTGTGCTATACGGCGACGTAAAATGATTTGTCAGTTTCTATTGAATGTAAATTACGTGGCTCAAAAAATGCGACACAACCCACAAAATTACGTTTGTTTGGCCTTATACTGGTAACCATGAAGTGGTAGTTGCTTACACGTGTAAGGTAATCAATAGAAAAATAAGTTGTTGTATAAATAAATCATTGATGACATCGGTGTAATAAATAGTAAACGGATAAATACAACATTAGGGAATATCTAAGGTATAGTATGCCTAGGGGATTAACCTTTACCATGAAGTATAAATAAAACAATATTCGGGTTTGTAACACAGCCTGTCATGTTGTTACATAAAACGAAAAACCAGACTTGTTTACAATAAAATTATGACAGTAGTAAAGTTTTCACCCCGCCAGCTTTCCCGTAATTTTTACCGACTTCAACTCTTTAGTACACACACAAAAACGGGACATAATAATTTAACCAATGCTTCTCCGCATTTATATCCCATTGTGAAAGCAACAGCCGTTGTAAATGTACCGCGTAGTAAATATTTTTATAGAGTCACAGTAAATTGCACGTGCACAAAGTGAAATACCTATTGTCGGGAATCCCCCGGCACGGCGCCGAGCCATGGCGTGATCGCACTTATTCCACTGCCGTACACGAAACTTATGGTTTCGGCTGTAAAATTTAAATAAATATTAAGTACTCTGTTTGATCGCGGCTAATTGCCATAGTTTACGAATTATTGGGGCGAAATGTTCCGCTTTTGTCAGGGTTGATAAAAATCATGATTTTTATAAAAAAATCAAATAAATCAGATTAATTTGATTTAAATCGGATTTATTTGATTTTAATCAGATTTTTTTGATTTTTTTAAATATCGGATCGTTTTCAGTATGAACGACAGTTGTTTATTAAAAAAACGTCATATTTTTTGTTAAATCAACATATTAGTTCTTTTATTAAGTCATTCTTTTATCAAGAAAACGAAGTAACATATTTATTTGCCTATTTAACAAAAATATTGAATTAAATTTATAAAAAATGCCATTAACGAAAATAAACAAACATATATTCTTCTAAAGGTAATTAAAAAACACCACTTCCATTTTGTAACATTTAACAAAAAATAAAAATAAAAATAAAAAAGACGATTCGAATAAAAAGAGAGATTTCAGGCGCGGGTTTAAATTTCGGGGAGCCCCCGAACCATGTAATTCTCCAGACCGATTCCGGCCACGGCGGCTAATCTTAATGCAGATTAGCCACGTACGCAGGAGATATTATAGTGCACAAGTGTGTGCGCAAACACAGGTGCACTCCCTCTTCCCTAACTCTCATAACCCGATGGGACGGCAATCCGACACGACCGGAGAGAGATCAGGCGCAGGACCAACTGCTTTACGTGCTTTCCGAGGCACGGGGGTGTCTTACCACCAACTTCCAAACTCCGGGCTGCTACTGAGAAATTCCTAATGGAAAAACCCAATAACACTTTTTGCCCGACCTGGGAATCGAACCCGGGACCCCTTGCTCAGCAGTCGCGCTTCCGACCACGAGACCAACGGGGCAGTCCGAACCATATAATGATACCCATAGGCATATTAGCGATGCACACGTAATGTGTGCGCCGTAGTTCCTTAAGGGACGACCCTTTTTGGCTGTTTTGGTTGCAATAAAAAAAGTACTGATTTAAATCAACGATTTTTTTAAAAAAATCACTTGATTTTAATCGCGATTTAAATCACTGATTAAAATCAAATGATTAAAATCATATCATCCCTGGCTTTTGTATTTGTGGACTTTGAACCATAGTTTACGGAGTTTTATTTTTATTCACCCTGTATTGGAAAAAATGAAAAAAATGTAATTCAATACATGTATAAATAACTGCCTCGTTAGCCTAATGGTCCTAAGCCCGACTGTTACGGTACGTCTTGGATTCGATGCCCTGGTCGAGCAAAGTGTTATTGGGTTTTTCTATTAAATTCTCATTCCCAGCTCGGAGTTAGGATTTGTGCCCGGTTAAGGGCAATAGGCTCGCCTCCTATTACATAAGACCTAAACATAGCGCTGAATTCTTGGTTTACATTGGTACACCTCTGCCTAATCCTTCGAGGAGTACAGGCGTGATATTAAGTATGTATAAAAATCTCGCAGAGTTAACTTTGTTAGTAAGCTTCAAAAGCTGCTTCAATGTTAAGCTGGTGTCATTATGTACTGATTTATGGCGCTCTGGAGCTAACCCTGAAAAACTCGGTCAAAGTTGAAAACCTCGACCTGGCTGAGCTTATAGTTCTGTCTGCGGAATCTGATATAGGAACAATAACTGTTAAGTCTGCTTAGCTTTTAATACAAATTTTATTATAGCCTGCTTATACCGGCTTATTTACACATAATCTTGCTGTATTTATAGAAATAATTAATCTGCTGAAGTCTTATCGGATATCAAAATTCACAATATAGGTACTAATGTGACGTCAAATAAGTCATTGTCTGTATCTGTACTGTTTGTATGTTTTTTGTTTGTGTGAGGTTTTCTTTGGAAGTACCGGTCCTATTAAAATAATTGTTCACTGTTAGAAAGCTACTTTATTGCTGAGTGTCAAAGGCTATGTTGTATGGTACACTGGCTTCCACACGAACGAAGTCACGGGTAGAAATCAGTTAATATTACATATGTATACGTAATATTCTCAGGGGGTATTTCTATTAATCGATCGCAATCTGTAAAAATCCCTCTTATTTACATATTTTTTTTAAGTTGATAGATTTTAAACGTTTATAATTAGTGGAATAGACCTTCCAATATCGAATACAATAACCACACCGCAGACAATAAATACAAACAACAAAATAATATGCTGGTAAACATTTACCTGAATATGAAAACAAATCCTTCCGCGAATATTCCCACAACAATTTGTTAATAATCAAAGAAATGCAATGTTTTCCACCGCACACGGCGATATCGCATGTAATTGTTACAAAAGGTCTCGTGCTATAATCGGCGTGTTATTAGGCCCAGTACCTACGTGCCAACGACTGTAATTGTTCCACTATTTCCCTTTATTAAATACTAGTTATACCCTGCGGTTTCACCCGTGTTAAGTTAGGTCATTGGCTATTGCTTCGCTTCGCTACCGTGGGTCGTGGCTTGATGTTATATAGCGTATCACATATCTTTATCGATAAACGGGCTATACGTATTTTTTCTTTCAATTTTGTTAAATAGTGCGTAAGCTCAGCATGGTCAAACAAACAAACTCCAGCTTTATAATATTAGTATAGATTTATATTAATACCTTTTCGTGGAAGTTGTCTTATTCAGCTTTGATTAAGTTTGCCGCCGCTGTAATTCACAATGCCCCTGTAATTAGTAATTAAAATCGAATGTTCCGTAATGACTTCTATTTCTGTATATTAACCTAACGAATAGTGTCGAAGTTCTAACAGTTCTATAAATAGATGTAGAGCTAAAAATGTTGGCAATGACGGTTACCTAAACACACGAGACCTTCGACAGCTCATTGATTTGTTTACTAACAACATCTTGAAGAACTCCTTAAAAATCAAAACATAGTATAGATACAAATACGCGGCAAAATCGAATAGGGAAATTACATAGCGGTTTACTTGCATTTAAAAATAGTAACAAAAGATCAATCACATTCACAACAAAGGTTCTATAAATAATAGGACGCTCAGAACTACGCGTTGCCTACATGTTTATTTATATTATTAAAATAGACGCGTCACGTAAATAAACGTTCAACATAATTAAGGGCACAAGCTTTTATATGCGAATGACGACAACAATACATAACCGTGCGACTGTACCCACCGCTTGCATATGTTACTATAACAATACACACAAATCGTCGCCAACAATTGCGACATGACGACTGTTTATGTACGTACCTATTATTTGACGACGACTTGATCAGAGAGAACTAATAATTTAATCAAAAGACATGCAAGCAGCAACAATTACGGTGGGAAGTGATTGCACCAAGACAATTTGGACGCGACTCGTTGCTGTCTGTAGTTGGACGACACGTTTTATTATTGAATGGACCAATTGACTCGATGCGCCTCACCTATTGTAGTTTAGGGCCTCAATCTTGACTTTACGACTTTTAAATCTTATTGTAACTGTTCTGTTTTGACATGTTGATTTGATTTAGAGCTTCAATTGCCACGCTGATCAAGTGGTTAAGCAAACATTGTAGCGCTAAATAATTCATGTTTTTTTAAATAAGGCAATTTTAGTGAAGTGAAATATGTCTACATACGTCAGTAACTGGTATATAATAAAAACCGTGACAATTCACTGATTGAGGGTGCGATTAAAAATAAGAACAATGGAATAAAAAGAGAAACATACAGTAAAATTCTGATTTAGTGTTACATCAGTATAAGATTTACATGAACACAATACTTTATACGTCATAGTGCGTCCGATAACCAACGTTCGACCGTGAAGACTTCTAATGCTAGTGTTAACTATACAAGTATCGTTTATCGTCACACTCACCAAAATAGGGTAACATGTCACGGTACTGTTATTTGATATCTAAGCATATCGGGGCTTCTCACTCTATTCTCTTTGTGTAACCCAACACGGGTGTTACTTTGTTTAATAATACTTATTTCACAGCCCGATTTGGCACAAACAAAATACCAGGTACCAAACAAGTATGGCCGGTAAAGAATAAAATGTAAACAAAAACAGAACGCAATGCTGACTGGTATTGCGATGCAGTTTTTTTTTCAATCCAATAATGACGAGAAAACGATAAAATGATCGCATGTCTATCCGTAACCGCGCGCATTGTGATGAGTTCGGAATAAGTATAGCAAAGTATTGCTTCGAAATAAATGTACTGCTTTATTTGTGACTGCAAACTTGTCTTCCATTCTCACTTCACTTGGTTCTTTGAAGAGTTCATCTTCGTCAAAATATTTTGTTAATTTATTTTTATATCGTCGCCTGTAAAGAAATAGAGTAACAGCAAAGTTTGACGTCTAAATCTCGAATAAGTGTACACGGCTAAGTGGGTACAGGCCTCCAGTGGGCAAACACTCGGCCCGACCCAAATTGGCCCTCACTTGTCACACTCCACAGCCGTATTCACACTTCTCGCGTGACTAGCAAAAAATAAATCTGTATTACTCGCCCTTATTGGCACAATTAGCTACTAAGTAGGCCGCTTAATGTATCGCCATCGAAACTGTGTTTGCTGGTCATATTTTATTCGGGTGCTAGCTGGAAATGAACGTTTATTATTGTGAGGTGTTTGCCTTTTTTTTTCGGATTCTCTTTTGGGTATATTTGTTCTGTTTTCGTTGCGTTGGTCTCTTCTACAGGTTCTTATAAACTTGCTTCCCGTTTGTAACCCTTCTCCAGCATCTTATGATCCTTCTCAAAAGCAGCCTTCTCAAGATCTCTTATAAGATTAAATTAAACTCGACAAGCCTTATCCATTACGCATCCCAAACCATCGAGTCCAGAAACCAGATAACATTCTAAAACGTTTTACTAGTTTATGCATTAATTCAATACGGATCGTCTGTTTCTAGGCCTTTTGATATCTCTGCCAAGTGTACCGTCGAGAATAGATGCAGTGAATGAAATAAATAGGACAAACCGAACATAATATGATGCACAACACAGTTTGATTACAATATCATTTACCTTGGAAAATCCTTCTCCAATACATATTTGTGGAGACGAATGAGGATTTCCCGGAATTTGCGAGTCAATGATTTTGTTTGTTTTCAGTGTGCTGAAAGTAAACAGTTCATTATTATTCAAGTGCCAGATACAGACTGAATAATCCTATGCGAAATATTTGTTGGGAGTTTCTTTGTCTGCATAGAACGTAGACACGTAGGTACCCATAATGTTTTAATTTAAAGTGCATACTGACAAAAAAATGAATGGATGCGAAAGCCATGCGGCACCTACTCGAGGCCCCAACGAATTCGCTCATCGGTATATTTATAGACAAACAGGATATATTAACAGTGCGTTGACATCGGGAAAAAGGTGCCAGATCAATTCATTTTCAGCATCGTAATCACCAATTACTTAAAATTATTCATCGTTTATAAAACCTGTTAGACTAACACATCTTAAGTAAATACCTAGGTCTCTAACATATAATTAAATTAATCTGTCTCAATTAGAACGCGTAAAGTCACCGATTTTCAGCTTGTTCCTTAAATGTTTTGTCAATTACCTACCTCGTCTACGTAGTAGAATTTTAATGCTTTTTTTAACGTTTCAATTTGTAATCGGAAAGCTTAATTTAGCTGTTATTAATTTATGGGCTCATTAATATACAATTAAACACATAAAAAAATATTATGTACTACATACTACAAAAATATGTGAACGACAAACACAGACATACCGTTACATTATCCACGTTTCTATAATTCGCATATTTTTATAGGTGTATTAAATTTATCACACGCTAGTAACCTATTACGTTTGGATAACAGCGGTTTTATCGGTGTTTCGTCCGCGCTCTGTCACTGGGCGGGCGGTACGCGTCCTTGACTCGGCCCGGTCGTTGACGCCGGCGCTGCGGGGGACGGCCCTACATTATGCACACGCGACTGCCTTCGCTCCCTTCTGATCGTTCAAGACGTGCTTTGGCGCCGTAGACACGCGTCACACACGCGGCGACCGAAGGGCTATTCAACGAAAAATAAACGCAGCAATTTCTACCCGCGCTTTTATGCGTTCGACAATGAGAACGAGTCATAGTTGCGTCGAGTTGTTTTGTCGTTCAATGTTGCTTTTTATGCATGCACGCTTTTTATTCATCACACCATAAAGCTGAAGTTTGGATGTTAAATAAGTACATTCTGTCAGCCAATGCCAGCGAAAATATTTAAATTAAATATTTTAATCTTATCGTGATAATCTTAAAATATCGATCTAATACCATTAACCTGTTTAATTTTAACTACGAACTGTCTATGAATTATTCAAATTCTATTTAAAGCTTTTTAAGCCGAATAGCAACAGAATAAATGTAGATAAAAATAAATACAGTTCTCTAAGAACTTTGATATCGGCTACATCAAACCCGCCGAGGACATAGGTACACGTAAACAAAAACAAAGTCGCCGCTAATGTCCATGTTCATTGACGTTCACGTCCATAGACGAGGATTTCCCGAGGCGAACCTCATCCCAGAGGAAATTAGCTTCTTATGTTTCACGCGTTTCCTCCGCCTGCGGACAATTGAATCTTCTCAACGCAAATTGATATTTTTTTGCGACACTCCGATTGCCCGATGCAATTTCCCAACGTCTGGCCTCATCTACTTCGATGCTTCGTGAATCAAAAATAGCCGCGTCATCCTCCGTAAACTTTTTAATTTTTTCATACAATGTCTAACCCACATTTGTGTAACGGACTCTGATAGGCTAGCGATTTCATATTGAATTAAAAACTTTACAATTACCGCGGTTTAGCACTAACATACTTTTCTAAATGTTTACGACGCGGAGCAAAAGCTTTCGAAATATTTACCACTTTATTCTCAAGAATTTTTCTTTCGCTCTTTCTTTTAGTAACCCAGTCATCTAAAATCCGAGAAATATGAAACGTTCAACATAATATTTCCACTTCAGTAAATTGTACCAAGTGAAACACCATAAAAGTGTGTGGGTAGAACTTTCTGTTGACAGATAACTTTATGAGGCGCCCGAACTTGGTGTAAGCAGCTAGGTGTCGAATCGAACAATAGAAATAAAACTGTCGGTACTTAATTGTTGTTAGTCTCATCTCACGCAACTCGTCATGTTTTATTATTTTTGGTAAGAGATCATAACTTTGACGGTTCTCAGTTCGATTGTCTTCGAGTGAAGGCAATGAGCACGTCCCCTTTCGAGCGCCGCATTCGACGCCAATGTATTTGATCAATGCTTGTTACGTTGGTATGTACCTCGTTTTATGGTTCATAAATATTTTTTTGTTCCGTGACCCGTCTCAAATACCAGAATAACCATACGATAATCGATTGAGTGCGCATGTTACGTGTTTCAGGGACCCCATAAAGCTGTGTTTCCGCACTGCGCCTATTATAACTGTTTATGACTGCCGACTAGGTATCCTCGGCGCATGCACGTATATTTCCACGGAGGGTTTTCGAGTACACCAATGTCTCGATGCTAAACGTGTAACGGTATAATCGCTCTCGTTTTATAGGGGTTATATTCGGGGTAATTGCGCCCCGCCGCGCCGCTCCTACCCTCGGAAATGCTTCGGCTAATGCTGCCACTTCAACATGTTGCAATACATTCTTCTGCGACCAAAACCGATTTAAATACCTCTGATTCTTAGAATAATAAAAACAAACTGAAACGAGTGGCTTTTGATCGCGCTCGGCTGCCTGGCAACAATAATTCAGTTTAATATTTGAAATGGGAGTTTCAAATTTCTAACCCTTTGTCGGCGATTTGTGGGCGTGTAAACGTCTACCTCTATTTATCGCGAATAGATCGGGCTATAATGGCTGTTACAGGCCGACAGTGGTACTTGTTTGACCGTTCGCGCACTATATCAAAGTGATTGCTGAAACATTAGGTCGGACCGCGGTCAGGTCGCCCTCGTCTAGACGTCTACTAATTTTGACTCAACCTCCTGCCGATATTTAGTTAATCCGGTCGATAAGAGTTTTGTTTCTGTATCTAAAATTACGATACCGAATAGGGCTTTCTCTCTTTAACTGAAATAGTTTAACTTTCTTTGAAATTTTCTATTGAATTCCGATTGTCCATCATCATCAGATTCCCTTAAATATGAATCGGGTGGGGCGCGTGGGTGAGCAAGCCTTCTTCTTCCATAGGTTGATTTGTCATCTCATTAGTCATCCCTCTTTCTAGCCATATCATCTTGTACAAACATAACGGACATCTACTTCGTCATTCGCTGAATGAAATGCCTAATATTATGTAGAGGTTAAGGAAGCGGGTTGCTATTTCTGGAATGCGTATTCGGGAAGGCCTGTTACATGCACGAAACAAACGGTAGGGATTACGCACATCGCATTAGCATATAATGGTGTTATTTGCATTCGGCCACTGAGGCTTATTTTACGCCCGTTTATTTTTCAGAAATCCAACCCGTTCACTGCAGCACAGTAATTTATGCAAAATACCGCACATGATTGGACGGCGGCGGACCCCTTTTTGCCTTTTTAAGCCTCCTCGACTCCTCGTTTATAGTTTGGCTGTAATATGTGCCGACCTGACGAATTATGTGGTTGCTTGGGCAATTTTTCAGATTGATGTCGGTATGTGTTATTCCTTTAATTTACTGCTCTCTGCCGACAGACCTTGTTGCTTTAATTTTCCTTCCTTATTCGATTCAGACTTTTTGGTTTTTAACCGTCAGGTTTGAACAGGAAACAGGTAATTGAAACAATCATTTGGCAGAGAAACTTCCTCTTATGTTGAAATTCAATCGTTTTTTATTGCCAGGAATAAATTAGTTGTGAACTTGTGAATAAACCCGCAAAGCTCAAGAATTTTAGTGCGAGCCCGTTGCCATCTCGAATATCGGAGATGCTTCTAGCTGTGTGCGGCTGTGCCCGACACGCGGGCCGGGAAAGAATTTCAATAAGTTGTTTTCATTTGCAAATTGCGCGCCGCGGCGACACCTAATGGAATAGGAATCTAGGGGGCCGCGTGCCGGCCGTCGCACCAGTTCCGCTTATTGGATTATAAAGAGCTCTTTCGATGCGTTCTCGCTTACTCCGATTTTTTCGACGCGCTAATGCGATTTTCAAGAAAATAAACAAGGTTATTCCCCGAATCGTCTCACGGACACGGTCCTGGCTTACTTTCCTTAATGTTTACTCTATTAATTTTCCACGACTTGTGGTAGCGTTCGTCGCTCGATGAAGAAGGATCTTAGTGAGGAGTGAGGAGGTGCGCTGGTGAAAAATGCGGGAGCGTTATTAGCATCCCGAGGACGAATTGGTATGCCGCAAGCATGTTCCGTTCGACCGCCATTATTCATTTATTCATGGGGCTCATGTACTAAGCACCAACGAGAATTCACTATGTATTATAGTTAATTATGTAGTAAACAACAAAACTTATTGGTTATTCAGATACCTCCCGCGTTTGAACGCTTATTCCCACTATAAGGATGACTTTGAATAAATGCGACAAAATGAAATGGGAGCTTCAGTTACAGTAACATAGTAATTATTTAATGTTTTTTCTACAATCTAAATTGTTAAAAAAAAATAATTCATTATCGTTTTAAAATGGCCCATTGATGTTGTTATCTTCATTTAAATACAAATTATCGGCATTCCAAAAAAAAAAAAATATGCAAAATAAATAAGAAAAATTAAAGTATCAAGAAATCTCGTCCGACTCATCGCAGTCCTCAGTAATCGTCGTGGAGTACTACAATGTTATTAAACGTTGCCGTTCATAGCGGTCATTTACCTAATTTATTTGCTAGTGTTAGGCTAGCCGCACACACGCAATAATATTGACAATAAAGTACGTATTGTCAATAATATTGTGCGTGTGCGGCCTGTATTGCGGTATTTTTCTATAGATCTTGAAATTCTGACAATATTGGATTGTCAATATTATTGTGTGTGTGCGGCTAGCCTAAGATAAGTATCGCGCGACGTTGCCAAACCTCGCGTGTGCGCCAGCGCAATGACATCCCTTCCCGGCGACCGCCCCTTCGTTAATTAGTCGCCCTAAAACGTTTGTAGGTCACGGTCGCGCGCGCCTTCCGCAAATCCTACTTTACGTATCGCGAATAATTCGTATTGTTGTCTTGTGTTTGTGTAACAATGCCTAGGACGATACGAAATAGTCGTGAACCGTTGACCAACGTACAGTATCTCGATATTGTCGTGTGGCACAACACAGTAAGATAAAGACAAACAACAAACAAAGTGAATACGGTGATAGGTAGATAGGTCGCGGCGGCCCGGCCCCACAGCATGGCCGGCACGATCACCTGACCTAACACCGTTAGACTTTTATTTGTGGGAAGAAGAGTCCGAAACTTTAGACGAGCTAAGACACAAAATCATAAGTGCATTTGAAACTGTGAAATCACAAACATTAGTGCTATTAAAACTTAAGGACAATTTGCGGCGCCGTGCTCGATTGTGTTTACAAAACGGTGGTGGACATTTTGAACAATTATTAAAATACACGTAAGTTTATCTATTTAATTTATTGTAAATACTTAATAATTGTTGTAAATACCGTGATTCCAACTTTTTAAATACGCCAAAAATACAATACCTAATTGATTTATTATTGTGACAAACATTATTCAGATTATACCTAATACGTTATCATTGTTTTACTATTTACTTTTATTGTATTTTTGATCGTTCTAAGCCGACGAAAGTATGAAGGGAAATTTAGTTTTAAAGAATCCCGCTGCGCGGGCGCGGCGGCCGGGCTGACGGGAGGCGGAGCGATTCATTCATAGCGAGAATGTACTTATACTCGTATCGTGGCCGCTACACGAAAACGGTAGTGCGCGAAATTCTTTGATACTTGAAATTTTTTAACGTTTTTCGTAACACTAATAAAAGTTTATTAATTTTTCTTTTGGTATGTTCAAAATTTTCTTGATAACACGTAATATTGTATAGTTAAATTTGTCGCATCTATTCAATGTCATCCTGTATAAATTAAATTATAGCTTAGTTATTGATAACTCTTTAGGACAAAGTTGAAATACCCGGAAGTTTTAGTTCGAACTGCTACCTCGGTTACCTTTGATAATAATAATTAAATTGGAAACCCTTTTGTAACATAAACGTATTATGAATTGATGACATTTATAATTGACACGTGTGGCGTTCATCCTTTAACTATTATCTTTTGTCTCCGTATTCCATCCGTCCAGGCTTCGTTGTTCTTAAAATAGGATTTGATCATTTTGTTAATTTTGGATAGTTGAAGAGCAAGAGTCGGAAGCATCCAGCAATATTTGGGTAGTGCAATAAACCAATAATTATAAGACATTACTCCTTTAAAAAAACACTTTATTTTTGCTTTCAAAACCCGATCGTACCTTTTAATAACGGTATGTATTTTTTTTATATGTACTTTGAAATTAATAAATTGAGTTAATCAATTGAGCTGGCAAATAACTAACGTCATTGTCTACTATTGCCATACAAATTATATGAAGGAATTGCCTTTTGTTAGCTCATAAAAAGTATGTCTATTGATGGTGGTCTCACATACCGAATTGCATTTATTCAATTTTATTTAGAGAATGTTCAATTTCTAAAAACACCGTCTCATTCATAATCCAAGTCACATCTGTCTTTGTTTACCTTAAATAATGAGTACCAATACATTTGTCGAGCATTATGCAAATACGTAACGGTACTGGTCATGCCAAGGAACGCGGAAGCGTGTTTTCCAATAAAGCGAGCAATAAACGCATACTCGTGGCCACCATCGACGTATGTACTGCGCAGGCGCCCGTGGACACATTCCAACTGACCATTCAGAAGGTTTCACCTAAACACGAATAATGACTATTATGATACGCTACTCGTATTATGATAAATCTGGGGAAGTTAGCTATACGAAATTAGTCAAATAATTGGTAGGTTAGGCGTATAAGAAAACATTGCCTCACACTACTAATTATACATGTATCATAGGAGCGTTTACAAGAGATATAAACATACATAAGCAACCAGACCCGGCAGACAAATGCCTGAAATTGTAAGGTTTTTGTTAAAACTAAACGAAACAGTTCATGCACTTTGTGATGACAAGTTGTGAACAAGAATTTGTCATACCATTTTTCCTTGATGGAGTCTTTGAATCTTGGAAAGATATTCTTATAGCCTGCTTACTGTTGTCGAATATCACGTCACCTTTTTTTATTGGTTAACATTTTGGTGAGCCAATCACATTATTTACTTTACACATGAGATTTAGGCTTGGTACCTACTTGGCATACAGACGCCACCCACAGCCATGACTCTTGTTCATATTTCATTGTCTGCTGCATCAATAACATCTTTTACACAAAAATTAGTAAAGAAGTCCAAAGAAAATATAATATCACACATAGCTTTAGAAAATTGTACGTGCGCAGCGCAGACCCTTTTCCAGAACATACGAAACACGAATCTTACCGATATTATAAAGAGGGAAAGTTTGTTTTGTTTGTTGAGGTAATCTCGATAACTGCTCAATTGTTTTCGATAGTTCTTTCACAGTTTGCCAACTTGTTTCGTTCCCTTCCCTTTGAACACAGGGTGCGAAGTTTTTGTTCTTCGTGATTGTCTCATATCTGTGTGCGATCTACAAACAAAATGTTGGGAAATATTATATTGTAAGATGAAATTGTTAGGGACCTTATTTGATTGCAATTGGTTCTGCTTTCCTTGTGTTATGCAAATTACTATAGAACCTTTTCGGAAGAAGGACTTGACTTAACATTAAGCTATAGAGACAAGCCCCATCATTCCATTCCCAACCACTGTAAAGCCTGAACGTCAAAATCAGCAGTGGCGACCATGACGACCATCAGAAAAGTACTGAAGCAATGAAAGTCGACGAGTCCCAGAGAAAGTATTTAACTGTCTTGGATCCTATAACAAAATTAATCTGAAAATAACTGCAAAAGTGTATGATAATAATTTTAACTAAGGCTGCGATTGACTGAATTTGAAATAATGAGATTTGGAAAGAGACTATTGTCAACTACTTTCAATGCTGCAATTAAACCGTCTAGCTAGAAGCCCGGTACATTACCTTAAACACAACAAAAGACACTAAGTACCCTTCACGCAAACGAGTGCATTTCTCATAGCAATTTATATTTCATAGAATAAATGCGACGATATCAGAGTACCCTCGTAAACATGTCTTCAATAAAGTCTTGGAGTGACCCGTGCTTGCCCCGGGCACGACATTGTTCTCCGGTTTATAAAATTACCCCGTTAAAGGAGTGCGCGGCTCAAAGGAGCCTTGTCGGTACATGCTTCGCTTGTAAGGATGTTGCTAAGCACGTGTATGTTTTAGGAAGTTAGTTAGATTGTACTTATTGGTACTCTCGATTTCAAAGTCGAATCATATTTTTTTGTTTGCTTACCGGGACTCGTAAGGCCTGTCAAGAGATTAGTTGAAAAATATATTTCTACTTAGGGAAAAAACATGAATGCATTTTTCACTTTATGTGACGTCACTTCTTGTTTCAATATGATAGATGTTGCAGATAGTTTACTATCTGTATTTCGTATACGAGAACAATTTGAAATGTCAGGTTTGTGCCTGTCTTATCTGAATGGATCACATCTTGATCATGTCTTCCTCAACAATTTTATCATTTCCCTTGAACACTCGAGTTGGTGCTCATTTAACGAGCCTAAATTATGTGTGAAGGCTTTATTTGTCGTGTGATGTGTGTAAACCAGGAACGTGTGCGCCCGATAAGTATTCAATACACGTCTCGACATAAATTAACCAACAGGTGTGTTCTCCCTGAAATGAACATAAATAAAAAACAGATCAAGCGCAAAATGGCAACATTCGCAATAAAGGTTCCAATGCTATACGACTTTATACATCCTTACCTTTTGAAACGTGTTCTGCGGGAAGCTACAATCGACTATATCATTTCCAAGTCATTAAAAACCTGATCAAAATGTATTTAATTCTTTATCCACAGTCAAATTAACAAAAGCATTAAACAACCATTTCAGGCCTTTTAACACTGACTGTTTTTTCACGATTTATGTTATTGAACCCTAAAAACAGATGAGAAGTGCTAAACGTCGCGCGCTCCGTACCTTTATTTATATTTAGTACCTTTTTTTTTTTTTTTTATTTGGGACAAGCCCGTCACACTGTTCCCAAACCACTGCAACTCCTGTAAGCCAGAATCAACAGTGGCGACCACAAGAAAAGCGCCGAGACATTGAAGCTCGACGAGTCCCAGAGAAACGATTTAACTGTCTTGGATCCCGCAACGAAATTAATCAGAAAAGATAAGCGGAGGAGTAAGAAAAATATAATTTCCACTTCCCTCCAAACAAGCAGGAGACAGAACGGAATTAGGCCAATAGGCACAAAGGGATTATTTACAACTGGGAGAAGCCCAGATTGCCAAGCACCACGGATTGCAATTATCATTAACTTTAATGGGTCCTAATGTGAACTGTTACATTTGATTCCAGTAATAGGTATGGCAAAAACGCTTGAACGCACGGAAATTAGTTCTAGTTTCTACAAGGTCCGCATAATAAACAACACCGGATTTAACCTGTACACTATCTAACATAATATTTCGCTCATTCTGCCAAAGAATACACTCCCATAAGATGTGATGAGCAGATTGTTCATATTCACAGTCAGATGTAGAACATTGACACAAAGGAGAGGCAACAAGCTTAAAAGAGAATAATTTACTCTTAAAGTTGCCATGACCTGTGAGAAATTGGGCAACACAGTGGTCCACCTCCAACCATGTTCTGGCCAGCCGTTCGCGAACTGAAGGAAAGAACTGATGGAGGTGCCGGCCCTTGATGGAATTATCCCACCTACATTGCCATTCAGATAAAAGTTCCTCCCAGACATCAGTCTGCGGTTTAAATAATCTAGAGATCTTAGCACGGTCACGTTGAGTTAGAAAGTTTGCGTCCATGGTCTCTCGCGCGGAATAGTACATTGCAGCACGTCGCTGCACCTCGAGATCGACTGGAAGTACACCTGCAAGTACTGGTAGTGCTTCAGTACTAACGGTCCTATACGCTTTGCATAAAAATATTAAAGCTAACCGTTGGCTTTGAAGCAATTTACGTCGTACCGCCCCTATGGTGGCCCTATCGGCCCAAACAGGTGCACCGTAGCACATACAACCTAGGTAGGTAGCTGCATAAATAGTTTTCAGAGTTAAGAAAGACAGACCCCAAGTAGCTTTAGATATTCTCGTTAGGGCATAAAAATTCTTTTTAGCTTTTTCTCCGACTGTGTTAATGTGGTCAATAAAAGAAAAGTTCTTTTCTAAGACCATACCAAGGTAGCATACGGATTGTTTACGTTTAACGGGAACGTTATTAAATTTAATACTAGGCCATGATTTAAGATCACCTTTTAACATAAGTTGATACGTTTTTTGCGGTGCAAAGGTTAAACGGTTCCGATCGCCCCACTGTGATATTAAACGTAGGCATGTGTCAGCTAAATTCTCAAGTCCAGCCCGAGTACTCGACTGAATGAGCAGAAGGCCGTCGTCCGCGTAACCGGTTGAAGAACAGCCGCATGGTAGCGGAATCGCAAGAAAATCGTCAAAACCTAAATTCCACAAATAAGGACCGAGAACCGAACCTTGAGGACATCCCATGGTTAATGACTTCGATGCGGAATAGTGTCCAAGTTTGAGCTTCGCGGAGCCATTGAGAAAGTAAGAGGAAACAAGAGAATAGATGTTTTTATAGCAACCACGGGTTTTTATTTTAAGTAGTAGCATAGGCCACCATGCGTTATCAAAAGCCCCAGAAATATCGAGGAAGATCCCAAGTACATATTTATGTTCGGATGAGGTTACAGTTTCCCTTACAGAAAGTACCGCGTCGACGGTAGATTTACCTATTGTGAAACCGAATTGATTGCTGTGAAATTTCGGCCCGTCTGGCAGCAAGCGTGGTACGATAAGGCGCTCAAGCAGTTTCCCCAAAGATGGTAGTAGGGTTATAGGTCGATACGACTTTGGATCGTCCGGGGGCTTGTCGCCACTCTTTGG
Organism: Caradrina clavipalpis; assembly: GCA_932526535.1. Taxonomy (NCBI): domain Eukaryota; kingdom Metazoa; phylum Arthropoda; class Insecta; order Lepidoptera; family Noctuidae; genus Caradrina; species Caradrina clavipalpis. The sequence goes on along the minus strand of OW052099.1, from coordinate 4,554,995 downwards.
AATTATTCGTATAAAGCCACGTCGCCAAATTTCAGGAAAAACGCCGACCGCAATGCATCGGTTATACACTGTTAAAATTGCGTCACTCGCGGTTTTACACGCCTCTATAATCATTTTATTAGATATTTTATCTTCACCCGATGACTTATTGAGTGGTAGCCTCTTCACCACATTTAAGAACTCGTCAGTGGATGGTAAATCTGACGCTGGTGATTCAGGTGGCACAGCAGCCCACGCCCTGATCTGCTGGTGGTAGTCGCTGTCGTTTACCGCTGAATCATCGGGTATAAGAGTATTGAGAAGTACTTCCGTTGTTTCTTCGATACCGGTAGTATGTTTATTATTTACTTTTATGTTTTCGATATATGCTAGATCGACCAATCTATTAGCCTTAAACTCGTGATACAAGGGAGACCATGGACCTTCTTTATCTAATTTTTCTACAATTTTGCGCATTAAATTGCCCTTAGATTTTTCGACTGCTGCTCTGTAGCGCGATCTGGCAACTCTAAACGTATTTGAAGCAAGAGCAAGCAGGTCTCCGGTAACCTTACGCTTTTTAAGCTTATTAAACTGCCTACGCGCTCTGCGGTAACTTTTACGCTGTTCAACTAGGTATTCACTCCACCAATCACATCTACGAATATTGGTCATAGATGCGCGACCAATGGCGATGTCAGCACAGTATATAAAAGTTTCTGACATAATCTCAGCACTTTCTTCAGCTGACAGCCCGTCGTGAGTGAAGTCTTTGGCGTGACAAGCAAAAAGCGAGCTGAAAAATTCCCAGTTCGCGCCTTTACATTTATATCTAAAACTACCCGTAACATGGGACGAACCTTGAGTAAACATAGGAACAAATTCGTACACGATCAGGCGATGATCACTACAAGATGCGTCTGGTAGGACACGCCACTTAACTAAGCGAACGTCTACACTAGAAAGTGTGACGTCAATACTAGATTCGCCCATTTGGCTGCAAAAAGTAGGTGGTGCGTCAGGGGTGTTATGAATTGAAAGGTTCATTTCGGCAATGAAATCTTCAACAGCGCGTCGCCGTTCGGAATCCGTCCACCGAACCTTGCCATACCACAGGGACGATGACGCGTTTACGTCCGCGCCAACGATAACTTTGCAGCCCGCGAGCGACCGCAAGACGTGACGGAGGTTGTGTATATGAGGACCAACAGGGTCAGAATATTGAAAGTAACAGCTCACAACGTAAACTTTATAGGAAGCCGATGAGACCTCCGCAACGGCACAGTGAGGCGTCATGAGGTTACGCAAAGAAGTTACAGTAAAGTTAGCAGAACGCGCTACGTAAATACCGGCTCGTGCTTTGCAATCCAGCTGTACTACCTTGTGACGTAAGCGCGCGTTTTGATATTGCTCTTGAACAAGAACTATGTCTAAATTGTACTCGATGATTAATCTATCTAACTCGGAAGTCGCCACTCTATCGTTGTGAAGATTTAATTGTCCTATTTTTAAACTATCCATCTTATTAGTAATTAGTGTTCAGAATTAGTTGCTCAAGTTTCAGCTTATAGGTGGAACAGTCTTCAGACCCGCAACGATGGCCAAACGGTTTTTTAAAACGCTTACACGCCACGCAAGTCGGCGTGTAATCTACATTGTCCTTATGGGGGCAATCGTTCGATTCATGTGCCTCCGAACAGTTAGCACAGGCAGGTTTTTTGTTAGTGCAGTGTTTTTTAACATGACCGAACTGTTGACAAAACAAGCACCGAACTACCTCTAGGTCATCAATAAAACGGCACGTGGCCCAATCAATGAACAATTTAGTACCTTTATTTATACCCGGTTCGGTGTATGCTAATGTTCCGAAACGGGATGTAGACTGACTGAAATAGCTTCTTACTTGTCACGACAATTCGCCCGTAAACCAGCTTCAGTGAGCCTGTACCGTTATTCTGTGCTATTTCAACATGTTCACAGTGCAACCAAAATTACCCGGCGATTTTGTAGTCTGTTGTAATCGTAATAGATGTATAAAGTTTCAGAAAATGTTGGACCTTGCCTCACCGCTAGCTGGGCTAACTGGCGGAAAGTTGTGCTAAGAGAGAAAAATTGCGTAGTTTTAATCAAATTATAAGTTGCTTTGCGTAGCAGTTTCAAACTGGACTGTGCTTTGAATCTTTTTATAAAAACTACAGGTATCATAGCTTCTTCTTGATCAGTTTCATATATAAACTTTGATTACCTACTTACACTGGTTTTCCATGCCCGTTCAATGCATTTTCTACATGTTGCATAGCCATGCAAAGTCATAAATTCTACGAACTGTTGTCAAATTCATATTCAAGCAATTGAAGCAGTAATCCATAAATATGCAAAAAACAATCACAGCGCAGTGCGCGCCGTCTTGTACTTCGTCTAATACTTCTCCGTGACCTATTTCTGAATGGATATAAAAGTGCATTTTAAAGGACGTCTCTGGCACTATTAGAAGTGTTCAGACTTTCTCGGAGACGTTTGCGTGACATTTACAACGAGTGCTAATTGTCGCTCGACGGTTGCGGTTGTTACGGGAACAGACCTGTATCGAGTGTACTTTGCCGTGGATTTCTCTTGTCTGCATCTGATTTGAGCCGATGCAACTTTCGCTCCAGACACGATCTGGTTTTAACGACGTTGTCTCGCAGCCGACTGCATTTCTTCCTTTAAATTCCTGGTATATTGTTTTGTTTTGAATGCATTTGTCGTTGCTTAGTCATATGAAATGTATTTGGAAGAACTCACGTATTTTATATAGATTTGATCATTGTAAATGTATGTAAAGTACGAGTTAAATTCATGATTTCATTATCAGAATACCTCGTGAATTCTGTAGCTTGGAAAGATTAAGCTTAATGTATATAAGAATGCATATGATTGTGAACTTCGATCGAGCAGTAACTGCTCAATCCAAACGTTTCGTCAGGCGTTGCCCAATCGGCCCAGAATGCACCGGTGTCGTCTGCTCGTCCGGCTGATCCGTGGGCGTACGTGTGCCAACAAACAGCACCAATAACCACTCGCCGAGAAAGACAATCTAATACAGATTTATAATCACGACATTAATTGAAGTCCAACGTTATAAATTACTGCCAATCCTTACCAATGAAATATTCATTTAAATTTTATTCCGTTTGAATTGCTTATTAATTCTTTTGTGTTATTTATCTCTCCGAGTTCGAAATTATAATCCAATCCGCACTTACTTTTTCACCATCAATCGATATACATAATTAGTTCCTGTATGGTAATAGAGGGAAAAAATACAATATTGTGTTTAAAGGCCACCGTTACGGCTCATAGGTCTCACGCCAAGCTACCTGCATAGCTTTAATGTTTAGATATTTTAATTCGATGCAAAGTTTATAAATAGAAGAGTTGCATCGCCTTCGTAGTAGCTAAACTTACTCACTACTACAACGTTCCTGCCCAGTGATATTTCTGGATGAATTTTTATCTTGAATTGCCCTTTACAATATGTCGTATATATCTTGTTCAATTTGTTTCTTATTGTGTTTTTTGTAACCAGGTTACCTCTTGTTGTTTACGCACAATAAAACATCAACCGCTTAGCATAATGGTTTATGATTTTATTGCCGCTAAATAAGGTATCTTTAATCGGACATTCCAATTTGGACACTTTAGTTGTATAAAGAGAATTTCAATATAAACCTTGGTTGTTGTTACAAAATGTTAAATTGTCTTTATTTCGAAAGTGGCTATTTAACTATTAAACGGATCGTTTTACGTTGAGGTAGAATCGAATCTAGAGAAGATTTAAATGGATTTTTATAATTGGAATAGTCGGTGAGCCCTGCGGCTACCGTAGTGTACCCGAACCGCGGATATTTAGTAGTTCTCCAAGTTTTCCCAGTTAGTGACGATATTGTGTTCGTGCGAAGTTCGCACCGGGTCGCCCAGGGCGCGTCTCCCGCAATAACGTTTTCTTTCCCACAATCTTTGCTTGTGATAATTTAAAACGTGTTTGCGTACCATCGGGGCGGAAGAGGGCGCCCTGCCCTTAGGTCCACAACAAGACGGGCTCGTGCTCGTAATAAATGTTTATCGATATTAATTTTCCAAAAAGAAAATCCATTAGGCTCGTTCGGGATCCTCGTTATTGCGCTGGGAAATAACAGCGATCAAATTAGTTAGCTCTCAGATTTATTAATGCAACCTGAATGCAGTTTGATTTGATATTTTTTTGCCTATGTCGGCATGAATAAATTATGAAACACGTTATGAAATTGAAACATCGGGGTTAATAAATTTGTTTAAATAGAACATAAAAATGGTATTGTGTCGGATGTTATAAATCATATTAGTGAATCTACTACTAATTTGTTTCACCTAAATCACTCAATGTAAACTCAACATCTAACGTCCATTTTTGAAACTGAAAATGTGCCAGATGTTTTTTTTTTCAACAAATCTTGATAATAAAACGTCAAAAAACCCGATTCTCTTTAATAAAACGTCGCGATCATTATAGCAAATAAGCAATTTTTTATACGTTCGCTAGTTTCTCACAATTTAATATCTATCAAGCGTGTTATATAGCTATTGTCTCGTTATATATGTCCAGCTAATTGGCGTGGATAGTGGGGACTGGCGTCTGATCAGTTGCTGGGACGCGTGACCAAATGCCGTTACCCTACCGAAGACCACTAATCATTTCGATTTGATGAGCCCAACTTGATTGACTGTATGACCACATATAAAACCTGATTATGTGGACATTTATTTTCGAGAAAATACGCTCCCGTCTTCTTAAGCTGCGAGGAAATTGACATGTCTATGATCTTATTTATGTCAGGGATGTCAAATGATGCGGTAGGTATTGGGAACTGTGATATGAAGTACTTATTTGGAACATCTTTGCTAATATAATAAAACTGAAGAGTTTTTATAAACGTGCCAATCTTAGGAAGTGGTAGTCCGAGTTGAAAAATACTTCTATAGGTCGCTTATCGAAGAAGGTTGTTAAATAACAGCATGTTATGACTCACGGGAACGGAGCAGTAATTAAAGATATAATTATCCAAGGAGTAACCGCTGGGTATAGCCTGTTGATTATAAACTTTGAATAGAGCTAAGTACACATTAGTGAGTTTGTCATAATAAATCATAGACTATAAACATAATTTGCTCATTCATATTTTCCGAATTGTCGATTACTACTTCCTTCTGTATAACGCAGCCAGGAGAATAATAATGCACATGATAAGTTATCTAGCGCATATGAACACGACTGCTAATCCATACGAAATTCAAATTCAATACCGTATCGCTGGCATCGTAGATCGTATAAAAAGAGTTAATATTCAAACTGATGAATAAACCATCCATGCATGCTAGAGCATGCAAAAGAAATGACGTGCACTCGATATCTGACCTTTGACAGAATTTAATAAAGTGCACGCGAGTAGAAACATTAGTAGCGACTGTAGCAAGCAATGCTTGAAGCAATATTCAATACATTAGCATAATTAAATAGCCCATGGAGTGAGCGCGCGACAAAGCGTATCCACACGACAATTCCAGTAATAACTTTCTCATTGTCGCTGACCGACCAGGACTATCCCTCGCATAAGTTTATATTATAATGGAACCAATATAAGCTGTGTACACACTGTATGCGGGCGCGTCGCTGCCTACATAAATCTCTAGTGATAAATTAGACAATTCCATAAGATAGGGTGCACGCGCCTCCCTACGGCCCACATGCAGAGAGGCCGTTGGGATAATCGACGGGACTCATGCAATTTGGCATACTATTTATCGTCACACGTGTGTACGCGCTTTTATGTTACCGGTCAATGTTTTGTTGTATAAACTTTACGAGCTGTAACGTTTACAAAAGGTTGACGGTGATGAATCGATGATTGAACGGTTTTCTATTTTATTGTTGTTGCGATACGTACTTTCGTCACTAATGTCTGTCTGGTTGCGTCTTCATCGCGGCGTCATCAACTGTGACGTGTGTTTGTTATTTTATTTTGTTAAAACAAACATTACCATCGCGTCAATTATATGTGTTTGAATTATGATAAACTCGGGAAGACTTCATAACGTTCCCAACGTTTAAAATTTTGCACTCGCAGCAAGACAACTTGAATCCATAGAAAGTGCTCTCTCAGTTTGAAATACTTTTTGCCAATCACAATTGCGGGGAAACCATCTCGAAGCACTTGGTTTCAAATCCAAGCGAGAGTCAACATCTCTATATCGACCATACTCGAGATGGGTAACTTTAGTTTGAAGACCATTGTTTTAAACTTGACAACGATAACAACAGTATAACAATATTCTTCCGCCAAAAAAGCTTTTCAGCTGAGTGCCCCCAAAATAACCTAATCTCATCCAAAATTAAGCATTCACTTAACATTGCTATACCACAGGGAATTTTATGCCGAGACAAAAACATCGCAACGAACCTAGAAATAAACAAAATTACATCACATCGCGTTCGGATGATTCACGAGGCACAACGTAACAAAACATCAATTTATCGTGAAAAAAATTCTTTTACAGCAAAGCTGACCCGAAATAATAGCAGCTATATAGACAGTCGACGTCATTATGGTGTTCGGTACGTCAAAACACGCCGATGTTGACGACCCGAATGACTTGCATGATTCGCCCGGCCATCTCATATCGATCCCGCTTCGTCCGCCAACTCACTTCACAGTTTTATACGGAATACAAACCTATGTACTAATATAATATTTTCATTGGTTTCAGGTAAGAACCCCAATTGATCGAGTCCTTTATTTATGAGGTCACGTAACTATGAAAACTCATCATCATTGGAAATGTAAGAGTGATTCTTCACATTTCGTAAGTAAGTAGCACAACAGAAATAGACATGGATTATTGAATCTCTTAAAAAAGGACGACAGCAGAAGCCACTCGATTTTATTAAAGCCAATTATCATAAATCAGTAATGAACCTCACGATACGTCATGGGCTCGAGTTGACCGATATCGATCCGAAATTTAAAATTAGGCTGATGTTTGTTGCCGACCCAATAACTTTCATAAAGTTCTGTAACACGTTCATGAAATTCAGGATCCTAATGCGAGATATTATCCAAAAATAGTATGAAAAGCCTAAAAGTAACTACGTAGATAAATCGAAGGCTATTTACGGAGCACGTGTGGCACCAGTTCTGGATAATAAAATCCATAATAAGACTTTTTCTTTGATTCCATAAAAAGAAACGAGAATGTTATGTAGTGGTTTACGGCACACCCAATATTTTAATTGATCCGCGTACTTCAACTAAGATTGCATTGATTCGCTTCGTCATGTGAGATTATTTTGGCCGCGGCTGTCACGTGAGGCACCGCTGCTAGATATTTCAATCAGCCGGTCAAGGAACTATTACATCGCCACCGCGGCACCATTATCTTGGCCCGGAGATTGATGGCCCAATATTGCGATGGACTCCGCCGATACCTATACATACAACGCTTTACATATACAGGAGCCTAATAAAACTCGCAATACGGAACGCGTAATGTATGTCAATATTGTTTTTACTTCTCTCCCGCTGTCCAGTGTTATTGGACTATTTATAGATAGCAGTAAAACATTTTAAATCGAAACTAATTTAATCTAGATTTTATGTTTTTATTTGGACGATTGAATTGCTATGATATCAGACTATCAATTATGTTTGTCTAATCAATTTTGATTTACGTGGTAATTTTCTAGTCATTGCCCTCTTTCTGGTGTGTGGTATTTGTTTATTTCCTGATATTGACAATTTGATTCGTGTTGGTATTCAAATGGTAGTTCTGTCTGGTCTGTCTGGGTATTTCCTCGCGTGATATTTTGTTGTTCCGTTTCATTATACCATAATTTAAAGATAAATGGCTGATATCAATCTACAGACTTACTGGTTTTTTTCCGAAGTCTTTAGTTGGTTTAATATTTGCTAGGTAGGATGTTCATTATGGTCATAGTAGAGCATTGTACTTTGAGACAATACTAGAACCAATTTGCATGGAAGCAGATCAATTTATTTGTGACTACCTTTTGCCCGCGATTTTATCCTCGTGAATGTTGTTTATCTTCGGGGATTTTTTTGCGCATAACCTGTTTTTTTTTATGAGAGCCTGAGTTACTCCCTCTAACACCAGTTATCTACCGTGGAAATAGTTCGAGCTGCTTCAGAGATTAGCCGGAAATAACAGACAGGCACACATACCAAAATTTAAAATACATATTACTTTTTTGTACTACCTTGTAAACATTAATATTTATGCATTCAGAGAAAAACCGATATTTTGACATGACAAACAGACACTTCAATTTTATTTATTTGTATAGAATAGACTGATATTCTTAGAAATCTTGAAGAGTGAGGTCATCGATCAGTAAAAATAAAAATGCACCGGCAGAGCGACAAATTCGCCTCTCTATTCGAATAAAATTGATGGGAAGGCCAATATCGTAATGCGAAACACGGGCGTACACTAGCGAACGACTATTTTGAGGCCGTATCGGAACCCCGATCTATTTGATGGACTCGGTAGCGTGGTGAGGAATAAAACCCCCCCTATGCATTGGACGCTAATCATGTTATGTGATCTAACTTTAGTGTTTTGAGTAATTGGGGAATCCCAATATGTTTTCTAGACTCGTTTTATTGTGACCTATTCGAATAGTCAATTTACTGCAATGAAAGATTATGGATTTGCTGTTTCATGAATCGATGAAGTAAGTTGATTCTCTTAGCATAATTTTTATGCAAACAAAACAGGAAGTGCGCATGATTAATCACGCAATCAGTTACGACTACTTATCTCTGTCCAGACCAGTGTACGTTACACATTATAAAAATGTACATATTTGCAATAAGCTATTTGAATTTCAAAACGTCATAATGAAGTTAGCGGTAAAGGTGGAACAATATAAGTGCGCGCGCGCCGCTGGCGCCGCAACGCTCCAGTTGCCGCGTCTGCGCATCCAGCTAGCAGACCAGATACATGATTATACAGGGGTTACCACAAGCTTTTTGCATGCTAAGCCAGACACATTATTATCAAGTAGTTGTTATGACTGACTGTCTGTGCCTTGCATATAGACGTGCAATTTTTTGGAATTTCAATTTAAAACAGTTTTTTAAAAGAGCTTCAGCTATTCATTGGAAAGATATATTCGTTAGACAGACTCGGTTATTTAAGACCGCACCTGAGTCACGTGCTTGCAGATGTTGCGCATTTGTTCCAATCTTTTCCATTTCAATTTAAAAACTAGTCAGAAGAACACATTCTCAGAAAGTTAAGTCATTCTTGTTTAAAATACAATATCTGTTTTCGCAATAGTTTTGTTGTCATATAATTCTTCGGCTATCGCCAGCAACTCACGTGAGTCATACTTTTACTCTAATAATAACCCACCAAATTGGTTTAAAATAGAAGACCTCTCTGAGCGCTCCTCTCGCTAATCTAAATAAAGAATTATCAGTTTAACGTTTGCTCCACTCATGTCGTGTGCCCGATGACGGCAACTATTTGTTTTCGCTAATTATACCGCGACTAGACAGTGAGTTACTGCCATGATGACCTACCTAAAAAACGTAAGACAATTTATGTGCATCTTTACAATCGGCCATTTCTGCTTCATTTACGTGTTACCTACTAAAAAATTGACTTCCGTGCTAAATTCGATAACAATAAAAAACTGCTTTTTTTGTAAGTAAAAAAAAACATGTCTATGTAAACTAACAAAGTTTGAAAGTAACTAACAAAAGTTAATGCACAATGCATTAAGCACGTTGCAATTGTTATTTAGTGTATCATCATCACATTTATTAAATCTGATATTTTTATCTTATCTTATAACGTGCATTCTGCACGGGGAGATAAAACTGTATGAAATGCATCATCAGTATTCCAATTTCGTTCGATTTGCTATCTCTATTTTCGCCCCGTTATTATTACCTACGTGGACAATTTCCTCTGCTGACCCTTCGTAGCCGGATGGACCACCTGACGGACATTCTCAGACCGGCACAGACAAATAATAAACACGTGCTATTACTGAAACAAATTAACTCTCATGTGTTTACGTCCCTCATTTTTCGTAACAATATATTTTTGTTTCTCACTGACCGCATTACGATTTTAATGGACTGGAAACTGGAGGATAGCCGGGCCTGTCAAAATGTCTCTATTTTTTAGAAAAATACTCTTGAATATTTTCTCAGCCATGAAGGAAGACATCCCACAATTAAATGAATGGGTAACGCATGGGTTTACAACCTGGCAAGTTCCCACTTGTCAGTCGAGTTCGCAAACAGTTGACACGATTCCTCGGTCAAGTTCCGGCCTCCTTATGCACTTTTTTGGTCTTGAAATGCCACCAAAGGAAACTTTCACGTACCCTTCCGCTGTCGAATTGCATATGGACGTGACAGCGAGTGCATTTTAAATGATGTCATTCGATACACATTACGGTCCCGCCCGCTAAATATGTGGCGGTATATCAAATGCGAATATTAACGATATACTTCAAACACCTACCGACCCGACTGTTGATGATTAAAGCGGTTCGCTGGAACGCAGTTTTCGGAATCGATCTTCAAAAACCCTCATCATCTTCGAATAATTTATAATTAGACAAAGGTGCGCGTCGATTTCAAAGGCATTGTAAGATACGCGACGGGTCATAAAGAGGGCACAGGTCGGCTAGCGACCTTGCGGGTGTATTCTGAGCGGCCGCGAGAGCTATTTCGGCGCCTCGACATCGATCCAAGCCAGCTAACTGGAGCAGCCTCATTGGCACCTGAGATGCATCAAGCTACATCAACGATTGCGAGATCGACGGCTTCTAATCACGTGAATTCCGCTGATACCAATGCCTGACCGCCCTTCTCAAAATTTTCCTTTTACCAAAAAATATTTTCTGATGAAAATACATTAGCCGGTGCAGACGCACAACTTTCAGAGGACACAGCATTAAGTTTTGATACTGCCTCTAGAGACTACCGGTTTAAGTTTCAATTTTGCATGGTATCGTGGTGTTTTCTTACGATGTAATTGGCGTGAAACTTTAGTGCTCGGCGACAATGGAATACTCCTTATTTTTGGCACGATCGTAGTATGAACCCGGTAACAGAATGCCGCGGTGACATTTAATTATACTATTACTTACGTCAACAGAGCGACTGGGGACGGTAATCGTGACGTTTGCTCCACTACACATGATCGAGCGTGCAGTACTGTAACATACGATAAAACGTTTTGTTGCTAACCTAAAATACGTCTGTGTTTAAACACGTAATTAAACAAAGCGTAGAGGTAACCGTAAGGTGTTACATTAACTGCATTTATTGTACTTACATTGTAATATGTAGTAGGTATCTATTGGCGTATAATTTAATTTTTCAATCGTCCTAGTTTGTTTTCAATCGTCACCCCAATTGCCTGACACACTTAATACTACACGTATTTTCAAGGCGATTCATGATCCATTGCTTTACTTTCTTCAGATGTGTATTTGAAAAATTCATCGACTCGACAATGTAAATAACGTCATTACTCGTTGCGTTTTAAGCGTTGCCAAGTTGATGAAAATTTTCGCATTCTCTTAATGTCCCCCTTACATTAAGAGAATGCAAAAATTGACATTCAAGTATGTTAAGTTATTAAGCCGATTTTTTATTGTAAAGCATTTGTACTCGATTTCAGTTTAATAAAATACATACATATTTACTTACTCTGCATTAATACGTGCTGTATAGAAAAAATATTAAGTATTATTAGTTGCAGTTGTGAGGTAGGTTGCTCAAATGTATCCATTAGGCATTCTTAACACCTGAATGCACTTGGTCGGTCATCGTTCCCGGGTTTCCAGTTTAACCTCATCAACATAGCCGAATTGCGATAAGATAGTAACGACATTGGCCAAAATTCTCTCGTTCACTTAGGTGGTTCGTTGTCTCAAGGTGACCGGCGGGTGCGTTGACATTCAGACGCCTTTATCAGAACAGGCGAGTTCACGGCACGCCTATGTTTATTAGCGGCCGGGTTGCCGACTACTGCCAGTGCCGATACAAAACCCCCGCTCACAATCATCTATAAATCAAAGAACGTCACAACTATCACTCTTAATCAAAACAATCAAATTTCTAATAGCCAGGATTCGTTTTTTATTGTAGAGAATGGTGTTCAGATATTATCTAGCTACTGTCCCGTATCAGACTTCCATCATCACTGTTGACGTATTCCATAGGCATACGTTCAGTTTAGACGCACAGACGTCAGACAAATATTTATCGTCATTTAATTTACATCGAGCACATTGCATAATTATGTGATAACATTATACATGTCTAGTTAGCAACGGTTGTATATTTGCATTTCTATTTTAGTACACGGCTTGAAGGCCGGTTGCACTGTGGCATCCGTCACTGCGGAATTCACCATCGTCTTGCCTGCAGCCAATCTGTCGGCTAATAGCTCGAATTGTACGTTGCACTGCGAACCGGTGGATTTATTGACCGATATAGCCCTCGCTCGATTACACGCCAAAGGGTAGACGACCCCGTTCGAGAAGACAAGATTTGGATGGCCGAATCTTGTTGCGTAGGTACCAATAATTGATTCGACTCCCTATTGTCGAATTCGGGGATACCTACTTGATTATGTTTCGATAATCTAATACGAAAAGCCCGACCCGACGTGGCAGATTCTACGTGAGCTTTTTGGCTAAAAATGGTGAGCTACCTTTTTCCGAATTATATCATTAGTTCTTTCTCGAGGCTTGTCGAAAACGTGGTTCGATCTTGCGTCGTAAATCGCGGCTGTCTGCGCCTCAATTGCGAACTAACAGAGGCAATGATTGAGTGCAGCAAAGAACTCTATTAAACCCGAGATGGTATCTCAATCCTGTCACGTGATCCGATCGCCTGCGGCCTATACGAATCGTTGCACGATTCTGTATGCTCATGGCATTCAGTTTCCATTGCCATTGCAAGTGCGGCTATAAGCACTAATAAAATATAATAGCGTCTAGATATGACAAATGTAAACAATAACTCGTGTGTTTTGATGCTGGTTTCAAGTGTTTCCCACGTGCAACAGCTATTAAAGATATTATGAGTTGCGCTGTGACATTTATTGTTGTTTATGTTCCTGTTAATTATTTATCCTTCGACAACGTCATCATTGTAAATGTTTCTTTACTAGGAAGGATCTTAAGACACGTTGTAATAAATTCCCAAGACGTATTCAAAATCCTGTTTTTATACTCGTCAAGAGTCTACATTTTTTCTTGTACAAAAACACATTAATCATAGCAATAGCAACAAACCCCAATATGTTTACTTGACAACAACTCTCGGTTGTCTTCGTCAACACAGCCGGCGGGCGTCGGGCGGCGAATAAAGGAAATAATGGAAATTATTCGCCGCGTCGCGACCCGCGAACGGTTATCGATGGAGGCAATTTGCCGAATAAATGGGCCGGTAATGATTGGACCCCTCCCGGCTTCGGTAACCACTCTATGTGAGGTCTGAGGTCTGTTTGCGTACTAACAGACTCTCTGTGCATTGTCCGTGTGCTTGTGGGGCACTCTGATTGTTGTTACGTCAAATAAACGCTTTTTAAACGGTTTGGAAATGTGTGGGATACGCGGAAATTGATTGCAGTAATGTCTGGCTTTTTGGGGAAAGGATTTCATCGATATAGTAATAGGCTTTGGATTTAGTTCAATGATGTACAAAATCTAGAATTATTTTATCATCTTTTGATAGAAAGGTGTTGGCTACTCGCTTTTTCTTATCATTTAATAATCATCGAAAAATTCGTAGAATATTTTCTGCCCTAAAAACCTGTGTGATCATTCTTATGACCCTAATGAAATCAACGCCCTACTTGTCACCAACATATCCCATTCGTTTTAATAAGGGCACACAAACAAAAATATTGAATAATTTTGGACTTTGAACCAAAACTAAAATTGATTAGGCAATTATTTTGCAGACTTCAGTCACACCGTTGCGCCATTCTTTCGTAACATTGTGTAATTCATAGCCATGCGCTAACGTTGAGTAATAGCTAGCAACAACTTAGGTACCTACCTATTTGTTTTAAGTATATTTAAAACATAATCGTTCTCGTTTCACACGTGTAAACTATTATTATAGTATTTATATCGTCATTTTCCGCGTAGATACTGACGTTAACCTGTTAGTTGATGCGATCATTAACTCTTGGTATCTGACTGAATTATCTATTCCGCCTTGTACAATTGACTTTATGATATACTTAGTAAATAAAGAGATTCACATGCAATGTGCATGATGTCGTTTGAATTGAAAGAACTCATTGGATCGCTTTCACTATCCCCTGGTAAATATTTAGAAGTTTTCAATTTATTCAAAATATAATCTTATTTGTAGAAACTATTTAAAGCTCGGTTTGCGACCGTCCCTCTTAAGGGATTTCAGTTTCCAGCGACTGAGTCCCGATTTATCCCTTACATGCCGTAACGTAAGTGTTTAATATTTCAGCTGTAGACGTTTACAAAGAATAAAGTTGCTTAAACTAAATATACAGAAATATGCGCTAATATGAGCTCTTACTTTTTACATGACTATGTATGATTATTTTTAAGACGTCGTATTAATAAAAAGTATATTTGTAAAACATATTATTATGTATACATAACTTATAAGCTAATTGGCTTATAAATAATGTATTTATTTCATTGTTGTGTTTCATAAATTAGAAAATGACAAAGATGGACAGGAAAAGAATATAAAATAATGTTTTAATCTAATTCCTTATCAAAACATCTTGTTAATGTAGACTTTAATTTTAAATAATCTGATAATTTATATAATTTCTTAGTTTATAAGTGTTTCTTTTTTGTGTTGTTACACCTCGGTGTGAGTGTCGACCGGCGGCGGCGCCAAGCTAACGTGGCAAAATATCTTGCCGAGCGTTTTGACGTTAATTATGGAGCACGCACGCCGCGTCACACTTCGCCCTCTGACCAACCAACCACGCTTAATGTGTTTCCTTATTTGTACACACCGATACCTTCACGCAATGTCACACCAACAATACCAATTTTTGATACACCTTTATTGTTATTAAATATTTCACACCCACAAATTAGGGTTTCAAAATTGAAATGATTCAAGTAACTCGAACAATGAACAATCCTTTTTTAGTTTGGGCAATGCATACCATCATTCCATCATGACTGTAGTCCCCGAAGGCAGAGGTGTACCAATGTACACCCAAAATTCGCCTGTATGTTTTAAATCCCATTTAATTGGGGGTGAGCCTATGGCCATTAGCCGCAAGCTGCTGAGAAATTCCAAATGGAAAAACCCAATAACACCTTCCTATGCTCATCAGTCGCGCTTGCGACTACGACGCCAACGGGGCAGTTCAAAAACATACATAATACAATTTCTAAGCATTTAAATACGAAACTAATAAACACGTAGAATCACGTTATTATTTCCAAAAACAGTTACAATTACAACAATTGTAATTATCGTAAGACACAAAGGTATGCGCATGTAAGTAATCGGTACCGCACAATGAAAATTGAATTCCGTTTAATCTGAACCGGATGAAATGAAATTCTCTAAACAGCGTGCTCTATCTAGGAATGGTCGGGTCGGGATGTTCAGTTGCGACGACGCGACGCCTCTCTTATGCATTTCCTTTATTTATGTACGTGTGTTTGCTCATATGTACGTATCTAACGCTTGTTTATGTACACCATTGGACAAAGAAAACCGCACGAGATTAGTGCATATGGACGCTGTTTGAATCTGTTGTGATTTTTCAGTTTAAATGCAATGCAATGTCCATTGTGTGGTTTGGGAATGCGCCATAAATTCACGAATGTTCTCGAATTGAATACAGTGTGGTGGTTTTTAAGTTAAGAAACTGCGACGATTTTTGGCTGATAAGAAATGGCGATATCGTGTGCTTATTGAACAAATGAATTGGGCCATCTATATTCTGATAAAATAAATCCTGATTTTAGCAAATTGCTATCTTGTGATTGCGATAAAAATAAAACACAAAAATGTAAACAATGCACTGTATTTATAAAAACATTAACTCCAAGCAAAACTTCATTGAACAAATTAATTAATTTTGTTTACTTAATTCAAGCAGTTAGTAGTTCCTTTACTTGTAAAGACAGCTTCGCCAAGAAATTAGGGAGTTATCGTACAAACATTTCAGTAAAATATGCTTTGAAGATTCACAACAGAGGACGGTTGACGCTAGAGCTATTAAATGACGTCAGGAATTCCCGGAATTCAATTCTCTATCCGCGAACGGTAGACGCTATTCTCCACCAGAACATTATTCATCAGTTATGTATGCTTACTCAGCGTGTTAAACAGATATTCATGACTTAAGCAGAAAGTACCCTTAAATCCCTTCAAGTCACATTACACACACAGATTTCTATATTACCCGTATTTTTGGAGCAGCGTCGACCTTTGCTGAGGTTTTCCTGTATAATTAAGTATGTATGTAACATTTATTTATTATCATCTTGTGACATAACTATCGTAACATAGTCTTTGAGTAGCATGGGAGGCAAAGAACTTTTTTTCTGTGTGCTTATTCTGTCAATTAGGCTTATATGCAGTCAAGTATGTGAAACCATTCATATTTAAGATCCGTGTGTGTCATATTTTATGCGAAATAAGAAACTGATGTAAACCTACCTACCTAATTAAGCTACTTCCGTTTCATAATTGAATGTTATTAAATAAAAACATTAGTAGTAACAAAATAAAATAAAATACAAATGCGGTAAGACTTAAAATAACGATCAAGATGTGTATCGAGATGTGAGTTGTTGCAATTTTGTGCGATTTATCTCGTTAATCTTTATTTTTTCCGCAAACTCCACCACAGAAAGGAATGTGGATCGTTTGCGATTCCGGAAAAATGCCCCTGTCAACGACCGACCACCCGATATAGTCCGGAACCGTTATATTAGCCGAGTGATCGACCTGGACTCCTGCCACGATCCCGGCGCCCCAGCTAATTATAAACACTCGCTCATAGAATAAACAATTCCATGCTAATCGCACCAAGGAATAAAATTGCTTACACTAACGCGAGCATCACACAATTAATGAGCTGTTGGAAACTATTCTATATCGCGTATGACGCGCTAATTGCTACAATTCCAATACATTGACTTGTTAAGGCCGTCGAGGTCGATAACACATTCCTGTCAGTCAGTAAATATTGTGTTTTGATGTTTTTATTTTCGTAACAAAATTATTATGACATCCGACACATTTGTCCTTAATCTAAAAACTGAATGCTCCCGTCATCCGAACAGACAGAGATGGAAACACAGCTTTGTGTTCAACAAGCTTATAGACTATTTATATACTGCTGAAATCTTTTGGTTAAAGTGTGCTATTGCTGTTGACGTGAGAGATACGCGTGGAGTCCCAAAGTGGCGCATGTGGGACGCACGTCAACTGACCAAAACAACGAGGTCGGTCTTTATTCACGTTTGCGGAATCGTCTACTTGAGCTGGAGAATAGGTATCGCAGCGATAACGAGCCAGTCGTGTCCTCGCAGCCGATTATTGCGGTTGCTACATCAATATATTTGTTCTCTTACATTTTAACCATTGAAAATATAATTCGCATTAGCAAGAACCTTGTCGCGCGCGCTGTGGAGTCAGGTGTCGGTTGGATATCTGCGTCTAGCCTTGCGTTTAAAACTGTCAAGGCGCGCGTGGAGGGAGTGCAACGTGTGGCTTGTAAACTGTTTAGCTTGTAAACTCGTAAGCGGTGGTGCAGTGACCCATCAGCCGTGCGTGAAGACGGGACCATGGTGCGCAAAGGGGAGAGGTCCACCGCCACCCTGCTCAGGACTCTGGCCGACACGCTTCGCTGGCAATCTCTCCGCGCCGTCACTTTAGTGCGTTCGGTAAGCAACACTGCAACACGCTTCAGCGAAATTTAACCAATAACATTATGGACTTTGTTAATTTAAATATTATATTATATTAATAATAAGCTTTAATGAGTGGCAGTTTCTGGTGTAAATTATAATTATTCTATAAGTCGATTATTTACTATACACACAGGTGTGTACAACTGTTTGTCGTTATTCGTTATCGCAGTTTATGCTTACCTCTCGGTTTATTGACGTCACACTATTGTGTAAAACTTAGAGGAAATTCGATTTATTATCAGATAAACGATAACTCGTATGCTGGATATTATATCGATTGACGTGTGATGTGAGGTACTCAATGTTTTGACATGTGCTCACGAATACTCACGATGCGTCCGTGTGACCGGCTCGGACAGTTCACGTGCGTTTATCGGAATCTATCACAATCTCTGACCTCAAGGGCGGAGATCACGTTGCGTAAACAAGCGCAGTGACACCGTGCCGTATCACCAGTTACCTTTGATGCACTCATTACGAAAGCCAAACAGTGAATTTCAAGTTAATTACGTTCTTTGTTAAACTATTTATAAACGTTTTAAATGAATGCGGGAAAGTGGGAAAATCCGACGAATGCAATCCCTGAATGACAATAAACGTGGAATATCAACAAACAAAAGATTTTGGCACTCGGACTCCATTCACGAAAAGTTGATACTTGCATGAACCAACGAACCGATAAATTAGGTCAAATAAACGTCGAGTGCGATGCATATGTAACCTAGAACGGTGAGCGAATTGTCGCATTTTGTTTACATGCATGTGTATACGTAATACGAGAGTACGTAGATACAGGTGCGGCGTAGACATTCGGCCCGGGCCTTGCTCTGACCCAGTTAAACCCGCCATTTCTTATCTATCCTACTAGATGCACTATGCAGTCGGGAATGACCAGTTTAGAGCGAACTTTGCTTCTTTCCTTATTAAATCCTGATGCGCAAACTAGTAATAGTTTGAACGACGTAATTTTGTCTTGGCAGTTTGAACAAGTTGCAGACAACGTTGTTATTGCATTTCCACCCTTGCCAAGTAAATGGGGGAAAAGGTCGCACCGCATAATGTTAAATCCGTTTCTAAATGTTCGCCTACATACAAAATCCTTTAGAAACAGCTCAAACTACAAGGTATGAATATCACCTTGAAGTTTGTTCCGTTGACCGTTCCAAGAGGGTGATTATTGGCATAGTTAAAGTTTGTACTAGTACACCTAAATAGAAATTAATAAAGAAGGTCTCCAAAGTTCCGAATTCTACAAAATAAATGTTTTCAAACTTATTCCGTGAAACGTGTAGGTATTACACGAAACTATGATCACTAGAATTTGAGCAGAAAAAGGAAATTTTGTGAAATGGAATATTTAGTTACACTTGTTTTTCTCAGATCCTAAAATAGATTTTGTTAGGAAAAAAGCGTCGGTGTCGTCTGTAGCATTTTCTCAAATTATGACCAAGGTCTGTACGACTATGCTTCACTTCATCTACTGCTACTATTCTTGCTCAATTTCCATTGTTGTCAGAACTCCTCATCCTTAATGGATCCACATCGATGCATCATCAGATTATGCTTAGCATGACACTTTGCTTAGAATTAACAGCTCTTAGGGTTAAGATTTCCGATCTAGTTTCTTCACCTCCAACCACTTGGGCTTTTCGCATCCAATCCATTTCGGTCACTTTGGTTGGATCGCCGAGCCGTCTTTCTGCGTAAGATTCTTCTGCGCCGTATCTTTGGAGTGCCCTAAACTGCACTAGGTAAGAGGAAAGTCAAAGCAAAAATTGCTTAATTCTATTAGGTACAATTAGGCTTACAACTATTTATTATCAAACCAAAAGACAACAAAATCGAACACTGTTTTTTTATGGAGTATTTAAAGTACCTGTAGTTTGACTATTTTTTGGCTTTAGTAGTCTGTAAGTACTACTTGCCATTTTTCAATAGTGGTATAGTAGCTGTTGTCCGGAATTTCCGAAGGGAAGCTGGTCGGAATCGTGTTGTATACAGTCTAGGTGAAACGTGATGACAGACAATAATATACAACTGCTCAATACACAAACATATTAGTGAAGTTATAGAACCTATTCATATAGGTCATAAGTAATATCGCCTATTAGTCATAGAAACGTGTCGCATGCATTGCATCTACATCGCTGCAATGGTTCCCTACACGATGACTTGTTTATAAAGGTTACTAACCATCTGGAATATTATTAAGAGCAGACTAATTGAATAATAAGGTTAAGTCTGCATCCTTTGTGTATGTGATAACTCATAACACTGAGTCACTGACTCGTCTGTAAAGAAAGAACCGCTGACATTGGTTTATTTTTTTTAACCTTTAACATTAGCTACGTGTCACGTACTTCTAATACGATTTGACACACTCCGTTTGTGAGTGTATGCTTTGCATTATGATCATCACCATTAGTCGGCATTCTCCTCGGGGCGATGGGACTCAGCTGTTGTGGCGGCGTCTGGGTGCTATTAATAAAGCTGTTAGGACCGTCACATACCAACAGACTCCTGTCTAGTGTCTAGTTAGACTGTAGGGAAATTTTGAGACTGGCTTTTAAGAGTTTCATGGCTTGTTGTATTGTTGTTTCTGTTGTTTAACGTCTGAAACGGTTATAATGGCTTGTGTGGTCTTTTCGGTAAGGAAATAAATGTTTTCCTACTGCCTTCGAGATGTTAGTAGAATGATTTTGCTATTGTAAGAGATTTAGAAGTAGTAGCACCTAATCCTTAATGAGTTTACATGGTAGGGTAAAGGTTGACTTTGCTGTTATTATCATTATAAAGTAGCACAAAGAACGAAAACATTTACAATGCCAACACACATTAGCATTACCACCAACTTCGATATTTCTGTTGAATAAAAAAGCATGTTGCATCCGTCCGACAACATGCAAGGGCCGTAAAGTATGCTTTAAATGATCCTACACGCCCCCTATCGTACCTGGTCGCTTGTGAGCTGGTAATTTGTGAACCGTTACCTCATACACCCTCCAGCAATTTGTTGTTATTCAGACTCTTCATTAAGCCTACGTAAAAATATGAACTGGTAGGTGGCATTTGATGAATAATTTGCGTGGTTCTCGGGAACACCCACCGTCTTTAATACCAATGTGTGGGTGGGAAGTTATTAAGGTGGCCACCGCTGATATATTAACCATTTCCCAACATAATCTGTAATCCAGAAATATTTATTTTATTCTTGCACACTATGTTTGCAATAATTTATTGCGATAAATCTAGCGTTCCCGTAATAGACGTTAGGAATGCTGTAAACTTCCGAACAACTTTATTTAATCTTCGGTGTCTTTCTGACAAAATTGTCGCTTTTAAATTTGTTTCAAAACTTCATTTACAAGTTTCGAGATTCTCCGCTGTACAGTTCATAATTCTGACTTTCTTCTATATAATTCGAAGGTCGAAATCTGTCTTGTTCCGAGTGCTGTTAGGGAAAACGGTTTGTTTTGTACCGAAAGACCATTTGTGTGAATTAAAAACATATTTGTAGCGCCTATTCGGTTATGTGTATGAGTATTGTAAGAAACCGAATTCATTCCTCCGATACAAAAGGGGCGTACAAATAGCTTAAAGCTGTATAAAATTGCAGCTGCAGTGTGTGTACAGGGTTGATCAGTGTTCGGTTCGTTATCGTGGCGGGCAGCAATACATTGGATCTGGAGCGCAGCGGAGTCTAGTCGACGTCGGCGGCGGCGTGCCGTATCGCCGGAGCCGCCATCCGCAGAGATGACTATGCTCGCTCTCATTCATTAGAGGGGCGGGAGGGCCGGGGCGCAAGACGTCGCGCGCCGCCCGACGATATCGATTTTGTCCCACTCTCCCCCCGCGCCCGGCACACACCCCCGCACTCAGCATCCGACCTCGAGTGCTCTCCTCTCGCGCCTACCGAACACCTCCGACAGAAACTACGCCTTAACGACATGACGCCACAGCTCAAAATTCCGATCCCCAACGCCAGCCTGACGTCCTCCCGCCGATCCCTAATGGACCCTCCGGCCGAAAGTCACTCGGTCGAGATTACAACGACGCCTCCGCCGTCCACGCCGTTGGAAAAAATAAGCTTTTTGTTACAATTAAAATGGTAAATCAAACCAATTTTAGTAATTGCGAGGTCAAACTTTGAAGTGGCGGCGCGCGCTGAGGGCGGGCTTTTTAAACGCGTATGATTTTTAATGGGCGCTCTTGTTCTTGCATAGTTGTATGACGGACTGTCGCGCAAATGTCACCTAATGTGGAATGCGCAAGTCCAATGCGACAACGTATGATTAATTTATTAGTTTGAATACCTCGATAGCGAGCCTTGAAGAATTTATCTACCTCGCATCTGTTTCTCATCACTGCACAGTTTGAACTCGATGTTTTCGCAAATATTTCGAACTCCACTTCCAACTAGAGCTAGAACACCGAAATCGTTTTGTCTGAATTTAATTGCTTCTTCATTTACAGTTTACCCATTCGTGGTTAAAACGTAAGAGATATTCATTAATTAACATATGTCAATGAGATATATTCGCTCATTTCCATGTCAGTTATTGTCACAGTATAATCACGTTTACATAGAACGCATATCATAGCATGTTGTCCTAACAACGTTACTGGCGACAGTGTCACAAGCAACTGCATAAGATCATTCTACATAACCACACACACATGCCCCAATATCACTAAAACACCACAAATTATACTGTAGAAAAAAATGCATTATATTCTAGTCCTATTTATTTACCATGCAATTAAAACCTTATCGACGTACACACACATGGAAAGCATCATCTACATTAAAAACATTGAAGCCGATAAAAAAAACAACTTAATATCTACAATTTAGTTCACCGATCCTTGATCTACGAGATAACAGTACTCTTGTTGCGGTAGGTCCCCGAGATTATGCACAGTTTAACTGCTAATCACCGTTTAATACTGACATTATACTAAACGATAATATCAATGGTTCACTGCAGCTTTTTAAATGCAAAAGGTGCATTGTGATCGTTGAAAACTTAATGACACTAAATTGTCAGACCTTTGGTTAAGAAATTATTGAGCGCTGTACCTACATGTTTTTAATAAAACAATTTCCATAATTTTATCGTGAATTTAAGTATGAAGCTTGTTGGCTTGTGGAGGTCAGATAGGCAGACAGACGCTACATGTAAATGACTTGTATTCAGCTGCATCTGGTCAGACTGGAATCCAACCCCAATATACATAATTTAAAAACGCCAATTAGTGATGATAAGTATACGTACATATTGTTTTGTATTCTTAGATGTCATAATGATTAGTTAGTGGTGCAGTGGCCGAGCGATTGGCTGCTGCGCTGCGTGTCGCGGGTTCGGTTCCTGTACGAAATAAATATTTTAACAGGAAGTTGTTTTGGGTCTGGTTGTTTTTGTATGTGAATTTATATGTTTGTAAAGTGTATTTTAAAGTGCGGGGTTAAAAAAAAAGGAAAAAATCTTTGCTTTTTTCGTGTTTATCAAAACAATATCACGTGTACAGCATCCGCGTGAAGAATATGCACAAGTAGCATCTCACTCACATCGAATTTCAGAAATATCTGATTTCAGATTTATATCTGTTTAGCCAAACTTGTCTAATCATAACTTTATCAAAAATAACAACAATCGATCATATCAAGTTGACATAAGAGTTGACAACAGATTTAAAATACGCTTTTCGAATACACGGTAACCGGTTATAACTAAATGCAGAAAGAAACATTTTAGCATATTACCCTATTTGGTAGTCACAGCGAAAGAAAAGCTTCATTAAGTTTTTTTTGTTGATAATAAATGTGTTGAAAGGGACATGCAACTCGGTTTTCATTATTATTGTGTACAACGTAATCTGGTCTTTTGGGACGCAAACGTGATAATAAGCAGTGGTCCTTTTGATTTAGAATCTGCTGTTGTGTTAGCCTTTCCAAGTCACCTCTCTACTATAGAATACATAGAACGGCTAAAAAAGTGGCGCTACTTTCTCAATCGCATACAGGAAAAAGTCTTCTTTATAGGAGTCTGCCCTCTGCATCGTACCATACCCTAACCGTACTATGAAGTACTATGATCAGGCACGTAAAGAAGAAAAATATAAAGAATTTTTTATTGCCTGGCATGTTTCTAGCACGGTCATGGTATGATACGGTGTAGTAGACAGACTCCTTTAATCATTCCAAAAAAGGAGCCCGTAACGGACACTCAAGATTACTGCGCGGCAGATAAACAGCTTCTCATGGTTGTAAAAAAAACAGATTTCCAACACGCGCACCCGCTGATAAAATCGAGTATAATGCAAAGGCAGACGCCGGTTTCGGCGCCTTAAAATCATGACGTCACCTCCAAACAGATGCACTTCTTTTTAGGCTGCATTTGGAAATCGTATTGTGGAACTCTACACCGATATAGATTTAGCCAACAGACGTTTAAGCCAATTTTGTTATTTATGCCCAAAAAGCCATCATCACCATATTAGCCGATCGACGTCCATTGCTAGTGAACATAGGCCTCCCCTAAAGAAGATAGCCACAATGACCGGTCTTGCGCTGCCTAGTGCCTGCATCCAGGGTTTTCCCGCAACCTTTACCAGGTCGTCGATCCACCTCGTAGGGGGCCAAAAAAAGAGACGAAGAAAAAACTACAAAGCACCATCCATGTAAAAAAAAACGTCAACCACCTGAAAAGTGAAAAGACACTTTTACATAAATAGTTTCTCCAACAAAAGTCGTGTTAAGGTAAATGTAATTGCTCGGTATTACAATCATAATATTCTTACCACCCACGCTTAAATCTCTTGAGAGGCAACAAGAGCCTTTAGCGGCAAACTACGAGCCTCTAGAAACTCTTACATATTTTGAGAAAATATAATATAGATTGTTGTTTTGTATACATTGTATATTTGTGTATAGCATTGGTGAGGACTCAGTACAACTCGTTTCCTACCGGCTTCCCTTCGGAAGTTCGAGACAAAGCTATGCTTTCGCCATTACAAAATTGCACAATCAGTGGTGTCTACTGTTTTCAAATAATATTGTCATGCTGCAGATATAAGTAGATTAGCAGGTGAACTAACTACATAACGCCGATACTTTTTGTCTAAAATTGTAATTATAAAGACAATTAAGCAATTAATTCTTCGGCTTCTCAGGGAAGCCGAAGAATTAATTGCTTTATTGTCCATTGATCCTTCACCACCGATGGATCTAGAGCTGATGAAGAGTTTACACCAGCACCTAAATATCATCCTTACTAAAAATGAATAACCATAATTAATCACAATAAATCTCACCTTCATGAGTCACGCCATGACTAAATATCAAGAAGGCTGTTGAGATGACCCGCGGACAATTTGCAAGGCCGACAGATGCCTTCTACTGGCCATAAGCCAACATGTTGACTAAGAGCATTCTCTTTTTGAACTACAAGACTCCAACAGTGCACTGAAAAGAGTTGCTATAAAGTTTTTCTGCTCAAGATACAAAGTGATTTTATGCCATCACTACCCAATTAAAGTTTTTATAACTTTAGCTGATGTAACATGATTCAACATGAATGATGTAACTTAAATTTTTATTATTTTATTGATTTTAAAGAGTTTTCATGGAGTTTCTTGCTTGTTCTTCTCCATAGAAACCTACTGTATGGAACCAGCAACTAACTAGTCTCAACTTTTTGACTGACTAACTTCTTCACAAATAAATAATGCCTGTGAATTTACAAAAAAATGATTTTGATGTGTCTATAGTACGTCCTCTAAAAAAGTTGTAAAAAGATTTACGAAAATATAAATAACCAAAGCAGTTTTGTCTAGAGAATATCAAAATGTTTGTAATAATAAACTTGCATTTAAATGATTTATGATTCCGTCGAGAGCTCCTACATCTAGACGTACTTAAGAGCTTTTGAAGTCGTTATCGAAAAGCTTGAGTATTTATTTACACAGACAGAGTACATCTTCATTATTTCTTATCAAAATATTAATGTCACATTATCATTCACAAAGTAAGTTATTCAATTAAACGGTCATAAACGTATCTTATAAAATTCCGCTTGTCAATTTGTTTATCAACTAAGTAAACATCATAAATATAATGTTCGATGCATGTTATTTATTAATGAATAGTATCTGTTTGCTCGGTTATTATGGTAATGCCCCATCAAAGGCGTCTGCCCGGACCTGCCTCAACGAGGGGAACGCTTGGGGTAGGTTATGGTATTGCACTCGCCGATCCGCCGACTGCAAGGGTGGTTTTGCATAAGTATACCTCTGCTTATAGTTTACAGCCCTGAATGTGTCTGTCTAACCGCTGGATTTATGAATGCTGCGGTGCAATTATGACGTTTCGTACGAGTGTGCGTGTGTGTGTTTACGCTGTTCCGATTGCTATGCAAACTTTTGATATACGTGCTTTAAACATTTTACCTGATTTATGTGTGTGCCTGTGCCTGGAATTTCCCTCCGTCTTACAATACAAAGATTTGTACGTTGTTTTCAATTATCGATCTCACGGCTATTTTAGTTTGTTATAAATTTTAAATAAGTTATCTAGACTGGTACCGAGAGCTGGAAATAAACAAAGATCGATATGGCTACGGTGGCCGAAATTTTATAGGGCCCTTACGACATTATAGGATCACATCTGTAACGTATTAGGAGATATTAGAGCGAAACACTACGACATTTATTTTTCGGGTACCTGTTGGAGTTTTTTCGCCGGGCCGGGTAATCCGACAGATGATTAAAAAAGCGTGCGTGCCCACTTGACGCACAGTGTTAGCTTTTTGCGTGTGTGTGCGGTGTGCGGTGGCACTAATGAAACGGGCCCCGGCGTGCGTCGTGGCGGCCTACGTACGCGGGCCTTGCATTGGGTCGGGTCAGTGAACCTGCCCGCCCACTATCGGGGTAAATATGCCGAATGCACACAGATGCGCGCGCCGGCCCCGCACACCCCCGCCCGCCCGGTCGTCGCCGCTGCACTCTGCACGCATACACCCCCGACCCCTCTTAAAACTCCTAATTGATTGCACAAATTTTCTCGCAATAACTGTCTTTTTATGGTGTTAATGATGTAAACTTGCGCAGTTCCGCCGCTTTAATTGATACTCGACGACGTGATAAGTTGTAAACCAGAGTACCTAATGCGCGACGAATTCTCATTTGCATATCACCGCGGTGTCGTCGGCGGGACTATGAAAAATTAATTAGCATACGGCGAATTCTCTTTTTCGGGATTCCGTTGCGATCTTTAGCTTTCCGCTACGCTGGATAACCAGTTTAAGTTCTTTTTTCGAAAGAAAAAGTTTCATTAACGCTCTTTATGGCCTTTTATTCCTCATACGAGCCAGCGAAAACATAAAATGTAGGCAAAAAAACAAATTAGTTCTAGGCAGATCTTCACTTCTCAAAAGTTGATTTTACACTTTTTATTCTCGCCAGTGTTTCCTTCGATGAAATCGTTCGATTGAAATCTTTTATTCAGCATTCATTAGTTTTTATTTAGCCAAGATCAAAAGCAATCGGCGTCTTGGCACGAGTTTACATAACTCTGGTACAATCACAAGAAAAAGCTCCAGACAATCTATTATAAGTAGATATGTATATGAGAAAGAAAAATGTAGACAGCTGTGTATTTTGTTATAGAACTAGAATAACTTGATAGCGCAATCGACATGCCCATGATCCAAGCATTACATCATCGAATGCATTTGGATGATATCACGATGACGTCACGGCGCAATGCGTATAAATAAAAATTTAACGCGTCCGTGTGATGCCAACATCTCTCCATACACTCCATACACACAATAAATACACGCCATAAAAATCGCATAGAATTGCAATGCCATCATAAACGCGCTCGTTTTGGCATGATGGCCGCACAACGCGGTCTTTTAAACATCTTGACCTATTCAATTGTGTGATAATACATTACTTATTTTATGTTTCTATGGGGATCTGCGACTGAGGGCGCGGTATTGTCATCTTTATTCATGCAGTATACAGGAAGAAAAATGTGTAGCTGGATAGATTCTTCCAAACCTGGATAGATGAAGCACGGAATCATGAAAGATGGAAAGAATAGAGTAAGGGCTTTAGCCAGTAATGAGACAGAAGAAGCTAAAAGAGATAAAAATAATCAAATAAATACATATACATACAATCACGCCTGTATTCCCCGAAGGGTTAGGCAGAGGTGTGCCAATGTACCGTGTAACCTGCAGTTCGCCGGTATATTTAGGTCCTATGTAATAGGGTGCGAGCCTATTTCCACTAACCGGGCAAATATCCAAACTCCGAGCTGCTACTGAGAATTTCATAGAAAACCCCAATAACACTTTTTGCTCGACCTGGGAATCGAACCCGGGACGTCTAGCGTAGCAGTCGTGCTTAGGACCACTAGGCTAACGAGGCAGTTAATCAAATAAATCTCATTGTCGTTTTGGGATTTGACCATATCATTGCCTATAGGTGTACCTACATAATATTTCGGAAGTTAAAGGCTGTTTGTAATAAAAAAGACGATCAGTAAACATTTATACAAAAGGTGCGTTAAATTACGACGGGATTTTCATTACCTACGGAACATTTTCGTTCAACTTTTCCACATCAGTCCACATGGCAACACTTTGCTGTATAAAAATTGGCGCCTTAATTTTATAGTCGGAACAGCATTTTCGGGAGTTTACCAAATAATTGTTAAAAGGTTTTTAATGTAACAGGTGCAAAGTTTTACGTTTTATTTATTAATGTTTGTAAGTTTTGAATAAAAGCTGGCAACCTTTTCTTATACCGAGAACTGGGTATCTGCTCCGTGAGGCTAAAGTTCGAAGAACTACTAATTGCAAGTTCAAAATAACAAAGTTTTAATTGATGTTTAACTTGAATAGCAATAACTATTGCAACTATATTGTTTTCTAGTAGTGTCTTAATTAGAAAACGCTTTTTTGCCTCTTTAGCGTTTTGATAAATAGTCTGAACTAGCTGATGCCTGCAGCTTCGCTCACGTGGACATAAGTATAACTTAAGAAATTAAGTTTTCAATGCCATGTCGTCAAAATCCTGATTAACTGCTTCGCTCCTTAAAGATATGGCGTGATGATATCATTTTAGAAATTCAATCCGCAGCCATCTATAACATTCTTACATAATATCTCGTCTTTTTCAATCCCGTAAGAATTTGTAGAAGAATGCGAACGTAATGCAACATTGCTCATCCCTCAAAGCGAATAGCGTGATAATTTATAGCCTAAGTTTTAAGTTAAGCTTACCACTATACATTACCGAAAACCGCATTCAAATCGGTTGAGCCGTCTCTGAGATTAGCGTGCACAAACGCACAGACAAACAGATAAACAGACAAACAGACAAAAAATCTAAAAACTATATTTTCGGCATTAGAATCGTTCCCCGACCTCATAGCAATTACTTTTTTTCAAAAATA
This sequence comes from Caradrina clavipalpis, assembly GCA_932526535.1. NCBI lineage: Eukaryota > Metazoa > Arthropoda > Insecta > Lepidoptera > Noctuidae > Caradrina > Caradrina clavipalpis. The sequence goes on along the minus strand of OW052099.1, from coordinate 4,525,527 downwards.
TTAAATGTACAGTTTTGACTTCGCTACGATTTTATTATATGTATAGATTACGTGTTGTAGATGTCTACTGTTATACCTACCCTTTAATGAAGACATTATTTAGAATGTTAGCGCTTATAGGAAGCATTTTTTTTTTTCCTTTTTTGACCTGCTTTAAACATACAAAATCAAGAATTAATTAATATGGTTTATATATTCGGCTCGAAGGACCAATTAATCTAGAATACTTTTACAGCTTCAACAGTCTTTACGTTTTCAAGTGCAACGGCACTTGAAAACTTACCTGCACCTTAAAGAAACATTACAAATGTAACTGATACCACGTAATTATGAGTCATGGCAATCATGACCTCCGAATATTATCCTCTATGGGTCCAATTATTTATGTAAGCATCCGTTCAAAAAGAATATTTCAAAAACACCAACATTATTAAAACAAACAACAAAAATATATATACAAACTTAACCCCCAATAAAAACGAAATAAACGAATCACCACCACGAACAAACCCCATTATTTTTAGTATCGACATGCCATAAAATTTTATTGGGTTAAATCACCGCGACCCTCGCTGCGCGTGGTCTCCAGGAAGTGCAGGGTTGCATGGTGCTGGTGAATAATTAGGATACGCAGTGGTTCGCCACTCACTTCTCATTGGTCCACCCCTAATTCAATAACTGACGATACACCGACATTCAGAGCAGCTAGAAGTGACAGTTTAATCGACTTTGTAAGATGAATCATACACTGCCCCGCACTACGCTCCGATGTGCGTGGCGACTTAGTGCTGAGACTGCGCGTGAATACGTTTTTAGTGCGTGTTCTTTTTTCGGATTGGCACCTCGCAGTTCAACCTAGGATGTTGTTTACTGCTCAACCGGGCTTTCCTTTGGATGGCTTTCAATTAAGGCATCCAACCAGGGCATTTTCAGTGTGTTGCACTATGAGTGTTTTTAATACAAACACAAATACTTGCAAAGCAAGAACACGCACTTCCGCGCTACGCTCCGTGATGCGGTGCAGTGTACGAACCGCCTAAAAGTGTCATGTCGATAAGTCGGGACATTTTTTGAAGCGCTCAAAGGATGTTGTTGTTTGTTTTCTTGTTTCTTCATGTCAATTAGAAATATTGATCATTTTTAAACCCGATTCATAAGCATCGGTTGTCGTACGAATGCCAAAAATTGCCTTTACTAGTTTTGCTGGTTTAATGAGTTTTCAGTAGGTTAACATTTACGATTTTATTTAATAACGAACTTATGCCCGCGATTTCATCCGCGATGGCTTCAAATTTGATATATTATCCCACGGGAACCGTACATTATTTCGCGATAAAAAGTATCCTATGTGTTATTTCACACTACAATCTATCTCAGTGCTAAACATCCAGATCCGTTCAGCCGTATAAATAAGCGTGAAAGAGTAACAAACATCCATCCATCCTCACAAACTTTCGCATTTATAATATTATATTAGTAGGATTAGTAGGTAATAGGATTAATTATAGTAGGATACTTGTTGCAAAGATTTTGATAGTTTGTAATAGCTATTACGCTTCAACAATTACCATAACCTATTTTCTTCAATGTTTTCTACAACATATAGGTTGATTAATAATGAATATCTGCATAGTTTTGTTGTTCTAGTAAATTCTACAACAATACCCGTTCCTGTTTGAGAAAGATAAGATTTGTTTTGTTTTTACCTATCTTCTTTCTTCGACTCATTTTATCATATTTATCATTATGTATTTTGTAGTGATTTGAATTTTATCACAAAGGAAAACTACTCTAAAGCAGCAAAATCAGCATTATTTTATAATAGGTATAAAATCATCGGAAATTGAAAAATGCTTCAGATTGCTTCTCTTAACTTTCAATATAAGTAATTTCTTTTCGAGAGATTATACAACCTGTTTTTTTTTCATATCTCATACATCACTCTAGGATTGTATTCTATATGTAAAAATAATATAAAAAGTCCTAGAATATGTGGTCCAAAAATGCGTAGTTTCGAAGATATCATCAAACATAATTAATTTAGGTAAAAAATGGACGTGAGACGCATCTTTACTATTGCGAGTTGCCAAACTTTGCAGTAGTGTATTATTCATAATTTAAAGCTAAGAAAATGCGACATTGTCATATTTCACGTAAGAGTGTTTTACATTAATAATCGTGACTTAAATAAAAAAAAATAAAAAAACTTACTTATTTTTTTTTTATTAATTATGCCAGTTGCTTCTTTGATATGTTCTCATTCATTACCCCGGAGTAATGGGGTATAAAAAAACAGAGTTTATAATGAACCGCCGTTAGTAAGTAAAACCATAAGGAAAACCGACGCTAGTCATTTCTAGTTTAACTACATCATTGTAAATAGTATCGCGCCCTCAACTCGGCCGCAATCGCAACCGACGATATTGCACTGGAATTCTTGTAATTAATTAGTACAGTAAGCTATAATACTATTATTCCTAATGAAATAGAATACAGTTCTATAGCCGTATCTTTGGGCTACGACGCGACGTCTAGGCGCTACGTACCGCTACGAAGCGCTACGTAATTTTTCGGGCTACGCCGCTCTGACGTCACGCTACGCAAGAGCAGTATTAGGAAAATATTGTTTGCGTATAATATTATTATTGCAATGAGTTTAATTTGCTTGTATGTTTTAAAATATCTATCATGACCTGCCATATTTTTTTTTGGTAATAAGATCATTTTTTTTTTATGGTACTAAATGTTTAACATCAATGGTACTTTAACCTTTTTGAACGACGTGAGAAGTGTCAATGAAAAGACAAACAAAACTCGCGGCCTCATAAATCGGGTTAGGCAAGAACAATTCTTCAATATTTCATACGAAGCAATACAAATTTTGTCAACATTACAACGCAAACATTGTGTCAAACAAAGGCAACCAAGCATGGGCAGACACGTTTCTGAATTATGCGCCACTGGATTATAAGAGTAGGTATTATCTCGTATAACCTGTCATATTTCTTAGTACATATTTTTTTTCGCTACATACAAGTACTTACCTATTGTGACTAACACCAGAAGAGTTTCCGTATTGTTTGTACAGTATGCGTCGCGCCACGCTTATGAGTTAAGACGTAGTTAGCAGATTTGTATCGGGCTCGGTTTGCAACGACAACTTCCTACCCACAGGTTGTGCAAGTTGTACTCTTCGCGTTTCCATCTCCGGCCATGTTCATTAGATAGTTAACCGACGACCGAATAGTGGATCACGTCTCGCTATCAGGTGCGCTGCAAACAAAACGCTCAATAGAGGCCGGGTTAAACATGCACGACGGGTGTACGGGTATAATTAAAGTTTAGGAGACGCTCACGTCGCCCGTTAACCTCGTTATCGGGCGCTGGAAGTGGGTGAGACGCGGTGGGGAGGGAGCCAGCCTCGGGGTTGGGGGGAAACGGGGAAAATCAATGACAGCCGCCGCGCGCCGTCTCTCCCCGGCCCGACGCGCTCATCTCGCGGCCACGTGCCGCGGTCACTGGCCTGACTCACCACCATCCTCTCCCATAACCACCATCATTTGTCTCCGCGCATCCTCATCATTACCCCTATACCAATCAAAAGCCCACTTTTAAAAATTAAACTTAGAACTATCCTTCTAATCCAACTCAGTAAACCACCAAAAAAACCTGCGTTTCCTTTCAGCGCACTTGTTATTCAGATAACCGGCACAAATCAAAGCAAATAACTTGACATCGGTCAACAAACAAACAGTTTAGTGGAACAGATAAGTGTGCGGTTGCACGAAGCCTTGCCAGTTGTTGGGGGCGCTCGGTCGCCTGTAAAACATACAATGTAATATGTAGGTCGCTGTCAGAAATTTGGGTTATCGTTTGGCCGCGTCGATATGCGACACTTCCCGTACCACCACGATGCGAATGCTATGCACTCGCCGATATTGTTGCTATGTCATGCTTCCGTGTTACGTAATACCGGCTACTGAATGCCAGATGGTATTTGTCATGTGACGCACTGTGACGTTACAATCATATTACACTACATCACATAGTCGTCAACTCTCAGATTGTATGTATATACATCCATCTATCGTTCACCAAAACTTTCTCAACAAAAAAATATACTTCCACCGAGTCCCCGAAGTTAGCAACCAGTCGCAAAACAATGAGTCATATTCGGGGCGAGTCTCGCGGTACCTCGTAAAAATCGGTAGCAATGAACTTCCTAGTCCCAAATCCATGCGTCGGTACCTACGTCGTCGGCCGCAGTCGGTACAAATGTTTTATATAAGCATATCGCGACCCGTCGTCGATCAATGTCAACCGCATATTTGGGTCAACGTCCGTCAACCGAGAATTCCCGCGTTCGTCTACTATTCATTTCCTATAACACATGCGATCACAAATTATTGTGCAATGCTTAGTATTTAGGAGTACCAAATTATTAAATACTTTCATTTTCAATTTTTTTTTATGGTGGTTTGGAAACTTATCGAACTTTAAAACAAAAACTTTTTGTTGCAAATAAACTGCCAAAAAATATTTAAAAAAGCTAGTAACGCTGTCAGTCATTGCATTGTCTAGCTTGTCAAAACCGTGGGCAAAAGACGTGCAAAACATGAATAAATAATAAAAAATGTAAAAAAAATTATCCATCTAATGAATTCAGAATACAATAATACCTACAACCACTAAGCACATTAAAAAGCCAAAAAACTGGGAAATATATCATCATTGAAGGTGAAAAATGAGGTGACCGACGCATCTAATTATTCGTGATGTTTTCCTATTTTTTCCGCCTGGCTTACCAAGTTCCCTGGTAATGAAGTTGTCTTTATTACCTGACTACACCGAAATCAAAAGGAGGGTTTCATAATTTCAGCATGCCTGTATGTTTATCTGATCGTGCATTTCTCCTAAACTACTTATCATAATTTGACAAATGAAGTGTTAATAATAGATCTTGATAGTTACCTATAGGATATGTGGCTTCCTACAATGGATATAGTTCTATTTTTTTCTTCTCGTATTGGATATAAAATGAAAGGGCTCAAATCAGCACATTTCAAAACAAAAAATCCCGACTATGGTTCCAGATTTATTAATGTTTACACGGCTACTCCAAAATAAATGTCTTTCTTCCCTATCAACCGAAAAACAAAACAGTTAATCCTACTGATTAAAGAACACAACAGTTTTAAAATAACAGTTCCAAAAAACCTAATACTAATACTAATCTATTTTGTTCACAGGTATATTACGCGAAGAAAAAGCGGAGAGCGCAACAGTACCTGGGCGAGGATGGCTCGCACAAAAAAGAGCGAAAGCTATATAACGACGGTTATGATGATGATAACCATGATTACATCATCAAACAGGGGGAGAAATTCCTCGACCGGTATGAGATTTCCTCGCCGATTGGGAAGGGGTCTTTTGGACAGGTGAGCATCTACTCTTTTCCTACCAATCAATCAGCCTATCTAATCTATCTATCCCTTGCTGGAATTTGACCATGAATGACGCTAGTCATTTCTAGTTTAACTACATCATTGTAAGTAGTATCGCGTCCTCGTCATGCGGCGTAGGACGCTCACCCACAAGATGGACGGACGACCTGATTAAGACCGCAGGAAGACGCTGGATGCAGGCCGCTTGCAGTCTTTTTCTAAATCTATGGGGGAGGCCTATGTTCAGCAGTGAACGTGCTGCGGCTGATATAATGATGATGATATGATAACCAAGAATGAAGACCTGATCTTAGATTTGGAACTTCGTGCTGCCTTCAACACAGAAGTTCCAAATCATAGGATCGGATAATCGTTGGGTTAGCAAGTTTTTCGGATACATACATATAGTCTTTCATATGTATCCGAACATACATATAGGTATAGTAGGAGTACCAAAATCCTAATCCTACTAATATTATAAATGCGAAAGCTAAAGTTTGTGAAGATGGATGGAAATTGTGCACACATATTGATGTAGCTTCATTTAAGGGTATTTTTTATCTCGTGTTGTGTTCCCGTGGGATAATTTAGGACTTTGGCTTAAATCTGAAGTTTAGACAGACGGAGTCGCAGTAGTAGTTAGAATAAAACAAGTAAATAGAACCGATTTCTGCTTAAAAATAACGATATTCTACAAAAAATAACTTAAATTATAAGAATTTGTATACCTACGCTCATTTCCGATAATACTTTGAACCGGGCAAAGGTGGTAGTCAGAACTAATAGAATGTATGACTTATCAGGTGTGTTATATACGTTCTGAGAACAATAAATATATGAGTAACCGTTGCACTCAGCGGTCAAATACGTGATTCATATAACATTGTAACAGTTAGGTAGCTTTAGTTACTATACGTTATAAGTATAATATTAAAGCTACTTATAGTCAGACTAGCAAACTGCCCGCGATTTTGTCCGCGTGGCTTATTTCACCCGCCATAAGTTACGTCTTTGATTAATGCTCCGCTCCTGTGGGTCGTAGCGTGATGTTATATAGCCTATGTTATTCAGGAATAATGTAGCTATCTATTGGTGGAAAAATGGTTAAAATCGGTCCAGGAGATTTGGAGTCTATTCGTTACAAACAAACAAAAAATCGTATCTCTTTGTAATATTCGTATAGATTACTGAACATAATGAGTTTCTCTTCATTGCCCCCTAATAAACACAGATTAGGATTCTGAAAACTCTTGAGTTACCAATAGGATATTATTGTTTACACAGAAAGTGTAATTGGTACCCAGAAATTGAAGTAGTATTGAGGTAACAAGGAAGCAGTAGTTAGCCGTAAATGCCTCTTCGAAAGCTCTAAATACCCACGTATTTAGAGCTTTTGTTTTGAGAATACGTTATACAAGCTTTTTATTTATTTGTATACGTCACTTTCGAGTGAGATTGTATCACTGTTGAGCTTACTGTAAATTATAAATACCACGTTCATTGTTAGACATGGTCTTACCCAAGGGTTCTTATATTATGTTATGTCAAAATATAAACGTGAGATCTGTCTGAGCTCTGAGATGCTGCTTAGCTTAGATCTCATGCTGTGTAGGTTACTAGCTTGTGAGATTTATACGACAAGTACATACATACTAGGATTTTATCAGTTAGTTTTCAGAAATGTCACAAGGCGCATGTTGGATTCTTGGCACCACAGGGTGCTGTCTGTGTCAAAGTCAAATTATTTATTTCAATTAGATAATTAAAATGCAATTTTGAACGTCATATACGAAAATAAAAGGATTGAATCTAGTTGCTGTTCCCCCTTTCAAAAGGTAGTTTTTTTGCAAAAGAATGGGTCGGACATTCTGTATTTACGCTTTTAAAATAAATCATAATTACTATATCATTTTACAATATTTTGAATACAGGAGCATTCAGGATTACACGTGTGTTTTTTATATGTGCTTGCCCACGTTTTTCAACTAGCCATTTCCTAAAATTCTCACCGACAGACTAGTAAAATATTATTAGAAATGATCTCCTTCCACGCCAGTTACTAATTAATATGTTTCTTAATATTCCAGGTTGTGAAAGCGTATGACCACGAGGAGCAGTGTCAAGTAGCGATAAAAATAATTAAGAATAAGAAACCCTTCCTAAACCAGGCACAAATAGAAGTCAAGTTACTAAAAATGATGAACAGAGCGGATCCAGAAAATAAGTATTATATAGGTGAGTTTGAACTTCGCACGTTATTTAATCTGGGTTATTTAGTCGAAAATTCGGCTGGTTCTACAATGGCAAAGAAATTTTAACATACATATTAGGAGAAATGTTTAAATACATTGTTCGCTTAATTATATTGTGTTCCGCATGCTAGGAATAGGTCTCTTGTATTGTAGGTGCGTTTACAACAACCAAACCCGAAGCAACTACCTGTAGGCCATACAAATGTTGGTTCCGTGCGGGAATCGTACCCGTGACACGCAGCGCAGTAGCCAATCACTCAGCCATTGCACCAACCGTGTCATCAAATATACCGGCTACTAATATGATAAAGATAATCTCAGCTAATCAGGTTATTTAATCTTAGCATTTTGGTCAAAGTTGTTAAACTTATGAGTCAGAAATTTCGGCAACGTCTGCCATTAGTTTTTCCCACGTTTCTTTAAAAATACAATACAAAAGATTCACTGCTTGTTATATAATGTATATAATATTATAATTTATTAATCTGTAAACAATATGAACGAACGCTTGAATATGAAAAGGAAACATACAATCACTCACTTTAATGTTTACATTTTCAGTTGCAATGTCAATGTAAAACACGTGACTGTTAGTGGAAACTAAACTAATAATTATGCTAAATACTAACCAAACTATATAGTTTACTGTAACTACAAACTATATATTCACAATAGTTTAACAATGACATGCATATATTCTTATCTGCCGTACCCGCGTGCGTCGTAAATTGATGATAAGTAGAACTAAGAAATTGTGGTGTTGACTAAGTACATTTAAAATAATACCAGCCTACAGGGCAGAGACCTCTTCTCGTGTTAAGAAGGCACGCGCATTGATCACCACGATTGCTCAAGGCGGATTGGCGATTCCAGACTTAAATTAATTATAAGCTCAGATTCTCTCTTGATGTTTTCTTTCACCGATGTCAGTGATGTCTAAGTTAAGTTCAGGCTTCTACATAATAGATAAGGTTCATGTTTGTATGGAATTTATACTGCCTGGAAGTCGGTTAAGTCCGCGCGTATGGCGTTCCGGCCCGGTTGGTGGAAATCGTATATAAGGGACCCAGGAGAAACACTAAAAACAGCCCCATTATGTCCTCGAAATAGACGAGTGCTATTTTTTTTTACAGCTTCATGTATTTATATTCTCTTTTTCCATTTCCAGTGAAACTGAAATGCCACTTTATGTGGCGGAACCACCTGTGCCTAGTGTTCGAGCTGTTGTCGTACAACTTGTATGACCTGCTACGCAACACCAACTTCAGGGGCGTATCGCTCAACCTGACGCGCAAGTTCGCGCAGCAGTTGTGTACGGCGCTACTGTTCCTTAGTCAACCTGGTAAGACATACTATATTGATCTTTTTTCTTTTGGAACGCGGTGGACATCCTCATGGACTTCCTCCGTCATGGGGGTGACGGAGGGGTATCTGCGGTGGGCCTCTTACCGGCTAAAACCACCGCGGTGTTCCACCTCTGCTCATGGCCGGGGGTGCGGGATTCGCATAAGCATTCACCACTTCCCGATATTGATCAGGATCAGGAATAAATTAAATAAATATTAAAAATGACACTTTCACAACTTAATCTAAACTTTAACCATCTTAACTTACGATCTAAAATATAACACAGTTGTATGTTTACCTAAGCTAGGTTGAACCTGTGTTTTAGGCTAGAAAGTGCTTGCTATGTGTTGAGGTAAATTAACAATAAATAAAGTAATATCTTTATACTTGATAATTTTCTGAAACATTAGCTACAGAGTCAACTGTGAAGAGTTGGGGCTAAGCTGCTAAGCTGATCACACTGAGTCAGCGATAGTTAGTTGTTACTGATATCAGTCATCCAGCATTCTAGAACAAAGTCCTATCGGAAATAGTTCACCGAATAATCTGATATAATTATATTACAAAAAAAAAAACAAGTTTTTATATTGGCCGAAAAGAAAAACATTTACTGGGACTATATTATACAACCTCTATTAAATTGCTCCCAAATTTAGTACAGCTCCGTTTAATAACACAAGAATGAAGAATGTCCCCAAAATTCCATTGTCGAGTTAATCTCGATAAGATTGCTCTTATCTACAATACTAATATCTCTCTCTTTGTATTCCAGAACTAAATATAATTCACTGTGATCTTAAACCCGAGAATATACTACTATGCAACCCGAAAAGGTCAGCCATTAAAATTGTGGATTTCGGGAGCTCATGTCAACTAGGTCAAAGGGTAAGTTTTTTTTTTTCATTTACTTAATAGTCTAAAAACACTGTATTCAGTCTAGACCTAACTTTAGAACTGTCTAGATTATGCGCTCATCTTTGTCCGCGTGAATGGTGGTTGTCTGCGGGAATTTTGATATTTCGACGTGAACCCTAAATTTTTTCCAAAATAAATGTCACCTAAATTACTACTTAAAACATCAGCGAACTGCCAGTGAAATGCGCGTCAAAATCGGTCCAGCGGTTACGTAGATTAGCCGAAACATAAGGACAGACCGAAAGACAAAAGTAAAAAAAAAAATGTTCGTGTATATTTATGTTGTAAGAAGCTATTATTTTGACATTACAAACATACACTCCGATTCTATTTTGCGTAGATATGTTATCAAACATTTGTTTAGGTTAAAAAACCCTTTGTAGTCATTTGCATGTCAGTATTCCAAATTCAATTTAGCTGTAGTTGTCAGCTTTAGCCCGCGTAGCCTCGAGCTACATTATCTTATTTGTTTATGAACTGTCTTATTTTTAACTCTACCTACTTTTAATTACATTTACATTCGAATTGGGATTGAAAACGCTCAAAGGATACAAAAACAACAACCTATTTTAATATTAATTTCTTGTTATTTTATTCGATATAGTCTGAAACCCACGCGTTTGCCCTTAGTCTCAAAACTTACCAAGAACTATCCAATTTAAATGTCAATTTTATTAATTCTTCTTCAGTTTCAAATATTCATTTGCAAGCACCTAGAAATTGAATAGAACATTGTAAGTTATTGGAGTGCACCTAACGCGACTCTGCCGATTTATAGACTCGATTCCCGTACACGCTAATTGCTGAGATAAATCACATCGGGGTCGTGTGATTCAGTAGTGGAGGAGGCCAGGTTATCGCCACCTCTCACATAAACTTAAAACGTAATACTACCATCGGCGACGCACACGATAAAACCCATTCATGTTACGCATGTACGATATCGAATAAATCTATACAAATATATCAAATTGATGTGTCTGTTTGTAATGTCGAAGTAGCAGATTTTTACAAAACAATATTTTTTTAAAATTTTTGTCTGTCTGTTCCGGCTTAACTACAAAACTGCTGGAGCGATTTTGACTGAGAGATGTTATAAGGAGTAACTTATTTTTTATTCGTTTTATTTTAGAAAATTGTGGTTTCGAGAAAAAAATTAACCCTGAGATAACCGACATTCACGCGAACAAAGTCGCGGGCATAAGTTAGTTTTAAATAGCCAATAAATAACCCTCCTTAATCTTGAAATAAAGTCCAAAACGTCACTCAGCAGTCCCGCTTAAAACAACTAGACCGACGGCAATTTATAAATAGCTTTTCATAATCGTTTTTTATCCGACCAAGCGTCCTTCTATTGATGAATGAAAAGTATTTTTAGCGTTTTTTTGAACCGATTAGGTGCCCGTAATAATTGTTTCCTTTTATTTTATTCCTTTATCAGTCCAGAGGCGGCTAATTAAGGTCATGGCGTGGACTTGACCTTTGTTATCATTCTTTAGTTTGCTCTAATTGTGGTAGTCACTTGATTGCTACTTATATTGTAGGTAGTTGTACTGAGATTGATGAAATCAATGTTTATGATTTCATTATACAAGATTGAGTCGGTTGTGGTTGGTTTTTGAAATATTTGGAATTTAGCATGTGTCTGTATTTAAATTTAAATGCATTTTGGTTTGCGAATACCCATATTTATAATCCAATAAAGCAATAGCGATCCATGATGTAACACTCTTCTTTACTAACACAATATTTCAAGAATTGCAAAACCTACTTAACATTGTTTTCAAATATTTCAACACCATCATCATATCAGCCGCAGGACGTCCAGTGCTAAACATAGTCCTGGAACATAGATTTCCAATAGCGTGCGTCTAATAGCCTGCGACCAGATTTCAAAGATTTAGCTAGAAGAAAATCCCTAGAACTTCTTCTAGCAAATTAAGCCTTAATCTAGTGACCGAAGTACTAAATTACAATTTCTGCTATTCCAGATATACCAATACATTCAGTCGAGGTTTTACCGGTCGCCGGAGGTACTACTCGGTGTGCCGTACGACCTCGCGATAGACATGTGGTCGCTAGGCTGCATACTCGTCGAGATGCACACCGGCGAGCCCTTGTTCAGTGGCGCCAACGAGGTCGATCAGATGAACAAAATCGTCGAGGTTCTCGGCATGCCGCCTGATCATTTGTTAGACCAGGTAAGACCTTGTTTTTCTGACTCCTGAGTGTTTTAGAATCGACCGTAGTTTGGATAGATGATGACACAGGGTAGGTTTGTGAAGGGACTAAATATTGGGTTGGGAATGCTGTGGATGACCAAAGAAACCATTTAAGTTACAAACCTGTTAGAGATAAAGGTCATATTCATATCCATTTTCATAGCTTTGGGAAAGTCTTGTAACTATCTACCAGATTTTTCAGCGTTAGTATTTAGTTAACGTAATGTTCATAGTATGCTACAACATAGTTATTTTTACATTCGCAGGCACACAAAACAAGAAAATTCTTCGACAAATTACCAGCGTCAGAAGGCGGTGGTTACGTTTTAAAGAAAGTCAATGGAAAGGACGGGAGGTGAGTTTTAATAAATTGTGGCATGCTAAAATTTCCCATTTGTAACATAGAGCAATTTTTAAAAGGAACTTGATGGTCCCAGGCATACCTACATGTATAAACAAGTTAAATGGTACTTGCTGCAGTGTTTTCAAGCGCGTAACCATGACAGATAGTGCCAGAAACACTAGTGATGAAATTCGTTTCGTAGGTGAGGAGGAATAGGGTTAGAAGTTCATCTATTGGGAAGGTAGCATTTCAAGGAAGGCGGGTAAAATGGCGTGGTGGGCCGTAGTTCAACGGTTAATGTGACTCACCTGCCTAAAAAAACATCTGTCAAACTTCTAACCTCGTTCCTCCATTTACCCCTACATGATCACTTCTAAGCTCACCAGTATTCAGAATTCACCCTTCAGACCAATAGTTGTAAGTACAAAGGTTGCGCGGACGTGTGTGTGACACTGTATTGATGTGTGCAGCGGTTACAGGAAGTACCGACTGCCGGGCACGCGGCGGCTGCACGACATACTCGGCGTGGAGGGCGGCGGGCCGGCCGCGCGGCGTCGCGGCGAGCCCGGACACTCCGTCTCCGACTATCTCAAGTTCAAGGTGAGTCAACCTTTCCAATAAATGCCTAAAATCTTTCAGCATCAACCCTTAGGAGAAATAATCTAATCTCTTCAAAGTTAGAGTGAACAGGCTCCTTCTGAATAAGCTCATTCCGTCGTAGACTTTGTCTATGTCACCTTTGACCAAGACTAGAGTCTAGAAAAAAAAAGTAGCCAGCCTGGCGTACAGAAGAAGATTGCCTTCATTTTTTGCTCAAGTTCCTAACAATTCTTCAAAACTATTTCCAGGACCTAATCCTCCGTATGTTGGAGTACGACCCCAAGCAGCGTGTAACGCCGTACTACGCGCTACAACATAATTTCTTTAAGCGGACCGCGGACGAGTCGACCAACACACAGCAAGCACAGTCGCATCACCAACACGGTTAGTACCACTTTATTCGCTTCATAAGCTTATAAAACTAACAGTTCTAGCATATTCTCTAATATTTACAAAAAAAAAAAAAACTAAAAACGTTCTAACAAAATATTGACTAACATTCTTTAAGGATATCCTTGCTAACTGCTAGCAAAATTTACTAATTAACAATTAATTATTTTTCGAAGCTATTCCCTAAAAAGAGTCCACAATTTTTTATCATCACCTGTTTCACTCAAAGCAATAGGTAAATATGAAACAGCAATTATATGAAGTGCAATAATAAGTATAATGCATAATATAATTAAACGAAAAGCCCCCTAAATAAATCTTAATAAATCCCCTTAATGAATCTCATGCAATATTTACGATGCCTGTACTTAATTCAACTATCACTGATTTCATTTTCTAATGATGTCTTAATATAAGTCCAAAATGATCATTTCAAGCTTCTGTCGTGTACTTTGCTAACATAAAACGCTTCATCATTTCATTTTAAATGATTAACGCAAGTCTTAATGAAGTCATGTGGTATTATGTGAAAGTATCTTTGTTGTCAGTCCTCTTAGTTCTTACAAGTAATTTGGTAACATTGTCTGTGTCTGAATGTATTGCCTCAGAAAAAAAAAACTGACTCTATTAATAACGAAGGTTAATTTCGGGCCCGTCTTTAAAAAAAAATGGAGTACAGTTGAGAATGCTCGGCGTCCTCTTTGCTTGATCAAACAATAAATAATTCAAATATAAAGAGAGATATAGCAAGAGCCTCAATCACAAGTCCCCCTATACAATGAATGGCCCTATAACGTCCATCGTGTGTGTTTATGTTTAACATTGTCGATGTTGTGGCGGTAGATGGCCCGTCGGACTCGCGATGACTAGAGCGGTCCGGCGGCCCCGGCCCGCGACACTAGCGCCGCCACACTAGTGCCTAACGATATCGTGCCAGGTCTGCCCTCACTCTACTCACTATCAGAATGTTATGCGTCCCCTCCGTAGCATGCGAGCATGTGGCTCACGCATGGCTTATGTGTACCTGCTATCTGCGGCCTTCGTTTGCGACATAATTTAAAACTCATTGGTTGGAAACATTTTGACGTAGACGTCAACTGTCATTGTGACATTAAAGTATGTAATGCTAATACAACGTCGCCGAAGGTTGGCCGCAGATTTTTTGACTGTTTGTTTTTTATGTTTTCCATATTGTGTTCTTTTTTATCTATTTATAAAATAACAAGTATATTAACCGTATATCATATATTATATTATCTCTATTATTTTTCTAGTGTTTTTTGTTTATAGCAACACCCTACTTTTCACTTTCATGAATTGTGAATGTTCTTTTTGTATTATTTTGTCAACACTCGTCGAGTGCACTCTAGTGGTGTGCCGGCGCAATAGATTTTTATTTCACCAACCAAGCCATATAACCGATTGAAATGTTTTAGGTGATTTTTAGTACTATTAGAATGCAGGCTACGTGCTATACAGATACTTGTCTTTTGTCTACATTCTTCGGTATTTTCACGCCCAGTACTACTGGAAAGGGCATGAAAATAAAGGGAATAACAACACTCCAGTTCCAAAGTCCTCAGATATTCTTAAAGACGATGCTTTAATCTTCATACGAAACGCTCTTTACTGGGTGTTCAGATACGCAATATCGTCAGTGAAGTTCTAACAGTGCGTAAGTCATTTTATGAGGGTTTTGAGATTTGAATGTCATTGGATAAAGGTTAATGGCGCGCATCGTATCGACCAATGAAAATACGATATCCTGACCAATAATATGTATTATTTGTCAAGTAACGCCTTCGTATTGGTCTTAAGCGTAAGTTACATTAATTTCATACAGTTTTTTCACTCTCCTGTCAAGTAGCCATTTTTGACTTACGGACTGTTAGAACTTCACTGACGATATGTCAATAAACTGCGCCAAAAAAAACTACGCAAAAAAATCTTACATCGCATATTAGTAAGTTGGTGACAGAGTGAGTCACACAGCAAGTATCTGCGCAGCACGTAGCTAGTGTGGTGTTGTGGCGCGGCGTGTAACTCTGTTGTGGTGCGCAGTGGGCGCGCGCGTGTGGGGCGTGGGCGGCGTGGGCGGCGCGGGCGCGGCGGAGCGCATGGACGTGGAGGCGGCGCGGCGCGAGGACGAGCTGCTGGCGCCCGTGTGCCCGCTGGCGCACAGCCCCGTGGCCATCCACTAGCCTCTCTGTGGCGGGACTCCTGGACTGAATCCGATATTTATGATTCTATATTTTTATTTAATACGATAAGTCTGACTGTAAAGAAATATTATGGTGACGATTTGTTACGTTGTACCGTGTATTTGTATTATTTGTTTCTTGATCGCTTCACCGACAGTACTTAGAGAACGTTCCGTGCGATCGCCGACGATCCCGTTCAACGCATCCGGACGCATCGAGGGCATCAGAGCTAGGTTTTTTTATTGTTACGCGATGCATATCAAGGACGCAATATGGTAGAAAATAAATATTGTATATAAAATTTAGGAAACCGACTAATCGATACAGACTGCGACATAAACTGGATAATCTATAGTTTAGTTACGATCTATGCTAGTTAGGCTTTCGTTCGGTTTTTATTATCGCAAGCTTTATATTCTTAAAGTGTCGGCAACTGATGACTGAAATTCAAAGGGCCAATGAGAATTTGTTTATACAAACGAAGAAATAGATTAAGTATTTTTGTTAATGCACAAATTGATTCGACTCGACACAATTACACATACACACTTAAATTATTTAATTAAAACTATGCCCTCGCATTTCAGAGTTGTTGTATAATGTAAAAATGTTTTATTTCTAATGTATAATGCTTGTGATTTAAGTCTCAAGTGTTTCATTTAACGCATATAGGTTACTTTGACCCATTGGAATATTCAGACGATGTGTAAAACAGAGAATAGTGTATAGGTAATTCTATAAAACACAAAATGTACTTGTAGGTTATGAGAAATGTTGAAACATATATAAAAAATTTGGGTATTTCAGATAAGAGTTAATAAATTGAATTAAACTGACTTGTTCAACCTTTTTGGATTTGAATCTACAATAGATTAACCTCATTGCAACAGACTGGTTGAAACTTTCTAAACGGAGATATTTTGTATAGCATACACTGAATCACTGCCTTATTGTGCCGGAACTTTTTATGTGGAAGGCCCGCTACTAATTAACGACTTTTTGGTCGCTCGATATTAAATAATCAAATTATTGTCAATATTTGGTTATTGAATTTTGTTGACTTTTATTTGTGGATAATCTTAAATTGCATTTAAGATGAGCGAGAATGTGGATGCACACATTCTAGATAAAGGTTAGCAAATACGATGTATAATAATTATGAGGAATGGGTAATGATGTTATCTCAAGTTGTAGATACTACGGAGTATGTGTACAGTAATCCATTGACTTGAAAGATCTTGTTAGTAGCGGTCCTGGAGAGTAGCTTCTTTATTCTGATCATGTCGTGATATAGTAAAATTTTTATGTTGAATTATTTTTAGTTAAAAATTGACTGAAATGACCATTGTTCAGAATAAAGCAGCTATATATGTAATGACGAATTGCAACTGATAGCAAATTATTTCTTATCGCAAAGTATTGTTGCGAGTTTTTATAAAAACCTTCCTAAATGGATTTATTTTTAAACGAAACACATGTATGGTACAGCTATTCGTTAACATGAAGCATTAAAGTATTTTTCTATCTTTAATTTATCTAATAATACGTGCTATCACTTTCGTTTCATTGTAGATTTGAATCTATTTCTAATCTCGCTGTTCTGTACTATAAATTTTTCAAATATCTGTATAATATTTACTGTAATACTTTTCTGCTTCATGAGATATAGGGTTGTTAGAAAGAGTATAAGGAATAAGTATGGGATACACGTTTAATTTGATAATGATAGAGCAATAACGAAGTAGTCGACAGGCAGGTTTCCAAATGTATGTAAAAATATTAAATTGTGTTCATCAAGTGTACCTAATTGTAATATACATTATTATAATTGTTTTAATATTTTAGTTCCTTTTAACTTGATAACTATGCTAAAATAGATGCTGTATCCACCGTATAATATACAGTTATATGGTTTACTCACTGTAACACTTGTAACTTAAGACGATTTTAATTTAATTTTGTGACATACCTACCTTGTTATGGTACTAAGTTGAAGGGAAATCTGCCGTGACAATGTTTATATATGACAAACTAGTCGGGATGTTAAGTGATAAAGAACACGTAAAACACCAACCTTTGATATAGTTCTAACTAAATCCATTACTCAAGGATGGCCCTAGATGTTTGCGCTTGAGTATGTAATATACTATACTATTTATTTGTACTGTGACAGTATGGGATTATATGGAATGTGTGAGTTGGCATGTGGTGGTGCGCGAAGCGATGAGCTAAATTGTTTATTTCCTATCGGATTGTCAGTTCGCAGGCACTGTAACAATAAAAGGATAGAGCTTTATGTCACTAAGTTTTGTATTTTAAATCAATAAACGATAGCAATTGACCGGATTATTTTTATTTTCCTTTTATCTTCCGATGGAAGACTCAAGCATGCGACACTCCGACTTTTGAATCTCCAACAGAGAGACCTTGGCAAGATTTGGCATCCCGGATTGTTCGAAAAGAGCTCACGGCAAAACCCACGTCAAAGAGCCCACGATATTTCACCCGTGTTTAAGGAGCAACTAAGTTGAGGCAACTATCAATACTTTAAAAGTTTCCTGTAAAAAGTTGATAGTTGCTATAACGTTTACGGTTTTTTTTGTTGCCGGGGTGGAAAATCCTCATGGATGTCCACCGCTCTGAGGGGGCGGAGGGGTCTGTCAGACTCTTACTGACTAAAAACCACCCCGGTGTTCCCTTCTCACACTTACGCCGGGGATCCCGGGAACGTAGGCGCCTCTCTCCAGTTATGCAATCTTATTGGTTAATATTTCTCCGTACTAAGTCAGTGACGATGACTTCCCTTGTGGACAGTAACAGGTGGGTCCAGAATGGTCAAAAATTTATATAACGGCTCAGCAAGAGAACAGCGACGATTTTTGCTAAGATTACTGGAAAATGATAGAACTTGTATACACTGGAAACATGAAAATAAGATTCAGATAGATGTAGAGAACGAACAAGTGAATGACGGTGCCAATGGTGAAAACGGATGCCATTTTGATTGCTATGCACCAGGGTGCCAGTTGAGTGAAGAATACAGTGGTGTACACAGAAATTGGCACTTTATCTCGAAGTAAATATAACATTAGGTATTTATTTATTTCGTGTATTTGGTATTTTTAAGTGCGTTTGGAAAGTACAAGCAGTCTTAGCGATGTACAGTAAGTTGATAGCAACAGGATAAGTATAGGTATCCAAGTTGGGTCTACAGTGGGCTCTTTGGCAGTTTTAAAGTTCCTGCCACCTTGCATAGCCTTCCTCCTTGTGCCTATTTATTAGACACTCTCACAAGTCACGTCAGATATCCAAAATGGCCTTATACTTGTTCCTTTAAGTACACCGATAAAATTAAAGGTTGAAAAGAGAAACCGCCAGTAGAGTAATGTAAACTTTTTGAAAAAAACTTATTATAATAAATAAAAATAAAATAAATAAATCGAAAAAATAAAATAAAAAAAAAAGAAATCGTACATACACAAATTTGCGTCTTTTCCCCATGGGGGTAGGCTGAAACCACAGAACGCCAGGAAATCATTGTCCATTAATTTTGGCCTACGTGGATATGCAAGTAACACGGGACAAGAGCAGGTAGGTACAAATTTCTGTTTTCGAACTTTTCTTGGCACATCAAGTTTGTCTGTGCAGTGCAACTGTGGAAAAAGACAAAAAAGTGCTCTTCGAACATCTCGGCCTCCCGTGCGGTCGCTGTGATAGAGATAGTAACAGTTCAACAGTTGCAAAAAGAATTATCTAAGAGCAGTCATGCCAGTGCCTGTATGTAACGCAGAGTGTTCATGGTTTTGTTCATTAGCGTGCGTAAATTAGCGTCTCACGAAGGCTGCATTGATTGAGTGAATGAAAAAAGATTATTTTTATTGTCACGGGCAACATTTTACTCCTAAGTGAAGGAAAAACCTGTCAGTGTCATTGTCAAAAAAAAAAAATGACATTAATGAGTGACAAAGAGCGAAAAATAAAATATTATTGATTTATTGCAAAACAAGCGTTTATGTACTTGTGATTGTTTGCCTGGTTTTTTGCTTATGTATTAAATAAATAATTATTTACCGTGGACAGTCCTAGAATAATTTATGGCAATGGCAAATAATGAACGGGCCAGACCGGCTCAGATTGAGTTAATGTTATCATACATGGAGCGGTATGTATTCGATTTAGGATGTCTTTTAGATTCTTTTTGGATGTTTTTATTAACATATTTATTAAAGGAATTACATTTAGTAGTGGTAAAGTTGTAAAGTTGAATACGACACAAAAATGAATATCCATTACGGTACCCATGTATTTTTATTAAATAAATATTAAATAATAAGGAGAAAGAAAGGAGGTTTAGAAGGAGAAAGGGAGGCCTTTGCCCAGTAGTGGGAAACGCGATAGGCTAACAAAAAAAATAATTAAATCCGTTTTCAAATAGTTAATTTATTTTCATTTCAAATTTCTACTTCAACATAACATGGATACTCTAAGGTAGACGTGTTTGCAATTTTTCCTCTCCTGATTTAATAAATTGTTTGAAAAACAAATACTTTCAGCCACGGTGATATTCAGAACCTCACAGTAAAAGAATGCCTCAAAAGATGGAAAGAATTGACTGACTTGTTGAATGACAATTCATTTGGTGAACCAAAACCTGTTGGAATATGGAAAAAGGTTTGTTATATTATTTACTACCTTTTACCTGTGACATCCTTGTTACTCCTTTATCCTTGTTACTCCTTTATCCTTGTTACTGTTCCGCTCCAGTGGGTCTTAGGGGGATGGTACATAGCCAATAAATATAGTCTTTTGGCCTTTTTTTTTTTATAGACTGGAAATCATCAAATAACTTGGAGGGAGTGTCAGACTTTTACTGACTAAAACCCGTCTATGTTCCTTCATGTGCCCTTTGCGTTCCGGGGGCGCGGTATCTCTTTCGAACAACCCGCAGCCCCGGAGTCTGTTGGCCTGGTGTCTTAAAATACTGGCTTCGGATTAGTTTAGGCGCCAGTCTCCTACAAATAAAATATTTTTGCTTAAACATAAAATTACTTAAAATACTTATGTCCCAAGCTCAAATTCAATTCCTTTTAATTGTATGTATTAAGTTTTTACCAGTTTTATATGTGGAAGAAAAAATAGAGAAAATTTAATTTTTAATCACTATGAAACGCATCATATTTTAACTGGTAGTACCTACTACAGATTAGTATGTGAAAACAAATGAACGATTTTTTTTTTTTAGTTTATTATTTTAGAATAGAATTAATAAAACAACATTAAGATAATCACAAAATAGAATTCCAAATAGGTACACAACTTGTACTACAAGGTTCAACAAAGTAATAAATACTTTTTGCATATTAAATCAACTGAATTTTATGGTTTTCAGTGCTGGAGTGACTTCAAGAACAATACAAAAAAGAAAGAATTTAGAGCAACAAGAAAAGCTGGTAGAGTGGATCTGTCAAAACTTGAAAGGAGGCTTCTGAAACTAATAGAGAGAGAAAAGAGCGCAAGAAAAATTGAAGTGAATGCATTGCCTGAACGGGACAGTTTATATACTTTTGAGATTAAGGTATACATACATTACAGTAAAATGGGGTGTATAGGGATGACTGGGGTGAAAAGGGTGATAAACAAAACTGTAAAAGAGATTTTATCGTTGAATTAATATAATCGGTTTCCAAAAAGTCTAATGTTTTTATTTCATTATTATTTACCATTAAGTGTACTTGTAGCTTTTGCCCGCGACTTTGTCCGCGTGGATTAATAGTTCCCGTTCCCGAGGGATTTCCGGGATGAAAACTATCCTATGTCCTTTCTCGGGTCCAAGACTATATCTGTACCAAATTTCATTGAAATCGGTTCAGTGGATTAGGCGTGAAGAAGAGACAGACAGACAGACAGACAGAGAGAGTTACTTTCGCATTTATAATATTAGTAAGGATAATTTACCATTAAGTGTACTTGTTGGGAACAAACTATATTACTTCAACGTTAAAATCCCTTTTAAAGTTTCGTCTTGATTCACCCCTGCAACCCTATACACCCCATTTTACTGTACAGAAACTCACATCTTTTTCCCATAGGGGTAGGCAGAAACCACAGGACGCCACGTGCTGCGATCCTTATGTACTCCTTTTGGCTTGTGCATGTTCATGCATGTGGTCATACACGCACACCGGTTACGAGTACTGCCTGACCTTTCTTAATTTCATCAATAAGGTCAGGGTAGGTCCTTCTAGGGCTTACCTTCCCGGAGTTGCAACTCACATCTGCCATATAAAATCCTTTTGTTAGTCACCTTTCAAGATTAAGGTATACTTCATTCAGAAAGTATAATAGGGTATTACTATTACTCCATAAACCAATTCTAAGACATAACTTATATCAAGAAACACTTTATTTTAGCCCTGAAAACCTAGTTTCCAACTAACTGTAATATTAGATTCTTTGATATGTTGGAATTAACTAACCACTGTAAATGTCTACTGCTGTACATAGGCCTCCCACATAGAGCGCCAACCATCCCGGTCCTGGGTACCCCACATACATCTGCTGACCTTCTTTAAATCGCCATAATAATTGAATGCTGATAAAAAAATTGTATTTTCTTTTTCAGGCACCAACATGCCGCCTCATCGAATTCCAGTATAATCCAGCAGGTAGCAGAAAGTCTGATGACTTTCTTGGTGTTGATACACCATCAGATGAAGATGTTGATGTTGAAGGGGTAGATACTGGGAACAGCAACGAAGAACCACCAACTCCTGGAAATAGTACATTTGAAGATAACATCAAAGCAGTTGCTGATAAGTACCTGGAATTTGAGAGGGAAAGAGAAAAGTTGGCACATGACAGAGAAATGGCGAGAATAAAACAGAATGAACAACTCATCATGATATTTGGAAAAGTTGCCAATGTTTTGGAAATGTTGACTCCGAATATACAAAAGTGTTTGGATCTGAGTACTAATGTTACAGGATGAAAAGTCTTTCTAATGATGACTGTATTTTAATCGGGAGATCTTTAATTTCTTTTGTTTTTAAGATGGTAAAAAAAGTCATGACTTGTGGGTGTGGCTGAAAATCGGAGGATAACACTTCTAGGTTACATCACAATAATACTTTTGTAAAAAAAGATCTTGCTTGAGTAAATGGACCTTATTGTTCATTAGTTAAATAGCTCGCTTTGTCGTCCTCGTTCAGTTACGTA
The DNA here is from genome assembly GCA_932526535.1 of Caradrina clavipalpis. NCBI lineage: Eukaryota > Metazoa > Arthropoda > Insecta > Lepidoptera > Noctuidae > Caradrina > Caradrina clavipalpis. Next base: position 4,502,598 of record OW052099.1, on the reverse strand, counting down.
TTTGGATACTGCTCCGCTCCCGCATTAAATTGAATTGCGTAATATAAAAGATCTAATAAGATACGACGGCGTGAAGCGACTTTGATTTATACTATGTAGTAGTGCTTTGTTTAAACCAGCGGTCGGCAACCCGCGGCCCGCGGGCCGCATGCGGCCCGCGGCACTCCTACTTGCGGCCCGCGACAGTTTTGAAAATTAAACTGTAATTCTTACATTTTACCTAAATTAATGATTTTAGGCGCGTAAGCTAGCGTATAAGAAAATAGTCACTCAAATACAGCCTCAAACGTTACACTGAAATGTGTATAAGTACGGTTATATAAGAACTTTGAAGTTCGCTTTTAAGTTTTATATAATTTTTTCACATTTCTTTTTCATTTATTGTTACTTTATCGTTGACGATAGTATCGTTGAGGTAGTGCTACGTACCCATTAATAAAATTTACATTTAAAAAAGTATGTGCATCACATATAATACCCATATCGGGTGTAAGGGACATTTATCCTTAAACTAAAACCATGAATACTCTATTTTGGACTGAGTATCAGACAACTGCCTCGTTAGCCTAGTGGTCCTAAGCACGACTGCTTTTTTTTTTTTTTTTTTTTTTTATAGACGGGAAATCATCAAATAACTTCCCCCGCCCTGGGTGGGGCGGGAGGGAGTGTCAGACTTTTACTGACTAAAACCCGTCTATGTTCCTTCATGTGCCCTTTGCGTTCCGGGGGCGCGGTATCTCTTTCGAACAACCCGCAGCCCCGGCAAGCACGACTGCTACGCTAGAGGTCCTGGGTTCGATTCCCAGGTCGAGCAAACAGTGTTATTGGGTTTTTCTATGAAATTCTCAGTAGCAGCTCGGAGTTTGGATTTGTGCCCGGGTAATGGCAATAGGCTCGCCCCCTATTACATGGGACCTAAATATACCGGTGAACTGTGGGTGTACATTGGTACACCTCTGCCTAACCCTTCGGGGAATACAGGCGTGATTACTCACTTAGCATAAACTTCTTTAGACGAACGTTTTTAAGGCATAATATTTTTATAGCATAATTATTTTTTGGCAGAACGTTTTTATGTCCGAATTTAAAATGGCATACTTTTAAGATGGCAGAATTTTATTTGGCATAATTACCTTTGGCATATTTATAATTTCGTATAATTTCGTTTAGTATAACTTTTATAAAGAGCGAGCGAAGCGATCTCGGGACTTGGGGCACCCCGACTCGGACAGGTTAGGTTAGAAGGGGATGGCGGAGTCTAGAGAGCGAGCGAAGCGAGCGAACAGACCCCGCCATCCACTTCGTGGTTATTTTTTTTGTAAACTCTTGAGCCCCGCGTGGCGGGCGGCTCCCCGATTATGCTTTTTGAGCCTCGAGGGCTCTGGATCTATCTCTAGGGACTTTGATACGAAATGTATGCCAAAAGACGATTCTGCCTGTGAATTTCTGCGATATGATGGTTCTGCTTTTTAATTATTATGGAAATGAAATTTATGCGAAATGAGTATTCTGCCATACAAAATTATGAGTTATAAATGTATGCCAAGTAAGTGATGCCAAATGACTTTCTGCGAAAAGAGGTTTATGCTATCAGTTGTTATGCAAAATAAAATTATGACTCAAAAAGTTCTGCTATAAAAGGTGTACCCTTTTCAGCTAAAAAATCCGCTCTTATTCCTTCTGTATCGTCCTCAGCGGGTGCAAAAAATTTCTTTTGCCCTTGTTGTTGACCTATCAAAAAATATGGTTATTGCCATTAGAGACGACTAAAAAAGCAATAGGCCAATTAGGCCTATTGCTTTTTTAGCTAGAATTAAGCAATAGGAAAATTTCAAATTTTCCTGCAAGAAATTAAATATCGATAAAAAAATTATGGGACCACTTCAGATGCATGACCTACCAAACAAATAAATATCGTCAAATTCTAATCATAATTGGCGGAAATATCGCAGAACAAACATTAAAAAAAACATACAGATGAATTGAGAACCTCCTCCCTTTTAAAGTCGGTTAAAAATTATGTGAAAGCGCGGCCCGCCACTACCTCATTTTGCCACCATGTGGCCCTTGCCTGCCAAAAGGTTGCCGACCGCTGGTTTAAACGCATTTATTTACCAAAGTAATTCTCTTCATGCTATCTTTTTTAAAAATAATGTACTTATTCTTTAATTTTATTTGAATCTAATACCTAAGACATAAAATAAGCTAAATAAATATACCTAAGGAAATATACTTCTCCTATCATAATATTTCTTTTCATAACTTTATCAAAAAAATGATCTTCCTATTTAAGAGTACACAAAATTATGTTATCTTTAAAAAAAAATATTGAACTAATATTGTTCTTAGACTATTTTTACTGTTAAAGGTAGTTAGTTGCCTAGAAATGTGAAATCAAAGTATGTGTACAATCGTTTTGAACAGTTACTTTTTAAGAAAATAAATAGATGTTAAGATTTTTATTTACTTTTTTATTTATTTATTTATTTTATTTTACACTTACAACTATTATCACAGGTCTTAAACCTAATACAATAGCGTAGTTCTAGTACTTATATCTAATATATATAACTTGCATGCAATCATACTTAATCAATTGTGAGATAATTAATATACAATAGAAATATCATAATTCTAGATATATTTTGTTTTATTGAATACGTACTTGTTCTCCTGGTTGCCTCATGTTCGTATTATGTACGTTGAATCACACGTACAGGAATTGTAGTACATTGATGTAGGTATCTTACCACACTACAAAAATGTCTACAGTTTGAAGTAGTTCTTCCCTATTTACCCGACTACGGCGAAGCTAAAAGGAGGGTTATGAGCACGGTAATATAATAATATTACCGTGTTATGAGGTTGACCGGTATGTATGTATGTAGGTATGTATGGATGTATTTGCGTGTCATGTTGGTACATCATTTTATAATGACGGAAGCTTGAAAAAGCATTTTATTTTGCTCGCGCCCGCGACTGTGTTCGCGTGAGCGTTACCGCAGAACATTGTTTTCTGCTCGTAGTCCCAATTTTTTGCCTAAAAGTAGCAAATTTGCTTCTCATAAGAAAAAGTCCTGTCAAAATCGGTTCAGCCGTTACGGAGATTAGCAACAAAAACAAACAAACTTTTATACAAAGTTGTTTGTGTTAATACCGTACAAACAATCATTTATAATTTATTTTGTAAAAATCTGTTATTTTGCCATTACTAACAGGCACTTCAATTTTATGTATTTGTGTAAATAAATAAAAAGCTATTTAAAAATTCTACACACCTATCCTAGAGATTTTTGATAAAAATTACTTTAAAAATATTGTTGTTTTTAAATAGTTCCGTCATACTAATGTTTCAGTAGTATTTATTATAGTGTAATTTTGGACGCATTGTTGTAGAAAACGACAATATTGGTGTAAGCAAATGCGATTAGGTATTTTGAACCTCCTTGTAAGCGCTCCGATAGCCGTGATCGTCTAGTGGTTAGGACCCTACGTTGTGGCCGTAGTAACCCAGGTTCGAATCCTGGTCACGGCAGTGTTAAACACTGTTACGGCGGAGTCATCTTTTTGTGTTTTAATTTAAATAAACAGATTTTAGAAAATGTTCTTTCTATTTTTCGATTTTTAATCAATTATTACCTATAACGAAGCGACATTCTGTACTTCTAACAAAACATTTTTCGTTGTACTGCGTAATCGCTGTTTGAGAAATAAAATAGTAAAAATAATTTTAAAATGTAATCAATCATTTGACTTGCATTATCTTTAATTTGTTTACCATTAATTAGTCAACCTTAAAACTTTAATACAGCGCCATCTAGGCTGCGATTTCCAATTGTTTGTTTACAAGAGTTCACCGGAGTGCATTGACACCAAGCCCCAGTGTCTTTATTACGCAAAACGTTCCGATAGATGGCGTTACGGGTATTTGTTTTGGTACAACACATGCCGCAGCTGTTCGCTATCACAGAAATCCGTGAGAGAAAAGGAGTGGTGATTAGGTCTGTCTTTGCCTAAAAAATACGTTTTTTCTATGATTCATTAACATTTTGTGACTGGTGACCGTTATGTGCGCAAGTTAAAGTTGTTCTACATGTGATATATTGTTCGCAGCGTCGAAAAACATCGCCAAATAGTGTAATTAACGATGTAAACGTTGGTTATGACGTTTACTACAGTGTATTTGTGTGTGTGCGTGAGTGACAGCATTGCCGACGACCGTTGAAGCGAATCTTGTAACGGCATAGGTACCTATTGGATGTGAATGCTGTTTTCGGTAAGTTATATTGTTTTGACGATGTTAGACATAACCTATTTGGCTCATGCCTGTGTCGGAACGCTCTATATAAGTACACATATACGTATATATTGTTTGACCTCGATACGCGCCACGATCTCGTTTGCTATTTCCCTTTGAAAGGCAATTTCTCGCGTTAGTAATTTTTTCTGCACCAACCGCGATGTTTCCGCACGAATGTTTTGTTTGATTAGCTAATTTATAGTTACGGCTGTAACGATATAAAAAATAAATAAATGGTAGGTAGGAAGTATAAATCTGTAAATCTTATCACCTTTATTTTGTGTGCAATAAGGTTGTTTATTGGTTTAAAGACAGCTGATTTCTTGTAGGTCGATTAATTTTGAGTTTTAGGAAGCTGTCGGGTTTGTAGATTGTTAGATAGATACCTGTATTATTTAGGTACTTATTTCCTGTGCTGCATTATGAAGTGTTAGCCGTGTGCACTTGCCTGTATCGAATCGACCCCACATGTTGAAAATTGATATTCGTACGCTTGCCGGTCTGTCGACCCGGTAGCCAACTAACCAGCGTGTCGACACCTGCAGTCTACACGTTATGGTACCCACTTAATTAAGAGCAACCATTGAACAATTAAAACCAAGTCCAGTTAATTAGTACCAAATTAACAGTTATTAGACACGTAAGTGTTTTGAAATACAGTTATAAATGAGTTCGGCTTGGAATAGATCGACGCAAACTATGCAAGCAATAATTTTAAATGTATTAGATCTCTGGTACTAAGAAATTAACATTATGGGTCATGGACCCCATAAAATCACAGTCGTGACTAACTATCAGACAATCTACATAGTATAGACTCGAAGAGTCGAAGCTAATATAGCTATGAACTGATTTAAATCTAAATAATTTGGTGTCTATTAATGCTAGCGGTCGCTCCATGGTCCAAATTAGAACGTAGGTACCTACTTTTAATTTTGTATTAATTCTAGCTCACTGCAGCTCTTCTCCATAACTTTACTGCCTATGCCAAGTATCAAACTTCTTAGTGCTCGTGATTTTTTAAGTAGGTAGGTAACTATCTCCAAAGTTTTCTGTTCTGAATGCACTTCATACTCAGAAGCATGTACGTAGGAACAAGCATCAATTAAGTTCCTATCATATACTAATTGAGTAGATACCTACTTAATATAGACTAATTCAATGTAGCCTTGTTAACATCTTATGCGTTAATAGAGAGAGGTACCTTACATACTTCTCTACATAGTCAAGAAAAACAAAGTCGCTTCCCGCCGTCTGTACGCTTAGATCTTTTAAACTCTGCAACGAATTTTAATGCGGTTTTCATCAATAGATAGACTAATTCTAGAGGAAGGTTTACACGTATAGAACATAACGCAACGATCAACGGGAGCGGAGCAGTAACCAAAGACGTATCTAAACGCGAGTGACACCGCGTGATATTATAGATAGTCATAGATAAATTAACTCAAGTAACATCGATGTTTCAATTAACATTAGCGACGCAATATTCCTAAACGATGTAGTTATAGGCAATGAGCTAAAGTCCAAACAGGTTTGATGCACGAGTGGCGGTTTGATGATGCCATGCTAAATATTTGATCATAATCTCTTTGAACAAACTAACCAGTTTGATTTGCTTCTGTATAAAGTACCTAATTGCTTTTGTATTATTGTTCTTCTTTTTCCTTTCGTGTCGATTGACTCGTACCTATAAAATTTTGTCTGATCAGCGGTGTTATTCTGTAAAACCCTCCTTCCGTGAAGTGAGCGTGTGGCGACCTGTCAATCCCTAGCATCGTATAGTGACAGCCCAGTTTTAGCTCACTTCACCTTTATTCACTGAGGGAGATTTCTTACAGAATAAGGCGGCTGTATTGAGCATTCTGTAGAGTTCTATCGTTGACCTCGTTTGGATCTTGGATGGTGCAGGTGGTGCACGACAGGCAACTGGAGGTGATGGTGCTCCACACTTTCACTGCGTTTGGGATGAGTAAACAATGGCTACAAATTTGTGCAAATTAGTTTTACAGCGGGCCAACCTGAGTCTTATCGTTGTGAAATATCCTTGTCTCGTTCACTTCTAGACTTCGAACTAAATTGAGATCTTTGTGAGATTCAATCTCAGCACTGTCAATATTTTACATGGAGATATTATCATGCTTTAGGATTATTGCTTAAACGAGGTAGGGAGTGGTCAGTTCAAGATCGGGGGAGTTTCATACCTTCTCTGGATATCCGGCGTAAGTGTGGAAAGGGAATACCCGGATGGTTTTAAGTCAGTAAGCTTCTGGTAGACGAAAGAGCAAAGGGACTTCCATGAGGATTTTCTACCGAAGGAAGAAAAAAATAAGGTAGATAAGTACGGGTAGGTAGTTGTTTGTTATATTTTCAGTAAACTGAATGCCTTGTTTAATATCATCGTCTTCTCTAAGTAGAGGAATAACCTATAGCAAACAGTACTTATGAACAGTAAAGATTAAACTTTACTACCTAGTTACTTACAGAATTCCACTTCTCATTATTAAGATTTGAGCCAACTACAACTAGATTAATTCAACTGAGATTCATGTCAAAATTTTAGTTTTAAATCAAGATTGATTACGACCTCTTTGATTACGACTAAGGAGCGCTTATTAAACACTGCCCTACAAAACGAAACCTGACCTGACCTTTGACCCGTGCCAATGATAATGCTGTCAGTGTAGCCAATTTCGGGTTAAAATATATCAAAGTGAAGTTAAAATAAAACCAAAGCGTTTATTTTAATTAAATAATTATTATTTATAGGCTCTTTTGAATTGTCAAGGAATCGGTCAGTTAGTCGAAAGATCTCTATGGAGAAGGACGAGAAAGAAACTCCACGAACACTTTCTAAATCTTGATATCCTGGGTACATTATTCTTGTTTTTATCTATATGTGAAAAATAGAAGAGAGACAAAATAATAGGCCTTTGAGAGATGACCAATCTCAATTGACAGCGCCTGGTCACGATGTAGGTACCTGCCTAATAATAAACACTGAATCATCGACACGACGATTACAAACACCCATTTGATAGGTATTTCAAAAGGTCAACATTAGAATAAGTAGCTAAATAGCTATTACTAAAGAAACCTAATCTGTACAAATAAATAAAATTGATGTGTCTGTTTAAAATGTCAAAAATAAAGCTTTTTACAAAACAAATATTATGATTGTTTATAACGGTACTTACACGCAACATTTTTTTTGTTGTTGGTCCGTCGTGTTTTTTCGACTTATCTCCAAAACCGCTGGACCCACTTTGACGGAACTATAACTGGTAGACAACTGATCTAATAAGGAATAAATTTAGTTTTTATTTTAGAAAAACAATTCCGCACAAAAGAATAAAACCCCGTGATAATCGACATTCCAGCGAACAAAATCGCGGGCTTAAGCTAGTGGGTACTAGAATCACCTGTTGCGATAACCGTCAATTTAGCAATAGGCCTTCTAATGGCAGGTGGTGAGTTAAATCCATCGCACATGACGTGTATCACTTACAAATCTGTAATTTACATTCAGTTTAACTTTGGTTCCCAGCAATTTGTATCTATGTTTTGTCTATTTCTATCTAGATATGTCAACCTTCATGTTCTTGTGTTGAATAATATAGTAATACTAGGTGCTGCACGTGACTTCTTCGCTTGTTTTCTTTTGCCCGTGTAAACGGTTGTAACGTGGTGTTACTATGAAACCGTCAAATAAAGTGGCTTTCTTTATTCATAAATTACCCCCTACAACCTAGTTTATACTATTCCACATGAATCTGGCTATCACATACAATAAGATATTTTCCAATCATACTGTCAGTTCCAGAAATCAACGCGTTTAAACAAACAAAGAAACATGGGGGGTCAAACGGATACCGGGCTCCCGACTAATAGTAACAGGAGGAACCTTTGGGTTAGTCAGTAAAAATCCGACAAAACCCTCTGTTCTCCCCAGACGAAGGGTATCCATGAGAAAGGAGACAGGGATTTCTGGGCCAAATTGTATTAAGTTGTGATATGGGTTAAAAAAAGCGTCATATTTTTCTATATCAAATAACAAAAAAAAATTGCCTAATTCAATATCAGGAATAAGAGAAATCTTAAAAATAAGTTTATGTTTATGTTTATGTCACGCGACTAAAAGGGGATATCGATTACTATAATCGATTGTGAATGAGTTTCAACAATTGAACACAATATATCTTGCACCAGATGATTGATTTAACATAATGCCCGCAGTTAAAAAAAAAAACATTATAATATAAAGAAATCTTACAGTTGATTCTCGTTTACAATTCGATTTATTACTTGTATTTTTAATCTGTGCTGGCAGTGACATAGAATACTTTTTGACAGCTCTAGTAGACTGTCAATCACTCGTTTCGTAGTGTCGTTTTGTGAGTTTCCTAATGTAAAACAATTAATATAGTAAATACAATACAATACACTCAATACAGTACAATTAATATAGTAAATAACAGTATAACATAATAAAATAGCAATCGCTCTTCAAAATTCGTCGGTTTAGTATAGGTTTTTGCCAATTTATTGCATAACCTCACTTTTAGAAAACCTTTTATAACTCTGCTCTCAGATTCAAAATTCGCCGAATGTTTAGTAATACTTTGTTATTATATTATAAGCCATTAATTGACACCAATTTTATCTTTTTACACCCGGGCCCAAGAATGTATAAAAGCGCATCCGTCTCCTTTAAGAGATATATTAAACATGAACGAGAAAGGTGCTAAAAATGCCAGTAGGTACGTTCATCTTCCACACCCAACGATACGTCTCGACAATTTTTCTATCACCAAATGAATGCCAAGCATAATTTACTGCGCTTAAATAGTAAATATGTATGAGGCTAGAGGTCGGTGCTCTCGTACCAACTGCTCTAATGTTCGCTAGTGTTAGGTCGTTATTGTCTACGAACGTAGATATTATCACATGTTGATGTAGAATTATTTCACAAACGATTGGTATTAAAATACCGGCCAAGTAGGAGTTGGACTCGCGCACGAAGGGTGCCGTACCATTATCTATAAAAAACGGCAAAAAAAACACTTTTGTTGTATGGGAGCCCCCTAAAAATATTGATGTTATTCTATTTTTTTGTATTTATTATTAAAGCGGCAACAGAAATACATCATTTGTAAAAAAAAAACAACTGTCTAAATTTCACGGTTCATGAGATACAGTCTGGTGATAGATGGATAGATAGACAGACAGACGGACAGCGGAGTCTTAGCAATAGGGTACCGTTTTACCCATTGGGTACGGTACCCTAAAAAGGCATCTTACTACTATTATAAATGAGAAAGTTTGGGTGGATGACTGGTTGTGTAACCTCGCTCGGCTGGATGGATCTGGATGACTTTTGGCACACAGACATGATTATAGTATGGAAGAGCACAAGGCTACTTTTTATCTCGGAAAATTTTCCCATGAGATAATATATCAACTTCGACACAGATGAAAGCGCGTGCAGAAGCTAGTATATAATTTAATTAACAGTAAAAAACTTAATTTAAAACTTCTAAATTATATGATTCATGACATACACACACCCAGCTGCTATTTAAAACCAATATAAATTTCATTTACACATTCGAAAGGTAATAATTATCATGGCTATTAAAATTGGTCATTTCCATCGCATGGAAACCAAGATTTTGGTCACAACTTGCATTCAACGAATCTAGTTTATTGGAATTCCAATCGTTTTGCATTTACGATCCCTATTAACTGTTTCAAATAACTTCGATGCCGCCATCTATTTCCAGTTAGTTCGTAGTTTTTACTGCACCGCACACCGCTGCGCTGGAATAAAGTTATTATATAAACTATGTAGGTTTACTTCCCACCTACGCACTTTATCGTTAGGTGGGAAGACCAAAAGGCGGTCAGCGTAGGCGAAATCATTGCTTGTTATTTAAGTGTTGTGATTTAGGACTCAAAACACAATTAAAACTCATGGCATCAGTCGACTGTTGAGCGTTTGCCTGGGTTTGCTTCGAAAAACCCAATAACACTGCCATGTTTGGAAGTTATTGGTTTCGGCTGACATTTGTAGATCTTTGACAGTCGTTAATGTTGTACCATTCGCAACTGTCAGTAGAAGAAGACAGAAGACTGAAAGGCTGATAACTCTAATCTTATCAAGGGGTATCGTGTTACCTGGTAACTAGGTTGTGGAGGTTAGATAGGTTGTCGCTCTATATAAAACACGTATTCAGCGAAGCTTAGGCTGGAAGCGGACTCTAACATACTTGGGAAAAAGCTAGCCAAGCGAACATCACTCGACTAAGACCTCTCTAGTCACACACCAAAAAAAAAAAGAACAAAAACCTGGCCGAAACGTCAAATATTGACATTCATCAAAATTCAAAGCAAGACAAAGTCACCAAAAAAACATTTATTTGTACATCCAATTTTTCTAAAAACGGCAAAATTTTACGTTCCCAGAATAAACGTGTTCGAAATATCTATAGAAGTGTTAGGAGTTTATTCTCTAGAATAAAAGTGACGATGGCAACTAAGAGACCTCCTGTTAAAAAATCTAGCGAAATCGTCGAAAAACCTATCGAGCTGCCAGAGGTTGCCCTAGCTGCCATCGCGTCATACAAAAAACAAAAAGAAGTAGCCGATTTCGTGAATTACCTACTCTCAGCTTTAGATAGAAACTCTAACTGGCTGAACAACGTCGTTGGTAGGCAGAACAACTTCAGATGTGTACTTATGGTCGGAGCTGGCCCTAATCGCTTCCAACTCCAAGAAACCATATATCCAACAGGAGGCAGCGACATTAATCTAGAAGTTGAATTGAAAGACTCTGAAGATCATGACAAAATTGCTATTGCAGCCTTAGTCAGGCTTAGCAATGTAGAGCTGGACCGCCTTATGAAGTACGTCAAGACTCGTTTAAGTGACAACGTTCTACTGCGCGAAGATCTATTGAAAGGCAAAGCTTTGGGCGTAAGTTTTGCCGTTCTCAGACCCTTTACCGAGAAACAGTACCGTGTCGTGGAGAGAATCGCTATCGGAAGTTCATTGAAATGCATCGTGCCTATGATCAAGAAGCGTCGAAGAGACGATAGGTTATTAGCTGGACCTCCGTTTAAGCGAACCAGAAAAGTAACATAACAGACACAGCTATGGCAGGATTATTGGTTATAAAAACATTTTGAACAAAATGGACAGTCGTTATGGTGTACCGCGGTGTCATGTAGCATGTAATGGCAGCAATTTGGGTCGACTGTAAAATGCGAAGCTCACAGTAAATTATACTCATTTTTGCAATGATCGTTTCCGATTACCTATGATGGACGAGGGCGCATTTGTGGCGGAATGGCTACTACATTTTAACGGATATTCATTTCTTTTTTACCCTTACAATATGCCATGTTTTTACAGAAATATATTCAATCAAAACTAGTTTGTTGTTTTATAGAGGTGTTGATTAGTTTAGTACTAATTAATCGGTCCATTAATTAATATGTTAAGCTAAATTGTTTACGAAAGACGTCGAAAAGTAAAGAAGGAAAGCGTAATTAGATTCTGGTGTTCCCTTTCGTTAAACTGTGATCGTTTTTCTTCCGTCGACGGAGCGCGTCCGACTTACAAAGATCAATATCTGTGGAATCAGGGCACACTGCGCGGGCTAACTTATAGCCACAAATCCTTCCGCCAATAACTTATTACAATAGCACTCGGCGTTACGCAACTGAGGAGTGAAACAATAGTTTTTCCCACTTCGTGTGAGCTTCTGAAAATGGTTAGTTGGGAAAGTTTTCGATCTGCTTATCGGTGGGCATAAATCAATTTGAATCATGGAGGCTGCGTATAAGTTGGGTCGCTTCTGAGCCCTTTTCTAACTTGGGACCGAGCATACGGATTAAGGGAAGCCTGACCGTTGCGTAATTGGCGTAGGTAATAGTTGAGTGATTTATCTTATCTTCGCATTTGTAAGATATCTCAAATATTAATAATTATAATTTCCGGTTCCTATACCTACCAAATTTCCTTTATGGCTTATCATACTATCTATTCTATATTATAATAAAGTTGAAGAGCTTTTCTTTGTTTGCTTAAACGCGCTAATCTTTGGAACTACCAGTCAGTTTGGAGAAAATATTTTTGTATATGACAGCCAGATTCATCAGGAACCATATATGCTAAAATGACATCACGCTACGACTTACGGGATCGGAGCAGTTGCCAAAAATATGAAGCAAATTATATATTTTTTTATTTGTGTACCAATTAGACCTATACATTCTTTTGCCATTTAAACTTTATTTCAAGTGATTAAGTCTTCTGCTCACAGCTTGTTAGAAATAAAATTGTGTGCCAGCACAGCATGACCAAGAGTAATGTGGCTACATAATATATTACCTTTACCCTAACAGCCAACACGTGGCCTAGGCTAGCACAATATTATTTTTCAATTCGAGCTTGTAATTCTACGTACTATAAAGATTTATATCGTCTGTTCTAGTTTTGGTTTTGTACCTGAAGGGTGCCAACCAACGGACTCTATTACTAAGCTTATGCTGTCCGTCTGTCTGTCAGCGGGTTGTATCTCATGAACCATAATAGGTAGAGTTGAATTTTTTACAGAGTGAGTATTTCTATTGCCGCTATAACAACAAATAATAAAGTTGAAAATTAGCCGTACACAAGAAACTTATTTTTTGTTACGGAACCCTTTGTACGTGACGTTCTCCTAATAGAACGCGATTACACGATAATCGTACGTTTGCGCGATAGTCGTCCGAATCCGCGATCAAACATCATCATCATCATATCAGCCGAATGACGTCCGCTGCTGGACGTAGGCCTCCCCCTAAAGACCGGTCTTGCGCTGCTCGCATCCAGCGATTTCCCGCGACCTTTACCAGGTCGTCGATCCACCTTGTGGGGGGCGATGTAAACATATCCCAAAACAACACAATGATGACATAAAGATGTCGAATGGGCGTGCTAATGGGAAACGCGCAATGCGGTCGCGCGACTAGAATGTTTGTCTTCTATTCGCGATAGTTGCATCGCTTACTCGTGGGATGTTCGCGTAGTCGAATTTCTGAACAAGTTCTTTTTATCCTTATCCCAATGAGTTTAAAATTCTTATTACTTTATTACCCGACTGCGCCAGAAGGAGGGTTATGTTTTTCGAGAGTATGTATGTATGTATGTATGTATGTATGTATAATTGTTTGGCACGCTCTGCAGCCTGAACGGCTTGATGGATTTTAGCTTTAGAGGTGTCGTTAGATTCGTATTTACTGTGAGAGTGACACTGGGTATATCAAAATAAAAAAAAAACAAAATGGCGGATTTTTGGCGCCAAATTCAAATGTTTGGATCGCTCTACACCCTGAACGGCTCGATGGATTTTAGCTTGGGAGGTGTCGATAGATTCGTATTTACTGTGAGAGTGACACTGGGTATATCAAAATAAAAAACTAAAAAAAAATAAAAAACGGTAATTTAAAAAACTAAAAAACCCGACTGCTTTTCTGAGTATTTATGAAAAATCCCTAAAACAAGAAATTCGTTGTACCCGATTGCACTTAAAATTGTAGCAGTCGGGACCCATTCTAGAAATGGAGACTTAGTGAATTGAGAGCACATACCTATATGTTATATTGCAGATGGTCCCGAATGGGTCCCGACTGCTACAATTTTAAGTGCAATCGGGTACAACGAATTTCTTGTTTTAGGGATTTTTCATAAATACTCAGAAAAGCAGTCGGGTTTTTTAGTTTTTTAAATTACCGTTTTTTATTTATACAATCATACCGTGGCAAGCACCCGCGGCCGCGCCACGCCATCGCAGAATTATGACAGCTAAACTAATTGATATAAGATTTAAAACCGCTGCGGGGGTGTTTTGATGCCATAACGTGCTACGGCATGACATGAGTTCGAATCGCACTTGTCCCGTTTTTATAGCCGCTAAGCAACACTCGCCAAGACTTATAACGGCTGTAACCACTGTAGAAGAAGTAGGTACCAACCTAAATTACGAGAAACACTAAACATGGTATATATCGTAAAGGTGCTTGTAGACTAGAGAAATCACTTGTAAAGGAACATCGAGCATTCGCCGTTTTTAAATTTGTCGAACAGAGCTAACGATCATTCTAGTGAACGCTCTAGTAAATGCTCGTCAAAAATATATTCTTCACGAAGTTAGTAGTAGAGCTCTTTCTGAAGCCTGTGGAAGTACTTCCACCAAACCGGTTCCTCCCGTAAAGCAGCGTTGCTGTATTCCGGTTTAAAGGGTATAGGGGCCGGTGTAATTATAGGGACATTTCAACTTTGCCTCTGGGATGGCAACGCATTTGCAGGGCCTCTAGTATTACAGATGACTATAGGCAGCGGTGACCAGGTCGGCTTATTAAAAAAAAGATTTTAGTTAAACGATGACAAAATTACGATTTCGCGCTGCAAAATTCCGCGACATTTACTGTCATTTTGTTGAAATGCTCGCTAGAACGGTCTTGATTTTAGCGTTCGCTAAAATGCTCATTCTAAATGCTCTAGTCTATCAGGGGCTTAAGAGCTAGGACTTGAACCAAACGAACCGTTAAGAAAAGATCTTAAAAGCGTCCTTTGTTCTCAATATTTATGAAATATTGTGCAGCTATGGAGAATCGAGTTTGGGGAACAAGAAAGAATTTTAAACTTGGAATATCTTTTATTTGAACATTGGAGTTTTGGGGAAGACGGTGTCTTTAGGAAGGTTTTTTATTGTGTTTTTCAGTCTTTTTGTTTAAACAGTAGGTACTTCAATATGTTCTGTGTGCTTATTATTTGGAGTGGAAGACGATCTTGTCAGTATGTTTAGGGTATTGTGAGATGAGTGTGTGAATGTCGTGTCAATAATAATGACTTTAATTTGTGAAATTGGTTAGTGGCCGTTTTATGTTAAGGGAAATCTAAACAAATCAATAAAATTGAAGTATATGAATGTTTCCACGTTATTTATATGAAATACCATTTTTTTTCCACTCGGTCTATCTGTGTGTTTTTTAGTTCCAGCTAATTTCCGAAACAAATGGACCGGTTTTTACGAGGGATATAGTTGATGTTATAATATAAGGAATAACAAAGGCTACTTTAAAAAAAAAATGATTTACGGTTTGGTTACCTACATTAACACGAACGAAGTGGCAGGCGGACATAAGCTAGTTAATAAATTTTGCTAAGTAGGTTTACTTGAACTTAATTGCTCGAAATCACTAATAGAGTCAAGTTTGTACCTTTTTTCCACCATAAGAAAATATCTGCCCCCCCACTGGGACGGTCACATCAAACTTCAACAACCCACGATAATTATTTACCTGACATTTCCCCAAAAGTAGACAAAAATAAAAATGTCAACAGAGTAAACACAAAAATGTGTGCAATTGTTGAAAGCGTTTCTTCAGGCGAGTCCCGAGAGCGACATATTACATTTGGAGTGTCGTCACAAGTGTCGAGAACAAATGTCGAGTGTCGGGTTGTCTGTTTGTAACATGATGCACTGTTTCAATGATATACGAATTTTGGAGAATATTTTCTGGACTTATTTTTGAGGGGTGGTGACTGTGGTGAGTAATGGTCTTTTAAAAGGCTTTGTTGTCTTGGGTTTTATGTTATACTGGCTTCTGCTCGCGACTTCGTTCGTGTGGTTTTTTTTTCTTCAGGGTTTAGTTATGTGTTTGGTTACTGCTTCGCTTCTGTAACTCGTAGCGTGATGACGATATAGACTATCCTATACTATTCCTCATGTAAGAATGTTTCCAATCTGACTGTTAGTTTCAGAGATAAGCGCGTTTATAAAATAAAAAAAACCTCTTTTGCTTTATTGTATTAGTATAGATGTTACCTACATAGCTTCTTAACTATACATCCCTTATCCATTCTCATAATTTTAGCCATGCTAAAATGACCTAGGTAGATCTAGCGACTGTGGAATCTTCGACCATTCTTTTCATTACTGAAATGAAGTAATAAACTTTTTTGCTCAATATTTGCATGAGCTCCAAGCGACGAAAGCGAAAAACGAAACTAAAAAATCCTTAATAGTGTGAAAATATTTTATGAATCCACTACTTCTATTAAGTAACACAGCGAACAATTTGCCAACCAAAGTAAGACAAAAGCACAGCAAAATTCAACGCCGTATATTTTAAAAATGTAAGACCTCGTACAGTATTAAGCGGAACCCGCAAACTTTAATACAGCACATCCCACCGACTTAATATAAACCGCCGGTGAGAAGAAAGTACGAAATTGTGGAACGAGGTAATAACAATTTTATAAGAACAAATAAATGCATCCACGACGCCACAGGGCATAAAGAACCTTCATAAAATGAAACTGCTTTTAGGGTTAAATTTTTATTTTAAACATAGAAAGGGATTTTGATGGCCCTCCCACGTCGTTGGAACCAGTTATCTTTAGATTTAGTGCACACGCAATAATACGCAGTTGAAATGGTGATTCGGGCGCCATCTTGCATCCGAGTGAATATGTCCTGATTTAGTGGTGGCGTTCTCATAAATTATTATGATGAAGATGTGTTATTAATGATTGTCTTTGATGCTAATGAGCAATTCGTTATGCATCTGTTTTGAAGTGAGACTTTTACTGACCTGTGTGAAGTTAAGCAAACGATTTTCAGAAAATGCGAATGTGTCGATTCTGTTTTGGAATCCAAACTAATATTATAAATGCGAAAGTATGTTTGTTACCTTTTCGCGCCTAAACCACTGAACCGATCATCCTGAAATTTTGCATACCTATATACGTTGTCAGATGTTACAGAAACGGATATAGGATAGGTACCTTTCATCCCAAAAAAAAGAACTGTAAAATAACAATAACGTTCTTATTAGATTACGCAACGTGACTTTCTAATCATAATTGAATTCAAAATAATAAAAAAAAACATTGTCGATGTCATAGGCAGAAGCTAGTAGATGATAAAGATTAAAGTAAACTATTTTTATCTAGCAAACTTCCTGGCTGGCTTTCTAGATCGTTTCACTATGCGTACTTGGCTAGTCCCTATACATTGGCCGCTATGACCAAAATTCGGTCCGGATAATATGTCAAGGAGTGTTATTTTAAACATCCAATTACTGATACGTCAAGTTAACGTCCCCTCGGTGACACCTTCACTTTTAATGGTGATACAAATTTAACAATAAATATGGTGATTAGTGCCCTTCCAACACTGTTCGTATAAGCAATTGGTAACTGATTTCCAAGCTATGTTTTTTGATGAGGTAAATATAGGCTGGAGGGCACTTTATTTGTGTAGAGGGCGTCGTTAAGGTAATGATGATATTTAAATATAAGTCGATATTTTTGTTTTTATGACAAATACTACGTTATAATCGAGTGTTCCTTTGGAATATGAATGTAAAGGAAGAGAGTGTTCACCTGTGTGCACACATTTAATTTTGTGCACTATATAGTATCTTCTGGATCGGCAATACCTGTTCGATAATTTTTCGCCAACACCGAAATTCAGTCAGCAATTCTGAAATAAAAACCACGGATCAAATGTTATTTGAAGTAGAGATCAAATCTAACGTACACGTTCGCCATGGTATGGCGTAAAAATGTTTTTGATTAGTTGGTACCAAGTATCATATATCTCATCGATATTGGTATAATAGTGGCGACATCCATCGTAGACATCCACATGCAAAATAACGTACATGTAAACATTTGAAGAAAATACATGTCAAATTATTACTATGCTAGTTTTCCTTAATAGTCACAACTTTGTGCTAAATATGAGTAAAGCGCTTCGACACGGCACGCTAACTATTTTGTGCCATAAATGACAACTTCGACTTTCGACACGACACCCGTCATTCCGGTTCTTACAGAGCAAGCCCGAACTCATATTTTTGCTTTATCGAATTCATTTTTTTTCATAGTTGGTTTTATATCGTTATTTTTCTACAATGTTGTTGCAAATAGAATGTCCATGGAGTTTCCTGCTCGTCCTTCTCTATGAGACCTACGTTTTGGAACGAGAAACTATTTTCAACATTCTTTATAACCGACTCCTTGGCGATTCAAAAGATTTTTCCCTTTTTTAAATGGCAAAATAGCCGGCGCCTGCCCACTTGATGTTAAGTGGTCACCTCTGCCTATCTGTAATACCAACTATCTGTCTACTATCTGCAAATGCCATCCCAGAAACAAACTTGAAATGTCTTATGTGCCTGTAATTACACTGGCACCAACACCCTTTAAACCGGAATAGAGCAACGCTGCTTTGCGCAGAAATAGGTATGGTGGTAGTTCTTCCCTGGATGAGTAACTTCATAAAAAGCTCTACTACTACTAAGTGCCTATAAATGGTTTAACAGAAATAAACTTTGACTTTGATTTACAAAAGCCATATTATTCCCAACATTTTTTCTCAACTACATCCACAGCAATAAACAAACTCCCTAGATCCTCGAATGACGTACAAAAGTTGTGAGGGTAGTTAAAAAGCCAGGCGACACTCACCATCTGTCTTCGGGTAATTCATCGACCCTTACTCCACCTGCTTCCCGGCCGTACCTTGCTTTATGGGATGGGCCATTGTTTGATGTATTTTGTTGAACTTGTTGTAGGTATGTGATGGTGATAACGGAATTGGGGACAGTTTTTGCAGGATGTGTGGGGTTTGGGGGTTGGGGTGTGGGGTTAGTGCTTTTTGGAAATTGGTATAGACTATGTCATATGTCCATATGTACTAGGTACTACTATAAAGAGGTAAAGTTTGTTTGTAAGATTGAGAGAAGAGTTTAATGATATCTGGAAGTACCGGCCCGATTACAAAAAATCTATCTGATGAAAAGCGACACTATTGCCGAGGCAATAGTCAATGTCAAATCAATGTCAAATCATTAATTTCAATTAGATCATTAAAAGGCACTTTTAAACGTCAGTTTAAAGAATAAACAAATCAATCTAGCTAGGTACTCCTTTTAAAAGGTATTCCCGTGGAGAAGAATGATTAACTTATTAAATAGGCATAGGATATGTTATATGGTATGGACATCCGCGCAAACAAAGTCGCGTACAAAAAAGAGTACCTAATATCATTCAAGACAACCTTTCACATACTATTCGCTGCTTCTCACGACCAGTCGTTCTATTTCGTAAAAACCTTACCTCAAACTCACTTCTTCAAAATACTCCAAAATTTTGACAGAATCAAACTCCATGTCACATTATCCACTACGTCAAACCGTACACTGTATACACATTATTTTCGTGTCCTCCTCTTAAGGAAAGTGTAGCCGACATTTTTAGGTAGCATAATAAATTCGTCGAAGGATCTGGCCTTTTAAAAGGCCCACCAATTTCATCCGGAGACTGCCCTTCCCCATTTTTGATAAACGAGACGCTTGATCGAACCTCTGTCCGCGAAGGGGTTCCTTTCTGATAATATCTCGTCACAAGACAAATTTGTATGTGATGTTGGACTAACTGAGCCCTTTGCACGATAAACCCTGGTTGGATAGGATAGACGTATGGAGATGAACGATAAAGTGCACGTTGATTTGGATGCTTTCCCAAAGAAACATAACTGATATGGTTTTGGTCAGGCGTTTTTAGATAAGAGTAACGGCATCTAAGCATTTGTGACGATAATACGAGTACTATAGGTATATCGGGGGGCATTTCGGCAGACTTTAAGGAACGATTGCAATCTAATCTGTCTAAATCTGTCAGAAATGCCTTTACAATACTGCATTATTTACGTTGATTGTCGGTGAAATGACTGAATGAGATTCCGACTAGGTTTTGAACGTTTGAAATAAGTAGAATTGTTAGTAAGAGGCATCTCTGATATTATAGAACCGATCACAAAAAAAATTAAATAATTGACAGCTACTCTATCACCAATTAATTACGAGTATATTACATGGTAATTCAGTTTACTTGCACGCGGACAAAATTGCGGGCAGAAACTTTTCATTTAACATCTTGTTAGGGCAACACTAGTTTTTTTCTCTCAGAATCTAATATTTTTAAATTGAAATTCAAGTAAATATATTCATATACTTAATATAGGTAGATAGGTGGTAAGTTTATGTCCTTACCGCCATATCTTATACCGCTTCAATCGATTTATTTAGCATAACAATATGGTTTGCTAGTGTATATTCACCGTCCACAATCCCGTCACCCATAAAACATCTAAACTTTAAATAGGAAGAGAGACGAGAAAATCGCGGCAGTTTTTCTCGGCGGCCATAAATATTATTAGATAAATATGTATCATTGTCCCGTGTCATGCGGTGTATCGAATTCTCGATACAGAGGAAGGGGGAGGGAATTCAAATAGTTTCGAGTTAGAGAGCAAAGGCCTTCAAACTCAGCTTTGTAGCTTCAAAGAAATGTTCGCCCTTTGTGCTACGTGTCGTGTTGTTTAGAAATAATATATCTTATATTTGACACACGCTCACGCATGAGTTTGAGTTATAACAAGCATCGGTATCGTGTCGAATATATAATATGTATTTTCTTACCGTCAATGTTTCTTTTGAATTTCCATACATGTGCCAAAATGAAACGTTGGATAATGCAAACAACGGTGGCATTAAAATAAATGTAGATTAGTAGGGCTTTTTTGTACAGTCACGTTTTTAATTAAATGGAATTTATAGGCAGTGAACGTAACATTATGCAAGTCACATTTTCACATGTGACTTGGCCGACTTTATTGCTTTCACGTATTACTTGCAAATGGCGCCCAACACGGGACACGGAAATATTATTCAACATTTTAAACGACATATTACTTTTGAATACGTTACAAGTAAAATGCGTGTCACATATTCCAGTCAGCAGATGTTATATAAAATACATAGGAATTTATAACTTGACAAAAACAGATAAATCGAGGCCCCCGGTATAATTTATGTGCGGAAAATAAATCTGTAAGCGGATACAAGTTTATCCGTCCTTTCAAAATAAGGGTACATGGCGCAGGTCCGCCTCGCTCGGAAGTCGGATGACGAATGTCCACATCTTTGCCCTGGGACGGGTTATATAATGCGTAAAATTACTGTCTTCAACTATCTTCATATGTTTCGCGTATAACGTTCTCTTCTGATCTACGTTTATTTATTTAGGCGGGTATAAATCACTTTTGGGATGCACATAATATATTTTTAGCTTGAGCTTGTTATTGCAAATGCTGGTTTATATAAAATGGTATAAGAGCTTTTGAATGTATTTTTCCTTTTCAATTTTTATTTTTATGAAACTTGTAACGGTTTTGAAATTGAATTTGTTGTTATATCATGTTGGATATGAAACACCTTTTTTAGTACAAAAAGCGATCATACAATATAAAATACCTTGTTGTGTTTGATGCTAAAGTATACAAAGTCATTTAAGGCCTCTTACTATGTAAATACGGTAATAAAGTGTTACAATTTAACTTCCCACTTCTTAGTGGTGTAGTACATTCTAGAACCTCCTGCTGAGACAATATCTTAAAGATGCACAGCACTGAAGGGCGATCACGTGCACATCACTTCAGTTTAATTAAGCTTTGATTAAACTTCTACACCGGACTTAGTAAAATTCATTTACGAACTGCGTCTTACTGGCGCCCGACATGGGACCACTTTTAACATCTTTTTTCATGTTGCATTTTTTTTTCAGATTTTATATGAAACTATTTCGTACTAGGCTTATTTTACCCGTGTTAAGTTACGTCTTTGGTTACTGCTCCGCTCTCGTGTGTCGTAGCGTGATGTTACTTAGCCTATGTTACTCAGAAATAATGTAGTGATTAATTGGCGAAATAATGCCTAAAATCTGTCCAGTAGTTTCCGACCCTATTCGGTACAAACCAACAAACAAAAAATCTTTTCTCTTTATAATATTAGTATAGTATAAACTGTTAATAATAAAGCCTGTTAATATTACCTGAAGCAAACCGTCATAACCGCGTTTAATAAGGGTAAGCGAATTTATTGCCCACTTTTCTGTCGTGTTATCTAGAATCTCCCGCTGAGGCGGTATTTGAGCGTGTAGAGAGCTGAGTACTGGTCACGTGCGAGTTACTCGACTTTAATTAAGCGGTGATTAAAGTTTTACAGTGGACTTCGGTGCGATGGACTCGCCTGGTCGACTGGTGGCTTAGCGTTCCGCCGCTCTATCATTAATTGTTGTTTACGCGGTGCATTGAATACAAAGGCTTTTAGACAAGTGTTTGTTCTGTTTCATTTAATGGCATTGTCTTTTGTTTTTTCTTTGTAATATTTGTTATAATGGGTGTGAACATATGAGAAACGAAGCCGATAGTAATTCGGTTGTAATTTCTTATTCCTCATCTCGACATTTGTTTTGTTTTGGAACATACCTGGTGCCTCTTGGTTACGGACATATTGAAGGTCTTTTTTTTTTGTTTTTTTTTTTATAGACGGGAAATCATCAAATAACTTCCCCCGCCCTGGGCGGGGCGGGAGGGAGTGTCAGACTTTTACTGACTAAAACCCGTCTATGTTCCTTTCATGTGCCCTTTGTGTTCCGGGGGCGCGGTATCTCTTTCGAACAACCCGCAGCCCCACTGCCCCTGAACTGCTGTAAGCACAATGTTTTTCAATAACAGTGATATTTGACCATCACGCCATCACGCCTGTATTCCCCGAAGGGTTAGGTAGAGGTGTACCAATGTACAATTGTACACCCACAGTTCGCTAGTATATTTAGGTCCCATGTAATAGGGGGCGAGCCTATTGCCATTAACCGGGTACAAATCCAAACTCCGAGCTGCTTCTAAGAATTTCATAGAAAAACCCAATAAAATTTTTTGCCCGACCTGGGAATCGAACCCAGGACCTCCAGGTCTTCCCCTCCTGATATTGGACCCCAAAAATAAAAGTAGTTTTTCAGCAATCGGCTATGTGATGTGTGTCTTTTTACACCTTTTTAAACGAATACTATTTATTGAACCACTAAACTTGTACCTTCAATCTAACATCTACACTCTTAAATGTAGATACGTTGTTATCAAACGTCCCATTCAGATAAGTTCTCGTTAGGTAAGTGTTGAAAAGTCTAAATTAATTAATTATAAAGTTACGAGCGTTCAAAAACACCTAATTACGTATGATGTATATTAATAAGGCGACATTATAATTCTGCAGGCACACTGCCTACAAACTTAGAGGCCTCCTGTTCAAAATATATTTATCGTTTTACCTAATTAGCCATTAGAAGGTCCCTTTTTCCTGAGAAAGCAATTAATTTACAATTATGTACGAAGGGCTGCACAGTCTTATTAAATAAAAATGTTTCAAAGACCGCTTCCCCCATTAATTCTGGCCAATTTCTTTCTCAGACGAATCTTTAATTATCAAAGATTTATAATTTCTGAAAAATTTCTCTTTTACTCTTCTTCACGTTAAATTTATTTGCTTTATGTTTTTGATTTCGTGTTTTATTAATATCTTACTGACTTTTTTATGTTATGCGAGACTAGCTTTAGCCCGCGACTTCGTTCGTTTGGAAGTCAAGTATACTATAAAAAGCATAGTTAATGACACTTGGCAATAGTGTTACTTTATATCAGTGAAGTATTTTTGTAATCTAACCAATACTTCTAGGTGTTACCTCTTACAGATAATAAAACACTTACTTGTCTCTTATTATTTTAGTATACCTTATGACCGCGACATCGTTTTCTTCTATGTCTATTCTTTTTCTGAAATAAAAATAGCTTAAGTTATTCTTTATAATATCAGCTATCTGCCAATAAAAGTCCCGTCAGAATCGGTTCAGCCGCTTTGGAGATTAAGCAGACTAAACAGAAAATCAAACAACAATTTTAAATATTGATTTTTAGGTTTAAGTAAACCTTCATTTAATATGCATTTAGTACGAGTAAAAAGCCGAACAAACAGACATTTCAGTGTTATTTATTTGTAAATGTAGATATTGTCTGTGATTTTTGGTCTCCATCTCATTTACTTCAATACCCACTGCTTTAAAATGTCCAACAATATCTTCAGACATTTATCTGCTTTACAAGTACCCACACTTTCTCCCCACAAACTAATTCACACCATTTAACCTCTCATCATTCTAAACGTCCTAACTCATTAACTAAAAGTCCATAATTACGTCCTTGGTATTATATTTTATATTCACTACTAGGTTCCGTATCTAGTGAATACATACATACCATCACGCCTGAATTCCCCAAGGGTTAGGCAGAGGTGTACCGATGTGCACCCACAGTTTGCCGGTATATGTAAGTACCATGTTATAGGGGGCAAACCTATTGCCATTAACCAGGCACAAATCCTATCTCCGAGCTGCTACTGGGAATTTATAGAAAAACCTAATAACACTTTTTGGTCGACCTGGGAATCGAACCCAAGACCTCTAGCATTGCGCTTAGGACCACTAGGCTAACGAGGCAGTAGTGAATATAAAATGTTCAGTCAAGATCTTCAAGATCGTTTACTGGCCCCATCTTAGTAGCTGAGTTTATACTTAGTATTTGAATTTTTAATAAGCGTGAAGTCAACACAGCTTTTATGCGCGAAAAATGTTTGTCAAATATAGGTCTAACGAGTTTCTGCGGAGGAGTGGAGGTAATAGCGTGATGATGAAGTTACTTTACATTTTTTAGATATAAAATATGGTAAGTTTGTTGCTGTTAGTTTGTGGTTTGTGGTAGTGAAAATGTCCCTTGTTGAAGTAGGTGCAGATTCGCTATTTTGGCTGAGCTGTTTGTCTCGTGGTCGTATTCGCGACTGCTGAGTTTCTGGGTTCAGTTCCAAGGAAGGGCTAAGTGTTATTGGGTTTTTCCTTTACGACGGTTTTAGTAATAGAGTTGAAGGAGTGGATGGGACTTGGTAGTGTGACACCTCGGTGCTTCGGTAAGCATGTATAGCCGTTGGTCTTATGCCTGATCTCTCTAAGTGCTTAGACAAGGGTAGGTTATTGCCGTCCGCTCGGACAATGAGAGTGAGGGAAGAGAGAGTGAATCTATGTTTGCGCACATACTTGTGCACTATTATATCTTCTGTGTACTTAGCTAGTTTTCATTGAGATTGGGCGTCATGACCTAAATTCAATTAGGAGAATGTTATTAGATTCGCCTTTCTAATAAAAACGGGATATTTATGAAAGCTTCATAAATAGGTACTAACTATTAACCCCGCCATTTACGTGTAAGTAAGGGAGCAATTTAAACACTTGAACGCTGTTTTAGTCTAGTGACGTAAGTAATACTTATGAGTAAGAAGTCAGTTAATCTTAGTCTTGCTTATTTTAGGAATGTTTTCATTAGCCGTCACGTCTGTTTCATACAAACAAATCCGTGTTGAAGTGACGAAACAAATGTATAACTGTCGTTTGCCATTATGATTTAACAAACATCAAATGAATACCAGCAAAAAAAACCAGTCTTATTATTGTCCCTTCTCATACAGAGACGGCACGAGCATTTATCACCACCATTGCTCAAGGCGATATTAGTTTTAAAGAAGAACATCATTTAGCCTTTTTCAACTACATATGTTGGGGTCGGCTGCCAGTCTAACTGGATGCAGCTGAATACCATTGTTTTACATGCACTGCCTATCTGACCTCCACAACCCAGTTACTGGGCAACACGATACCTCTTGGTAAGACTGGTTGTCAGACTTCCTGGCTTTTGACTATCCGTAACGAAAGAAGAACAATATACCATGAAAATATGTACTCACTACGAAAATCAACAACCAAAACTTCAAAAAATCTTCATCAATGAATCTCCTTAATTGAGAAACTCCGTAATTATGTTGACTTACCAATTCATTCACCGTTCACTCGTTCAGTCATTCACTCACGTCTCGCTGCAGTAGAGAGGGAAAAAAGCTGAAGAAATATTGGATTTCTCAGGGCGCGAGGTTTCAATCGAGGCTGTATTTAATTAAGAGCACCCCATGGGGGTTGCCCTGTTACGGTGTAACGTTGAGATTTTATTTTGCTTTGCGTCTGGTAACGGTATTAAAGTAAATAGTGGTTTTAACTGCGGTGAATATTTTATGTATGCGACCGACGGTATATTGGGTTGATATTAAAATGATGCTGTGTATGTTTTGTTTATAGTTATAGATAGTAAAAAAAATTATGAAGGGTTAGTTTGCTTGAGTTGTGACTTACAGTGCTGTTCTTTATAATCTAAATTTTTAATTTTATTTTTATAATTTTTGTGTAAAACATTTCGATACAATGTAATAATTGTTGTGAAAAAATGAAATGAAATGAATCTTTCTTGGTGAATTTAGGTGATATGACTTTGAGGCCCGCTTTCCACCAGTGCACTTTCTTGAGTGACGGCTCACCTTATTTTTATAATGCCACGTAATAATTAGGTGGTAAAATAAAAAATGTACATCCTATCCTATCCTACTAATATTATAAAGGCGAAAGTTTGTGTGTTTCTCTTCTTCACACTCAAACGGCTGAACGGATCTGGATGAAATTTGGCACAGCAATAGATTGTAATGTGGAATAACACATAGGATACTTTTTATCCCGGAAAAATGTACGGTTCCCGTGGGATAATTATAGATGCGGAGGAAGTCGCGGGCAGAAGCAAGTGATACATAGATGTTGGGCTTTTATTTTAAACAAAAAAGAAGAGATTATACAGAATACCCTGTCTGTGTTGTCCATTAAGGCATTCAAAAGAAAACAATCAAAACTATTCGTTTGCATTGACTGAGTCGCAAAAACATTCATTTAATCAAGTCACCTCTAGAACATAACCCTCGAGAATTCCAACTACAAGCACAAAAGCTTCGTTTTCAATAAAAATAGGATAACTTTCTGTCCGAACTACATCTAAATTAGTTTCTATTATGGCAACCGGACGGTTTTTTCCTATTCAAATTGAATCACCACGTTTGTGTCTATTGCTCTGGGGATCTGCGGGATTAATCCAGCCGGTTGCTTTGTGCCAAGATATGAGTTATTGTTGGTCTCTCCATTTAGATGGGCAACCTGTGCGGCTAACTATAGCCCCTATTGTTCTGATTGTGTTTGTTGAGGGACTAGTCACTAGTGGGACATACGGGGTTGTTTGTTAGATGTGGGGTTGAAAGTATGTCAGTTATAGTGATGAGTTTAGGTGAAGGGGTAGAAATAAGTTGCTAGTGTTGGGGTTTCTTTTTTGCTTTGATGTAGGATTTTACCTGGGGGTAATTTTGGTAACTTTTAGGAATTATCGCAATGAAATATGTCTCAATCTGTCAAAAATGCTGTTGAATTGAGATTGCAACTAGATTTTGATCATTGAATTATATATTGCTGAGAAGTCATCATCATCATATCAGCCTATTGCCGAATTTTGCTTTCATATGTTTTTATATTTTTTTTTTGCTGATTAGTAAAGTAACACATTTATTTTTGTATGGCAATTAAATAATTAAAATTATTTATATAACTTAGCTTTGTATCTGGAAACAGAGAGATACAGATGATTTTGTTCCATCAAAGCAAGAGATGGAATATGGATGGATGGATTATTGCTCGTACCGACGTATGTAGACCAGTATTATGTAAAACTGCCTCCGCCAGGCGACAACACCTTTACATGGCCACATACATTTACAACAAACTAAACAGTACCCATAACATAAACCCATTAACAACGAAGGAAACGAAAAGGAAAATCTCTACGTGGCTGCAAACACTGGATTACCACCAGACGGAAGACCTATTAAAATATCAGCACTCATGAAATAATGAACACACACACACATACACACACCCTCATTCACACCTACACCTACGCCCACACCCACACTTCCCCCGCCACACACACATACACGCACCCTCACGCAAAGACACCCTTGTTTGTACAGACACCCTTACGAGGACCTTGTATGTACTTGTACGAACCGAGGACCCTCCAAAAAACTGGTTTAAATACGTCGCAGGCCTTTTTCAATAAGATAGAAAGGGAGAGGTGAGTAAATCTATTGTAATGAGCGCATCGCGATAGTGCTATCTCAAAAAAATTCTATATGAATTACGGCTATCGTACCGAGGACCTGAAATACACAGCTAAATGTGACCAGCGATGCACATACGAGGACTTTGTGTAAGTTAACCGAGGACCTCTTACGTAAGCCCTGGGACGCCCTTCCGAGGACGTAGTTTCACACAATATTTCTTATTTCTTGTACGAAGCGCGGACGCTGTGTTAGACTTTATTTCACCATACCGAGGACAGTTTTCGTGTAGAACTTGTATAAACCGAGGACTTGGAAAATCTACATACCTAAACCAATTTTTACGTTTAAGATAATTTATTAACTTATGTAGAATGTTCCGATTTATTTCTAACACACATTTTCTAAAATGAAGTACCAAGCGAGGACGAGTTTATGTCTTTACGTTTTTCGGTGCTTTCCAAAGAGAGGCTTAAAATAATTACTTATAGAAAGAGAGTCTTCGTACAAGCTCTTTCCGCACTAACAAATATGCCATACGCATAAGGATTATCTAGTGATCCAGTCACCAGTCAGTCTCCAGTTTGAGCTGATGCTGCAGCCAGGTCGTTTCTTCATGAAGGAACTCTTCAAAAGTTGATAGGGTCGTCTTGATATTTGGCATATGCGTTAGGTTTACATAGTATAACAAATATAATAACGAAATTTTGCAGATGCTGCAGCCAAAGTCGTTTCTTCATCAGGGAACTCCTCGACAGTTGGTAGTACCGTCTTCAAATTTGGCATACGCGTTAGGATTACATAGTATAACAAATATAATAACCTAATTGTGCTGAAGCTGCAGCCAGGGTGGTTTCTTCATGAGGGAACTCCTCAACAGTTGGTAGCACCGTCTTCAAATTTGGCATACGCGTTAGGATTACATTGTATAACAAATATAATAACCTGATTGTGCTGATGCTGCAGCCAGGGTGGTTTCTTCATGAGGGAACTCCTCAACAGTTGGTAGCACCGTCTTCAAATTTGGCATACGCGTTAGGATTACATAGCCTAACAAATATAATAACCAAATTGTGCTGATGCTGCAGCCAGGGTGGTTTCTTCATGAGGGAACTCCTCAACAGTTGTTAGCATCGTCTTCAAATTTGGCATACGCGTTAGGATTACATAGTATAACAAATATAATAACCAAATTGTGCTGAACCTGCAGCCAGGGTGGTTTCTTCATGAGGGAACTCCTCAACAGTTGGTAGCACCGTGTTCAAATTTGGCATTTGCGTTAAGTTAACATAGTACAACCAATATAATAACCAAATTGTGCTGAAGCTGCAGCCAGGGTGGTTTCTTCATGAGGGAACTCCTCAACAGTTCATAGCATCGTCTTCAAATTAAGCATACGCGTTAGATTTACATAGTATAACAAATATAATAACCAAATTGTGCTGAAGCTGCAGCCAGGGTGGTTTCTTCATGAGGGAACTCCTCAACAGTTTATAGCATCGTCTTCAAATTTAGCATACGCATTAGGATTACATAGTATAACAAATATAATAACCTAATTGTGCTGAAGCTGCAGCCAGGGTGGTTTCTTCATGAGGGAACTCCTCAACAGTTGGTAGCACCGTCTTCAAATTTGGCATACGCGTTAGGATTACATAGTATAACAAATATAATAACCAAATTGTGCTGAACCTGCAGCCAGGGTGGTTTCTTCATGAGGGAACTCCTCAACAGTTGGTAGCACCGTGTTCAAATTTGGCATTTGCGTTAAGTTAACATAGTACAACCAATATAATAACCAAATTGTGCTGAAGCTGCAGCCAGGGTGGTTTATTCATGAGGGAACTCCTCAACAGTTGGTAGCACCGTCTTCAAATTTGGCATACGCGTTAGGATTACATAGCCTAACAAATATAATAACCAAATTGTGCTGATGCTGTAGCCAAGGTGGTTTCTTCATGAGGGAACTCCTCAACAGTTGTTAGCACCGTCTTCAAATTTAGCATACGCGTTAGGATTACATAGTATAACAAATGTAATAACCAAATTGTGCTGAACCTGCAGCCAGGGTGGTTTCTTCATGAGGGAACTCCTCAACAGTTGGTAGCACCGTGTTCAAATTAAGCATACGCGTTAGGTTTACATAGTATAACAAATATAATAACCAAATTGTGCTGAAGCTGCAGCCAGGGTGGTTTCTTCATGAGGGAACTCCTCAACAGTTTATAGCATCGTCTTCAAATTTAGCATACGCATTAGGTTTACATAATATAACAAATTTAATAACCAAATTGTGCTGAAGCTGCAGCCAGGGTGGTTTCTTCATGAGGGAACTCCTCAACAGTTGGTAGCACCGTCTTCAAATTTGGCATACGCGTTAGGATTACATAGTATAACAAATATAATAACCAAATTGTGCTGAACCTGCAGCCAGGGTGGTTTCTTCATGAGGGAACTCCTCAACAGTTGGTAGCACCGTGTTCAAATTTGGCATTTGCGTTAAGTTAACATAGTACAATCAATATAATAACCAAATTGTGCTGAAGCTGCAGCCAGGGTGGTTTTTTCATGAGGGAACTCCTCAACAGTTCATAGCATCGTCTTCAAATTAAGCATACGCGTTAGGTTTACATAGTATAACAAATATAATAACCAAATTGTGCTGAAGCTGCAGCCAGGGTGGTTTCTTCATGAGGGAACTCCTCAACAGTTGGTAGCACCGTCTTCAAATTTGGCATACGCATTAAGTTAACATAGTATTATAAATATAATAACCAAATTGTGTTGAAGCTGCAACCAGGGTGGTTTCTTCAGAAAGAGAGAAAATGAAAGGTTGACTGAATCCTTAAACAAATCGTTAGAAGCTACTCCTATGTACACGCCTGCTTAGATTACACAACATTATGATTTTCTTTTCACCATAAATTGTTGTATTGTCATGGGTGCTTAATCCGTGTGCTCTTTATGAAGAATCAAAGGTAGAAATGTCTTCCTAGGTGAAGTGACGGCAGCAAAATTTGAAACAACCAAAAAGTACAATGAAAAATACATAACAGATAATATTAAATGACAAACTTGAGAACGACGCTATCAACCACCACCCTGGTTGCAGCTTCAGCACAATTTGGTTATTATATTTGTTATACTATGTAAACCTAACGCGTATGCTAAATTTGAAGACGATGCTATAAACTGTTGAGGAGTTCCCTCATGAAGAAACCACCTTGGCTGCAGCTTTAGCACAATTTGGTTATTATATTTATTATACTATGTTAACTTAAGGCGTATGCTAAATTTGAAGACGGTGCTACCAACTGTTGAGGAGTTCCCTCATGAAGAAACCACCCTGGTTGCAGCTTCAGCACAATTTGGTTATTATATTTGTTATACTATGTAATGCTAACGCGTATGCCAAGTTTGAAGACGGTGCTACTATCTGTTGAGGAGTTCCCTCATGAAGAAACCACCCCGGCTGCAGCTTCAGCACAATTTGGTTATTATATTTGTTATACTATGTAAACCTAACGCGTATACTAAATTTGAAGACGATGCTATAAACTGTTGAGGAGTTCCCAGTGATAGCACACTACACACAAGCGAAACTGTTAAAGCGAGGACTAAAATACACACTGTTTGGAAAATCTAGCAAACCGAGGTCTTAAATACACATTGCGTGGAAAAGCTGCCTAACCGAGGACTTAAATACACATTGTGCGGAAAAGCTGCCTAACCGAGGACTTTTGTGTTAAAGTTAACACATAGGTCCTCGTATGATACAACAAACGTGAAATGAGTGTAAAGAGGCTGTGTGTGGGGCGACAGTGGCGCCACTAGGTGGATACACAAATCGAGTGTAAGATTATGAATATTTTTGATCAAACCGAGGTTCAGACAACTTTTTCTTATTAAGTATACAGAAAGACTCAAAATCGCTCGCAGAATACGAATCTTTGGTCAAGTCAAACCGAGGACCCTCGAAAAAGTCCTCGGTTTGAAAAGGTCCTCGGTCGTGCCTTGTGTATTCATACGCACGTCCTCGGATGGTACTTAAAACAAACACACTGCACACCAAAAGAGCATGTGCGCAAGATGAATTTATTTAATTTTTATTTTTTATATTTTTATTGTTTTTACTGTTTTCTATTTTTGTTATTTTATTGCACAGTATATAAGTTAGTACCACAAATGGGCGAAGACACTGGCTCCTGTAACACAGGTTTCTACCTAGCTCAGGAGCCAGGGCTTCAAATAAGTATGTAACATGAATTTTTACGTCAATAAAATATTTTTATTATTATTTTTTATTAGATGGACAGCAAAATATTCAACAACAATTGAAGGGTAAAGAATAATATATGAACATCATTTTAGCATTTCATGACGGTCTACATTCTCCAAATCGAAATACAAGCAACAAACGGATTTACTAGCAGTAAACATGGTCATAGATAGAAATAACTCTTCGATTATCCTGAAGTACGGCAGTAACTTTCCCAAATGAGATAGATTCTTGGAAAGGATCAGGAATATTAGAATATTTGCCAAGAGAAAATAAATAGTAGTAAGTAAGGATGAGAAAATTGCAGTCCCCTAGACACAGACGAAGCGGAATGAGTGAAAAATGTTTAATAAACTGGAAGCCAGCGGAGTATTAGCGAGCGGACAAATTGATTGATAGTAATATCCTAGGGCTTTGTCGATATTAATTTAATGCGGTACTTTATGTCATTTGCAGACTTCTCGACGTTGGAAATATTAATTAGAAATGTGATTATAATGTACGCTGTATAAAGTTGGAGGTACATTGTGTTATATTATTTTTTTGTTACGTTAGATCCCATACATGTTTCTCGACCCACAACAGTAAAAAAATTTAGAAGGTTATAAAAATACTGTTGTTCATGTATTTTGATTGTTTTTGTGTTACACTTTTGTATATACAGCTGAAACAACTATTGGCGCAATGTCGATTCCCGCACGGAATTTGTATGGCCTACAAATAGTTGTTTCGCGTGTAACTGTTTGTGTATGTGGCTTTATATGTTTGTAAATGCACCCAGGATACAGGAACAGCTCTAGTGTGGGATAACGTAAAAAAAAATAGAAAAATAAAGAACTAATAACTGCCTCGTTAGCCTAGTGGTCCTGAGCACGACTGCTACGCTAGAGGTCCTGGGTTCCATTCCCAGGTCGAGCAAAAAGTGTTATTGGGTTTTTCTATGAAATTCTCAGTAGCAGCTAACCCTTCGGGGAATTCAGGCGTGATGGTATACAAAATAAAGAATTCTGCTCCATTTTATATCGTACATATTTATCTGACATAAATTGCCTACTCATGTATGGATTAAATGATTCAATAGCGTGAAAAACTCCAAAACATGTCAATTTCTCAACTCCCAAAAGAAAAACATCTTCAGAATTCAACAAACGATCACGACTACTGCACTACTTTATCCATCATACAACAGATCGTCTATGTAATTCTATTCTAACTGTATTAGTCGTCCCTTCTGTACCCGACGGGACCCAGGTGGCTATTGAATTGTTTCTGCACAAAACCATTTAGTCACTTCGATCTGGACACTCCCTTAAGGTTGTGTTGTTATTAACTAGTTTCTTATTGTTTATTTGTTGAAGTTGTTCTTACATTTGTCTTAATTTTTTCTTTAACTGCTACGCTTTTTACGGTAAATGAATGCTTTTGTGTTATTCATGATGTCCATTTAGGGTCGTGAAAGGTTTTTAAAACGTGTTGTGTAGTGTGTTACTTTTTTGGCCTGGATTGACTGTCCCGTTGGTGTTGTGGTTGTAAGCGCGACTGCTGAGCGTTTGATTCCCAGGTCATTACGGTCATCAGTCAGGTGCATTACGGAAGCACTAAGGCCGTTGGTCCTACGCCTGATCTCAGGGCTGGCAAAAGTATTGGGTTTTTACATTGCGAAAGTACTAAAGCCGTCTTGTGCCTGATCTCTCCTCGGTTTTGTCGGATTGCCGTCCCATCGAACTGATTGTACCTGTGTTTGTATCTCCTACGTACTTGGCGGCTAGTCTGCATTAAGATTGGCCGCCGTCACCGCAAGTCGGTCGATTTGATAAATTAGGACCTACTAACCAATGCTTTTTTTAGTTTACTTCGTACAGTCAACCACTTAACATGGCACTAAAGAAAAAAGCTTGATCTGGGTTAGCTTCCTTTAAAAGTTCAAATTATTAATGGCAATAACGTTTTCAATCGTACATACTAAAACTTTTAACAACATATTTCCTTCTCAATACAGAAATGGTCCATCATCCCGATCTCTCGTTGCCTCCATTCCTCCTCTCAAGAGTTCTCAGGTACACATATCAAAATAAACTGCTTCAACTTCACGCCAGCCGAAATCACATCATTTCTGAGCACCGACGCCGTACTAAACTTGAGATCCTATTCATCTTACCCCACTTTAGCTTGAGAGGTCGAATGCTTTCTTCACGTTCGTGTGTATATAAATTATGAGTAGCTTATTCGAAAGTTTTTATAGGAAATTGGTTGTGTTTGTCAATTGTTTTACTAATACAAATTGTTGTATTGTATGTTGTTACGCAAGAGGAATCACCCTACAAAAAAAAAATACACAAAATTGAGTTACACATACAAATACATACGAAATACGTCGTACAAAATATCATAAACACATGTTACCTTGTCTGGATACTAAACGTCTGTTTTTTTCATCTCTGGATCATTTTTACTGAGCAAAAATCTACCTTTACCATGTCATCAGTATGTGTAAGTCAATTTTGGGAATTTTGTGGGTTAAATCCTTTTTATGTCCATGATGGATCGATAGATAGATTCATTTATTTGTCTGACATTATGATATTTTACAGATCTTATAATACATACACACAGTTCTTCATAATTCGTCTACTAAATTCGTCAATTTCTTGCTATCGTTAGTTTCCCGAACCTGTGCTTCCTTTCTTGTCACTAAACAAAACGCAAGTTCCACATGCTTACATCTATCAAAAAATCAACTGCAAAACATGCTCAACGGTGAAGTTGGCACCTTTGAAAACACCACAAAGAGACTAAATTATAATCGAATATTGCCAGTATTGTAAATCGCTTCAGCCCCACAGATATCAACGTGCGCATTCTGCCTCCTGTTGGCTTTTGAATGCATTCCCCAATCTATTGTGCGATATGATTTAAACGGCTCTTATAGAAACTTGTCAATGGATTTGAGGCCACAACCATTGTGGCGTCTATGTTAAAGACTGCATTTTGAATGGATTTTTTTGAACGATTTTAAATCCATGGGATGAATTTTAAATTCGAATGTGATGTTGTGTTGTGTTTGTGGTGGAGGGCAATGGTTTTTTTGGTTCTTTCGGTGTGATTTGGGTTATTTTGATGTTGTGATTTGTCTTAGTGGTTGGACAAATACTTGAAGTATGTTTGATGATTGACAAAGGCATGTTTATTTAGAAAAATATTGTAAAAGTTATTGTTCAAATATTACTAGTATATTTCTATGTTACTGTGTTTAATTTTGTTATCTAATTTAATAAAGCTAAAGAGGAATCCCTTTTTGTTTAAAGGAGCTTATATCTAGAGTTATCACTGGGATCGGAAAAATCATTTTTGTATTTGATAGCCAGGTTCTTGAGGAATAATGAAGGCTGTATAACATCACGCTAGGACACACAGGTGCGGGGCAGTAAACAAAGACGTAACTTAACGCGAAGTCGCGAGCAGAAGCTAGCTAGCTATAAAGTTCTCTAATATAATAAAATAATACATTTAAAGCAACTTGGAAAAGTAGACCTTTAAACATGTTCGGAACTACGTTGTCAAGCAACGACAGTCTGAATAATTAGAAAGTCCCATTGTCTCAGTTATTACCGTTATAAAACTAGACGAATGTACCTTGTAAAGAGTAGTTTCAACATACCATCACGCCTGTATTCCCCGAAGGGTTAAGCAGAGTTGTATCAATGTACACCCACTGTTCGCTGGTATGTTTAGGTCCTATGTAACAGGAAGAAAAAGAATGAGAATTTCATAGAAAAACCCAATAACGCTTTGCTCAATCCAAGATCTCTAGCGTAGCAGTCGCGCTTAGGACCACTAGCCACGAGGCAGTTAAATAGTAGTTTCAATATACCAATTTAACTATCTCCCAGGTCCATAAAACAGTTAGTAGCGTCGATAATAATAGTTAAAGCCACTGAAACACCTCCGGTGGCTGTAATTTGATCAAGCCGTGGACACGGTGTCTCAATTAGTTCACAGTTAACAATGGTGAAGTTTTTACGCGGCAACTTGGACAGACGTAATTCGGAAAGTTTCATGGTAGGTGGGTACTGCTAATTGTATTGGATTTACTGGTGTCGGTGACTGTCGTAGAAGATGTAAGACTGTTCGTAGTTCATGATTTACTAGTTCTTTTGTAGCATTTCGGAAGACCTAATTAAGACCGCAGGAAGACGCTGGATGCAAGCCGCTTCCAACCAGTCCTTTTTTTATTTATTAAGAGTTTATATGTGTTTGGTCCTAAGCGCGACGGCTACGGTAGAGGTCTTGGGTTCGATTCCCAGGTCGGGCAACTTGGAGTTAGGATTTGTGCCCGGTTAATGGCAAACATATCGGCGAACTGTGGGTGTACATTGGTACACCTCTGCCTAACCCTTCGGAGAATATAGGCGTGATGGTATGTTGTTGTTGTTTTGTGTTGTATGTTTCTTAACGCACCCACGACACAGGAGAAATGTATAATGTGGCAACGTTTTATACAAAAAAAAAACACACAGCCACCGCGCCCACTAGACCGTCAATGCCATGCTTTTTTTTTTTTTTATATACGGGAACTCATCAAATAACTTCCCCCGCCCTGGGCGGGGCGGGAGGGAGTGTCAGACTTTTACTGACTAAAACCCGTCTATGTTCCTTCATGTGCCCTTTGCGTTCCGGGGGCGCGGTATTTCTTTCGAACAACCCGCAGCCCCGGCAGGCATCGGCCCTCAGTGGCCCCATCCAAGTTTGCTGACATCTCTTTGAGGCGCGCGTGGAACACGAACGCGCCGTCGACACGGTCTGTCGTTATTCAGTGAACGTACGGACGGTGAGCTACCGTCTCTATCTCTGTTTTTCTGTGTTATATTACAGTACATAGCTAACAAATTTGTTTGAACACTCGACATTTATTACAATGGAAATTAAACAAGTTCGACTTTAATTTAGCATCTGTAAATATTCTTTGATCTTCATTTCTATCTGTCTGTTATATTCTGCACTAGCTATATACCCGCGGCGTCACCCGCGTTCAGTTACGTCTTTGGTTACTGCTCCGTCCCCGTTAGCCTTAGCGTGATGTTTTATGCGTATAAACATTCCTCTCGAATCAAGTTATTCTATTGATGAAAACTGCATTGAAATCCATTGCGTAGTTTAAAAGATCTAAGCGTACAGACGGCGGGCAGTGACTGTGATTTATACTGCTGTGTAGAGAAACAATGGGCATTATAGCAGCGTCATCATAAGAATCCAACCATCCTAATTTTTACTAGTAATATTATAAATGCGGAAGTTTTAGAGGATGGATGTTTGTTACACTTTCACGCTTAAATGGCTGAACGGATCCGGATGAATAGATCATAGTAGAAAGTAGAAGTACAAATAGTGTAGAATAGCACATAGCAGGGATGGCTAACCAATGGCACAAAATAATTCGGGCACGCCAATATATGACAACTGTATATGTATTTGATCGAAAACAATTTACAACAGCAGAAATCACACTAACCTTTAATTAAAATAAACATAAAATAGTAAATATTACGATTCTTGTACAAACTAGTTGCAAACAAAGAGTGTTAACAGCTTCTAGTTGTATTTTTCTCCATTCAATGACTAAGCCAAGATTCTTTGATGGCACGTCATAGTCACATTATTATTTTTCTATAAAAAATGGCACTATCACCGATCTTTGAATCCCGGAAAAAATTACGACTCCCGTGAAATATAACAAATTTGACGCAGACGAAGTTGCAGGCAGAAGCTAGTTCTTTCATAAAAGAGTGCTCCAGATTTCCGCATCATTGAGACGGCTGACTTATCTTACATCCCAGCTTTATTCGTACGAAAACTCAAGGAAAATCTAGATCTAGATTTTAATATTTCCAATGCCACGAGTATCTTTGCGGGCTTTCGAACTACCATTGTATAAATCCCTCGGACGAACGCTTTTATCTTTGTTTCCAAAGTAAATAGAAGATGGAGTCTTAGTGACGTCACGGTTTCCCTCAGATCTGATAACTACCAGCTTTTATTGGATTTTAAACTTTAGGCTTCTTATTTTAAAATCAATTTTGTATAAAAGATTGGGATTTGTTGGTTTGTGCTTATTCTCTTTTTTTGGGGGATTTGTTCGGTCTTTAGTTTTCCTTTGTTTTGTGGGAAGAATGACAATAAGAAACGAATTGAAAATGGCTGCGCTTATCTTCTCCTCTCTATCGCTCGTTATAATGTGCGAGTGAAATGGCGTGATAATTTCCTTTGTTTGGCGTCCATTTTAATACGTTTAGATATTACTACTATGGAAAGAATTACTAAATGAATGCTGGCAATAAATAAGTCAATGTCTATGTAAGATTATGTATCTTAAAAGTCTTATCCAATATTTTTACAGCTTATAAATTTTGTATTACAATGAATGCGAACTAGATTAAAATTAACAGTAATGTAATGAATAAATTAACAAGTTAGACATTATCTAGAATGAGATCTATACGAACCTCATTCTTGTGGTACCATCTCTTAAAACAGTATTATTTTAATACTAGCTTCTGCCCGCGATTTCAAAGTCAAAGTCAAAGTTTGCGGGATAAAAAGTATCCTATGTGTTATTCCACACTACAATCTATCTCAGTGCCAAATTTCATCCAGATCCGTTCCGCTGTTTAAGCGTGAAGAAGAGACAAACACACAAACATTCGCCTTTATAATATTAGTGTGACAGTGTGATTCGTAGGATTACTTTGCCTTGTGCACTGTTGGATTTTCAACACTCGGGTTAGCGCCCAGAGTTGAAAATTCAACAACTGAAATTACAAAGTATGTCCCGGTACAAAAGTTACTGCTACCCTACCTAACCTAGGCACAGGAAATCCTAGGAGGTGATTAAATAAAAGGTAGGTAGTCAGTAAAATGGAACATTTATTAATAGAACCGCTCGGTAGATGAGGGTCGATAAGTTGGGTTAGGGCCTATACAGCGATTAACCTCCTCCCTGGTCTGGCACTCCCCTGACGTCACTGTCCGCTGCAGGAGTCGAGTGCTCACGCGTCGATCGCCAGGTCCAAGTGCTGGTGCAGGGTACGCCGGTTGTTCCGCTACTGTCCACCGCGGGGAAGCAGGATTTAAGGTGTACGTGAAACCCTGTAATGCGCAATAAGCGAAAGCATTACACACTGGCCGTAGACGGTGAGCACCCACAGCAACGTTTACTAGGGAAGCACTAATATGTAGATGTGTTGCTGTGGATGTTCACTATCAGATACGGAGATGACATTGATTTCGGTTAATTAGCCGTTAATTTAAACATTTTAAAATATACAATGTAAACTAAATT
The DNA here is from genome assembly GCA_932526535.1 of Caradrina clavipalpis. Classification (NCBI taxonomy): domain Eukaryota; kingdom Metazoa; phylum Arthropoda; class Insecta; order Lepidoptera; family Noctuidae; genus Caradrina; species Caradrina clavipalpis. The sequence continues at coordinate 4,462,702 of OW052099.1, read as the reverse complement.
TTAATATGAAATAATGATATAATCCAAAAAATGAGGGTAGAACTACAAGGAGAAAACAAGTAATGAGCGTCTAATGGCAACAAGGATAGGCAAGAACACAAAAGAAAAGATCACCAAGCAAAGCGAAAGAACCCGTTACGGTTTGCTAAGCTACTGGCTAATTTAAATTGTGCAACACTTACCCAATCGGGGTTTAATTCACACACACAGAATATGATGGTAGGAGTAATAGACAGTATAATATTACTGTATTTAAGTAAATTAAGTGTCGAGGGAACGGTAGGGACGCCTTTAACAAAATCTTAATCGCGATCACGATATTATTATGATAGTGCGCGTGGAAAAGATTGACGTGCGCTCGCCTCGACAACCAGAATCGTCCTGCCGGCGGCGACGTGGAAGCGTTCTGTCATATGTACTTTGCCCCCGAGCCGAGAACAAAGGAACTGGTTTCTCGTGGGTGCCTAAAATGTCGCTTGCTTTCATACGTGCGTGGTGATAAACTGTAGCTGGCCAGAAGTCTGATTTGACGCGTTCATTATTAGTTTAATTTTTATTTTAACATTATTTTTTTTATTATTATTATATTATTAAGTATTTTATTATTATCTTTTATTTAGAATTAAGACATGTAACAATTAATGTTACATTACCCCCCTCGTCTCAGAAAGAGTTTTGTTCTCAAATAAAACTCGTCTATGGGTTACCACTAGCACTACACATTCATACTATCATATTTCAAAATCCTTCCATAATATCAAACAAACGACCTTACACAATAGCTTCAGCAATATAAGTGTTGTTGACGCGCCCTTACGTAAACAAGTTTTCTGTGATTTATCGCACAGAAAACTAATGCTAGTCGTAAGAAGTTAATTTTAAGGTTAATTGTCTCAACTCCTACAACAATTAAAAAATATAACACTTAACAATATTATTTAGTTCCACTTAATGTTTTTTAAATCTTTGATATGCCAGACGCCTATATTTTTTCCTGACATATCTTCCAGAATATAGACAAGTGGAGATCGTTTTTCAATTATACGGCATTTGATAAATTTGGGTGCAAGCTTTTTACTAAAATACTTGTCTTTATTGCTTAAAACGAATGCGCGCTTATAGACTATGTCTCCTACATTAAATTCAGCCGGCTTCCTACGTAGGTTGTAGTGTGCGGTATTCTTTTCATGTGCGTGCCACAACGAAGCCTGCACATCATTGAATACTGATCGAAGACACCCTAAGTTTTCAGCGTATAAGTCGCGAGGAAGGAACAACACTTCATCGCCCAGGTCATTGTCAGTATAGTGCGATCCGCATAAAACTAATTCCCTACCGTAAACTAAAAATGACGGTGTATAACCGGTGGCTTCGTTGACGGAATTGTTTATCGCAAACTGAACCTTGGGAATGGAAGTATCCCAGGATCTATGATCGTTTCCAACAAACGTAGACAAACTAGTGATAATAGTTTTGTTATAGCGTTCTACCGTGTTGACTTGTGGTGTGTACTTCGGCGTGAAAAAAACGTTAGGTATTTTATATTTTTTAAATAGCGCGTCAGTAGACGAACTTATAAACTGCGTCCCATTGTCCAAGAAGATTGTTTGTGGAACTCCGTGTATCAAGAAAATGGAATCTTCTAAAATTTTAATAACTATATCCGCAGTAGCGCGACGTACTGGGAAAATGTGACAAAATTTTGAAAAACAGCACGTTACGACTAGTATGTATGAATTTTGTTTTCGACTGGTGGGAAGAGGACCCACAAAATCAATTGAGATCATCTGGAAAGGTCTCGAACATTGCTTAGGACGACCCATTTCACCCAATGTAGTGTGATTTTGTGCCTTATAAGATAAACAAACCGAGCAGGAACCTACATATTTAACGACATCCTGGTGCATATTTGGCCAGTAGTAATTTAATGACAAGCGCCGATAGGTTTTAAAAATGCCAAGATGTCCACCTGTGGGCTCAGAGTGATTTTCGGCTATGATGCTTTCACGGAACTCGCTGGGTACGACTTCCTTCCAGTTAAATTCTGAAGTTAATTGGTTGTTAATATTTTTTGTGAGTCGGAATAACGAATTATTTTTTATGGTGAAATTTGGGTAATTTGAAGGAGTAGTCAGACAGCCGTTGTATATCTTTTTGAACCAGACATCATCTGTGTTTGCATTTGCTAGTGATATTGCATTTACGGGAAAAGCTCTAGACAAGGCATCAGGAACAACATTGTCGACACCTCGACGGTGTTTCATAATAAAATTAAATGAGGACAATCTTACCCCCCATCGAGCTAGTCGTCCTGTGGGATTGTCCAGTGACAAAAACCATTTTAACGCGGAGTGGTCAGTATACACCGTAAATGTTTGGCCGTTTTCGAGATAACATCGCCAGTGCTCGAGAGCCGTTAACACAGCAAGGGTCTCCCTTTCAGTAATGCTGTAGTTTTTCTCAGGGCTGGTGAAAGATCTACTCATGTAGGCAATTGGGTGTTCTTTACCGTCGATAGACTGCGTTAACATAGCACCAACACCGTAACTACTCGCGTCGGTGTGTACTTCAAAAGGTTTGGAATAGTCCGGACAAGAAAGGACTGGAGCGGAAACCAAACATTCTTTCAACGCATTAAATGCCGCGTCAGCTTCTGGTGACCACTTGAAAGAAGGAGCGTTTTTCCCGTTAGCAGTGAGCTTATTGAGTGGACCAGCCACTGTGCTAAAGTTAGGGACGAAACGTCGGTACCACGTAGCAGTGCCGAGAAAGCGTTTCAACTCCTTCCTATTTGTAGGGGTTGGAAAGTTAATAATGGCTTCCACCTTGTCTGGGTCAGTGCGTAAGCCATGGGAATCTACCACGTATCCTAGATACTTGAGTTCGCTTCGAAAGAACTTACACTTTTCGAAGTTTACGGTTAAATTTGCCTGTCTCAATTTGTCCAAAACTCGCAATAATCGAGAAACATGCTCATCAAAGCTAGAACTAATAACAATGACGTCATCTAAATAAGCGAATGTCTTAGACTCCATGTCACTAAATAACAAGTCAACGAGACGTTGTTGCGTCGCGGGGGCATTCGTTAACCCAAACGGAGTAGTTTTAAAACGAAAAGTGCCACGGCCCGGAACGTAAAATGCGGTTTTATCGCGGTCTTCTGGCGCTAAAGGCAGTTGCCAAAAAGCTTTGGACAAATCGATACTGCTCAGGTACTTAGCATCGCGAAGGTTATCTAATATCTCCGAGACATATGGCAAATTGTACGCATCGCGTTTAGTCACTGCATTTAACTTCCTGCTGTCTAAACAGAACCTTGGTTGCCCGTTCTTTTTATTAACAATGAGCACGGGAGAAGACCAGGCGCTTTCGCAAGGCTCGACAACGTCAAGAGACAGCATTTCATCCACCTGCTCAATTAAAATGCGCTGTTTTTCGGGAGACATCCTGTAGTAACGCTGTCTAATTGGTTGTGTGTCACCAGTGTCAATGCGATGGCATATTAAATTTGTTCTGCCAAGGCCCTTTTCTTCAGTAGAAATAGACCGAAACTGCGCAATGACATTATCGGCTATCGCTTTCTCCGACGCCAACAAATTATCGTAGGAGTTAATACATGGTTCACCGCTACTTACCTTTATTTCCGCCAAAGGGGCACTTGACATTGTAATACTACCTATATAATTAGGGCAAATTCGAAAAGCGCGCCAAAAATCTACGCCTAATATAATTGATGTTTCAATTTCGGGAGCTACATATGCCTTAATAATGTGAAACTTGCCCTCAAATGTAACTGGCAAATGAATGTAACCTAAGGTTTTTAATGATTGACCGCCAGCAGCTATCATTTTAGTGTGGTCATCGTGGTTTAAAATGCAGTCTGTTAGCTGTAAATGTGAATTGTTTCCCAGAATCGAAACTGCAGCTCCAGAATCAAGTAACCCAACAGCATCGATGTTATTGATTTTAATATTTGCATAAGGTCTAGGATCGTTTAATGGTTTTGATAGCAGAATTGTAGCAACTCTGTATGAAGAAGAAAATGTTCTTATGAAGTCAAGCCAAGTTTCCCAGTCTTGCTTACTGAAATTGTTACAACTCTGCTTAATTAGTTTTTTGGATTTGTACCAGTTTTACGACAGTTAGGACAGTCGGGTGTCTTCACATCCTTCATACCGCACTTGAAACAAACAATGTCCCGTGGAGCCTTGCATTGACGAATGTGGTGGGTGTTATTACGACACCTAGGACAGTAAGGTTCTTTTTGAGCCACATCAATTGCATGTACATATTTATTGTTGTTATTAAAATTATTATTCCTATATTGATTGTTGTGTTTGTAATTACTATTTGAATTATTATATTTATTGTAAGTGTTATTACTATTTTCCTTATTTATAGATTTATGGACATCCTTAGTGTACGCAAATTCAGGAGCTAACGTATCGGAAGTAACCTTAGGAGGCTCTTGAAATTGTGACAGTCGAGTCTGAAATGTCTCATAGTTACGACATAACGAACGCAAAGTTTCTATGGTTGAGATTTGAGGAGCTGCTGCTAATGTACTAGCATAGCAAGGTCTAATATTATGCAAGAGAATTTCCAATTGATCTACTTCAGGAAAAGGACTTGTTAACCGCGAGAACATTCCATTCATAATTGCTAGATATATAGTTATATTCTCACATTCTCCCTGAGTACGAGAACGAATTTCAGAAATGAGTCTATAATCGTAGTCAGTTTGACTAAAATCCTCTTTTAATAAACGCGCCAACTCAGGCCAAGAACTGACTTTGTCCTTTACCGCACGATACCAGTGAAGGGCATCGTCTTGAAAAATTTCAGATGCAAAACTTAGGACTCTTTGTTGTGGAATATTCCTAGCCAGTATAAATTCATCAACACGCTGTATAAACGAGCGAACACAAGTTTTGCCAGTAAATTTTAATTTACTTACATCAGATGATGTACGATCGCATGACACAGAAATCACGTTCTGTATTTCCGGCACAGCAGGTACTGATTCTTTGCCAGAACTGGCACTAGCCACATTAGAAGATGTGCTAGCAGATGGTTTTTTTGCTAGCAATTCAGAAAGCTTTTGCGAGAAAAATTTATAAGCGCTAACAATGTCGTCATATTCCTTTTTAACGTCGTCACCACGCGTTATCCTCTCGACACGATTGTGTAAATGATTCAACATATTCTGTGTCCGCAATAGTGAAGCAACACTAGGATCACTAGCGTCAAGATTCAATTGTATTTTCGTTAAAACTTCTAAACAACCCTTAAGGTCCTGTCTTGCATCGAGTGGAGACTCTAATATATATTCCGAGGGTAAATCTGGTGATAATTTTATAATTTGTTTACGTAACTCCTCAACAGAAAGTGCAGGAGTCGCGCCTCTAATACGAACTTCATACTCCAACTCAGATTTTTGAAGAGATAGGAACTTAATAGGAAGCATGATGAAAATTAACTAAAAGAAACCGGTGGATAAGTGACGCACTTAGTACGCTACTACTCACTACAGAAAAAGCAAAAATTAAAAAAAAAAAAAAAAATATTAAGGGAAAAAAAACAACACGTTCTCCGTTCTGTTACAAAATAAAATTTAAGAACGTCTGGTTTTTTTTTTTTTTTTGAAAAAATAAAATAAAAATAATTACTATAAAAAAAACAAGCAAAATCATAAAAGTAAAAAAAAAATGCTACTAATGTGTATTATATGACCGTATAAATACGATATTACTTTTACTGTGAACAACAAAAAAATATTATAACGAACAATTTTTTAAAAGCGTCGTTTTAGGTGCCCAAGACGAAAACCGTTAATAAAAATATTTTTACAAACTATGCAGCTAAACGACTTAAATGTACAATTGTTTATGTAGGGTTGGTTAATAATGACCAAGATAAACTTATATACAGAAGTTGAAAGTTCGTGTACACATTAGTAACGGAAAAAAAACCAAAAAAATAAATAAAAATGAAGACGTTTAACACAGACAACCACCAACATACACAACCCACAACCAATGGAGGAGGAATTAATCAGCTGTATTTCTACCACGATTATGGGCGCCAGTGTCCCGGTACAAAAGTTACTGCTACCCTACCTAACCTAGGCACAGGAAATCCTAGGAGGTGATTAAATAAAAGGTAGGTAGTCAGTAAAATGGAACATTTATTAATAGAACCGCTCGGTAGATGAGGGTCGATAAGTTGGGTTAGGGCCTATACAGCGATTAACCTCCTCCCTGGTCTGGCACTCCCCTGACGTCACTGTCCGCTGCAGGAGTCGAGTGCTCACGCGTCGATCGCCAGGTCCAAGTGCTGGTGCAGGGTACGCCGGTTGTTCCGCTACTGTCCACCGCGGGGAAGCAGGATTTAAGGTGTACGTGAAACCCTGTAATGCGCAATAAGCGAAAGCATTACACACTGGCCGTAGACGGTGAGCACCCACAGCAACGTTTACTAGGGAAGCACTAATATGTAGATGTGTTGCTGTGGATGTTCACTATCAGATACGGAGATGACATTGATTTCGGTTAATTAGCCGTTAATTTAAACATTTTAAAATATACAATGTAAACTAAATTTTAATATGAAATAATGATATAATCCAAAAAATGAGGGTAGAACTACAAGGAGAAAACAAGTAATGAGCGTCTAATGGCAACAAGGATAGGCAAGAACACAAAAGAAAAGATCACCAAGCAAAGCGAAAGAACCCGTTACGGTTTGCTAAGCTACTGGCTAATTTAAATTGTGCAACACTTACCCAATCGGGGTTTAATTCACACACACAGAATATGATGGTAGGAGTAATAGACAGTATAATATTACTGTATTTAAGTAAATTAAGTGTCGAGGGAACGGTAGGGACGCCTTTAACAAAATCTTAATCGCGATCACGATATTATTATGATAGTGCGCGTGGAAAAGATTGACGTGCGCTCGCCTCGACAACCAGAATCGTCCTGCCGGCGGCGACGTGGAAGCGTTCTGTCATATGTACTTTGCCCCCGAGCCGAGAACAAAGGAACTGGTTTCTCGTGGGTGCCTAAAATGTCGCTTGCTTTCATACGTGCGTGGTGATAAACTGTAGCTGGCCAGAAGTCTGATTTGACGCGTTCATTATTAGTTTAATTTTTATTTTAACATTATTTTTTTTATTATTATTATATTATTAAGTATTTTATTATTATCTTTTATTTAGAATTAAGACATGTAACAATTAATGTTACAAGTAATATTAAAATGGTACTGTTTTGTAATTTCTATTAAGGTTACAAACAGACATAGATTAGTTTTTACAAATATTACTGAACATTAGAAGCAAGAGCAATGGAAAGAAACGGCTCCCTTGAGCATCACTACTAAGTAGCGATTGTATAGATAACTGAACTGAATAATATATGAGACTCTAGTCCAAATGTTTGATGGCATCTCAGATGTAGTTAATCTTCTTTATGTTTCATTTGAAGACTCCATACATAACCTAAAGTTCATTGCAGTATTTTTTGATCATCATACCTGCCTATATTCCCCGAAGAGTTAGGCAGAGGTGTACCGATGTACACCCACAGCTCGCCGGCATATTTAGGTCCCATGTAATAGGGGGCGAGCCTATTGCCATTAACCGGGCACAAATCCAAACTCCGAGCTGCTACTGAGAATTTCAGAGAAAAACCCATTAACACTTTTTGCTCGACTTGGGAATCAAACCCAGGACCTCTAGCGTAGCAGTCGCACTCAGGACCACTAGGCCAACGAGGCAGTCTCAGTCAGTTTACTTGAAGACTCCATACATAAAGTAATGTTCATAATAGTGTTTTTGATGATATAAGTACCATTTTAAACTTTGTTTCTATGATGTCAACATATCTTTGAGGCCTTTGATATTACAGACTGTTTGTCATTCAAAAACATTTAATAAATAAATTAAAAATTTAAAAAACCCCCAACACAAAAACCTAAGTTTCCTTTAAAAAGTAAAAAAATAACAAAAAAATACGTCACGTTGGGGGACCGCTCGGGACGATCGTATCCTAAATGCAACATCGGTCCCCCAACGTGACGTATTTTTTTGTTATTTTTTTACTTTTTAAAGGAAACTTAGGTTTTTGTGTTGGGGGTTTTTTAAATTTTTAATTTAATTTTTTATTTTATACTTTTTATAGGTACCTACATATTATAATGTCGATTTTGTTAAGTTTGAGACCCCACTCGAGTATATTTACAGACATTCGGTTTTTCTTCCCTACTTTCACCCCCACTACTTTTAAACGGCTCAACCGATTTTCATCAAACATGTCTAAGAACACTCGCACATAGGTCACCTTTAATACAAAAAAAACTAAATTGAAATCGCTTCATCCGTTCGGCAGCTATGATGCCACAGACAGACAGACAGACAGACAGACAGACACGTCAAACTTATAACACCCCTCTTTTTGCGTCGGGGGTTAAAAATACGATATAAGAGCGAGTCGCACTCGAATTGGAACGAAGGGTTCTGTATTATCGTAAATTATATAACACTACATAATTATATGATAATCCATATTTGTTACTCCATAGTTTTCATCTTTTATTTTATTTGTATTATTTATTGTTATAGCGGCCATAGTGACAGACACTTTGTGAATAATTTTAAGTGTCTAATTATTTATCTGCCTAGCTTTTTCCCAACCATAATGAGGTTGGTTTCCAGTCTAAGCAGATGCAGCTGAGAACCAGTGTTTTACATGGAGCGACTGCCGATCAGACATCCACAATCCAGTTACTGGGCAACACGATACCTCTTGGATTCAGTCTACCTATTACGGTTTTAAAAATACAGTTCTGTACCAAACGGATGGACAGCATGGATACAGCGGTGTCGCAGTAATAGGGTTCCGTATGGCACCCTTTGCGTAAGGAACTCTAAAACTACAACATCAAGTCCGTTAAAAACGTTCTCTCCATAGAATTAAACAAGTTTCTTGAACGTACCTTAAAAGGGGCATTCAAGTGAAAGGGAACGCATGTACAGTCAACAAAAGAGATAAGTAATCATGCCATCACTTATAATTGAAGATTTTTTAGACGCTGAAGGATACTTTCGAATAAAATTTGATTTAATGATTATAAAACAAGCAGTTCAGACAGACATACCATCACGCATGTATTTGTAGTTAAGGGTATTACATCGCTCAAGTCCTAAAAACACCTTATGTTTAAAGAAAATTGTAGAGGAATCCTTCCGTACGTTTTCCATATAAAAAATATATGTTATACTTAAAGTCATCCTTAACAGATCGCATTGATTAGAATTGTAATAATCTTGCCCAAATTTCGGAAAAAAAATGTTTAAACAGGTCATTTTTCAATCTAAATTGCAAATTGTTGGTAAAACAGCTGAATAGTTCGGCATGAATTTTATACCTAAAGACTTGTAATGACATATCAAACAATTCGCATTGTTTACTTTTTCTTGTTTCTGTTAAGAATTTGTAATAATAACTAAAAACTCGAAATTTCATCAATTCCCCTCACGAGGCACCCCCGCTATGCCTGAGACGCCAAACTTCAGTGCCTTGATGGCTGTTGTCAAGGGTGGACTACACGCATGTTATTTTTTCCAAAATAAAAACCAAAACTTCATTTTTTTAATAATTTATGAATGAAGCAATATAGTAAATAGTACAAATATAAATATTTACCAAAATAAGAATTGAAATTAAGTTCGTAAATAAATAAAAAGAAATTTGTAATTTCGTTTACTTTTTGAATCTATCATAGAGTAAGCCTGACTACTATGCCTACCTATGTATAAAAACAAATGCTTGTCCGAGCTCTCCAAGATTATTGGCAAATACCTACTCTTTGAGTAGATACATTATTTCTTTGCTGTTTATTTTTTTTATTGTTCTTAGCCTTAAAAATTTCGTTTGACGGAGAACATAGATTTAGGTGTTTTTTTTTTAAATTTGCTGACCAAACTTTCAGAATGTATCATGTATGAGCACAACTATTTCCGTGACTGAGATCCGATAAGCACTTACTTAGTCATCATCCGACCTTTAGAATGTACCACATAATAATAAGAATACACGAAGCGTATTGTTAGGAGTTTCCTTTCTCAAGAGCCCTGACCACCGGTGGCTTGAACCCTGTTCCCGACGCCGCCGGTGGGCTACTATTTTTTTATATTTTTAAATGTTTTTTTTTTATTACTTACAGTAATATTTAAAAATGTAATGAAAATGTATAATGAATAAATAAATGGAAGAATAATAATAAAATCTTTATTTCAGACCATGTCTATAATAATTACAAAAAGTTTATTTTGTGCACGAATAAATGTTTTCAGGATATATGAGTCCTGTTTAACCGCAATGACCTGTGGGATGCTGTTAGTGCTACCCCGGACACTGCTTAACAAAGAAGCGAGCCGCTTGCGCATGATGGCATGAAAACCGTCTGCCCCGGCTTCCGCAAACATACTAGAGGCACTACAAAAACGAGTACATACATAGTAGCACCCGTGCTTAGTAAGATAGATATTGAAAACTAGCTCATCCTAACTATTTTCGTTTCCGAGAACCGATAAGCACTTACCTGACCATCATCAGACCTTTAGAAATATCACATGAACACTCCGTACTCAATTAGATAAATGTTGAAAGTTAGGTCAGCAGGCAAAGTGAATATTTTTTTCACGGTTACCTTTACATCGTTCGGGAGCCGAAACACAGGAACTCCAGTAAAGTAATAATTACTATTGGCGTTATTAGTTTTTTTAACACGCCTCAAAGAATTTGAAGTGACTTTTTTTTGTCATTCGAGATGTTAGTGCGTTTCTGCCTGATCGATGAATGGATTTTTCAAAGAATGAATGAATGAATTTTTCATTCGCATGTGCAGTCGATAAGGTTTACACACAAATATGCATGTACTGCAAGGAAGCGTCACTTCGAGTTCTCATTATTTCACAAATGAAACCATCATCATCACGCCTGTATTCCCCGAAGGGCTAGGCAGAGGTGTACCATTGTACATCCATAGTTCGCCGGTATATTTAGGTCCCATGTAAAAGGGGCGAGCCTATTGCCATTTATCAGGCACAAATCCAAACTCCGGGCTGCTACTGAGAATTTCGTAGAAAATCCCAATAACACCTTTTGCTCAACCTAAGAATCGAACCCAGGACCTCTAGAGTAGCAGTCGTGCTTAGGACCACTAGGCTAATGAGGCAGTTTAAATTAAATTTTCATGTTATTTATTGAAAATAATATAGCCAATAGTTTCTGTTACTATGACAGAGTTTATGGCTTTTGGTTCCAGAACGATGTAAAAGTAAGAGTGTATAATAAAATAATATAAATTACGATGTACCAAATAATAAATAATAGAAGACCAAAATGTATCTGTAATATATATGTAATCTCTCAGAGAGCGAATAAAATAGGCAAAAACAATGACAACTCTGCGACACATCTGTGTTCTTGTTTAATGTTAAGTTCCGTTTATCGTAGCATACTGGATACCGGTAGAGGGCGCTAATTTTAAAAAATAATAGTACAGATGTCAAATCCTCAAGGACATCGGGCGAAGTAATAACCTTAACCGGGCACGAATCTTAACTCCTTGCTGCTACTGCGAATTTCATAGGAAACCCAATTAAACTTTTTGCCCGACCTGGGAATCGAACCCAAGACCTGTAGCGTATCAGACACGCTTAGGAACACTAGGCTAAGGAGGCAGTTCATTAATTAAAATTACCTTGAATTCGTAGACTTCCATCAGTTTGGGAGAGAATTTCAACTGTATCTTACTTCCCTGGTAACTTATCTCTTTTGTTGACTGTACTCTTGTTCAAAGGGTTTCTACTTCATAATGGCTGACCCTTGAACTCAATACATTAGAGAATAGCGAGTAATTCCACACAATACACGTGTATGGTAGTGTATGGGAGTGTCACCCTGAGGGTTACTGCTGACAGCTGGTAGCTGCGAGTTAAATAGAGCAGTCGTTATAAGGTATTTATCATTACAATATAACGTTATTCTTAAACTAAATCCCGTTTTTGAAGTACAAGGCCAGGGTGCCCTTGTTCGAAAGAGTCGCCGCGGCCCTGGAACGCAAAAGGCATTAGTAGGAACACGAATGGTTTAACGTCAGTAAGAGTCTGACATTCCCTTCCGCTCCGCCCAGAGCGAAAAGAGGAATTTCATGATTCCCGATCCTTAAAAAGAAGGTACCCAAAGAGTGCCAATGTCAATTAATCAGACTCCGCTGACTGTCCGTCCCTTTGTCATGGAGGTGTATACTATAGCCGCTATAACAGCAAATAATCAAAATAAAATGAAGTTAAAATTCAAAGAATCCATACAAGAAACGTGGTTATTCATGTAGTGTTAAATATTACTATATAACTGCCTCGTTATAGGCTCGCCCCCTATTACATGGGACTTAAAACATACCGGCGAACTATGGGTGTACATGGTTACACCTCTGCCTTATCCCTTCGGGGAATACAGGCGTAATGGTATGTGTGTGTTAAATATTGTATAGTGGTACATTACCTTTCCTGTATGACTCTCAATTTATATCATTATTAAAAAAATATTTAATTAAGAGAATGTGGGTTTGCACATTTTGTCAGAATTAAATTCTCCTAGATACTATTTTTATATACAATTTCTTCTTCTATTCCATACTCGTATATCGAACCGTCCATTCCATATGAGGAGGGTACTTGAAAGACTTCTGTATAATCTTTGCTCTATAAATCTGTTGGTCAGACAAGCGCTTCGGGTCAATTTACCCAACATCTGAGCCCTGTCCTAACACACAGACAACTTTGTCCTCCATTTTATATTATTGGTTTTATACGTCAGTTATTGCTGCCTTTTCTCTTATATTTTCTTTATAATACAGTACATTGGGAGTAATGGAAGTAAAAGTATTTGTGGTGCTACATTAGAGTTGTTTACTATGTTGTATGTTATGTATGTTGTGTGTATGTTGTTGAATTGGGAGTTTGAAGAGTAAGCGAATAGTTGGGAGTTTGTGGGCGTTCGTGAAATCGGTGTTTTATTTTGTTCGTTTTTGTAGGGATTACAGTTTGTAGTAGTTTTTTTGTGTAATGTCTAAGTAGAGTATATTAGCGACGAATTGGGTCACTTCTGTAATAGAGGGCCGTTGCCAGTTTATCGTCTGTATCTGTTTGTTGCGCCGACCCCAAATAAAATGGGATAAGGGCAGGAAGATGATGATGATGATGATCTGTGTTAGTCTATAATCGTAACTCCCAAACGGCTGAATTGTATATTAGAATTCATATGTCGGTATATACAAACAAGTAATAAAATTAATAATTTTAAGTAACCTCCGACAGAAGAATTAAGGTCCCTACCTTTGCTAACAAAAGAGCTGATAACCGTGGAACGGGTAAACCGATTTTGATAAAACATATCTAAGAACCATCGCTAGGAAACCTATTTTCGAATAAAAAAATCGCATACAAATCGGTTCACCCATTTAAGAGCTACGGTGCCACAGACAGACACACAGACACGTCAAACTTATAACAGCTTTTTGAGTCTTTGGTTAAAAATTCGAATCGTCGATGGTCTTTTTTTTTTTTTTTTTTTTTTTTTTTTTTATAGACGGGAAATCATCAAATAACTTCCCCCGCCCTGGGCGGGGCGGGAGGGAGTGCCAGACTTTTACTGACTAAAACCCGTCTATGTTCCTTCATGTGCCCTTTGCGTTCCGGGGGCGCGGTATCTCTTTCGAACAACCCGCAGCCCCGGCAGGCATCGGCCCTCAGTGGCCCCATCCAATTTGCTGACATCTCTTTGAGGCGCGCGTGGAACACGAACGCGCCGTCGACACGGTCTGTCGCTAGTGAACGTACGGACGGCGAGCTACCCATTGCTCACCGTCCACAGACCCGCGTCTACGGTGGCCGGGAGTCGTCTCGTGGCTCCCGACGCCCGGATCGTCTACCGCGGCGGCCGCTGGGACGGGGGACCCTCCTTTCTCTCTCCCGTTTCGCCGCCTCCTTCTCTAGCATTACAGCTTCGCAGAAGGAGGCGACTGCTTCCCATTTCCCCTCGCTCCGGACCATGGCCTGAACCAGTGCCGGACGCGAGAGGGCGCCGCCGCCGATGGCCGCCTCGAGGACTCGGCGGTGCTCAGCCCAAGCAGGGCACACCGCCAGAGTATGCTCCACCGTGTCCTCGGGGCGATCCTCACAATGGTGACATCCGGACGTTTCCTCCCGCCCGATGAGGTGCAGGAACCTCCCGAAACTTCCGTGTCCGGTGAGGACCTGCGTCAGGCGGTAGGTGAGGGCGCCGTGGCGCCGCTCTAGCCACTCCTCAAAGAGGGGTCTTACCGCCTCAATCGAGGCGAGCCCTGCACGAGGTTGCGACAGTCGTTCTCTCCATGTCGCCATGAGATCGAGCCGGAGTTCCGTCCGCAGGGCGGCAATTTGCCGCGGCAGCGGAGTTTCGCCCCGGCCCAGTGCCTCCGCGCGCCACTCGTGTAGGCGCGCGAGGACCAGCGCCTCCAGATCCCATGGCGGCAATCCGGCAAGGAGGCTCGCTGCCTCGCCGGAGATCGTGCGGTATCCGCGGATGACCCTTATGGCGATCACCCGCTGGGACGCGTTTAGGTAATGGGCGGCAAGCCGCCTCAAGCCCCGCGCCCACACCGGGGCCCCGTAAAGGGCCATCGAACGCACGACCCCGGCGTAGAGCCTCCGGCAGGAGGCGTTATCGTCGATGGTCTAACGTAGGCGAACAGCGTTAAAGAGTATTGCGCTGTGACCCAATACGTAAATATTATTGCCTGGTCTTGGTAATAGATAATCTTAAGCTCTTAAATGACAAATGCAAGAATAAAGAAAGCTGGTAGACAGAAAAACCGATTGAAAGGCACTCAACTACTTTGTAAAGCAATAATACACAGTACTCTCTTATAGCTATCTCATCGCTTCCAAGTCGATGGCAACCCGTTTCTTTAAGTGGACTATTACAGGCGCAGTACTGTTAAAGGCTTATTGCTGCGCTGTTTTGTGCTTACTTTGTTAGCTACGCCTTTTTTTTTATAGACGGGAAATCATCATCGCCTTAACATTACTGTTTATGAAAAAGAAAGTAAAATTAAATGTCATATTTTAAGTGATTTTGAGTTGATAGTCTAGTTCTGCAGATTTTTTTGTTTTACCTAAATATTAAAGCCTCGGAAATTATGGAAAACGAATACAAAACCCCTACAGTATTATATGAATTCTTGCCCGCGAATTCGCCTTCGTAGATTTCAGATTCAAGCCAAAGTCCTTAATTATCTCACAAGAACACAAAATTAGGATAAAATCTCTTCTATGTTAAGCTACATCAATATCTTTATACCGGGTTACTTTTCATTTATCAGCCATTTTTCAGGGAGTGAAAGTACTCCCGAATATAAATAACTTTCATAATGGAACCAACAATGAAAAATGAAAAAAAAAATCTGCTGTTCCTTACAAAACTGCACTACAACACTATCAAAATGTACGGAACACCGGTTTTTTTTTTCTTATTTCTGGGTTGGTCCTTTAGCAAAAGTTGATCATATTCATGAATACTTTCACCCCCTGAAATATGGCCGGTGAATGAAAGTAGCCTTGTATGTGCCTAATTTTAGATAATTTCGCTCAACCCAGACCAGACGTATGAATGTGGACGAGGCGAAAGGAGTGTGTAAGGATCGTAGCAGGTGGCGGTCCGTGGTTTCTGCCTACCCCCATGGGAAAAAGGCGTGAGTTTATGTATGTTATGTATGTATGTTCGCTCAACCGTTTAAACGTGAAAGATTAAAAAACATTCATCTATCTATCCATTTATCCTCACAACCTTTCTCGTTTATAATGGTAGAAGGACGTAGTAAAATTAGATCAACCCCTTACGTATAGTCAGACCTAGAAAACTTGAAACTATGCTAAATGGCAAGACACAGGGCAAGGCCAAGTAGGTTTTTTTGAAAGCCACACGTAAGCATGCGTCTGTATATGAAACTTCTCAACAAGAACTAGGTTTGTGGTCTAGTTTATTCGCAAGGCCACATATCTGGAGAAAAATTAAGTAAATGTAGGACGATTGCTCTTAGGAGCTGTTTTAGTCTCTAAAATACACAATAGTAGTTTCTGCCCGCGACTTCGTTCGCGTGAAACTTGAGATATTATCCCACGGGAACCATACATTTTTCCGGGATAAAGAGTATCTTTTGTGATACTTCACACTACAATCTATCTCAGCGCCAAATTTCTTTCAGATCCGTTCAGCCGTTTAAGCGTGAAAGAGTAACCAACATCCATCCTCATAAACTTTCGCATCTATTAAAGACTAGCTTTTGCCCGCGACTTCGTCCGCGTGGATTAATAGTTACCGTTCCCGGGGGATTTCCGGGATGAAAACTATCCTATGTCCTTTCTCGGGTCCCAGACTATATTTGTACCAAATTTCATTGAAATCGGTTCAGTGGTTTCGGCGTGAAGAAGAGACAGACAGACAGAGTTACTTTCGCATTTATAATATTAGTAAGGATTATAATAGTAGGATTTTTAATTAATAGAACATAATTTATTGAACTCCCTCTTACTCGAAGATCGAGATGTATACCTATAATTTTGTGTTTTTAAATTGGTATCAGTATCGGATATTATATCAGTTTCCATTCAGTAATAAATAAAATAATATTCTGAAAAAATAAAAATATAATTTTAATGTAAAAAACAACAAACAAAAATATATTATAATAAGAACCTACTAATTACCAATTTACCCTATACCCTTCAACTCTTCATAAATGCACACCCACATAAGTACACACCACTAAATCTCACTATATTACTGCTCCTCTAATAAAGCCTGCACCATTTTATAGATGCCGTGAAATCCCGTGTCTTGCCTAAGTGCAGTAGGTGATTGGAGCCGGCAAATTTATCGGCTCCTACTTACTTCGATACAGAAGTAAAGAGTGCGATAAATCTAGGTGACGTATTAGAGTGGCGACATTGTACGGGAAAAATCCGAACGTTCCAGATTAATATGGGAAAGGATTGGTACTGAGAATTTTAGTTTTGCGGTTTTAAAGGTACCGCTACGGTATTCTGTGGAATTCTCCGTCGGTGAATTAAGGTAATGTGAGCTGTAAATCTGTAGTGTCAGAATGCCAATTCCTTTGATTAAAATTTTTCGAAATTCAGTCGCAATCTCAGTTGATGTCAAATCCAGAAATGCAGATAAATAAATGTTGACAGATTGAGGCAGAATAGAATATGCGAAACTTATTAAAATGGCAATTCAAAGCTCAGTTTTACCAAAATTCAACACGGGAGATTTTTGCAGGTGAAATCGTCATCGATGCGCTACATTTGACCTTAATTCTTGTTTTTATACGAAGTATTGAAAGTCGAAATTATTCTTTGCCTATTAAAAAACAACTCACTGTTCTATATATTTTGAGCTTGTAGGTTTGTGTAACTATTGTATGGAACCTAAATTACCGAGTCCAATTGTGAATCTAAACCATCCAGGGAAAACAGAAAACAAAAACTCATTAAAATCGGTCCAGGACCAGTCGGATCGGTCAGAAGGACATACACACACAGAAGAACTATACACACAATTACTACTACTACTATAACCATATACATGGATAGGTAAATTACGAAACAATTTACTTTTAAAAATCATAAATAACACAGCTTTTCACATCGCTCTACAACAAAACATGTAACGTATCGATAATCGCCAATAAATGAACAAATCCAAAGACATAAAAAGATACTTCTTCAGTTTTTATATCAAAACTATTAACTGCGAAGAAAACTCCAGTCCGGATAAACAGGCCATTCCATTATGAGAATGGCCGGCACAGATGCGGGCCGGCGTACACTGTTTCAGTAGAAAATACTCCAATGAGCTACTAGGCATCGCGCCCGTTTGCCTGCGGGTTTCTTACTTCTTTGTCCGTTCAATATCAAATATTTCATTTCTTTTTCTTTGGCAGATTTTTGGACACTAGGTACTCTCGAAGTACTGTTTTCTGATTCTTTTTGAAAATAGAGGTTTTTTTTAGGTTCTGGCTTTAGCTACTCGAAAAAGAACATTAGAGTCAATCCTAAGATAATTATCATTGTTGAATGAATCAGTTACTTATTCTAAAGATTTTATTAATAAACTAGCTTTTGCCCGCGACTTCGTCCGCGTGGATTAATAGTTCCCGTTCCCGGGGGATTTCCGGGATGAAAACTATCCTATGTCCTTTCTCGGGTCCCAGACTATATCTGTACCAAATTTCATTGAAATCGGTTCAGTGGTTTAGGCGTGAAGAAGAGACAGACAGACAGACAGAGTTACTTTCGCATTTATAATATTAGTACGGATTAGCTTTCGCCCGGCACTAAGCATATTAAAGCTAACATATTATTTCACAGGAACCTGACATTGAAGCATATGTGCTATTTCAGACCATAATATATTTCCGTGCCAAATTTCATCTTGATTGAGTTACAAATATTCATCCAAACTGTCGCATTTATAATACCTAGTAGCAAGATACTGAATAAGTTTTTAATGTAATTGTTAGGTACAATTTATCTTCATTTTAAATTAACTTTAAAATGGTGTCTCGTAATTGTTTTACCAATAAACGTGTTTATTTGTTTATCTAGTAGAGCGTGTCCTCCGGCGGCTTTCGTCGTAAACCTTCAGCTAATTTCGCACTGCAGAATTTCTGCCACTAATAAGTCTCAGTGTTGTTCCAAGACGGGGTGAATTTGCGTTAAATTATAAAGCTTATTAACCATCGTTCCCTAGTGTGTCGTAACCAGACGCAATGAAATCCACTGTACATAGGTACGTTACTTCATCCAAGTTTCTCGTTGACTTCACGTGAATTATGTATTTTACGTACCTAAGTATAGCTAGCGAGATTTTGATTAATTAAATTCTGAATGCGACATTTTTCTTTGTCTGCTCGTCTAGACTGGAGTTATGAGACTCATTTCATTTGTGTTCAATTTTCAAGGGATCGCAAATTATTTTGTCTCCGAAAGGTGTACACGGACCAGTAGAACCCTTGGGTTTTTGTGTTATGTTTTAAATGGGTGTAAATGATAGCTTCTGCTCGGGACTTCGTTTAAGAGGTGTTTTTGAGCCGCGTTGAGTTACGTCTTTGGTCGCTACGCCGCTCCTGTGACTCGTATCGTGTTACTATATAGGCAATATTATTCCTAATGAATTTGGCCATCATATGCAAAAATATTTCTTCCAATCCCACTGCTAGTTCTACAGATGAGCGCGTTTAAACAAACAATCAAACAAACAAACTCCTCAGCTTTATTATATTATAGTATAGAAGAGGCAGGATAAAACCTATTTATTACCTAAACTCATCACATCATACCCAGAGAGAATTTAACAAATGTGACATAATGATGTCACGGTGACAATAATTTAAATATTTTATAATTTTTTGAAATGTAAAAATAATTTAAATGGAAAAATCAAATAGCCAAACTTCACAAAAACAAAGTTCTAGGGGTGAACCTGGGGGTGAACGTGATAGCCAATGCGATGAACTGCCCACAACTTCGAAAGGAGATACTAATTTTCCAGAACTAATTTCATATAAATCATTAGATTTTAATTCTGCTGATGAAGTAAGGTGAGAAATTAGTACAAAACAAACTGAATTTTATTTTGTTGTTGACACGTGTTAAAATTATAAAATGGTCTCTCATACATGAGGCTGTGGTTTCACAACCAGGCACGGGCAATGCGACTTATTCTATATCCTGTACTTTCTAAGTTTGTCTTGGTCGTCACTGACATCGGTAAAGGAAAATATCATGAAGAAACCTAGACATAACTAATTAATATAAGTCTGTAATCGCCAATCTGTTTTGAGCAAGCTTGGTGATCAATGTGTGCCTTCTTTGTATATTAAGGCCTTTGTTTTGTAGTGGGACAAAAATCTAAGTTCCCGAAAAGCACGTAAAGCCGTTGGTCCCGGCTGTCTTTTGTAGGTCTTTGACATTATGGATAGTCAGAAACCGAGAAGCCTGACAACCAGTCTTATCAAGGGGTATCGTGTTGCCCAGTAACTGGGTTGTAGGTGTCAAATAGGCAGTGACTCTATGTAAAACACTGGTATTCAGCTTCATCTGGTTAGACTGGAAGCCGACTGCAACATAGTTCGGAAAAAGGCTAGGCAGATAGGCAATAGAAATCAATACAACTGGTAATTAAAATTTCAGGCAAGCAATGAAAGCGGTTTTAGCTGGTCACTTACCTCCACACTCGTACCTGGAAAACGATCCTGATAACGTTAAGGTTTTCATCCGAAATACGGTGTTAGAGAAGGGCGATCTCTCTAACAAAGACGCGGGACGGAAAGGTGTATCACGGCAATTCCAGCAAAGCTTATACTTAAAGATGAATTCTACACCAAAAACTTATACTGGAACTACTTATAGAGCTACTACGGGGATCAAAAGACGAGCAAGACCAATGAAAGCTGGGACTTCGAAGTCGATAAGGAGACAGAAGAAGGAATGTGCGTTGTATAACGGGAAATTATCCAATGTTGTGCAATTCAAGCGTCCTTGGGCCTCCGAAAGTGGGTCTGATAATGACTCGCTATACTACTAAATATTTTTGACTGTTGTTTTCTTTCGTTTGCTAGTGTTATTATAAAACTAAACGTGTACGTCCGTATGTTGTGATTATAAAATAAATGAAACCATTTGGATTATAGCTTTTCTTTTATACAAATAAATAAATTTGAAGTGTCTGTTAATAATGCCAAAATAACAGCTTTATTCTAAGTGCATATAAATGTCTACATGGTATATACAGGAAAAATTTTTAACCAGTGCGTAAATTTTGCCATAATAAACTTCAACACGTTTTATTAAACACGTATATTTTATTTTGATATGTCTTAGTACTAAAAAAAAAAGTTATCGCTTACGAAACATGTTTACTTAAAAACCATATTTCATTGTCACTCGGCGCTAGCGCATTCCCCACCCCCTCACCCCAGCCATGCGCCCGGGCGGCGGCGGCGGCCGCGAGTTTTCATTGATAGTATGGCGAATAGATTATGTCCTGGATGTTTTGCTTATTTCAAACTCGGATAAGGATGAAATTTTTTTTAATTTTTTTTTTTAACTAAACACGGAAATGTGTTCTATTACTGACACTGAACTACCAAAAAAAATTTACGCACTGGTTAAAAACTTATCCTGTATATACCAATCAAACATTTTTTTTTTTTTTCGGCTTATCTCCTAAACGGCTAGACCGATTTTGACTGGAGTTTCACTGACAATAGCTGATGTTATAAGAAGTAACTAAGGCTACATTTATTTCAGAAAAAGTATTGGACTTAAAAATAAAACACCGTTGATAACCGCGATCCACGCGGCCAACGTCGGAAGCATAATCTAGTTTGTTAATAAATTGTGGGATCAAAGATTTGTTTATCAGTTTGAGTGGAGATCGTTTAAGATCACCGTGTATCGGTGAGCGGTGCTATCGCGTTTCAGCAATCTCTTAGCGGATCGTATCATATCGGAAATTGAATTTCCGATTGGCTCTCGACTGCACGGCTCTGTAATGGATGGTCCCGTGGTCCCTGTTTCGTTCAGTTCATGAGAATGATAGATAGAAATACTTGGAGGCGTATTTCAAACGTCCCGATGTGGAAATTGAGGAATATTGATGTAGTCCTCTCTTCGTTTCTGTTTGTTTTGCTTTTTGTTTTCGAAGTCTTTATTTTGGCAAGTTCAAAGCGATTTAATAAAGACGAGGTCAACACATTTAAAGGTCATTTTATTAGTAAAACTCTTTGTGAAGGACTCGTCCGGGGAAGTTCTACCACTATACATATTTCTACCGCAAAGCAGCGTTGCTGTGTTCCGGTTTGATGTCGGTGTAATTGCACATGAGACATTTCAACTTTGTCTCAGGGATGGCAACGCATTTGCAAGGCCTCTGGTATTGCAGAAGTCTATAGGTAGCGGTGACCACTTAACACAAGATGAGACGTCGGCTTGTTTTCCAACCAATGATAATAGAAAAAAACGAATAAAAACATTTAAGTTAATCTCTGAGTAAAGTATTTTTATGAACACCCCTTTTTTAAGGATGGGAAATCATCAAAAGACTTCTTCCGCTATGGGAATGGAAGGGAGTGTCAGACTCTTACTGACTAAAACCCATCCGTGTTCCTCCTTATGCCCTTTGCGTTTCAGGGCCGCGGTGATTCTTTCGAACAAATTCTGCAACACAGGTTTATGAACACCCTACTCCATAATTTAAATTTTCTAACCGCTAAAGCGGCAGAACAAGATTGTTGCTTCAATTCTCGACACGTTACAGCACGACACACGTTGTTTGTACATGTTTTGACAGGTAATGTAATATGTAGTGAGAGATATTGGGTTTGAGCCGAGCAGTATTGACGCGGGCACCTATATTGATGTTGACATGTTCCAAATAAAACGTGCTGCGTCCTCTAGATAAGCCATTATTTGAACATGTTTCATCGGAGCGAGGTTTAGGGGAACGATAGATTACCTCTGTATGCTTTTATTCTAGGTGGAATGTTCTTTGGAAATGTTTAAATTAAACTATTGTACTTATCTTTTGTAATTGTTGGTTTGAAACAATGATGAATTCTTTGCATTATTATAAATCGGAATTGTTTATTTGTTTATCGTGGTATTGTTGGCGTGAAACAATTCAATCAATTAGGTACTCCTATCTATGGTATGGCATGCATATTCATAGATTTATTTATTTTAACTTTATGCACAAAAAAGTACAAAGGCGGAATTAATGCAGGTGCTTGATGTAGATTATGCATTATTTACTACATACAATATACTTACATACCTAATAATATATCAAATAATTAATAGGTACCAAGTTAATCAGTTTGAAATGACATCTATTGTAATAAGTCAAATTAAAACTTAAATCTTTATGGCAATCTATATTGTGAAATATACAGGTGTGGTAACTTTTAATAAGTATGGAGGATGAAGAGCTTTTTAATAACATACCTTTCTTTTCATTGGATTAATAGGCACAAGCTAAAAAATTGAGATGTCGAATCCGGTTTTCGACCGTATTTGGACAAAATTCTAAGGTTTCCTTGAAAATTATCTTTAGCTATCAAAGTTACACGTAGTCACGGAGGGCAGTTTATGCTAATTAGTTTTCGTCTTTGGGAATCGGCTGGAAAATGAGCGGCCGAACTTCGGCAATGAGTCCCAGATTGCAGAATGTTTCAAGGTTTCATTTTATCTTGTTTTTAGGAGATTTCAGATTTTGGACGCGATTTGAAATGTTGCGATAATAAAAACTATACCTATTTAAAGTAACTAAAATCCCATAATTTTGATAAAACGTACACACCCAACACAACTAGGTACTCTGCATTTTTCATAATCCCAGCCGAAATGTAAAAAAAGGTGGACCTAGTTAAATAGCGGCGTGACGACGAGGAAAACTATTCCTTGTAGTCACACTAGTGTGACGAATCGGTTGTCGATATTTATTCCATTTATTTTATACATGATAAACTCATATCCACTAACGGCCAACTTATCGGCCGGATTATTCGATAGTTTTATCGAATAATCCGAAATAATTTCATATCCGTAACCTGGCCCAGTGGTTAAGTTGCCCACCTCTCATTATGTTGCAGGGGGGTTCGATACCGGGCAAATACCAATATGACATTGTCTGAAATTGCCAATCCGCCTTGAGCAAGCATGGCGATCAATTCAAGTGTGTTTTCAATTTAAGAAGAAGTGTAATTATTTATTTTGTTTTTAACCGTATTTTAATGAGGGTAAAAAATTATTCATACATATATCCGTATCCATATTCAAATCCGAAACATATCCACAACATTATGACCCCTTCCATTCATCCTAAGAACTTACAAACATAATCCCGACCCCAAACACTTCAGTTCACAAGTACCTGTTACCACAGCTAAATACACTGCCGTGCATTTACAAGAACTAAGTAACTTATCAGCTATCTGTCTGTCCCTCGGCACATTTTACAAGGCCCACTACATGCAGCTAAAGAACTTGGTCAATGCTGTGGACCCGTAAATTTGGACCCTCCGTCAATCTAAAATCAACCTTAACTTTGGAGTTACAGGGTTGATTTTTGGCTCGGAAGGTCAGATTTTTGAACATCCTTTGCTAAAATGAAGTCCCGGTAGTGAGATACCCTCTAATAATGAACTATGACCCCTGGCCCTAATCTAGAGACCTCGGCTACAAGTTTAAATTGCATCGTCCGACCTAATTTGAACACGTGACGAAATGGACAACGTGTGTTTATTGCTGCTTTTATTTATATCATCACGCTTTGGCCCTTAGGAGGGGTGGCAGAGTGTTTTGATTAGGCTAATTGGAATTTAGTAGATTTTGTTGTTTCTTGTTAAGACATCAGGGAGTCATTTAAATATGAAAGGTGCAGTTTTGCATTATCGCCCAATTTTAGGAGCTTGTTGGTCAATAATTAAAAAGTACTGTTTTTTTTTTGTTTCCGCGCAACATTTTCCTTCACCGATGCCAATGATGCCCAAGATAAACTTAGAAAGCACATTATATGAAATAGATTATTTAAAAAAAAACGTTTATTTCTCTTCACAAAATTCACTTAGGCTTTCATTTCCTTAAAAATAAACATGATGATACTATTGTCACTAAAAAAACTTTGGGGGAAAACCTTTTTTAGTGACAATAGTGTCATCATGTATTTTTTTATTTTATTTATTTCTACCTACCCTGACCTTATCGGTGAGGTTCTTCAGAAAGGTCGGGTGTGCAGTACTCGTAACCGGCGTGCTTGTATGACCAGATGTATGAACGTGAACGAGGCGAAAGTAGTATGTAAGGATCGTAGCAGGTGGCGTTCTGTGGTTTCTGCCTACCCCCATGGGAAAAAGGCGTGAGTTTATGTATGTGTATGTATGTGTATGTTATTTCTACCAGTCTACCTTAGGGTGATGCAGAGACAATACATAGTAGGCAAAACATATTTAGTGAGGAGCTGTTGTCTGAAGTAGGTTAAGCCCTGTACAACCGATCACCAGGTTCCTACCCCATACAGATAAAGTCACATTGGTATTTGCCCGTGCCTGCCAGCTAACATTCTAACATTCCATTTTAAATAGAACATGCAACCATCATTTAAACCTACTACAAAAAAGACTAGGTAAGCACCTATACATATAAAAACTTCAAAACTCTCTATTTACCCTTTACGAAGCGTGTATTAATAATGAATTAATTAATGCATCGCTTGCAAGTTCCGAGACGGCGCTGCAAACTTGCCTCCGTCGGGACTCGGGGCTCTGGTATGTACTCGGGGCTCCGGTATGTACTCAGGGCTCCTGTACATGTGTACTGTGTTGTGTATTTGTGTACTCGCGGCTTCTGTGTGTGTTTGTACTTCTCGATGCATGGGAATATGGGAAGTGTGTGTTTGTGTGACTGGTTTGGTTTGTGAAAAGTAGGTAGTTATGTGACTGTTATTGTATTCTTATTTCATTAAGTAGGCTAGCTTCTACCCGCTACTTCGTCCGCGTCAAATTTGGCATGTTATCCCAAAGAAACCGTACATTTTTCTGGAATAAAAACTATCCTATGTGTTATTTAACACTACAATCTATCTCTGTGGTAAAATTCAATCGGATCCGTTCAGTCGTTTAAGCGTGAAAGAGTAATAAACACCCACCAATCCTCACAAATTTTCGCATAGATATTACCTATTAGAAGGATTAGCTTCTGTAGTTTTTATTTTCAGTACCATATCTTCTGGGTGTTTTTTTAGGGAAAACACGAAACCTTCATAACATCACTTTTTGTCTGTCACCACAGAGCTTTTTCGAAACAATTTTACTATCACTATCCACAATTAAACATACACCTTTTACGAACTCTATCTATAGACCTAGCATTACGTATGTCGGTATATCACATTTACATGTCGAAGCACACGCTTCAGGCAATAAGCCTGAAACACCAACACAAGACCGATGCAAATAGACTACAGAGAATTCGTTAGCTCAAACACGCTTGTACGCAATTAGGTTCACAAGTCAGGTACAGCCATGAGCATTAACATGTACCTTCGGGGTATAAAAAGATACATAACATAACCGTTAACTACCTACGCGTACGGCTCATCAAATAAAGTAATATTGAGGAAAAATTATTGCTGGGAAACGGGTTTTATTTTTGGTGTGAATTCGCTGCTTATGGTAGCGTGCAATGTAACACTCGCAGAACATGGTGCCTACGGGTGCATTGAACAATAAGTTTAGTTAGATAATTAAAACTAACTTCCAAAGAAAACTTGGAGTTTTGACCTGCAATATCTCCGTAATCAGACCGTTACCAGGTATGGTCCATGAAAACTCAAAACGTCGCGATGATGAGCACAAAAATACCTATAGCAATCGGTTTCACCCGTTATACACTTAGCGACATTCTAAAGCGTAATTTCCTAAAATATTTATTCTCCATGATTTTGGAGTCACAAGACCTACGTCATTTTAGTGTGCCTGGAAATTTGAGGGGTATTTAAAAAATATGTCGTTAAGAAAGCAGTAGTCAAAGCTGTGTTGTATTACTACAGAATAAAGTAATTTGAATCTTATACTACTACCAAATAAGTCTTATCTCAAACACGCAACTGTCCTATTTTCCTGTTCCACAAAAAAAAAACAACCATTCACCATCTCCCTTCAAACTATTAAACGATCCTACTGAACCAGGATTTACGTCTGATTGTCTTCCTTATTACGAAAAAAATACCTCCCCGCCTTATGTCGGGGTAATCAGTTACCATGGGCTACCATAAAAAATATTCCATCATGCCAAATAAGGCGTATTTACTCAATATAGCCATAGAGCTTTTTTCACGGTATGAAAAATTGTTTACGGCGACGCGACGGCGACACGCTCGCGACTTAGGGTTCCGTTGTAAAAAACCCTAATTTCCGTGCACCCTTTCATTTATAACCCGGCAATCTGGAGGCCCCGTAGCTTATTTATAGGGGTCTCGGCCATTTGATGGGTGGGAGTCAGAATGTGTAATGATAAAGGTTGTAAAAAATTGGGTAGACTTGCGACTTTGGATTTGCGATTTTCTTTTTTGTTAATAAATTCGAACCGTCAAAAAAATCGTCTAACATCGTGCTCATTTCTAGAAATGAACACTGAAATTATCTATTTCGATGGGAACATCACCTAGTATTGGTTAGTCAGCTTATAAAGTTATTAAGTCTGAGGCATTTTTAATATAAATAGTTTTCAGTTTTGCTAAATGTGATAATTGCCAGGATTATGCATAATTTACATTTTTTTTTATCTCGAATGTATGGCCTGTTGCTAAGTGTTTTTCATTAGTCATTGGTATTTTTGTCGTTACAAATTTCTGATGCAACAAAACCTCACGACAGAACAGTCGCTCGTCTACCCTCCCCGACAAAGCTCGCTGCATCTTCATGTAGAGCAACTTTACGAGTGTTAGTTTGGCTGTTTGGCCGTCTCGATGATATGTTATCATCGTTCGCTATTTTTGATGCGCCGTCCCTAAAACCGGCACCCCTATCTAACCCGGTATTGTGTCGCGTCTCATAGATAACCCCTGTAAGTGGTCCTTTTCGTCACGTCACAACGAAGACTTTGACGAAGAATGGATTCGGTTTTATGATTTTCTGTGGAGAATAGTAAAGTCGTAAAGTTGTGAAGAATGTGGAGAATATGGGTATGGTGAGGATTTTTCTCGTAATATGAATATTTTAACCTTGTACATATGTTACGTGTACCGCTATAGATAGACCGCTTCAATGAAATAATTGGGACCAAAATAGCTATGAGGGGGGAGGGGTCTGGTCAATTGAAGATCAGAGTACGAACGTAATGTGTGCGTGTGTGTGAATGAACCAATACAAATTTATTTTTGGGATATCTGTGAGATAAATGAATATTCTGCCTGCTTATTCTTGGTACCTGCTTGCTTGGTGAATCGCCTTGTTAGTCTAGTGCCGAACATGAGTCCTGTGTAAGATTTTTCAGTAGCAGCCTGGATTCTGGATTCGTGCGGGTACTGGTAATCTATAGGTACTATAAATGCGAACCATAATGTGAAAGTAATTCTGCATGTCTGTCTGTAGCGCTTTGACACCTAAACCACTGAACTAATTTTGATAAAATTTGGTAAGAGGTAAGTTTGAACCTCAAGAAAGAACCAGAGCTACTGATTATTACATTTAGTTCCGTCCTCGATAGCTAACATTTTCGAAATTTTCGCACGTATTCGGTTGCTATTTGTGCGCAAAAGGTAGTAGTATACATATCTTGAAGGATTTTAACATGTCTGGCCAAAGAGCGTAATAGAGGGATAATGAAGTTTACGCAGATGAAGTCGCGGGTAGAAGCTAGTCTTTTATTTCTCCAGTTAGCCCAAAAAGTCCTCGATGAATTTTAAAGGCCATTTCTCAATATGGCTAAGCCGGACTTATTTAGTCAACTTTTTTCCCTTTTACGCAACAATATATTAAGTGGGACCTTCTTTTCGCGAAATCCGTTCGAATTACTCTCACCCCGTATCCGGGGGGCTACCCCACGTATAAAAGAAGGGATTTTAATTATATTTGGACTTTAAAAAAGTGGCCTCGCAAAGTGATTGCTGCGAGTTTTTAAGAACTTGCTGATGTTTTAAATTAGGTCGTATTTTATTGCGTTTATGGGGTGTTAGTTAAATAAGGTGTTTGAAATTAATGGTATTTATAAAAATGCTAGCTAATGCCCGCGTCTTCGATAGCGTGGTTTTTTTAACCTGCGTTAGGTTTCGTCTTTGGTTATTGCTCTGCTTTCATTGGTCGTAGCGTCATGTTTTATAGCTTATACTATTCCTCACGAATCTGGCTATTATATACAAAAAGAGTGTTATGCAAAGACAACCTCATTTGGTTTATTATGTCTACATATAAGCATAAAACAAATTCGCTTCCCGCCGTCTGTCCCTCTGTGCGCACGGATTTTAATATGGCAATAGATAGAGTGATCCAAGAGGAAAATTTATACGTATAGAACATCACGCTACGACCATCGGGAACTAAGCAGTGACCAAAAACGTAACTAAAGGGGTGACACCCGAGGTATATAGCTAATATTATGTAGAGAAAAGATTTGTTTGTTTGTATTGAATAGGCTCCGAAACTACTAGACCGATTTTAAACAATTTTTCACCAATAGATAGCTATATAATTCCTGAGTAATATAGGCTATATAACATCACGCTACGATCCACGGGAGCGGAGCATTAACAAAAAACGTAACTTACCTCGGGTAAAATCAGCCACGCGGACGAAGTCGGGGCACTTCGCTAGTATTATTATAATTGTATTCCTACAATACCATCCGAAAACCTACTTTATATATATATGTACATGAAACTGTTATTGTACTTCGTGAGGCATACAAAAGGTCTTGTATTACGCCTCACTGTCAGCGGGTAAGCAGATATGACAGGTCAGATAAGACTCGGACAGGCGGGTTCAAGATACTGTCAGCCTGTCCGGTTTTGTCTTTTGTTGATATGTAGAATTGTTTTTCTTTTTGGGGAATTTTGTTGTTTTGTTGGTGCTTTATTTGGGTGAAGTTTAGGGTCGTTTGTGTAAGGTTTCTATATTTATTTGTAAAGGATTGACGATACTGGAGGCTTAATGTAATGCGATAGTATACCTTAGTTTGGTTATAACGCTTGATTTTGTGTAGTGTCTTAAAATGGAATTATTACGTTAATAGTGTGATGTATTCAAAAAGTATAAAGACTGTGATCTTCTGGTTTGAGCAGAAAAAAAAAACTAACATGCTTTCTTTTCTATTTTTTATATGAGCGTAAGTATTTCTGCCAAAACGAGTCAGCCCAATTGCGTTCAACTAATTCAATTACTCAGATGAATTACTATCTAACAATAACAGTTCAAAATACATCCAAAACAGATTTAAAATTAATCACCGTTAAGGGTCCAAAATCATAACAATTCTTTAGAAAAATAAGAGAAAAAATTGATGTGTATTGTGATCCGTTTTCGATAGAAATAAAAAAAACACTAAACAAAAGCATTTATCAACCCCATTTCTGGCATATCTGCCACAACTTTCCCCCCGTTCCTCATTCAACTTAACCTTAAAAGTAAGCCATTATTCATAGAGTCACTATAATTTATTGCAACAACAAACTATCACAGTGTTCTTCAAGAAACTTTGATCACAAACACAAGCTATTATGACTAAGTTAACTTCTTTGTGTATATTTCTACTGACTCGATTTAACTCACGATGCCTAACTTAAAGGGGAACTAAGTTAGTTGCTTAGGCAAGCTTGCTAATTGTTACGTTTGCTGCGAAAATTGTTGGTTGAAGATTTAGAAGTTGAAACGTATTTTTTTGTTGGGTCGGCTTTGAAATTGTTTTTCGTGGATACGTTGTTGATTAAGTATGTGTATTTCTTGAATTATGATATCACAAGCGGAACAAAAAATTGGTTCTTTTTATTTTTTATTTCTCTAGCCCATGCTCTTCCACTGCTGGGCAAAGGGCTCCACTAAGTTTTTTCAAGACACTCTTTTCCTGCTCCTTTTCAAACTAGGCCTTATAGTATACACCCAGGTAATGTCGCCACCTATTTCTGAGCCGTTCTTTCTAAATAATAGATATTTTATTACTTTAAAGGTGCTCCCTCACCGGGAGCATTCGCGTGTAATGTAACGTTACAGATTTGAGCATTACATCAGTGAAGGAGGAGAACCGAGCATTATCATGGGTATTATTGTAATGTAATGCTCAAAGTCGAATCTATAATGTTACAATACACGTGAATGCTCCCGGTGAGGGAGCACCTTTAGACCATCGGAAATGGCACTGAGGATTTTTTTGTATAACACATTACAACTACAATGGTGTTACTAACGAAGTTATGATACATAAAAAGTCTTTTAAAAAACACATTATTTGTGTATAACTTGCTTAAATATAACGTTTAATATCGCTTAAAACTACCACAGCAAAATTGCAAGAAAACATTCATTACTTACAATTAACCTGCGGTTTTAATATCCTTTCCTATCTACTTCTTTATCCTTCCCCGGATTAAAATGAGCTGCAACAAAATACTTTTAAAACCAAAGGATTTTCTTATTCTCATTACTGCATAGGAAGAACTATCAAAGAGATACCTGAATACAAAGATAGCTTAAGAAAGATAAAGTTAATGAAATCTCTCCATTGCAGCTATTAGATTTAAATCTATTCCTGTTAATAAGATCTAAAAGAGAAGGTATTTTCTGGAATGCATTTTAAATAGTATCAAGACTGTTTGCATTGGAATTTCATGTTGTCTTTTCGTGCTAAAGGAGATGTCTTTTTAACTAAACTTTTTTATGTGGTGTGAAATTCAAGTAGTTTTTTTAAGCTATGTGACTTTGAGCTCTTTATAAAAGTTGAATATGCTTCGACTTGTCAAAAGCAGTGCATTTTTGCACAGATTTTAACAAATTGAAGCATATGCAACCGAGTCAAGTAAAATTCAAAAGACTTGATTTTGACATATCGATGGGTAAATTTGCGCTAAGTTTTGGTTATTCAAGCTTGGTTTTGAACAATTTTATCGTAGAAATTGTAATTAATTAGAAATGGCAAAAAAGTTGCTTATCCGTACGTTTTGTCGGATTATCGAACACGACAACTAATATTTTTTTCCTGGAAGCAAAGAAAAGTTTGTATTACTATAAAGTCTGTACTTGTATCAGTAATTTACCTGCAAGTAAGTAAGCTTTCAGAGACCTACTTCTCTCTCTCTCTCTGCCTAGCCTTTTCCCAACTATGTTGGGGTCGGCTTCCAGTCGAACCGGATGCAGCTGAATATCAAGTATTTTACATGGAGCGACTGCCTATCAGACCTCCGCAACCCAGTAATGGGTAATACGATACTCTTGGTAAGACTGGTTGTCAGACTTTCGGGCTTCTGACTAACAGTAACGACTGTCAAAGATCTACAAATGACAGCCGGGACCAACGGCTTTACGTACTTTCCGAGGCACGGAGGAAACTCGCTATGGTAAATGGTCACCCATCCACAGACCAACCTCGGCAAGCGTGGCTTAACCCAAAGAGAGAGACCTACTTACCAATCAAAATTACACAAAAAATAATCTGAATTCTGTTTTCCTCTTTCTTGTCTTTCGATTCGCTTTTTCGTCGATTCTTATTTTAAAAACCGTGACACACTATTATATCTCGCGATTGTGCCTGCTACCTCACTATACTGGTTTGTTAATAGTCACAAAAGTGAAGGTATAAAAGAAAGTACAGAACTATGAAAGTATTTTATTGTTTAGAGACATGATTGTGTGTCCAGCGCAAATTAATTATAGTCTTGAGCGCTTGTCGTGTATTCACGACACGTTTGGACTAATTTGAGTAGATGACGTTCTTTGATTGTTACATCGTTTCGATGGTAGTACAGTCTATATTTGCTGGAATGGATTGGTAAATAAATATGGAGCACTGGGAAGAATTTGAAGATAGTGTCAATGTAATTTATACCATTATGCAATTTAAAAAGATCAATGCGTTCTAAAAATAACACCAGCCTGTTTTTGTCCCACTGCAGGAGTAAAGGTCTCTTCTCATACAAAAAAGGCACAAGCATTGATAACCATTTTTGCTCAAGGTGAATTGGCGAATTTAGACTTACGTATATCGTATAAACAAAGTCCAAAGGGAACCAATACGCAGGGCGATTAGGCGGCTAACGAATCGGATTGTGAAAAGGTTTTGTTTGTAAACACATAGTTGTCACTATCACAATCTAACAAAGTACCTATCTTGAGATTCCTACAGGAAATAGGTTGGGAGAAGTATGTTGATGATCATAATTATTATGTAAATCGTCGAATTGCCTTGTTTGCCTAGTGTTCCCAAGCGCGACTGCTACGCTAGAGGTCTTGGGTTCGATTCCCAGGCCGAGCAAAGTGTAATCGGGATTTTCTATGTAATTCTCAGTAGAAGCTCGGAGTTACGATTTGTTCCCAGTATTATTATTTTTTTGCCTTCGTACACCTCTGCCTAACCATTCGAGGAGTATAAGCGTGTATGTGTGTATTTTGTAAATACATAGTATTTGTATCACATCCATTTTTTTTACTATAAACCTACCTACTACTTTTACCTCAAAGGTTGACAATATTTATAACATCTCATGCGTCTGTCCGTCAGTATGTCAATTATCAATTGTTACTCGAGAAACTCAGGAAATGCCACATACCTACTGTTTAGCTGACCCACCTTTCTCTTATGCGTACAAAAGACATATTTCTCAATATAATCAAATACATTAACAGATATATTATTTGTCAGTAGTCCGGCAGGCCACCACATAAAGCATTAAGATAACATACAAAGCTAATTGATGAGATTCAATAGAAAACAATAACGCACCATCATTATCTTGATTTATACAGAGTACATACTGTTCACCAATGAGTATTATTTAGACAAGCTTTATAATCCTACTAATATTATAAATGCGAAAGTTTGTAAGGATGTTTGTTACTCTTCCACGCTGAAACGGCTGAACGGATCTGGATAAAATTTGGCAAAGAGATAGATTGTAGTGTGGAAATTATTATATACACTACATTCTATCTCTTTGCCATACATAGGATACTTTTCATCCCGAAAAAATGTACAGTTCCCATGGGATAGTACAATATACTAAATTTAACGTGAACGAAGTCGAGGGCTGAAGCTAATATAGAATAAGTTTGCTGGAATTTACTTAGTACACCATTCCGTTCGTTGTCCTTATTAGAGAGGTCGTTCTTTTCGAACGCTCTACTTAAACATTATGCTAAAACTGCCTTCATTGCTTGCCAGAAATTCGAATTTCCAATTATATTGATTTTTGTTGGAGCACATAATAATACTGGCCCATATTTTTTTATCCCACTGCTGGATAAAAGACTCTTCTAGTAAAGAGAAGGCACGAGCATTGATCACACACTCACAATTTAAACTTTATTTAAAATTGAATCTGTCGGGACGCATCGTCAATTCTGCTCGTAAACTGGTAAAATGTATGACCGCAGATCAGTTGGAAAAAAATTGCCATCATTACTATTGGAAAACGAAATATAAAGCTTGTATTATAAATACTCAAACATTTCGCTAGTAAATCACGCACAATCAATAGTAGGACGAAAGGTTATCTGTGTAGGAGCCTGCGATTATCTAAACGATTTCACTGACTAATGTATCTGACGCTACTGTGGTCCAATCCAATTTGTTCTCAACTTTGAAGATAAAAGTTATTGGTTTTTTTCTTAAGTATTCTTGATAGATTTTTACGACATTTAGGCGATTGGCACACTGCATCAAGGAGCGTGGCGCGGGAGTGCGTATTCTTACGTTGTTTGCAAGTATCTGTGTTTGTATAAAAAAAAAACACGCGCAGACCAACACACTGAGAACGCGTTCACGCGCAATGTTGCAGATCACTAAAGTTCCGTCAGTGTGCCAATCGCCTTAAGGATCATAGTAAGTAGTATTGTCCCTACAGTATGATTATGTAAATCTTGTATGAATCTTTCAATTAAGTGTTTAAATGCCTCGGTAGCCCAGTGGTCCTAAGCGCGCCAGCTACGCTAGAGGTCTTGGGTTAGATTTCTAGGTCGGACAAAAAGTGTTTTTGAGTTTTTCTATGAAATTCTCATTAGCAGCTTGTAGTTAGGATTTGTGCCCGGTTAATAGCAACAGGCTCGCCCCCTACTATTACATGACGTGATCTAAACCGGCGAACTGTGAGTCTAAATGGGTACAATTCTGTATAACCCTCCAGGGAATAAAGGCGTGAATGGTATGTTATGTATATTCACTCGAACAATATTTTATTCGATAAATTGTAAATAGCGATATTTTAATTCAATATATCGCAAAGTATTACCTACGATATAATTATATCGATTTATAAATATAAATATATGTTTTCACATACTTTATGCTCCAGAATGAAAACACATCAGCTATGGCGTGATAGAAAATCTGCATCACCAATACTAACATACGTATAGACACACACACACACTTTCACAATGTGTTTTATAAATCTAGCACGTGATCTGTGATCGTAGAACACAATTGGCGAAGTTTTTATTGAAATGTCCTCCCGTGTGTATCGTGTGCACTTTGGTACTCTAACCGTGGAAAATGTTCTAGTGAATAAGTGTTTTGAATCTAAGTTTATTATTGTATTAAAATGTGTTTTATTTGTGAATATATTCAAATGACAAACAGAGTGGAATTCCAGTAAGTTAAAACAACGATAACTTTTTAATCTCAGTCTCTGTATGTCAAAAATACCTCTTAATTGCTCACATTTTTGTAATATTTTTTAACTTTGATTGTCTGGTCGTGTGCAGTAGATACCTAGAAGTACTACCACCTACCATCATACCTGTTTCTGTCGTAAAGCAGCGTTGCTGTGTTCCGGTGTAATTACGTGCACATGAGGCATTCCAACGTTTTTGTTCTGGGTTCACAACACATTTGCAAGGCCTCTGGTATTGCAGATGTCTATAGGCAGCGGTGACCACTTAACATCAGGTGGGCCGTCGGCTTGTTTGCTATCCAATGATATTTAAAACATTTTAGTCATCATCATATCTGCCGCAGGACGTCCACAGCTGGACATAGGCCCCCTCCATAGATTTACAAAAGGACTGTTTCGAAGCGGCCTGCATCTAGCGTCTTCCTCCAGTCTTTAGTAAATTTCAGTATGTTATTTCAGTGTGGACTTGTAAATGAAACCTAGAATCTAGATTTTTCAGCTAAAGTGTGTGCTCAAAGGTAATGATGATTTTTCGTTTTTGTCACTTTTATTGTTATCTACTTTTGTGTCCAAACATTGTACATTATTAACAATAATGACGTCATTAGGTCATTCATCTGTACGTATAGTCATTTTGTTTCATGACTCATGTGTCTATTATATGACTCGTGTTTGCTTGTGACTTTGTCTGCGTATACATTAGAATCAAGTATAAGTCTTAAATTATTCCACGGGGTCCACAAAACCGGGATTCAAATTTACCTAAGTGTAAAGCTAGATCAATAAAGCTGTTAGCGTGCCAAAGTTTTGCTGATTCCGTTCAGTCGTTTTAGAGAGAAAGAGTAACAAACATCCATCCATACGTCTATCCTCATAAACTTTCGCATTTATAATATAAGTAGGAAGTGGGACGTACTAGCTTTTTCCCGCGTTAATTTAGGTTATCACGGACGGATTAAAAAGTACCCCATATCCTTATCCAGACCCTAAGCTACTTCCTTGTCGAATTCCATTACGATTGGTGCAGTAGTTTTGCAGTGATGAAGTAACAGACAGACAGGCAGAGTTATTTTCGCAGTTATAATATTAGTGTGGATGTAGTTTGATTGTTCTGATAATGAGATCACGAGTTCAAGGGAGTTTATTGTCTGTTATTAACTTTTGGACTTCATGTGTAGCTACATTATTGGTAAATAGACTCCATGATTTATTTTTTTCAGAGTTGCGTTGAGAGTTGAGTGAATGTCAAATTATTAACTTAAATTAGACCTTTGACCTGTGGGTGTACATTGGTACACCTCTGCCTAACCCTTCGGGGAATACCGGCGTGATTGTATGTTGTTTTAATTATACCTTTAAATGGCTCTTTTGAACGTTATTTACAGAAAAAAAATTAATCTAGACGAATTGAAACTTCATACTTACTCTTTTGAAATAAACTTAGGCATCCCTGTATGCCAAGGTTTTTTTACTATGTTCGGTTAATGATTTTTATTCGCTGCGTAATACTATTGCAATATTATGTTAAATAGATGTGTGAGACATTACCATATAAGAACCTTTTGACTTTACCAAAATGAATAGGAAAAATAGTCGTGGTTTTTCGAACGAAAAATTTATTCACACGCGCTTGACAGTCACATAATTTTTTCATTTCTGAATTCGGAGGATAGTGTATCATAATAAAGAGGTTGAATAAATAAACAATGGTACCTACTGTAATTAGGCTGAATAAATAAACAATAGTACTGTTAGTAAATCTCTTTTTATTTAAAACCAAACGCTAAGGATAATCAAATACAGTGTGAAACAAAAAACTAAATTTTTAATTCTCAATTTTGAATTTGAATATTACATAACAAACAAGAAAAAATCAAATCAGAATCATCCAGGGATGTGTGGTATTAATGTCCTACCACCATTTCTTAAAACAGTACGATTATAATATTACTTTGCCTTGCTCACTGTTCGATTTTCAACTCTCGTCTCACCGTGTAAAGTTTAAAATCCAACAGCAGAATTTACAAAATAATAATAAAATAATATTGTTTGATGAGAATGTAGTAGGCCCCCTGTTAATTATTTAAAGTGAAGGTGTGTAAACAGTAGTTATAGTTTATTTCCTGCCTTGACCACCTGCACCTCCTGACGATCCTCCGCCACCGTTAGCACCAGCTGCAAACAATATAATGATATTATTCTCCCGGCACAATTTGGCACACATGTTTGGTTTTGGTGACAATGTATGATAAATCAAGTGACGTCACTCTAAGCTCAATAAGTAAGTAAATCCTGTGATATGGGTATCAAATGACAGGAAACAATGGAATTAGGTACCTACATGTAGTTCCTTCGTTCGTCTTGGGTTCGATTCCCAGGTCGAGCAAAGTGTTATTGGATTTTTCTATAAAATTTTCTGTAGCAGCTCGGAGTTAAGATTTACCAAAACATACCGGCGAACTGTGGGCGTACATTGGTACACCTCTGCCTATCCCGTCGAGGAATACAAGCCAAGATGGTATTTGTATGTGTGTGTAAAAAATATATGGCTGACGTACCTCCTCCACCTGCACCGGCATTTGCTCCGAAACCTGAAAATATAATATATGGAGTTAGTGCAAATTTATTCTGAGACTTCGCTGTCCGTCTGTCTGTCTGTTTCTCTGTCTGCCTGTCCGTTTGTCACAAGGCATCATGTTATCATGAGATAACTATTTGATTATTTGTGAAAA
Organism: Caradrina clavipalpis; assembly: GCA_932526535.1. Lineage (NCBI taxonomy): Eukaryota > Metazoa > Arthropoda > Insecta > Lepidoptera > Noctuidae > Caradrina > Caradrina clavipalpis. The sequence goes on along the minus strand of OW052099.1, from coordinate 4,424,481 downwards.
TTTCAGCTGTCTAACTATCGCGGTTCATGAACTATGATAGTTAGATGGCTGAAATTTTCACAGATGATGTATTTCTGTTGCCGCTATAACAACAAATATATACTAAAAACCAGAATAAAATAAACATTTAGTGGGGCTCCCATACAACAAACGTGTTGTTTTGTTTGCCGTTTTTATAGGTAATGATACGGAACCCTTCGTGCGCGAGTCCGACTCGCGCTTGGCAGATTATTTAAAATCTAATATTTAATAAATAGCATCTTAACTCGCCACTACCTTTGGTTGACTGGTAGAGATTGCCTTGTTTTTTTAAGGGTCAGACCCCGGCCTTCGTTTTAACCTTTTGAAAGCTATAGCGTAAACGCATCGGCGTGGCGCCACTGCTACGCCAAGCCACAAATTCAGCGCATTTCGTTTAACAATTTTTGATTCTTGTTTTCTCTAGTGAAATGTAAGTAATTAATATATATTTGTGCTATTTTAAAATATTTCATTAATGTAGTTTTAAATAATAGGCAAAATAAACACAGCTAACTTAATTTAGTACATTTTTAAGTACGTAAAAATTTCGTTTTCTTGTCGGCTGTAGACGACCGTGGCTTGTTTGGCACGTTTTCGTTTGTCGGCTATATCCGACTATGGCGTTCAAAAAATTAAAACGCACCGCCCTTGTTGTTCAATTATTTTAATTTTTCCCGGACTTGTCCGGGACCGATGAAGTGTCAGACTCTTACTGACTAAAACCCATCCGTGTTCCTTCTAATGCCCTTTGCGGTAATTCTTCGTGACAGGTAGTACAGAATGCCTAAGGCACATCTGCCTGTGTATAATTAGTTGCATAAGTTTAAAGAAATAAATAAAGTCTTGCGTTAGTTAGTTTAAACGTTATAAGTGCGTTTCCATAATTACCCATACCCGCGCCCGCGCCCGCGCCCGCCTGACCGTCGGCGCCGCCGCCTCCGCCTTGCTGCATGCTCTGAAATACAAGGATACATTATTTAATTCCTTATTATACATTATTTTTTTCTTTAATTTATATTAACATAACATTATCTACAGCCTTAAAATAAAAAAAAAACTAAATAATAATAATAAAAAGGAGACTAAAACTAAAGAAAGGGCTTCAAAAAATTCCTCCGCATCGCCGACAACCAGAAAAGTGCCCAAAAGACTGGCGGCATTGCCACGTTGGTTGGCAATGTTGATCCTCTGGAAAAGGTAAAAGCCAGCCTTTGGGTTACGAGAAGCGTCAACCAACCATAACATAACATACAATCATGCCTGAAGAACCAATGTATGCCTATAGTTCGCCGTTATGTTTAGGTCCCATGTAATAAGGGGCGCGCCTATTTCCAATAAACGGGCACAAATCCTAACTTCGAGCTGCTAGGTACTAAGAATTTCATAGAAAAATCCATTAACATAATATGCTCTACCTGGGAATCTAACCCAAGACTTCTAGCGTAGCAGTCGCGCTTAAGACCACTATCTACACCACCAGAAGTCACCAAGACCAGACAGGCTGACGAGGCAGACAATTATGTTATATTATTAAGGCCCTATTGTAAGTACATAAGACAAAAACTCATCACGGCAACAAAAAAGGCTCAAAGTAGCGATGCAAGTTGTATCGAATAACCACAAAGATCAAGAAATTTTTACATCTTCATTAAATTGAGAAAAAAAAAAAATACACGGCTCAATGGAATAATATAAAGACAAATCTTTAGTTCATGAAAATCGCTATAATATTATTACATAAAATTATATAGTTTACGCTCAAAATTCTGAGATCTACGAGACAAATATATTTTTTTATGCGCTCATTTGCGTTTTTTAACATTATACTCCTTTATTTTCATGAAATATTAATAATAAGTATTTACCCTGAACCCTTGGCAATACACAAAATTTTCAAGCTGTAATATGTACCATTACGCCAGATTATGTGAAAAAAAAATGTTTTTGGTGTCCTGTGTTTGGATAGCCCCTTAAAAGAATTAATATACTATATATTACTGAAAAGAAGAGGTAGTAGAAGAATGTTTCTTTTTTATTATTTTAAAAACAAAAGATAAGAAAAATCATGTCTACTTACGTTTCCGACCAGCATCACGACCACCAAAAGTATGAGGATATTCTTGAACATGTTGATTTGAAGTCAGCTAACCGTTTAGTTCAAAGGGTCACTTCAATTTGATCCAAGACCAGGGCCGCATGCTTTTATAGGTGCTCTTCTCGACTATTATCAGAAATTTCAGTTAATTATGATGGCAAAATGATTGTCATTTTGCATAAAAGTGGCTATTTTATTACAAGGACACAATAATTTTAGACTAATGTTTTCTTGTGACTTCTCTTTTTAACCGACTTCAAAAAAAGGAGGAGGTTATCAATTCGACTGTATTTACAAGGGGTACACAGATGTAGCAGTATTTGAAAATTTCTCATCCAAGTAAACGAAATCGCATATTCTGCTTTCTTATAGTCATAAGAAAGCAGAATATGCGATTTCGTTTACAAAGTTTAAAAAGTCTTTTAGTGGTGTCTTGTTAATTTACATAACATGACAGTTTCTTCATGGATTTGGATGACAGGAACTTGATACTAAAAAGCGAGAAATAAAAAGTCGGCGGCTTTGGTTCTGTTTGTTTTTTTTTTGTATTGCCACCGACTTCCAAAGCTAAAGTTATTTTTCTCTTTTTAGTTTTTGAAGGCGGTTGTCATTTTTGTAAAAAGTTATTTTGAAGTACAGTATGTACCTGCCAGTATACATATATCTACTACATTATAATTTTGAATCCAGTGTAAGGTACGTATATGCATACGTACTTTATACTGGAATTGGCTGCGCCGGTTTTTTTTTCGGATGGGGAATCAACAAATGACTTCTCCCGTCATTAGTGTCAGACTTTTACTGACTAAAACCCATCGATGTTCCTTTTGCGCGGTATCTCATTCGAACTACCCGCAGCGTAGTAGTGCGGAGTGCATGCAACAGTACCGGGATTGGGGTATTTTAAGTTTAGTTATAAAATTTCGCAAAAAACATCATAAGAAGTTGGATTTTTGACCTTCAATATCCCCGTAAGCAGGTTTCCATGTTTGGCCGACAGCAATAAATATGGATAATAGGGCAAATTTTCCTCCTTCTACGTCCTTAAGAGTCTTTTTGACGGTTATACTTAAAAAAACATACATACAAATGTAATCTCACGCCTTTCTCCCATGGGGGTAGGCAGAAAACACAGAACGCCACCTACTACGACCTATATACTCCTTTTGCCTCGTATTCATTCATAAATCAGGTCATAAAAAAGAAAATCTAATAAAAGTACATGTGGACAGACAATATTTTTTCTGTGTAGAGATTCTATTTGTATAATATTTAACAACTAAACGATTATCGCTTCCTCACCTATCGTATAATTTCAGCGCACAAATTGTTTACACAATCATTTTATGTGCAAAAACAAATTATAGCTATTGCGTCGTATTTTTTCATTTGTATTGAAAACTCAGATAATAATGCAGCAAATTGTAGGATCAGTGACACCTGAATGTTATTTACTTTACAAAAATATATACGCAATTCATATTTAAGTATTGTCAAAAAAAATGAGAGCCAGTTTTGACACACGCTAAAATTTTCGTCACTATCGTAGGTGCGTTTACAAACATGTAAACTTACATACACAAACAGTCTGACCAGAACAATTATCTGGGAATTATCAGGAATCAAACTCGCGCCACGCAGCACAGCAGCCAATGCTCAGAGACTGCACGAACCGTGCTGTCAAAATCGACAAGACACAGTGAACAAGAAATGATTGCTCATTCTTTTTCGTAAAAAAGGGGCAAGATGAATAATTATAAACCCATGTTTCCTTACTATGTTTTCCTTTACCTATGCTAGAGATGTAAACCTGGATGACTTGAATAAGACATGTTGCTATACTCATGCACACGCTTTTTTTTTTTTTTTTAAAGGCGGGAAATCATCAAATAACTTCCCGCGCCCTCGCCCCCGGGGGCGCGGTATCTCTTTCGAACAACCCGCAGCGCTCATGCACACGCTACCTCGTAGATTCACCACTGATCTATGGCATCACTAAGGTAATTTGATCTTTTTATAATTAAGTAAAAGTAAAAAAGGCAGGCAATTAGCTCGCCCCCTATTACATGGAACCTAAATATACCAGCGAACTGTGGGTGTTCATTGGTACACCTCTGCCTAACCCTTCGGGGAATACAAGCGTGATGGTATGGTAAAAGTAAAGACGAATTGAGAACCTCCTCCTTTTTTGAAGTCGGTTAAAAACGAAAACAAAAATGTAACTGTTTATGTACTTGTCTTTATTTAAAACAAAATGGTAAGGAAATCAGTAGTTATAAAAATACAATAAATATGAAAAACATTGTAATTCCGGAAAAAATGGAGACGGTTCTTTACATTTTATGAGACTGAACATTAAAACAAAACTATAGTAAAAACTTAGTCCGAATACAGTAATAAACGTACAGTATTGTTTATTTTTGAACTGAAAATGTGTAAACTGTAGTAAAAGTTCATTTGCCGCTACTCTGACCGCTTTGTCCAGCGGCACCGTTAGCTCCACCTGTTTACAAAAATAGATTAATAATATTTCCTGACAGAATTTTGTCCACGATCTCAATGGAGAATAGTCAAATACTTTATTTTATTAGGCAATCAAGCCGACGGACGGCCCACCTGATGTTAAGTAGTCACAGCTGCCTAAGACATCTGCAAAACCAGAGGTATTGCAAATGCGATGCCATCCTAGAGACAAAGTTGGAATGTCTCATGTGCCTGGTAATTACACTGGCACTCATACAAAAAATATAGGATCAAAGGGCGGTGTAATTACAGGCACATGACACAATTCCACTATTCTTTCTGGGATGGCAACGCATTTGCAAGACCTCTGGTATTGCAAATGTCTATAGGTAGTAGTGGTAGTAGTTTTAGCAGTAGTAGAGGTCTTTATGAAGGAGCTCATCCGGGGAAATACTACCACCATACCTATTTCTGCCGCAAAACACAGTTGCTGTATTCCGATTTGAGGGTTATGGGTGCCGGTGTAGTTACAGGCATATAAGACACCGTGTCGACGGCGCGTTCGTGATCCACGCGCGCCTCAATGAGATGTCAGCAAAATTGGATGGGGCCACTGAGGGCCGATGCCTGCCGGGGCTGCGGGTTGTTCGAAAGAGATACCGCGCCCCCGGAACGCAAAGGGCACATGAAGGAACATAGACGGGTTTTAGTCAGTAAAAGTCTGACACTCCCTCCCGCCCCGCCCAGGGCGGGGGAAGTTATTTGATGATTACCCGTCTATAAAAAAAAAAAAGGCACATAAGACATTTTAACTATTGTTTCTGGAATGGCAGGCAACGCGTTTGGAAGACCTGGTATTGCAAATGTGACCACTTATCATCACGTGGGCCGTCGAATTGTGCACCATCCAACGATACATAAAAATTAAAAAATATGTTGACATACCTCCTGCACTGGCTCCCACATTATAGTTGGCACCTACTCCAAAACCTGGAATGAAATGATGAGTCAGAATTCGAAGGCTTACTTGTTAGTGAAATAAATGTAAAATAAAACATATACAATCACGCCTGTATTCCCCGAAGGGTTAGGCAGAGGTGTACCAATGTACACCCATAGTTCGCCGTTATATTTAGGTCCCATGCAATAGGGGGCGAGCCTATTGTTAAAACATATTACAATTATATTATATACTAGCTTTTGCCCGCGGCTTCGCTCGCGTTAAGAAGTATTATCTTTCATCCCCTATTTTATCTCCTTAGGGGTAGAATTTATCAAAATCCTTTCTTAGCGGATGCCTACGTCATAACATCTACTTGCATACCAAATTTCAGCCCGATCCGTCCAGTGGTTTGGGCTGTGCGTAGATAGATCACTATGTCAATCAGTCAGTCAGTCAGTCACCTTTGAGTTATATATTTTTAGATTGAATTTAAAGCTTTCCAAAATTACTTATACCCATACTTGCGCCGGCGCCGGCGCCAGCAGTGCCGCTGGCGCCCCCTCCTTGCTGGTAGCTCTGTAAAAGAATACATGAATGAAATTGGTAACATCTATACTAATATTATAAAGCTAAAGAGTTTGTTTGTTTGAACGCGCTAATCTCAGGGACTACTGGTTGGAATTGGAAAATTCTTTTAGTGTTGGATAGTTCATTTCTTGAGGAAGGCTATAGGCTATGTAACATCACGCTACGACCAACAGGTGCTGAGCAGCGAGGGTGAAACCGCGGGGAACAGCTAGTAATTTTATAACTCACTAGCGAACTATCCGCGACTTCGTCCTCGTGGGTTATTTCACCCGCTTTAGTTACGTCTTTGGTTGTTGGTCTGCTCCTCTCGTGGCGTGATGTTATATAACCTATAGCTTTATTCGATAAATGGACTATCCAACACAAAAAGATTTTCCAATTCGAACCAGCCCCTGTAGCCATGTAACAAACGATAAACGCAAACGCTGAGTAGGTATGCTTTAATAGATCTTCAACTTTATGTGCTTCGTTTTAAGTTGAAGATCTAATGAAGATTGCATAGCGTTTTCGTTCTTTCCAGTCGCTAACGCTTAGAAATCTTTAATAGATTTTCAACTTAAGGCTCTGGGGTATTAAGTTGAAAATCTATTGGTACCTACCGAGCGTTTACGATTATCGTTTGCGACTTGGCTAGGGGGGCTGTACTTCTTGCGATTAGCGCATTCACCCAAACAAACAGCTTTATAATATTAGTCATGTTATAGTATAGAATGTACTTACATTTCCGACCAGCATCACGACTACCAAAAGTATGAGGATATTCTTGAACATGTTGATTTGAAGTCAGCTAACCGTTTAGTTCAAAGGGTCTCTTCAATTTGATCCAAGACCAGGGCCGCATGCTTTTATAGGCGCACATCTCGACCATCATCAGATTTTTTTTAGTAAATTATGGCTGCTAAATGTTTATCGTTATGCACAAAAGAGACTATTTTGCTACAAGGGCGTAATAATTTGACACTAATATTTGCTTGCGGCTCCGATTCTTTTGAGGTATAGTATACTATAGTTTGAAAGCTAATGGGTGCCGGTGTGATTATAAGCACATGAGACATTTTATCTTTGTCTTAAGGATAGCGAAGCCTCTGGTGTTAGCAGGTATTTATAGACGGCGGTGACCATTTAACATCAGGGGGGCTTGTCTGCCATCCAATAAAATTTAAAAAAAAGAAGCCAAAACCTGGTTGATTCATCTTGCTCTTTAAAAATTAAGCCAATTGTACCATGTGTTTGTTTTCTTTCATCATTATCATCATCATCATCATATCAGCCGCAGGAAATCTATTGCTGGACAAAGGCCTTCCCCATAGATTTCCAAAAGGTCCTATTTCTTCTCTTTATTATGGCAAAATTGCCTGTCAAACGGTGGATCAACAAAAAAAAGTAGATTTTTGTAGAAGCACTCAACAACATAATAGTAAAAAAATGACATGTAGACAGACAATATTTTTTCTGTGTAAAGAAACTATTCATAATATTTAACTACTAAACGATTGTCGCTTCCTCACCTGTCATATAATTTCAGCACACAAATAGTTGACGCGATCATTTTATCTACAAAAACATATTATGCTATTGCGTCGTTTTTTTTTTCATTTGTATTGAATACACAAATAATTATGGAAACAAATTTTATTGTAAGGGACAAAAAATATTGTGTACCTACTTGACGTAAATATTTATAGGCTTTATTTTTATGTACTGTTAAAATTAAATATTATAATGTAAAACTTAAAATCTTAAATATAGGTTTAGATTAAAGTTTTACAATGTATAATTTACATAGAAAAATTATAAAATTAATAAAATTATAAGGAACTAGTCTGCCCGCGACTTCGTCCGCGTGGTTTTTTCATTCGCATTAAGTTACGTCTTTGGTTACTGCTTCGCCCCTGTGTGTCATAGCGTACTGTTATATAGCCTGTACTATTCCTCATGAATCTGGCTATCATAGACATACATATTTTTTCGAATCTGAATGGCTGTTCCAGAGCTTACCGCGTTTAAACAAACAAAAACTCTTCAACTTTATAAAACTAAATATACATTACATACATAATGCACTGTTATTATTAACTTCTGTATTGCAATCAAAACATTTCCAAGGCGCCAATGCAATTTTCTTCTCTTCAAACACGCCATAATTTAGATGAAAACGATAGACTAGAAAATTAGATGGTGTTTACTTCAATCAAGTCATGAATAAGCTTGATTAGAGCCATTCATCTAGTGTTCCAAGTACTTAACCAATTCTCTTATTTTTTTTTACTGAATCCTTGGAAATGATGTTATCATCATCGTTTGTTTGTTATTTCAAAAGGTTTAAGCAGAGAGATCCCTCAGGTATGAATATTGCGCGCCTCTGGCCGCCGAAGATTGTCGAAGGCACCCGAATAGTTACCGAACGTCATTTTTGAGTGAATACTGAAAACTGGCGCTGTGTTGTAGTCCAACAATTATTTCGAACTGGTGTACCACTCTTAATTTTTTTTCGAAATAGCGCGTATCGCAATAACCTCATTCGAATCTTCATATCACTCCCATATTATTTTTATAATTATGCCATATTGTAATATGTATAAGTGTTACATGTCTATCTGTGTGTCTGTACGTGGCCTCGCAGCTGCCAAACGGCTGAACCGATTTTGATTTAATTGAAAGCTAACTTGATCGAGAGTGTTCTTTGCTGTGTTGCAAGGAAGTCAAGTTTAGTCGCATGAAGATTATCCTCACTTTACTAATTGTTTAATGGGTGTAAGCATCTTCCAATGGTGTGATCGAGTATTTTAAGTGTCGGGGGTATTTTAAATAGTTTCTGTCGTTGTAGTATTACTGACAATATTAAAAATTATAAACCCACATGAGCAACCTTCGTAATTAACAGTCACCCAAGCAACATGGAACATAAAAAAAAAACTAAATGCTTTTTTTTTAATCCTCGCTCAAAGGACCGGACTACCGCCTTGCCACTCATGGAACATGTATATGTATGAATTCTCTACATATTTTATATTCTTACGAAAGTTTTTGGCCCTTACACCCGTTTGTCCTTTCTCTGAGAGCTATTAACTCCCACCAAAGGCTCTGTAATGGTCTTGGAGGGCATTAGTGACCCCGCTGTGCTAAGGACCTTCAGCGTTTTGGCCCTCCCGGAGTGCTTCCGGCGGAGGCACTATGACGTCATATCCGCCCTCTTAAATTGCTTTTAATAATTTATTTGTTTTTGATGAAAACTTTTTGGAATATTGCCAATAAGTGATTGACTTCTTCTTCTTTTAGAATCGGTATTAGGTAAATTCTTTGTTTTTTTTTTATATTACTTGGCCTCAGTACGTGACCTCGTTTACCGAGGCATCAGTGGCATCTTTTATATCCCCCAACTGCAGTTGTACAGTCTGGTTGGGAGCTCCGCATTCGCACTGTGATTGACTGATTTAGGAAAAAAGGGCAATTATGAACAAGAACACGGGGTAAGAATTTTAAAATAGGTTCTCCAGTTTCTAAATAAATAGTTCGAGACAAAAAATTGTTCACTAATATTCACATCTTTTGCCTCTAAACCCTCGATTAACATAACATTTCTTCACCCAAAACTTTCAAACAAATACATCCAAACTCAAAACACGCAACTGGCGTACAAACTTCGATTCAAAAAACTAACCGGGAATAAGACTTTCCATAACAAACCGCAAAAGGTCAAACTATCCAACCATTGTATCCAAGAAATAAAATATACCATATTTACGTAGACTATTTGGATTCTCACGCCATTTCTTCAAATGCAATCCGATCCCAGTATAAACTTTTTATTTCTCATGGAACCCTTTGGTACATCGTTCGAAGGGAATAAGCATATACAGAACCTAATATACAATTTAAATTGTGTCCCAAACTCGTAAATGGGAGGTCTCGGGTTTACATAAACCCTTTAGTTTTTACAGCCCTCAATATTTTGGCCCTAAATAAGTTTTGCGATATGGTTTTGATGAGCGAGTTACATTATATTGTGGGTTGTTTGGTGGTTATGGTATGTTGTCCGTTGTTGGGTGTTGTTGGTGTGTGTTGTTGGGGAATGGAAGAGACAGACAGACAATATTGTCGTACTGTCGTTGCCTTGCCGAGCTCACTGATGGTTTACTGGATATTTATAAAATAATTTATTTATTTTTTATAAAGAGATACAGTTTGTTTTTATTTCTCTTTATTTGTACTAGGTAAACTCTAGAAGTTGGTCTGCGTACAAAAATCTTTTAGTGATAGAAAAGCAACGTAATGCTGAGTGTCATAGGTTAGTATTCTACGGTACGACTACTTGTCTTTCACGCGGAACATATCGTATGCAGAAACTACTTATTCATATAGATATCATCTCATAAACTTAAGATCATTTTGTGCCTGTGTTTCATCTTGACCTAATCCACATTTTAGTCAAGTAACCTTAAGATACTAACTCGCGGTTTGTCTATTAGCCAAGCGCGCATAAACTGCTGTGTTTTTATTTTATTTTTGACTTTTGTGACAATCGGCGATAAAAATAGTAGACATTCATAAGTAGTAGTATCTTGCTTATGTCGTATATTTGTAAAATTATCGCATTTGCAATGTGCACATGTCCCTCTGTCCCCGATTGATCTGCGTCTATGAAGTATGTCGTTGATTGATCAATTGCTAACATTGACCTTGTGTGAACTCTGCTTCTAGTGATTGCTTGGCAATAGGGTTCAAGGTTTTATTGACTGATGTTATTATACTAATAAGAATACAAGCATTCTTGGAGTCGTTAACGATAGTTATGTACTCGGAGACGTCAGTTTTAATTGAGAATGATGCGTCATTCACAAATTAATGAGTTGAAAAGCAATAAACTATTTTTGCACCTTTTAATATTAAATTAATTAATAAATAATACCAGTGTATTATTGTTCTATTGCAGGGCAAATGGCTCTTCTCTCACAGGGAAGCCATGAGGACCTTTTACGTTTATAAACAGACTTATACATTTATTTTGTTTCTTCATTTTTCATAGTTGGACCCGTGATACAAGTACATAGTTCAAACTCATCAATACTTCTTGTAACAAACAAAGTTGTTTGTAGTCATGGGTACTTCGTACTGAAAGATGACAGGTGAATGAAAAGTAACCCTGTACATATAAAGATTAGGTCGTCATTTATGTGTGTTTCTAAAACATTCTCAAAGCGTTTACAGTTCACAAATTCCTCTGAATCCCTTTATATTTGCCTCAAGCATTCTGTCTGTCTCCCAACTTTTGTAGCACAATGAGAAACATGTTCCAACATTTACAAACCAGAAATAAATGTGAATACTGTAAATCCGCAAGGGCGTAAGAGAACTTAATAATTACAGTAACAACACAACTTCACCAATGTTAGTCTAGAATAATTAAAATATTGTACTTGTATATGAAGGGAAACACCGGCTTCTTGCGCTGAATAATTGTGTGGTACAAGATGAAGCCGATCGCGGCATTAAGTGCTCTTGTGGATTCTATGGACATAATTTTGACCAGGCTTTATGGTCCATTTTGCAATGATAAAATATGCTATATTTACCTACGCGAATATTATAAATCATTTAGCTTTATAATATTCGCGTAATATTAGTTTCTCTGATCGTGCTACTACTCTGATTTTGAAAATACTTTGCCAAATAAGAGGCTATGTTATTCTTGAGCTATATAGGCAAAATTTATTATTAAAAAATTAAGCAACCGCAAGAAAATTCACTTGTACGAAGTAACGGGCAAAAGCAAGTTTGAAATATTAAATTCTGTTATTATAAATCATGTGCAGTAGCAGAAATCGAAAATTCACTCGTATGTAGTAGCAAGCAAAAGTGAGTTATGTATTTAGTTGCTATGTATTTCCATTACATAGCAACTACAGTACCAGATATCTCTTTGTAATTCAATTTACTCCGTTAAAATTCGCTTAAACGATTCATCGTCTTAGCCGGCAGGTAAACTCACGTCTTCTTTCCCTTAGACCTCCATAGAAAGGGTAATCCTGGGCCCTTTCGCAAACTTTGTCAACTGCTACCCAGGGAGCGATAGCCAGAGTTCAGTAATTTTAACTAATGACACTTCGTGAACGCTCGCCAGAGCCTGGTTTAGGCCGAAATTTGGTGCCACTAGATAAAGGATTCCTTCTTCGGTCCCAGATTTGAGAAATTACTCTTTGTGAAGACTTGGCTGCAACTCTTAATGAAATGTGTTGCTTAATGATGAATGTTGTGTGAATTGTATGTTTAGCGAGGTACGGAGCTTCGACTTAATTTTGAGCGCGTTCTGTTTGAACTGGGAACGTGTTTCAGTGCTGATGTGTGTTGGTCTTATTTGAATTTTCGCTAGAATTCTCCTAGTGTAGTTCTCTAAAGTCGCGATTTACCTCAAATTATGTCTGATGCCTTGGTTTTTATCGTTCTGTACCCGAACTGTGAAAGTTTATTTATTTCCACAACATCACTACCAAGTTGCAAACAAACAAGTTGCAAGCAAGTCAAGTTGCGAACGATTACTAAGCTTCCGATTTCCGTCAGTCTGTCTGTCAGCGGGTTCTATCTCATGGATAGGTGGAAAGTTAAAAAAATTACAGAGTGTGTATTGCAATTGCAGCTGTAACAACAAATAATAAAATGAAGTCTTAAATAAAATTAGGGGTATATACAAGAAACGTATCTTTTCGTATGTGATGACAACGACACGCACTTGCCCGTTCTTTAAAAAATCCTAAACGAAATGTTTAAGATTTCTATCCAATTAAATTAATCAAAGCCAAAGAAACTAATATCCCAGCTTGTTCATTTCCATTTCCATCATTTCTAAAGCAATTAAAACATCGTTTGCCAACTTTGTCGATCACAAGAGGTCTCGTTATTCATCGGCCGACATTGACAATATGATAAACTTGTCTAATTTGCATGTAAATAATTGTAACAGATTGAGTCGTCCATTCCAAGGTAAATTGTATTCATTTGTATAATTCGTCCTGTGAAACTCTGGTTGTTATGTAAAATGGGTCTAATTTCGATATTGTTTCGTTTGTAGGTATTAATTTTGGCGATTTAGCTGGTTCCACCTGCAAGACAGGGTTTGTTTATAGGTGTTTTATGGACACTTGAAAACCTTGAGTTTAGTAGATCTTTAAGAATAGTAGTATTTACAAGTTGTTCTCAAATAGAGACCTTCCTACGATTTTAGAACGCTACTAGGTTCAACATACTCACTGAACGACTTCTTGAAAATTCAAAAGCGGTCTAGCTTAATTGAAGTAAATGCTTTGATGTTTTTTGTGTTAATTAAATTGGAAAAAACCCCGGACTGATGATGAAATATGGCAGTAAATTGTGTTGATCACATTTCGGTTGTTGCACCTTATTTTGTGACGAACGGCCATACAGCTAGTGTTATTCTTATTTTCGTGCATGCTTGTGATCTAAAAATTGTTGGAGTAGCCTCTTCCAACATTTGCAAGCGCCTAGAAGTATTCTATTCTGACCTGAGAACCCTTACCTACTTCAACACTTCCTAGGTTGATCTTCAATTAGTTTAATTGCTGGCTACAGAAACTATAGAATGAGCCCGAAATAACATTGAAAAATATACCGACGTTGAACATTTTAAACAGTTGCGATTCAAAACCTTTTGTATTTCTATGACCAGCTGAAACAATGGCTAACTGAAAAAGTCTTATATTTAAAGATCACAACATAAACATTGTCAGTAGTAGACTTTTACCATAATGACAATGATACAATAATAGTAATAACAACCTCTCATTGTTCCACTGCAGAGCAAAGGCATCTTCTTATAAAGAGAAGGCACAAGCATTGATCACCACGCTTGCTCTAGAGGAGGACTGACGACTTTAGGTTTATACTTAGTATAAGTCCATGTTTCCTCACGATGTTTTTCTTCACCGATGCCAGTGGTGTCTAAGATACATAAATTTAGAAAGCTTTGTTATGTGCTTTGCATCGGTACTTGCCCATAGTCGCTTGCTAACTCACAACGTCATATATGAGAGGCGAGTGCCTTAACCACTAGGCACACGACGAATATAACTTTAAATATTCAGAACTCATCCTGTTTATCTCCTTGATCTGTGTAAACAAGACTGTAATAAAAACTAACTTGTATTTTATTTAATTTCCAGATGGATGCAGTCGGTGCTTTGTTTGTAAGTAATACATAGATTTCTTTCTCTGAAACTTTCTTCCACTACAATTCGTTTGATGAAGCATCCTTTTCATTCAAACCCTCATTTCCTTTGTCTGTGCTCCATGTTTCTACTCCGTTCAGTTTTTCAATTCTTTCATTGTTTTTAATGTTTTCTAATAAATGTTCCATTGTTCGCGTTGTCTGATTTTCTTTTTTTTCTTTGTCTGCTGTTATTGTATCTAATTGGGAGGAATTGTAGGGTTTTGTTATTCTTTTGGGATTCTGTTTCTTTTTTTGTAAGTACAACTAATTTAGAAAAAGTGTTCAAGTATACAAAAGTTTACCTATTCTTCTTCTTAGCGTATCGATGGCAAATAATAGAATATTAATATTAAACAAATAAGATATTTTTAAATACTTTATTTGGCCCAAAATTGTATAAAAATTAAAGTATACCTATTAAAAGTAATAAATAATAACTACGTACATAGATCTACAAATTGAATTGTAACTCGCAAGAAATAGTAGAACTTTAGACGCTATTGGAAAAGGAAAACTTTTGATTCATAACGTTCGTTAGCGATATTCGATAAACTGGTGACAAAGAGAAAACGCTCTCGAATTTTAGAAACGTAAAATTTCAAAAACCTTGCAATTCATGAATCATAGAAACAAAAAACAAAGATACCAAATAAATAAAACAAGAAACAAAAGCAACAAGAAAGCAATTAGCACAACCGGACACATCTTATAATTGTTTACAGTAGAAATTGGCGAGAATTTTCAACCGGTGTAATGAAAAATGTTTCCGGGACTTTGTCCTCTGTTCTTTATGGGCCAACTTTTGCGGGTAGGACTTAAATTATTTTAAGTGCGCCCATTTCTGCACGCCTTGCGGTTATCGTCTGCTCACTGTGATTAATGCAGCCAACTTGGCTTTTGAGGGATTTACACTTGGATTCTTGTCTCACTCACTTCAATCAAGAGTGTTGGATGTTTCAAGTTTCAGACATTTTGGATTCTTAATTGTGGCTGTTTGTCATTTTGGGGAGTTCGTGGGAGAATTTCGTATTATTGGTTGTCTGGCAGACTGAAATGTTTTGCAATTAGCTTCAAGCATCTGGCTCATCTTTCATATTATCTTTTTAAAAAATTTAAATAAAATAGAATTATCTTGAAACAGCCACAGTATCAGTATCAGTAGCTACTATTTGTTTGGCTGCGTGTATGATCACACGTCCATTGATTCATTCTTCGATAAAATTCTTACAACGGATGACTCGACGGTTGACAATTGATGACCATGTTTGAAGAATGCATAAGGAGAAAATGTTCAGTTGAAATGTATTGAAGCTAGAACAAGAATAACATTCGCAAAAGAAACAGTTCATAGACGGAAAACAACCGTGTCAGCTATGCCCCGCACCACGGTTGCGACAGGTAACTTAACGCAGGTGATGCGTTAAGTTACCTATTTGGTTATTGCTCCTCTCCCGTGCCCTCATAGTGTGATTATATAGCCCATATTATATAACCTTCCTCAATAACATATAACGCAAAAGGCATATAACACATATTCCAAACGCACAAGTAGTTCGTGAGTTAAGTACGTTTAAACAAACGAAAAACTCTTCTGCTTCATAATATTGGTTTAGATAAGTATAGATAACATGACTGTAAAACTTTCAGAATGCTAAATATTAAGTTGGTTTGTCAAAATTCAATCTTAATTCGCGATAACGTTATTATCTCACGTTGTTTAAATTACTCGCTTCAGTGAATTCTAATTAATGACAAAACAATCCGCTGTGTTGAGAACTTTAATTGTTTACGAGTCCATTTCGATTGTACATTTCGTTGTCTACTACAGTAAAGACTTTATTGTCTAAATAAACTTCGGATCGTAATTCTCCCCATTAAAACAACAAAATTAAAGGTCCTACAAAATATTCGGTATCAAAGATCTACTTAGCAAAGGGTACATCATTAGAACGGTCGTAAATCTCGAAGATATAAAACTGCAAACAAGTAATTACTCTGACCCAAAGATTTGGTACAAAGGGATCCCAGATTAAAAACAGTTTCGGCTGTGTCCATAGAAGAGGAAGTAAATCCGGCAAAAAACAGATAAGCGGACGCCGGGAGAACTTAATTCGAAACGCTTTTTAAAGCCGACCATAATATTTTTCCCCCAAATCTGAGATTCTTTACGTTATCTAAAAATAGGTTTTAATTAAATTTTTCAACTATCAGATGGGACAAGGGATTACGCGAAAAAATACGAGTAATAAACTCTCCTGTTTCGTTTATTTCCGTCGCAGCATTCGGGCGTTGATTGGCAATTCGATAAAAATAGTCAATTTAATGAAAAATCGTAAAAATCCCTGTTCCCGAATGTAAAACGGATAGAATTAAAATTTTATTTTACGTTCCGCTGTGAACCATATAATGCTTGTATATTTTAATAAAACGGAATTGCTAAGGACGGTTGTAAAATTTGAAGACCTCTGAATTAATGGGGGGATTGTAATTGAGTCAGGGTTTGTATTACTAAACATCATTTTATGTTTACTTTATTTGGGGAATTCTGAAGTATTTCTTGAGTCGGAATGCCTGTAGGAGCGAAACTAGTTGAAACCGTTTGTTCGAGAATTTCTCCTTTGTTTTCTATCGGAGAGTTCTGTTATAGTCTCCGGAGTCTGTGTCTCAGTTGGTAACTCTGTTTTATTTCGTTCGTCTGCTGTTTGCACAATCATATTTATTTTTGCAAATATAAATTCACGTTTCTTTTAAACTGGAACCGTTACTGCTTGTACGTATTGTGTCATTGCGTAAAATAATACCTTTTAATGTGTGTAATTTTCTTGTTTTGTAGTAAGTTGTGTCTTTGTCATTTTCCCATAATTTCCATTGTCATTTTTTGTCGACATATGATCCGTTATCATCTTTAAAGCAAGTGTGATTTCTGTGCTGATTCTAACCTTCAAATAACAAAATCAGAGTCTATCTAAAAACAAACTACTATCACTAAATCTTTGAAACACTTGAACATTATTTACCGCCACATGAAACGGGTGCGAAATAGCAACAATTATTAGTTTTCTTGTTTTATTTAGCGCGAAACTTTCATACATTCGATGTTGGTGGTAGTTTTTCTGATTTATAGACTCGGCTATTACCCCCAGTCGGCGTGGCACGTGATGTGGTAATGTTAGTGGGTTCTTTAGTAATGTTACACGATTGTTGCACTTTCAGTTTTGCTCGGATATTGCTCGTTTAAGAGTAAATTGAATTTGTTATGATAGCTGATAGGATTTCTCTCTGTGTTTTGAAATCTTTATGTTGGTACTTAGGTTCTTATTGGATCTTTATGATTGAACTCAGTAGCTTTTGTCCGAGATTTTGTTTGTGTAAATCGTTGATGCCAATCTTCATCTTTATCTAAATTTATAACGATAGCTTCAGTGGTTTTGCCGTGATGAGGTAAGTAACCAACAAACAAACAAACAGACAGACAGACAGAGACAGTTACTTTGCCATTTATAATTTAGCTTGAATAAATAAGCAATGTGCCAAAAAAAAAAACATCAACGCAATAATAATTATTTGGGCAAGATTCTAGCCTAGATGATTTTTCGGATTGCATCTACTTAGTACTGGGACTGGTCTGAAAATCTTCGTAAAAAATATACTAATTAGGTACCCTAGTTTTAGCTGTCTACAGTAACACTACATTATCCAGCTACAAAGACTACCAGAAGTGCGTGTTTACTTTTAATTGCCACTCTGTTCGTATTCCGTTCCTCTCTTAAGTGTTCCCTCGCCAACTATAACACTAGGTACTGTTTTCCATACATGTTTTTACACCAGCCAAGTATTTATCATCCTCGGAAACTTCTTCAGAACTTTAACTATACGTCTGCTCGCAACTTCGCCTGTGTTTTGTTGTTTTTTTTTAATAATATTTTTCAAAGTTGGTCTTCCGCGTCGTGGTCTGAGATTTTATAGGTTTTTTTTTTCATTTGAGTATTAATAAATGAATGTAAGATGTAGAAAGGAATGCTCTGTTTTCGTTTGGTGTATCCTGATGAATTGGGGAAGTTTTTGAGTGCTTTTATATCGCTCGGTATTTGCAGTCCTCTGCTGCACTGGTTTTTTATTAGTGGAAATGGTATACGTTCAGTGAGCGGTTTATTTCTTCAAAAATAATTAAATTAAATGCAAGTCTTGGAATTTGGATTGAGTTTTCTCTTGAGTACGTAGTACATAGTAGGTACATTTTTTATAGCAGAAATATTTTCTTTAGCATACTTTTTTTTGTATACCGAAAAAAAAAAAAGTTGATTGTCTCTCATGCACGAGGTAGCGGTTTTGATATCGGCAAGTATCGATGTGATATATTCAACTCATGTTCATGTTCTTTCTAAGTTTCTAAGATATCGGTAAAGGAAAACATCGTAAGAAAACCTGGACCCACAATTAATATAAGTCTGGAATCCTCAATCCACCTTAAGCAAGCGAGGTCAAACTCAAAGCATTTATTTCAATTAGACCATTTACACGCACTTTTGAATTGTCAAGAAGTGGTAATCAGTACGAGTGTGTTTATCTGTATGAGAGGAGGATAATGAATATAACAAGATCATAAAGACACAAAAAAATTGAAACTTTAACAACGCATTACCTACAAACTGTCTCATTTAAGCTTAATTTAACTACAGTTAATAAAATGAACCAAATTGGACGACAACATTCGGCGAACAGCGTTCAAATAAAATAAACAACGGGTTATTTTATCCGACTCATACGTAATTGGGGGTCATTAAGACCGAAAACGGATACAAAGATAACACCGGCCAAAAATAATCGTATCATTTGTTTGTTAGATGGATTTGTTACTTTATGGGGTTGGCTATGGTTTTTGCATAATTTTGGCGTCGACTTGCATTGCATAATTTCTTTTAGGCATTGATTTAAATCGGTATTTTGCCCATTATATTGTCACTTGATTATAATAATACCCATAATGTTTAAATCACAGTTGTAAAAATGATAACATTTTTTTTTACAAGGAATAATATCCTAACAAAAAAATGTTCTAAAAGCTACATACAGCAATAATCGTGGCCACGTTGCTTGCTACGCTTATCCGGTACCTACGTACTGAGGTCAAGTACAATAAATAAAAGGATTTTTAAAAGCTTTCATTTAACTTCACTTGTATATGTACTGGAATTTTGTAATCAATATTTCACCCACTTCCACGGAACCTTTGGGCTGAAATTTGGCACACATATTTGGTTTTGATGACAATGCATGATAATTCAAGAGACATCACTCTAAATTCAATAAGTAAACCCTGTGATATGGGTATCAAATGAAAGGGAACAATGGAATTAGGTACCTACATGTAGGAACTAGGTCACACGTTACAAACTTAAATATAAAGCAACAAAATATTTCACTCGGGTGAGGACCCCAAATACCGTCCCACGTTCCCACCATAAAAATGTAATTAAACAAAATATTCCACTAGCCTTCAGATAGCGAGGGATCGTCGTGATAACGCGTCTGCAGCAAACCATCCATCTTTGTCTCCCAAATCCTTATCGCTGACGACGACGGGACTTTCACCTTTCTTTTTTATTACAGGCCGATAACATTTTTGTGTATTTTTTGTGACGGAGATACGGTGCCTGTACCCTAATATGTTTGAGCGTGACTAGGTTAAGATTAAACGGTACATAAGATAGGTAGGTACTTAGATATTTTTATTACATGAGTCCATTGTTATAGCGTTTTTAGTGCCTTTCATAAACGCGCGGATGAAGATACATAAATAAAGTAAATACGTTCGATATTTAAATTTAAAAAATATCAATAGACCAAAATGCTATATGAAAGTCCTTCTAATTTTAAGTATCTTGGATAACTCTGACATCGGTGAAGGAAAACACTGTGAAGAAACTTGGACTTATAATGAAGATAAGTCTGAAATGGCCAATCTGCTTTGAGCAAGCGAGGTCATCAATGCTCGTGCCGTCTCTGCATGAGAGTAGGGATGTGCCCTGCAGTGGGACAGTATTAAGTAGGCTGGTTATATTATTATTTGAAAGTACTAACACCATTTCACATAGGTAGTCTTCTTTTAGACAGCCCGGTTGGCGCAGTGACTGAGTGGTAGACTGCTGTGTTGCGTGTCTCAGGTTCGAATGAAAATAATTTTTATGACATACGATTGTATGGTGTTGTTCCAGGTTGGTTCTGTGTGTGACCTTTTTATTATATTTGATGCATCCAAGATAAATCATAAATTTGTAATAAGAGAAAAGTAAAAAAAAGGCATTAACCATGGTGGGAAGTCTTGATAATTCTCTGACTCCCGTTGTCAGTTCCAGTCTGAACCAAGAAACGTGAAAACGTCTCTCGGGTATTCTCGGGGCTTCTCTTCCAGAGACTGAAGTCTACATAAAGATGCACACATTCTACTAACGTTAAAATCAGGGCCAATCACTCACGCACGCACTTTTAGAATTTTTTTAAACGTAATTGACGTACAACATGGTGACCCATTCCACTATTTGTGATTGATATCATCCCAAACACTGCCCACTTAGCATCAGGTGAGCCGTCGGCTTGTTTGCCACCCAATAACATAAAAACAAAACATTTTAAAAACTTCAGTATCTATCTTTCCTAGAAAAGATAAAAGGTTTGTACCCAACTAAACTCTTTCTTTTAATCTTTTAAAAATAATTGTATCCACGTTAACAGATTGAAATTCTAACAGAATGCTAATCTCCATGAAACTCGTTTGCTTTTCAATTAGATAATCCTTTCTGTTGAATATTTAAATGCAATTTTGAATTAAAGTCCGAGTTTTATAGGAAACTTTGCACTAAGTATGAAAAAGTGAATTTAAAGATTTACTTCTTAAGTTGGATTAAGTTTTGTGCGAAATTTTCTTACGGAAGAATCGCAACGGATTCGCTGGTTTAAGTTAATTTTAAGCTTTAGTTAAAAGTATCAAACAAATGATTATATTTACTCACTAGCTTTTGCCCGCGACTTTAACCGTAAAGAAAGACACGTGGCGCCATCTATGTATTATCATCTGTCATGAACAATCCGACTGGCTGTTCCAAAGATTGGTACGTTTAAACATACACACAAACAAACAAACAAAAAAAGTCTTCAGCTTTATTATATTTGTAGGATCAGGAGTGCCGAGCGGTATATGGTCAGGGTTTGGAGTTCCCATTTTAGTGGGATAAACAAGACTGTATAACAATTTACAGACTTTTTATTAAAGTAGGTATTAACACAATACACAACAGAATATAGAAAAGATAATGCAGGTAAGTAAATACAATAAGGCGAACAGACCTTTTAGGGTCACAGTTCGTATAGTGGCCAAGCCACCCAATTACAAGGAGTATCGCTCGCTTTCGCAAGTAAATACAATCCTATGTAAATATACAGCGTTGCTGTACCAAATAAACCGACAGTTTTGTCGGGAGCGGGGGAGCTCTGTATCGAGTCGAGTCCGAGGACCGACTGGTTAGTTTACCGAGAGCACGCTCTTTTATAGTCGATGTTCCCGCCTCGCAACAACTCTGTCCGTTGACGCACGTGCAACTACGTCACGTGTTTACTTGATACAAACGCTAAATCTAATAAGTTTTACATTATTCAGTAATCAAATAATACAAGACTAATTATCGTAAATAAATAACGGTGAATACATAAACTAAATCACTTTCAAATTAAATAAACAAGTCAACAATTATTTAGACCAAAACAATCACACTTATCGAAATAAGTTGCCAAAAACTAAATAGTGGGTATGCAAAGCACTTATTAAATTATGTTTCGATTTATAAGACAGTAATTGATAGCAAGAATCACTCAAATCAAAAATAATGAAATCAACACATACAATAACATTTGACAACCAACTCCGACACGGCCAGAACTGACAGTCTACACGACCTCGTGTGATCCTGTAAAAGAAAAGCTCTTATGAATATCGATCGGCCTTTCTGACAATCAAAAGCCTTAACAAAAGGTTTGCGCAAAAGAAAAATCCTGAGCAAGTCCAATAAAATTACTATCAATAGCGATTGCATCGCAACCATTCAAAATGACCATACTGTTGCTGACAATACATAGCTATCAACTAAAGTAGAGACATAGTCTCCCAGCCGACATCACACCATGGGATTCGACAAGTAATCTGGAGTCGAAATAGACAACCCGCATAGGCGTCAACATAGACAACCCGCATAGGCGTCAACATAGACAACTCGCATAGGCGTCAACATAGACAACCCGCATAAGCGTCAAGTTCAACAACCAAATCCAGGAGTTATTATAAACATCCGATAACAAGAGTCAACATAGACATCTTGTCAATTCAGCTATGATATGTCAGCAGTAGATGAATCATCAGAGTCATTATTGACATCACTATAAGTAACTGGACATTCAGGCATTTTTCGTACACGATCATGGGCATTTTTGTAAATTCTATTGGTATTCAAAGCTTTTAACAAGTATCTATCACCATCTAATAGTTCTAAAATTCTATAGGGACCTTGCAATAATAACGGGTGTTATCGTATTCGACACTTTTAGTTACACCCAGGGCTGCTTGTTCCCTTACACGGGACAGATTTATTTCTATCTGTTTACTGTCAATAGTCATTGGATCTAAAGGTTTAGCAACTCGTGCAATCAATAATTCAAGAGAACTACTCGATTAACTGTGCAATTAAGAGCAAGTTCGTCGTCAATAACATCTTGCCATGAGCGTTCACTGGTCTCAACGGCCTATCATGATACTATGACTTACATAGTCATCCGGTACCACATGAAACAGTATTTCTAAATGGTAACCATTTATTTCTACTTCACTCAGTATTTGTTCGGTACCTTATATTGACCATACAAGGAATACGTTTGCCAGATAACTTCTCAGCACATGTTTCAGAAATAAGTGAACATTCAGCCCCAGAGTCTTAACAAAATGAAAGTGTCTCACCAGATTGCTGTAGAACACCAGTAATAGGTCGTACATCACAGGTTTCAACTCGCTTCACGGATGGTTGGCAACTCGAAGACTGACTCCCAGTATCTTCACCGGAACCTCCCGGCCGCCTTCCGGTTGCGTTCGGGCAGCGAGGAGCGATGTGTCCAGACTCCCCACAGCGGTAACAGACGATCTGCTTGGATGACGCCTTATGTGACGAGCTGTCAGCGGCTGCTTTAGGATGTTTAGTGGTCGCTTCGGCCTTCTTGCGACAGTTGATAGATTTATGCCCCGCTACACCACAAAAGTGGCATACTATTGTACTGGGTTTGAACTTCTTATGTTCAGAAGAATCTTGCTGGTCAGAGTTATTCTGAGACTTTCTCTTAAGGTGGGACAAGACACTCAGTTCTTGTTGAAGTTTATGCCTTGTAAGTACTTCGGTAGTAAATGCTAGTCGATGAGCACGGGAATCAAATTTTGAGACATGGGCGAGAACAGCAGAAACTGCGATGTTCTCAACACTCAGGTTATTCCATTTAGATGTTAATGAAGTGACCTGTCGACTGGCATATGCAGCTAAAGATTCACCTTCTTTTGGATGACTATTATGAAGGTTAATGAGGGTAGCAGCAACAGTTTCCGAAACGGCATAACGAGAGAGGAAAAGACTCTTAAAGTCTGTCCAGGTCATACCTGCATATGACACTTGGGAAAGCCATATGTTTGCACTTCCCTTTAAGGCTTTAGTGAGAGCAATAATAAAATTGCATCCTTGAAGGGGTTGTTCTGATAGGCAAATATCAATGGTTGTACTCCAAGATTGAGCATCGGAATCGGGTAGGTCAGGGTCAAAATCGGGCAAAGTAATTGCAGCAGACGGAGTGGAGCGAGTCTTCATCGCTTCAATTAACTGAGTCATATTATGATTTTGAAGCTCCAACATAGCTCGCCATGGTTCCCCAATACCTTCCGATTCCTGGGTTAACCCTAATCCCACTTCTGATGTAGGATCAGGAGTGCCGAGCGGTATATGGTCAGGGTTTGGAGTTCCCATTTTAGTGGGATAAACAAGACTGTATAACAATTTACAGACTTTTTATTAAAGTAGGTATTAACACAATACACAACAGAATATAGAAAAGATAATGCAGGTAAGTAAATACAATAAGGCGAACAGACCTTTTAGGGTCACAGTTCGTATAGTGGCCAAGCCACCCAATTACAAGGAGTATCGCTCGCTTTCGCAAGTAAATACAATCCTATGTAAATATACAGCGTTGCTGTACCAAATAAACCGACAGTTTTGTCGGGAGCGGGGGAGCTCTGTATCGAGTCGAGTCCGAGGACCGACTGGTTAGTTTATTTTTTTTTTTTTTTTTTTTCGGATTGGCATCTCGCAGTTCAACCTAGGAGGTTGTGTACTGCTTAACCGGGCTTTCCTGTGGTTGCCTTAGAAGTTAAGGCCTCCAGCCAGGGCTTACAAAATATACTTAAAAACTAAACGACTACACGCTAAGGGCACCCCCTGCGGGGTACGGGCCTCGGCTTAGGGCGTCGCTGGGAGAGGGCAGCAAAGGGACAGGCTGGATCGATCATTATTATTATTATTAACGGGGTATTTTAAAGCTACTGCTCAG
This sequence comes from Caradrina clavipalpis, assembly GCA_932526535.1. Classification (NCBI taxonomy): domain Eukaryota; kingdom Metazoa; phylum Arthropoda; class Insecta; order Lepidoptera; family Noctuidae; genus Caradrina; species Caradrina clavipalpis. Next base: position 4,399,521 of record OW052099.1, on the reverse strand, counting down.
CTCGCGGGCTGGCTCGAGCAAGGGACGGGAGGAATCGGACGGGGATTTCGCGACGGCCCTCGGCGGCGAGGGCGGAACGATGGCGGTCTGTGTTTGTGTACTGTACTGGTGCGCTTATTACTCTCCTGGCGGAGAGTAATGGCGTCGTCAGGGGCGGTTAAAGTATGTCTCGGTCTACGGATCCTACTGATGAGGGAGGGGGTGTATCGGGCGGCCGATACGATCAACGGGTTGGGATGGATTTCAGCAGCGTCAAAGAAACGCTTGGTGATGCGTTTCATGAACTGCTGGATCGTGGGAATGCGGAGGTCAAGGTGAAGGTTTTCATTGCGAACATAAAACGGGGCTCCAGTGGCCTTTCGCAAGAAACGGTTCTGAAGGGTCTGCATCCTATGGATATGGTGGGGCTTCGCGTGCGCGAAAACTGCGCACGCGTAAGTCATGATGGGACGAATGCACGCGGTGTAGAGGCGCAATTTGCACTTGAGTGACAATTTGCTACGCGGGTTAATCATGGAGTGGAGCCTACCGAGAGCGAAGGCGGCGCGAGAGCGCACCGTCCTTATGTGCTCTGCGAAAGTGAGGTGACTGTCGAGAATCACGCCTAGGTATTTAGCTCGCTTCTCCCAAGGGATCGGCTTGCCATACATGGTGATCTGACTGGGCGGGGGGGGGGGTCTAGAGCGCGGTTTAGAAAAGAGGACCGCTTGACTCTTGTCGGGGTTGACCTCGATTCTCCATTTCCGGAACCAAGCGCCTAGGGCGTTGGCGGAGGACTGGAGAGTGCGAGCGATAGCGTCGGGACTGAGGCCGGTGTAGTAGATGGCCGTGTCGTCGGCGAACAGGGCCAGCTGGGCTTTCCTACTCTTAGGAATATCGCTGGTGAACAGCGTAAAGATGAGGGGAGAAAGGACGGAGCCCTGGGGGACTCCTGCGCGAATGGGGTGGGGGGAGGACAGAGCTCCCTCGATGCGATAGCGGAAGGTGCGGTTCGACAGAAAGTCCCGTAAGATGAGCACGAGACGGTCGGGCACACCGAGTTGGTACAGCTTGTATATTAAGCCGTTGTGCCACACTTTGTCGAAGGCTTTCGCTATGTCGAAGAAGAGCGCGCCCGTGAACAGGCCGCGCTGAAAACCTACACTAGTGTGTTCGACGATGCGATGGACTTGCTGGACGCAGTAGTGCTGGGTCCTGAAACCGAACTGTTCGTCGGGGATGAGGCTCTTTGCTTCGGCGTAATCTTTGAGTCGCTTATAAATAAGTCTCTCATAGATCTTACCGAGGACATTGAGCAAACTGATGGGGCGGTAGCTCGAAGGCTCGGCCTTGGGCTTGCCCGGTTTAGGGATGCCGATGACGGTGGCCTCTTTCCACGATTGGGGAAAGATATTATTGCTCATGGCGCCATTGAAGATGGCGGTCATGAGAACAATGAGGGGGGCGGGGAGGAGTCGAAAAACCCTATTAGTGATACCGTCGGATCCGGGCGCTTTCCGGGGTTTGAGGTTCTTAATGATGTCGTGCACCTCGTCCGGAGTGACGGGGGGCAGAGGAGCATCGGGGTCCTCAACGGGCGGGAGGGAGGTCCTACGTTCGACTTCAGCGTCGACCTTGAGGAGGTGAGCTTGGTCTACAGGTTGGGAACTAGGGGAGCATTGAGCCTCTAGGCTATCGGCTAGAACCTCGGCTTTTTCGTCGTTATCGAAAGCGACGCTTTTGTCGGGGCGGATGAGAGGCGGCATACTGGCTTCATCCGTGGAGCGAAGCCTTCTCTGCAGCTGCCAGAAGGCTTGGTGAGTGGGTTCCAGTTCGCTCAGCGTCTTGTCCCAGCGGGCGGAACGCAGCTCAGCGATGCGGGCCGTTACAGCACGCTGCAACATGCGCATGTGGGCTTTGTTCGCGGCGCAGGGGAAAACGCTGTAGGCACGGACAGCCGCGTTCTTCTCGGTCACCAGGTCGCGCACATCGTCCGGAAGTTTCCAGCGATGATCGCTCATCGCCGGAACCTCCCGTGAACATTCGTTCAAGACGGATTGTACGTGACCAGTGAACGAGTCGATCGCGCCCGTCGTGTCCGCAACTGACACTATATGGTCTGGAATAGAGTCGAGGTGAGGCGACGTGGTGGACTTTAAGCTTTCGCTTACTTTCCTCCAGTCGGTTATAACCTGGGTCGGGGGGGGCCGGCTGGGGTCGGAAGGACCCGAGCGGGGGACTAGCTCCATGACTACGGGGCGGTGATCCGAGTCGAGCTCGTAAAGCGCCTCTATAGATTGCAAACGGAGGTTTACATTCTTGAGAAGCGCTATATCGAGTATATCGGGAGAGCAGGCGACGTCGTGCGGAAAGTGAGTAGGCGACATCGGAGCGATGACGTCAAAGTTCAGGGCGTCACAGAGGTTGAAAACGATTCTACCTCTAGGATTGGTCCTGTTACTGTTCCAAGCGGGATGCTTGGCGTTGAGATCGCCCGCTAATATCACGGAGTCACTCAGGCCAAGGAGAGCGGAGAGGTCGTTTCTAAGGAGCACGGGGTCCGGCGGGCTCGTGGGTGAAACGTAACCTGAAATTAAAGTTATCGGTTGATGACCGGTCATGCCGAGTCTACAGATTGAGACCTCGACGAGGGACAGCGGAGGCGGGTCCATAGGTGCGCAGTACAGCTCCTTCCTGTAATAAATGAGGGTGCCGCCCATGTGACACCGGGTCCTGTCATTGCGAACTAAGCGATAGTTCGCAATGTTGGGGTTCCGATGATGGGGCTTCAGGAAAGTTTCCTGTAAGAGGAGGACGTCTAGTTGGTGGTCGCGGAGAAAGGTAGCGATCTCATCACGCTGGTCTCTAACGCCGTTAGCGTTGAAATAACCTAACTTGAGGGATCGGGGTTTGGTGCTACACGGGTTCCTACTATCCATAATAAATTATTTACGGTGGATTTTACGGAGGGCGTTAGTGATCGCGGGGTACTTTAGGAATACGCGGCCGATGGCCGTGATGTCCGCCCCGCAGGCGATGATTTCCCTAGCCATGGGAATGGCGTCGGGGTTTGCGTAGATTTCCCACGCATCGGAGATTACTCCGAAGGCACCGACGACATCGGCGTCGTCGGTGAGGGCGGACGGTAAGGGAGCGGGGGCGCGGGGGGCGCGAGGGGCCTGGGGCGCGGGTACGGCGGCCTTAGGGGCAGGAGACGGTTTGGCGGCTAGAGCCGGCGCAGGGATGGGCGTAGCCATCAGCGCCGGAATGGGCGCATTTTGAGCGGGAGCGAGGGCCGGGAAGGCCTTCTGGTGGTTCAGAGAGGTCCACGGGGACGGTCTCTGGGGGCTGAGGCGCTCCGGCAATTTGGCGGAGGGAATCCTAGCAGAGGGACTTTCCCTTTGCTGACGGGCGTTTGCACGCTTAGTCAGCTTGGGAGAGGAGGACTTGGGTGCTTTAGGGCACCCGCGGTAGTTGGCCGGGTGGCCAGATTGGCCGCAGAGAACGCAGCTGGGTGGTTCGGGGCAGAGGTTGCGATCTTTCGGGCGGGGGCAGTCGGCGGTGCCGTGCTCACCCAGACACTTGACGCATCTCGGGGTCGCAAAGCAGTTGCGCTGTACGTGACCGTACAGTTGGCAACGGTGACATTGCCCGACCGTGTGCGTCTTGTAAGGCCTCTCGATCGAGATGCCAGACAAGGAGCAGACCGATTTGATTTTGAAAATCGGGTGATGACCCTCCGTCGGGTCACAAACTACGAGGACTGTGTCGAAGGCAGGGCCGCCTCTCGCTTTGTGCAAGCGATGGACAGCGGAGACTGGGACACGCTGGGCTTGGAGGTCATTTAAGATGTCCTCCTCGGGGATCTCTTTCGGGATGCGCTTGATCACCACGCGGGTGGGCGCCTCTTCGGGGAGGGAGTAGGTGTCGAACGAAACGTTCCTTACCTTTAAGAGGTTGGTTAGTTCCCTAAAGTCATTGGACGTGGGGACTTGGACTTTAATGCCCTGCTGAGTTGCGCGAGCATTGGTGTAGATGATCTTGCGATCGTTACACCACTTGGACACTTCAGTCCATTTCGCCTTGTCTTGAATGAACAAGGGAGGCGGGGGCTTGAGTTTCCTCTTTGGAGCGGAGGCGGGGGGAGCGCTAAGAGGGCTAGAGGGACGGCTAGGCGCCGGGATAGATACGGCGGGCGTAGCGGGGGTCGGGGAGGGGGTAGACGCCACGGCTTTTTTGGCCTTTGACGCTTGAGAGGAAGACTTTCCCTTCTTCTTCCTCTTTCCGGCGACGACCTCATAGTCGTCGTCGGAGGAGGTGGAAGCAGAGTTGCTTCCCTCGTTGTCGGAGGGCGGGTTAGAGGGAGAGGGAGGGACGCTATCAATGGGCACAGATGTGTCCATGCACTCATCGCGTGCTTGATGCGGGGTTGCACCTGCGGTGCGCAGCTGCGAAGTGGCCATTGTTTCGCAAACAATGGGTTCCGGAACAATGGTGTCTGGAACGACAGAGGTTTCGGAAACAACGCATGGGGTTTCCGAGAACGGCTTTGTCGGCTTAGGCGGGAGTACCTGTAAATAGGCAGGAATGCCTTTGTCGGCAGGCGACGGCGACTCGGGGCTCTCGAGCAGGTCGCAGAAATCTGCGATGTTGAATTCGACGTCGGCCGACGTTTCGGCTTTGGCTTCGCGCAGGATCGCAGCGATGTTTCTGCCATGTGCGGCATCGATCTCCGGGTCCTTCAGCATAACATCCTTGATGTACGCTTCTAACCTGGCGTTCGCCATTATTAGTGGAGACCTATACGTTACTCCAGGAATAAAAACATAATTGCCTAACACCTAACTCCCCGGGTGGATGGGCCCGGGGGTGTGTAGCCTCCCTGCCGGGTGTAGGCAGGGCGGTGAGTACCTACTGGTGTGCCCTAAGCTTGTAAACCCGTCGCCAGTCTTATTGTGCGAACGGGGCCCTGACCAGTCTAGTGCGAAGGGTGTAGACACGCCCAACCGACACTAGGTGTGTAGCTGTGGAAGGAAACCAGAGACTAGGCACGACTAGGAGACCCCCCAAGGCCGTGGCACTAGCTCCCGACTCCAATTGACTGCCTCGCCCTGAAGGGGTTCGGCGGGTGTGATTGGGGCAACACCCCCTCGGCTTCGTTGGCACCGCAAGGTTTCCACCGAGGACCACGAAACTGTGGTTTTTACCCAGAAGGGGCCACGAATCTACACGATTATCCACCGCCTTGATAAAGGCAGCTTCTAATCACAAAAACGTAGTCTGTCTGTCGACTACAGAAAACGTAACGGCAAGCGTTACGAAACGTTTACGACAACCGTGTGAGGGCGCAGAGCGGGGAGCGGCACGTCCGTTCACGGCGAGCGTCGGGCGAAGAGAGACTGGTTAGTTTACCGAGAGCACGCTCTTTTATAGTCGATGTTCCCGCCTCGCAACAACTCTGTCCGTTGACGCACGTGCAACTACGTCACGTGTTTACTTGATACAAACGCTAAATCTAATAAGTTTTACATTATTCAGTAATCAAATAATACAAGACTAATTATCGTAAATAAATAACGGTGAATACATAAACTAAATCACTTTCAAATTAAATAAACAAGTCAACAATTATTTAGACCAAAACAATCACACTTATCGAAATAAGTTGCCAAAAACTAAATAGTGGGTATGCAAAGCACTTATTAAATTATGTTTCGATTTATAAGACAGTAATTGATAGCAAGAATCACTCAAATCAAAAATAATGAAATCAACACATACAATAACATTTGACAACCAACTCCGACATATTTATATACTAGCTTCTCCCCGCGACTTCGTTCGCGTCAAAGTTCATATATGATCCCACGGGAACCGTACATTTTTCCGGGATAAAAAGTATCCTCTTTGTTATTACACACTACAATCTATCACAGTGCCAAATTTCATCAAGATCCGTTCAACCGTTTAAGCGTGAAGAAGAGACAAACATACACACTCACAAACTTTCGCCTTTATAATATTACTGTGATGTAGATAAAGAGGGACCAAGCATTGATCGATTGCAAGACGACTAAGTTACGTATGCAATGCAATTGAACTGAACTGCCCCATTGCTCTCAAGACTTCTAATAGTGGAATAGTTTGAGCTAAGTATTCTGCGAAGCTACAACTAGACCGGGCCAAGACTTTGAGAATAGCCACATTTCAGTTAATACTGCTTTTCACAGCGACTTAGCTTCTAGTAACTTGCCAAGAGTTGGCAGATCGTCTATTCATGTTATTAGATAACTGTGTTTTTGAATGGACGATTCCTCTTTGGGATTTTGATTTTGATTACAAAAAGGGTTCCAATCGGGACCCTATTGCTAAGACTTCGCTGTCTGTCTGTCTGTCTGTCTGTGGACTGTATCTTTTGAACCGTGTTAGGTAGACACTTAGATGTTTTAGCTCGCTATTACTCAACATCATCATTATATCAGCCGCAAGACGTCCACTGATGTACATAGGCCTTACCCATAGATTCCCAAAAAACCGGTTGGAAGCGGCCTGCTTCCAGCGTCTTCCTGCGGTCTTAATCACGTTGTCCGTCCGCCTTGTGTGTGGACGTGCTGCGCTGCGCTTACACCCGCCGCTATTACTACGAACAATAAATTAAAATAGAATGAATACTAAAGAACCGTGTTTTACGTAGTATTACGAATTATTATTATCCTTTGGTTGGTATGCTAGTCCCAAAAATATCTACCTAGCTGACGTGTGTACAAAAAGTTACCGCACCAAAATAAAATTTTCACACAAATTTAAACTTTAAAACTGCATCCGAACCCGATCTAACAAGTCTAAAAGCACGCAACTTAACCAACATTTAGAACTAACTTTTTACACATTACAAAAGCAATATAGTCCCATTCAAAGTTCAAACATGCATAAATCACAAAGTCTACAGCAGTTCACAGTCTAACATCTACATAAGTCTATAGTTTTCGACTTCCACTTGAGTTTGCGGCCAACAATGAAAGTCTTGCGACTTGTCGAGCGGCGTTGCGACCGCGTCGCGACTTACCTTACGTGAATGGCTCGCCTTGCAACTTGTGCGGCTTAATGTTGTATGATTAAATAGCGTAGTTTAAAGTTTAAGAGTAAAAAGTTATATGACTTATGTTTACAGCATGTGGGTCTTGTTTTAGTTGGAATTGTGGGAGGTAAGCAAATTGTGGTTATACTAAAATATTATACATGCGAGGATGCAAACTGCTCATCAATTATAAGTAACATTTAACAAAAAATATTTTTGGAAATCATTTTGTTTTTGTTTTATAGGATCACTGTATGTGGTAGTATGGTATTCTTGCCTTCCACATTCACGGGCATCCAGAGCCTGGCTAATGATTACCGAGATGTGAATTGAAATATTTATTCATACAACATTGAATTATATTGCTGTAAGAATAGAGTAATAATTATTTATAAACATTTTAATTCTCATTCATTCAATCCACTCGCCCCACCGGAGTTAAACCGCCTTAATTTTTGGCTTCAATAAGTGTCTTTTTACAACATTTATACTTAGCCGTGAGGTACCATCACATTCCTGGACAATTGCCTACTTCACATAAACTTTTGGTTAATTTAAGAAGTTTCAAATAGGAGTGATATTTAAAAAAAAAAATTCTTGGTGAAATAAGATCAGCTGTCGTCCCATCGGTTATTGACAGCTCAATTGCAAGCTCACTGCAACTACTGGTTATTAGCACAGTTGATACACTACTCCCTCAAGTATTAAATATATGCAAGCGTAACGTAACAAATTATATTAATGCGACTAGGTCAACTAGTCCCCAGCTACAAGCAATAATAGTCTCTAAAGATACGGTGCAACTAAGATAACATTCCCTTAAGACACAATTATAATATAACCGCACTACGATATACACGCTACGGCCGGCCACACAAGCCAAGACACAGATTGTAACGAGAAAGGAGATTATATGCAGTGCACCAATGCATGCGGGAACATCACTGTTTATTGCACTGTTTAATCTGGTAGGCTATGAGCAGCGTGCTAATATTGTACTGTAGGAGAGCTTCTGTTAGTTGAATTAGATGTAGATATGCTTCGCATTATTTCTTACTCTTTCTTCTCCATAGAGGCCTACATACGTTTAGGAACGATCAACTTGTTTCAACTGTCTGACTAACTGGCCAACTCCTTGACAATTCAATAAATAAATGCTTTGAATTTGATAGCTAAAAACATTTTTGATGAAACTCAAAAGGCAGATCATTTAACTAACAATACAAGGCGTTGATTTGCATCCTCGTCAAATTCAAGTAATTAATTATGCTCGTGATTCTTAACACGAATCAATAATAAAATAAATTGGCCTTGAAATTTTTTTTTCGACCTGATTTTCAAATTTGAGTTAGCCATCTCGCCAGAGGGTTTAGGCGCTATGTACACATTGATATAGCCGCGCGACAACTCAGTCAGGCCTCCGTCACTCTATGTACTTGCGCGCTATAATTGCCTACCGCCCGGCCGAGCGGTCTCGGGCCGTTTGCGAACCAAATTCAGTGCGGTTTTTGCAAACGACGCGCACGCACGTTATTACATTTGAATAGTTCCATTCGTTACCTACGATGCCGTCTGGTGCCTTATGTGCTGTAGATGGGTAAAAATATTTTATAAACATTTACGATACAATTTTAAACTGCCACATATAAGTCAGAACATATTCACAGTTCTCAATAACATAGACACAAAAAGTTATGTTAATTTAATTTTATCAAGGAGGCGGCCCTACGATTGTTGTAGGATCGCGCGGTGCGAAGCGATCACAACTGTACACTTGAGCATTTAGGCACATTTTAGTTTGCAGTGGTTGCTGACGCGAGTTGACGCGACGGAGTAGGCTATTATAGCAGTAGGTATTGGAAATTTTCTACTGAGTGAAGTATCTGTACTTATTTAATCTGTGACTCAGTCTACCGCATACGCAACTATACTAGAAAGGTTTAGGTAGTTAACTAAAGGTAAACAAATCGTAGAAAAGGTTTTTTATAGTTGACACTTCCTTGTTTAAAAATACGTTACAACAAAATCAATTCTAATTTCGATTTATGCGATACTTTTCTCTTTTATTAATGTATGTTAAACTTTATCATTTATTCGTAAACTACTCTTCATAGATGTCATTGTTTGGTCACCACTTTTTTGTTAGTTTTATAAAATAGTATAATATTTTGTAATCTGTCTATTGTAAAGAGCCTAAAAAGACAGGTTCCCAAAACCTTTTAGAAGATACGATGAATTAGATAACGTCGCTAAATTGAAGAGTACGCCCGTGATGTAGTATGGCAACTAAAATTACAGGTATTACGTTTAGTCGATTAACCAGGCGCCTTTGAAAATTGCGAGGGTCATGTAATAAAACAAGAACAGAAAATGTTTAAATTTGATAAAATGATTGATAATACCACTGAACGTTTTATTATTAACGTGGCAGATAGTTCCTCAAATTCTGATATAGACTAGAGCCTATTATTATACGACTTTAAATAATATGATTTTAAAATTTGAAGTGAAAGGTTTAGCATCCATGAGTCACGTGGTTTGTTTTGTTTACATTTAGTTAACTACCTAAACCTTCTAGTATAGGTGATTCTGAATTTTGCAAGGAGTAGGTATTCTGGAATACTGTTATTTGATAGTTGCAACTAAAAAAACAAGTATTTGTTAGATATTGGCCAGATATCGTAATTATATTTGATTAGGTACTTCTATTTTTTATGACAAGCTCCTAAAATTTGACGAGGATGTAAATCAACACCTTGTATTTATCACTTAAAAAGTATTTCCATATAAACACAATTAAACACGATTGATCGATTTGATCTGTTTTATCACGCTGCCGTGACGAGCTACGAAAGATGGTACTACAGATATGTTCCATTGACGACTGCCGCTTTTAATTTGAATGAGTAATCCATTCGACTATCGCCAGCGTGTTACTATAGAAATATTGTCACGTTTGTAGCATGTAAATTAGTTGTATTTCGGTTAAACCAAGCTGTAAATACCTCTACGTAATTGTAAGCGTCCTAGTTTTTAGTAAATACGAGAAGAAAGAGAGCATTCATATTTGGACCTTATTCTTAACAAAAATCTCTCGTTTAATGTACGCGATAAATTACTGCCTTGTTATCTCAAGTGCAATGAAAACACTAGCGATCGCGCGCGGAATAACTATAAGTTTAATCACGTTGTACACACAAGTGAAGATGTGTGCATTGTTTCAAGTAACAATGTTTGTTTCACTTGACTATAAGCGACGTGATAACATGTCACGTGTGTGGTTCTGTATTTTAGTGTCAAAGAAGAGATAAAATTGTGTGTTCGTAAGAAATAATTTTTGGAAATACTAATCCGATTACATAAAATATTTTACTGGTAAAAAGTTATATTATTGAAGAGTGCCATATATGACATTTTGGGTGAAGTCGCGAGCTACACCTTGTAATGAATATTAATAGGTAATGCGTATTAATGTTTATAAGTGCATATAAGGTCTGATGGAAGTTGTATTTAAGCGGAGTGATTTTATTTCAAGAAACTATGGTTGTATATCGTTATAAAATGTCCTTAGCTTACTGCAACATTAGCTGATATTTTATGATTGGCGTGCTACCTCCTTCATAAATGATGATTGACAGATGTTCTTCATTAAAATATTCCAGACACAATAGAATAATTACTCATGTATCTGCAACTTCAATAAGCTTCAATGAGCTTCTAAAAATACATTTCGCTTTTTTCGCAAACTATTTCAAACACAATTCTGGTTATTCTGCAAACACGCTGCCACTAACGTATAAGTTTAATCACGCTGTACATAGAAGTTAAGACGTAGATTACGACGATGTAGATCGTGTGCAGTGTTCTTAACATCGCTGTTTATTGCGCTGTGTGTGTACTACGAGACTTTACGAAGCGTGTTTATCTTTTAATTGTACGTAGAGTTTTGTTGCAATAACGAATGTAACTTATAGTTTGTTTATTATGACTTGTTTCTTTAATCTATACTAATATTATAAAGAGTTAAGATTTGTTTGTTTGTTTGTAACGAATAGGCTCCGAAACAACTGGACCGATTTAAAAAAAAAAAACACCAATACATGGCTACATTATTCCTGAGTAACATAGGCTATATAACATTACGCTACGGCACACGGGAGCAGAGCTGTATCTTAATAAGCTTAGCTAAGTAAATATGCTACGCGGACGAAGTCGCGGGCAGTTCGCTTTATCAATAATTCTACTTTTTTTTAAAAGTACTTATTCGATTTTTTTTTTCTTTCATATTAACTTGATGATTAAATAAAAAAAAACTAATAATAATACCATGAAGATCTCAAGAAGAGGAGAAGTTCTTCCTTGGAATAGGTAGCAAGGGACCAAACGACAATGCAATGCGACAACAGCTAATGTTGAACTCTCATATTTTTCAAATAAACTTTTCACTCCGTCTCAGTGAATTTCTCTGCGAGTCTCCAAGTATTTGGTCTCATAATAAATCTAAGAAATCTCGCGAGAATTGTTAGAGCAAATAACTGAGAGAATAAATTCTTGAAACTATCTCTGTATTATTTATTTTAGTTCAACATTGGACTAAGTTATTATAGTTGTTTTAATTTAACTCTTTTTTTTATTATAAACGTCACGACTCTAGTCCCTAGGGGGCTAGGCAGAAGGGGACTGTGTCGTGCATTTGCGCAGTTCCGTTAGGGGTGACAGTCTATTGCTATAAATCGTTGTGGTGCTGCGCTGTTTTGATGTCGGGAAAGTAACTGATAATGTAGAAATAAAATAAAATATAAACGCCAAATCTTTATTTGGACACTTTTTAAACCATCTGGCGTCTGCCCGCGACTTCATCCGCGTTAAACTTGATATTATTATTCCAAGGGAATCATACACATTTCCGGGATAAAAAGTATCCTATGTGTTACTCCACACTCCAATCTATCTCAGTGCCAAATTTCATCCAGATCCGTTCAGCCGTTTAAACGAGAAAAAGGAAATTCGTAATGGAAACACCCAATAACACTTTTCGCCTGACCTGGGAATCGGACCCCAGGACCTCACAACAGTCGTGCTTGATACGAGACCAACGGGGCAGTGGAACTATATCTATATACCATCACGCCTTTATTTCCCGAAGGGTTAGTCAGACGCGTACCAATGTACACCCAAAGTTCGCCGGTATATTTTGGTCCCATGTAATAGGGGGCGAGCCTATTGCCATTAACCGGGCACAAATCCAAACTCCGAGCTGCAACTGACAATGTCATAGAAAAACCTAATAACACTTTTTGCTCGACCTGGGAATCGAACCCAGGACCTCTAGCGTAGCAGTCGCGCTTAGGACCACTAGGCCGCCGAGGCAGTTCAACTACAAACTATATCTTTGTCCCCAATACCCAATCAGGGCCCTGAAAACTCCAGTCAACATAAATTTCAAGCTCTTGAGACCATAGCGTGTCACAGGGTTATTAGCACAAAACCTATTACAGTAATTTGTGGGCCACATCTAGATATGACTCGAAGTTTATCGGTGATGCCGGTGGAACATTGAAATAATTAAACAATTTTTGTTGGCGTGGCGTGACCGTAATAGTGCATTGATACCGTTTAATATTTATTGTTGGACTATTTTCGTAGATAAATAAGAAAATTGATAGTGTTAATGGAATTTGAATTGGATTGGATGTAGTGCGTTTTGTTTGGGTTGTTATTTTTAGTTTTTATGTTACGAATCATCAGTTTTGGTTGTTTGAAAAATGTTTCTGAATGAGACCGGACTATTCTGTAAATACTGCCTCGTTAGCCTAGTGGTCCTAAGCACGACTGCTACGCTAGAGATTTTGGGTTTGATTCCCAGGTCGAGCAAAAAGTGTTCTTGGGTGTTTCTATGAAATTCTCAGTAGCAGCTCGGAGTTTCGATTTGTGATCGGTTAATGGCAATAGGCCGTAGGTCGCCCCCTATTACATGGGACTTAAATATACCGGCGAACTGTAGGTGTACATTGGTACACCTCTGCCTAATCCTTCGGAGAATACAGGCATGATGGTGTACATATTCTGTAAATAAACATATTATTTACAGAATAGTCCATGGATGAATTAAGGTGAAGTGAGCGTCACTACAATTTACTGAGGCTATTTAAGTACGGACGATCAGATTAAGACCGCAGGAAGAAGCTGGATGCAGGCCGCTTCCAACCGGTCCTATTGGAAATGTATGTGGAAGACCTACATATATCAGCTATGCTAGTCATATCAAAAAAGCCGATGGTACCAATAGATCTGAAAATCAATAGGCTGAATAAAAAAGTTTGTAAGAATTTGAAACCATTCATATAAATATATGTAAAATATTACCTACAAATAACTTGACAGTTAACTGAAACTGAAAGCCAACAACAGCTGTAATAAATATTTCAGGACGTTTAAGGAAGTAAAATATAGACAGCAATTAATTTAATACAGGACAAGCCACTGAATCTAAGTAGTCACGCAAATCAGTAACGGTAACTAGCAGTTCTCGAAGTTAAAATAATAATAATTATTAATTAATTTTAATGCTCATTTAGTGGCACTCATTACCATATTTTTTTTTTGTAATATGCGGATAATGTAGTAGGCCACAATATTGTTAACACGCCATATGTTTTTTTTTCAACATGTCACATGTATATTGTAGCTGTTTATTATCCCTCAATAAATAAAATAAAATTATAAATCGAGTATGCAAGTACTCACCGTTCTATTTTCAAAATGAGTTTTTTTCTTTTTCTCCAAAAAATGGCGTTGTCAATTCGGTTGTATTTTGTTTGTTACCTCAGAATTAAGTTAATCTACCGATTTGGTATTTTTATTTTATTATTGATGGGATCTACCTTTATATTGATCCCATAGACATTTTGTCAATATGAGAAGCTTATTTTTTAAATCAAAATAACTAAAGAAAAATAAATAACTTCTACATAAACGAAACTGCTTCTTTTGCTTTTAACAATCAGTCGGTGTAATTTTAAAATAGTTTGGATATTTGTTTTAAATATATCGCGGTAAAGGATCAACTAAATTTTTGTTAGATCCTGTTCACAGCTGTTCACACTAAAGTTATAGCACCGACCTTCTTATAACATACTGTTACGAGCTGGGTATGGGATAAATTAATTACTACTACTCAGACAATTAAATAACTTTATTAAACACAAAAACACTTAAACTTAATCACAAATACAGTACTGGTCACTATTCGCTTAAATATCGCACTTCTAGTTCGCTTCGATTCGCTTCGTTGTATCGCCTGAATCAGACTGACTCTCGTTTGTCAGCGCTTGTGCTTTTATACAACACACCAATGTTCACGAACATTCCGGCAATGTCTACTTGTACCGAATAAAGAAATAGGTACCTTATGCCCTCGGCGTACGGTCGAAATTACAATGACAATTAGCTTCAAACTAATAATAATGCTTCTCGAAGTTTCTAGCGCAAACACACTGTAATCACGTTCTTTCTCGAAAGATCTCGTACGTACGACGTAACACTGCCCCCTCCTTAGACATGCTCGTCCCGAGCATCATTAGCCCCGTAGTATCGGGCCAATCGGTCTACATGAACAATCTTAGGCGCACCTCGTAGACCCTTCTGTATTCGGTAGGTGACATCGTTGATCCTGGTCACGACTCGGTATGGTCCATCCCATTTTGCTTGCAATTTCGGAGACTTCCCCTTGCTCCGACCTGGGTTATGTAACCACACCAGTGAACCCTTGTCGAAACCCCTACTGTTTGCCTTGCGGTCATAACGGGTCTTCATCTTCTCAGACATCTGTTGGCCGGATTGTCGGATATCGTACACCTTTAATGCACCTCGGCTGCGTGTGTGGGGTCCTTTCATGGCCGCACAACTGGTACGTTTTCGACACCAATCCTCCACATCATCTCGACAGTGGATCCAGTAAAAGCGTTCTCGAATTTTTAGTAGAGTCCTTTTTACCCCCATATGTCCTCCTGAACATCCATCATGGGAGAGCCGTAGAACATCCGGTATCTTAGCTATAGGGACAACCATTTGTAGATGACAACTGTCCCCTCGAGCGTTTTTCCATTTACGGCACAAGACTCCATCCTGGATCACCAAGCTGTTCCATTGCGCCCAATAACTCTTCGTGATGGAACTCATCGCAGCCACATCACTCCACTTAGGTTTAGGAGCACCAGCTTTGACCCATTCGAAGATCGGTTTGATGTCCGAGTCATTTTGCTGAGCCTGCTGTAGGGTTTCCCTCCATTCATTGCTGAGATCTGTTCTAAGCATCCTCACGGGCACTACTTCCTTAGTCTCTTGCCTGGCACAGTGCTTACAGTCTTCAGGACAAAGTCTTCTTGACAAGGCGTCTGCGTTACCGTGAGTCCTCCTACTGCGATGTTCAGTTATGAAGTCAAACTCTTTCAAACAGTACACTTTTCCTGATGGTGCACCTTCCATGAAGACTTCATCTGAACCACATTTCAATACTCCTTGATCAACGTTGATCTCGCAACGATGTTTCCGCATGAAGTCCAAGCCCAAGATGCAATCGTCCACTATATCGGCCACGATGACATTGTGCTGATAAGATCTATCACCCAATTTTAACTCCACCTCCTTCTTGCCTCGGACGATTATGTGCTGACCGGTAGCTGTTAGTAATCGTATACGGTCGTGGTTATCGACGTAGTTCCCAAGAAACCGACTTGCTAGGTGAGAATTGACGACCGTATGAGAAGCTCCAGTATCCAACGTCAGTTTGCATGGTGTTCCGCTGACTTCGCCTTTGATGGTCAGGCTGTTCCCATCATGCGCTTGCGAGATCAAGATTCTCGGGGCTCTTCCAATACCAGCCAGCACCCGCCTCCCAGTCCTCCAGTCCTCGTTTTCCTGCTGTGGCTGGGCAGTCACTTCAGCCCTCCTTCCCTGCTGATCTTCTCTCGGGGTTCTGCGCTTAGGACAGCTTGACCGAAGATGACCCCTTTCTCCGCAAGTGTAGCACCTAGGACTGTACCCTTGTGGCCGGTCGCGTACAGGTGATGCTACAACCTCCCTGACGCGGTGTGTTCGGTGGTCCTGCCTCACTGCCTCTACTTCTAAGGCATGGGCCAAGGCGTCTTTGAGCGTCTCATGATGCCTAAGTCTCACAGCGGCTCTAACTTCTAGGTCGCGTATTCCGTCAACGAACGCTTGTACCAGATTCCCATCGATAAGTGCAGGGGCAGACTGGTATGCTTTCCGAACCAGCTTTTCAACTTCGAGGGCCCACTGCTGTAGGTTCTCGGCACTACGTTGAACACGATCCTTCAACTTAGCACGAAATACGTGCTCCAGGTGCGCGTCGCCGTATCTGGACTCTAACGCCTCCAGCAGCTGCTCGTAGGTAACATTCTTGCCGAGCGCCTCAAGAATGTTTAGGGCCTGGTCTCGGAGCCCCAAGGTGAGCGCGGTCATAGCTTGCGGTTCTGTCCATCCATTCGCCTTCATAACGGCCTCAAATTGAATCTTATAAGCCGACCACGAAGATGTGCCATCGAATGGAGGCACCTTAAAGCCCCGCGCTGAAGGTGCAGCAACTACTGAAGCTACAGTGACGTCTCCAGTCTTCAGTTCCCCCAAAGCCTTCTTCACCCCAGCGATCTGAACTTCGGCTTCTGAGAGGCGATTCTCGTGCTGCTGTACCTGATCCTTCATCACCTTTAGGTCTTTGCCAAAAGTTGCATGAAGATCCTTTATGAGGAGCATCTGCTCGTCTTGGCGGCGGACCTGCTCCTCTTTGTCTCGCTGCAACTGCTCTTCCAACCGGCGAGCCTGCTCCTCTTGACGGCGAGCCTGCTCCTCTTGACGGCGAGCCTGCTCCTCTTGACGGCGAGCCTGCTCCTCTTTGTCTCGCTGCCACTGCTCTTCCAACCGGCGAGCCTGCTCCTCTTGACGGCGAGCCTGCTCCTCCTGACGGCGAGCCTGCTCCTCTTGACGGCGAGCCTGCTCCTCTTTGTCTCGCTGCAACTGCTCTTCCAACCGGCGAGACTGCTCCTGTAGCAGCGCCATTAAAGCTGACAAGTCTGGCGCACTTGATGCTGTAGCAACTGCAGATGGGCCAGCGACTTGCACTGACGTAGGCTGGTCACCACCCGGTGTCTGTGTTGGAGAACCTCCAAACCGCCTTTGGTCCATGTCCTGCTGTCGTTGACTCCTGGTACGGATACCGTCCGTGTCGTCCTTCGGTAGAATCGGCATAATTTATCCCTCACTTCTGACACCAAATTGTTACGAGCTGGGTATGGGATAAATTAATTACTACTACTCAGACAATTAAATAACTTTATTAAACACAAAAACACTTAAACTTAATCACAAATACAGTACTGGTCACTATTCGCTTAAATATCGCACTTCTAGTTCGCTTCGATTCGCTTCGTTGTATCGCCTGAATCAGACTGACTCTCGTTTGTCAGCGCTTGTGCTTTTATACAACACACCAATGTTCACGAACATTCCGGCAATGTCTACTTGTACCGAATAAAGAAATAGGTACCTTATGCCCTCGGCGTACGGTCGAAATTACAATGACAATTAGCTTCAAACTAATAATAATGCTTCTCGAAGTTTCTAGCGCAAACACACTGTAATCACGTTCTTTCTCGAAAGATCTCGTACGTACGACGTAACAATACTTATAATCCTAAATTCCAAATCTGATTTTAAAATGTAATAAGAAACAAGATAAATCTTCTAGAACTCCAAAAGTAAGAAGAATAGCTTTTCTTTTACTTTTCATCAATCTAAAGTGGACCAAAAGTTCTAAAAACTTCACTTTATCTCTATTTTTACTTTCATCACTTGACGAACAAACATAAATTAGGGTTTTAGAACTTCCAACAAGATAAGTCTAAAACTGACGCACATAAATCACATTTAGACCTTAAAATTTTAAGTTTTATCGAATTCTTATCGAAAACCTTTAGTAGTAGGCAGTTAGTTATAATTCTCGAAATTAAAGATTTTTCGAAAAAAACCATTTGTCTATTACAATTAGTATAGTTCTGAAGTCTGCTTGGTCTGACATTAACATGATCTTATACAATTCTGTTTCGTTGATCATAAAATTACACTTTTTTTTTTAAATTGACACCTTTTTCTTGTACTTACTTATGTGGTGTTCGCCTTTGTTGTAAATCTTTCGTTTTACTGGATTTTATTCAAATTTGCCGCGGGTTACCGCGAGAAAGAGTTATCTTTCGAACATATTCCGCAATCTTGGAAACAGCTAGGCTCGGAACAACGAACTGTACCTACCAGGCCTTATAAACCTCAGCCACGGTGCCAACTGTGGCGACGATGTTAAACTGGTATTGTTAATATTCAAATAACATACGTCACACATACATAAACTCACGCCTTTTTCCCGTGGGGTCAGGCAGAAACTACGGAACGCCACGCCACGATCCTTACATACTCCTTTCGCCTCTTCCACATTCATACATCTGGTCATACAAGCACGCCAGTTACGAGTACTGCGCACCTGACCTGAAATTGAAATAAATGATCCCGAAAACCATTCCTCAAGTAAACCAAACCAAAATATGAAGCACACAAAGACAGCCAGATTCATAAGCACCGTCATTTCAACTTAATACATTTTACATTACCACATTTAAATAATTCTCTTAACCCTCTCAATGCGAGTGCTACCCGGGCGTGGCGGTTCTCGGCGCAAATCTCAAAATCGTGGATGGTATTGTGCGTTGATATTTCAATTCGTTCCGAGTCCCTAGAGCTCGGTTGAATGCTCCTTTTGTTTCTTTTAAAAGGACGATGGAATGGATGAAATGGATGGATGTGGTAGAGATTGTGGAGCTAATTAAGGAGGATTGGATGTTGGTTGTTTGTGGAGATGGCTGTTGTTGTTGAACTATTTTTTTGTTAATCTTTAAAAGTCATCAAAATAATTGCGTCTTTTTTCCAAAAATAATTCCACTGTTCACTAATTTTATGTATACTTCTCAATATTACTACACCGCTAGATTTAAAAACATACATAAATGACAGTTAGAAACAAGACAAGCTGTAGTTATCTTTCTCACTATTTTTACTAATTGACTATATATTTAATATTGAATGTGTATGTATGTAATTCCTATGATTCTGTGTAATTCCTATATGCCACATCAATTCCTTAACAGCTGAAGGTATTTTCTATTAGGAAGCGCAGTCTGCGTCTGACTGGTGATTAGATACGCGGCCATTCTAATGAATCTCTGATGTTTTGTTGTTTTGAACACAAGAGTGTTCGCATTCAATTCCCTAAATTGGATCCACCGCATATTCCTCTTTTGAATTATGCTTTATTTTAATGTTACAGTCGACGGGTTTGTGTTTTTCGAGATTTTTGAATTTCGAACAATTTTTTTAGGTTAGGTTTTTATTGTAGATGAGCGCGCTTACTATGTAAATACTTATACCTAAATAATTTTAATTTAGTGGTTATTATAAATCTAATACTTTTATTAATATTTTGTAACCACTGCCATTATGATTGTTCAGTTGTTTTGTTTTTTTTTATGCTAATGTAAATAATGTTCGGTATAGTTAACTAAAAGCGTTGCTCTTTTAGTTCACTAATACATGTGTTTCCAAGAAAAGGTTTGGTAGCTCTCTTTATCTTCTTATTAGCTTATCGATGGCAAATATAAAGACTAAATAATATAATTCTTAATATGTATAGGTACTTTTTAAATAGTCTTAAATATTATATAACCCGTGTCGCATTACGGTCGCAATAAAACTAATCTCATTGTCAAAATAAAACGACGAAAATACGTGTGCAATTTTCAAATATAAACCATTTCAAATTGCTTCTCTGGTTTAATACTTAGTACTTCAAATTTATCCCTAAGGCAATATTTGTAATAATTTCCCGCGCAGACTCTTAGGAAATTGCCTGCAATTCACATTGCACCTGCCGCCGTCCATTGTTCATAGCGCACAAACAATTGTGTTAGAAATATCTTCTTTTTAAAATGTTTATGTTATTATACAGCGTGACGTGATGGACTGTTTTAATCAATTTTCTTTTTATTTTTAGCGCATCGAATTTAGGAAAGAAAGAGTAAATTATTAGTATTTCTATGTACGTACCTAACTGATTTTAAAATATCTATGCTTAATAGGAATTGCCACTCAAAAACTACACATGTATTGCTATCGCGCTGCTCCCGGAGATAAACGTACGCCAGAACGATTTCAGCCAACAAAATTGTCCAAAGAGATAATTTTTAATCTCGATTTTTCTCCTCCAAATCTGATAAATCGACCCTGGCAAACACTCCTAAATAATTTTCTCCTTACACCGGTAATAACAGTTTTCTTCAGGAAATTAACCAAACAACATTAAGAACATTTCAAACGTAGTTTTTAGTTTCCAAGTCGTGCAGTTAAATAAACATAATTTAAACATTAAAATACCTCGTTACGGCTAGGCTCTACAATTAAATTTTATTGGCACTATAAACAAGCCTAAAGCTTATCTGAACAAAAAATATCCACACACTGGGGGTCGGAATGACCAATTTAATAGAGTTGATCGCGCGAGCCGTAATATAGGTAGGGATGCCTCGATACGCCTTTTTGCCGATACGATACCGATACCGATACTCTTAATAAAATATCGGCGATACTGATACGCTTGTTGTATTAAAAAAGGAAGGTAGAATCAATAAAACACAATTAATTAATAGTTTTAGTAATCAAAATTAACATTTATAAGATTTTTATTTAAAAAACAAAGTATTCTTAAGTTTTGCGGGCAAAGGCGATTTCGCAAGTCTGTTTGAATAAGACCTGCGGTGGAAAATAGTCTCTCAGATGCGAAAGAACTCTTTTGGAAACTAAAGTACCTATCTAATATCGCCGATACCGATATATCGGCAAACCCGAAGTATCGCTGATATATCGGTATCGGTATCGGATGCATCCCTAAATATAGGTAATTCCATGCGCGGTGGCGGGTTAACAAACGCGGACGGAACAAATGTCGTGCATTCGTCATTTGCACGGGTCTAGCGCGCCCCCACCGGCATCGCAGGGTTAGAATATAGGTGAGTTTGCGTACAGAGATTGAATAGTGCATAATTTTGCTATCAGGCTTTGGAAATTGGATAGTTCCGGATATTTGTTTTACGTATGCAAATTGCCATGTTTGTAGTTTGATTAGTGTTGTTTTATTAGCTGTAGTATGGTTTTGGATAGGAGTTAAATTTTGATTTTAAATAAAAGGAAAAAGTAATAGAGTTTTTGAATATCTTGGTGATCAATGCTAGTGCCTTCCGAATGAGAAGAGGCTCCAAATATGCAATTTTGGAACAGTGGAAATGAATTGATGAATTAATTAGCTAAATGTGATACTAGCACAATAAACTTGCGCTTTCTGTATCAAGTGTCAAACACGCCATAACTTCGAGCTATAAACAAGTTTTTTCTCATTCTAAAGTCAAGCCTTATTTCCTTGCCACGGTTACCGGCAAAGTAATAATTCATCCACCTGATTGACGCCTAGACCACCTGTCAATTTGTTGCGTAAGCGCAAGCTCTTTTGTCTTTGGGGACGCGTCGAAATGTTGCCACTTATTTGACAAATGTTTTGTGTCTGTAGTTTTAATGTCTATGTAAATTAATTTGGTTTTTTAATTTAATTTTACTGTTTTTATTGTATTGTGATGTCGCTTCTAAAATATGTCATTTTTTATCTATCAACGTTAATATTATGTTCTTTTTAGTTTTTTTTATTTTATTTTTTAGATGTAGTTGTGTAGTTCTTTGAGAGTGCTTGCCGATCGGCGTCTTTCTGTATCCACAGTTTTTTACTAAAATATTGTTGTTCGGTCTCGGAACTGTGGGTGATGTCGTACTTTATAGTTCCGAGACAGCAACACGCCGGCTGACGCTGAAAACCAGCGCTGTGGTTCCGTGTTTCGTTCACGGACCATGGCTTTATGCTGAGCGTCAGCCTTTTCGCGCGGTAGTGGCGTATATAGATTATTATTATTGTTATTTTTTATTTGTTTTTAATTTTTTGTGTTTTGCGTCGCTTTCGCAAGAATAAATGGTTTTTCTTTCTTTCTTTCTTTACACATCGGACTTCCACGTTGGTCTCGGAGTCACAAGCACGGTTGTTGCGCGGTGGGGTCTGGCATTTAATTCCAAGGTCGAGCAAAGTGTCATTGGGTTTTCCATTAGGAATTTCTCAGTGGCAGACTGGAGTTTCAAAATTGGTGGTGTGAGACATCCCGACTGTCATTTGACGATAGAGTACTCAGAAGCCCGAAAGTCTAACAACCAATCTTACCAAAGGCGTATCGTGTCACGACCACTTTGTTCCACTTTGACCACTTTGTTCCAAGTTCTCTACCTTCTCTGTGTTCCTACTCTACTCTGTGCCGACATAATAAGCGTCCGCGATGTATGACCGCTCATAACGCTATTATTTTTTATATTGTCCGCCACGTCAGCAGTGACGGGTTACCTCGCTTTTATTTTGCGATTTCCATGGATTGTTATTTTTCGAGTTAATGTACTGTTGACATAATATTCTGACCGGTTATATAAACATTGTTTTAAATTGAAATTAAGTTGAACTTTGGGTAGATTTATTTTTATGGAAAAGATGGAGATGGATGTATTGATGTTTTTTTTTTGGATGGATGGAGTTTCATGTGTTGATTTTATATAATAACATTATCTTTGTTGGCAATAGGTCTGCCTTATATAACATGGGACCTAAAAACATACCGGCGAATAATGATATTAGGTATATAAATAAAAAGAGGTCGGCGAACTCTAGGTGTACAGTCGGTTGTCAACATTATCTGACCCACCCTAAACACAAAGGAAATTGGACCCTCTGCCTATGAAAATAAGGTTTATTCAATTTATATGAGCCTCGATGAATACAGACACGCATAAACCCACCCAACGTTGTCGGAGCCACCGGCATTATATCATTTTGTTAAGCTATTTTAATAATTATCTCGTTGACGTTAAAGTTAAAAACCTTTTAAGTCACCCTACATAATTAGAGCCCAATCTTTAATTTCGTGGAGTCTTAACAAGTTCTTGTGGCTTGGCGGTTTGATGTTGGATTGGCGAGGAACAACATGTGGGTTCGAAAACAGTCCACCTGTTATCAGGTTCTTTTTTAATTTGAATTCATTTCTACAATATTGTTTGCATTATTAAAGAACGACCAATATGATTTACGCCTAATAACTTATCTTGTAAACAGGTGGGTAAATTAAAAAAGTTTAAGTTCACATATATTTGCTTCGTGAGGTAGATAATAAATTCGTCTACTTAAGTGACAAAAGTTACACTACGCCTATTAGCAGTGACTGCGCACACACATTTGTAAATCGTTTCGCATAACTCGTTAAGTATTTTTATGCAATTTGGTGTAAAAAAGCATCATGTCGCAGCTTAATGACTATACCAAACATAAAATCATATTTTTACATGAGCAGAATGTTGGAATTAGAGAGATTGGTCGTCGTCTTAATATAGCAGTAAGTGTTTTTTTTATACCTATTTTATTTAATTGATTGTGATTAATGAACGCGTAGTTGGCTATTTTACTATTACATTCACTCCTTACAAGTTACATAAACGGTTCCAAAAATGTTTTTTTTTTGTTTTAGAGAAATACGACTGTAGCTAAGACGTTATGGAGACAAAGTAAATATTCAGCGGATTCGTCAAGGGGCAAAAAACATCAAGTATAGTCCCGAATGCGATTGCCCGTTAGTGTAACCGCAATAAAACACGATATTTCAGTGGAAACAGTAAGAAGGCATTTACACGCTGCTGGAATAAGGAATTATAAACCGGCACAGAAAATAGCATTGACACCTGCTCATCGCGAAGAAGGGTCCGTTTTGCCCAGGAATATTTTTTTTTGGGAATTTTAATTGGGAAGAAAATGTTGTGATCTTCACTGATGAAAAAAAATCATTTAAATCGAACAAAGATGAACGTAACAAGGAACGGTGCACCATCACTCCGCTACTAATTAATCTAGGATATTTTTAAACACACCATGTAAGTAAATGCTCAATGGATAGATTGTTAAACCATTTAAATGTTGCCAATTACGTGGTGATGTTATTGTTATAAATAGATTTTTTCTATTTAAATGACATGTTTATTCACTACACATAGGCAGCTATAAATCTGTAAGGCATTTCACAGATGAATTAATTTTCTCGATAACAAACTTTCAAGCATAAACATGCCTTTTTTAATGTTTATAAATGGTTAAATTTGATTATGGCATACTCATATAAATTGTATATTAATTTGGAAATATGTGAGCATTTACTTACTTTATCTTACCTAAGTGTTATAATAAACATTTTAAATTTGCAATTGTTTAGTTTTATTTCTATACGTTGTCCATTAAAGAAATGTAAAAAAAGTATAATAAAATAATTAAAAAAGAAACATCTGAGCAGAAGCTATATTTAGGTTAAACTTGATTTCGAACGTAAACAACGATTAGTGACCACAAGACTAAAGAATTTAAACCATATGTATACTAGAATAAAGTTTATTTTTGCACAGCACAAGCAGCCAACCTTATCCTAGTGCAAATAGATTATTTTGTATTTTATCCCTTCATTATTTAATCACTCCATTAAGACATGATAATAAAAAAAACTACCTATAAAATAGAAAAAAATAAATTGTAAAGAGAAGTTGTTTTTGCAATTTAGTAAGGCAAGGTAAAATATGTTTGCGCGTTGTCACTGCATACCCTTAGTCAGTAGCATTTGAATACCAGTTTTACAATGAATACAAATATTTATTTTTCAACTACCCACTTATTACAAGTATTACCATTTTAGAAACTTTATATTTGAAGATTATCCGTCTATAGAGTTCTTTACAATAATACAAGAAATACTTTTAGAAAAAAATCTAAATTGTAAGCAAAACAATAATCTTCGTCGCAGGATTTGATCTCGCAACTTGTCATTCTCAGTCTTATACACAGACCACGAGACCAGAATAACTTGACCGAAATCATTAAAATAAGCTATTACACTAATTATATTATTAACAAGTTGTTATAATATTTAACCTAATGCTGACGTGATAAAGATCAAATTTGCGTGTGTGTATTATTATTCTATTTGTTAATTGAGTCCTCGACCACTTGACTGATAAGCTCATATAAATTGAATAAACCTTATTTTCATAGGCAGAGGGTCCAATTTCGTTTGTGTTTAGGGTGGGTCAGATAATGTTGACAACCGACTGTACATTGGTAAATCTCTGCCTAACCCTTTGGGGATTGTAGGCGTGATGGTACGTGTATCATAATCTTATACTAATAAGATCATTAGTTTTTTGTTTATCAATATCTAATATATGGAAGTATTGTTCCAATTACAAAAATTCTTACACTGGTAGAAAGCTACACTATAGCCGAGTGTGCTATGTTTCATTTTATGGAATATAGCTTTTGCCCGCGACTTCGTCCGCGTGGATTAATAATTCCGGTTCCCGGGGGATTTCCGGGATGAAAACTATCCTATGGCCTTTCTCGGGTCCCAGATTATATCTGTACCAAATTTCATTGAAATCGGTTCAGTGGTTTAGGCGTGAAGAAAAAACAGACAGACAGACAGAGTTACTTCCGCATTTATAATATTAGTAAGGATTTGACTTCCACGCTGACAATTTCGGAGGTAGAAGCTACTCCCAACTAGCAAAATAGTCTCAGAACTCGCACTTATAAGAGTGGTAGGCTTTAAGCGCTCTTATAATTGTTTTAGAACAATTATAAGAGCCATCGGTCCTATATTGCTTTTAGACAAGCCTGTATGATCTCAAAAACGCTCAGTCTCATAACCAAGTCTCATATATGTATATAAGAGTATATTACTATGCTATTGTAAGCCACATACTCCTATAAGAGCATTTACTAAGACTAATTGCACTTGAGAACACTTGCTCTTATATGCGTGTTTTCTAAGCTTGTTTGATTTTATAATAGACTTGCTAAATGCTATTGTAAGATGTCAGACTAATATTATCAGCATTGCAAAAGAGTACTGTGAGTACGTGCATTTCTGATCTTACTTAAAACTATTATAAGATCAATAGCACTGGATAAGTATGATATTAGAGTGATTTTGGATCAACATATTTACAATACAAAAGACAAGACCCACATAAGAGCGTTTGATCTTAGATCGATTTTGTGAATACTATTTTAAGAGTAAGATTTTGCTGGCTAAAACTAGCTTTTGCTCGCGGCTTCGCTCGCGTATCCCTTATTTTATCCCCATGGGAGTTGAATTTATCAAAATCCTATTTAAGCGGACATTTTCATCATAGTAGCTTAAATGGCATCTTTAACTTCAGGTCAATCAGTCGAAAATCTAAGAAGATTTATACAAACTTTCATCCCCTATTTTATCCCCTTGGGGGTAGAATTGATCAAAATCCTTTCTTTGCATGCCAAATTTCAGTCCGATCCGTGCAGTGGTTTGGGCTGTGCGTTGATAGATTACTATGTTAGTCAGTCAGTCACCTTTGAGTTATATATATTTAGATGGTTAAAATTTTATAGTAATTAATAATGGATTTATTTCAATATGGAGTTATCTTTAGTATACCGAATGCTAAAATAAGAGTAAACAATCTTACAATAGTCTAATAGTGTGCTTGTAAAATGTAGCTATATTAATGGCGACACTATCAATACAATTTAACAAATAAAATAATTAAACGAGAACAGGAAATACCTTATTTCACAAGGCGCATGAATTTTGAAGCGTAAAAAGGGGTCTACTTAACAGTAAATAATATTTTGCAATACGATTGCTTACCGTAAAACTTAGATACACGCACTTGATAATAGCAGTGCTTTAGTATAAACTTTAACATCACAGCAACTTTAATTGTTTTCATTTTTTTTTCTTTTGTAACTTTGAAACGTAAATTCATAATGAGCTTGTATTGCCTCAAAAGATTCTAACCTTAGACCAATATAAGCCTATGCAGGCTTACAAGATACTTACATAAAAGCAATATTAGCCTAAGTCGGCATAAATTAATTTTGGCTAGACTTCTGTAAGTGCAAACAGCATTCAATTAGAATGATACTAGAACGATATTATACTAAAATGCTTATAATTGGTGCCCAAATCCAGGCTTATACGATCATAAAGGAGGGATTTAAGAGCAAAAAATAGTAGTCTTGAGATAGCCTAAAAGCCTAGTTTTTGCTAGTTGGGCTGTTACATAAATCTTAGAAAGCATCTTAACGTGGTTGCGTAGAGTGATCGAATTGGAGCCTAAATAATATAATTTTGTAGACTTCAATTTATGAATATGTCGAAGCATCAACTTAACTAATTCATTCAAATTCCAGCACCAAAGTAAGTCTACAAAGAACATATGCCCATTAATGAGAACGTAATAGATTAACACCCCTCCGCTCTAAAACCCCCCAAAAATTAACTTACAATCACTCTAAATGCAAATTCATTCACAAGAACAGTCTGCTCGAAATTCGTTCTTCATTTTAATCTGCTTTGAATATTACTCTTCCCTTTTTTAATTGCCCGTAAAAACCGAAGTGCATTTTTCTCCTCGTATGAAAGGCTTCCTAATTAAAATTCCCGTGCCCCCTCCCCTTGGGGGTGAACTAGTGGGGGGTGAGAGGGGTAGAAAGGGTCGAAGGAAACTATTTTCCAGGTTGGCGTCGTATTTTCACTTGATAAGATCTAGACATGATTATTTATGTGAACATTAGGGGAGCTAACCCCATCGATATGCCTCTTTATATGCGGTCGGTGTACTGTTGACCGCAGCAGTGGTTTATTTTTATTTCTTGAACTACTTCTTGTGTTGTGTTGATGGCTTCTTGTTTTGTGATGACGATATTGTGAGATAAGTTTTCATTTAATTATTTGCAGATTTAATTTATTGTGTCAAAGTTCTAAGAAAAAAAAGTTGAATAAAATAATATATTTTTTACTTATTGGTGGAAGTGTATTAGCGACTGCTTATTTTAAACGAAAACCATCTAAGTGTTCGTGTTCATCAAAAACTTTGTTTCTTATAATTCTAGTTAAAAATATAAAACTAATGTAACGAAAATACCAAATATTATTTTATGCTGTATCATAGGACAGCTACAAACAACAACGAAAAAAATAAATTCTAAAATCAAATTCAATTTTTCTAAATCAATACCAACCGTTTTCTTTCCTGCCAGCGACACTTCTTTGAATTTCGAATATCACTTTCGCACAAAACAGTACTATACCAAAGAGTTAGATAAGTTTTTCAGTTCATTCGTTAAGTGGGCTGTGAAACAGTTATTTATTACGTCTTTACTGTTCGCCAGATAGTTAAAGCCGTTTAAAAGGGAAACCGAATGGTTTACTAAACAAATGTACATGGATTTTGTAAGTTATTACCATTTTAGGGCGGAGATTGTGGTTTGTTTTCTAGAGCTACAGAAATAAGCGTTGATTCGCTTATCTTTTTATTTTAATTTGTCCTGGCAACTTGCTTGAAAATATTTAATTTCAATTTTTTCGCTCCACTAAAAAAAATAAAGTTTAATTTCAGTAAGTTACAGCCGTTCTTAAGAACATCGATATTGATAGAACGACATATAAAAATTCTTCAAATTTTTTTTTGACCTCTATTTTAAACAATCAGTAAATGTCGACTTGAAATTGGCTTCAGCCGTTCTTAAGAAATACAATTTTGTCAACAAGTCGGATAAGAATTAGATTATGCAAAGGTTCAGTCAACATCAAATTATTAATGTCAATTAGACCATTAAAAGGCGCATTTAAACGTCATTTACAAAAAAAAATGAATCTAGTTGCCCCGTTTCGTATACCTAGAGAAGAATAGGCAAGAAACTCCATGGCATCCATGCTCAGTCCTTTCGTTGCTATTGTACGAACTTCTAAAAACAATTAATATTAGACACAACATCAAAAGCATAGTGTCAGGATATTGCTTTGTCAAATTAAATTGGTTTAACGAAATTGTTGTTTCAATATACCTCCCCTGAGTAAAACCTTTGAGATTCGACCTCCTTTCAGAGGATGTAATTAGTGGGAAAATTTAATATTACAGTATTTTCTTTGAAATGTTATATTACTAGAGGTTTGGAAGATTTTGCAACAGAGATTTCTACTTTCATAAAAAGAATCGTGATTCTTGGCAGATGTGGCTGAAAAAAAAAATTGGTCCTTTGTCCTTTGAAAAGACCAAAAGTTACTTTTCTTTTACGCTATGCTTATAACACTTCTTTTTTACAGTTAATATAGATTTCTAAGTCAAAATAATAGGTATTTGGGTTATTGAAAATATTATAGTATAAAAAAAAACTGTATTTGTATCTTTCTATCTAATACTAGTTTTCCTTGCCATTAAACAAATGAACAATGAACACACCAGTACAATACTACATAATTACATTGTCCTGCTGTAACCCTTGGGGTAAATAGCGTAACAATCTCATATAGGTCAGGATGTCACAGAAAAAGTTACTATAACTCCAGCTGGAGCTTTCGCCTTGTTAGCTGTGAGATGACACTAATTAATAGGATGGCAGTATGCGAGAGTGCACAGGCAATAACAAAA
Source organism: Caradrina clavipalpis (assembly GCA_932526535.1). Lineage (NCBI taxonomy): Eukaryota > Metazoa > Arthropoda > Insecta > Lepidoptera > Noctuidae > Caradrina > Caradrina clavipalpis. The sequence goes on along the minus strand of OW052099.1, from coordinate 4,369,763 downwards.
GATCAATATACCTATAGAACTGTGCATAGTTTGCTGTTTATTAACAGCTTTTTAAAACGTTGCACGTTACGTTGCGTTGTATTATTTTTATTGGTTAAAACGTTATTTGCACTACAGTGTATTCTTTACTTACGCCGAATATGAAAGAGTTCGTGAATTATCATCTATCTGTGTGTGAAAATGCTGACAACCAGTCTTACCAGGGGGTATCGTGTTGCCCAGTTGTGGAGGTCTGATAGGTAGTCGCTCCATGTAAAACGCTGTCATTCGGCTGTATGCGGATAGACTGGGAGCCGACCCAAATATACTTGGAAAATGGCTAAGCTAGGAGTTTGAAATATCACACACATCTATCTTTGTCAAACATTATAAAATTTCGTTCAGTTAAAATCAGTATTACTAATAATTAATATAATTGGCAATTCTAGAAATATTTATCATCATCATTTTAGCAAACTCTCTACTGAATTACTTAAAAAAATATAAGTATAACCCAATTAAAAAATAACCAAAAAGGTAAAGCCACAAATCAAATAACAACTACACAAATAAAAACAAATCATTACGCATAATTTACTACACAGTTACAAACAAAAAGTAATTAACAAATTTTAAAACACCTTCGTAATGAAGTAGGTACTCGAAGCCTTCTATAACTTGCGTGTTTCAACTAAACACGTCTAAACACATGTAGAAAGATTTAGTACGTCTAGACCAGTATTATGACTGTGGAATATGAATGAAAAAAGACTGTGTGACCTTTTAGTTTTTACAAATAACATGTATTTTTACGAATAATGCGCGGCTTTTGCGTAATTTTTACCTTTTTTTTTGTGGAGCTTTGACATTTGTTTGTGTGATGCATGGTTAATATTTTTATTTATTATGTCATTTATAATAAATGACAATCACTATTTTTGAAAGCCGTCTCTCATATAAAGCGTTCTGTACCACCGTATATTATTTTAACAGTATAAAAAAAACACGTTCAATAAACGTGTTTTTTTGTTTACACTTTAGGTATGGAATTAAAAAAAAAAAGATATCAAATACGTCCGTGTGTCCGTGTATTCATCATAAGCGAATCTAGAAGCTAAAGAACTAAATGGAATAGGTTACTACGTAACCATCACATATTATTAACTGAGTGCAAGATTTTGACCATTTTCTTTTTACGAATTAAAATCCTAACACCTAAACTACCCACATAACATTAATCTACACCGCAATTTAAAAAAAGAACATCTAAAAACAAAACACGGGCGTAAATCGCAACACGAAATTCAAAAATAAAAATATGCGTTGAAAACACGTAGCACCATCGGTGATTGTGCGTTCCTGCATAACCTCATCTACGGTTGCGCAATATCTCCTAAAAGCCGTTTTACGACCCCTGCTTATACCCCCTCCCCACCTTAATAAATTAAAGGGAACACCCCTAAATAGACATGCTAATTTCTATTGTTTGTTATGGCATTTATTTTTTTCTTTGTCACAATCGTTGAAGATGATTTGTGAAAGAAATTGTGGTTTATGTAATGGGGGCTTTATCTGTTTCATCGGAGTATGGTGTCTTGATAAATTGTTTTGAATTTGGAAAAAAATACGGCTGGTGCGAGAGAATAACATGGAATCGTCTCTATATAAATTACTTCTACAGCATACAATTATGTATTCTAACGTTTGTGAGGATGGATGGACGGATGGATGTGTGTGTTATTCTTTTACGCTTAAAGTTTAGCACACATAATAGATAATGATCTAGCTTACCACATAGGATGCTGCTTGTGAGTTCTCGTAGAAGATTTAGGACTATGGCTGAATTCTAAAGATCATAATTTTACTTTAAGCACATAGTCCAATTAATGTTAGCATATAGGCTTTTAATACTCTGCGCCTATTTGCAAGGGTGAAATTTTTACTATGGGACCTAACGTGAAATATGAAAAACCAAATGTGTCTGTTATTGTTAAAAATGCATTACCATTTTTGTAAGGATTAGTCATCATCCTAATTAAGTCGATCGCATTAACCTCACCAATCCATAGCCACAGAAATCAAATCTCCAAAACTATGCCAATCAACAATGTATCTACTGATCACATCTCAAGTGCTAGATTGGCATACAATGAGAAAATAAAACACTGTGTGCCATTTAAAACGGTGCAGCACGGTAATCCTGTCTGAGTGGGGCTTAACTGTCAGCCAGTGTAATTACTTAGCAGACGCGTTTGTTCTCCATTGTACCTGCATTGTGCAGTATTGACGATTCCATTGAAGTGTTCGTGAAGAAATGGTTTGGAAGACTGTGCAGAGAAAAATGTAGATCGAATAGACATTGGATAGTAGAAAACGACAATTTTGATAAATGTTTTCACATACATAACAGCACGCCTGTACTCCCCGAAGAGTTTGCCGATATGTTTAGGTCCCATGTAATAGGGGGCGAAATATTGCCATTAATCGGGCACAAATCCTAACTCCCAGCTGCTACTGAGAATTTCATGGTAAATCCAATAACACTTTTTGCTCGACCTGGGAATCGAACCCAAGACCTCTAGCGTAACAGTCGCGCTGAGCACAACAGGGATAAAGAGGCGGTTTTACGCTTCTCAAATTTCTCTTAAATTCTCTCTTATATTTTTTATTTTTATTTAAGTATCTACGACTTATAGCATTAAAATATTATTCGATGGAAATAAATTACCAAGAAATTATCAAGATGGCTGAAAACAAGGAATTACCTATTCAAATTACAAAATGAAGCCAAAAACACTCCACGAAAAAAACATTTAATACTATGAAATAAAAAACCTTGATTGAATTAAACTTGAAGTTAATAAGACTTAAGTTTTAAGTCAAGCTCAGACAGAATTTTAAGTGTTTAACTTTCAATTTCAAGCGATCAATCGAATGGATACTTGATTTACTTAGGGCATCCATTATTTAACCCTTACTTACTTAGTGCCTTTACGAAATAAAAACCTAGTCCTGTTTTATGTAGCCTTTTCTTATTTATTCATGTAGAATGTTAAATTGAATGAACCACACGAACGACTTAACTTCACCTTTATATAGTAAGGATTGTTCAGGGGGAAAAACTAGTAGCTTTTAGAAAAGTTCGCATTTAAGAAGTCTCAATCTGTCAAAAATGCCACTATTTTACTTTCGTTTTTGACAAGATTCTTACATTGCCATTGAGAGATGTAAATCTTTTTTTTTAATATACGACAAGATTGTTAATCGAAAACGATGTTTTTGTTGTGTGTGTTTGCAGTGTAAAAATCTCCCTCAGTAAAGTTTAGGTGAAGTGACCTTAGCTCGTCTGGATAAGACTCGTAGAGGCCAGGGTCGTGTCGACGGCGCGTTCGTATTCCACGCGCGCCTCAAAGATATGTCAGCAAAAATTCGGAGGGGCCACTAAGGGCCATGCCTGCCGGGGCTGCGGGTTGTTCGAAACGCCCCCGGAACACAAAGGGCACAAGAAGGAACATGGATGGGTTTTAGTCAGTAACAGTCTGACACTCCCTCCCGCACCGCCTAGGGCGGGGGAAGTCATTTGATGGCTTCCCATCATGAAAAAAAAGAGGCCAGTGTCGTATGACGCAAACGGGAGGATATCTTAACTCAGGAGTGGGTAGAAGTATGTCAATAACAATGTGGTTAAAAATATCTCCAATATTTTCGGTAAAACAGTTATACGTTTTCTGTTATGTTTAACAGAAAAGAAAATAACAGTAAAAAAACATTCATTTAAACTGAAAGCATATTTTCAGCATACCTCTAAAAACCAATGAAAAAATTCACCACATATTTTATAGCACAAAAGAATTCGAAATTCGAAACAAATAAATGTACCTACCAGTATAAACAAAATAAGCCTGAGGGGCGTACGAAAATATTGATTTAAAACGCGTACGTTTTAAACGTGGAACGCGATGGCCCGTCGAAAGATCGTTTAATTTTTCACACCGCCATCGCCGCGGTGTGGTGTGGTCGGATGGACAAATTTTGTACAGCCTGTTACCCCTGCTTGTCCTGTGTTTTTAATGCTATTATACTATGCAAAATGTTGATGAAAATTTAAGGAAGGAATCGAAGCTATCGTGCCTTGCTGATTCAATTCCAAGCTTACACTAAAATCGTATCAGTTGCGTCGAAAATGTTGTTTGGTATTTAATAAACTTAAAATGGGATAAGTTTCTAGTATTTGCACCTTTTCATTTTTATTGTGTAACAAGAGCAACTATGTATTTTATGTTAAAAAAAAACCATTTTTATTTTTGAATACTTAGATTTTTTGGTTTACACTAATGTCACTCTTTTTGATTTTGTATCGTCATCGTTCTTAATAACTAAAACATTTTGGTCCTTAGAGTCGAATTGTCGTGTCAAAGTTTAATTTTCTTTATCTCATTGGATAAGATTGGTGACAATATAAAGACATAAACATTACCGCTAACTTGGTAAATAACTCCGTTAAAATTATCAACCATTAGCCGATTATGAGTTTATTCATAAAGACCATTATTAGTCTTAGCCAACTCATAAATTTCGTTCTTCAAAACAACCCGCAATTTCTCTCAACATGATGTTCTTTATAGCATCTTCAAGTTTATTGTACCCATGAGATATTCACTGAAGTGTCTGCATTCAGAAAACACCTATCTTAGTTTAGATACCTATCTTAGATTATTTATGGAGTTTTGTTGTTACTCTTTATTGCCAATATCCAGCGTTGAGTCAGAAATATTACGAAAAGTTTAGCATTAAAATATTCAAAGTATTTAGTTTGCTATTGTGTGAGAACTGTTTTGAGTACTGAATTATTCAGTAGGCACATTATTTTGTGTTGATTCGCTTTAGTTTTATTTATTCAGTGATGCTGTGTGTGCGTTGTAACTTTGTAACGAATGCACAGTCAGAATAGATTAATTATGTCGATTTTATTTGATCTGAAAATAACGGTAAGTGATTTTGGAAATTTGTTGTGTGGATTTAAATTATTGATGGATGTATGGATTTTTTGAGCTTTTACGCTCTTTCATTACATTTCAAATATATTGATAAAGTAAAAAACTATGTATTGCAAATTCAGGTATTAAAAATATAGAACAGCCAATGACGATACATTTAGCGCAGTGCCTGAGCGATTGGCACGGTACTGATTGTTTGTGTGACATGCCATCACGCCTGTATTCCCTGAAGGGTTAGGCAGAGGTGTACCAATTTGCAGTGTAAAAATTTAAGACACACACTATCGCGCCTGTATTTTCTGGAAGGGTTAGGCTGTACCGATGTACACCCACAGTTCACCGGTATGTTTAGGTCCCATGTAATAGGGGGCGAGCCTATTGTCATTAAACGGGCACAAATCTTAACTCCGAGCTGCTACTGAGAATTTCATAGAAAATCCCAATAGTATTTGCTCTACCTGGGAATCGAATCTGATTGTTTGTATGTATTTGTAAATGCACCCACGATACATGATAAATTCCTAGTGTAGACCAACGTCAAAACAGTCACATTTGACGCCAAATCAACATCACTAATTGCCATTCATATTTTAAACAAAATTGCACAATATCTGTCACAATAAAAGATCGGCTTCTTCCGTCAACGCTCGGCTAACCCAAATCAGTATCCGGCCTTTAATATACGGCAGCTAATTTTAGTATATTTTCTAATAACTGTGTTTATTATTGTCTGGTTATTTTCACAGTATTCTGGCTACTTCATGTAGTTAGATTTTCGTACCTATATGCACATACAATATAATGATATACAAAACTATGTCAACTATACTGTGTAACTATGTGTAGATTAAATGTTGCAGATAATTTGAACATGTCTTCAAAATATCTGGCTTGCTTGTTTCCAAGTGCATAGAAATGGTTTAGATCATAGGAAGACTTTTTATTTTTCATCATTCTGACTTTTTTCCTGGTAAGTGTGTGAGGCCTCTAATCACTAATCTATTTCGTTGAATAAGTAATATGTTATACCATAGTTATAATATCCTCCCGACCTCATTTTGGTCACGGTGTCCAATCTCAATGGAGACTAGCCAAGTACGCAAGAGATATGGTGCACAAGTGTGTTGGCAGACATATCTGCACTCCCTCTACCCTCACTCTCATTGTCTAATGTAACGGCAATCCGACACAACTGGGGAGGGATCAGGTACAGGGCCAACAGTGTCACATGACTACCTTCCAAATTCCGGTCTGCTACTGAGAAATTCGTAATGAAATAATACAATAACAGTTTTTACCTGACTTAGGCATCGAACCCACGCGCTCAGTAGTCGTGTTTGTGACCTCGAGACAGTAAATCTTACACCATAAAAGAGAGAGTTATAGCAACATTTCTTGTATCAGTCTCCCGTAACCTAAATTAAGACGATCATCTCAAATTTTACTATCCGCAGTTGTATCCGTAATAAAACACCCATTTATTGGGCAACCCAGCCACAATAAAGTCTGGCAACACCGGGACGTCTGCGAGATGTATTCAATCAAACGTCGCGAATTTTGTTTATATGATCGTGCGTCTGCCAGACTGCCTGTCAAATGTTGATGTCGTAAAGTTTAACGTGAACATTTATCGCCCGTTTTAGCTGGAGGCCATGAGAACAGCGGGCTGTAGGAGATTTGAGCTTGTAACTAATTTGAGATAAGGGGCGTTAGGGAAATGGTTCTATAGTGATGTTCTAAATTTGAATTGGTTGTGAATGTTTTACTTCTTTGTAATATCATAGCTGCTCAATCTTTAATTACAGGTACATTTAGTTCAACTGCACGTACGAAGTTAAAAGTTACATGAAAGTTGCTGAAAACCAGCGCTGTGGTTCCGTGTCTCGTGCACGGGCCACGGCTTTATGCTGAGCGTCAGCCTTTTCGCGCGGTAGTGGCGCATATAGATTATTGTTTTTGTTTTTTAATTTTTTAATTTTATTTTTGTGTTGTGCGTCGCTTTTGCGGTAATATGGTTATATGGTTTTTCTTTCTTTCTTTCTTTCAAAGTCAAAGTCCTTACATTTTTTACGTTTTATTACGTAAACATGTTTCATTATGTTATGTCTAGAGTTTTTTGGTTGAAAATATGTTTATGGATGTAGACAATGTATCGCACGCAAAATATTGTGCTTTCGGATGCATCCTACGGGTGCGTGGCTAAAGCCATAAACAATAAAAAATTTAACCAAAAAAAATGGATTAGAATAAAATAAAATAGAAATGATCTTGCTAAAACTATTTCAAAATAAAGTCATTTCTTCTGTACTGTGTTTAACCAATAACCACACACCTTTAACAGAAATCGCTCCCGCTTCATCTCCCTTGTTCGCCGTCCCTGTGGCCCCTCACTGTCACGCACCGTCATAAATCATGGCGCCACGGACATTGTAAACGGTGCTTAATTCCTCTTCTCTCCAATCCAAATTAACTTTTACTCGGCAGATTCGGGGAAGTGGTGTGTACGTACCTTTATAGCTTCCATTGAGTTGCCCCGTCGGTCTCGTGGTCGCAAGTGCGACCGCTGAGCGAGGGGTCCTGGGTTCGATTCCCAGGTCGGGCAAAAAGTGTTATTGGGTTTTTCCAGTAGGAATTTCTCAGCAGCAGCCCGGTGTTTGGAAGTTGGTGGTGTGACGCCCCCGTGGCTCGGAAAGCACGTAAAGCCGGTCCTGCGCCTGATTTTTCTCCGGTCGTGTCGGATTTCCGTCCCATCGGGCTATGAGAGTTAGGGAAGGGGCAGTGCATTTGTGTTTGCGCACACACTTGTGCACTATAATGTCTCCTGCGTACGTGGCTAGTCTGCATTAAGATTAGCCGCCGTGGCCGGAATCGGTCTGGAGAATTACATTTTACATTTAATTTTTTTAGAGTTCAGTAAAAATATAATGTCGGTATGAATATAAATGAAACGTAGGAGTCGACATTAAATTATGTAAAAGAAAATGTTGTTTCAAGAAAATGAAATCTTATCCTTAGTAAGAAATTCGATCTTTAGTTTGAATACTTGGTTGTACTTGATGAATATTTTATTATTTACTCAGTGGCAGTTGTTTATATTCATTTGAACAGCACAAATTGCTTTTTTAATGTTATTTAAAAGTCAAACAACTACCACATTGACTTATAATGTAACTTTAGGGTTCTCAGTAATAGCTCCGAGTTTGGATTTGTGCCCGGTTAATGGCAATAGGCTCGCTCCCTATTACATGGTACTTAAATATACCGGCGAACTGTGGGTGTACATTGCTACACCTCTGCCGAACCCTTCGGGGAATACAGGCGTGATTGTATATTTTATATTTATTTTTATTTAGGGTTTTGGTACAAAAGCAATCTGAGAATTGCCAACAATAACAAAAACTCAAAATTACATAGGTACTTACTCCTTCTACTAATTTAAAATGGCGGCATATTCCTTCTCACTCGAACATTATACTGTGCGAGTGAAAGAGCATGATAAGGTCCAGTGTTTGGCTGCCATTTTGAACTCATGTCTTTAATATTTATTGGGTTTTATTTGCAAACCGTTCTCGTTGCGAATGCTTTTGATTAATAATCTTTTTAATCAACTCAATCGGCGCATATTAACATACATTTCTACCTTTTGTAAATAAGTACAATCATGAGCATAAGCATGTATACCTTTAATAATTTCCTCCCAAAGGATTTCATAAAATGTAATGGTGTTACGAATATCATATTTTGGATCCCATACTACTATGAAATCGGACTTATCTCATCAATACAATCCTTAATTCACGAGAAAATCACGCGACTGCTACGCTTGAGGTCTTGGGTGCGATTCCCAAGTCAAGCAAAAAGTGTTATTGGGTTTTTCTATAAAATTCTCAGTAGTGCCTCGGAGTTTGAATTTGTGCCCGGTTAATGGCAATAGGCTCGCCCCCTCTCACATGGGACCTAAAAACATACCGGCGAGCTGTGGGTGTCCATTGCTACACCTTTGCCTTACCTTTCGGGGAATACAGGCGTGATGGTATGTAGTATGTAAAATCGCTTTTAAATGTTGCCGATACATGTTTATGTAAATCCAATCAATAAGTGAAAATCAAACGCACACTTTGCATGGAACAGAGCAAACTGAAGTGACTGCGTTGTTCCACCGAAATGAAAGATAAATACAAGCGCAATTAAAATGTACTGCCACTAGGGGGCGCTGTGGTGACAGACACTATACAACTAGCTGTATAGAAGTGTTGTTGCTGTTTGTTCTGTTGTAAGGTACATGTGAGTATTGGTATGTAGGGAATTGGGAATTCAACGAGGCTGGAGTGTGTGTTAAGTTTTTTTTTTTAAGTCAATTAGTGTATGTTTTGTTGATTGTGTGCTAAAAATTGAGTCCCTGCTACATTATAATTAGTTAAAAGTAGGAAAAAGTGTCTGTTGGTTCTTTTTTTTTAATGTTGCCCCACACTAGGAATTCCTATTGTGTCGTGGGTGCGTTTACAAACATATAAACTCACATACACAAGCAGCCAGACCCGGAACAACTATCTGTAGGCGATACAGATGTTACGTGCAGGAATCGAACACGCGACTCGCAGCGCAGCAGCCAATCGCTCAGGTACTGCGCCAACCGTGTCGTCAAACTATAGTGTTTCCTAAATCTGTTTTAGTACGGATCCTTGCGCAATGCCCTCTGAAAATAGGCTAGATGTTATGTCTGCGTGTAGAATGGAACCATTTAAAATTGATTAGGGCTACACAAGAATAGTCCATGTTATGGCCTTTATGTTTACCTGTCAGCACGGTTGGTAGCCGAAATTATGATATAGGCTCATTTATGAAAAAAATAAAGCAATGAAAAAAGAAGAAACTTAGAAAGAAAAAAAAATATGTAAAAAAGTAATAAATATAATAAAAAAGTTATTTTTATTTACTGTAACTGACTCACTCGATTTACAAACATTTTAATAACAAAAACCCAAAACATTAACAAATCAATTACCTGAAACTGAAATAATAATTAAACGTTCCACTTCACCGAACCAATCGAATTAAAACATTATTAATGAAACCGTAATTTTGTTATTTTAAACATTATTATGTAGTACCTAAATTACAGTTTTGGCTACCATTCGCCGGTTGATACGTCAAATTTTCGTGTATATAAATTCTGTTGACCATCGCAGTACTTTGTGGCTGTCGGTCCTGGCTTTGTGCGAAATAATTGTTCAAATGCAGTATTGAAATGCATTCGTGCAGCTTTATTGTTTGGTGGGCAATGTGGAATATAATGAGCGGTTATTGGCAACTTGTAATGAGTTATGTGAATTCGGAAAGTGTTGATTTTGAAATAGTTAAGTTGGTGTTATTTAATTTGAGGTTTTCTTGGCTTAAACGGGTAGTTAAGACGTCTATTTAGGGTTCCGTACCTCAAATAGGTCAAACGAAACCCTCATAGGATCACTTTTTGTCTGTCCGTCCGTCTGTCTGTCTGTCACGCACGAGCTTTCATCCCGTTTAGATATCGATTTAAAATTAAAACCATTTACTGAGGTCTATAATAGTTCCTTAAACCTGTGATAAATCCCATACGCACAATGTTTTGCGTTCGTTGCATTGAGCTTTATCAAAAACTGATTTTTCACATAAAAACATCGTTTCCCTGCTATAATTTTTGCTTAAAGTTACATAGCTTGTTGGGCAGTACGCGCAGTCTATATCAAAATAGGTGTATTTCACACATGAATTATTCGCTCGCATCTGCTTTCATGTAAATTCATCCTCGGTATTTTAACGAAATAAAAGGCAGTGACAAATAATAGTTGGTCCTGTCATTCAGTTCACATTGTTCAGCGAGGGGGAAATGTCCTGTTATTTGTGCGTGCATTGAAAGGACGACAAAACAGTAGTAAATGCTTACCTATTATCATAATGTATAATAATTTCCGGAATGATTTTTGCGTTTTTCAATGAGAATTTTGACTAAAAACTGTAATGAATCGGTAAAAATAAGTTTCAGGTTTTGATCTTGTTTTGGGCAATACATGCATAACCAACCAACTCATGTCAATTCATTTCGCATAATTAATACTGATTAATTAGACTAAATGAGCAACCAAAGTAGATTAATATTTTAGATTTTGAAATCCTTATACGTTAGCACAATATCAAAGGAAATACGAAATGGATGTCAAATTAAAACAACATAAACTTTTAGGCATTGACAAAAATTCTGAATAGCAGTGAATTTTGTTATTTTGTGTCTATTTAAATAATACGTAAAAGTTACATTGTTAATCGACTTTTGTTGCTGACCGTACATTGGACTATTTTTGCTGTACATTAAGGAACTAAGTTCGATTTCCGATCTTTCTCTTGTCATCCCTCTTGACAATACGAGCTTACAGATTCATAATATATGATCAGTTCTGAAAAACTGACACCAAATTCACAAATTCAAATCACTGGTAGAGATCACCAAAATCGAAAATACCCAATATGCCTTCCAAACCACAGCACCTAAATTCGGCAGTCAGCAAACGAAATTCACTTGTTTCGCCGCAAACATTGCGGAGATAGAACCACACAAACAGTAGCACACGGCACAAAGGCACAATGGGACTTCAAAAGCCGGAGGCAGTTCCCGTAATTAAAATCTGCCTTTTGGTTTCTGAAGTCGGTTGTATACTGATGTACTGTGGCATGTTGTTATGAAGAATGTGTTGGTAATTTGGGAACTCATTTTGAGTTTTTCTGGTTGGATGATGAAGTCGGCTGAGAGTTTTAGGGTTAAATGTTTATTTGTTAAGGAGTTGTAGATGCTTGGATGTGTGGGATATATTTTTAATTTGTGTGTGGTTAAGTTATTGCATTTGGTTAAGAGACCTTTAATGGTGGATTTTATGGCTTTTAAATACCTAGAAATAAGACAATTCAAATGATAATCTAAAAGTTTAAATGGCTACTCTAACATTAGCATATATAACATGATCTCCACATAGTATAAAACAAAGTCGCTTACTGCTGTCTGTAAGTTCAGAGCTTTGAAACAACGCAACGCATTTTAATGCGATTTTCATCATTAATTAGAGTAATTCAAGAGAAAACTTTATACGTATAGAGCATCACGCTAACACCAACGGGAGCGGAGCAGTAACCAAAGACGCAATGGCTAATAAATCAAGATAAATACAAAATCATACCACACAATACCGAGCATTATTAAAGTAGGACATTACATGATTTTGTAGAGGAGGCAATAAATAGCTCGAAAGTGGGTTAAGGTTGACTTGAAATATTAATTGCCTGTAATAATGCATCGGAATGCAACGCGACCCAGTTTATGCAAGTACAGGTACGAACAAGAATATCTTGTTGATGTAAAATACATTTGTAGATTGGAATCTTTTAAAATCTATATCAGTGTGAAAAAAGGCGAAGTTTCTTTGTAAGCTGTTATTTCCGAAAGTGCTGGTTCGATTAGAAAAAATATTTAACTGATAGAAAGCGGCTCAATGTCTTAGGATAACATTACATAACATACAATCACAACTGTATTCCCTGAAGGGGTAGGCAGAGCTGTACCAATGTACACCCAAGGGTAAAAGGCGGCAAGTGTATTGCCATTACTGACTGTCATTACATTAATTAGTTATAGGATAAGTTTTGTGGTATTCTTGACTTCCACATGAATGAAGTCACGGGCTGAAGTTAGTTTACAGTAGGCAAAAGGGTCAAGCCCCGGCCGGCGTTTAAAACCCACCGCCATTTTTGTTCAATTGACCGGTTAAAGAGTCTACAGCAGTTATAAAGAGGTAAAGTGTGTATGTTTTTCTCATCTTATTGTTCATATGAGGTAAACTTCGGGAGTACTAGTTGGATCACAAAAACAATTTAACATACATAAAGCAACTATGTTTTATGATATAGGTACTTTACTAACATCTGGACGAAGTGGCAGGTATAACTTAGTACCTAACTTATAAGGTATTAAACATCAACACCAAAACCTGATAATCTGTCCTAACTTAATCATAGCGAATATAGATGTTAAACTTAATACGATCACAGTAGCCTGGGTATAAGATTACGGTGAGGAAGTGGTGCTAAACTACTGGGTCTCGGGCACGGAGCCAAATCGATCGCTTAACGCTTCGCCATGTATTGGAGCTTGGATTAAGATCTTGATGAGAAACTCTAAATTAGGACCTGCTGTTACTGTGTAAGATTTGTTTTCTATTGTATTGGATAACGGGCTGGTGACTGCAACTCCTCTGCTGGCTATGTAAGATTAATTTGTCTGTATGTACGTATATTAAATACTAAGTAATTATTAAATTTTATTCTTGTAAATTTTCTGTTCCTTTTTCTTGCACCTACTATGTTTTGTCTGTACATTACCCTGAGGTAGACTGTTAGAAAAAAGCCAGGCATTAGGTCCGCCTTTGTATGATGTATTTTTACATTTTTTTTTTTTTTTATAGACGGGAAATCATCAAATAACTTCCCCCGCCCTGGGCGGGGCGGGAGGGAGTGTCAGACTTTTACTGACTAAAACCCGTCTATGTTCCTTTCATGTGCCCTTTGCGTTCCGGGGGCGCGGTATCTCTTTCGAACAACCCGCAGCCCCGGCAGGCATCGGCCCTCAGTGGCCCCATCCAAGTTTGCTGACATCTCTTTGAGGCGCGCGTGGAACACGAACGCGCCGTCGACACGGTCTGTCGTTAGTGAACGTACGGACGGAGAGCTACCCATTGCTCACCGTCCACAGACATTTTTTACATTTGTGCATAAAGTTTTAGTACTTAAATAAAGAAATAAATTTATCGATATTGGTATGAAAAAGCTGAAGAGTTCTTTTTTGGTTTGTATAAACTTGCTAATCGGAACTAACCGACGGGTTTGAAAAATCTGTTTGTCAGATTCATAAGGCATAGTATAAGCTTTATAACAACACGCTACACCACACGGGAGCGGGGTAGTAACCAGAAACATAATTTAACTCGGGTGAAAAAAAAGTATTTTTCAAGCAATAAATACTCATTGTTACTTATTTTGATGGCCAGTGCGTAGTTAACGGTCATGTCATATTATGTCATTTTTCACCCCGTACACACAGTATAATGAAAATTTATTTATGGAAACGAAAACATTTACAACTGAAACATATACCAATGCCACTCGTCCCTTCTTGCGGTACAAAATCCACACTTCCACTTATTTAATTCACCTTACATTCTGACCCTTCCAAATATTTAATTAAAGGTCAAACACAGAAAGATTCTTGCTTGACCCCTGTTATTTGCTTTAGGCCAGCGTCAGATTTGTAACATTTTATACATTCCAACATTTCTACAGGTACGGAATTCGTGGAGGTTTTCTTTAATTGAGAAAAGGTTGTTTACCACTGCAAAATATCAATGTCTCTGTCATAGTATATTTTAAGTTTATTTTAATAATAAGTATTATGTTTTGTTTTTTTTGTGATATACATATAATGTTTAGTATTTTTTTTGGTTCTCTTGCGTCTTTATTATTAATAATTGTGTATGGTACCTACTGTTCTAGCGTTTTTGATTTATTACTGTTAGTTAACTTATAATATACATATTAAATAGAGAAATTATGATATAACTATGGCTAAAGCTCTGTTTTCTAAGTTTATCCTGGACATCACACACATAATTTTCTTTAAATTTTTTAATTTAATTTGCATTACTTTAATTCTAGAATGCTATCTTACTTGTCCGTATATTATTCTGAGAGTGCTGTGTACTTCTGTAAGTGATGAACTCACTATGCTTAAACTGTTTATTATTTTTGTTATGTATGTTTTAGTGAGTAAGTCGTGGAAGTACAATAAAATAAATAAATAAATAAATCACTGACATCGGTGTAAAAAATTGTCGGGAGTAAACCTGGACTTATACTATGAATTAAGTCTGAAATCACCAATCTGAGTTGAGAAAGCGTTTTGCTCAATACTCGTGCAATATTATTTTAATATTTTTTATTTATGTAAAATAATAATGAGAACGAAATGCGGTGAGTATGAATTTCAGGATAATATCATTTTTTTTTCTTAATTATTTTTTTTTGTTTATCTCCATACACTTTACCGTTACGAATACAAAAAATAAACTCGGGATTTATCGTGTTTATTGTTTGAATGATAGCCGTTTCCCGATACGGAATCGTTTAAATTGCTTACGTCAGCTACAGACATCGGGAACTCGTCAATCTTGTTCCGGTATTTTCATTTCCCCTTTTTTCTAAACGATTTGGAGTTTTTCTCTTATTTCACGATTGTTTTTTTTTATTGAGTTTTGTCGTGAATGTGTTGTGTTTTTTTGGAATTTTAAAGTTTTGTACTAAGTCAATGCATTGAATTATTGAAACACGTACAATCACGCATGTATTCCCCGAATAGTTAGGCAGACGTGTACCACTGTACACTCACAAGTGGGTCGGTATATTTAAGTCCCATGTAATAGGGGGCGAGTCTATTGCCTTTAACCGGGCGCAAATCCAAACTCCGAGCTGCTACTGACAATTTCATAGTAATAAATGATTTAAAAGTCAAATCTTTTGACTATGAACTTTGCTCACCTAGAGTTTCCTGACTTACTTACATATAAGGGTAATTGTAACTTACAGCTATAAGGCTTTTAACCGTGGAATAAAATTGACGTCAGACAGTTTTTGTACGGAAAATCTTTTAAAATTCAACATTTAACCCCTGTACAATGAAAAATAATAATAATAGGAAAATAAAAGAAATATGGAACAAAAATGTAATCACGTAGCTCCTCACTATCGATTTCTCCCATAGCAAACCTAAAACAATTATCTACAAAAAGGGTACAAAACGAAGAAAGAAAATAAGACGATTAAAGCTACTAAGCTCCATAATAATAATATGATTTCCTCCCTTAACCATAATTATCTAACCCCATTTATTTCTATAAAAAGAATCCTTGGTTCCGTACTTACGTCACGGTGGTGCCCCATTAGGACCACTTCAAACGGCTTAAAAACTCCCGATAAAGTTATCAGCGCTCCCTTAATATTGTTCCTCATTTACCCACGAAGGATCGATTACCCTAATTTTAGGGGTGCCTAAATATCTCGCGATACGGTTAGCCTATTTATTCGGCCGTATCTCTGCAACCACCCCAGAGGCTCGTTTACCTTTAAGTATGTTCACGATAACGTTATTGACCTTATAAATAAGTGGTTGATTTTAAGATGTGCTTATTGGAGGTTGTTGAGAAATGGTTTTGGCTACGTGTGAGATGGTAGTGGTTTTTTTTATAGAAGGTCAAAGTTTCGTGGATTGTTTTTCATGCAGGTTTATTATACACTTAATAGATTTACTTACGCTTAGTTAAGACATAGTACTGACAAATCATGCGAAGAACGATTAGTCAACAATAGCGTTTGTGTGAAAGTCTAATATCCTCTTTATTCAGCCCTGTCGCAAAATCCACCCTTAACTAACGTCTCCTCCTTATGAATTACTTATCTGTCTTTCAGCTTCATAGATCAAGTAGTTTTCGAGATTTCGTGATTAATTCACTCAGTCAGTGAGTGAATTATCCCACTTTCGAAATAAATTTGACATTAAATTCAGAGATTACCAAGGTTAAATATTATACAAAGATAGCAGATATTAATAATGGTATAAGTCAAGGTTAAGAATAACCATTCCATTTTCAGAGATACTAATGTAATGTTAAAATAAAATACTAAAAGGAGGAGAATAAAATTCAATTAAACAAACAAACAAAAACATCCCCCAATACAAAGCCACAGTCATCATCACATTCACCACCAAAATCACAGACAATCTTCCCTCCAAAAAGAAACACATTTCCTATAAATAGCCAAGTATTTTCTCGGACAAAACGTTACAAATCCCCCTTGTTACCTGAACAATCCATCTGTTACAGTTTGTGCATAAAAAGCGCTCGTGTCCGCCATTATGGACACAAAGACAGTAATGACGGCCAACATTCAGACGAACTAATGAGAGCTGTTAGCGGGGGAAAAAACTGCGCTCACAATACTGGCGAGGTGTGTGTCACTTCTAGTTTTAAAATAATCTTTGGTGGCTAGGGTGCTTGTGTGTTTTTTAGCTGCTGTTTAATTTTTATTGTACTATCTTCTATACATATGCATAAATAAAATTGAAATGTGTTTCTAACATTTTAATCTGTCTGTATGTTCTGGCTAATCTGAGAAACAGCTGCACAAATTTTGACAGGACCTACGTTTGGAACAAGCAACTAGCTTCAACTTTTTGTCTGACGTCTTGAAAATTCAAAAGTGCCTGTAAATGGTCCAATTGAAATAAATGCTTTGACTTTTTTTTTAAGTTTTTATGGTAGCTCGGCATGATGGCATGTTATTAGCTGGTATTACAACAGAGTGTTCATCTTCTTGTTTGCAGTCTGGTGGTTTTGAAGAATAGAAACTGCATTCAGAGATTCTTTTTAATGTTTTCTGTCAGTCTGTCTTTACGGCAGCTTAATTTTGCCTCAATTTCAGCCAGTCTATTCTGTAAAAATTTATTTCTCGTGAATTAAGGTGTATTGAGCTGTCCTGCCAGTTGGTCTTTCCATGTTATAGATTAAACCTCAAAAATGATTACATCAGGATTACGATAGAAATACAGCCAGACTGCACCAAGTAAACACCAAGACTGAAAGAAAATTTAAGTTAGGCAATTTTTTTTCCTCCTTTTTTAATTTATACCCGAAAATACGTTACTATGGGAAAAAGACTGATAACATTTAAAAAAAACATTTATTCATATTTATGTTTACGTCACAGAGCAATATGTATGGATCAGCTGTTTCTTTTCATGATTTTAGGATTGATCCCTTCGTAAAAGTTATTCATAATGATGAGTACAATGCGTTTTTTCAGATTTTCACTTAATTCAATTACACCGTATATACAATACTTATTTATGTAATCGTCACTAGGCAACAAAACTCATTTCACCAAGTAGTACAGCTTCACTAAACATTCCTCCACGGTTTGCCTCCAACAAAGCGCCATAAAGTGTGTCACTAATGAGACGTCGCCCGCCCATCACTCATTAGTACCGTAGCACGCGACTGTACTATTTTATGTAGCTTTGTTCGCGACTGTACTGCCAAGATGTTAACGTTTGGGATTGTGATGTGACTTCGTGAGACAAAAGGACTTGTAAGCTTATGTTACACGGTTCAACCAAATTGATTCCTTTTGATTGAAAGGTACAGAAATTATGGTATTCTCTTTGTTGTGTGACACGATTCAAATTGGTTGATTCAATCAAATTGAACGGCCATGAAATTTGTCGAATCGTGGATAACGGTCATACTAACGTCACTTTTTCCCTCAAAAGTAGGCTAGACTAGAGCTTCTCAACCTGAGCACCGAAGAAAGCACACAGAGGCGCAGTGAGGCGCTCTTATAAACTAAAAAAATAATATTCAAAATATGTTAAAAAATTTACCGAACAATATTGTTTTAAAGAAAAATAAGGACTAATAAGAGAAGTACGCGGAAGGCGCGTTGTTTCGTTGTTTTTAGTCAGTAAGAGTCTGACAGCCCCCCCCCCCTCCTCCCTCACGACTTTGTAAACTTGTAAGTGCGCCGCAGACTGAAAAAGGTATACTTTTATTTTTAACTAGCTTCTGCCCGCGACTTCGTCCGCGTCACAGCCCAACTAGCAAAAAAGTTATATAAGTTTAGAATTATACGACTAACAGTTATGTAAGGGGTTTGAAATAGTTATGAAGTAACTAAACAGTTGTAAAATAGTATTCAGTTCGACGCATTAGTTATATATATTTAAATCATATTAATGCGTCTGGTAAACGTCGTCTCAATTAATTTATAAGACGGTTATATAATGTTAAGTCGAGTAAACGTTTCAGTCGGACAATAGTGATGACTCGCCATGTTCCGTAAATTTAGAACCTTTTATTCAACATTTAAATAACAAACCGTTATGTAATGGTTTTATAGTTATCTATTATAAAATCGTCATAATAGGTCATATACAAAACCATTAAATAACTTTTAGTTGGAAACGTTATTCTAATATAACTGACTAGCTGTGCCCCGCGGTTTCACCCGCGTCTTTGGTTACTGCTCCGCCCTCGTGGGTCGTTTTAAATTTTTCTCGCCTTTTAAACCTTCCCTAGACCTCCACGAACATTTCAAGACTAAGATAAGATAAATCCGTTCAACCGTTCTCGAGTTTTAGCGAGACTAACGAACAGCAATTCATTTTTATATATATAGAATATTTTTTATTCCTACAACGTGTGCCAATCTATGACTAAAATAAAATGTGATAAACTTAATGAGAGATTCACAAGCTTATCAACGCCAGAATCACCACGATGTCCCTGTGAATAAAACAGAAGTACCTATTTCCATGACTATACGCAAAGGATTTTACTATTTTCCAACAGAACTCTAATTGTAACCGTCATGGTGGACGCCATAAATCGTATAAAAACATGTATACGACCAATAGTTATGTAAAGGTCGAAATGCAGTCGCCCAATGTCTATTGGCAATATGGCCGAGACTATTGCTGTCAATTAATATATTTTATTTTTATAAACAATATGAAAACTCCAATATTATGAAGGCCCATGAAAATATTGACAAAGATAACCATACATATCATCGAAAAAATTTAATTCCCATGTATAAGTCATCGCTCTTCATCTTCCACCGCAATATGCTTTCTCTATATTAAAGAATTCTTAATAATGATTCATACGACATTTTACTTAACTTTATAATATAATTTTGCCATAACACAATAAATGTCACACAAATTGTCGCTGACACTCTCATACGATGACATAGTTATTCATTGGATTACTAGACGATTACAAACCTTATTAGTTAAACTCACAACGTCTACGTGACTTTTACTCAACATAATTTGTCGCTAACGCGACTGCAACACGACCTTTACACGATTGAAATGTTATATAATCTGCGCCCAAACCCGCGTTATATTTACGTTTAAAAAACTATTATAAAACGTTTTCGTATGACTGAAAGTTAAATTGAAAACGTTATTGTACCTTTTATATGACATTATTTTGCTACTTGGGAGTTGATGTGTTATCCTACGGGTACCGTACATTTTCCCGGGATAAAAAGTAGCCTATGTGTTATTCCAGACTATAATCTATCTTTGTGCCAAATTTCATCCAGATCCATTCAGCCGTTTAAGCGTGAAAGAGTAACAAACATCCATACATCCATACATCCATACATACAAACTTTCGCCTTTATAATAGTAGTAGGATTCCCTAGGTCAAACTCAAAAAGACGATTGTATGCAGTTTTGTTAGCGAGTGTACTACCAACATGTTAACATTTTGGGATTGTTAGATAGTGGAAGGGACGTGAACTTGTTCCCGTAATGTCTTCACGTCACTCTATCAGTCATTTGGGATCACAACACACGCCTGTTCTATTTTATGTGCTTTGTTTGCGAGTGTATTGTGTGAGAGGGCCTTAAATGGTACATACACAACGTAACAATGGTACCTTAAGAAAAAATATATTAACGCAGATGCCTAGCAAAAAGTTGGTCCTAGGAAATTAAGGAACTATTGAATGGTGCGTTAAACGGTAACCTACAAAAAGCATTGTCTTCAAAAATGTACAGTCAAACATACTACATATTTGGTATACAGGCAGTTTATTTGCAATTACTTTTAAACAATGTTGTGAGTGTGCTGAGTAGTCAATTCTTTAACATCACTTTTTTAAGTGTGTTACAAGCTTAAAAAGTTCAAAGTCAAAAATACCATCAAACCATCACGCCTGTATTCCCCGAAGGGTTAGGCAGAGGTGTACCAATGTACACCCACAGTTCGCCGGTATATTTTAGGTCCCATGTAATAGGGGGCGAGCCTATTGCCATTAACCGGGCACAAATCCAAACTCAGAGCTGCTACTGAGAATTTCATAGAAAAACCCAATAACACTTTTTGCTCGACCCGGGAATCGAACCCAGGACCTCTAGCGTAGCAGTCGCGCTCAGGACCACTAGGCCAACGAGGCAGTTCAAAGTCAAATCATTTATTTCAATAAGACCATTTAAAGGCACTTTTGAACGTGAAAATAATTAAAACTAATGAATCTAGTTATTGCGTATACAATAATAATGAATGTTGGCAGTGTAGTGGAAAGGCTCCATTATGCCTGTATACCAAATAGTTTGTACGACTGTACATAGTTAGGCAGCACCTACTTTACAATTCACACTATTAATTATCACCATTGCAAGAACTCACTAATAACGTATTATACTGTATTTTTCCGTATAATGTAACCTTTTTATAAATAAACTGTTTAACAGTAAACAGTGTGTTTAAATGTTTGGAAAAATTGTGATTACAAAGACGTTTCATAGTTTCTGTTTGACAAGACTGTCTTCTTTGATAAATAAACATTATAAACGTAAGTTAATTCACAGTCGTTATAACCATAATGTGTAAGTTACAGTTTTTAGGCCGTAGAATGAATCTATATTGTTGCTGACAATTTTTTTTTATTTTGTTTGATATTTTCACTATTTTACAGCCCTTGATCAACATACTTTTTGTAATAGATAAAACATCCCAATTATCTGTGGTTATTCCAACTAAAATTAAAAAAAAAAACAATCAAAACGCCTGGGTTGTCCCCTAACTCCGAGTTAGCTAACCGGGGCCTACTAACATGAAACACATTTTGTTATATAACCTTGTGTTAAAAACTCTGGATGAAAACTCTGGCGCGACTGGACTTAAAAATATCAATGTTTATTTCATTTGCCGCATATAGCTAGGGCTGCCATCACCTAAAATGCCGACCCCGGACAAACACTTCAAAAACCCCGGACATTTGGATGAAATTCACTATTTATCCCGGACATCCCAGAAAAAAAAATAACAATAAAAATAAAATGTATTCATTCATTTAAACAGCTTGTTTGCTAGTTATTTAACAATGTTTGACACAATCAACTTTTTTTTTTTTTTTATAGTTGGGTAATCATCAAGTAACTTCCCCCGCCCTGGGCGGGGCGGGAGGGAGTGTCAGACTTTTACTGACTAAAACCCGTCTATGTTCCTTCATGTGCCCTTTGCTTTCCGGGGGCGCGGTATCTCTTTCGAACAACCCGCAGCCCCGGCAGGCATCGGCCCACAGTGGCCCCACCCAAGTTTGCTGACATCTCTTTGAGGCGCGCGTGGAACACGAACGCGCCGTCCACACGGTCTGTCGTTATTCAGTGAACGTACGGACGGTGAGCTACCCATTGCTCACCGTCCACAGACCCGCGTCTACGGTGGCCGGGAGTCGTCTCGCGGCTCCCGACGCCCGGAGCGTCTACCGCGGCGGCCGCTGGGACGGGGGATTCTCCTTTCCCTCTCCCGTCCCGCCGCCTCCTTCTCTAGCATTACAGCTTCGCAGAAGGAGGCCACTGCTTCCCATTCCCTCTCGCTGCGGACCATGGCCTGAACCAGTGCCGGACGCGAGAGGTCGCCGCCGCCGATGGCTGCCACGAGGACTCGGCGTTGCTCCGCCCAAGCGGGGCACACCGCCAATGTGTGCTCCACCGTGTCCTCGGGGCGATCCTCGCAGTGGTGACACCCGGGCGTTTCCTCCCGCCCGATGAGGTGCAGGTACCTCCCGAAACTTCCGTGTCCGGTGAGGACCTACGTCAGGCGGTAGGTGAGGGCGCCGTAGCGCCGCTCTAGCCACTCCTCAAAGAGGGGACTTACCGCCTCAATCAAGGCGTGTCCTAGACGAGGTTGCGACAGTCGCTCTCTCCATGTCGCCATGAGATCGAGCCGGAGGACACAATCAACTTAAACTACTGTTTAACAAATAAAATAGTCAATATTTTACACTCTTCTATTTATGAGGTAATTAAAAAATATATAATTATATTTTTTGCTTTTTTAAATAACAAATAAACTACATACATATGTCTCAACAAATTTTATGTCATATATGTAGTTCCGTTGGGTTAGGTTAGGTTCCGGACACTTTTTGCCAACCCCGCCCGGACGCTCCCCGGACGCCCTCTAAACTAGGACAAATCCGGGGAAACCCGGACGGATGGCAGCCCTACATATAGCGCTACTGTATAATATTTGTTATAAGTAATTTTGAGTTACTACGTGTGCTGCAGACACGTAGTAACTCAAAATTACTTATAACAAATATGCACAATGCATGTTTCGTAGTCAAACACAGGCAAGCAGGCTGCTCGACAAATCCCGTGTAATCTGCCATGCTGCCATAAGCCACGCCGGTTGGCATTGGCATTTGTTGGCAAAGTACACCATCGAACGTCTCAGCTAGCGAGACAAGTGCATCGGGTAGGGCTTGCAGGAGAATTAATATTATGTAGAGGAGAATTTATCATAAGGAAATATACGAGTAGTTGTCTTGATTTTGGAGAAAATGGAGCAATATGTGGTAACTGTGTATCAAGAAGAAACAAAAATTATGTTTTTTTTTGCTTAATGCCAAGTGCGTTGTTTTTAGTAATATAATCTTTGAGAGTATGGCGCGGCAATATTTTAAACATTGCTGGCAATACATCCACACTTTGTTTGAAAAAAGGGCCTGCTATCTGTCCCAATTACGTTGGGCAAGGATCTGATCTCATACAAAGAAGACACGAGCATTGATCACCATGCTAGCTCTAGGCTGATTGACGATTTCAAGCCAATATTGATAAGTCCAAGTTTCCTCACATTTTTTTTTAACTTTATGAAGTACTTATGAATGGAAAAAGCCACAATGGTACTTGCCTGTTACGAAATCTGCAAACACATACATATATGAGAGCTGGGTGCCTTAACTAGTGTCGTAAGTCTGTAATTTTTAATCCATTTGATAAGCACGAGGCTATTAAATATTATAATACATTTTATTTTATTCCTCAATCAGTGTAGAGTTACAAAAACGAATAAGAGACTAATGGTCTCATAGACCTTCAAAGTTTATTTCAATTAAGTTACAGTCGTGCTTGAAAACCTTTGTTTCTCATTGTTTTTAACAAGACTAATATTGTACCTGTTTACAGGTATTTTGTTACAAAAGTTGTAACTCAAAGTCTTTGTTATCTAGGCCGTAATAAGTCTAGAGAGTTTTCATCTCAAAAGTTTGACAATCTGGGAATTTACTGACACCTTTCACTCGTTTCAAAATAGGTAACTAATTAGATTTGAGCTTTGAACTGTTTAATACGTTTGTCTGAATTCAGTGGGGAAATAAAATTGTTCAGCTAGAACTTTGATCTAGGTTTTGAAGGTCACTTTGGAATAAGAGAATATAATCTGTGATAAATATAAAGACCAAATCCAACTAACTACAGACTTTAGTTTCGTCCTTTACACATGCATAAACTCACGCTTTTTTCCCATGGTGGTAGGCAGAAACCACAGAACGCCACCTGCTACGACCCTTACGTACTCCTTTCGCCTCGTCCACATTAATGAAGGATCATGCTTAACATGAGTAGGTATGTATGTTAAAAGTAATAAACTAATTTAAATGTCTAATTTCAAAGTACCAGCCCTACAGTCAAGCTAATAAATTAATCTCAACATCCTGAACCGGTGTTAGTTTCAAGCCAAAACACTTGCAGCAGTCAGTGCTCGGAGCTTCAATATGTTTCTGAGCCTGGAACTAGGCAAAAAGGTGTGGTTTGATCCTAAGATGTTGACTGGTAATCTGGTGTATGTTGGATAGGAGTGACATCTTTATATATTATGTATAACGCGAGTTCATAACCTCATGTGCCATACCACAGTTAAATGTCATTTAAAAAAAAAAAAAAAAACTTTATTCAGAAAATCAAAAGATAAAATACACAATAAATCTAAAAATAACAGTGTAGGTACAATAATGTTAGATGCCTGTACTAGGATAATCCTGTATCACAGGCTGCAGGAGCTCCAACATATGCTAAATATAGGACAGTAGGTTTTTTTTTTTAATATCTAGTATTACATAATGTCTAATTTATTTATTTAACTTAAACTCTATAACTTACAACTAAACACATAATTATTGCAGAAAAGTATTTGCGTCAGCAGAATAAAACTAGGTTGTAATATAATAATAATTTCGACGACGCGATTAGCAAAGTGGCTGAGCGATTGGCTGCCACGTTGTCTGTAGCGGGTTTGATTTTCGCACAGAACATATATTTGAATAGCCTACAGGTAGTCGCTCTGGGTCGAGCTTTTTACTTCGTGGGGAAGTCATCATGGCTATCTGTGGAGACTCTAGAACCATGTACTTAAAACTACGTAGTAACTCCCTTCCACTGTGTACATGTAAAGTCCGTACGAAAAAAAGTAACATCTTTACCTCAATTTGCAAAAAAAAAAACATTGAGTTGAGAAACATGTTCTTTTTCTTCTTTATTCCCATGGCAACACAAAAACGAACCAACATAAAAAAATACTAACAAAGAAAACTTTTTAACTTCCCAACAACGTAATCCAAACAAAAACATTTAAAATTAAAACAATCGTTAGCCCAAATAACTCTATAGATAAAAATTTCCGCGGATGGCCGAAAAAAGGGTTGACCCCAATTTAAGGGGTGTCCCCAGATAACCGGTTTGATAACATTAATCAAAGGACGTAACTGTAGAGTTTTTGGGTTCCGCCGTCAATTTTCTGGTCATTGCCCCCGTAATTTCAGTTTCCTTGGCAATTTTTCAGGTCACTTGTTTGCTATAAACATTATCGAATTTCTGAGAGAAGCAGGTGGGAAATAAATCTTTTTGTGTCCTGTGGAGATTGTGAAATGCAATCCCGAGGTTTTGGTGCAGATGCGAGATTGTGAGGAAATGTTCTCTTGAGTTTTTGTGGAGGTGAGCTGTTTTCTTCTTGCTTGGTTTTCTTACAATGTAAACCGTTCCTTTCTTCCTCAAAGTAATGTTGTTCGTTTTGTATTTTATTACTATGTATGTATATTATTATATGCATTTGCATTTTGTTCTTCTTGTTTTCGTATCGATGATACATTTATAATTACTTAAACTTCTTGGACCCAGTAGGCGGCTACGTTTATTGCCGCGTCAAAGACGTTAATCAGATCGTAAAAGGTGCATGTGAAGAGACAATTCGGACACTCCAGCATATTGGATATTTTTTGATCAGGAGCTTCCCAACCCCACTGGGTGCCAGACGGGTCTATGTTAATATCATTTTGTAAATAAAAGTATTTTATTTTATTTGCTCGTGCCTTATCTGCATGAGAAGAGGCCTTTGCCCTGCAGTGGGACAGTTATAGGCTGGTATTATTATTATATTTTTTATTATTATATTAAGATGTTAATCAATATACATACTTATCAAAATATCGACGTGAATTACTGGTATGTTTACTGGTATGATCTATTACGTGAATGTAATTGAGAAAAAAAACGAGTTTAATATTAGTTATTAACCAAAATATGACTTGACTATTTTTATATGAAGTACTCTGTCGGTAAAATCTTCTCAAAACTTACACAGATTTTAAAACCCCTATAAGTAGTGCTCTTTCATTCAAATGAGACCGGTAGCAGTTCAGTCTGCGGGCAGTGCTTTCCCAAAGCGTTTATTTACACTTCAGAATAAAATATGTATATTTTAGTGAATGAAGTGTAAAATTTAAGCAGTGTTTTAGTGGTTTACACTTTATTTGAGTAGATTTTTTAAAACAGAAATGTGAAAGCTTGACTTTTACACTTTCAGAGAGGAAGTTTTTTTTTTTAATATAAGCTTCATCAATTTGGAATTGAATTAATTCGATTTGGTGATTTTTATGCCTTTATTTCTGTTGTGAATGGACGTAAATACCCGTCTATCTAAGTAAAATACAACTAAGTTTTTTTGCTAAAAACTACTTTTATTTTTCTTGTGAAAAATCCGTGTTTTTGGTAGCGATCTATCTATCTAAGTAAACTATAGCTATGTTTTTCGCAAAAAAGGACTTATCTGCTGTCAAAAATCTGTGTTTTGGTAGTGTGTAATGTGAATAACTCAACCATAAGTTTTCCAGGTACAAAATTTTTTTTTTTGCTGATTTAGTTTTATCCGTGTACTCAATGTAATACAAATATAATTACTAATTGTTAAATAATATCCTTCATTTCTTAATCTGAATTCGGTTCATTCTTTCATCCTTCCGCAGCGCTCACGCTTCGCCTTTTACTAAAATAAATATTAGTACAAGTTCGAATCCCGACCTAGTAGGAAATTAGTGACCATACTAATTTCCCACAATAACGAGTATTGCTTTGACAAGAATATTCGATTCAACTGTAATTAAACATCCGATAAATTGAGATGTATCAATTACTATGCAATTGTCTCACGGTCATTTGTTCGAATTCGTTCTAAGCTGAAGAGGTTTTTTGTTGGTTTAAATGCGCTAATGTCTAGAAATAACCAGTGGGATTGGAAAAAAACTTTTGTTCATGATAGCCAGATTCATGAGGAATAGTATAGGCCATGTCTTTCTTTCTTTATCGTGTGGGCAGTAAGGTCTAACGACCCCACAGACCCTAGTGTCAGAGTTTCTAAACTGCCTCAAGGGCCTCTGACATGGTTACCGATGTCAGTGATGTGCAAGATAAACTTTGAAAGTATATATGAATTGGAAAAAGTCACATTGGCATAGTACGATTCAAACCTAATGGCGGCTCTGAAGTTAGCTGCGAGTGCAGGTTCGCGCAGGTTTATACAAGTCAACAATCATTTAGGCTCCATTTAATTACTTCTATAACATAAATATATATTTAGAAATAATTAAATGGAACCTACATTATCATTGACTTGAATAAATCTGCGCGAATCTGCACTCGCAGCTAACTTCAGAGCCGCCATTAAGTTTGGATCGTAGTATACTTGCCCGTGCTCGGTTGCAAACCCACGACCTCGTGCATGAGAGGCGGGCGCCTTAACCATTGGGCCATCACGACACTTCTATATAGTTCTATTCTATAAGCCATGTAATATTACTGCACTGGTGTGACACTTCCCCGTGCTTCGCCATCTTCGCCTTTGGTCTCTTTCTCCCCGATGTTATATTGACAATTCAACAATATTCATTACGTTGTTTCCCGTGTCGAGCAGATGAATTTCTTTAAACATATAAAGCTATGGTTTATGCTCTACGATCTTCATACACTTTTTGCTTCTTCACACAAACGCCAGTTTAGAATTTTAATTCTAAGATTGTTTGACTATTTATTGAGAATCACTGTTCCAGGTGAGACAAACTTTACTTATTTTGAATATCAAAGAGTTGTCGCGTTATTCATCTGTTTAATTTAAGGTTGCCACCATTTTTTCGAAAAACTGCAGACTTTTTAGGAGATTTAAGAGAAAATAATAGTACTTATACTTTATTTCAAATCATTATTAGTTTTTTTTTTTACTTCGTTTTTACTATTAACGTTAAGAATTTTAATTTTTTAATAAATGCTCTATTTCTTTCTTCTCGCGTTTCATGTTGATGACGAAAAAATATAGTATTTTTGTACTATAATACATATAGTAATTGATTGAAATATAATACTATGCTGTATTTTTAGTTTTTTATTGCATAGCCCTTTTATTTTTATTTTTGTGTGCACAGAAAAGACCAAAATATTCTTTCTTTCTTACCATATATTATTACAGTACGTGTAGCAACCCTACTTTAATCATTGGTTAGTCTACAACCGTGTCTAGGATGAACAGCACGAAAGGTGAATACTTCGTGCAGTTCACAGTGTTGTTTACAAGTCTCGCTAATACGATTGTGAATATTTAATATCAATTTTGTTTAGTATTCATAGTTTTGTTCGCTAGTAAATTAAAAGCGTGAAGGTTGACTGGTTTTTTTACAGTTTTACGTGTTGTGGTTTAATATAGTGCAATGAATATGTAAGTGATGTTGCTTTATGTTTATGTACTTTGTATACCTAATTGCATATACAATTCGGTCTGAGAGCCCCGTTAATTTCGTGGTCACATATGTGCCATTGCTGAGCGCGGGTTATGGATTCCTAGATCGGGCAAAATGTGTTAATAGGTTATTAGGAATTTCTCAGTAGTAGCTCGGAGTAGAAAGACTTGACAGCATGAAGCATGGAGTAGCATGACGGCTGACAGGATGGTATGGAAGAAGAAAACGTGTTGTGCCGACCCCAAGTAACATGGGATAAGGGCAGGAAGATGATGATGAGCTCGGAGTACAAAGAAATGTGTGAGAGAGAAAGCGAGAGTAGAAAACGCTAAAGCCGTTAGTCCTCCACCTGATTTTTACCAGGTCGTGTCGGGTTGTTCAGTTTAATCTATTTTCACATATTTTTCTCATATAGGTACCGTCGGAATAGCAGCTAACAGTTAGCAGCTCTTTGACCATCACATGAATGTCACAAATTTCTTATAAAATACCACTTTGTAAGAAGGCTAAGTGTAAATAACATCATGCATAACAAATTCAAAGTACCAAAATATTAATATTTAACCGTCAAGTCGCCATCTTGGCTCATAAAAGCGATTTACCGAATCAACATATCAAAGACTTTCCTTTTCCTCGTCCTATTCAAAGAAATCTTATGTTTTCTTAATTACGTAAAGCTACCTAGAGACTACGGATTATAATTTACGAGAATACATTAAAAGGAAAAATAAATAAAATATATTATTATCATTTGTACGGTTTTACGCGAAGCTGTTAATGGATTCTAAAATAGTTTTATAGGAATCGTTAAAACTGGTCAACTGTGAATTAAAACAGTTTTTATTATATTTTTCTTTTTTATTGAGCTTTAGCGGTGGGTGTGTTGGTAATGGCGTTATGTTACAGTATCTTTTATGATAACTTTTGGAGCTAAAAGGGAAGAGAAAAGGTATGGGCATTGATCTCATGCGGATTGTCCATTTCAGACCTATATTGATTAAAAGTCTATTTTTCCTCACAATATCTTTCTTTGGCGATGTCTAAGAAAAACATAGAAAGTAGGTATATATTTACTAATATTATAAATGCGAAAGTAACTCTGTCTGTCTGTCTGTCTGTCTGTCTGTCTCTTCTTCACGCCTAAACCACTGAACCGATTTCAATGAAATTTGGTACAGATATAGTCTGGGACCCGAGAAAGGACATAGGATAGTTTTCATCCCGGAAATCCCCCGGGAACGGGAACTATCAATCCACGCGGACGAAGTCGCGGGCAAAAGCTAGTATTATATAAACAAAGAAAAACATGGGTGCTTCACCTGTGCCCGGTTCCAAACTCACAACCTCATGCACGAGAGACGGGCGCCAAGTCATCACCATTCCATCTCATCTTTCTAAAATTTAAAAATATACTTTTTCTATCAACATTATTCTAATTAGGCACGTAATTCGAACCACAACAAATTAAGTGTTGAAAACAATCTCGAATACAACTCGTTTAGTTAACGACAACCTGTCGACGTTATTTTGACACGGACAAAATGTCACCCAGAACCAATTCCTAATTGCATTGGCTTCCCTAATTCCCGTCTAACCACCTAACGATGACACGTCAACTGATGCTTATTATTTATTTTCCAGCGTTCTAAATACGGCGGCGGCAGCGCAAAGGCAAATTAAACTGTGAAAAACATCAGACGGACAACATGGCCGCGGCGTTTGCGCGCCAAATCCCGCGTCACCGGCAGCGCCATCTGCCAGCGGCGGGCGACAACCACTTCCGTAGTTTGAATCATTCGAACCGTTCGAAATAGTCATTTGTGATTTAACTGTGACAGTGCGGGGTCGTAATGTGATATAATAATATATTTTTTAGTGTTGTGTTGTGTTTGTGTGTTTACGATGTCTGAGGATCGGTCGCGGCGGTTGTCGCAGATCTTCGACCCTCTGGCTCGGTTTACGGACCTCAGCGGGGCTGGTCACTCGGCCAGTACCCCGAACAGTCCTCGACTGATGCCGAGGAGGTCGCGAGATCCGCCGCCCCCGCCACCTAGGTGAGTTACAAATTTTCCTTAAATTAAGTATACGTTACAACGTACACAAGGTGACCGACGACCTGATTAAGACCGCAGAAAGACGCTGGATGCAGACCGCTACCAACTGGTCCTTTTGGAAATGTATGGGGAAGGTCTATGTCCAGCAGTGGACGTCCTGCGGCTGATATGATGATGATGATGAAGTGTACGGTCACTCAATCACTCACACTTTAAACCTTTACCTTGAACTCTTCATGATTCAGGCCTAAAGATTCTTTGAAGTTAACAGTTGTTGACTTCTTTCCAATCTTTATAGAAACAAACTTAAAATAGCAAATGTCTTTCTGAATGATGTCGAGGAGTTTTTGACAATATGACTTAGAATTTAAACTCACTTATGACTCACTTTTTGACTGATAACTCGGGAACTCCAAAAATGCGGGTAGTTACAATAGGGGCAATCCTTTTATCAGTGTTTTGTTCTTAGTGACTAATGTTTATTTTCTGTCGTATGATTACGTTTTAACACCGTAACACGCTATTTCTGGCGCGTACACTCTTGCGCAGAATGGACAGACAAAAGGCTATGTACATTTAATTGTAAATGGACCAGGTGTTACTGAATTTGAAACCTTAATGCGTTGCTTTAAGGTGAATATTTCAATGACTATGTGTTTATTATGAATTTTCGTATTGAGTGACTCGCTTTACAGTGTCTGGTAGAAAAAGATACATTGGGAAGTCTTTATATTTTTTTAATGTGTCCACCTGTTACGTTTCATTAGTAGGCACAACCATGAAATGAGATTTTATAGTTTTGATATTTTGTTACAGTTTCAGTTTTTGACACTTTATCTAATTTTACAGTCTTATTTTTATTAAGAAACGTGGTCATAATTATCTGTGTCTTTACTATTTTTATCATCAAAATTTGTAACGCCTAAAGATAATTCATGTACCAGCATTCGCCCTCGACTTCGTACGCCTGAATGTCGATTATCGCGGACGCAGACGAAGTCGCGAAAGAAAGTAGTCCTTTCTTGGAGTTCACACTAACCCTGTACTACATTTCATCAAAATCGGTTCAGTGGCTGAACCACTGAACCGATTTTGATGAAAATAAAAAGCGTAAAACACAGACAGAGTTAGTTTCGCATTTATAATATTAATATAGATTTGTACTCAGCTAATTATGCCAACCCAAGTTAAGTCATTATACAAAGTAATGTTAATAACTATCCAAGTCACAATTTAATCTGATTGAATAAATCTTTAAGCTTGTTTCACACTATAGTTACAACATTACACGAATATTTTCAATGTAATATCAATAAAATTGGAGACTGGGCACCCAAGATGGCTGCCAATAGATAGAAATAATGTCTGTATCGATTCTTGGCGCCCATTAATTAGTGTCTCAATCTAGTTACCAAATGATTAGCATATTGAAATCAGATAAATTATAGAAGTTATTGCAGATATAAAAGCCCTCAAGGTAATGGTAGGCGTAGGGATTGAACTGGATTTGTAAACAAGATTAGAAAATTTATGTTAAAATACCATTTGTAATTCTTGTTTTAAGATAGTTGTGTTAATTTGTTCTAAAGAGCGAAGTTCAATAAGCATGCTTACTGCTTGTATAGAAGGTACAGTATTGCGTCCTCGTCTTTCAGGAGGTTGTCACTAATCACCAACAAAAAATATATTCCTGTTGAGAATCTCTAGCATATTTAGGTGCCTCCTTGACATCCCATTTGAGGAGTATGCAAAACTGCATCATATAGATGCAATATAAAAATGTTCTCATCTTTATAAGGTTACATTCAGTTGCTTGATTTTTTTATGTCCAAATTAGTAACGTTTACCTCACACTAGTATTTTACCTATATCGAAGGAGTCTTTACAATTGTGTAAACTGATACACAACAACCTGTAGCTCTTACATTTTATTAAATTAATGTTTTATTGTATTCTTGTATTAAAAACTTATCAATCCAGAAATTTTCTCTCAAAAACTGTTCTAAAAAATGTTTCAAGCTGTAGTTCTATGCTCCATTGAAAACATAAAGATTGACAAAAAGCAGTACTGCAAGCTCTTCAAGTTTTATCCCCTGAATCAATTCCAAGTTACGACAGAAACATTGTGCAGAGAAAAGATACTAAATCGTTTAGCTGTCTCTGCAACACTCAATATAAATTCGCTCAATTTATGTCGCTGCAAAAAGTATTTGAGCATTTAATCCTGTAGAGTCATTTTCACACTTCGAACATGGCTTGACTAAAAGCTCTATATAAAGCGTCGTTCAGACGGAGGTGTTAGCGGCTATTTTTCAATGTGATATCATCATCAGCATGCAACAGTGCACTGCTAGACATAGGGTTCTGCAATCGCAGGCCTCGCAGAACTCTCATCCAGTTGCGTGACATAGTTGTAAAGGACCGACACTCTCACCCGCAGCAGTACTCCTGGCAGTAGAGCCTTATCGTGATTGATTAAACATAGTTCAACCCATACCGCGCCCCCGGAACGCAAAGGGCACAAGAAGGAACATGGATGGGTTTTGGTCAGTAAAAGTCTGACTATCCCTACCGCCCCGCCCAGGGCGGGGAAGCCATTTGATGATTTCCCATCGGTAAAAAAACCCCGACAATGATTAGAAATCGATACAGAAAACATGAGTGTGCCTTAAACAAACAAATTCAAATGTTTCCTTCTATAACTACTATGTCGGATTAGCACAATAATTAAAGTGAGCGTCATTATCAACTCTCTATCTGGATGATGTTTAATAAAAGACTTATGTATCAATACAAAAACAACAAACGGAATTCAGTTGAAAGTAGGCCATTTCCATTAAGCGAATTCCATCAATTCAGTTGATCTCATCAGATAATCCAGCTCATTTCAACCCTTGCTAATTAATCATTCAATATTAATAATACCTCATTTGTTAGTATTAATCCTATGAAGCGAGTTTCAACCCCGTTCAAGTATTTATAGTGGGGCGAAATATTGTCCATTTAAATTAATGAGTACTGTGAAATATTTATGATACGTTTTCCATATTTTTGGGTGAAGATTGGTTCGTGGACTGAATATTTCGTAGTTGTGTTTCTACTTTTGTGTCGGAGTGTGAATGTTGCTTAAAACTCTGTGGTGGTCAATGTTTATGAAAATATTTTGATATTGCATAAGTAATGTTAATATGCCAGATATAAAATTAACAAAGGTTTTTTGACGTGATCCATTTTTGTACTGTTTTTTCTGTCTTATACCAAGGCCAATTCTCGCTACTAAAGACGTTCAAAATCTAGTTGCAATCTCATTTTAGTGACTATCCATGTCAAAAATGTAGGAAAATTAGGACTATTTTTGGAATTGCCCCACTATTTAAAATACATAGAGCAAAGTACAAAATAATTAATTTAATAAAATCTTTTACCAATTTCAACAAAACAAAAATACCATGTTATCTATCCCATAACTGCGGGTTGTTCGAAAGAGATACCGCGTCCCGGAACGCAAAGGGCACGAGAAGGAACATGGATGGGTTTTAGTCAGTAAAAGTCTGACACTCCCGCCTCACCCAGGGCGGGGGGAGTCATTTGATGATTCCATGTTAAAAAAATAACTATCCCATAAAGCTTATTTAATTTACCTTCACTAACATAACCCTCAATCCTCCAGGCCGATCGCTCACTCCTCTCGCTTGGATCCGCTGGAGTACGAGCTGGTGGCGGCAGAGGTCGGCTCCATCAACTGGCAGGAGAGGTGCTTGGAGCTGCAGCTCGAGCTGCACCGCAGCAGGCACCAGGCGACCAGGGTCCGGGATATGCTGAGAGATAAGGTACGCTTAGATTTAATTATTTATGAACTTTTATGGATTAATGCAATTTGTAACTATGTATGTAAATCCATAGGTACCACCGTCACTAAATAGTCGAACTTTCATCACCTGAACATGTATTATTTATTTAAAAAAAAAACCTAATTGCAAGGAGGACTTTTTACGGATGATTCACGGAAGTAACAAATTATTATTTTTATTCTTAAAAAAATGTTGGGCCTGATTTTTTAATATCTCCTGTATTATGGATGCGTTTACAAACATATTATAAACTCACATCCACAAATAGCCACACAATATTTAACATTACATAGAAACTTTTAAGTTTTATTATTTATTCTTGCTTACTATAGGATACACCTACTATTAAGTATATCATTGCTATCTAAAGTGAAAACTTGGAACTTAAACTAAAATAATCGGAAATCATTATCATTTAATTAATCACCTTCCACTTAATTATCAATCATTATAATCATTATCCTTGAACCCTGAAACGACCACAAAAGCAACCAATTAATTCTAAATCTTCAACTAAACCCCTGCTATCAGTTACAAATTGGTGAAACGGCCGATATATTCTAATTACCGCTCCGTAATTAATATCGAGTTAACAAGGAGATATCGATGACGTCATCGCGGTGACGTCGCCTCTTGTCGCCATACGTCACAATTACGTGGAACATGGTAACGTGTGTATTGATGTATAGGCAGGTTGTGGACGTACATTTGTCAATTAAAGATTATATTGGAGATAGATCATGTCATAATCTTACGCTATATAGTTTAATCTAACGTAGAACGAAAATACGTAGGTACTTTCTTGAAACTTATTTTATATTTAAAAATCGGATGGCAATCCGATGGTCTACCTCATGTTAAGTGGTCACCTCTGCCTATAGACATCTGCAATACCAGAGGCCTTGCAAATGCGTTGCCAGAGACAAGTTGAAACGTTTCATGTGCCTATAATAAAAAAAAAGCAAGCTACAAAACACTGTTAGATGACACAGGGTCACCTTGTATGTATAGGTATACTTAACAAAACTGAGAGTTACGTGTTTTCCCATAAATTCAGTATTTTTTGTGTTCTGAATCATACTTTACAGAGATATTTAAGATCAAAGTTCCTTAATTTTTAACTTTAAATAATCCCACGATCCCTGTACTGTTGCATACCCCGTTATGTAAACACAATGTTTTGTTTTCATAATCAGTGATTTTTCAGACCAATAATTAAACTCGTTCTCTGCAAATAATGTTCGCTCAATGTTACTTAGTTTGATGAGCAGTATGCATAGTTAACGGCTATGTAATGTGTATGGTCTTTATCGGTTACTAACTAAAAACATTACAACAGACATAAAAAACAAAAACTGCCACAGCCTAACAATATACGTATAATATTATCTCCGTATCACCAGTAGCCCAAAGAAGTTAGCCGCCCGTCATCTGTTCTTTATAGCCTACAGATTTAATTTGGTGCGACGTTACTCACGAACCCCAGTTTTTCTGTTCTGCTGAGTATCCGAACGAAGAGTTTATGATAGATGGCTGATACATTTTTCATTGGTACACTGGATATTTTGTGGGATTCGAATGTGTTTTTTAGACTGGGGCGCGTAGGGGGAGTGTCTTTTATGTGCGATGGAAAAGGATTGTATAAAGTTTAGTTGGCGAATTTTATTTTGTAATGTTGTGTTCAATGTTTACTATTTTTCATTTATTTAGTGATGTGTTCATTATTTTATTTGCAAATGTCTGAGGAATTTCGTGAAAACCGAATTTTTCATTTTACGATATACACATTGTGACATGTGACATTCCATGTTATTTTATTCATTTAAGTAAAAATAAACAGAATACAGGAAATATATTGCATAGGACAGAAAGCAATAATACTCAGTGATAACTGAGTATTAAAGTTAAGGTCGAGACCACAGAACTTCTTTCTTATATCTGCGGTTGAGACTGTATTTCTAAATATGTGCTCACAGCGTGACTATTATGAAAAACTAAACAAGACTAAGTTAATGATAAAAACTGGGTTTTTATCATTAACTGGACTATACTGGACTGGTAGTTCAAGAGATTAGCGCGGTTAAACAAACAAACAAAGGACCTCTTCGTCTTTATTATACGAGTATTAGTATAGATATACTCGTACATTGATTGATTTACCATTCTATACGTCCCCATTGAACTGCGGGCGTATCTCCATGCATACCTACATAAATATTTCCCCAGTAATGCCTGGCACACAGCAGCCCAGTGACTTGTAAACAGTCCTTCATACGTCACTGGCCATGGTATGAAATGCCATAAAATCAGTCGGCTATGAGAGCCGATATGAACGTGAAACAAGGGGATTTACACCGACGTCTATAGCTGTACTGTGTAGCAGTGTGAAACTTTGTTAGGGTTAGTTCATACAAAACTTTCTAAATTGCGTTTTTTTTAAATAAAAATGTAACTGTACTTAAATAGTTTATGAGTAAGAATGTCACATAAATAATAATATATCATTTAATTTAGATAACAAAGACCCATAAAATGTTACAAAAAAATACACTTGTAAACTACAAAAAAACTAAACTAACTAACTAAAACTAAACTAAGTATAAATAGGGTTGCAAACCGTGTTGTAAACTACAAGGTTCAGTTTTGCATCCTCGTGATTTTTTATAAAGTTTTCATCAAAAGCAAAAAATATCAAATAAAATAACGAACCCTGATCGATAATTAATTAATAAATGTTTTTAGTGGTTTATGTTTCTAGCTTCTACTAGCTTCACCCCGCGACTTCATGCACTTAGTTTTACCTGGGTACGTCTTTGAACTAAAACAAACAAATTTCTCATTCGTTAAAAATATAAGTTTTATAAAATATAAAAAAATTGTAAAAAATAAAAAATATAAAATCCACGTAGCATCAAAAATTGTAAATTAATCTGTCCTAGTTGTGACTTGGTTCCAAAACTCGTACATCTGCACGTACCCTTACACTGTTGGTACACTGCGCCATTTATGAAATCACTAAGCCTGGATAAAAAGCTTCGATCCCCTGGATTTTTGTCATAACTCCCGAGCAAATTAGTTTTTTACCGGGATATTGTTCGAAGAGTAACGTATGGCCGTTGTGACAGGGTTTGGAAATATTTTTGCTTTGTTTGTAACATGCATCGAGTTGGGAACAAAAATATGAAATCTGTGTGAAATATTTTTACAAGCATTTATACGGACGTCTAAAATCTTGGAAATTAATGAACCGTTTTTAATAAAATTTAAATTGATACATTTACGTAACATACTTAGTCTAAAGAATGAGTTAAGAACATTTTTGATAATGTTTCTCGTATTGTATCTTTGTTGTTAAGGGATTACCTTGTAATTGTTTAAAATAACAGGTAATAATATTTGCCTATTGTTGTCCTACTGCAGGGCAAAGAAAGGCCTCTTTTCATACAGAAAAGATACGGATATTAATCACTACGCTTGCTTAAGGCGGAATGGCGATTTCTACTTATATAAATTATATAATTTAATTATAATTTTAATAAGTAACATTTCAAAACTCGTTTTCAAACTTCCCTATCAAATTTTTCGTAACAGATGTCGCAAAGAACCAATTTGCATTTAGTTCCCTGGAACAAAACAAACAATTATTTGCAACAAAATGACAATCAAACAATTCGAATTTGTTAGGCGACTTGTAAACTTATGGACTTCAGACTCAAAAGTTTTAATTAAGTAAAGGAAATTTCAGTAAACGACGTTTCAGCCAATTTGTGAAAGTTTTAACGACTGTCAACACTGAACGGCGCGGGACCGATTTAAGTCGACGGTGATCGATTTAGAAATGGCAACATTGAAAAAATGGCCGACGCCACTGTGACGTAATAGGAAATGGTTTCCGATTATAAATATCGGACTGCGTAAGTACAAAGTTGGATGAAGGAAATTGTGAACCTTGGTGAAATATTTAATGAAGGTATATTGTGAAGAATTTTAAATTATGTACCAGGAAATTACGGATTATTTAAAGAACATTTTTTTTTTGGTTTTTTTTTTCGGCACTTTTCCTTTGTGTTAGCTGTGGTAAGTTAGCTGCGGTAGTGATTAGCTGCTACGCTGCATGTCTAGGGTTTGATTCCTACACGGTAAAAATATTTGTATGGCCTACAAATAGTTCGGGTTCCAGTTGCGTGTGTATGTGAGTTTATATAGTATGTTGCAATCAACGATATAGGAGAACATCTTAGTGTTGCAAAGTTGTATTAAAAAAAAAACGTTAATTGATTTGAGTAGTAGTAGTTTACATATTTGAGTTTTAAATCCACGAAACAAGAGGACTTCCTAGTGTGGGGGCAATGTAACTCACGCCTTTTTCCCATGGGCGTAGGCAGAAACCACAGAAAGCCATCTGTAATTATGTAATTTAATCGTAAACTTCCAAAAACACAGTATTCTATTTACTTACAAACGTAAACCCTAACTTAGTACAGCAAAATCGGTACCCAAAACAGCGCTAAAAACTTGTGCATTTCAACCGCACTTGTACAGAAGTTTTGCTCGAACGCAAGATAAGTTCCCACCTAGCAAAACCTATCCTTCACTTTAAATCTGATACCGGTGTAAGATCCCGGGTACACGGTGCATACTTGTCAGCGAAATCCCGGGAGTGCTCTCAGCAAGAAACTGCCATACATCTCGACGGCGCATAGTTTATCGCGAGGCGGGCACTTAGTGCTGGGAAATGTTTCGTCGTACGTTCCTGGTGTGATGGTGGTACATTGTTTGGAAGTCGTGGGTTGACGTCTTTTGTTCATGGTTTTATTTACTTTGAAAGATAAATGACGTAATTGTAGTATTGATTTTTTATTGTTTTTTTTTTATTACCTATGTTATACATCTGGATGGTGCCTGGTGTCGTTTGGGGGGGAGGGGGATGCATTTAATGCAAGAAAATGTATAAAATAATAATAATAAATGGTTTATTTCTAGTGTGGAAACATTTCACAGGGTCCTGTTTTGCATATCAGGTTTAACTAAGAAAAGTATGGGGTAGGTATTCCGATTACCTTTTTAAATTAATTTAAGACGACGAAGCTGTTCTCTGTCAGTCTTAAATAAAAAATCAAAAATACCAACTCTTTGGCAACTTTACTTTGTCTATCGAAATGAAGTGCAACTCTTCAATTTGTAACATCATGAAAACTGAACAGATTGTTTGATCAGAAAACTTTCGCAATAAAATTACATAGTTATAGTGTACTATGTATGTAAACAATAGCTTTCTCGTGAGAGTATTTCGCGAGGCGCTGCAATGTTTCACAAATTGTATGCATGTGCATGCACGCCTATGCATGTACGGTGATTCGCGTAGAGTAGAGAACGGCAGATGCTGCAGCATTTATCCAAGTTGCAATATTGCATCCTTCTCCTAGAAAACTATGCTTCTGATTCTTAACACCAATTAATACACACATACTATCACA
This sequence comes from Caradrina clavipalpis, assembly GCA_932526535.1. Taxonomy (NCBI): domain Eukaryota; kingdom Metazoa; phylum Arthropoda; class Insecta; order Lepidoptera; family Noctuidae; genus Caradrina; species Caradrina clavipalpis. The sequence goes on along the minus strand of OW052099.1, from coordinate 4,329,414 downwards.
ACTGTATTCCTTGGAAGGGTTAGACAGAGGTGTACCAATGTACACCCACAGTTCGCCAGTATGTTTTTAAGTCCCATGTAATAGCGAGCTTATTGCCACCAAACCAACCAACCAAAAGACCAATGTTTTATTTTATGGTGTATTTTCAAATTTGAACTAGTAACCTTGCCTCTGGTTTTAGGCATGAACATGATAGGGGATGAACTTTCACGCACACAGTAACATAGTTACGCGATACTGCCTACTGCATACGCAACGGGGCGATTCTGTTCTTTGAAGGAGGTGTATTCTGGAATACTGTCAAAAAAAAAAAACAAGTACCTATTGTGAAACATACAGGTACGTATCGTACCGACATCCTTACTAATATTATAAATGCGAAAGTAACTCTGTCTGTTTGTCTCTTCTTCACGCCTAAACTACTGAACCGATTTCAATGAAATTTGGTACAGATATAGTCTGGAACCCGAGAAAGGACATAGGATAGTTTTCATCCCGGAAATCCCCCGGGAACGGGAACTATTAATCCACGCGGACGAAGTCGCGGGCAAAAGCTAGTAGGATAATAAAATAAGCCATAGGATTACAAATGCCAGTTACATCACAATATTAAAACTAACCGCCCAAATTGCGTAGAACAGAAAAAAGGGAACCATATTTGATTTACGAACGTTCTCCGCCTCTGTACCCAAATTGCTCTGTGCAAATCTCTACAGAGTAATTCATCACGTCTCTCTCAGGTCGCGATAAATCAATCGACTAACTGTTGCCGGGTAAAACAGATATTTTACGTAAAAGACGATGACCATATCCCTATGTATTGCTTGTCTTATTTGATTTATTTGGATATTGTATGAGGAATGTGAGATGGGAGCGTTTGGTGTGGGATCGATAGAGCGGACATTTGTAATATTTTGTTTTGTTAGATGTTTGGACGAGTATTTGTGATGTAAGCTTCTAATAATCTTTGGTAATGTAGAAGGAAAACAAAGAATTGTTTTATTACAATACGGTTTTCCATTGCAAAAAAATTGAGACGTGTTGAAAAGCCAAGCAAATTCATTCTAATATCTTCAGTTTTCAACTACCCCGGAAAATCATGTACGTGTGGAGCGAGTGATCTTTTTTTAAAGTTCATCTAATCTATACTAATATTATAAAGCTGGAGAGTGAGTTTGTTTGTTTGTTTGTTTGTTTGTTTGAACGCGCTAATCTCAGGAACTACCGGTCCGATTTAAAAAAATCTTTTTGTGTTGGATAGCCCATTTATCGAGGAAGGTTATAGGCTATATAACATCACGCTACGACCAACAGGTGCTGAGCAGCGGGGGTGAAACCGCGGGGAACAGCTAGTCCGTTAATAAAAGGTATGCTTCAATAAAAAAATGTAAAAACGTGATCGTGAATCGTGTAAGTATCATATGTCGCAGATGGATCGTCAAATCAGTTGTTTCACACAATTGTTCGTTGTTTTACAAAATAGCTCTGTTACGAAAATGAACTGAATAGATAGCCTCTTCCTTTTTAAAGTCTGTTAAAAATACGGCTAAAAGACGTTTAAACGTTTTTCATTGTTACTAAAGTTTAACACGCAGAATTGCATAAACGTTTTGCATCAGTGCAGCGGGTCAAAGATTAGAGGTTATCTTAGCAGCTTAAAATTAACCACCAAGCCTTAGATTTTAGCTCTAAATCAAGTCTCAAAATATATAAAAAACAAAACCATTTCAACTTCTCCTATCTTGAACACCACCATTCACAAACACACCTGTCTTACCCCGCTATCTCCTAAACCATGTACCAGGGCACCATAAGTGTGCAGTAGTCTAACGGTCATAGTCATGCATAGCACGAACTGCAGTACGGTACTCACTCAAAAGCCCACCTCGGCAGGGCTATCAAATCTCCGCCAATATACTGAAGATACTGCAAATGGAATAGATATCGCACCAATAGCATTGCATGGAGCTGAGGTGACCAAACGAGCGGGTTTAAGTGTCTTGTTTGGATAGGGGTAGGTAGATAGAAATAGTGTCTATTGCAGAATGTGTGACGAAAATAGATATAAATGATCAATAGATGGTGGAGTAAATCTGTTTAGATGTTCCCGTAGATTTTACTAAAACACTTTTCCACATAGATTTTTTTTCTGTGTCGTGGTTGTTAACAGACGTTATATACTCAAATTCACAAACAATTAATATTTACAGTTTAATTATTTATATACAATGACTAATTTTTAATAGGGTTTAGTTTATTGTTTTCAATTTTTTGTTTATGTTTTTTAGTATTAGTTTGTAGTAGATAAGTCTAGATTTAATTATTGTTTTTGGAACCACTCTATTGTTTTGGGTTCCTCCTGTAAAATAGTGTGTGTTAGTTAAATAAAAAAATAAAAAATACCTTTCGTAGAGTAATACAGGCTTTCGGTATTATCCAATCAGGCTAACTTATTTAAGATTTCCACCAATCTGATTAAAAAGCACGCTTGATATTGTCTTTTTATCACTTTCAGGGATGATCATCATAGATGCAAGGCTCATTTTCAAAACGAACAATGTTTTCACAACAGATCCTTTATTAGGTACTTACCGAAATAATTATTCCCCAGTAGAGTATCCATTAACATAGCAAAGTTTGAGTTTATAGAAAAAGTGGGTCCACTTTTCGCACTACATTCAGATCATGCTCAACATTCTAGAAACATATCCCAATAACAACTAAACGTATGGTCATCACACGTACAGTGGCGCACAGTGTTGCAGCCGACACGTCGCCCGTGCTCGTCTGGACCCGATATTATTGTCACACTACCTACAAAGATAATTTTGTCTCCCTCACTTGAAAGTTTTAGCACCTCTCAAAACATGTCCGGATTTAATCCATTACAGCATCGAAGACGTTGTCTTATTTTATGTGGGCGGTAGTTTTTGGTTTCGTTCGGGAAATTTATTGGGTTTTTGTAAAGAATATTGAGTGTTTAATATCTTTGGATGATATCTACGTAGTAGGTAAGTAATTTGTAAATATGTGTGTGAGTTTTAGATTCAGGATTTTAATACCTATACTGCCTGATTATTCGTTGGTCTGGGTTTAAATACAAATTAAATTTAGCTGTAGTGAAAGGTATGGTCTTTTTCTATTCATATCGATCTATGATATATTGGTACAGTTCGATTCTGTAACCTATCAATTCCAACATTGGACTTACTTCAACCAATGATTGTGATTGATTTTGGATATTTAACCTACTTTAAAAATAATCTATTTTAGGAATACGTTTAGAATACATTGAACTGTAATTGCTAGATGGTAATAATTAATCACATTTGGCATATTGAATTATCTGGCAAAATAGATTGTGGTTTCGCGTTGACAAAACGAAGATTGATTTTACTGAAAGATCGTAATTCCTAGACGTAAATATAGAAAGGTCTTCAACCTGCAAATCTTTATATTGAACAGTCCATCGATCTGTAATACTAAAAACAGTCACATAAAAGTATCAGAACATTAATTTTATCGCTCCGTGTGTCTTCGAACTCGGCAGGTCGTTTACTAGCGCTCTATGGCTCTTACAATAACTGCATCACTTTATTTTTATATCGCCTGTCTTATATTGAACTGCTTGAAGAGCTCTTGCTGTTTTTAGAATAGTGTTAGAAATATGTACGATAGTACTGTGAAAAGGCTGAAGAAACACCACTTCACCTTCTGAAAGAATGCGGAGCGCTGATCCACAATCGCAACAATCATCTGGGCAAATACGTTTTAAGCCCTGATGAATTAATAGAGATTGCCCCTAAGGTAATCCTGCAGTTCATCACAGCTGCTGGGTTTGGTGGCGATCTCTAACCACAAAAGCGGCGATCACAATAGATTAACTATGGTCCCAGGTCCGATGTCCAGATCAAGCAAAGTGTCATTGGGTTTTTTATTACGAATTTCTCAGTAGCAGCCCGAAGTTTGGAAGTCTGGGAAAGAAAGCACGTAAAGCTGATGGTCCTGACTGTCATTAGTAGATTTTTGACAGTTACGGGTGGAAGTCTGAATACCAGTCTTACCAAGAGGTACCGTGTTGTCCAGTAACTGGGTTGTGGAGGTCAGATGGGCAGTCGCTCTATGTAAAATACTGGTATTCAGCTGCATTGTGTTAGACTGGAAATCGACCCCAACATAATTAGGATAAGGTTAGGCAATTATTTAGTAGTTAGTCCTATTATAAAAGTTATCCATATGAGAACGGCGAATGTACTAAATATATGAGTTCATAATAATTATATTTTGGTATTAAATCCTTGCATTCTCCTGTGCTTTTAGAGGCATAAAATATTCGAACTATGGTAGTAAGTAAATACTGTAGTGTGGTCTAAGTGAAGAAAAATAAGCGAGTTGTTTTTTTGCAGGGTTGGTGTAATTTTATTTAAAAGCAATCTGATCTGTTTTTATAAAGTAGGTAAATAAATAAAACCTAAAATGTATATGTGACTTTCAAAAACATTAATTCACTTTACTTATCAAAGCGTTTTTAAACTGACATTAATCATAACAACTTCAGTTTTGGTTTTCAGCTGTACTGTTAATAAGTAAAAGTACGTATAGAATAGGATAGTTTAATTCCAGGCCAAAGTTGGATACATAATTAAACAAATGAAAGAAAAATACGTAAGGAGTTTATTGCTAGGTTGTTGTATAAGTCTTAAATCACCTATCCTCCTTCAGCAAATGTGGTGATCTTCGTGACTTCTCTGTCTTTGAAGAGGCATTTGCCCTTTAGTGGGACAATTTATAGTATGCAGGTATTGTTATTATATTATTATTATTTTATTGCTTAGAGACTCAATAAAGTTTACAAATTTAGGGCAAAATTTAATACCGCTGTCGCTTGTAACTTGTACCACTTTCATGAGTGCAGACTGCTCCGCTGACCGCAGGGCATGCAAATTTATACGCTGAGCATGCTCTGTTAATTACTATGGATAATAATTTTATTTAAGCACATCCTTTACCGCCACGTATGAATTTAAGGATTTACTTAGCGTGGAAAGCTTTAATGCAATGACTTGCGACATTTAGAGAGACATACATATTTTTAAAGGGATCCTCGTTAAAATCTGAGACATTTAGACTAATGCTTTTAACTAATTGCTTTAGAAGGGAAAGCTAATAATTAAACCTTTATTGTTATAAGAAACTTATATTTTACCCGTGACTTCGTTCCCGTGGTTTTTTTGTATGGTTCCTTATTTTTTCTGATCTTTTAATATTACCCATAGGCCATTCAAGTATTACGTTTGCAGAATTTTAATTAGCCCATTTTCATCTTCCCTGATCGTGCTTTACACTTTTGGGTATGAGCAAGAAGGTTTTAGTAAATTTCTACACTTATGTGCCATAAGTGTTGTAATCAGAATCTATTATTAAAATTGACAATTAATCAGAAAAATAAATAAAGTGTTTTTTTTTGTCCTGAATACCGTCCTGAATACCGTTTTTTGTTCAGGTCTCTCATCCGTTTCATCAAAAATAAGCAAAGCAAAGCCATTCAAGTATTATGTAAGCACCGAAGAAGAGTCCTTTGGTGCTAACATAATACTTGAAAAGCCCCTAGCTTTTAAGAAGAACGTAGCTTTCTATTACAGAAATCATTTTCACAATGAAACCAGTGATTCCAGAACTAAACAAACACAATAATAACCTACAAATCCCAAGAGTACTACCCGCTATCGCTCACAACTTGTACCACACACATCTTGACACAGAGGCATCTGACCGCAAGCCGTTGCAAATTTATCCGCTGAACGCACATGCTCTCTTAATTACTACGCCTAATGCTTTTTCGATTACAGTTAACGTTTAACTGAAACACCGGCGTTTCGGGTTTACGTTTAGGGTTTAAACCTATTAGAGTGTTTTGGTCTTCAAGGTGATTAAGGAATTTGGGTCGGTGGGTCGAGCGGTGGAGTGTTTTGATCTTGTCTTGAGAAAGGGGTAGTGTGGGTTTTGGGTGGTCTGATGCAAGTATTTTTATAAATTCTTTTAATTGAGAATTTTTTAAAGTATTTAATTACAGTCGTTCTACTGATAAGTTTCTGGACTCAACATGACATTTTTCTTGACAAGAAGTTGAAACAAAACATATATTATATAGGTGAGATAAAAAAAACTAACTCGATAACTGCGTCGTTGGCCTAGTGGTCCTAAGCGCGACTGCTACGCTAGAGGTCTTGGGTTCGATTCCCAGGTCGAGCAAAAAGTGTTATTGGGATTTTCTATGAATTTTTCAGTAGCAGCTCGGAGTTTGGATTTGTGCCCGGTTAATGGCAATAGGCTCGTCCCCTTTTAAATGGGACCTAAAAACATACCGACGAACTGTGGGTGTCATTGGTACACTTCTGCCTAACCCTTCGGGGAGTACAGGAGTGATGGTATATTTTATTTTATTTTACAAATTACATTTCAAAACAACTATTGTCGCTGAGATGAGATTGCGACTAGATTTAGGTATAAAAGGTACCTCTCCTGGCCAGGAACATGCTGAATTACAATACCTATAGGTATCCTAGAAAACACAACATGACTCAAAGACGAGACACATTCATCTTCTTCCACATACGCTATGAAAGGTCTTAATAAATTTAAACTGATATCCTAGATTCACATCGTCATTTATCATTTATATGTTCCTACTACTGACATACGACATAGACCAGTAACTAATATACTCGTGCGTTTTATTTGTTACTTGATAATGGATTAAAATTCAATAAATATAAAGTTTAAATTTGAGTAATAAATAGCAAGATAATAAAATCCACATGGAATTATATATTACACGCAACTTTTGACACTATTTGCGATGTATTTTAATTCATTTTCAATTAGTAGATAAATAAAAACTGCTCAAACATTTCTTCGGATAACTAAGATTTTTCAGTAGGTGTTTCATTACCAGTGGGGAATCTCGGACTCAATCTGTCAAAAATTCCACTAATTTATTTACATTTTTTTTCTCATTGATTGTTGCTGAGATTATATTGTGGCTAGATTTTTTACGTTTTATATAGCCTTCTAATTAATTTTCATGCCGTGATTTCAGCTATGTTTTCAGGGAATGTTCGTATTTACAATAAAAATAAGAATTTATTTCAGCTTTACTTTTAACACTCAATTTCTTTCATAATTACTTCTTCAAAAATTCCAACTTTACGATTTACCGCCACCCTTAAAACTTACTTCCTTATAAATACAAACTATTCTAATTCCTTCCCATAAATTTCCGAGAATGCAATAAAAATAGTTGAAACAACATAATTTAGTCAGTTCAATAAATTATAAGTTAAATCTAACTATGAAGTTCCACGCGACGTATCACGCTAATGATTTACAGGCATAGGCACAGAATATAAGTTAAATAATAATTAGTATTCAGGAGCCAACCATGGAATATTTAAGGGACTTCATGTTGGAAATTCGTGCAACCTTGCATGCGTGACTCACGGGCTGGTAGATTGAAGAACTTGTATTTTTAAACAACGTTAGTGTGGGTTTTTGAATCGGTAAAATTAATCAAATCATTCTAAGTTTTTGATTTGAATGTCGCAAGACTGATCATATACATTACAAATAGATTTGCAATTTAAGTTAGGGCCTGTGCAAATCACGTTTTTTAAACGCGCCGTTGACGCGCGTTTGTAGCGATACAGACGCGACACGCACGCTAGTCAATCAAAATCAAACTGCAATGTGGAGAAAAACATGGTGTGCACAGGCCCCTTAGAGTTAACGCCCATCGTGTGTTAAAATAGTTTTTGTAGTCCAAATAGTAACAAAAAAAAATATGACAGCTTGCGGTCGGCGCGCTGTCTGCTAACTGCTAGATTTAAGGAGGCAATGTTGGCCGGACCGTCGCCGTTTTTGTGCGGTACTGTTGTAATGAGATGACCATAATGCTTGTCTTTTTCCCGGGTAAGAAGACTACAGCCAGTCTATCCGGTAAGATAACAGCTCATCTTAAACTCATCTACCTATAGCTAAGAATTAAAAACTCACCTGAATCTCACTTCACCTAAATTCATCCAAAGAGTTGTTAACAAACTAGCACTACATAACCCCAAATGCCGTTACGAAATATGACATAAAAACAGATATTATTCACACTATCCAATATTTAGCCTGAAAAAAATCTGCCCCCTTTTCACATTTAATAATGTTCTTTTCACACTAGTGTTTGTCAATGTAAGTAAATTAATGGTACTGTTTTTTAGAAATAAATATCTTGAATACGGTACGTATATTTCGCTAACGTACGCAGACACTAATTAATTTCATAGCTTCGACGTTCAGCAAGCGTGTTGAATCTGGAATAACACGATGTAAGTCCAAAATGTTCAGGTAGCGATTACTCAGCGAGAGGTGTACATGACACCGCGACATATACGCTCAACGCTCATATGATTTATGTCTGCTTTATTGTAGGAATTTCAGTAAAGTTTTGCATATTTCTAGCTAGAAAGGTAGGTAGTTAGACGTTGGTAGGTACAGCTTATTATTGCCTTACTGCGGTACATGGACCTCTTCTCAAATACAATAGGCATAAGTATTGATTACCACGCTTTCTTTACACGAATTGGTGATTTAAGGCTTATTGTATTTATTTACTTACTTATTCCAACAGACAAATTACTAATAAATCGATTTGAATTAAACTTGATACGTATGTAGGTATGTGCAAGGTTCTAAGTCTAAAGAGTCAGTTAAGAACATGTTTGTAGCCTATGTCTAATTAGTAATTTCTGAAAGTTTGTATGAAAAATAATACCTACAGTATGAGCGGTCTTTACTACGTAGTTTTGGTCGTAACCGATGCAAAAACCTTACACATGGTGATAAATTTGTTAGCAACATTTCACAGCACTGTGTCCAAAATCATGATCATTACTTGATTACGTAACACGACACGACACGACACGACAGCACGACACGACTGCGAGTGACCACGACCGACATTAGTACAGTAAAACTCCTTGTTACTCCACCAACGTGTTTTTCATCCGAACAGCTGTTGTAAGTGAATTTTTAATAAAGTTTTTATGGTCCGAGTTTAAGCACAGAAATACTGTTGGAAGCCATTTTGACAATAACAGGAGGTACTTAAAAACTATGTTGTTCTGCGATTCAATTAAGCTTTCAAGCAATTTTGGTCCTAAATTAATAAAATGGGAGAGGTAAGAAATATAGTTTTCATTCAACTCAATCTACCAATCTATCTACTTTTTCAATAAGACATAAAATCATGTGTTGATTTACACATACTTTCAATAAAAATAGCCCAGTATGTTAAAAAGTAATATAATTTAACGACTTTAATTATTTATACCCTTTTCCCGAAGTACTACATCAAAAACCTAAACATTCCAACGTCATGTACTTGAATGAAAATAGAACAAACAAAACACACGTAAGTATTAAATCACCAATTCACACGAAAATCCGCTAAAACCTGGGATTCCGATTGGAACATAATCCCTCCGGACGTAATTGCTTCGCAGTGAATGAGACGCCTCTGTGTGAACGGATGACCTACTCGTTCTAGTTCATTCCCATTCATCAGTTCAGTGTTTGAGTTGTATGGTAGAGTTCGTAATTTGCTGGTATTGGCTTTGATGCAAACATCTTATTAAGAAAGGTGTTATTTTTGAAGTGTTTTGCAGCTAGAGGGGAAATTCCAGTAACTTTCGCTACTGCCGTATTACGATCGTTTTCTAATTGTCGCCTAGTTCAAATATTTTGTATGTGGACACTATGTATCTATGAACATAATTTAGCTGTCACTTTTTAATTTGTAATACCTACTTTGCATATTCTAATATGGCAATTTTTATGCAAGGAAAATTTTGTCACGTATAATCCTGTTTCCAAATGGATTAAAGAGCAAGTATGGAGTTTCTTGCCTATTCAATCTATGCCAAAGCATATTTTGGAAGATGTAACTAGATTAAATTCTTTTTTCTTATTATGACGTTCAAAACTGTGTTTCAATGGCTTAATTAAAATAAATAATTTGACTAAAATTCCAATTCTCAGAACCTTACCACAATTAACAAGCCCACTGAAACTTTCCACCTGTACAGTGTAGGCCACAATAATAGCTCAAAAAAAATTAACATAATAAAACAATCTAATCGCGGAATGTATAATAACGCACAGTGTAACGGTCGGATAGTGTAACATTAATTACAAAAATACCACTTACGAGTAAATTAGCTTTATCGGTGACACGAGGCGGTAATTTATTGTGGCCGACAGTGTACGACAAACGGATACACCAAGTTTACGTGGTTTTGTTTTTTAGATTTTCTTTTTTTTTTAGAAGCTTTTCTTTTTCCATTATAGAATGTTAAGCACGAACTACCATGCTTGCCTTTTTCAAGCTAAATGGAAGGTAATTTTATTTGAAAAACTTACAATTAGCGGTTGTTAAGACGATTCAATTGAATCAATATAAATAATTCTTACAAACGACACATATTCAAAGATATTTTCTAAAATTTGAATGGACTCAAGTGTAAAAGGACCATTTAGTATCACTTAGTACTTAATTAAAAATGTTCAAAATCTAATCACATACTCATCTCGGCGACAATCAATGTTAAAAAATGTAGGTAAATTGCGACTGAGATTAGATTGCGATCGTTATTAAAAGCTAGTAAAATAAATTATTATTTCCCATTTATCTAAGTATATCTATACTAATATTATAAATAGGTAAGATTTTCTTGTTTGTTTGCAACGAATAGACTCCAAAACTACTGGACCGATTTTAACCATTTTTTCACTAATAGATAGCTACATTATTCCGGAGTAACATAGGCTGTATAACATGCTGCGGGTTGTTCGAAAGAGATACCGCGCCCCCAGAACGCAAAGGGCACATGAAGGAACATTGACGGGTTTTAGTCAGTAAAAGTCTGACACTCCCTCCCGCCCCGCCCAGGGCGGGAGAAGTTATTTGATGACTTCCCGTCTTTAAAAAAAAAAAAGCTGTATAACATCACGCTTACGACCCACAAGAGGGGGGCATTAACCAAAGACGCAACGTATGGCGGGTGAAATAAGCCACACGGACAAGGTCGCGAGCATATAGGTACTTACATATTTTTTAAATATTAACAATACATTAAAAATTATATTTTGAAATTTTATTACAAAAATAAAAACATTAATATAAAAAAGCTTTCAAAACATTAGTGCCAGATTATAACATAGTTGAAACTAGGACGCAAGTTTCCGTATATTTTTACATGTTAGAAACATCTTTATTCCATTTCTGATACTCGTCGTCACATAGAAGTTGCAACTGGTGCCAAGATCTTGTTTCCGAGAACATGTTACGATACAAATGTGCGAGGAAGGCCTGAAATGGGTCGCAGTGCACTGTTTTCCGTTAATGTTTATAAATTTTACGTTATGTAGTTCAATATCTTGCTAGTAATGGCTGAAGGGTTAGCCAGAAATGTGTAGTAGCTTTGGCCAATGAACAAACTTTGCAGGAAGGTAAAAGTAGGTATATAATGGGTATAAAAACTATTATAAAAGCTGAATATTCATATTATGTAAGAACATATTGAGATATCATTGTGATCACTTTGTACCATACCTGAGAATCTTATGAGATAGCGAAGATCAAAGATCCAACATTACATAAAAAAACAATGTTATAACTTTCACATGTTCTTTAGTATTGCACAAGTAAGCACGTGTTTCTTGTATCACATTGTGTGCTATCATCATAAAGAGTGATTTTTGACACAAAAAAATCGGTTCCTTTCAAACACTTTTGCTATATGTTGCTTAGTTAGTTGGGCAGTATGCGTAGTAACTGTAGGATTTTGTGCAAATTAACAAAAATAATTAAAAATAAGTAATGTAATGGGTAAGTGATGTGTTTTTTAAAACCCCGTATATAATCCCAAGCACAAACAACTGCATGTAGGCCATAGAAATATTCGTACCGTGCGAGAATCGGACCCGCGACACGCAGCTTAGAAACCAATCGCTCAGATACTGCGCTTTCCTTTCCCTACCAAAAGGTTAATAACCGAGTTACCGTGGTTAGTGAAATACCCCCTTAACTTGCAAACCAAATGTTTTTCTGTACTTTTCCACAACAATACTGAAAGACAACAAAGCCTTTCAGAGATATTCATCAAAATAAGCCCCTTGCACCGAAATATTTGACAAAAAAAAATCATTTGTTAAAAAAAATCTTTTAACTTTTTATGTGCATATTAACCATTGAGTCTATGGGACTTTTTTGAATGTATATTTCCATGGTGTTTACTTTGAGGGTGAGCAGGACACAATGGAGGCTAATCAGCATTTCTCTTTATTATGTTGGCTAAGGCTCTGCTGATGGCGTCCCGAAATCATTAAAAGTTTAATTAGAATTTCGATGTAAGAAGTCACGTAGGTAGGTAAAATTGTTTTCTTTTTAATTTTATCTTATTCTAGCTTATGCCCGCGTCTGTGTTTAAAATTCTTTTATTTTTTAATAGAAGTAATTACAACATTAGATATCTGCCAATAAAAGTCCAATCAAAATTGGTCTAGCCGTTTAGGAGATGAACAGACAGGCAGGCAAATATTTAGTACCGTGTATTTAAACGTTAATTTATTTGGTAAAAAGCTGTCATTTTACAAACAGACATTATTTTTTTTATTTGTATAGATGTCATGGTTGTGCTTAGTAAACAAATCAATTGTTGAGACAAAGTCATCTTGTTCAGACAAAATCATCTTATTGGTGTGTAATAGGGCTGAAATCTCAATTTCGATTCCCTATGTAAATACCAAAACAACTTTTAATTTACAATTTCACAATCCTATAATTTCCAATCGCATTAACATTTCTTCAATTGAAACCAAACGATTTCGTCCCCAAGGATTTCGTCAAGAATCAAATTGGGCCGCAAAACCATTCGTTCCTGGGAAATTAAAAAAAAATACCACCTCAAGATGATTTCCCTTCATCAAATTTGAGCCAGCCAGGCCGTTTGATTGAATTAACATGAAAGTTTTTGGGCCCGTCTGACAAATTTATCGCCATAGGATTTTTGGGACCATCCAACTCGTAAAAAAGCAAGTTTAACTTTGAAATTACGTTTTTATTTTATTGGGACGCTGGGCGGTTTTATGTATTTCGATTTGGTTGTTTTCTTTTTTTTCAGATCGCTGGGACTATGATTATTGGTATAAATTGTTGGAGAAGTTTGAAATGTTTCTGTTTTTGTCCGACTGCGCTAGAAGGAGGGTTATGTTTTTTGAGTGTATGTATGTGTGTGTATTATTTTGGCACGATCTGTAGTCTAAACGGCTTGATGAATTTTAGCTTGAGAGGTATCGTTTGATTTATCTTAATTACGCTTACACTGGGTAGATCAAAATATTTGAATTAAATAGGTGGGGTATCTTAAGAAAGGGCTTTATAAATGGCTTATTTTGTTATTTGGATTGATTCTTGAATAAAATTCAGTAAAGTACTGAATTTTGACACGATGAGTCAGTGTTCGATAGGTTTTTGTTTTAAACATACTAGTTGTGTTAATAAACTTTAGAAATTCTTTTTAATCTGTCATCGTAAATTAAAAGCAAGTCTGAGATCTGTGTGATTGGTATCAAGTCCCATTTTATCATCCGACAACCAATCATGCGAGCTAACAAAAGATATAAGTATGTACAGACAAAATTGAAGTCGAGCCGAGAATTTGAACAGGCTTCGTACGTAACAAAACATTGGATTTCAAAGCGAGAAAACCTTCCTTTCTTTGCACGTTATCCAAGAGATTTCCCAAAAGAGTCAACTCACCGAATATCTCCGCGTAAACAATTATGAAAATTTATCAATCTTTCCGAGACATTAAAACGTGGAATCACAATTTTTTCATTTAGAAAAAGAAAAAAAAAACGAAAATGTTCGGTCGAATGGAGGGGCAAAAACGTTCTTGGCTATACGAAGACGGTCATTAAACATGATCGCTATCATAATTGAATTAAAAATTCCGACACGAGCGTCCTAAGTGTTGGAGGGGACGTGGCAGTTAATGCTATTGCAGTTGCCAGTTCGCGCGAAACTTGACATCATATCATTTTTTTTATAGCGAGTTCTCTTTTCAAATTTTCCGATGAAATTGGTGTTCGATTTTCGAATGTTACGTGTTAGGAGAGCCTAGCACGAGTCCGTTTGCTTTCAAGAAGAAATGTTAGGGAATATCAATGACTGCTTCTGTCGTGCTAAAATGCCTTGCCTCAACTACAAATTGTAACTGTTCTAACACACACTTTAGATTACCCTAATTAGAAAATGAAGTAATAATCATAATTCGAGCACTTAAATTTTACTTTTTCATGCTTAAATATTGTTTATGTAACAAATTAGTTCTCCTAATTTTAGGTGATAGTATAAGCATAGACGCAGTTTTCACGTTTATAGATATGTTTTATTTACAAGTGTGTTTTAAAAAGCCTTATTGCTGTGACTTAAGTATAACTTGAAATTATTTAAAAATAAAACCACTACCTACTTTAGAAATAGCTGACATCGGTAACCATGTCAGAGGCCCTTGAGGCGGTTTAGAAACTCTGACACTAGGGTGTGTGGGGTCGTTAGACCTTACTGCCCACACGATAAGAAGAAGATAGCTGAAATTGAATCAGTTGCCAATTCTGAGCAAACTAAATTTAGGGTGTGCGTTAAATATGTTACACGTTATAAACTACTATCTTCGTTCTTACTACATTCGTATGTGTAATAGGTACACTGGTCTACCAACCTGAATGCCTACTTACAGTACTTGAATATAATACCTATATACAATTTGTTCATGCGTACCCCAAAACACATTTTGATTATTCTCTCCCTCGCCGTAGTTTGAACTATTTGAATGGAAGTTTCTGTTATCTCCACAGCCGCGGGGGTGTCTGTCAACTTGACAGACGGACTCTGAATGCTCAAGATTACTGCCATTCACTGAACTTCAGCTTCGTGTAGTCATTATTGTGTAGTTGAAGTGTGGTCTTCGAATTAACGTAGGGTATCGTTTTGCCCTTTATTTTGTTATTAAGTAAATCATTCTACAAAACTCTCAAGACATGAAAAAATATTTAAAATTATGGGACTGCCTTGTTGGTTTTTTGATCTCAAGCTTAATGGTGAACTCAAGCTCGTGCCAGTCTATTCTATGAAAATCTCATGTTGTAAATAAGTGAAGTGAGTTTTAGGTGAGCTGTCGTCCAACTTGATGACGGATTGACAGCTCATCTGAAGCCTACCTCATCTAAATTCACCGCGGTAGATGCTTGCAGAATCGCACTGCAGAATCCAGTGTTTGGCCCAAGCAAACTGTTATGTATTTTCTACCTAGGGAACAGCTTTTGGTGAAATTTTGTACCAGATAGTGGCAATAGGCTCGCTTTATAAAAAAAAAAATAACCCGGCTATTATTGTCCCACTACAGGGCAAAGGCTTTTTCTCACAGACAGTAGATTCTTACTGACCACGCTTGCATAAGGCGAATTTGGAGGTTTCTCCAACTCCAGGTTTCCTCACGATGTATTCCTTCTCTCGTGCTTGTGCCCGATTGCAAACACACAACCATCATGCATGAAAGGCAATTCATCATAAATGATCAATATATTTTTCCAATATTTTAGCGGTTTTCTCTTAACACCCACAAAACTCATTGCCCACCTGTAGAACGATTTATAACGCGTATGATGTACTCGTACTTAAGTGTTTTGCCTCATAAATGTGCCTCTCATTCTGCCAGTCACTGCAACATTGTGGCGTGTTCACCCGCAGTCGTTAGCATCTGAGTGCCGGAGGCTGCGTCTGTACTGTGACTACTTGACATGCTCTGGAGCACTTTGAACATTCTCACTAATATATCGTGTAAATTATGTTTTTGTGTGATACGGTGAGATTTTATGAGTTGTAGGTGAAAACTAAATTAAAGTAAGGTTAGTTGATGTTAATTTTTTTGTTCAACGAACTAGCAGTTCACCGCGGTTTCATACGTCACTTACGTCTATGGTTACTGCTCTACTCTTGCGTCTTTTAGCGATATTTTATAGAGCCTATACATTTCCTCATGGACCTGGCTATTATATACAAACAGGATTTTCTAATCCGACTGGAAGATCCAGAGGTTAGCGCGTTTAAAGAAACATACAAAAAAATCTCTACGGTTTTATAATATATGTAGATGAAAGTATTGAAATCAGTTTAAAGTATGAATCAGCATGAGGATACTGGGGTTAAGATAAACAAACTTTATGTAAAATATACTTTGTTAATGTCTAAAAAACCAATTTAATTCAACTAATTGCAAACATTTAAAATGCAGTCGCAATCTTGTCTAACCGACAATCAATGTCAAAATCTTCATAAAAATGTAAAAAAGAGAGAGATTGAGACTGGAAATAAGATTGCGAGCGTTCATATAAGGTACTAGAATTGTCCCTTAAAACTACCTAAACATTTCCTTACCAAAAAAAAAGAATAGTATGCATAGCTACACATGAATAATAACGCAGTAACTGCAATTGAAAAAAACCACAAACGTCAAAATTTTAACAATTCGCGCGTGTCTAAACTTCAGTACGAATATAGAAAAGGGTATATATTTTTTATAGTTCAGAATGCAGCTTGCTGCGTTTTCATTTTACCCAGTGGAATACAAATCGGTATTGCATTGTATTCAATGCTTCGATAGAATTCAATGTGTTAGCCGCAGGCGTGTCCGTGTTATATTAAAATTTTATCAAGATTGAACGATGGTTAAGTGATATTTTATTGTTATTGTGTTTTAATTAATAGTACAGTGAGTATGTGTTTGGTGTAGTACACGTGTGAAGAATAGGAAGAAAATGCATGTCTATTTCTATTATTGTCTTATTATAGAGCATAATCCCTATAGTAGGATAACAATAGACATGCATTTTACATATACATTATATAACGCACACACATAAAGATTGGTGATTTCAGACTTATATGTATTTTATGCCAAAGGCACGAGCATTGATTACCACGCTTGATTAAGGCGGATTGCCGGTTTCAGTCGTATATTAATTATAAATGTAGGTTTCCTCAGATGTTTTTCCTAACAATATTTAATTTTGTTTAATTCAGGAATTAGAACCCATAGATTTACAAAATTTGACTTACATTACTAGCAACTGGTAATAACTCGCTATATGTATAGATATTTTCTTGTTCATATTCAGTTTTATGTCGGCACTATTGCTACAATATCTCAACGTTTCAAATGACTGAAAGCTTACAAATTCACAAAATGATTCTCCGAAGGAAATGTGAAAATGTTCAGGTTTCACGACACTGAAATAGGAATCTATTGCTTCCAAGTATGTTGAAAGGTTCAGATCGATTTTCAGAGATGTTAGCATTTATAATAGGTACTCGTATACTATAAGAGTGAATGTAGAAATATGGATGGATAAATAACCTCTGCTTATTCCACAAAAACTGAATTAATCCTCTTTAGTAGCTGCTCGGAGTTTGGATTTGTGCCCAGTTAATGGCAATAGGCTCGCCTCCTATTACATGGGACTTAAATATACCGGCGAACTGTGGGTGGGCATTGGTACACCTACTCTGCGGAGAATACGAATGCGAATTAACCAACAAACAATTAAAACATTTTCGTAGACCCAATTTTTTTTTATCTTGTCCCCGTTCTCGGAATTTTGCATGTATCGTGCGTGCGTTTACAAACATATGAAAATGGCATACACAATTAACCTGATTTAATTATGAACATAATGTTTTTGGGTATTTATCGCTGATCCATTTAAAAACAATTTTAACAGGTTAACTGTCCGCTGAGCAGACACAATAGTTAAACGATCGCTATGAATCATATGTGGTCATGGGACAGGGAATGGATTAAGCATAGTATGTTTGAGACGTTTATTACGGACGCGATTTAACGTAATTAATTTAATTATAGAGAGATAGTTTATTCACTGGTTTTAACAGAACTATGCCTCTTATTTTCAACTAAATTAAAATTACACAACAGTTCACATCATCCCACCGGTCCCGTATCCATTACTCGCATAGAAACGAAGCTATCCTTTGTGCCAATTAGAGCTAATACGTCGCATTACCGGCTTTCAGCTCTGTTATAACCATTTGACGTCATATCCTGCACACCTGTGAAAGCTTAACATTCGTAGCTTCGGAATACATTTTGTTTTTGTATGGTAGCAGGATTTTACATACAATCACGGCTGTATCCCCCGAAGGGTTAGGCAGATGTGTGCTAATGTACACCCACAGTTCGCCGGTATGTTTTTAGGGCCCATTTAATAGGGGGCGAGCCTATTGCCATTAACCGAGCACAAATCCTAACTCCGAGTTGCTACTGAGAATTTCATAGAAAACCCCAATAACACTTTTTGCTCGACCTGGGAATCGAACCCAAGACCTCTAACATAGCAGTCGCGCTTAGGACCACTAGACCAACGAAGCTAGCTTTTGTGCCAATTAGAGCAAATACGTCGCATTACCGGCTTTCAGCTTCTGTTATAACCATTTGACGTCATATCCTGCACACCTGTGAAAGCTTAACATTCGTAGCTTCGGAATACGTTTTGTTTTTGTATGGGAGGAGGATTTTAAATGACTTCAAGTATGTTATTTTATAACTGGTAGTAATAGTCTCTTTATGAATGAGCTCGTCTGGGGAAGTACTACCACCATACCTATTTCTGCCGCAAAGCAGCTTTGCTGTGGTCCGGTTTGAAGGGTGTGGGTACTGGTGACGGTGGTAACGCATTTGCAAGGTCTCGAGTATTGCAGATGTCTATGGGCAGCGATGACCGCTTAACGTCAGGTGATGAATGTAAAAAGACACTTAACAAAACCGAAACTTACATGTTCAAACTAAACTTTAATCCCCCTCCCGCGCAACCATAAATAACGTGAAAATACTTCACATCTAGAGTATGAATATAAAAGCTACCATTTTCTTAAGCATACTCTCACAAACTAAACTTTAAACTCTGTACTCAAAGGTCAGTTTCATTGCAAGTAACTGTAGTAGGCACCTAAGAACCATAATAACAGTGCCACGCTCATATGTCACTACTTAACTGTACCTAACAATGCCGAGTACCGAGTAAGTACTAAGACCAACATTATGCACATAATCAGAAACGCACAGCTTTCACAAACAACGAACATTGAATAAAATTATCACCTCAATGCGCTGCGATTTAATCAATGCAATTACAATGACATAAAGGCTGTAACACACAGACGGCGCGGCGCGCTCATTACTATTTCAAACCGCGCGTGTCATTACCGTGCTGGCCTTACGCGATCTTTGCATAACCATCCCGTCTTGTGGGATAGTTTACGCCTTGAACGTTGCGGGGAATTCAATTTTGTAAGCTAAACGCCTCGAGGGCGAAGGGTGTGAACTAAGCTTAAGGTGAGGGGGTGTTTTCATAGATTTTGTGGTTATGTTTTTTTAAGTTGTTGCTGTGAAACGAGTCGGTTTAGTTTTTGTTTAGTGGTTTTAAGATGGGTAAGGTTTTGTTAGAAACTTCATCTTTTATCGTATTAATAATGTTTGTATAAAATGTTTTACACAATTCATAATAAAACGTCATGTTGTAGATACCGATTCTATCAATCGTTTTTTTCTCGAAGGTTCATAGCTGTATAAACTATTAGATAAGTATATCAAACCACAATATTTAATTAACTAGCTTTGACTGTGTGCAGTTCTTCCAGAGATTACCTCTTACAACGAGGTAATTGCTGGAAATATTTGTCTGATTACAAAAACATATTTAATATATAAAAAGCTACACTTTCGCCACGTCAAAAGGCTATGGTAAGACTCCACTTCGCGAAAACTCTCGGTCTGAGTCTTCCGGACAAAATCGCGGGCAGAAGTTAGTCTTACATATTTTCGTAAAGGTGAAAACGAAGTGCAGGTGAGACGTCGATCATTACCTATTCGATAAAGTTTGCGTACGCGACGCACAACTAAACTTCTTTGGAAATGTTGTTGAGACTCCATCGAGAGCTACGGGTTTTCCCCACATTTTAACTGGAAATCTGCTAACAAGTTATGGAGTTTGAAAATTGTTGGGTATTTTTGAAAGATGCAATCGATAATGTTACGCGATTTGCAATTCACGTTTTTCGGCCTTTTTTTATTTTCGGCAACTTGGCAAAGAAGTTCGGTATTGGTCATTATTGCCTAAATCATTCTAAAACTGACACTTTTTTGCTTCATACGCTAGAAACTTCTCCCGTATCGTGGGTACATTATCTTGTATGGTGCGTACGTTATAAATAAATTGTATACGTTTAAACAGTAGGTATAGTGTTCATGACCTAGTCGTGTGATCTAACCTAGAAGTTTATATAATACTAGCTTCCGCCCGCAACTTCGTTCGCGTCAAAGGTTAATATTTATATTATACCACGGGAACCGTAATTTTTCCGGCATAAAAAGTATCCTATGTGTAATTTACACTACAATTTTTCTGAGTGCCAAATTTCATCCAGATCCGTTCAGCCGTTTGAGCGTGAAGAAGAGACAAACATAAACACACAAACTTTTGCCTTTATAATTTTAGTGTGACATTAACTCACACACGCAAAAAAACAGAAAAGAATAAAAAAAGCAATTGTCTACCAAGAAATATATTTTTGTCTCCTTTCATAGAAAGTACTCAGGTAATCCGTTTCTAGGTTAGACCACACGCCTAGGTCATAAACACTATGCTTAGTACCTACCTATTGTCTAAACGTTTGCAATTTCGCTAAACCTATACAATTGCTTTTACCATCTTGTATTAAGAGGAAACACTCCTCTCTTATCCATAAAAGTATTACAAATGTGAAAGTTGCTCTGAATTTTTGTATGTTTGTTACACATTCACGATAGAACCACTGAACCGATTCTGATAAAAAAATCGTAAGGGGGAATTTACAATCACAAGAAAGGACACGTATTTGCGTCTGCGAAAACCGATATTCTCGCGGAGGAAGACACGGGCAAACGTTAGTTTTATATGAAGTTTTAAAATGGAAGTATTGACCTGATTTTAATTCCTGATAAACCCGTTAGAGTTTTTCTTGGAAAGCGCCAAGTGAATTATGTATGTGCAAAACATATTTTGTTTAAATTCCATATTTTATAGAACGAAAAGCAGTGATGTAAGTAGGTACCTATTGTACCAACATCCGATATTGTTATTTGTTACAAGGCTTATATCTAACCTATATCTATACTTCTACACTAACTAATATTAGTTAAAAAATCTCTACAGTTTTTGTTTGTTTGTGAGTTTGGCTTAAACACATGGTACTAATCTCTGAATCCTTATATTAAATGTTGGGGACACCAACAGACATCACCTTAACCCAATCATTACCATCACATCAAAATTCACCGTCAGTCCAAACGGGCGACTATTTAAACTCTATTAAATACGACAGCCAAATTCAAATGTCATTACAGATACACAAATGTGCATACCATCACGCGTATCGTTCGCCGCGCGATGTTTAATCG
Source organism: Caradrina clavipalpis (assembly GCA_932526535.1). Taxonomy (NCBI): domain Eukaryota; kingdom Metazoa; phylum Arthropoda; class Insecta; order Lepidoptera; family Noctuidae; genus Caradrina; species Caradrina clavipalpis. The sequence goes on along the minus strand of OW052099.1, from coordinate 4,307,794 downwards.
CTTGTGTGTGACCGCGCATAATGAGGCGGCTGTCGGCACGTGTGTGCGCGCCCTTATGTCGGATTATGAATTATTATTTGAAGTATATAAAGTGATGGGTCCTGGGTGCTGTTTTTGAGGTTAACGGTGTGTTGAACTTTTAATAAAGTCCGGTTAAGCTGGAAACAACCTTCTAGGTTGAACTGCGAGATGCCATTCCGAAAAAAATGATCTTTTAACTTTACATGATGTTTTAAATTTAAAAAAAACACAAATACCATCATGTCTATATTCCCCGAAGAGTTAGGCAGAGGTATGCCAATGTACATCCACAGTTCGCCGGTGTGTTTTAGATACCATGTAATAAGAGGCGAGCCTGTTGCCATTAACCGGGCACAAATCCTAACTCCGAGCTGCTACTGAGATTTTCATAGAAAAACCCATTACGCTTTGCTCGACCTGGAAATCGAACCCAAGACCTCGGAAAAAAGAAAAAAGATTTCGATATTTCGAAATCTACTGCAATTATCTACTAATAGGTGCAAATGTAAGATTAAAATCCTCGACGTTTGACGCAAAACAGTCTTTCACGCCAGGTGCAAAGAATGAGTGGAGCCTTCGACGTTCGATGCAAATATGCAAGTGGAATTTGACGTTAAGTGCAAATATGCAATTTAAATCTTTGAAATTGGCTGCAGAAGGAATTGTATTCCTAGATGAAATGTAAGCGGTGAAATGATGACAAATAGCTACCTACCTTATACTTTCATAGCAACACCAAAAAAAATTGAATTGTAAAAAAATAATAGAATAGTAATCGTAGAATCTATCTACAATACTAATAGTGTAAAAAGATAACACCGTTTGTTTGTAAGAGCTAATCTCTAGAAGTAACAGTCTGATTACAAAAAATCTTTCACTGACAAAAAACCACACCCTTACAGACATAGGCTATATTTCATTACACACCTAACTTCTACTAGAACCTCTTTGAAGTTTAAGCTATTTTTAAATAAAACCACCCCACCACATTGCCTCCCCATTCAATATAACACTTGGCAATATAACCGTAGTATTAGCGTTCAATAGTGCAATAGTTGGAACTCCTGGGCTCTGGTCCGGTTCGAATGCAGCGCATACCACGGCCAGGCGACGGGAATTCAATAAAGAAAGGATTATGGACGCCGTACACACGGATATACCGAATGCTATTTTGTTTTTTGTTTTGTAAATAGTGCGAAGAAGATGAAAGAAAGAAGAAAAAAATTAAAATAAAAGAAATGGAATAAATCAAATCAAATTTATTCTTCCAGGCCTATAGACCATGCCGGGGCTGCGGGTTGTTCGAAAGAGATACCGCGCCCCCGGAACGCAAAGGGCACATGAAGGAACATAGACGGGTTTTAGTCAGTAAAAGTCTGACACTCCCTCCCGCCCCGCCCAGGGCGGGGGAAGTTATTTGATGATTTCCCGTCTATAAAAAAAAGGCCTATAGACCAAACGAAATTACAACACTAAACAAATAATGAAACATAACATTGATACAATAATTTATTCAAATGAGTTATTGCTATTACTACATTTCCATTATAAACATATCACTTATTATAGTTTTTATACATAGTTATTCAAATTCAATTTATCACTAACATCACATACATAATTCAATTTAATTCAATCATCATAAATACCAAATCACAATATGAAAAAGTATTTACAAGACGTAAAAAGCAATCAGCTGTTCCATTCATTTTGTTTGTGTTGTACCTAGTTCATTTTTAAAGAGAACTGCTGATTTTCTTTTAATATTTCATAGTTGGTCCTTTATTAAGTTTTATTTTGTTATCATTTTATTTTATTTTATCTTTTTAAAGTTGTTATTTGTTTTTAAATATGTTTTTGTTTATGTATCAGTTTACTTTTATGTTTGGTTTTACCTATTAATTACTGTCATTGGCGCAAGCCGTTGTAATTAATTATAATTATAAATAAAAGTTATTCGTATTTATAAGTTCTTTCCCAGTGAAATAAAAGTCAGCCTGTATATTAATTACTTATTGTCATCTTAGTCTATCGTAGATTAAAAACCATAATTATTATGTCTCTTCGCAGAGCTCTGTTCAGACACAAACCTACTTTTGCTACGTGCCATATCCAGCTCAGTACACACCTCCAATGCCATACGTGTACATATCACATACCTAAACAAATAAGCAGACATCTCTGTACATACTTAAAAGACAATCCACTTCAAACGAACAACAGACCCCCCACAATACACCCTCACACAATATATCTCAATCATTCCCTACTATAATCTCACCTGTAACACTTTATAAAACCCTGCATACGTATTCCGGAGTGCAATCGAAAGTTCCAGACGATTTACGCGGTACACAGTGAGTGATCGCTCCTATTAACGGAATCCATCTCTCCGTGCCTGAATTATTTATCGACAAAGATGCATTTAAGTGCAGCGTTCGACTTGTGATCTTGGATAGAATAGGGGTGTTTTTCATTATTGGACGTTTAGTTTGAGATTGGAATGTTTTGTTTTTTTTTGGGTGTGTTCGAAATTTGAAGTTTTTTTTGTTTGTGTATTTATATGACATTATTTATATAGTAAAAAATAAAGTCCCTTCCCGCTATCTGTACGCTTAAAACGTTTAATCTGCGCAATGGATTTTAATGCGGTTTTCATCAATAAATAGAGTGATTCAAGAAAAAGGTTTATAAGTATAGATAGAACAGAACGCTACGACGAGTTGCTAAATTATGTAACACTAAGAAAAAAAAAACAGCACTTAACATTTGAAATTAAGTGAATAAGTGATTCAATGTAGGAAGATATTCTTTTCCTTGCAGAATTTTTTACGAGATAAACTTAGAAATGATGTCTTATTAATAATTCACGATAAAACCTTACAAAAATAAACAGCTACAAAAGCCTAAGTTTGTCTAGCGACACAGTAGAGGCAATTCCTCCTATGCATAACAAAATAAGCTTCATTTGTGGTTAATTCCGAGGGAGCTTTCACGGAACCTTTTATTTACCATGAATTGATTCCTAAATGGGGCTGAAACAAGTACCCTAGTTAGCACCCTATTGCTAGAACCCTAACCACTTCGAATAAGGAGGTTCTCTAATTGAATAACACAACGTGGTCTGCCGGTATTTAGTACTGGATTGTGATTCTGGGGAATATAGGCGTTGAACTGTTTCAAAGGCTTTCTTATGATTATAGAGTTTTGAAGGAGTGGGTTGGCTTTGGCGCTTATATTGACAAATCATCACTACTTTAATACGCAACATAAGCTTTTTAAGCCCGTGTTAAAAAATAGGGAAATATGCGATTTTCTTTGACTTGATTATCACTATTTAGAAGACCTTCATTATTATACCACTAAAGTTATATTTTGGTCTATACGTAAATCATAATCAATTTTTTTTTTTAACTGTCTAACCCCCCGCTCCGAGCTCCATGGTATTAGTGCCCTATCCTATTTACAAATTTGTATCAAGTTTAATAGTAACATTCACACTTTGATTAACAGTGCAATTAACTAACATAATGGCTCAATCACAAAATGTTTCTCAATACTTTTTTTAATACATTTTTATAATAAATCCAATATTAATAATGAAAGCCATCTAATCGCCCTTAACATTGTATCACAACCCTCCAATAGAGATAGAGTGAGAGAGAGGGAGAGCACTCAATCTAAAAACAATATCTGTAAAGTATTCATGACAAATCGCAGTCTAACGAAGAGAAATAACTGTGTAAATACTACGTGTCTTTAGTATGGGGGAGATAAGGGTGTGGCGCCACTGTAAGCGACTTTACATTTTGTAATTGTCCTGCCAAATGGCAGAAAAACTGCAGAGTTTTGGATTCTTACCTGTTTATAACAGCATCAGGAACAGCAGATTTTTTAAATAAATAAATTCTCAGTTTTTCCATACAAAAGTGAAATACCTAAAAGGACAAAATGAATGAAACAGCTGTTGTTTTTTAATGTGTGACAGACAAGTTAAACCCCGGTGTTTTTAGAAGCAATGTCCTTTACAGCCTGTATTATTGAAAAGTTCCACGCTTCGCTGCCATTACGCCCACACCCTCATCCCGACAGTGGGGCCCCTAACTACATAACACCGTTTAGATTGATAGCTGATGCAATTTGCGAGCGACTTGGATTTATTGATACTGATAAAAGTACTGCGGCCTACTGATAATGTGCGCGTGATTCCGTGTCATTGTTTTGAATCAGGTGGAATGCAGCAGGGAAAATAGGGGAGAATGGGGTTTAATTTATCAAAGTAGCATTTTCTGCTTATTTTCAGAGATATGATGGACATGACCGTATTGTTGGGTTTAATAACTTCACGATCTTTGCAAGTAAATATTTTTGAAAATTTCTGGTAAAAACGTTTATAGTTTTATGGATCCCAGAGTTGACGAACATTAGTAAGTTTGACGGTAGATATGTCGTTAGAAAGGTATGCGCACTCGCTATATTCAATAGACTTTTGGCCTTTTCACAAGTATATAAGATACGACTACCTTAGTGACATACGTTTAAAGACTGCTAGTTTTTTATAAGTATTTGTTTTGTGGGGAATGGTTAAAACCCATTATACCAAAGTGGCTTCATATAAGCATTTGCTCTCCACTCCTGTAAGTGTCAAATTCACTGCAATTGAATAACTTAAAACTATTGGAGGTGTATACCTAAGGGAATAAATCGTTTGAGAACCATAAATAAATATCCTTATGTGGTGCAATTTGTCAGTGTCATGTATTTATTGACACTGATAAAAGTCCTGCGGCGACCTATTTAGGTAATGCGGAGTATTCTGATAATACCCGGATACCTGCGTGTTTGGGTATCGTTATTTACCCAGTTTACCCGCTACTATGTCCGTATGAATGTCGGTTATAGTGGAAGCATACAAAGTCGTAGATAATAGCATATGATCTTATCCAGTTCCTAAGCTACTTCTTTGTCAAATTTCATTAAAATCGGTTCAGAGGTTTTCGCGTGATGGGTTAACTAACGGGGAGACAGACAAAGTTACTTTTGCGTTTATAATATTAGTGTGGATAGGTGAAGGTAAAGATATAATATTCAAGTTGGTTAGATTAACGTTGTAGTGAATAATGAAAAGATGATAAAACCTTTAATTATAGTCCTATTAATAATAATCTGTAAGATATCTAATTTTTCTATCAAATTCAATAAGCGAAATCCTAAAACACATAACGGTGCACACATTGCTCCTCATTTACAAAACATGGTCACCTATATAATCCTCAAAATCCCATAAAACCCACCAAACCCACGTACATCACTCTACCACACCACGAAACCGATCAATCTAATATCCTAATGCATGTCTAACCGTCACTGGCTGCTACCTTAAGACTGTAGGACAATTTCTTAATCGTCGGGAGGGTACAGACAAATCACCGGCTACACTGCACTGAGTTGCGGTTCGAATCCCCAGGGAGATACGGCCCTACACTGCAATTGAAGCGGCGTAGGTGATGAGAGAGGAGCGGGTTGCGAGCGATCGATCGACAGATAGGAAACGCCCGCTACATGTCATGATGTCAACGGGGAAGGAACAAAGTTCAGCTTTACTTTCTCCTAGATCTCCTAGGAGAAAGTAAAGCTAATGTTGAAGGTTCGATAGGCAAACTTCGCATTCAATAGATAACAGCTTTTTTTTTGGGCAAGCCCGCCACATTATTCCCACCCACTGCAACTCCTGAAAGCTAGATTCAACAGTGGAGACCGCCAGAAAAGCGCCAAGTCAATGAAGCCCGACGAGTCCCAGAGAAACGATTCAACTGTCCTGGAACCCGCAACGAAATTAATCACAAAAAAGGCGGAGGAGTACATAATTTCCACATAATAAGATGGAACAGATAGAAAAAAAATAATGTAGTTGTCAGTTCAAGAGCAAAATTTACGGTTTTTGCTTGTGCCCGCGACACGCGATATAGCCTAATCGTTCGAGCGACTTCGCCAACAATGTCGTGAAATATTGATTTTTAAAAACTTTATTTTGTACTTTATAAGTATCCTAAACATAACCCGCTTCCTCTCCCAACTTGCGCCACCGCCGTTAGGGGACAACTGCAAATTGCGGTAAAATGGGTTGTAACCCTCCCGCTGCAGCGACTTTGACGGATGCACGGACGCTTGCGCACCTAATAAACTAATGTAATACGACTGTTTATTTACGGGGATGAGGCTTGAGTTATCAGCTGTGACGAGGACGGGATTTTTAGGGGGTGTCTGTATTGGCAAGTTTATAATGTTTTTCGTAGTTGATGTTCCCGGTAACTGATGATTTTAAATGAACTTTAAATTTCTGAATATTATCAGTTTTTGACTGTCAAATATAGGTACGAGTACAACGCAAGTGATGCCACTGCTTTCATGAATATTTGCGGTACATTGTAATTCTGTGAAAGTTAATGTGATGTGTCAGTCTCAGTGCCCTCAAAATTAATACTCTATTTTGCCGTAGGCACATTTATATTGTGTTTTGACACAGCTAAACAGTTGGTAGTGCGCTTTAAATGATAAAATAAGGGATTGTATCAGTTGGTTGTGTCGCAAAGTTAGTTGTTACCATAAGGTTAAATTACATATTTTTCGGGCCTGTGATAGCGATTAACTCGGCGTATACACTAGACGACAATTCTAATAATTGAAAACGTTATAAATGCAGTCGCAATCACATCTCAGCGACAATCAGTATCTAAAAAAGTTTGTAGATTAGGTGCATATTTGACAGATTGATCGTTCCTAAAACATAATAGACTTGTACATCCCCCCCCCCCCCCCTCCGCCACTTCATGTTTTGAATTTCAAAAACAAGTGACGAACGACAGACCAACTTATCTCTACTTTACTCCATATTCGTGCTATCTACGTAAGATGTCTCAATAAGGGGTGAGAATTAGGTACCCCTGTACACCTATTGATGTTACTTGTAATTGCGAGGTACATTGATGTATAGTGTGTTCAGGAAGACGCGAGTAGGTGAGGGTTGAGGTGATGGATGACGGGGTTCCAAGGTAAATTGATTATGGTAGTTCTAAGAATGTGTTTTTAAATTGGTGTGGCATTTGTGGCAATAATATAGCCATCAGTATACTTCGTTTTTTGTATTTTTCTTTTGTATTGTTGGATAGCAAATAAGTCGACGGGTTACCAGATGTTAAGTGGTCACTGTTGTTTATAGATATCTGAAATACCACAGTCCATGCAAATTCGTTGCCATTTCAGAAACAAAGTTACAATATGTGCTTGTAATTACAGTCATACCCTTTTGTACCGAAACCTAACAACGCTACTTTGCGCCAGAAACTGGTGCGCCGGTTTCTCGAACGATAACTGAATGCTGGTGTGATTAGTTGACTGATTTAAAACAACCAATCATAACAGTTTACGGTTGTTTTTTACAATGTATCTATCGGTGTTTTGTATTTTTTTGTTTCTTATTTTTCTATTTCTATTTTGATTTTTCTATAACTGTATCCCTGTTGTATTGACTTTGTGCATTTTGAATATCACATTTTGTATCTCTCCGGAGCATAAAGTATTGGCCATCAAACCTGGTTTGTAGATTTTGCCGTAAAAGTTACACAGTCATACATATAAACTTTCACATTTACTTCACACAGCAAAGATTCTTAATTAAGGAAATTGTTTATATTAAACAGCAGGCACGAGCATTGATAACCACGCCTGCTTAAGGCAGATTGGCGATTTCAGGCTTAGGTATATTAATTATAAGTTCTGGTTTCCCTACGATGTTTTCCTTCACCGATATCAGTGATGTCCAAGATAAACTTAGTACATATCAACATATATTATGTACAAATTAAAAAAGTCACATGGGTTCTTCATGCATAAGAGGTGGGCGCCTTAACAACTGGGTCAAAAAATATATCGAAACGTACAACTTGGAAAGCGAAGGAGAAATATTCCACCGCTTAGTTCAACTTGAAACCCCATCATGAAACACCATGCATCTTGTAACATGAAATATAGCCCAATATAGGGGTAGCCAGGTACCTTTTTAAACGGGCTGATGGCTGAAATCGTTCACTCCTGATATATGACGGGTGGTGTTGGAAAAATGCGATGTTGGTATAGTAGCTGCGGGGTTTTTGCGAAAGATGAAGCTGGAGAGATGAAAAACTAAAATGAAAAATAAATAAACGGAAAAATTAACTGTTTTTTTTTTAATAGAACTTTTAGAAATACCAGCCTATTATTGTCTTACGGCTGGGCGCAAGTCCTGTCTTATACGGAGAAGGCACTTACATAAGTACCACAAAGCTTGACCACCTAATCTGGTTAATAAAAATAACATGATGTGAAAGGGTTTTATTTTTAACTAATTGTTTTCGATCTACAAAACGTGTGAGACGTGATATATCATTATTTGTGTGATGTGTTGAATGAATATCATTTATCTTTTTTACACAACTTTAATACCTTATTTTACTGTACCTATTAGTGAATTAAACGACAACACCTTTTTCATGCAAAATTAAATCATTGTCAATTTAAAGTGGGTAATCCTTGAGACAGGTTAATATTTGTATCTTTTGTATAGGAATCAGACAGACAGATGGTTTTTTTTAGTATCTTGTAATGTTCCATAGCTGGCCAATACCATCCCTAAAAACCAGCTATTCCCCAAGTCATAGCATCGCAAAGAAAATTTTAAAATCTACACCAAAACTTGGACCGTAGGACCAAAAACTACATTCTGACAAGAAAACTGTAACAACATTCACAATATTTCAACGAAACGAGGTCCCACAAGAAACAGGTGAGCCTCGCCGTAACGATTACCGCAACGATGTGAGTTCCCGTGAAAAACGACTCGATTGAGTGGATGCAGGTGTTCTTGGTAAGATGACGTCATTCTACTGCGATGATGTAGTGCGTGGAGAATTGGAACTAGGGGAGCAGGATTTGGAGCAACTATGTGGCTTATGAAGTTATGACACTGTTTCTTTTGGGATATATTGTTTTTTGGAAAGAAATATTGTGTTTATTTGATCTTTTGGAAGGAATCTAAGATGTATGAGACAATCACGGACAATAGCGGTGAACCATTTTTCACTCTAACGCTTGAGTAATAAGGTTGAACATCAACCGCCATTGTCATCGTTTATGCTTAGGTATACATTCTAATTATGAAGCGTGAGAATAGTGAAATGCTTTGATATTGGTCAATAAACATGACACCTAGTCCAAATATGTAGATGTTTTTAGAACTTCAGCTTTTTCCGCCTTTTAGTCGATTAATTATTAACCTTTCTAACTTAAAACATTACGCTCTAAGTGACTTTACACTTACTCTCCCCTCACGCTATATCCTCCCAATTCGTTTTATCGTCCATTACGCGGCACACAGGACACATGTCCCAGACGCACGTATACATACGCGTCTATGTATATCTACGATGTTTTAGTGTGTCGTCACAATGATTCAGTTAGCGTCGCGTGCAATGCGTTAGTGTTGCTGTAGCTTCTACATCTACATCAGTTGCTTTGTGGGAGCAGATGTACTTTTTGGGGTATATTGAAATGTTTGTCAAGTGTACAAGGATTTATTAAACCATGGTTAGTTAAGGAAAGTATGTTGAGGGCTCTATCTGAATTTGCCTGGTCAAGTAAACAAATATTTTCCATATCATTTATTCTTAATCATAAATATAAATCGGGCTTCTTAATAAAATAGCTCATGTCGTGATGAAACTAATAGATAGACGGCAAGGCGTTAGAAAGGCTAATTGCTCAGGCGAAGTTAGGCTACATCGGAAGGCGCAGAGTAGGAAGGTTCCTCCACTAGGTGAACTGACGACCTGGTGAAGGTCGCGGGAAACCGCTAGATGTGAGCAGCGCAGTACCTGTTATTATGGTGATCTTTAGAGGAGGTCCATGATGATGATGAAGTTATGCTTACAGACTCTTTTGGCCAGAATCAGTGGTTTGGGAACAGTGTGGCGGGCTTGTCCCATATAAAAAAAAATACTCTTTTGGCCTCTTACTCTGTACTCATACGTCTGATTTTAATGACAAAACTAAAAAGACACCTCCAGCTATACAATAAAGGCTGAGTCAATGTCAATCCAATTCTAATAAACAAATCAAACCTGAAACAACCGCTCCCAAATCTAATGTAACCAGCTTCCTCACGTGCTGCACAATAATATCAGGAGTCAGAGATTGTAACTACTGGCGGTTCGTTCCCCACGTGCTCGCATTTCGACAAATCGCATTTACGTCACCCGCTATCAAGGCGGTGCCTCTGGTAACATTAGTACGTTAGTGCTGGGAATTTTGTTACAATGGAAACGTCTGATTTGCTGGAGCTGTGCAGATTATCTTGGAGGATTTGCTTTGGTGTACGTTTTTGAGGTTTTGGTTATATGGGGTTATAAAAATACATCATATAATCGTACATCAGTACAGTACAGTATCAGTTATACATCATATAGTTTTTAGCTACCTACGTATGAAGTCTATCAAATTAAGCAATATATTGTTATACATTTTTGCTGTAAAACGACTGTTATTTTTGGCGTGAAAAAATGCTGTTAATGGAAGCATGCAATATACACAAAATATTGTGCTTACGGGTAAATACAAAAGTACAGTGGTCGTGGAAATTGAAAGTTTAATTATCTCCATTAGTAAGATTAAGCAAAAAAGATCTTTGTGGCCTTGGTGTTACCTGTGTGCCTAGAATTGCCTTTCCCTTGTTTGTCTTAAATTTATTACCAAGTAGAAAACTACTGATCGATGGCTGAGGTTCGAATACTGATGACGATGACGTTATATTCGACCGCTTGTCACCGTTTGCGGTCTCGGCTAGCTGTAACCACAGTATGCAGTTTGCAAATGAGCAGTTAGCATCAATATATACCTACAGCGATATAGCACAGCAGGATCACACAAAAGAAGCTACTAATTGTTCTCAGTAATTCCTTTCAAAAAAATGTTAGCCTTAGTAGTTCCTTTACTTCCTCTAAATAAACTACTGAGATAACGCTTAGTAGTTACTTCAGACTTACTGTATATAAGAACAGTAGCCATATCGTCGTCAGTGACTCAGCTATAATCCTCCAATTTGTTCAATCAATTAGTCTATTAAGCTCAGCGGCTTCTCTTAATTTTCGATTGAAATCCTCTGTCTCTAAATCCACTTCCCGCAACATTGTTATTTCCTTTTACCTCCACATTTCCTAACTCTGACGCTTCTGACTCGCTATTTCCAGCGCAGAATCCGAAACCACACAAAAATATTATTTGTTTCTCTCCACATAATTCCACTTTGTTCTATCAAGTTGCTTTCAAACCAATAACCACGGGAAAAAGGCTAAAAGCCACCGAATTCAATTCAGACCGGTTCAAAGGGGTTTATCTTCCGGAAGCCGCGCAGGCGTCACAAGCATGCTTTGAAATTGCAATAAAGCTGCAATCACATGTGCTTCAAAGCAGCCAAAGTGTGTTTTTATAAGAGACGACAGTGGTGACAGCGATGTGGGAAGGGAGAGAGTTGGTATTGATATTGATGCCAATTTATTAAACCAGTCCAGTGAAGATAAATAATCCAAAATTTGGTTGAACGATAGAACAAGACCACCTAAAGGATATTTGTCCTTTCCAAAAGATTTTTGAACAAGAAAGACATCAAAAAATCATGTTTGGAATGCAGGTCAGCCATGAATTTTTAACTCTAAATTCCTGAGTGTGCTATTCATACGAAAAATGGAAAAGTAAGGTCTCCCCGTAACGTATGCACTTCCAAAATACAACGGAACGTGAGAGCCCGATGCAGCCTACAAGCTTGCGGATACAGCTAGTCCTACAAAACTTTTCCTCTACCAAAGAGATTTCAGGAACACTATCAATAACTTTAGTGAACAAACAAACTACCAACTTCATAATACCACAAATTATGAAGAAGTAGGTCACCTAACTTAGTTTGCCGCATCCAAAGTTCCAGCTAGATTTTAAGAGCGAGCTGAGCCTTTTGCTATGGAAATGCAGTGAAGATGCATGCTGAAACCGTGCATAGTAGATTGGATGTAAAATTTTGATTCAGCACATCCTTTGTGCTTCGGAGTGGTAGCAGACTTTGTAGATTTATTACTGTCATACGTGGTGTAGGGTTTAATTGAAAATTTTATATTTGGTAGAAAGATAATGTTTTTTTTGACACAGATACTCCATATAAAGAAAGAAAAAAGAGGGGGGGGTGCATAAATCTTAATGGAGGTCGATTGTGCTCGGATGATTGTTAATCAGAGTCACGAATTCATGTTCGTTGAATATTAGGCAAGTTTTATTTTTTGTTAATTGTAAAGGTTGTAAAGAGACACTTGACATAGCCTTTAGCTACTGTTCATGAAACTTGACCTATGCTTGTGCCCCAAGAACAGAAAAATCATCATATTATTCAATTTTTTTTTTTTAGTTATTGTAATTCACTCTTGTACAATAATTTGCACCTGCCGTGTTATCTTTTCACCATTTTTGATAGACTGGTGGAGTATCCGCCTTTAAGTTTAAATAAATAAATAAATAATTAATAAAAATGGTGTCGCAATTATGGGAAGAATAAAATGTTTTTTACACGTCCTTATAACTTTCGGCTTCGTTAATATGCAATTTTCTATACGCTCTGCTCTTCCCACATGCAATGCTGCATTCACACTTAAATTAAACCATCAAAACAACATTAGTCACAATTAAACTGGAAACTAAAGCAGGTGGGGAGCTAAATGCTTCAAAGAGGGCGAGGGCTGCAAATTTTCAAATCCTCCGGGCCCTATAACTCTGCCCTTCGGCAATTTCGATTTAAACTCGGCAAAGGCTAATAATTCCTGAAGTTTGGAATATGTTTGTTTCGTTTGACGTTTCGACGTGATTTCCAACTTGATTAATTGGGCTTCTTATATTAGTTAAGTTGTTATTGGAGTTTCGTTTATAAAGGTTTGATTATTAAATTTTGTGTTTGGGAAATGGCAGCCGTGGTTAGCTTTTGTATGAAAGGACCAACTTTAAAGATCGAAGGACCAGTTTTTTTTTTGTTTTTGATCGTAATTTTCTTAATACTTTTGTCGTCTGTACTGATTTTATTTTATCTCTAACTACCTGTTTTTCCAAATAAATTAAACGAGAAATTTCCAGTTGTATTTATTAATGATGAAATAACTAGTTCTCTATTTACAAAACACATTTGAGTTCCATTTGCAATAATTCGATACGCGGCCATATGCGCTCCAAAAACAAAGGAAGATATGAAATAACAAGCTAGTGTTGTGAAATATCCCGGTATTTGCATGGAAACCCGGATTGTTTTCATTCAGTCTTATCCTAGACGTATTATTATAGCAACATGTTTGGTAGTTGCTGGGAATTTCAATTTGGTTAAAATAATTCTAAGTACAAGATAACTGAAAACAAATTGTCGCTTCTAAAATACTTTATGTCAGGTATCTGTTTGGTTTTTTACTTTCTTGTTTAAATGTTGTTGTATTGTTCTTGTTTTTTTTTTTTTTTAAATGTTGTTGTTTTGTGTTGTTCTTGGTTGATGGCATGGTCCCATATAATAGAGGCTCGCCTCCTATTATATGGGACCTAAAACGTACCGGCGAACTGTAGGTGTACATTGGTACACCTCTGCCAAACCCTTCGGAGAATACAGACGTGATAGTATGTAAGTGTATTTCTCTTTAAACCCATTGCCGCTCAAAGCTTATCCATAAGAAACCTTTTCTCCTTGCAATATTTTTAATATTTTCCAAGATCTCGTTCCCAACTTATGATAAGGTAGCAACACTACCCGTCGCCGGTGCAGTTTCCCACGGGTCGCAAACATGGGCGCCCTTATTGAAAGCAAACACCATTAAACAGGAGCTTCGGGCGTTATTCTTTAGGTTGCTTTTTTGTTGCAGGAGGGCACAAAGTTCGCGGTGTTGTAAATCTTTGGTTAAAGGTTTGAGTTATATGGAATATTGAGCTGGATAAAAGTGTTGGTATTGTATTTACCTGTTTAGGAGCTGTTGTGTCATGGGGTAATTAGAAAAGATTTAAAATACTAAATTAGGTTAAGTATTTAATATTTTCTATCTACTTTAGATTTTTTCTGTGTTACAATATTTTCTGAATTTGTATTATTATTAAAACAAATAATTTATATATTTTTTTCATGTTTTTTTCTTGCTTGTGAAAGTCGTTCTTTGACTTGTGTTTCATATAACACTTTTGACACATTTGTTTTTCTGTTTGAGCAAGCTAATTTCTGAAACCGTACCAATTCTAAAAATTCTATCGCCTTACGGTATTTATGATTGCTGCGTTTATGGTATATTTGACTTCCAAGCGGATAAAGGAGCTGATAAAAGCTGGTAATGTATACCCGCGTTTTTCCTAGCCCCAACAAGAAAACGGGATGCTGATTTTGCAAGACGTGTGTACGTGATTTTTTAAGAAAACCATGTTTTCCGGGTATGTTGTTTTTTAACCTTTAGTAGTAAGTTTTTTCAACTTATTACCATGTTTAGACATTTTTAAAGAATCTCAGTACATGTGAAAATTTGGAAACCAAACAATCTGGCCATCTAACCAACAGTTCCAAAAATGAAAAATTTATGTGACCGGCGAACTGTGGGTGTACATTGGTATACCTCTGCCTTTCCCTTCGGGGAAATAGGCGTGATGGTATATTTATTTATATTTATATAATGTGTCCAATTGTGAAGTTGTGATTGGTTGATTAAATCATCAACATCCAATTACAGCAATTCTTACGTGCTCTTGACAATTTGTTACATTTTGCTTGGATTTTCACTTAAGACAAAGGGAATTCTCGAATGCGTTGTTGTTTCAAAATACGTCATTTTTTGCCGCGAATCATCTCATTTCATATTAAGAATTGGTCGTGATATCTCTTGTCACGGAAGCGTGCCAGACCGTGAAGATAGGAAGGGACGACAAAATCATATTACAGAGGGGTCATTTCGATCCATTACGCAATTAATAGCCCTGAATTTCTTCTCCCCAAGAAATAACCACCGCCAACTTAAAAAATCGGCCAAGTGCGAGTCGGACTCGCACTTGAAGGGTTGTGTACCACCGTACAAAACTGAGATCAAGCAAAATGCTTCTAAAGAAAACAAGTTTGTTATTTAGATCGATTTTATTATTTATTGTTATAGCGGCATAATAATATACACTATGCAAAATGTCAAGTGGGTAGGCACTTGACATTAGCATGCTACTGTTTTTAAGATACAGCGGTAAACCGACAGACAGGCGGACAGATGAATAAGCCAGAGCAGTAAGACTTCGTTTGAACTCTTTACTTACGGAACTCTAAAAAGCAATTTTTTATTTTTATTTTTTTTATACATTTGCAAATTTTAACACAGGTTGACAGGTCCTAAGTATTTAAATTTCTCGTGCCTAAACTTTGACCTTCCACTAAAAAGATTGCTATCACAAATAATGAACGTGACTTTTTAAAATAACACTATCTTTTGTGTTCATCTATGCTCTGAAATACTTCTGAACATTTAAGTCTGAACTTAGAGACTTTTGTTAAACTAAATTAGAATATGAACCAAAGAAAAAAATTAAAGAAAGAAAAAATTTTTAGTAACCAAGACGATTTATTTTTTTAACCTGAATTTAAATTATACTAACACCGTTTAGATACATTTAGTTAAGAGAATTAACTAAGAAGAATGTTCAAAAGCAAAGCAGTAAACTATGAATTTCTATTCCATATTATGATTAATATTATTCTATCGTCTGGTGTGAGTGCACCCTTGAGAATTAATTTAGATAAAGTTGAATAAACCTATTGTTCTAACACTAGTTTCTGCTTTCGACTTTGTCCGTGTGGAAGTTTAGGATATACATTACATGGCAATTATGTAGATTTCCTTCAGTGAAAGATTTTGCATTATCAGACTAGTACTTCCAGTCAAACTTTACCTATTCATAATCTAAGTATAGGCTTTTAATTGGATGGCAATTTGTTACTTGGGAATGTTATGTTTCTTCTTTCGGTTTAAAATGTCAACTGTCTAATTGTTTAGTGTAAATATTGTGAATAGATTAAAACTACATTCGTAGACACAAATCGATATAAACCGTCAATGCACTTTAATTTTAGAAATTTTTGGGCAGAATGTATTTAGAACAAGAATATATTTAGTTCCCCACACGAAATTACTTTTTGGAAGGGGAGCAAACATGTATTCTAATTGAATTATTGATTAATTTTTTTTTTCTGATACTTTCAGTTAAAGTGACGTGATAATGGTTTAGTGGAAATAATTTATGATTTGAATTGACTATGTTTTGTTAAGATCTAAAATTATGCTTTTTATATGTAAGGCCACATATTTCTCTCTCTCTTACCTAAATTTCTATGAACTCTGATTAATAATTACGAAACAAAAACCAGCAACCCAAATAGTTGGTAATACGCACCTATTACTTGAATCACGTCATTAATACAGCGCAGGCGTCGCCCATTGTCCCCGGTCCCAGAAGGGCCGTTGTAAAAACGCGCACATTATCAAATATGTAGCGGTCTTACTAATGAGCGTCCGGGGCGACATTAACTATGTTGTAGTGACGTCACTCACGGCTGTTTCTTTTATATTCAACCTATATTACTTGTAAGGGATAGGCAGCAATGCGGAGTAGGACACACAAGGAGAATTTCTTAGTAATAATTATATCATCCCAAACGGCCTCGGCTGCCAACCTCAATAAAGACTAGCCAAGTACACAGGAGACATTATAGTGCACAACTGTGCGCAAAAACACAGGCACAGTCCCTCTTCTGGATCTGAAAAATTATAATTTAATTGGCAATTGATCTAAATTATTAATTAACTTTTGATATAAAGTGGTCCTTCGAGCCGAATGACGTTTAAAACTTGGTCACGACAACTCAAATGTTTACAGACCGGTAAAAATTAGTAAAACTAAATGTATGTGTCTATCAACTAATTTACGCTCACTGAAATGGCCCACGGGACCCATACGTCACTCTGTTTGTTGTACGTTAATATTGAACTTGTACAATCCCCTTTGACATGTGACATAGTTGTAGTGGAGAATATTTTTTTAAACATGTGTTAATTGTGTGGGAGTGCCTCCTCTTTAATTCTTGCAAAGCTTTGAGTAAGGCGGTACTTAAATATTACCTTGGTTGATTTTTGAATACACCAGAAATAATGTAGTTTTTATGGTAACTAATAAAAAAAATAATTTATTGATTTTAATTCTGGTTATAAGTTTTCAAATTACGTAGCACGGCGACATTTAAAATATATATTACCTGAAAACACTGTTCAGTTATGCTTAAATTATGAATTATGCATACAAATATTGCATTCACAGCAATAGAATAAAAAAGCGCAACATGGCCCACTTATTGCACACAACCCCCTATATTATCACGCCAATACTTTCTAAAACTGTCGCCTACCCGAATATTTAAACACACACTTTATTTCACTTAGCGCCTCAGAGTTATAGCGATAATAATTCAAACATAAACTGGGGTGATGTGGAAATCTACAATATTCGCCCTTACGTCGTGCGGACGGCGGTATGCAACGCTACACAATTGTGAATAATGAAGGCTGTCGCGTTCAACATACGTCACGACGCGACGGCCATTCTGTCGTTTTCGCCGGCGAATTTGTGTAATTGCTGCGAATTAAGTTTTGGGAGTACTGTGGCTTTAAATGGTGTGCTGATTTTGAGGACGTAGATTAAACGTTTAACGTTAGTGTTTTTTTTTTGCCATATCAAAAAGAAAAATTAACACCGGTTTTTTGTTGTCCCACTAAATTGCATTGAACACCTCTTTCAAAGCTAGAGTCAACAGGCTTCTTCTGGGTAAGCTCACTCCATCGTAGACTTTGTCTATGTCACCTCTGACTAGGACTAGAGTCATGAGCATACACAGCTCGAATAAAAAAAACCACAACTTTTACGCAAGGATTACATTACTATTATAAGTCCAAGTTTCCTTATAATGCTTTCCTTGACCGACATCACTGATATCCAAGACAAACTGAAAATAAACTGAGTCTTCAAGAAATATCTGAAAACTACACATTCTTCATAGAAGAATACAAAAGAACGCGACAGTATTTATTCATGACGAATATTCTGAATTTGTCAAATAAAATTGTTATGCAAGAAGTGCCAATTTTTTTTCTGTTTATTTTTATACAATGTTGAAAAGGACCAATAGGACCAGTTTTGCCGCTCTAAAATTTGAACAAGGTAATGTAGTGCTCCACAATTTAGAATAATGAAAGCTGCTGTCTCGTTTACCATATTAGGTACCTAGTTCCTGGGACGCAATTCTATTTCGGTTTAGCACGTTGAGTGGCTAATTTATGCAATTGCTAAAATGTATGTATATTAGGCAAAGTAGATAGACTAGGTTTGATGTTGCGTCCTTTATTTCAAATTAACTAAAAAATATACTTTTCTACTTTTTAAATGAAAATATTAATAATTATTGTATTTCTTAGCTACTCATACGGATGAGTGGAAGGCTAAGGTGACCTTTGTCCAGCAGTAGGACAATCCAAGTTGTATTTTTAAAAAAGGTTACTAAATGCAGATATGCAGCAAAATTTTAAAACTTTTAGCTTTCAGAATAACACCCCGAATTTATAAACTGCAAACCAAAGCGCGCCCTGTTAATTATTAACATCAAACGCCATATTTGCTACTAATTTCATAAAGGCAGGTACACAAGGCTGACAAATACTCGGAATACCTCATACCACGTAGTGCGGAATAACATACCTACCCCGAAGTCCCGAACCGCTCGCCCGCTGTTGCTCGTAAAACCGAATTGACAATTTAAATTTAATCTACTTTATGGAGCCGGTGGAGTTACGCCTTACATGCACTATTACACTGTTATGCCATTATATTATACTTTTATTTTGATTATGTGGATATGTGAGTGAGGTATGAAGCGGTTTGGGGAGTTTCGTCTGTGTGTACTTAGCTTAAACGTCTTTACTTTGGGAGTTGAATTTTGCAAGCGTAGTGTTCTAAGGCTTGTGTAAGTTCTTCATAGGAAGTAAATGTTAACAGTTGAAAATCAAAACTTGGTCCTTTTGGACCCTACCGTCAGCTGATCTATTCTGTAAAAGACTTTCTCGGTGAATTTAGATGATGTGAGTGGAGGGATGACAGTTCATCTTACGGTCACTTCACGTAAATTTACCGAGAGAGATTTTTACAGAATAGCACCATTTTTTAATCATAATCGTTAAGAGGTGCTGTTTTTTAGAGCCCCTGATCGTTGCGGTAGATTGAATTATTTTGCTGATACCTGAATTATACAATATTTTTATAGTTTTAAAAGCCGTTTTTAAACAAATATTTAAAATATAGGTATATTTAATTAATTAACAACTAAATACAATAATAAACATTAACAATTTCCTCTCTAAGTTTGAACGAGTATTATTTGTTTTGTATGGCTTCTAAACTCATTACGGAGTTTCAAGCAGACAATTCTATCAGAGTTATCAAATGAAGTTCACAAAAGGAGATGAAGTGTTTATAAGCTTAAGGTAAATGTTTAAGATGTTTATATTGTGTTCCAAATTAATTTACAAATGTGTTTATTTGTTTCAGGTAATAATTGTACGGGGTTTACATTGTACTCATTTTCTTTACTACGTTTTAGTGGAGTATTTGGTATGTATTTTTTAAGCTAGTATTTAGTGTATCCGTAGATACTTCTGATTCCCTGGAGAGTAAAACAGAAGTGTACCAATGTATATCCACATTTCGCCCGTATGTTTAGGTCCGATGTAATAGGAGGCGAGCCTATTGCCATTAACCGGGCACAAATCCTAACTCCGAGCTGCTACTGAGAAACTTCATAGAAAAACCCACACGACCTGGGAATCGAACCCAAGACCTCTAGCGTAGCAGTCACGCTTAGGACCACTAACGAGGCAGTTATCCTTAGATATATAAGGAAAATAAAAATAACTAGCCTATTATTCCACTTATTTCATTTCAAGCCCCATATTTTTATCTACTGCACCAAACATCACATCTCATACAAAGTACCCACCACAATTGTTTATCATGTCACTTCCAGACAGTGTCTAGGTTTCGCTCTAAGTCTGTGTTTGACAAATGTGGCGCCGGCGTTCCGTTTGACTCACCATACTTGTCTGTACCTATTTGCTAACGTTTCGGCACTAAATCACAAAGGATATTACAATAACAAATGTCTGTACTTCATTTTTATATAGATCTACAAAGAAAAATAGATGTTATTGAGTTTTCTGGAAAATTTTGCGAAGTAACCTTTCTAGGGTCGAATATTAATTGGCAATGTATTTGAAATTGTAAGTCGAATAAACAATCACAGTGGAAGTCGTTGTTATTTAATTTTATGCTCCTAATATTGTTGCGCACGTTACCTACGTTAAAAATAAATGCCCACAACTGGTTCCAATTTTTGAGACCTTTTGCGTGGTTGCCGATACTCGTAAATATTGTAATCTTTTATGAGGCCATGATTAGTTAGACCTAAATGACAGATGCTGCATGCTTCAATTTTTTACAGAAAATAGATATGCAGCATTGGCAAAGAGTACGTTTTCGTATAGGGAACCCAAAGCAAAAATTGCTAATTTACAATTAGGTAAACACACAACTTCACTTAACATCTTCTATTGCCAAACTTAAAGAAAACAAAATCGAACTCTGTAGTTTTATAACATTTTCATTTGATAGTGTATTTAAAATACCTGAATTGTGACTATTTGGCAGTAAGAGACAATAGATACAACTGCGTCATTTTTCAAAGGCGGTACAGTAGACAGCAGACGTTCCGAACTTCTGAATGGAAGCCTATAGAAATCTAAAATTGTATGGAGTCCTCACCACTGTTATGCAAATAAAACTTTTTGCATAAACACATTAACAGTGACAACATTTAACAGTAAACTAAAAAATATGCGCCACAAACGAATTCCACTTGAATAGACAACAGCAGTATAAAGGCGACATCCCACAAAACATTTCAGCACTAAAGGACCAGTGAATAGGTTATCTGCAAGTAACGGGCTGTGCACTGCGTTTTATGGCCTATATTTTACTGCAGAATGCTGAGTCGTGAACTTAAACCTTATCTTAGCTTGATTACCTAATGTTAGTTGTTTGTAAATAGTGTTTGTTTTGTGCATGTTTAAGATTTGGTAGGGACGAATTTAAAGAGACTACTGAGAGAGGTTTTTATATTTTACATTTTATTGTAGATTAGCAACTGGTGCAAACTTCCGACATTTCTGGTGGATTATATCATGCAAAATTTGTCTAGGCGATTATTAAAACTAAGGAAATTTGATTGAGCCATTCACACAATTAATTGATTTTAATTTCGATTTTTTAGCTTAGTTTACTTTGCAAACTGATTTTATTAAATTGTAGTATGCCACCTTGTCTACAAAAAACAATTTCAATCTTTCTGTTGTAACAGAATGCGTAGTAGAAAATATAAAAGTATATTATTATTATTTAGAGAAAAGAAATACTCGTAGTAGGTATCAACAAATTATATAAAAAATGTATCAGAATATTTCGTACATGTTGTGATAGAAAACATCTGTGCTATATTTATCCGTATAAAAGGACCAATATTTTATTTCAACGAAAAACATCGCCTTTCCCATTATACATGTCCTCGATACATGAAACGACAGCAAAAGGAATCTTTTAAAAGACATGACGTCAAAGAAATGTTTAGTAAAAAGAATCCTTCGAAATGTCACAAGTTATGTTTCTTCTTACCTTATTTCCAATTGACATTTGTTTAGTTTTGAAAGGTTATTCGTTTTTTTTGCTATAACTAAATTACATACCTACACAAGTGTGCATACTGCCCCATTGGTCGCAAGCGCAACTGATGAGCCCAGCAACTGAGGTCCCAGGTTCGATTCCTAGGTCGGGCAAAAAGTGCTGTTGTGTTTTTCCATCAGGAATTACTCTCCAAACTGCGGGCTGGTAAGCCCGGAGTTTGGAAGTAGATGGTGTGACACCCTCGTGTCTGGGAAAGCACGTAAAGCCATTGGTCTCGGCTGTCATTCGTAGATCTTTGCCAGCTGTGACGGATAGTCAGAAGCCAGGAAGTCTGACACCCAGTCTAACTGAGAGGTATCGTGTTGCCCAGTACACTGTTTGTGGAGGTCAGATGATGACACGTGTATTTTTTCCACGTGTAGAGCTACTGGAAAGATGCCGTTCATTATCAAGGTACGATACTGTTAAATTGACCTAATTTCAATAATTCGCCGCATTAAGTAGAACTGGATCATCTTTCGCCGGTCACATCTCAAGGGAGTTAAAATATTAAGAAACTTTTCTTGTCTTTTATTTTTTAAGATATTTACTGAAGAATCTCGAAGGGATGCCATTAAAAATCCGATAACGTTGGCATAAAAGTGATCTGTGTACATCACTAGCAATCAAAGTACTATACATTTTACGTAGATTAAAAGAAAATCTAACTGGAAGAGACTTGTAGAAAAGACTTTTGAGTTTGCGAGTACCTGTTACAATAGGGTTTAAATCTAGCTAAAACTATTCTCTCATTTTTCGAAGTAGTTTTAAATCTATTGTAAACATCACTCGCCATTGTCCAACATTGTAATATATTTATTTATTTATTGCTCTTTTTTTTGGTCGAGCAGTGTTATTAGGTATTTCTATAAAATTTTCAGTAGCAGCTTGGAGCTTGGATTTGTGCCCAGCTAATGGCAATAGGCTCGCTCACATTACATGAGACCTAAACATACCAGCGAACTGTGGGTGTACATTGGTACACCTCTGTATGTCATGTTTGCATACTATCACGCCTATATTTCCCGAAGGGTTAGGCAGAGGTGTAATGGTATGTTTGTATGTGTAATATATTAATTAATTTATTTGCTTTCATGTATACAATACGGGATAATGCCTACTAACCCGTAAAACTGTAACACATGCCTATGTGTTACAAGTAAGAGCATTGCAAGTCAGTTGAAAAACAAAATCGTTTGATATCTGTCTGTCTTCAACAGTGCAACGCTATTATAATAATTCATCAACATTCAGACTTACTACGATCAATACATCTTAACTTGATAAAACATGAAAGGTTTTCTCAAAAACAATTTTAAAATATTTTTCACTAAAATATTTACTTGGCCCCAAGCTCCTACGCATTTTCCTCATCTTTTAATTCCGTGTAGCGCGATCCTGTTTTATAGCATCGGACTTCATTATGCTAATAGGGGTTCGATTTCATCCCCCGTTCGCCTGCCACTGATCACTTGTGATTTTTGAGTTTAACCATAATATTGGGGAAAGACTTATAGGTATACTGCTGGGTCTTGAGAATTATTGTATCGATTACGGGTTGGTGGAATGGTTTTTAAATGATATTTTTAAGTATTCGTATTATTCGTTTCGTATTCCGGGTTTTGGGTCCGATTCCCTGGTCTAGCAGTGTTATTGGGTTTTTCTATGAAATTCTCAGTAGAAGCACGGAGTTAGCTCGCTCCCCCCTATTTCACGGGACCTAAAACATACCGGCGGACGGCGCACTGTGGGTGTACATTGGTACACCTTTGCCTAAAGCTTTGGGAAATACAGGTGTGATGCTATGTGTGAATATATTTTTCATTATTATTTTTAATTTCATATTTATTTTCTCCGGCTAGCCAGGATATCCTAAACACCAATTTTACTTATTCAAAATCTAGTTGCAATTTCATCTCGGCTGTAATCAATGAAAAAAATGTAGGTACATTTTAGTTTTAGTATATTAGAGTTTACCTCATCCAAAAAATAACTTAGCTTTTTTATAAAATTAGTATAGTTAAGATACACTAAGGACACTACAAATGATCTGTCAAGTTGGATTGGAAGGTCAAGATAGTAAATAATATTTCGTTAAAAATCTTTTGATGCGAACTTTTCGAACTTGTTTTGAAGATGTTTTTCAGTGATAGCGATTTAATTTTACAGACAATAACATTTCCATTTGAACAATGCAGACGGTCTCCAGACAAGAAAACATTTTTATTATTTCGAATTAAATCTTGTTCGAAATGGAAAAATTCTTCAAACTTAATGTTATTTGAAGAACTTAACAATTTTATGTGCATTCTTATAGTTCTTCACTATATGCCATGGTTTTTGAACTCATTTCTGAACAAATATACGAGTAAATTACATGGTGTCTAGACGAACATATTTTGCGTGTTTACCATTTGTTGTTGAGTTTGATATTAATATGGTATCATTTTATATGGTTCTTGTTCAAAATATTTACCTATAAAACTACTGGTCTCTGGATTAAAAATGTCGTAATTGAAAACTGGGAAGATACGAGTGATGCCTCCGGTGTTGCAAGTGTCCATAGGCAGCGGTGACCGCTTAACATCAGGCGGGCCGTTAGCTTGTTTGCCACCTTCAGTGATATAAGAAATAAAAATACTACTGATAATTTGATACCGTTTCTTTTGGTCCTTACGTCCGCGCCATTTATAGAAAATGGTCCTTAACTCATCAAACTTATAATTTATAAAAGTTCCCTTGTCAACCTATGTTAATTATTTATTTGAATGAGACAATTGTAATAAAAAATCTATCATCTGAATAAAAACTCTTACAGTCAAAACTAACCTTCACAAACTTTCAGACACATTTTTTACTTCAATAGCTTTGTTGTCGTATAAATAAATAGTTTGATATTTTATATTTGGCTGCTTTTTAGGGTTCCGTACCCAAAGGGTCCTAATAGCACCTATTATAAAAGTCTAGGTATGTCCATCTGTCACTGTAGTCATACATATTACGGTTCAAAAGAAATAGTCCGTTCAATCTTTTGAACCGTATAGGCAGGTCCGTTATAACAACATACAAATAAATTGAATAAAAAATTTAAGAGAGTCCCAATACAAGCAACGCTTATTTTGTTTGTAGTGTTAAATATTGTACTGCGGTACAAACCCTGTGTGTACTAACCCAACTCGTACTTAACGACTTTTTTTCAGATACAACACCATTTTTAAGGTAGGGTAATATTGAATTTAGTAACGAGAAAAAGTTTTCGTATACCTAGCTTGCTTTTTAGGTTATAATATTACTACCCTAAGGCAATTTTTTCTTCAAATTTATAGTGAATACACACGCACTGCTGTGATTCGGTACTGTTTGTCATTTTAGGGTAGAACCGCTGTGGCTACAAGTTGTCCAATAATGTCTAATTTGGCTGCTGAATTTAGTACGATTATAACTTACACGCTTTTGTAATTTTTGGGACACGCATGCGTTTGTGGAATTCGCGGAATTTAGAACGAAAAGGGCGGTAAAGCTGTTATAGTAGTAGAGAAAAATACCAGCTTATAATTGTTCTACTACACGGCACAGGCCTCTGTTCGTACATAGACGGCACGAGCATTGATCAAGGCGGGTTGGTGATTTCAGACTTATATGAAAAATTACTTCTGCCCGCAAATTCGTCCGTTCGTTATGTTACGTCTTTGGTTACTGCTCTGCTCTCTTGCGTCGTAGAGTGATGTTATATAGCTTATACTATTCCTTATGTATTCAGCTAACATATACCAACATATCTTTGTCAATCCGACTTGCACTTTCAGAGATTAGCACTTTTAAACATACATATAAACAAACAAAACATATTTTCAGATTTATTATATTAGTATAGAAATATATTTATTGTTACAAAAAAAATACATGGTTATAGTTTTAACTAGTGAACTCCGCACTAGGTCTAGCCTGTCTCGTGGAGTCCTTGCGAGAAAGATTAGTAAGTCTAGGTTTCCTCACGATATTTTCCTTCACCTATTTCAGTGTTGTTCAAGATAATCTAGAAAATACATTATGTATATAAAGATGTATAACGTTACACAATGTAGTATATAACGGTGTACTAACAGTGCCTACATAAAATACATGGTATAGCTCTTTGTCAACATTGGTTAATTTACTCGCAGGCGCTGTTGCTCTAAAAACACTGAAATATTACATTAGAGGGTGAGTAGCTAAGCCGTCATACATTATACATGGTACGTGAGATGATATTCAGACAACAGCGTAATTATCGTCAAAATGTTTGATGACACGGTTGGCGCAGTGGCCAAGCGATTGGCTGCTGTGCTGAGTGTCGCGGGTTAGATTACAGCACGCAGCAAATATTTGCATGGCCCAAGATTTGTTAGTTAGTTAGTTAGTAGTTTTTCTGTTGCGTAACAACAGAAAAACTCTTCACTTTTAAAATAGTAGCATTCAATCTCCATTATTCATAATCATTTCCTCTCCAAACGAGAACATATTTGTAATTACGTAAGCAGGTCAATTAATTATACCATCGGACTAAACCTGGATTGCTTCCCAAGCTTCTCAAGATGTAGCGCAAAGTTTAGACCGGTGAAAGGAATAAGGGAAGGTCTTTGACCAGCTGTGGGAGAGTATGGGCTAATTCTATACTTTAAAAACTAAATAATATAAAATAACAAAATGACTTATAGTAAAACATGTTTAATCACCATAAACAACACAAGATGACCACAAAAAAAACAGCGACAATTCTCCCAAAATCGTGCGACACAACCAGACACTGCTTTTTTCATCAAACAGGATTAAAATATCTTTTATCTCTGTCACTCAATCCAGTCTGAAATCCTTCCACTTGGTGTGCTGTCGCCTTCGTCTATTAATAAAGATTTTCTTAGTAGAGGCCCCCGTAAAGGCGCGGGCCCACCGCGGTGCATGCTGTGCACGGGCACGCGGCGCATTTTAGCTGCGTGTATTAATTTGTTTGACAACGTGGGTCTACTTTTCCTCTGGAGTACACGAAGACTATGTATAGCGTGACACGGCGCACGGAGAGGCTCACAGATAACTACAAGCTGTTGATTTGCATCCTCGTCAAATTTTAGGAGCTTGTCATAAAAAAGTAGAAGTAATCAAATATAATTACGATACCTGGCCAAAATAAATACTAGTCTTTTTAGTTGCAACTATCAAATTACAGTATTCCAGAATACTCCTCTTGCAAAATTCAGGATCGCCCAGTTGCGCATACGGTAGGCAGAGCTGTCTCGCGGCTATATCAATGTGTGAATAGCGCCTAAACCATCAGGCGAGATGCCTAGCTCGAATTTGAAAATCACTTAAAAAAAAATAATTTATGTTAAGAATCACGAGCATAGTTAACTCCTTGAATTTGATGAGAATGCAAATCAACGCCTTGTATAATAGTCATGAGATGGAACAGTACTTAGTAAGCGATAAGCAAGCTGTACATAGTCGTGGGTTATATTCGTGTGCTCCAGTGGAAACAAACCCAGGCGGATACCGTGGACACGGTCTGTGGAC
Source organism: Caradrina clavipalpis (assembly GCA_932526535.1). NCBI lineage: Eukaryota > Metazoa > Arthropoda > Insecta > Lepidoptera > Noctuidae > Caradrina > Caradrina clavipalpis. The sequence continues at coordinate 4,280,296 of OW052099.1, read as the reverse complement.
GGTGAGCAATGGGTAGCTCACCGTCCGTACGTTATTACCTAGCGACAGACCGTGTCGACGGCGCGTTCATGTTCCGCGCACAGAGGTGTCAGCCATTGGAAGGGGCCACTAAGGGCCAAATGCCTGCCGGGGCTGCGGGTTGTTCGAAAGAGATATCGCGCCCCCGGAACGCAAACGGCACACGAAGGAACATAGATGGTTTTTAGTCAGTAAAAGTCTGACACTCCCTCCCCCCCGCCCAGGACGGGGGGGGGGGGGTCATTTGATGATTTCCCATCTTTAAAAAAAAAAGTGGAAACAAACCCACGTCCACAGCGTTGAGCTATGTAACCGTCTATTCGAGCAAGCCACGCATGTATCAATGACGTCAACTCATGCAAACCACGGAGAGGCTCCGTGGTTTGCAGTGGATACAACTACATGTACATTTTCTTAAAAAGCGAAGCTTAATACACATGCGTAGCCTCTCCGTGCGCCGCGGTGGGCCCGCGCCTTAATGCCCGGAGCTTGTGACCAGCTACGTTCACAGTGGCATAAATATTGGTAGGATTGCGGATAGTTGGGGTTTTAGGAGCTTTTGGGAGAGATGTACCAACGTAGATAGTGGTAGGTATGTTGGGATGTTATCTTTGTATGAAAGTTTTGTCTCTGCAGTTTTTAACATTGTTGCTAAACTGGACATTACAATTATTTTTTAATTAACTTATGCCAAGACTTCGTCCTCATGGAAATCAATAAACTCCTTAATTCGGCCCAGAAGCAAAATCCGTTCTTAGCTGTCGTGTTCAATATCAGCTTCAGAGTCAAACAGTTTTCAAGACCTTCTGTTTTGTTAGTGGGTGAATGACCTTTCGCTTTTAAAATTTGGGATGTACAACCACGAAAAGCTCCGTCACTTTCTAGACTTATTTTTATTCGCTTCTGTCAGGCATAATGTCAAACTTCTAACCCAATCAACTCGGTATACAGTAGTAGTAACAGTATTAGAGCTCTTTCTGAAGGAGCCTATCTAGGGAAGTACTACCACCATACCTATTTCTGCCGCAAAGCAGCATTGCTGTGTTTCGTTTTCATGAGTATAGGTACCGGTGTAATTACAGGCACATAGGACATTTCAACTTTGTCTCTGGCATGGCGACGCATTTGCAAGGCCTAGTATTGCAGATGTCTGTATATAGCGGTGACCACTTAACGTCAGGTGGGCTGTCGTATAGTTTGCCATCCAAAGACATAAAAAAAGAAATAATTCTAAAAATACCACACAAAAATTACAAAAACCTACCGTCAGTTTAAAGCCGAGAGCACACGGCCACTATACCCCGATGTCAATTACGTCTCACTCCGAATACATCGGCACATAAAGCATGTTCCACATCATTGGCAATACAATTGGCGATACAAATGCCCCGATGTGTCCGGGCCGTAAGCCGGCCCCACTTATCCGATTGTGACAGCGTTATGGTTATTTACTTTATGGCATGGGGGGAGGTATGGTGGACACTGGCTGCTATGTACATGGGAAAGAAAGTTATGTGCGTGGCTTTTGTGTTTAGGTATATTTAGGACAAGGGTTTAGCCGGGGCTTCGTTCGCGTGAATGACGATTTTTCGTCGACATCGTATCCAGATTAGATATTCCACTAGTAATACTTCATATCCAGATTCCAAGTTATGTTATTTCTTTGTCTTTCATCACAATCAGTTCTATGTTTTGCAAACGGGTAGAGTTATTTGAGAATGTATAGTGTTATAAGTGGTGTTGGTAAACAGTAGGAAATTATGCAGTTTCAGTTTACGGCCGTGATGAAATTAATTTGTTATGTTTATCATGAAAATGACTTCCAAGACAGCAATTATGACACATGAGGTCAACGTTTGGACGTCACAGAAAATAAATCTTAAGTTAAAAAGAAATCTAAAGTAATTATAAAGAAGCAAAATTGATTTAATAAGAGATAGTTTCTAAAAAATAATGACTCGATTACATAAAACTACACTGTCGCCGAGTGCCAGTGCCGGTGACATTCTATGTTTAACTTGACTTGAACTAGACGAAGCAGCGGTCACAAACCAGTACTAAGGGCCTCCGCCCACGACCGATTTTTTTGGGCCGATAATCGGGCAGAAAAACGGGCCCGTTTTTTCAAAAAATTCAACGCCCACGACCGTGTTTTCGTCGGTGACTTTCGAGGGAGGAGCTTAAAATAGCGGTCAAATTTTATATCGCAACTTTTATTTGACAGAGTTACCGATAGTATAAAAATAACGTTAATAGATTTAAGGTTATTTAAGTTACAATTTATCGTTAAATTGTTTATTGACGATATTTTTATCGTTTTTTTTTAAACAATTGATCTTTCTAAGATGGAAGTAGCGTAGGACGGAGGTGTGGCGGGTCGCCCAGCTTAGCGTCGCGCTAATGTAGTGCCTAACAATACTTTGCCCGATTCTTACGAGTGAGAATAACACGCTTACTTTTACATCGTTCTGAAATCAAAAGTCATGAGATCCATCATAGTACCTAACAGAAGCTATTGGCACTATTATTTTCGATAAATAACAAAAATAAATAAAATAACACGAACATTTGTGAAATAGTAAGAACGCGAAGTAACGCTTCCTTGCAGTCAAGGCATATTTGTGTGTAAACCTTATCGACTATACATGCGTAAGGTAGCCTTTAAAGAATACATTAATCGATCAGACAGGAGCGCTACTAACATTTAACTCGAATAACAAAAAAAATGACGAATTTCCAACATCTTCGAGACGTCTTAAAAAAAAACACGCAATAACAACTATTACTCGACTGGAGTTCCAGTGTTTCCGCTGCAGAACGATGTAAAAGTAACCGTATATGTTATTATTAGACCTGGTAATCGAACCCACGACTTCACGCTGATCAGACGCGCTTTGCGACCACAAGCCCAATATAGTTAGTCAGTGACAATTAATATAAACGTACAAAACGGCAACTTACCTAATTTAACGGTAAAAATAACGATTAATTCATATTCTATGTTAATGTTCATTAACATTATATTACTGGTAATGTTATCAAATAACGTTAATAAAGTTACTTTTTTCAAAATTTTCGAGTTCATGGAAATTAACGTTACGTAACGATTATTATTTTTTGATTTCATAACGTTAACAAGCCCTGGATTTAAGTCAGCAAGCTTAGTCGTTGAAAACGAATGTTATTTTTATTCTTAATAATTTATTAAATTCGTTTGATTATATATATTTTTAATCCATTAACGTTATTTTTATATTAACGGTAAATCTGTCAAAGGTAATTTTATAAATATTTACCGGTATTTAAAACCCTGCGTAAATCAACACAATATTATTTACTTATTTAAATCACAGACGATTAATTTAGAAAACCTTGATTTACCATATTATTAATAAATAAATAAGCTTTTTAATAATAAATTATTGTTATTATTCAAATGCTTCAAACTCATAAGTACTAACTTAACATAACACCACAATTGTACACTTAATTCGCAATAACTGCTTTTGACTTTAGACTTTTGACTTTAGCAATGACACAACGTTCTTCCCTAGTAAATCCATGACGCATAGGGTAAGTGCCCCAGTGAATGAACACACCCCAGTGAATTAACAAATCTGAGTATTTTCCAAAAAATAATAAACTAAGATATTACCTTCTACTCAACGCAGTATTTTTTTTTTGTAATTGCTGCTCTTTATTCTAACATAGTAACAACATTCATGTTGCGATACTGTTCGTTTTAGAATGACGAGCGTTTAAAGTTGGCAGTGCTGGTGTAAATTTTCTTTGTTCGGGCAAGAATTTAGGACTTGGGTCAGACGCAAATTTTTTGATGTCACTTTGCAGCCGTAATTAAAGTATGTACTATAAGTTATTTATAAATTCGAGTAATGGGTAGTTATAATATATGTATCAAATCAATTTCATTGCAATTTTTGCTAGTTTTAAGTAAATTATTGAGTGTTCCAGCATTGGCATTAAAAAACGTTTGAAATCCAGTGAATAAACGACCGTTAATTCACTGACCAATCGTTAATTTCATTAAATCTAGTGAATGAACTATAACATTTTCATCATGTTAAATAAAAGCTTTCGTCATAAAAATGTAACCAATAAATAAATGAATACCACATTTTGAGTTAGTAATCATCATTTTAGAGAACGGAGAACTAACAAATAGATCAAAGCTCTGAGACTCTACTCCCAAGCTCATAAAGGAAAGACGGGAACGGAACGGGCAGTCTTCAGTGGGTGCAGGTTCAGTCGGAATAAGCTCGGCTTATAAGGCAGATCCTGAAATCCATCAAACGCGACACACCTCAAATGCTGACGAAGCTGGAGACTAATGATGGCAGGATCATTTTGTCTAAACTAGAGCTTTTGAGGGAGGTAGAGAAGTTCTAAAAACCCGTCTCTAGTCCAACAAAAGACCCAAGAGCTAGACTGACCTGACACTACACCGATGAGATCCCGGACGTCAGCCTATATGAGATAAATATGGCTTCTTAACAACTTAAGGACAACAAGGTGCCGGGGAAGACGGAATCACTTCTGTAGGACTACTGAAGTGCCTATGTCCAGCAGTGGACATCGTTCGGCTCATATCAAGATGAATTGATTGATGACGTTGGCTAGGCTTATGAAGGTATATAATGATTAAGTAAGAGTTTAAAGGCTTACACTTTGTTAAAAAAAAAATGATTGTAGCAGATTTAGAGGCTTTTTTTTTATAGACGGGAAATCATCAAATAACTTCCCCCGCCCTGGGCGGGGTGGGAGGGAGTGTCAGACTTTTACTGACTAAAACCCGTCTATGTTCCTTCATGTGCTCTTTGCGTTCCGGGGGCGCGGTATCTCTTTCGAACAACCCGCAGAGATTTAGAGGCTAAGGATTTATGTTCATTTATTTATTCCATTTTGAACTGCATTTGATATAATAATAAGGATTTTTCGTAACTATTAATTCAACAAAAACTTGTGTTCATTCACTGGTTCTAATGCTGTACATTTACTGGAAAATTTCATTCATTCACTGGGGTTTTAGGGTATTTTTCAATATATTACCAAATATCTAAAAAAGTATACAGGTTATGTCGTAAAACCAAGTTAAAAAATATTCTTTAGTAGACATAGATTACCAAAATATAAAACCTTTAACTTTAGAGGCAACATAATGTAATGATTTTTTGAAGTCTGAAGAATGCTTAAGTGTTCATTCACTGGAGCATTTACCCTATTTTCTATTTTTCGCCGATAATCGGCGGCCAGGATGCGTACATTTTGTTTTTGGACCGTTTTTTTCTCGGCCGTGGGCGTTGATGTACTAGAATCCATACGTTCCATTCTCGCCGAGAAAAAATCGGCCGTAAAAAATCGGTCGTGGGCGGAGGCCCTAAACATACAAATTCGCACGACCTAAATAAATGCCCCTCCTACATCGGAACATGCACTCAGTCGTTCCCAATTTTCCAGCTCATCGCTCGCCACTCCACTAGAACTTTTCATTAACATTTCGCATTTACTCCATCACACCATTAAGGTGTCCATAAAGAGAGACACTCTACTGTGAGTACTGGAGAAGGTAATACCTATCTTCTTAAATCTCGACCGAAGTGAGCGCAGGGATGGAGTTAGGACGGGACAAAAAAAGTTATATGTCAAATAAAGGAACAAACCCTCATGATTACCAAGTGTGTTAAAGTTGAAGTAAGCTCATAGACTCACCAAGAATCGATTTAAATAGAAGATGTATAAAGGAAAGCCTTATTGCATTAATTCATAGCCTGCAACTACCTACAAACCAAGACACGTATCTATGCAAAGACCAGTGCCATTCCGGAAATGTATTTTTTCCTTTTTTAAAAAGCTTTGCCACACTCTAGAGAATTGTCCTATATTGTGTGTATGTTTACAGACATACAAACTCACACACACTAACTACCAGACCCGGAACAACTATCTGTTGGCCATATAAATATTCGTTGCGTGCTAAATTCGAACCTCGAATCGAAACAGCTACTGTGTCAAGGGTGTAGCAAATTTTACATGGAGCAATAGCTTGTTTGCTATCTAATGTCATAAAAAATTACCAATTCGATCAAATGATAGACTTCCACTGCAACCTCCTCAGTCCCTCCCTGTACACAGTTCCCTCAAGACGCTTTACTGTTATTGCCGCTCAGTGAAAGCTTAAATATATGGTCAGAGGTAGATTTCTTCTGCTCACGTGTTTCCAGCGAATCTCACAGGAAGGATATCCGCTTTAATTAAATTGTCTTGTTCAATGCTCTTGTAAGTTAGAAGAAAATATCTAAAGATTCAAAGAGGATTACAAATTAGATCTTGGTAAGATTGCTTTTAATAATTTTGATGTTATTTGGAAGAATTCGTCTGGAGATGAGACGAATGAGATGAGATGAAACTTAATTAAAGGAACTTTCTTTTAAAACCTAATCTTTGCTTAGATTTGTGAAATTATTTTGTAATCTTTTGAGCCTTTCTCAGACTCATTACACTCATTCAAATTAGCCTAAGTTAGGCTCAAAAGATAAGAAACCTGTTCTTATTCATATTTAATATAATAAAGCTAAAGGGATTTTGTTTGTTTGTTCAAACGCATAAATCTCTGGAGTTACCCGTCGGATTTGAAAAATAGTTTTTGTATATGATAGCCAGATTCATGAGGAATAGTATAGGCTATATAACATCACGGTAATACCCATGCTACGAGCGGAGCAGTAACAATAGACCTAACTTAACGCATAGTCGCGGGCAAATGATGGTCTTTTAATAAAAAAGCAACCTGTTTGTTCCCTTCTGAAAAATCTTCAATATTTCCTTACTTCTTTTCAGGCTTAATAAAAAATGGGGCTTTCTTATTATAAGCCTACTTATTTCAGTTACTTCAATCATAGCTAATACGATAAAGCTCCCAAAATAAGGAATCACTGTACTGTGAGACAGAAATTCTCAAAACGCCGTTACATATTGACAGGCCGATCGAAAATCTATATTAATAGGGGATTCGGAATCCGGTGCCGTCCAATTTAAACTGACCTCTTGCAGGTCAAATTCTGGTGCATTTTGGAGTTCAACGTAATCGGTCGTTGGACATTGTTGATATAGCTGACGATGCAGTCGGAAGATTATTGTCCTGGACGCAATTTACCGGAGGAATCTGGAGGCGGTTCGTTTGAGGAGGTTAATTTTGATATAAACGGTATTTTGGCAATGGAACGGAATTATTGGCGATATCATCTGAGCATTTAGTGGGGGGGATCCCTTATTAGTTATTGGTTCTGATTTTGAATTTTGTGTCTCTGTTTTGGGGTTTTGGAGAACCCATACTAGTCAATACATAGGATAAAATAAAGTTGCTTCCCACCGGTTTACGCTTACATACATAATAATAATATTATAAAGAGGTAGGATTTTTTTGTTTGTTTGTTTGTTTGTAAAAAATAGGCCCGGAAACAACTGGACCGATTTTAACCATTTTTTCACCAATTGATAGCTACATTATTCCTGAGCAATATAGGCTTATATAACATCACACTACGACCCACGGGTGCAGAACATTAACCAAAGATGTAATATTGGCGGGTGAAAGCCGGACGAAGTTTTATTTTCTTTTCTACTTTAGATTTCCAAGGAATTAGAACTACCTACTTAACTATAAAATCTTGGACGAGTAACTATCTTAAGGTAGGATAGCAGATACCAATAAATTACTTTTAACTAATCCTACCATACCTAGCTTACATTAATACCACTTATAAACCCTTATTCACCCGACTTCCATTGTGATTTACTTACCTATCCATTCACCTCACAAATTCCAATCAAAATTCACTCTTAACTACTACCGCATAAAAGACATAATTGCATAATGCATGACCACATTGAATCTTAAGTATTCTGTAATATTAAGATCCTCGAGATTTCCTAAGGAATCAAGTAGACTATTTTAGGTTGAGCTTCCCCGTCCCTCAAATTTGTCTATTTCGGTAGGTACTTTCGGGGTGTTTACACGGTATTTGAAGGGTCAAGTTTCATAGGTGATAATGTACATCGGTAGTGAATCCCTATAGGACATTTAACACGGTATTTCGACGTTAACACTTAACCCTAGTAATTGTTGGGGCAGCGTGTTGATGCGTGCTCTGATGTAAAGAAATAGGTTGGCTTAGGACGGGTCGGGAATTATTTAGATAGTGACCGTTAAGAGTTACGGGCACAAAGCTTTTGTGGGTAGGCAGAAGTCTAGCGAGAATTGTTGGGAAAATGTCTTTAAGTGGTGTTAGTCCTTGGATTTTCATAGAGAATTCGGGGGCAAAAAGACACAACTCATAGCTGTTAATTACTTTATGCTGCCCATCAAACCAAGTTAAATTGAGAAAAGAAAATATTGCAGGGAAATTTCTTTTACTTTTAACTGTCTCGTTAGACTAGTGGTCTTAAGCGCGACTGCCACGCTAGAGGTTTTGAGTTTGATTCGCAAGTCGAGCAAAAAGTGTGATTGGGTTTTCTTTGAAATTCTCAGGAGCAGCTCGGAGTTAGGATTTGTGCCCGGTTAATGGCAATAGGCTCACCCTATTACATGGGACCTAAAAACATACCGGAGAACTGTGGGTGTACATTGTTACACCTCTGCCTAACACTTCGGGAAATACAGGCGTGATGGTATGTATGTATTTTTAATTGGTTGTAAAAAATCATTGTTTATTAACGCAAAACATTGTGATTACGGTCGCATCATACAGTTCAAGAGCCGTGGGGTGGTGTTTAAAGCTTAATTACAAACTTGCTATTAGTAAAAAAAGAAACGTTAAAATTAAATGTGTTCAACGATAAACATCTATTGGATTAGACTAGCTTTTCATCTGAAGACAAAAGACGGCGAATTAGACACAAACTTATGAAATTGTAAAGCTGTTTTGTTAGATCGACGCTCACTTATTTCTATAGAAGTATTAGAATCGGCTTGTGGTATACCGAGAGAGAAATATTTAGTTATTTGCATACACAAAAGCAACTAGATTCAATACATTTAATTAATTGACATTAATGGCCTATGCCTTTATTATATATGCCTTTATAATATGCCTTTTAATGGTCTAATTGGAATAAAGTACTTGTCTTTGACTTTGAATAAAACTATAATATCATAAGTCATAATAGTAAAACCTAAGCTATGCTTTAAACTAATTTTCAATTACTTTAACTCTTAAAAAATAATAGACCATCTATTTAATGGAAACCTGTGCCTTAATAAAGCAAAAAAAAGGCTTGTTTGTGTTACTTGTATGTAGGATTGGTGATTAAAATCATCATCTGCCTAGCCTTTTCCCAACTATTATATAATCCGGTTCGACTGGAAGCCGACCCCAACGGCTTCCAGTCGAACCGGATTGGTGATTAAAATAAAATGTTAAAATCTCACTTCACTTCTTTTATTTTGTATAATCTTAATTTTAAACAGCACCACGCAAAGATCTTTTCTTATTTTCAATCTTCCCATTTTCTCTATCTCTTGCATCCATTCTTTTCATTCCCGCTATGCTTGGAAACTTAAGATAAACTTTAGAGAGATTATATTATATACTTGGAAATATCCCCTCGTATTAACAAAAGTTACACAAGATTTAGTCAGACACCTCTGTCCCAATATAATTAAGGTACATTTTTCATTAAACAGCCACTCTTCTATCCTTTTAATTCCATCATCAACTCCTCACTGTACCACAGACAGCACTAAGCGGATTGCAGGCTTACTGAATGTTTATTGTTTCCACAACAATCGTCCGGAGATTACTGACAAATTCTATTTTTAGCTAATACCCTCTGAGTGGCTTCTTTTGTTTTCCAAATTTAAGTATAGAATGGTATTTTGTTTGAATTTGTTGTGGTGATTAGTTCTAGGTTTTTTGGGACTTTAATTATCGTCATCATATCAGGTAATCGACGTCCACTGCTGAACATAGGCGTCCCCTAAAGATACTTATAATGGCTGGTCCTGCGATTCCCATATCCAGCGTTTTCCAGCGACTTTTACTTGAATAAAATTACTTAAAATATCTGCACGTCTAAAATGTGAGCTTTATTTATTTAATAGTGAAGTGGAAAGTATTATTAACTTAACTAAACATGACCATGCTGCCTTCATGACTGGCTAAAATACAAAGATTCAGAACAACTATGTATTTTTATCCAGCGGGCAGAACTGCCCGCGATTAAGACTTCAAAATTAAGGTAAAGTCCTAAATTATCTTACAGAAACATAAAATCGGCATTAAATATACTTAGTCTTTGTGTTAACGTTAAGCTAGATCAATATCTATAATAATATGTACGCAAAAAACGAATTCTGTTCAGCTGTTTAAGAGTGATAGACGAAGATAGACTCAGTAGATTTTTTTTAATTCAAAAAGTCCTCATGTCCTAAACTCAGTAAAAAAAATACCACCACAAAAAATACAAAAAGAAAAAAAATAAAGAAAAACACACACCTTATCAGTCAGACCAAACCATCTAATTAACATTATAAAACCGTTAAATATTGTTCTATGCGAATATTATATTGTCCGTCTCACAGATAAAGCAAATCTCAGCCAAAAGCACATCTACATCAACCCTCATTTACTGTTAATCATTTCCGAGCGTCGCTTACTCAGGAGTTATTCGAAATTTATACGGAACATTGTCGCTTCCTTGTTTTGGGAGATCTTTTACTCTTTCTATTGCTTGTATGTTGTTGGTAATAACTGTTTGTACAATTTTGGAAATAACAGTGTTTTGTTTTTTGTCAAATTGTTTACGGCGCGCTGCGACACGTTGTTTATGTTTTGTTAAATCTTGTGTGTCACTTGCTTATGTATAATTTCCGAAATTAATTGTTTTAAAACATGCACTGCATAGTCGAAAATTTTGAAGGTCCAACCTTCAGTAGCGTCCGTCATGGTATATTGTGCCTGACGAGGCAACTAATGTGTTTAACAGATTATTATTCTTGTAGTACCTAGTTTTAGTATTCAGTTATTAATTTAAGTAGGTACTTCAAATTGGTCAAACGAGCAAACCAGTTCAGATTACATTTACAATTGAATTTATTTCAATTTTTGCGTAAGCTATACGGTTTACTATCTATACATATAATAAAACTGATTAGCATTTTTGTTTGTTCATTTCTTTAAACGCGCTACTCTCCGCAACAAAAAAGAATTTGTATAAATGACAGCCAAAAGCAAATCTTAATAAAACTCGATTTCCCCTAAAAAGCTACCACAACGTTCAAAGGAAACTAAGAAAAAAATGTTACTAAAACTAAACACATAAACAGGACATAAATGTAATCTCAATTAATACAGGCTCTAAATAAACAGGGCTCTAAGAATCTTAGTGCCCACTCCGACGACACTAGAACACCCCTATCGTAAGTGCCCCTCCGAAATCCTTAGCACGTAGTTAAATTAAAATACCTTGTGACCCTTTTTCATTAATAAGAGATCTTCGCCCCACACTGAATATTTATGTTGGGAGTGTGGTACAAACATGTGTGGTTTTGAGCAAGTTTAGTAAATAAAAGGTAAATAATTCAAAAAACTAAAATCAGCTGTTCCCTATAAAAATGGTCTGGAACACGATCAATATAATGTGTGGAACAGCTGATTTTTTTATAAATTTGGATAAAAAAAATAGAGGTTACTAACAAATAAAGATTGCACTGTATGTATCATTTTTCCTTAATAAAAAAATATTCATTATTATAGACTGTATGTATGTAAAAGCGGACTTACGAACGGACAAATTGCATAGTTTAAACAGTATTTGTAAATGTAATTCGTTTTTTGTTTTTAATTAAATTGTATGCTTGGTTTGGAACTTGCATCACGCAAATGTGGATTTTGGATCTCCTCATCTCTGATATAAGTGCGAGATAGAAACAGCGTGGAGGTTTTTAGTCAGTAAGAGTCTGACATGTCCCCCTTCTCATTCCGAGGACATTCAAGAAGATTTTCCACACCAGTGCAAAAAAAGTGGTGTAGATTGAATTTACAACCTATCTCAAACCAGTACGCTTATTGCAGTCCAAATCTAGTTGTTGGGATACTATTGCCTCCAAAGATGGCTTTTATTTACGCTACCAGTTGAATACAACCCAACCTCTCATGCATTACACCACACACCTCTACAAGAGATGTGGAAGGCGGTTACGATTTTTCTGATACATTTTCATGAGGTTACGCTCTGCCCGGGTAAGGTTGGTCCTTCCCCGGTCTTGATTGTGCCCTTAAACGGATTAACTCTATCTTAGCTAGTGTCAATATTGCCCGCTCCTTATCTTGCCTCTGAGGAAAATCCGTCAAATGTTACTTGTTGATTTGGTAAGTAAACTTTTATATGAAGGATAAACCTTTTCTCTATTTTATGAGGTTTTTCATTGCTAAGTCTAAGTTCACTGTAATAAACAGACGTCTGGCTATCCAAAGAATGATCAATTTTGATTACCACATTTACACTTAAATTCTCAAATGCAACAAAATTTTAAGTAGCCTATGAGTCTTACGCTATCTATATCATTTTGATGTGTATTGTAGCGACAGAGATAGTTTATTAAAGTTAACCGTCGTTTAGGAATTCTGGACTGAAGACTGCCTCGTTGGCCTAGTGGTCCTGAGCGCGACTGCTACGCTAGAGGTCCTGGGTTCGATTCCCGGGTCGAGCAAAAAGTGTTATTAGGTTTTTCTATGAAATTCTAAGTAGCAGCTCGGAGTTTGGATTTGTGCCCGGTTAATGGCAATAGGCTCGCCCCCTATTACATGGGACCTAAAATATACTGGCGAACTGTGGGTGTACATTGGCATACTTCTGCCTAACCCTTCGGGGAATACAGGCGTGATGGTATATTTATATTTTATTTATAAGAATTCTGGGGGATGTGTCTGTGTATTGAGTCGTTTAATAATTGAAATAATATTTTGTATTTTATTGAGGACTTACAAAACAAATTATGACGGCATGATTGGCGCAGTGACTGAGTGATAAGCTTCTACGCTGATTCGATTGCTGCACTGATCAAATATTAGTATAGTGTGCCGGTTTTGGTTGTTTGTGCTTATGCGTTTTAATGTTTATAAACGCACCCACAAAACCGGAGAGATTTCTAACGTCAGGCAATGTTTTATAAAATAAAACATTTACATTTTTGTTTGATATAATAGAAAGTATTTCAGTTCTGTATCTTACTCGTGTTTGCTATTCATACTAAACTGTATATAGTCAGATACCTATTTACTTGTCTGTGTTTTCAAGGTTACCATCCGACATTCACGTGGAAAATATCAAAGGAAACTTATCCAAATGAAAGGAAGTTTTACCCAAAACGATCCTTCAACACAAGTGAGAGCTCTCACAGGCCTGTCTAATAAAAACAAAATAACAATCTTTATTTTATTTAAGTTACCACACACAATATAAAATTGTTTACTTTCTAGCAATGCCTGTTATTTGATGTTAGCCTTTGAGTATTAATTAGATAAGGTGTGGAGCGCGTCTTCATATACTCTAAGTACTTATCTATTTACGAGAATGATGTGGATTTGTGATGTGAATAAAACTTCAAACGATAAAAATGTATGGTTAAAAAAAAAAAAAAATCTTTTAAATAGCTGTAAAGGCAGCATCAGCACATCATTGTTATGATCAAAGCAGCCTTTAAACTTCGACCACAAAGTAGAAGTAGATAGAGTAGGTATAGTAGATTGGCACAACTTACTCACATACCTACACATAATAGTATCCTTACAGTAATATGTATGTATGAGAAACGTGTTTACTATCTATGACAAATAAAATACCAAAACTTTATATTTTTATCTTTTATATGTACGTGCGCATTCGCACGTTGTATAGGGCCAACCTTCTAAAATCTTCTGTACTTTCACTGTCAATTGCAAAATTACCACGCTTATCAGTAGTTCATGATCGTGATAATATCTCCATACGAGAAAAAACAAAACGAGATAATACTCGTAGTAATGTCAATTTACTTCCACGATTTTGTAAAGAAGAATTATGGGAGTTACGCCGAATATTATTTTGTGACGATTCTCTTCAGCTTGTCTTATTCAAACTCTAACAACGAACAGTAATAACAACAGTCTTAGGCAGTCTCGTTCAAATTGCTAGCATTATAGTCCAATTAAAGCTAAGAGTCCTAGAATTTTGGCAGACAGAACACCAACGCTCCTTTCTTTTTGTCGCGTCTAGACGAAAACGTCTGTTGTCAAGATGTCGAGAAGGCTTTTGTAGTAAATAGTTTTTGTAAGAATGTAAGGTCTAAATGTTACGTTGGCGGCACTTTGTTCTTACATGTTTATGAAGATGTTGAAAGCATTTATTTGTGTATTAGATAGAAACGAGAGCTTTTTGTATTGTTTATGAATATTACCTACATATTTGATATTATTATACAATGGTACATGTTGAAATAAAAGTATGGATTTTTTGTATCATTTATGTAACAAGTTTGGTACGTAAGTTCTTCATTTGTAATAAGTCATACGCTAAGTGTGTTTGTAAGGTTCAAATCTGCTATTCAAACGATTTAGTTGTTGGGATTTTGTTGTTTAACTTTTCCTAAAAACACTGTGTTAAGTTGGATTATAAATCATAACATAAACAAAAAATCCCCTCAATCCCTAATCACATGTATGAAACCATGTATGTAGTACGTACTAATATTCAAAATGAAAAATCGTGTCGAAAATATGTAAGATACAAAAATAAATAGGTTAACACTGTATTACTACATTGGGTCATTTACACCAAAAACTTAACTTAGACTTACTTACTTACTAAAACGAAGTTACACTATGTCATACATAATAGGCCTGTGAGAGAAACTAACCCATAGTTCTAAGATAAACCTAGCTGGTGCAAACGGGCTATGGCAGTTCAAATAGTTTGCACCGGTAACACAATTACTTTACGAACTCTCTGTGTGCTTCTGTGATGTTTCCAATTTGCCAGTTACTGGTTGATTTTATAACTAGGTTGTCGTTAAACCTGATTTTAAGGAAATACTCTAAAAACTTAGGGAGTAAACATACCAGTAGGGGGCGCAGATAATGCTGCAATTACTCATAGTAACAGGAGGAAACGTGGGATTTCAGGCATTTCAGTACGATATAATCGTTCATTCTCCTCAAACCAAGGGTAACTATGAGGATTTTCTTATGAAAAAAAAAGGAGAAAACCGGAAAGTTTTTATTTATTTAAATATTATGTAACAAAAGATACAAGGGCGGACAGGCAACCAAAAGTACATAGTAAATACACCACCCATCACCCTAAGGTAGACTGGTAGAAAATGCCTAAGGCATTAAGTCCGCCTTTGTACGGTGTATTTTTTTTTACATTTGTGCATAAAGTTTTAATAAATAAATAAATATCATGGCAGTTAATAACTTTTATTTATTTACCTATAAAACTTTAATTACAACAATTTAATCTGAATACAATCCTTATAAATAATAATTAAATTACAAAGTATGCACAATTTAAATACAACATGGCAGAAGGTTCTTATCATAAATACCTACTGTCCTATTGCTGAATATTTCAGTCGATTTTAATAATATCTCTATTATTTTGGTTTTTCAAATAAAAGTTCAAAAATAATACTTTAATAAATAGTTCAACACTTCTAAACCTACAAGCCAAGGTTAAAACCAAGAATAAATGACCTTTCCTTTAGAAATACTAGCCATATTGAAATACATAGCCTAGCCTAGATACGTAATCTCCGCAGGACGCGAGAAGGGCGAACTCTCGAAGTGGTACTGAAAGAACCATTAATATTCACATTTTGCGGCTCTAAAGGTCATAGCTGATTATAACAGCAAATAATTTGCCATTCAAGTTAAGACTTTAAATCGTGTGCGTTAAAATACTTTTTATCATGACCAGAAATAATTTAGGCACAGGTGTACCAATGTACACCCACAGTTCGCCGGTATGTTTAGGTCCCATGTTATAGTTGGCGAGCCTATTACAATTAGCCGGGCAGAAATCTTAACTCCAAACTGCTACTGAGAATTACATAGAAACACCCAATAACACTTTTTGCTCCCCCTAGGAATTGAGCCCAAGACCTCTAGTATAGCTGTCGCGCTTAGGACCACTAGGCCAACGAGGCAATTGACGAGACTGAGACTGTTGAGACTGTTTATTGTTGGTGAGACTATAGGTGAACATTGGTACACCCCTGCCTAGGCCTTCGGGGAATACAGGTTTGATGGTGAAATGGTGTAAAAAACGTTGTACGTGGGCGGCGCGCTGTCAGCTATTGGTTGGGTTCTTCAAGGGATTCCGTCCGGGCCGTTACCGTGTCGGAGCGGTGCTGTTGTAGTGAGCGGTGACCTTTTATTTTTGTTTTTTAACGATGGGAAATCATCAAATGACTTCCCCGCCTTTAGTGTCAGACTTTTACTGACTAAAACCCATCCATGTTCCTTCTTGTATCCTTTGCGTTCCGGGGGCGCGGTATCTCTTTCGAACAACCCGCAGCTCCGGCAGGCATCGGCCCTTAGTGGCCCCTCCGAATATTTGCTGACATCTCTTTGAGGCGCGCGTGGAACACGAACGCGCCATCGACACGGTGAGCGGTGACCTTAAGGCTCAAAATAACAACTTCTATTCAAGGCACATTTTTCACACTATCTCCAGAATGATAGTAGGTTTCGTAATGTTTTCTTTTACATAAATCATTCGTCGAGATAAATGTTTCAGGTATGCGCTCTATTTTTTATTCAAACGCCGTCATCTTGATAATTGAGTGACAAGAAAAAATGAAAAAAAGAGATAAATTGCATTGAAGAAATTGGATGTCAGTTTCTGAGACTATTGGAAAACATCTCTAATTTAGATGGCATAAACTTAAGTTTTTATCGAAAGTATACAAAGTTAATAATTTGATTTTCGAGGCGGGCTAGTAAAGAGATGTAGATATTAAATAACCTTATATACCAAAAACATTGCCTCTAATGTCCATATAGAAAGAGAGCTATAGGCTAATTCAAAACCTCAACAGCTTCTTGCAACTCATTGCGGATAGAATGGACACTGACAGTTCACTCATGCAGTACTGGACAGAACAACATGTCAGGCGTTCCTGATTGTGTGTGTCGGTATATTGTGTGTGGGGTGTATTATTATAATGTTATTTATTTATTATTTAATTACCAAACCCAATATGGATAAGTTATATAGAATGTTGTAATTTATCTGAAATAAATAATTTGAATTGAATTGAATTGAATTAGCTATGAAACACAGACCATCACGCCTGTATTCCCTGAAGGGTAGGCACAGGTGTACCAATGGACAAGACCGTATGTCCTAAATAGGTAAATCCTAGCTCCGAGCTGCTAATAATTTTATAGAAAAACCCAATAAAACTTGCTCGACCTTGTAATCAAACCTAAGACCTCGTCGTAGCAGTCGCGGTTAGGACCACCAGGCTAACGAGGCAGTTAAGTTAGCTATCAAACCCAATCAAAAATATGCCTGCCTGATTGAGTTGGTTACAGAAAATAACCAAGATGTATACCAAAATATCGTCTTATCAATCTAAACCTTAAAAATACAAGTAGGTAAGTACAAAATGTAAACTGAGATATATCACACAGATCTGATGCCGTATTAGTTTCTTTCAAACTTCTCATATTACTTAAAGTACGGGAACGTAACCTAGATAAAATTCTCAGCCACGTTTGAGACTAAGCCAAGTTTTAACTGTCTGTTCTCATACGATATTCGCCCTAGTTTGATTAAATTATTAGATATGGCACATATTTTTTTATAATATCAAGAAAATATACAAGAATACATGCCACATTTTTTTTTATTTAGTTCTACGCAATGAACCATGTCTTTTGTCAGTTTGTCAAAACTTGTTCCTTTTTTAAAGTCGTTTAAAAAAGGAACTAGTTTTCACGGAAAAACACACAGATGAATTGAGGAGGTTCTCAATTCAACTGTATGTGTTTTTAAAGTGATCGTTTTGAATTTGAATATCGAATACTGATTTAATTTTATATCTATTGTAAGCATATAATTTGGGTTTACATTGAACTATTATTGCTGGAAAGATAATTTACCATTTGGCATATTCAAATAGATTAACGTAATTAATTTAATTACTGAGAGATTCATTATTATAATACTTTTTCTAGTGTTTATTTCATGGAGCGTAGTGTAATGAATACGCATAATTACTTACAATCAGCTTGAAGCTTACGTAGTACGTACATATGAAACCGTTTTTTATTTCTTTTGCCGATAAAGATCACTCAGTGAATACGTCAAAACAAAGCTTATTTTGTCGAAAGACACTCTAAAAACATTTTTCAATACAATTGATTAAAGCGATACACAAATAACCTCATCTAATATTCTGATTGAGGAAAAAACGATATCTAACATCAAAAATAAGTCAGACTTATAATTTGATGTTAGATACCGTTTTTTCCTAGCTCTGAAGCCATTAGGCCCATTTTTCCTTGACATCAAATGTTAAAACGCTGAACAAACAACATTGAGACATTTTTGCCCTCAAAAGATCAATTGTCGAAAACATTCTCCTTAAAAAGGCTCAAGTTACATTTCGCTATTTTATTCGTCCGTCGTTAGAAGGGACGGCATTTCTTTGTTCAATAAGAGAGACATGACAATGTCTCCTTTTCGGAGGATAAGGAAAGGCCAAAGGAGTCTGTCTACTACACCGTAGTATACCATGACCGTGCTATGAACGTATCAGGTACTGACAGAAACATGAAATTGATTACTATGCTCACTTGAACGTATCAACATAGTATTTATTAAGCGGCAATTGTTGATGGTCCGTGCATGGTACGCGACGGTGTTGGTCGGTGATGGAACGGTCAATTTTACAAACCTATCCTAATGTCCACTTCCTACTAATATTATATGTGAAAATTTGTGAGGATGGATGGATGTTTGTTCTGATCTGGATGAAATTTGGCACTGAGATAGATTGTAGTGTGGAATAACTCGTAGAATACTTTTAGTCTTGAAAAAATGAGCGGTTTCATTGGGATAATATATCAAACGCGGACGAAGTCGCGGGCAGAAGCTAGTTCATTTATATTGAGTAAATAACACCCATACGGAAACAATCATAAAAATACAAAATATATTAATTACAAAATTTTCTAAAATAAATACAATTCAAATAAAATATTTTTTGCCGGTCACGTTCCTAGCACGGTCATGGTATGGTACGGTGTAGTAGGCAGACTCTTTAGACGTTGTAAAGTCTAGAAAAGCACGTCTGGCCAGTGAAAATCCAGTGTCCAGACTTCAAGTAGACTTATTTGTTGGAAAGTCTTATTTTCTTAGCTTTCATGGTTATTTAACAAGCCTGAAAAAGTATTTGCAAGTTGCGTTTTATGTAGATGATGTTGTTATGGCCAAATGGTTAAGGAAAGGCATGCTTGTGGTTGCGGATTCGATACCGGGCAAGTGCCAATGTGACTTTTTCAATTCATAAAATTTACATTTCATATTTATCTTGGACATTACTGACATCAATAAAGAAAAAGACATTGTGAGAAAACCTGGAGTTATCATCATCTGCTTAGCCTTTTCCCAACTATGTTTGGGTCGACTTCCAGTCTAAGCGGATGCAGCTGAATACCAGTGTTTTACATGGAAAACCTGGACTTATAATTAATATTATTTTAAATCTGAAATCAGCAATTCGCCTTGACCAAGCGTAGTGACCAAAGCTCATGCCTTCTCTGTATGAAAGGAGATAATAATAGGCAGGTTTTATTTACGTACATATATACGTATAGCTGATGTTTGAGCCACAGTGGAACAATTTACTGAGTAAAACTTTGGTATACTGTTAGTTTACCATGTAGGTAGGTATGATTTTAATACTCGCATCGCTAATTGGTACGTTGCTTGGTGAAACAGCAGACAGTTTGAAGCCTTGGCTGGGGTATACATAATTGTTGTATCAATAATTATCTGAAGGGGTGGAAATTCAGTATCTAGTATAAATTGTTAGCACAATTTAAAAGTGGAAGTTCGTTGAGGTGGGTAAGCAAATTAATTGACTACCGAGAATATTAGATTTTGAACTATACTTTAAAGTAGATTTCGCCGAAAGTATTATTATTTGGTTTAGAAGTTTTAATATGCAACAGCTTTATTATGAAAAAAGCAATTAAAAATTAAAACATTATTTAAATACTAGCTAGACATGTTTGGTGAATTTAACCCTTACTTTACTAAAAATGGTGCTTCAGTGTATGGCCCAGTGGTTAAGGCGCCCGCCTCCCATGCACGAGGTTGTGGGTTCGCAACCGGGCACGGGCAAGTGCCAATGTGACTTTTCCTAATTCATATGTACTTTCTAAGTTTATCTTGGACATCACTGACATCAGTAACCATGTCAGAGGCCCTTGAGGCGGTTTAGAAACTCTGTCACTAGGGTGTTTGAGGTCGTTAGACCTTACTGCCCACACGATACGAAGAAGAAGTGTACTTGTATTGTCAGTGCACTTCACAGTTCAATGCTTCACATGTCAAATCAAGTATTCGCTCATCCATATTAAAGGCACCCTTTTAGAAAGGCCGGCTTTTAATCTATTGGCCATTTGTCAGGAGGTCAAAGTACTCATGAATACGAACAACTTTTACTATGGGACCAACTGAAATCAATTGTTCTATACATTTTGTTCATATTGTATTGCCTTTTGTAAAGAACAGCTGTTTTTTTTTTCTTAATATGAGAGTTGGTTCTATAAGAAAAGTAAATTTTAATCATGCGTATTTTCAGTAAGTTAAAATTCAGTCTGTATTGAATGTCCTGATTTATCAAAATATCATCGGAAAAAAGCCTGTGAATTAAAAATTTGCCTTTATAAAATGTACTGAATTATCTAAATTTTAACATCTGAAAGCCGTAGTAAGGGCTATCAAAGTCGGCATTTCGGTCACACATGGCTTTTTACTTCGCCAAACTTGCCAGACTAGGCGTTCAAAACTGGAGTAAGGCATATTGAGAGAGCGTTCAATCTGGGCCAGGCGCTGAACGCAGGCTGAGGCTTAATGCTACTCCAAATGATTGCTTGCGCCTTTCTTTGAATTTGGGTCAGGCTTTTTAGTAGGTGGTGTGAAGACAATGGCCTTTCTTCAAGTAGGCGTGTGGTGAGGTGTTTGTGGAACTGTGATGATTAAATGGGAGTGCGAAAGAAGATAGTTAAAAATAGGAGAAGCGTGGCTAGAGGGCTGAGTCGTTCTTGTTCTTTGAACAAAGCATTTCTTTTTTTAGACGTCGTTGGATCACATACTACGGAACCCTAAAAAAGGGTGTTCCTCAAAATACTTTACTTAGAGAATAACTTTTTTCTAATATCATTGGTTGGCAAAAAAGCCGACGGCCCACCTGATGTTAATGGTCACCACTGCTTATAGGCATATTTTGCTATGGCCTTGCAAATAGGTTGCCCTCCCAGAGACAAAGTCTGCCCGCCCATCTATCATAGAACCGTATCTTTTAAATGTTAATAGGACCGTTTAGAACCATGTATTGAATCCAATCCACCCACAAGGTGGACAGACGACCTGGTTAAGACCGCAGGAAAACCCTGGGTCCAGGCCACTTGCAACCGGTCCTTTGGAAATCTTTAGAGGCCTAAGTCCAACATTGGACGTCCTACGGCTGATAGAATGATGATGATCAAATCCAATGTAAAAGTTCTTTTATAAATGCCCCTTCCACCAGTTACTTGATTTTGTAATTCCAAGTTGACATTACATTCAAATTTCTAAGGACCACCACCTCTATATTTTCCGTAATTACATACAAACTCATACATTAATCATAAGACCAACCTCATCAGTTTTACTTTTGCACAGAAACCTCGTTATATAGTCCGCATAAACACTGCTATACATATTCAAGACCTACATTAGACGGTAATGAAAAAACGTCGGTTAATTCAAATTCAAGGAAGGTAAGGAAGTATGACACAACACTGTAATGAGGGTAAGTAATGAACTGTGAGATTGTTCGAGACAAACGCAAGGCCACGGTAATATTATAATACAGTACTCCAACTTCATACAAACGGACGAAACGCGAGCTATACCTACGCGCCTCGATCCTGGGGTGCGCGCGCGGTGCAGACAGATTGAAATACTGGAGACGGGCAGCCCCTAACGCATGTTTACGTACCGCGCGGCTGTAGGCATTTATTTCTGTCATGCGGCCGAGTTACACTACTGTATTATTATATTACCGTGGCAAGGCTGTACGTGTTTAATATAGGAAAATGTCAGTCATATCAAACTCTATGTTGGTGTCAGTTTCTATGGACTTGGTAACGAAAACTTTTATCATGGATTATTGAATCAGTCTTTGAGCTTCTGTAATAATCGGGAACAGGCCAAGAATACCATAAAACATATTCTATGACCCTCTACAATTGTAATAGCTTGCTATCAGTAAAAAAATCTGGTTACTATTATAAAGACATTTTATAATATTAAATGTCGTGATGGCCCAGTGGTTAAGGCGCCCGCCTCTCATGCAAGAGGTTGTGGGTTCGCAACCGGGCACGGGCAAGTACCAATGTGACTTTTTCTAATTCATACGTACTTTCTAAGTTTATCTTGGACATCACTGACATCGGTAACCATGTCAGAGGCCCTTGAGGCGGTTTAGAAACTCTGACACTTGGGTGTTTGGGGTCGTTAGACCTTACTGCCCACACGATAAAGAAGAAAGAAAGAAGATAGTAACCGGACTTCCAAACTTTACCACTTACAAACATGAAAACATAAAACAAACTAGAAACTATAACAAAATTACACAAAACAAAAACTGCAAATGTTTAATTCCTACTTAATTACTAGATGGCACCACATACGCAATATGGCGGCCGCTTCCGCTGTACCGCAACGCGCGTCACTTCTTACACCAGTTTCCGGTGGCGCAAAACTTGATGTTGTAATGTTTTAATTATTTCATCCAACCAGACGGGTAAACTGTTTGCTTTGACGAGTCTTAACTTAATTTCCAGTAGGTATATGAGTCTAACCAAAAAGGCAGTCAAAAACAGTTGGTGCATGTATGAAAATTAAATATCGTCACTTTTTTTTTATAGATGGAAAATCTTCAAGTAACTTCCCCCGCCCTGGGCGGGGAGAGAGGGAGTGTCAGACTTTTACTGACTAAAACCCATCTATGTTCCTTCATGTGCCCTTTGCGTTTGGGGCGCGGTATCTCTTTCGAACAACCCGCAGAAATATCGCCACTTGAGAACGGCTCGACCGATTTGGCAATGTTCTTTTGTTGTGTTAGTAATTGTCAAGACAAGGTCCGATAAAAACACTTTTGTGGGATTTTCACCGGAAAAGTGATTTGGATGAAATTTTTCATATTAAAATCTTAAGAAAAAAATGTTACGTTTAGCTAATAACCATAAAACTGTCCTCAAAATTCCAACCGGTCCTTTTGGAAATCAGTAGGGTAGGCCTATGTCCAGCAGTGGACGTCCTGCGGCTGATATGATGATGATATCCTGATACCCTATAATAGTGTAGCTTTTTATAAATGAAAACATGTTTGTTCCAGAAATTACCACTTACAAACAAACAAACTTTACTTCTTTATAAGTATACATTAAAGACATTGATGAGACGTAGATTGGAAATGTCAAGATGTAATTGGTTTTCTGTGAACTGGAATTTGAGGTAAACTTAATCTTATTCGTGTATCTTTGATAAGGTGTACCTGTTTGTAGGGTAAATGACTGTCAGTAATATGACAGGTATATAATTATCTTCTTGACAAAATTTGTATGTACGGGGTGTAAAAACATATATCTTCTAACCGTTATCTATGCCTACTGCCCATCAAACTAAGTAGCATTAAGCAAAAAATATTTTTGGGAAACGATATTTTTCTGATGTGATAAATCAATGTTTATGCTTGCAACTTTTGCCATTTAAATAGTAATAATGGTTATACGATCTCTACCAAAGAAGCATAATATTTTTTACATAAAAGACCCTTTAAACACTACAAAGTGGAAATACCTTTATTTTCTGAAGTCTGTTTCTAGTTTTGTACTAGATTTATAATTGACAGAAATGTCGATGAACACACGTATAAACATATCACCTTTTATAAATAGGTACTAAAAGTTTATAAACACAATCCGTGTGATTCATATATTTGCACAGTTCGCATAAAATATATTTCAAGCAGACACGTTGTTGAACCGTGAACATCGAGCGATATGTTGAACATGCTAACATTATTTAACGAGCTAACTTACTCCAAGTATCGCTGAATATTTTTGCTATGAAACATGTTCGATGCTTTAATATTTGTGTAATAAAAAGTGGCTGAAATAACGAAGTTGCTGATTTATGTTCACCCAAAATTAACGTTAGTCGTGATGGTAAGAAAGGTCGGGTGCGCAGTACTCGTAACCGGCGTGCTTGTATGACCAGATGTATGAACGTGAATGAGGCAAAAGGAGTATGTAAGGATCGTTCTGTGGTTTCTGCTTACCATCATGGGAATAAGGCGTGAGTTTAACTATGTATGTGATGGCTCCCCTACACCAATGTGACTTTTTCAATTCACATGTACTTTCTAAGTTTATCTTAGACATTGACACCGGTTAAGGAACACATTGTGTGAAAACCTGAACTTATCTTTACTAATAAAATAAATCTGAAAAGCTTTTTGTTTGTTTGTTTAAACTTGCGAATCTCTGGAAATATTTATCGGATTGGAAAAATTCATTGTGTATATGACAGCCACATTTCTGAGGAATAGTATAGTATAGGCTATACCTATAACGTCATGTTATGACACACGGGAACGGAGCAGTAACCAAAGACGTTACCTAACGTAGTTGGAAAAAAAAACACCGCGAACGAAGTCGCAGACACTAGTAATTAACATCTTTCTTAATATTTATTTTCAAACGTTGCTCTACTCTATCAATTTCTCCTGTATCGTGGGTGCGTTTACAAACATATAAACTCACGTACACAAACAGCAAACTCAAGAAATAAACTAATATAAGTAAAGAAAATTAATTTCCTTGAAGAACACCTAACTTTCCCTGTAATAACAACCGCGACACGGGATGAAAGAATATCATCGATGCATTCAATTAACTACACGTCGTCGTAGGTACCTCAATGAGACTGAACTTTTACTTAGATTAGACAGTGTGGGATATGAAAATGTTACTAGAAATGATAAGTGTAAGTTTGGAGTTTCTTCTCCTCATAAAATATCAAACTTTTAAAAGGGGGCAACTGGATTTGATATATTTTTTTTGTTATTTAATGGTCTAGTCTAAAATATTTGCACGATTTGTAGATTTTAGATTTCTGCCTACCCCTATGGGAAAAAGGCGTGAGGTTATGTATGAATGTTGTAGATTTTAGGTCCCTTTCAGGGTATCCGCTCGGAGAGATTGTATTACCTGTCAGATAAGGTGACCGGAGTTTATCTGGAGGCACTAACCTTCAGGTAAACAGTGCATGTATGCACTAAGGTTCTGTTTCTGCAAAAACTGTGCCATGATATTCTATGGATTATATATGTTTTTTTGTTAGCCTGTTTTTCTATGAAATTCTCAGTAGCAGCTCGGAGTTTGGATTTGTGCCCGGTTAATGGCAATAGGCTCGCCCCCTATTACATGGGACCTAAATATACCGGCGAACTGTGGGTGTACATTGGTACACCTCTGCCTAACCCTTCGGGGAATACAGGCGTGATGGTATATATATATATATGTATGTTATATGTTGTTGTTGTTATATATATGTGTCGAGCTTCATTGTCTCGGCGCTTTTCTTGTGGTCGCCACTGTTGATTCTGGCTTACAGGAGTTGCAGTGGTTTGGGAACAGTGTGGCGGGCTTGTCCCATATATATGTTAGCCTGTTCTGTCCCACTCCTAAGCAAAGACCTCCCAGGAGTTATAATTAACATTGGCTATATGCTATGATAGAAAAATAAAGCTAAAAACCACATAACCGGTTTTGTTGACGCCACTGAACTGTAAATATTGCAATTTTCATTAAGAGTATGCTAACATCAATATAATAATTAATGTATTTATTTTACCGTTAATAAACAAAGTATGTAATAACGTACCGCATGCAGAGAATAATTTAATTAACTCGCCCAAACTAGTGTTTCATTAAACTGTTGTTTGTTTTACTTTAATTATGTTGAATCATCTATTTTGTTTTAACTCTTCGGCAGTTTATTAAACTGAGTTTATGAGAAAATGCAAGCTTTGATGTACGTTTCATAGTCTTTGAGTAGTTAGACTGTAAAGTTAAGTAACTTTTCTGGTTAAGTGAATAGAACTGAGTCTTGGATTTCGAAGCGAGAATGCTGGTATAAAGTAGGAGCACAGCAATCATAGTGTAGTTTAACTGCTGTAAAAATTAAGATGGAACTAATTATGGAAAATGGAAATCGGCAATTTTATATCCCCATATGAACCTACTACTAAATGCGAAAGTTTGTGTGGATGGAAGAATGAATGGTTGTTACTCTCAATTGCACAGAATTAGCTGAAATTTGACACCCATATACATAGATCTAGCTTAACACATAGGTTATTTTTTAACCCATTTTGTGTTCTCGCGGGATCATTTAAAACTTTGGCCAAATTCTAAAGTCTACGTAAACACACAAAGTCACAGGTAGAAGCTAATACCATCATAAAATTAACTAATAAAACCATGTAAAAAAAAACGAATAGTTCCAGAGTTTTTATCTACTGCTTATGCTGATGGCGCCATCTACGTTAACATTTTCAAGCAAAAAAAAAAACTAGCCACCGTATTCTTTTTTCAAAAGCAAAACTTCATATCGACTGTCCATCTCAACATATTCCAAGAGAAAACCAATTATCTGGGGAGCTCGTCTCAGTTGGACCACAGTTCTTTCACAAGTTGTGCCATTAACGCTTGACATTTGTTATGAATTGCTTGCAAGGTGCAACAATAGTCGGTTTAATTAAGAATCATTGAGGGGAGATGGGGGCGAAGGGGAACTTCGGTTTTAGATGCCGTGTTTTCTTATCATATTTCTTGTATTCTTGGTAGTCTTATTTATCTGTTGGATTGCTAATAGTTTGAGTGTTGTGGCGTGATACTAGAGTAATATTTTATGGTTTTAGGGCGTTGTTTTGTTCAAGTGGTCACTTGTAAATGGTTTTTTTTTTTTGTAGAGATGGTTTTTAGAAATGTTTTTTATTAGATTTATTTTTGTTTATATTTTTATAGACCTTGTGCACTTTAAAGGCAATGAATTTTCTCTTAGTAACTTTAGTATATGTAACATTTCATAGCTCTTAGATTACTCAGATTAACAGATCGCGCCTGGTCACCAGATCAAACGCAATCTGCTGATGTAGTGACATGTTAAATTGTCGAGATTTCTTATCTATATCCAAGTTTAATATTAATGTCTCATACACATAAGCCTTCTAAAGTAAATTCTCTAAATGATAGTGCGAACCGCATAAATATACATCGTGCGATTTTGAAGAAAAGCAACACCACAACCAGACTGGCACAAAAATCCAGTTTGGTTTAAGATATTCAGAAAGAATAAGCAAAAAATATCTTACTATTACCTACGCAAAGGATACTGACACAGGCCGAAAAAAAATAGTATTCTCATTTTAAATTTCAGGTAGTATCCATCCAACCTCTTTACAAAACTTTCTTTTGTTACACTAACTTTTTCTTAAACAAACGTATAACAGCGTACATTTTTCTGTTTCAGGTAAAAACTGTTTCTACGCAAAATAGTAAGTACTGTAGGTATTAAGTTTTGTTTTACTTTAAAAAGATAACTCTATCTGTGAGCGCAATTCTGTTGTAAAACAAAGCTCTTTGCGTTGGAGTTTTTAAAAAAGGAATTTCTTTGAATAAGACTAGTTTCGAAGAAAAAAAAAAATAAGTAGACTAGACTACGTACATTCAAATAAAGAACAAGTATCATTGGAACTCGAATGACGCTGAAATATGTACTTTCATTTAAAAAAAGATCTTATGAATATGAGATCTAAGGCTAATTTTAGTTTTAAAATATATTTATAACTTCCGTAAGACATAAAAACTTTAAATTAAGAAGAAGCAATTTTGGCAATACGACAAAAGAAATTATTTATTTTTCGAAATTATTTTTCACATGTTACTAATGAACTGAACATATCTCTAAATACTTTTCTAAAGCCAAGATAGTTTACCAAACTTAATAGAAAATGAGATTAAAAGTTCACAGCTTGCCTTTTAATTCACTGCGCATCTTTCAGAGGGTAAAAGAACTCATGAATTCGAACAACTTATATATTATAACTTATAGGGTTGGTCCCTGAATAATGAAAAGAAATCGGTTTATCATACATTTTGATTGTGTTATAATGCATTTTTTCAGGAACAGTAGGTTTTTGTTCATATTTCATAGTTAGCTAGAAAATTGTTCATATTTATGAGTACTTTCATTTCCAAAAGAATCCTCAATATTTCCAAAAAGCCCTGCATGATGCAACGCCAACCATGCCAATTCAAATCCTATTTAAAAATTTACTTCCGAAGAAGAGCTACGGTCAACATCTTTGCAACAATTTAATATAATAATATAAAATATGCAAAATTCCACCTACTTCATATCTTGTCATGTTCACAATGTTACATACATACCATACGTACCATACGGAACCCGACAATCCCGTCACATAACAGAACGCTTCAAAAACGTCTTCTTTGAAGGGACACGGATTCTCCCGTCGGTCGCCATAGCAACGCAGTCTTGCCTTTAATTTCGTTCAACAAAGGCTCGCCGTGCCTGTTATTATACATCATGCTCCAATTATTGTCGTCTCGCAAGAATAGAGCTAAGAGCACCCTGTAGCCCGGTGTCTGTATAGTTCTGTTGACTGAGATTTTTTGCACTTGTTTTTGAAGAAAATTGTAGGGAACGAGGTGGTTAGGTAATTTTGGTTACCTTCTTGGTTAAGTTGTGAAGAGGAAATGTGTCTTTTATTAAGTGCAGCTGTCGCCCGTGACTTTGTGTGCCCAAAATGTTAGTTACGGCCTGTGCCCAGTTGTGAATCCACAACTTTGTACATAAGAGTTTCAACGTCATCACGAGATATGCTTTTTTTCCCCACACTAGGATTTTTTCATGTATTATGGATGCGTTTACAAACACTTAAATTTACATATACAAATAGCTACACCCGAAACAACTATTTATTTATTTTATTTATTAAACTTTATTCACAAATGTAAAATACACCGTACAAAGGCGGACTTAATGCCTTAGGCATTTTCTACCAGTCTACCTTAGGATGATCACTGAACTATCTATAGGTCATACAAATATTTGTTCCGTGTGGGAGTTGAACCCGCGACACGCAGCACAACAGCCAGTAGCTTAGCCACTGGTACCGTCAAAATATGCATTTTATATTTTACGTTTAAAAAGCCAAAGACTTATTTCAGCCATTACATTATAAATCCCACACTTTCAAATACTAAAAACAATAGTAACAGTTGAACACCGGCGCATCGGCATACCTTCAGGGAACGACTTGTAAACGACGCCATATTCTCCGCTATTTCTCTGTTATTTTATACTGCAGGCGTGTTTGTGGGTTCCAAAGTGTGTTGTTTATTAATAAACCGTTTTAGTACTTCGTTTTATAAATATTGAACTGATAATGGACATTGGAAAGGTGGTTTGTAAAGACTGAAGGATATGTTTTATTAGAAGAGCTCTTTGAGACGGAGCTCGTGTGAGGTTGCTGTGTCCCGGTTTGAAGAAGCTTGGGTGCGGTTGTAATTACTGGGACATGAGACATTTTAAATTGTTTTTAGAGATTAAAACCAAGATTAAGACCAAGAGTCTTTGAGCGGCTACTGACTTTGGTATTGCAGATGTCTATAGGCAGAGGTGACCATTTAACATCAGGAGGGTCGTCGGCTTGTTTGCCATCAAACGATATTTATAAAAAAAAGAACAAAGATGTGTGCTAATATTGTCCTTGTAGCACATGTCTACGCCGTAGCATGAAGGCGTAGCGCAAAAGCGTAGCACAGGCTACGTTGCAGTTACAGCCACCCAACGTACCTTCTGTTATGTATATACTTTGGTACTATATAACCTGCCAATAATTTCAATATGCCCTACCAAATCCAACCAGCCTACCGTTTATTTGTTGATCAAAATAAAAAATAATATTTGTCTTTTGAATGCGACATAATAAATAGAATACACTTTTGAAACCTAACTTGGTACTCGTAAACCTTGGATAAGTACACACATTATTGCTACGTATAAAATTAATTGCTTACTAATTAAATTCCAGATTTTATCTTGTACTGTACCTATTTATTTCTCTTAGGCCGGGAGTATCATGTCAGATTATTTCATACAATAGTCGGATCCTATAGTCTGATTCTTCTATCCAACACTCAGTAGGTCTTATGGTCGAACTAACTTCTGCCCGCAACTTCATCTACATCAAATGTTTATATATTATCCCACGGGAACCGTACATTTTTAGTTCAGACATTTAAGCGTAAAAGAGTAACAAACATCTATCCATTCATCTTCACTAACTTTCGCATTTATAATATTAATTTTAAAA
Source organism: Caradrina clavipalpis (assembly GCA_932526535.1). Classification (NCBI taxonomy): domain Eukaryota; kingdom Metazoa; phylum Arthropoda; class Insecta; order Lepidoptera; family Noctuidae; genus Caradrina; species Caradrina clavipalpis. Next base: position 4,249,527 of record OW052099.1, on the reverse strand, counting down.
TAAGTAAGAAGCAGGATTTTGACTTGAAAACATAAAATATCTTTCGAAAATTTTGTAAGTAGCATAATCTGCACAATATAAGAAACAACATTAACTTCAAACTAACATTGTCATAATAAAAATAAATAAAAACAATATTCCGAACCAAAGCAAAACGTTTCAAAACGTTTCAGAACTTTTGTTGTTCTTTCAAAACGACATTTTGCACGACGACGTCTAAATAAATCGTGTACCGTTTTATTTTAGACGTTCACCAACATTCCCTTGCATAAGGTTTGCATGCAACACGCCACATCTGAACACTAATTTAATGGTCAAAGTTGTTTACATCATAATTTCTTAATTTTTATGGGTTTGCTTGTTAGTTGGACATTTTTAATGGGAGAAGAAAAACGACTTTCGACTAATGTTTTTTTAAATAGTGGTCACCCGTCACTGGTGCCTGAGTTTACTACATAATGCACTTTAACACGATCAAAATAAATATCAAAATAAACGGGTGTGCTTTTTTCTGATATTTCAAGTTGTTTTATTTTTTTGTAAGAAATATTTGCACCGTATTATGATTTTCTCCTGTATCGTGGGTGCGTTTACAAACATACAAACTCACATACACAAACAGCCAGACCTGGAACAACTACCTGTAGGTACATATATTTGTTCCGTGCGGGAATCGAACCCACGACAGCCGATCGCTCAGCAACTACCGTGTCGTCGAGTCCTATAATAAAAGCTCTTCGTATTCATGAGTACTTTCAACCCCAGAAAATGTGCAGTGAATTTGAAGGCAACCTGTTTACACACCCCTGCATTCACACACACTCATACACCCACGCCTAACACCAAATCTCAGTTGGAAGACTACAAAGTAATACCCACCATATGGAACTATCAGAATTCTCCACTTTATTGGTGAACTCGCCGCCGTATCAACTGTGCACAGCAATAAAAATAATAAAAGTTATCCTATAGTATTCAAATTGTATTAGTTTTTCGTTGTGGTTGTTTTATGTTGTTTGTGTATTGTGTATGTATACCTAGGTAACGGTAGATACTAAAACTAGCTTTGTTTATTTGTATATGAATTGGTTTTTTGTTATTGTAGCCTTAAAATATTACTTATGTGCCCATAGTTTGGAATCCTTAGACTGGCGGACGGAACGACAGCGGATTTATTAATTAAATTTAATAGTTGTCCAATCGACATAAGTTATATATTTCAATGCTCGGTGATTGGCTTCTTAGCAGCGCAGCTATGTCCAGCAGTGGACGCCACTCGCTGATAACTCAATTAATTTATGAGTTCTTTAACGTACTTTCAGGCTTAATCCTCATAACTATAAGAGCTTCTGTTCAGTTGCTGAATACCACATAAAATGTCCTTTAAAAATGTCACTTTTAATCAGAAAACTAATTACGAAAACTCGATAACATTTTTAAATTACATGTCCAGCAAGCAAATCAACGTACAAGACCAAGTTTAATGCAGTAGCCACATATTCCAACACGTAAACATGTTGTGACCAGTGCATGTTATTCCGGAACCCATTCGGACTTCATCACGATTGTGATTCGCTTCCAAATGCAATTTTGATGGAATAATTTCATTTGTTTCGGGGAATTGGGATTTAAAGAAATGGAATTTGAGAAAGTTTGTGTGATTGGTGAATTGTCAAGCAATATGCGTGTGATATGTAGAGTCTATTAATTTGCATAATTATGGTTATCGAATTGTCTCGCGTTAGAGAATTAAGTCCTCAAATCAGTTTACAAATCACATCAATCTTCATCAAGTTTTTAAGACATTTCCTTTGCCTGCTACTTCGGTCGCGTGAATTTTCTTACCTAATTTGTATATTAATAAAATTACCTATAGCACTATCCACAATACCTATAATATTATGTATTTATTAAGGTGAGTCCATAAAAGGACCAACAGAAAAATGCCTCTTAATTAAAAGGTAATAAGACACATAATATAATAAACTAGCTGTACACCCCGCGTTTAGTTTCGTCTTTGGTTACTGCTCCGCTCCCGTTGGGCGTAGCGTAATGTTTTATGCGTACAAACCTTCCTCTTGAACTACTTTATCTATTGATACACACGATAATAAAAAACGCATCAAAATCCCTTACGTAGTCGTAAGAGCGTTCAGAGACAGCCGGCGGGAGGCGATTTTGTTTTACATTATGTAGAGAAAACAGACATTAAAATTAGCAACAAATTTATTAAATTCTACACGCGCCATCAATTCGAAATCTAAATTCCAAACACATGTAATCAAACAAACAACACATCCAACACTAATTAAACAAATCCAGCACAGAATATAATATTAAAATAAAAGCGCCACTTTTAAACACTTTTAATGCCTTCGTTACGCCAGCCTCTGTGAGGAACACTGCAACCATTACACAAAATGGCGCATAATGAACAACTTAACCTGTCAAAGGGCGAAGAGGATATCCAATTACAAAGTGGCAAATGTAAAGTGCCGCTGTAACGTGTTTCAAGTTATGTCTACAAGATTATTTTAGAGAAATAGTTGGGGCATATGAGGTTATTATTATGAGATGACTTTTGTTAAGCTAAAGTTGGGAATTGAAGTTTTTAGAGTAGGCAGTAACGTTTAATTGATATACAGTCCTAACCATGTGTCGTTTACAAAAATTGCTGTTAAAAAGAAAAAATGAGAAAAGTAGGTAATTCAAGTAGAATTGTGAGAGTAATCATATTTTTTGGGTTGAAAAAAAGTAAAGTACCTAATGATATATTACCAAACACTTTTTTTAGCATGTTTTTTCCCACTCCTGGGCAAAGGTATTCCTCCACTCCTTCCGTCAGATATTCTTGTTTTGTTTTATTTTTGTATTGTGTCAGTGTGATTCTCGATCGTGTAAACGGGTATTTATGGAAAGTATGTGTCATGTCACATTATTTATGGATCGGTAGGTTATACTATACTCATCGACTTTTTGTATTCCTGTTTTGAAGTGCAGTAGGTATAGTGTGTCGAATACGAATTAACAATCCAATCCAACCAAACCTAGCACTAAGCAATTAATTGTAGTCTAAAAAAGCCCTAAGTTTAATAAAAAGCTACAGTTAATTAAGCACCTACCAACCATTATCAGGCTTTTACTGAAACAGCTTATCATGAATTAAATAGTTTTCATGTAGGAAATAAGACAAAGTTTTCACATTGCATTAAAATACCCGTTAAGTGGAGTTGTTTCGTAATAGGTATGTTTCGCATCTGTAGTTAGGTAGCTTTTCAGTTCATTATAACTGAAACTACTTTGAACAAACACGGGAGGCATTTATCTACAACTGAACTTTCTAAGTTTATCTTGGACATCACTGGTGTCGGTGAAGGAAAACATCGTGAGGAAAACTTGATTTATAATTAATATTAGTATGTAACTTTTTATATGTTTTACTAGCTACTGCCCGCGGCTTTGCTCGCGTTAAAAAGTATTATCTTTCATACCCTATTTTATCCCCTTGAGGGTGGAATTTATCAAAATCCTTTCTTAGCGGATGCCTCCGTCATAACATCTACCTGCATGCCAAATTTCAGCCCGATTCGTCAAGTGGTTTGGGCTGTGCGTCGATAGATCACTATGTCAATCAGTCAGTCAGTCACCTTTGAGTTATATATATTTAGATTGGACATTACTAGCATAGGTAAACGTTCTGAGAAAACCTGGATTTGTATACTTAACTACACTACACTTATAATCCTGACATGGCCAATCCGCACCTTGTGGTGATCAATAAATTACCACGGCTGCTCAAGAAAAAAAGGAAGGCATGAGTATTCTCCTGCCTTCTCTGTATGAGAAGAGCCCTTTGCCCTACAGTGAAGATCGTTTCCTCAGCTAAGTTTCATAATGATTTCTAATATAAAATGTTACAATTAAACTTGCCAATTAACTGACAAAGTACAACATAAACTTAGAAAGGCAAAAAAAAATTGAAATACAAAAAAAATAGGTCAAACTCACGCCAAATAAAAAAATATCAAACAAGTTTCGCGATGTCAAAGCCGTTTACAAGACCGTCGATATTTTAGCAATGTCCGCAGAAACACGTGCTCGTGATCATTTATCATAGCACAAATATCAATAACTTGGTCGGCGACGAGGTCGACAGTAACTAATGGCATCCGTACTGCTCGCGAGGCGGCGTAGGCGCGGCGTTAGGCAGAATACTTGGCTTGGATTTTTTTCTGTTAAGATTTTTGTATCTTATTCTAGGACGTAAAAAGTGTTTTAGAAGAAAGTAGCGTAATTGATAAGCCAGACAACAGATTCTAGGAAATAACGAAAGGTACATTTTAGCTACGCTAAGAATTAGACATCCGATTTCGTTTTGGCATAGAGTTACTAATGCTTTTTTAAAGCCATGACGGCTTCCAACATTTTAGAATCCTGAAGATTGTTATCATATAACAAAATACCAATAAAAGGTACTGAAATTAGCTATAGAATTAATGAACACTAAGGGTCTGAACTTAATAAAAGTTCTGATTAAAAAATATAAATACTTAGTTTTAATCGTAACAAACGAAAAATTTCAACAATAATTTACATATTCATTTACTTTTTCATTTTGAGAGGATGAGTGAAAGGCGACTAACAAAAGGGATTTACATGGCAGATGTGAGGGGCAATGCCGGGAGGGGACGCCCTAGAAAGACCTACCTTGACCTTATCGGTGAGGTTCTTCAGAAAGGTCAGGTGCGCAGTACTCGTAACCGGCGTGCTTGTATGACCAGATGTATGAATGTGGACGAGGCGAAAGGAGTGTGTAAGGATCGTAGCAGGTGGCGGTCCGTGGTTTCTGCCTACCCCCATGGGAAAAAGGCGTGAGTTTATGTATGTATGTATGTATGTAATTTACATATTTTCCTAAACCACACCCTTCTTCAACAATCAGACTATATTTTATATCATCAGCTTTTGAACCTTTAAAGAAATTAACTTTCTGCAATAATTAACTTAATCATTGTCACACCGTATTAACGTTATCTTCGCAAATATGGATGTGAAGTTTTGTCGCGACACTTCCTCAGATGAAACTTTGAATGATTTACGAGTACAAACTTTAACTAGGCGAAGATCTGTCGAAGATTTTAGAGGAGATTGTCGGAATTGGGTTAGGGGGTAAAGCTGTGTTGGATTGCGTCTAAAGCCTTATTAATCCAATTAGGGATATAATACATACATGCATGCAGAAACGAACAAGTTTTTCTAAAATTTTAGAATCATCGATTAAGTTGCAATTTTGTTCATGTTCCGTTTTCTATTGTTATTTCTTACTCATTAATATATATTTAGGAATTAGCCGTTTGAGTTGTGAATTGAACATTTTCAGTCATACTTTGTTTTATGCCATTTGATGGCAAACTTACGGCCAACCTAATGTTAAGTGGTCACCTATGACGGGAATACCAAAGACCTTGTAGATACGTTGCCGTTCTAGAGACAACGCTGAAATGTCGAATGTGCCTGTAATACAATAATAAATAGTACTTACATACATACATACATAAACTCACGCCTTTTTCCCATGGGGGTAGGCAGAAACCACGGACCGCCACCTGCTACGATCCTTACACACTCCTTTCGCCTCGTCCACATTCATACATCTGGTCATACAAGCACGACGGTACAAAAAAAAAAAAAAAAAAGTAATAAAATAGTACTTATTCAAATAAAATGTCGAATTCAATCCATTTACACGCACTTTTGAATTGGAAAAGGACTCTGTCAGTTACTTAAGAAGTTAAAGCTAAAATAAAAACGTAGATAGGTTTCTACGGAGTTTTTCGCCCTGGTTAAGTTATTCTTCAAGTGGCTTTTATAACGAAACAATTATAGAGGTAAAGAGCAACCAAAAAAAAAATACCTCTCTGTAATTACACGCATCTACTTATTTTGTTTTCATTTACCATTGTCCAGTGTACGTGCTTAGCAACTTACTACAAACAGGTCGTCAGTAAACTCTTCATTCACCCCTCTCCCTAAACCATCTTCAGAAATACCTACTTAATCAGTGAAGAGATTTACCTCAAGTAAGGGGGACCATACATCCATACACGGGATGTTTACTCCGACTTATATTTAACAGGGATTTTATTTATTCTTTTGTTTTCTTGTTGTGTTCATTTTGATTCTGATTTATTTTTAAAGGGTATCTTAGTTATTGTTTTGTTGTTGTATTGTGTCAGTGTGATTCTCGATTGTGTGAATGGGGTTCGAAGGAAACTATGTCACATTATTTTTGGATCGGTAGGTTATACTATACTCATCGAATTTTCACGATTTTTGCTTTAGAGAACTAAAGAGGCTTGTGTTTCTAATATTATATTGTAAAGTTGAAGAGCTTGTCAGTTTTTAATTTGCTTAAACACGTTTATCTCCGAAACTACTGGTCCGATTCTGTACATTCTTTCTCTAATAGCAAGCTACATTTCCTCTCAGTGCCTTACCTCATGTATTATGTCATATTTGACTTCCAAACAGCTAGTAACCTTACATAATTGGTACAACACCTACATTAAGCAAGTTTCTTTGTTCTAAATTACCCTTTAACCAGTAACCATGCAAAGCTTACATTGTATGTGCTTACGGAGGTATGTATAACAGTCAGTCAATATATTATGTAACACAAAGCCACCAGTAATATTGCAAACACGCCAAGTGCAATACAAACCTCATTGAAAATTCAATAAATGTATAATTCACTGTAATTTAGCACTAAATTGGATTTGATACTAATTGTGCGGGAGAGCACTTGTTTGAACTGTTACTGTGTAATTTGATTTTAAATTGTTGTTAGTTATTTCAAAGTGCTCATTATTATTAGTGACTAGTGTCTGCCCGTGACTTCGTCTACGTAAAAGTCAAGTAGATAATTATTATATCCTACAACTAGTAATAATGTTTGTGAGATTGGATGAATAAATGTTCGTTGCTGTTTCACAATGGAATTCGCTGTAATTTTGATGTAGAATTCAATGCAGATGAAGTAGCGAACAAAAGCCAGTATCTTCAAATTAGTCGCTAGTATTTTCAAACAAATAAGACTAAGTTCAGAATACGCGATTTATTAACCGCGCGTTTTCATCTTCAGAAAGTCACGATCTTTTTAAATTATTAATAATTTTTAAAGTAAAATATAATGTAAAGGTTTGTATTTTTGTTTATAATTATTGTACTTAAAACGTAACTTAACCGATTCTCTTATTAAAAGCTACATTACCAGCAAGTAACATAGGCAATATTTTATTTACTAAAAAACAATAGAAATCCGTAAAGAAAACTTACACAAACGAAGTCCCGGGCAAAAGCTAGTAGCTCAAATACCCCATCAGCCCTTTCCCCTAAATCACACCTACTCAATAGTTCCCTCTATACATCGAAGAGTTTATTCACAAACAGTAGGTAGTAAATCCCTTGCTTCAGGGGATATCTCATTACCAACTTTTGTTGCCCCACCAGTTAAGGAGTAGCCGTTACCCGCTTGTTATAACTTTACTTATTTACTTTTGCTTCTGTTACTTGTAGAACTACATATTTTTGTGGGTTAGTTAGTTTCGATTGGTACGTTTGGGGTTAATTTTGGGAAGGTTTTGTTATTAAGGTGCTGTTTTGTCGTTGCTTTGTATGTTGATGTAAAGAAAAATTGCCTTTATTGCTAAAAAGTATTATTCTGATTAAGTAAACGGGTTTATAATATTATCTAATGTCGTTGCTTATCGCGGACGCAGATGAAGTTGTGGGCAAAATAGTAGCCTTAATTTCTTCTTATACATCAGCTATATGCTAGTGCAAATTCCGTCAAAATCGGTCCAGCCATTTCGGGGATTAGCCAGAATGTACAGACAGATCGCTCTCCTGTGTTTTTGCTGTGCCCGACAGGGTACATAATGATTCTGTACTTTTATATTTTAAGATTATTATGTACATTATGGAACGCAATAAATAATTGAGTATTGAAAAAGTTTGTCAAATAAAAAAGGATTTATATACATTCATATGCATTTAGTAAAAAGCTGATATTCTGAAATAACAAACATATGCTTCAGTATTATTTATTTGTATTGAATCACGGCTCACAGCACCAGCCCGGATATCCGTATGAAACACAACTCCATACTCCATACAAACTCTCATCGCAAAACTAATAGTTCGAAACAATAACAATTGGTTTGAACGCACAACAGTTAACGAATGGCAACAGGTACAAACCAAAGGTCTATACACACTCAACCGTTTTCATTAAGCACTGGAACTACACGCGAACCATTGAAAACTGACCGTAGGAAACTAAACTAGCCCTAATAACTGGCTCAAAATTGGACAACCACCAATCGAATTTGAACTCTATTTTCGTGGTACAAAGGTTGGGAATCCAATGTGTGGAATAAGTCTTTTGTGATATTCGTATGGAGTTTGAAACGGCGTATTCCAGTAATGTATTGTTGGATATGAGTTCGTATCATGCTTATATGAACTTTTGTTGCCTACAAGCGTTTATATTTTTGCGTTCCGTGCAGTTTTCGTCTGTTTTCCCTTTGTTATGACTGTAGGTACTTTGTATAGGTAGGTATCAGCTTTTGTACTGTCGATTGGGGAATTGAAACTAATACAGCAGGAATTATAATGAAAACTGTTGCCATAGAAACGGCTGAAATCAATAACAATTGCAGTTGAAATTATTTTAGGTGAGAAATTCGCGTGTTGCCGCGTTAAAGACACGTGTCATCTGAACGCAACTTTATTTAGTTGTGGTAACAAAAAAATATTCAAAAAGTTACTATTTAGTATCTTTGTTCGATGTATCATACTATTACCAAAAACATAGGTTAAACCTATGGTATTCCTATTCCGAACCACATCAAAAATGTATATTATTTCTTAAGAAGGTTAAGTGATTTCAAATCTTCCTTCCTATTTGTCACGTAATAATATAATGTTAAAAGAATGTCAATGACAATAAGTTGTCAAACTTATTTTCATTTACAATATTATAAATGCGAAAATAACTCTGTTTGTTTAGACTAGTCTAGAGTATAGATAGAAGGACTAATGGATGGATATTTGTATAGGTACATATCTTCATCCATCATCTCTTTCAATGGTACGAAATTAGCTGAAATTTGGCACACATGGTTAGACATAGATCTAGTTAATCACTTAGGATATTTTTTATCCAGTTTTCGTGTTCCCGTGGTCAATTTAAAACTCAAGCTTAATAAAGTCAGACGGAGCCGCAGGCAGAAATCAACTCTTAAATAAACAAAAGACGGTCCAGTTTTTACCTCCTCAAACTTTTAACCGTTTTCTTAGCGTTTTAACCTAAAAGTTACTTAGCATAAAAATGTAAGTTTATAACCGTGTTGTTCTAACTTATAAACTTGTCAAATATGCAACGGTATTCCTGCTAAACGTTTTGGGCGAGGTTTATGTTAATCTTTAGAAAATTAAACACTTACTTTTCAAGTAAAAGTTTTGTGTAGTTGAGTTCAAGTTTTTGTCGAGTAAAGTAGTTAAGAATTAAGTTACCTTGGGCACTTACGGGTTTTTTTTTAGAAGAATAGGTTTTTGTTTGATAACAGCCTCGTAAAAACAGTTTTAAAATTACAAACTATGTACAGTTAATATAAAAAAGGAAGGATAGGGCATCAAAAAACTAATCAGCATCGCTGTCATATGCCCAGGACATATGCTCAGAAAGCTGGCAGCATTGCCACGTTGTATGGCAGTGCTGATTCTTTGGCCCAAGAAAACGTCAGCCCTCTGATCACGAGAAGAATCGACCAGTCGCTTGGCGATGTTGCGAAAAAGTAGATGAGTGCTCGGTGCAAACGGCTCAAACTCAAGCTCAAGCTTTGTATTTTAATTAAAAGACATTTTTATTGTTATTTTTGTGTGCACATGGTCTGTGTCAATAAACATTTTTTCTTTCGCTTCATCTACCGAGGGTAACTTTCACAGATCGCCTATTTAGTTATATATACCTTTAACACTATAAACTCAAGCCTTTTGCCAATGGCGTAGGCAATGGGAGTAGGCAGTACTCGCTTTCGCCTTATCCACGTTTATTGTTTAGTTATAACATTGTCAAATAAGCTGCTTCACGTCAGATATATGCAGTACCTATTGGAATATCTAAAACGTTAAAACAGAGACAATACATACTCCAACGTCCAGTGCTAAAAGGGACCGTACGTCGGATTATTTCATGCAATCCGCTCTCCCCGTAATATTCACACCCTGTAGTTTCCGAGAAGCTTTCTGCTATTCAGAGTGAAACGGTTCTGAAATACCTGAAACTGGATTTAGTTCGGTAATGTTGTTAGTAACTAGGTTCTGCCCACGACTTTGTCGGCGTGGCAGTAGAGTGTACCGTAAATATTTAACTTCATATCTGTGAAAGTATTTTTCTGGGAAAGAATCAGTATTAGTAGTTCCAGTAGTAGTGGTCTTGGGTTCGATTCCCAGGTCGAGCAAAAAGTGTTATTGGGTTTTTCTATAAAATTCTCAGTAGCAGCTCGGAGTTTGGATTTGTGCCCGGTTATTGGCAATAGGCTCGCCCCCTGTTATATGGGACCTAAAACATACATACCGACGAACTGTAGGTACTTAGGGTATACATTGGTACACCTCTGCCTAACCTTTCTGGGAATATAGGCGTGATGATATGTATGTGTATGTAACCAGTTTTATTTTTAAATAGTTCTTTGTTTAGGAGCTTTTATCCAAAATAAGGATATATCAACCCCATCATTCCTGCAAATCATTTATATGTATTTGTTCTGTATAATAATATTAAGTGTGAATAAATCCATCCTCTCTGTCATAGTCGAATAACCATAAAACGATCTTACTTCAAACGAAAACTTACACTTGGAAAATGTACCAACATTTTTGAGTTATTCACTTCAATTTAATCCGTTCTAAACTTATTTTCGACTTCTGACGTGAATTTCGAACAAGAATCCCGAAAGTCGAAAACTTGTTCCGAAAATATTATAACAAAAATTCACGTCAGATGTTTTGGACGTAGGGAATTCACAGAAATACGAATTCAAGTTTTCTAATTTCGCTTCAAAAGTCCCGGTGAAATGTCGCCAACTTAATTATTAAGGGGTGGAAGTAATTTCTGTTCATTGACAAAGATTGACAGGAAAGGGTAACCAGGCTTTGTCCAAAACTTAAGTAATTAAGGCTTATTTGCTAAATGATTGTGCTATGTGACGCCTTCATCTTTACATTTCATAGATGGAAACCTAGTTGACATATATGTCAAATATATGTCTATTATGTCAAAAAATATCCCGACGAATTGATAACTTCCTCCTATTTTTGAATTTGGTTTGAAAACATAAACAAGACATGGAATACAAAGTCTTGTTTTATTTATTTCGATACTAAAACATAAACAACGAAATAAAATTATCTATTACTCACCCCAAATATCCGGCAAGACCTACCTTCCACCATAAATTCCACACATTCCAATCCGCTTGAAATCTGAAAATCAGCACGCGTCGCTGCATTGCCATCACTTTTTCTTTCGCTCGAGTAATGCGAAAAATATGTCGAAGTCCAAGCCGGCTGGCATCCATCATAAATCACGGGGGCCCGGTCTGCAATGCGCCCACTGGTCCTCTCCTAATCCGGCCCTGTATAAAGCCTCCAGTCATTGTGCTTTGTAGTGACTATGTGCTGTAGATTAGACTTTATGGGTGAGTGCCAAGGATTTGCAGGTTTTATGATTGTGTGCAGATCATATTTTGAGATACAGCATTTGTTAAAAATGCGTAACATGATATTCGGTCTACTTTCAGCTACTTACCAGACTCGTAATTCTGTATAGCCGGTTATTGGAATTATATAGTATAAACAAGGCCTATTATTAAAAGAAGCTTAGCTTACCTACTCGTATTGTTAGTCTTAAGTCTATAAATAAGTCTTGGATGCAGGTTTAAAATACATTAACAATTAGGATTGGCTTTTATTTCTGGAAATATTTATACTAAAGTATCAATAACAAAGGAATATGTACCATCACCATCATGCCTGTATCACCCGAAAGATTAAGCAGAGGTGTACCATGTAATTGGGGATGAGCTTACACAAATCTAAACTCCGAGCTGCTATTAATAATTGTATAGAAAAACCCAATAACACTTTTTGCTTGACCTATGAATCAAAACCAAGACCTCTAGCATAGCAGTCGCATTTAGGACCACTAGGCTAACGAGGCAGTCAAACTATAATAAAGGCTACTCTAATCCCATCAAACTTCTAAAGCTTTCTATTTCATGGGGCTAATGTGCAAAATGTGTCGAAGTCCAAGGCTCGGGGGCCGCACATTAATAAATCACTAGCAGTCACAGTGGACAATGCGCACACTGACCTACACTTAATTCGGCCCTGTGTTCGTTTTTTGTTACAACATTGAACATAATATACTTACTAAAAATTTAACTTTGAAGCTTGACTTTGTATTGCTGAAGTTTATAAATTATGCCTGGTCTGTGATTGCCTTTAACATTTGTCTGAACAACAATAGATAGGTTATTATGCTACATGGAAATTTATGCTCTATCTAAACACAAAGTATTTTTATTTAAATATATTTTATTACATAAACAAACATACATTTGTGTCGGAATAACAGATAGACATGAAAAAGAAACAACGGTGTCAAAATGCAACAAACAAATATGTCAGAATACAAAAAATAAACACACAATAATACTATCAAAAAAAATCTCTCTGAATATTTCAAATACTCGTATAAACAAAAGACTGTTGAATATTACCAAAGATTTCAGGTTATTGGATATTCGTACCCTCTAACTCTCAGCAAACGAGATTCCACGGTTCTTGGCGTCCCTTAATCCTAAGCCTAATGGCGCCACCTTTAAGGACATCAGGCTTATTCACACCGGCTTAATGATTTCAAAAGCGGTAATGTAGGCTAAAAATATTGGCCTTAATGTATTTTGAAAATCTCTGGGAGACGGGATTATATAATTCCAGTAGACAAGCCTATAATCAACAGCCTATAAGTACATAATGTATACTGGGTAGGTACGGCCATAGATCCTCATAAATTCGTCAACCTAAACCGAAATTTAGATGAAAATATACTCAACTTACCATTTTATTCAACCCCATAGGTTTTCCGCGCCATTCAAAATGAATTGCGCGCACAATCTCCACACAATTCAGGAGCATTCAAAAATTCCACCAACATCTTATGTTAACACCATCATAAAATAAACTCTCGTTTACAGTCCAAAAAATAACATTCTACACAACACATATCTTGTACAACATTTATTCGAAGAACCACCTTTAGACGTGACCATAATGCTTAGACCTACCGCGCCCTTCTTTATCTTCGAGTTATCTATTCAAAGGGGGGTTTTTTTCAATGTGCGGAGGGGTCTTGTGTCTCTGGTGGTGTTTCCTCAAAAGCAGTACCATAACTAACCATCAAACGCCCTCGCGTACTTAGAATAAATTTTCAATACTCTGGTACATGGATCGTTAGTTCCATTCAAAGGTTTTAGGCAACGCACAGCTTATCTCAAGATGTGCGTGGCACAGAGTAGCGACACTGTCAGAGAGTTCAGCGAAACTTTTTGTTCCTAATGTCTTTTTAATACTTTATTTAGGCTTAGTCTCGGGAGATTTGCGCATGATTGATTGAAGGGGCGAAGTGCCGAATGTGAATTGTGGGGTTCCACTGATTACTTATTGATATGGTTTTGGTGGGGTTTTAAGGAAGTTATTGTAGGGAAATGGTATTCATATAGCTTCATAATCTATCCATGCTTTTGATAAGATGGGGTGGTAAATGCATGATAATGTTTATCTATTGTTTTGTTAGTGTTAAATGTAAGTTAGCGATACATTTTAACAACGTTAAAATCCAGTAGTGTCAATTTTTGGGAAAAGTTAAAATACTTGGGATTTCTTCGATAAAAATAAGCAAGTCAAATAAATTAAGTGGGGTGCCTAAAATGGCTTGCTGTAAAAAAAACTATGTAGACAGATGAATGAACATCTAAATAGAATTAGCTCTTACAGCAATTGGACTAGAATGAAAAAATCAAATAACCCTCTTTCTGTCGCAGTCGGGTAAATAGGTAATACGTTAATATGGAAGGCATTTGCCCAAAAGTGGGACAGAGTAGACTAAAGAAAAAAAAAACTTTACGCGGTAATGTACAACCTTACAATATTTACACCTTTCACCTCTCTAACCTACACACTACTCTGTACCCTTACACGCGAGACATACACTGAAGCGCTTCGCAGAATGATAGGCAAATTTCGAAGCAGGTGCGCCAAGCAACCCAGTTGCTACGATGAGGTAATGAGGTGTACTCAAGAGCGCTAATGCATGACTACGGAAGTGTTGGCTTCAGAAGACGACGAACAAGATTATGTTGGTGCTGTTGAGCTTAAGTAATTTTGGTAAGGCTTACGTATATGTATACATATGCCTACTTTAATTTTGGAACGACTTAATCAAGGTAGGTAGGCTTAGTATTTGAAGAAACATGTCGAGTTAATAAAATATAGCAGGTTTTCATTAAAACAAATATTTTAAAAGAGTAAATTGAAATGTAAACCATTATGTTTATATGAAGCTTCCTCTTGAATTACTCTATCTATTGAGGAAAACCGCATTAAAATCCGTTTTTTCTTAATTCGAGTTGGGTAAGATCTTGACTCTAGTCTTGGTCAAAGGTGGCATAGCCAAAATTAAAATCCGTTTCGCAGTTTAAAAGATCTAATCGTGCAAAGAGACAGATGACGGAAAGCGACTTTATTTTATAATAGTCAAAGGACTATTTATGAAGATAAATGGATAAAATCCATTCAACATACAAACTTATCTCCCGACTCCCACCACGCTTCAGACGCAAAACGTTTCACAAAACTATAAGTACACGAGTAGACTCAAACTTCCCCTACCGAACATCGAACCCGATACACGCCGTCCACAAACTACACTATCAATTGAAAGCTATCCGCCCGTGATTTCTCCTTCCTACCTCTATTGTGTACCATCTGAAATTACTACCATAATCACTTAAAATCATACCATTGAAATATTAACCTTAAACTGTTACTACTAAAGTTGATTCTCAATTGGAGGTAGAACTCAGTTAGGTCGTTATGTGATTGTGTGCAGAAGCTTGCACTGTTCAATATTGCTTGGTTCGTTAGCGCATTGTTTTGATATTAATTGTATTGAATGAACGAATGAATGAGTGAGTGAACTATACCGTTGAAAATATCTTGTTCAAATTGGCGCTTCAAATCAGATAATGATTGAGTATTGGAATGTTGAGGGCACTTTTTGTTCAGTGAATTTGGTGTGATTTTAACTGCCTGTTTACATTGAGATATTATTATGTATGTCTTATATTAATAACTTGTTGTATGTGTGGCTTGATGCATTAGGGTAGGTATGTTTATTAAAATACAGTTAGTGTGTTTACCGCTGAGTCTGTTATAAATATTTAAACCTCATTGAGATGAACCACGTAGCTTTCTTTATATACTTAAATGACGTAAATCCATCATGTCTCAAAGTTCATGAGTATGACCTAAGGGATAATTCCCTTATGTTTAACAACGATCGCATTCTAATCTTAGTCTCAACTAGCTGATGCCCGCAGCTTCGCTCACGTGGACATAAGTGTAACTTAAGAAATTAAGTAGTCAATGCCATGTCGTCAAAATTCTCCAAGCAGGCATGGTGGCAAAGGTGACTGCTAAAAGTTACGATAGTGGGTTTTCTATAAGTAATCTTAGTCTCAATGTATCAAAAATACCTCATATCAATGACCGGTGATCAATGACAATCGCTGACAATAATCGCTGAAATGAGATTGCGACTAGATTTTGAACGATAAGTTAGGGTTAGTTAGGTATTTATGTGGCAGATGTGAGTGGCAACACCGGGAGGGGACGCCCTAGAAAGACCTACCCTGACCTTATTGGTGAGGTTCTTCAGAAAGGTCGGGTGTGTAGTACTCGTAACCGGCGTGCTTGTATGACCAGATGTATGAACGTGAACGAGGCGAAAGTAGTATGTAAGGATCGTAGCAGGTGGCGTTCTGTGGTTTCTGCCTACCCCCATGGGAAAAAGGCGTGAGTTTATGTATGTATGTGTAAGTTACGAGAATTACCGTTCTTATCAATCCATCCAATACTAACCTTACAATCCAATTAAGCCATATCCATAAACCCTATACAATAAACTATGCCAATAAGCCATGATTTCATAGTTCAATACACTGGCGTTCCTACTAAGTCATAGATATTATCATAAGTGTGGGTGCATAACTAGCACTGCAGTGTAATAATGCAGAGCATTAGCTATCGCTTTATAGCGCTGTTTATGTGTTTCTGTACAATGTATTACTTACATCGGTAGGTATGGTACACTGTGGTGGGGTTATTGTATGTAGAATGGAAGATTCGAGGTTTGATTTAGACTAGGTAACTTGTAATCTATGGTAGAGGATCTGTGGAAGTAATAAACCAACAATTATGTTGTCCCAAAGTTATTGGGTTTTCTATGAAATTCTCAGTAGCAGATCGGTGTTAGGTCTTGTGTCCGGATAATGGCAATAGGCTCACCTCCTATTTCATGGGACCTAAATATACCGGCGGACTGTGGGTGTACATTGGTACACCTCTGCCTAACCTTTCGGGGAATACAGGCTGCAGGATTATTGTAAATGTATGAAGTATGTATTAACAGAATTGTATTCTGTATTATTAGGCACAGATGTAACAATGTACACCCTCAGTTAGCGGTATGTTTTATGCTCCATATAATAGAGGGCGAGCCTATCGCAAACCGGGCACAAAACTACTGAGAATTTCATAGAACGCATAAACCTAAATAAAAAAAATTATAAATGATAGAAATGCTACCCTCGTCGGCCATTGTGTGAAGGAGCTAATGGGATTGTATGCAAATATTGTGCTAAGTGTGCTCTGGGAACTAGAATACTGTGTGCTGTAGACTGGTTAGCGAACGTGTTTAGTTGCCATAGAGTTAATAAAAGCATAGAGAGTTTAGTGAGCCTATCACCATCTCTTCTTCTTCTTTATCGTGTGGGCAGTAAGGTCTAAAACGACCCCACACACCCTAGTGTCAGAGTTTTTAAACCGCCTCAAGGGCCTCTGACATGGTTACCGATGTCAGTGATATCCAAGATAAACTTAAACCATCTCTTAAAACAGTATTATTCTATATTCTAGCTTCTACCCTGCGCCTTCGTCCGCGTCAAATTAGATAGGAATATCATGTCACGGATATCGTACTTTTTTTTTGGGATCAAATGTATCTTAAATATTATCCAGATCTGCTCAGCCGTTTAAGCGTGAATGAGTATTAAACATCATTTTGCATTTATTATAGAAAACTGAAATAGAAAGCTTGTCGATATAATGAAAAGAATAGGTGGGTGGGAGAAACTTAGAAAGTTCGTGCTTACGTCTTGAACTGAAGCAAAGTTTGTAAAGACGTATAAAGGCTTTGATTTTTAATGTATATTGTTCATATCGAAGAATATACGTACAAGTAGACCTGTCTGTTCCAGCCACCTCTGTCTGTTCAACGCTCTATGGTGTTGCAAACCTTAGTCACAATCCTACATACATGCAATTTCGCCCGTTTGATAGTAGGTTGAACAGAGTCCCAATTACAGCCAAAACTTGAACGGGCACCGCTGTTAGCAAAGGCTTTTGTGCCTAGCTGGAGACTGCAAAATTGTGCCTTCTAAAGAAAGCGATGTTGGCAGAATATGTAGCCAATTAAATGCTCACTAAAATATGATTAAAATGAATAATTATTAGCTTCATCCGCGTGGAAGTCAAGCCTACTATAAAACAACCTACTAGTTTCTATTAGTTACCTTTGTTAGTAACCTCTTATTATTAAGAGTTAAAATTGCTTATTTAGTAGTGAAGTACTAGTCTTCCCAGACCAAATAAGCAATTTTACCTCTCAATAATACTCCAAAAAATAGTAATTCATAGTTGTTGCATGAAAGAGTTTAAGCTTATCCCTTGGTTTCACTCAGATAAGAAAAACATAGGCACAAAACTGTTTGTCAAAATAACTCACTTCAAAGACCAGAAACGGTTACCTAACTACCAACAATTTTATTCAATTTCATATCGAAACAATTCAGTTTCAGCATATTTCGAGCGAGGTAACGCGACCCGTAGTACGCAACTAGTTTACCGTCCATTTGAATATTATTTCAGTGTTTGTGGGTAGGAAATAATTTAGGCTAAGCTGCGGTTGCCGGGTTGTTTATGAACGTTAATACTACTAACAAAATGTCAAGGACTTGGTAACTGCGACCTTATCTGTTATAATCAGTTTTTCTTTGTGGTGAATTTGTGGGTTGTATTTCGAGGTTTCTTATGTCGACTGTGTTATTTCCTTGGTGAGTTGATTCTTGATAACGTGGAGGGAAATATTATTAACCTTTTTGTTTTTAGGATAACTCAGTTTTTGGTTGACTGCAGTTACTATGAGGCATGTAAAGCTTTATGAATGGTTGACATAATACAAGTATATAGTGTCTTTAAGTAAGTTATAATTTATAAGCTTTTGTATAATTGGGTTTTCCGTTTGGAATATCAGATAGGACTTTGAAAGGTGGTGATGTGACACCCCCGTGTTTTGGTGCTGCGCTTGATCTTCACTCTTCTTGAGGATACGATTAGAGTTTTTAAGCTTTTAAAATTGAAACGATTTTGTCACGAGAACTGCTAACTCATGTTTTAAATTTTAAATGAATAAATAAAAGGCGTTTTTTGTCGACCCTTTAAGGCCGAAACTTGAAAGCGTCTGGCTAAACTTCTGACCCAAGACTGTCCGGTAACAATGAATACTAGCTTTTGCCCGTGAATTTATCTGTGTAGACTTCAGCATAACACAAAATATGAACCCAAAAAAGTATAGAACGGTAATATTTTCAAGTTAAACACCCAATGGTTCAAATAGACGCGTCTGAAGTTAAGTCTACTCATATCACAAAGCGAATCAGCACCACTCTCCTAGCTCGAGAAGTACAAGCACCACAATAGATCACTGCACAGCGCATAGATCGCGACTAACGATAAAACTGCAATTTGGGTGCGCACCTTTATCGTGGCATCCATTGTACAAGTGCATGTTACAGGGAATACAGCTGGTTTATGTGTATCTGTAAGCTGTTTATTTGTTGTGGAGGTAGCCATTATCTATTGTTAGAAAGGTAAATATGTTTGTAATGGATAAACTCAGAAACTAGTTAGCCGATTTTGAATATTCTTTCAATTTTGGGAAGCTACGTTATCACTGAGTAATTATTACGGCTAGGTATATTTTTCTAAAACAAAATATAGCCGTAATAATTTAAAATTCGCGTGGATAAATTCGCGGTCAAATTTAATTCTACTGCGCATCTTTCAGGGCATGAAAGTACTCATTTATACAAACATAAAGGTTAAATAAAGAAATAAATTATTAACACAATAGTTTCATTACATCTCCACTTCAGATGATATTCAAAACATTACTAATACCGTTATAAAATGGCTAAGTAGTAAACCGAAGCCATAAAAAAACGATTAACTGCAACCATAGATTCAAAAAGAATCAAAAAGTATTTATGTCATTCGCACAGATTAAATAAACTACGCAGTGACATCTGACATTCCAACATTTCCGTTCTTTTCCGAATCACAGAACTGCTGACCAGGGTTCCCCAGCTACATTCAAATGTCGTAAAATAAGTATTTTATTCGCCTGCCCATTGCCACCTGATTTCCATTGAAAACTTTTCGGTTCTGCGTAGTTTCTGAATTCTCTTTGACCGCTAAACGTGTGTATTGTTTGATAATAGCAGCTTTTGGGGCTTCGATTAGTTTATTGTTTGAATGGGAATGGAAAGGTGAAGAAGTGCGTGTATGCCGCCAGTATTTAGTTAAAAGGTTAACTACTAGTAATAGGTGAGTGTGTATCATTAGTTTATCTACCCGTCTGAGTAACAGTGGCTGTAAGAGATTTTTAAAAATTCTCGTTAATCCTTCTTTACACCGTTGTTCCGTTGCCTTATGGCCAGCATTTCCGTAACTTTATCTACAACGACGACGCCCAGTTCTGCCTATGTAGCTACTCAATACCAGCCTATTGGTGTTCCACTGTAAGGCAAAAGCTTCTTTTCATAGAAAGAAGGCACATGCAATGATCGTCTCACTTGCTCAAGGTTAATTGGTGATATCAGATTTACATTAATTATATAAGTCCAGTTTACCTCGCGAAATTTACCAATGCTCGTGTTGTTCAAGATGTTAATCTTGAACAGCACGAGCATCGGTAATAAAATAATATGAATTGAAAAAGTCACAGTGGTACTTGTGAATCGAACCCATCACGACACTTTTTTAACCAAATACTGCGCTACCCTACCAAACTCCATCCAATTATTCTCCGAATGTTTACCAGAAATACAGACAAATGACACTCTATTTTTTTTCGGAAATCGAAAATTCGTTATTCATTTATTTCATTCCATTCGGTTCCCTGTTAAAAATAAAAACAAAAGGACAATCCGCAACAGACCGCGTCTCATTAAAAGTTTTACACCAAAAACGAGCATGACGTACTCAATCGAACACATGCAGATTGTACAGTATTCGCATTAAAACAGTTTTGAATAATCCATTGGTGCGTCTCGACGCCTCCGTGGTAATTGGACAGTGCAGAGGCAGAAGGTTAATTCGATTTATTTCATTACAGCTTCTGCGATTTTTTTAAATTAAGAATCTTTTCGCTATCTCATCTCAGCGACGAAGTAAAAAAATTGTTGGAAATGAGGTATTTATGACAAATAAAATTGAGACTTAGATACGGGAATTGCCGCTCTTTCCATTGAAAGGCACAATAAAGTTTCTGACAGAAAACCAAATATTGCTGAAGTGTAAACACAATTGCTAGTTTTTATTATAAATCTCCTCTTTGTATCTTTGCAATATCCGCTGAGCTGAACTATCACTAGAAATGTGATGAACCTAATGTATGATACGATGTCCTATTCTATAGAAATCTCCCTTAGTGAAGTGGTTAAGTGAGCTATCATCGATTGCTAGGGCTTGACAACTCACCTCAAACTCACTTCATCTAAATTTACCAAGACAGATTTTTACAGAATAGCACTGTTGATACAATACTTTGATTAACTCTTACGACACATTCTCCTCACAAAAGGCTAAGACCTCTTCTTTTGCTCCGGTAACCACATGGCCCAAACCTTCTAAACCTACCTTTACCCATTCAGTGGTTATTGCGTCTGGGTTGCCCGACGATGGGCAATAACTCAACAGTAGAAACGCAATTAGCGGGCTAGGTGATAACACCTCCCCTATATATCACCTTCTGAATAAAACCTGTACTAGTTCGTAATTAATGAATGATTTATTTTGTGTGGACGTGAGGTTTTGTTGCATGTGGGTAGTCTGAAATGCTGCATTTGTATGGAGTCTTGTAATAATGCTATGGTTTTTTTTTTACCACATGTAGTTCCGACTTTTTTTTCTGAATAAATAGCACTAAGGCGGTTTGCCGATTTCAGACGTATTAATTATAAGTCCTGGTTTCTTCACGATGTTTTCCTGAACCAATGTCAGTGATGTCCAAGATGAATTAAAAATAAAGTACAAATGAAATAAAATACGTCACATCGGTACTTGAGTGTATTACATAATTTCGAAAAGTGTAACCTCGAATAACACCTCGAATAACAACGAATGCACGCTACCACGAAAAACTTGACAGTGTCCGGTGGTGAAACCGCAGCAAGTAATTAAAATGTATAAAAGTAAGTGTTAACCGACGTTCGCTGCTGACCGCATCTAACAAACTACTAAAAAGGGGGTTGAAAAAAATTTCAGTGTTAAAATTTTACCCATAAAAAGTAAGTATTATTTACTTTGAACCTTGAACATCAAATTCTGAACAGCGAAAGTAAGTGGGACTACATTATTCGAGAAGGTAACATGACACCTCCATTAGAGGCAACTTGTTATAGATGGCGCTTAAAACGCCACGGACGAGATAATGGCGCCGACTTTACTGGAGTGTTCGCGGGAAAAATTGGACAGGACAATGGGATCATGGGAAAATATATTTTTGAGGCCGAAAGGAAGAAAATACTAACAAGGAAGATTATGGTATAAAAATTTGGTGTGGATTTGAATATTTAATTTAGATAAGTAATATTCAAAATGAATCTGATTATATGTATTACGATTGCCAATAATTATGATGTTTTAATTTAATTGAAGCTTACTAGTTGAAAAAGTATTCTTTAGCTCAGTTTACATTTACAAAAGAAGAAGTAAAAAAAAAGAAGTTTAAAAAACTAAAACCCGACTACAAAAAATCCACGTTCTAAAAAGTATGAAACAAGAAAACATTCTCATCTGAAGGCCGTGGTCGTATGATTTGTCAATTTACGTTGGACGGTTTAGAAGTTATGAGGGAACAGATGAACATCCATACATACATACATACGGTCAACCTCATAATCCTCCTTTTCGCATCGCCGTAGTCGGGTAAAAAGTAAACACGAAGAATTCGGAAAAAAACACGAACCCTTAGTGGTTTTTTCCGACAACGCGCAACGCTGTGTCGGTTACATAACAGCAATACCCGCAAAAACAATATTTTAGACAAATCCATCCAATTTCATCTTCCAAATACCATTCTTTAACCCACATTCTGTCTGCTCACCGATCGGCCATTTATTCCCTTTTCACAAAATACCAAATCCCAAAATTCTGCGCAAATGGTAAACAGGCTGACCGAACCACATTTACATAACTCTCAATTACATTTGGATTTAAAATGGCGGCCACGTGCGTGAAATAGAAATAAAAAAAAATATTGGCGCGATGCGTGCGCGGAACGACCGCACAGGATATAAAGTTTTATGATTTTTGTGCATTCCTGTACCTAATGTAGTTAGCAGTATTGTGAAATGAACAGTGGCTATTGATGATGATACTTTTTGTAAGCTGCCGAAGTTTTTATGTTACTCTGTTTAGGGATAATGAAGATCAAAGTGCTTGGCAATGTTTAGATGATCGAACTTTATTTAAACTGCTTTGTAGGTACATAATATTATTGAGGAATTAAAACATTATAGCAATCTCTCAAAAGGGGTCTAAGAAGACACAGCACAAAAACCCGTTAACTACACGTACTGTCCAACTGCCGTAAGCTAAGTAACATTGAGCAAAAAATATTGCTGGGAAACGATTTTTTTTTCGTGGAAAGTCTCTGTTCATGGTACCATGCGATTCATTTCGTGAAGGCTGTATTTGAAGTTATTTAGAATATTTCGGACTTCTTAAAAATTGTACCTTTGACCTTCCATTATCTCTGGAACAAAAAGGTTGTCTGGTATGAGCCAGTGCAAAAAAAATTGTTTGAACATGAACTTTTAAATGAGTTAGTCTGTGTCTGTGTGTCTTATTATTACACCCGTTATAATGAAAAAAGCTTTAAATCAAATTCATCATAGTTACCATCAACAAAATAACACTGTCATCGAATTCACCCTTAATTTCACGATACGCGTTGACCAGTATTTACCAATGACCAGCTTGAATAGGCAGTAAATCAGGTTGGTAATACAATGGTTCGAAACGCCCAAATTTGTATGTAGCGTTGCCCCGCGTGGTACAGTGGCCACCTGAGGGCTGGTTAACTAAATTAGCATATTGATTGTTTACAGACGTGTTGGCGGTCGCCCCGACCTCGGAGACTAGCCTCAGGCAACAAATATGATCTACAGTGCTAAGACAATGTAGCTTTCAATAATTTGGGACTAGTGGGAGGAATTGTAGTTTATTGTTCGTAATTGCATCAATAATTTGGCTGTTTGCAAAAACAAACGTGTTTATGTGATTTAGTTTCGTAATTACAAATTTAAACCTTAATTATAACGTACAATGTTCAATTTTGATTAATTCGCGGAAAATTATGAATGCTTTATTCGAATCAAAATTACAGTTCAACTATTGAACCACATGAAACAAAGAAACATTATTTCAGTTCAGAACTATGTAATGAAATATCAGACTGGAAGAAATTAACTTCGAGATCTGAAATCCATAATTCAGCTACATTATCGTGAGTTTCCGAACGGCTGGCTACCGTGACCAATTTAGCAAGACCTTCAGCACACTCTTTATAAACGTTTTAACGATACAGTTTCAACTTCCATCGAGTTCAGGATAGAATGGTATTTTCTCTGAACTATCCAAAGTACATAGACCTCCAATGACCCTCAATAAATGCTTTAATGAGGGGAAATTTTGTTAGGTAAAAGGAAACGAGGGATCATATTATGTTGGGCACGTTTGGTCATGGCTGGGAATGACATGTCGAAAGAAATTAAGTGTAAGTGATGGGATGTCGAATATATCTATACTGCACATTGGATATGTTCTGTGGGGCATTAGTCCCGGTTCATCAGGTACATGCAGTAATGGTCGTAACGGTGGACATGACAGACACAGGTAATTAATAATTCTGTTGCATCATGTTGAATTGCTTTTGCGTTCGGAAATTGTGTGGATTATTTTCTACGGAATGGACATTTGGACAGTTGTGTGTGCATATTTGTGTATATTTGAGCGGTGCAACACAATATCATGTGTATTTGTGTGTATTACCTCAAGCAGAGGTATACCTATAGTAGAATTTTCTTTTTTTTTTGTGAGTAGGTCATCATGGATATATCTTCTTCTTTATCGTGTGGGCAGTAAGGTCTAACGACCCCACACACCCTAGTGTCAGAGTTTCTAAACCGCCTCAAGGGCCTCTGACATGGTTACCGATGTCAGTGATATCCAAGGTAAACTTAGAAAGTACATATATATATAACTTGGGAAAACGGAGGGTTTTATCGGGCTCTTATTGACTTCAATTGACCCATAGTAGAACTTTTCGTTAATATTTATAACCTATGTAATAATGGGCGAGCCTGTTACCATCAAAACCGAGTAAAGGCTTACAAAGTAAAAGTTACACAATCAGCAACAAAAGTCGATTAAAATTTTTCAATCCTAACTATTGAGCACAATATCAAGGGAAATACAAAATAGATGTAAAATAAATATAAACTCTTCGCTATCTGAAATGCTGAGTAGTGCATTGTGCTATTCCGTATCTTTTAAAATGATATGTAAAAATAACAGTATTAATCGACTTATGCCACTGACCGTGCGCAAAAACTTTTCAGTAAAAAAACCTAATGAAACGAACCACAGAAAGCCATTACAGTTCCATTTCTTCCTATGTCCTTCTGCGTACACATGACATTAAAATTCCATGTAGCAGAAGATAAATCTTCACGCCATTACCCGCCAGAGGGCGCTTATGGGACAGGTGTTGTTATTTTTAGCCGGAAATTGGAGGGCCACTTTAATTTTGGATACATTACTTTGATGCATGCATCCTATGGTGTGTGGATGGTGGTGTTCTCGAGGGAACCACGGATACTTTGTTTTAGTTATTTATGTTAGTCTATGAGGTATTATGTTATGGGTCTTTGTTACCTGAACTAAATTATATATTTTGGCTTTCGTTATTTTTTACTGAAAAAAAAAAAAACTGTCAAATATTCTTTTTAAATAATAATATGTATAAAGTTAGTGTACATATTATTATTTTATTTTCTTTACGTATCTCGGGACCCGGATCTTTGAAAGGCGTACGAGGAGCCGAAGCCACCTCGGAGACCGCAACAGACAATTATCCCTGTATGCACTAAGCAAGTGCACCCAAAGACAATCCCTGGCTGGCGCAGGACTATTGCAGAATATGGAAACAAATAATAGGACCATGGCTTAAATGGACTAGTTTCTTGGGACTTTGGAAGTATATTATTATATTTATTCAATTTAAAGACAAACAAATAATATGTTAAAATAATATTACGACAATAAAAACATTAAACAAAATAATAACAGCCTACCGGTATCTGGAACTGGGTCGAAGCTACCGGTGGTTAGGGCTCTTGTAATCTCCGAACAATACACGCCTTGTCCAAGAGCACCGCATTCTGAATAAAGCCCTATTATCATTATTATTTGTAAGTAGTCATTGTGTTTTTGCGTTTTGTCGTATTGCGCAGAAACGGTCAAGTTAGACATTGAATGAAAAATACTTAAACCTAACAATACTCTTTATAAAAAAATGGAGTAGCTTATTTGAATACCATAAATTACTGCTGAACAGACAATACTTTGTAGGTACGTTTCTCAAGTTTTCCCGCTTAATTTTCATTATAGTATAACTTCATTTGTGCATAACCATTATGTTTGTTTCAATTTTGTTCGAATCATTTTCATCAGCGAAAATTTTGATGCATGTTTGTGACTCAATCACGCTAGAACGGCTGAACGGATCTGGATGAAATTTAGCACAGCGATAGATAATAGTCTGGAATAGCACATAGATTACTTTTTACCTCGACAAAATGTACGGTTTCCTTAGTATGATAATCAACTTTGACGCGAAATAAGTCGCGGGCCGAAGGTAGCTTAAAACTGCAAAAAAAGCTTATACTCGTAATTCTCAATCAAATCATAATAACCACAAAACTAACATACTTACATAATTGTTAGTAGAATACGTATCCAGCTATTTATTATAATTTTACAACACCTTAAAAAACTAATAATGCCCACCCTTTATGGTTACATATCACATAAGAGGACCTAACCCGTTAAAAATGACGGTAGCTGTGTCCGGTGCGACAACAAAACGACATGTCACGCTCTCTACTTAACCCTCACTTGCTCTGTTTGTGTTTACGGCTGTGTCCGACACAGTGTTGTATGTATGTGCGAAGCCGGAGGTATGTGTGTTTATGTGTGTTTATTGGGCCTGTAGAACTTAACCCTTCATAGCTTGGCCAAACGTGTTTAAGAATTTTGTTTACGATTTTTTTTTTGTGTTTGTTTATTATTTATTTTTCGAAGTACTTAATTGTAATGATTATAAAAAAAAAATATGGTGATTAATTACTAATATTGTATATCTTAAGCGTAAATTTGAAATGTAAGTACCTATTTAATATTAACTTTTTAATATTTGCTGGATAATATACGAACATAATATAATATCCAGTTTTTAGATTAATTTAACTAAAATCCAGTCAAATTATCGTAATATTTACGTAAGTATTGCATAATGTTAGCAATTTATTGCGTCAATCATGCAAAAAGTTTTTTGACAGATACTAAACACCTAAGTATTTTTATATGAATAATATACTTACCTATTAAGTTTTAATATCACTTACTTGCTTAAAGAACAAACATTACATTACATACCTAACAGATAAGCATTAGTGTTACAAAAGAAAACACACATGCAAACTAAAATAGCTCTTATTTCCTTTAGAAAAAGCAAACTCACGTTTTTTCCTTCACTAGGTATCAGCTAAAAATAGAACAACAAACGGAGTCACAATAATGGTATTAGTATTACCGAAACAAGTTCTAATAATAAACGTTCTAAACAGACGTTGCGTAAAGTTCATTATCGCTTGTCGGCTGACGTAATAGACGCGTCGCGGCATGACGTCACCCGCATGCGCACTCGAGATATCAGTGGCGGCTAGTGAACGCTAATTTCGACACCTAACGACAAGAGCAGAGTGGCGCAGTGGAAGCGTGCTGGGCCCATAACCCAGAGGTCCGTGGATCGAAACCACGCTCTGCTAGAAATACTTTTTGCATTTTTTTGTTCAATTTTCCTTTTTAATATTATTTGTTCTTTTATTATTAGAAATTTTGCTGTATATTATAACTTTATTTTCATTATTTCTTTTTTGTACAATTTTCTTTGTTCGTTACCTAGAATGTACATGCTTTTGTACATGAATATGCAATAAGATATTATATTTTTAAAACACATAGTTTTAAATTTGGTTGATATTTTATTTAAAATCCAGCAACAGTATAGTTAATCTTGTACCAACACTGCAAGCCTCGTTAAACTAAAATATTAACACAGCACAGCCAATTAAAAGTTCATCACAGTATTTTAATCTGTCTATATTATAAAATGAAGCAAGTAAACTGCTAAATAGCGGCTGCTAATTGGCCTTACTACCTGTTAGTTAGCAAGTTTAAAATATTACCCGTTTAGGGGTAGGCAGGTAGATACCTATAGTACTGAAGGGTAGCTAAGAGCGAACGATTTGTTAAAAGTCGGTTGAAACGGACATTGTTACTTAAACATGATTATTTAACTGTTTTTTTTATGACTAGCTTTTGATCGCGATTTCGTCTGCGTGAATTTCTTAAGGATTTGTGCATGCTGTGGTCTTCCATGTATGTATAAGTGAAGGAGTACACCTACATAATACCTTTTGTTGAGTATTGTTTGAATGTCATGATTTGTGTATATTTTGTTAGAGATCATAAATAAATAAATGTGTAGCACTTAGTGATAACGTTGCTTCTTATTAGCGAAAGAATTTTTCAGTAGAGTTCCGGAATTGGCGAACAAACAAATTGTTTAGTTTTAAGATATTATTATTGATTTTACGTCAAATAAATTCAGTAATTATGCCAAATTACATTATGTACCAGCAATGTAAATTAACAACTCCTTCTTCTTCTTTGTTTATCGATCATACATTTATCATTATTTATACTTGGGCTTAGTAGATGACCACGTTTATTGCCGCGTCGAAGGCGCTAATTAGAACAACGAATGCTTAGAAATTGATTTTTCAAATCAATTTCTAAGCATTTGTATGTAATCTGTATTTGTTTTTTTGTTCACTGTGTCGGTTTATTCTGGCAAAATTTCTCCTAATCAGGGATAAAAAGTAGCAATAAAAAAAATAACGGTTCCATACAAAAGTGTAACACCAACACGTTCAAAATATTTGGAACACCTGATTTCTTTTTTCAAAAACCGATGACAAATATATATCAGGCGCATTTTAGTCAGCAACAGATATATTTATGTATTTAACCGAATCTTTAAGAAGGGGTAAAATTAGTGATTCAGTTGATCGTGCCGTATCCTAGCAACCAGTCGATACCGGGGCCCTAAGGACCGAAAACCTTTGTTGAAAATATTTTCCAAAATTGGGATATTATTAAAAACGAACCGCTATAAGATAAAGGAAGAAGTATCCACTTATTTCAATACTTAAGGGGTGAAGGAATTTGAGAAGAAAGTGGAGTAGGATAGGCGCTTTGGCAGTACACTTTCTTCAGTTTTATGAATTTATTTTTGTGTTCTATATTTATTTTTTGGAAGACTGTATTGTTAATATTCTTTTATTGTATTGGGGAAACTTAATTGGATTGATCATCACCAAATATAGAAATCATTAAATAATTGATTTACTAGCAATGATTTACACAAACATAAAATCATAGTACAGTAAGACGAGTTTGAGAGGTGTCGTTAGATTCGTATTAACTGTGAGAGTGACACTGGGTATATCAAAATAAAAAAATAAAAAATAAAAAACGGTAATTTAACGGTAAGTGCAATCGGGTACAACGACTTTCTTGTTTTAGGGATTTTTCATAAATACTCAGAAAAGCAATCGGGTTTTTTAGTTTTTTAAATTACCGTTTTTTTTTATTTTGATATACCTAGTGTCACTCTCACAGTTAATACGAATCTAACGACACCTCTCAAACTAAAATCCATCGAGCTATTCAGGCTGCAGAGCGATCCAAACATTTGAATTTGGCGCCAAAAATCCGCCATTTTGTTTTTTTTATTTTGATATACCCAGTGTCACTCACACAGTAAATACGAATCTAACGACACCTCTCAAGCTAAAATCCATCAAGGCGTTCAGGCTGCAGAGCGTGCCAAACAATTATACATACATACATACATACTCTCGAAAAACATAACCCTCCTTCTGGCGCAGTCGGGTAACTATTAAACTATTACTTAAAAATCTAGGTAGACCTTATAACAGCGCTTCGAACAACGTTTCACGTTAATTTCCACCACCACCATCATCATCATCATACCATCACGCCTGTATTCCCCGAAGGGTTAGGCAGAGGTGTATCAATGTACACCCACAGTTCGCCGGTATAAACCAATAAAATTAATAAATAATCCGGGGTTGCCGGTTATTTCCACCACGAGCCGTATAATACAAAATACCAATTTACCTCATAACCACTAATAGCTGAAATACGTAATGGCTATGTCACTTTGTTTTCCGGTATTTTTCTAACTGGCAAAGCTAGCCAAAGCTCCATGCAACTGGTTTGGTGGCTAGCCAAGCGCTGTTGATAAAAACCAACAGTTTTACACTTCCGATGATCTTTATTCTAAAGTTGTTAAGGTTGAATGTTGTATGGTTCTTGTCAAGGTTAAGTTTGTGAGCCGCTTATGTATGGTGCTGTAAATATGGAAGGAAGCGACGTTATTAATTAAATTAATGGATCGTGTATGAGTGGTGGGCGGTATCCTGTTTACGTTTTTGGATAGGCGTAATGTTAAATTCATAGTCTAAACTAATATTGTAAAGAGATTTGTATTTGTGTTTGTAATTGATTAACTTAAAAACTACTTAACCGATGAAATAAAACATATTTGTAAAGCTCCATTGTATCGAGTAATATAGGCTATATTTTATTGCAAAAAAACAGGCATCGTAAGAGTTACTAAAAATGGTTTATTTTTTGTTTCAGGTACAAAATGGATTATATTCATTGTCATCCACAACAGTTTTTAAGGTTTGAATAAAAATGGCGAAATTGACTTTGTTTTTGTAAATTACGTTTTGATTAACGTAATTTTTATATAAACCTACTCATTTTAACAGTTTTAACTAAAGCCTAGTATACACCATCATATCATCACGCCTGTATTCCCCGAAGGGTTAGGCAGGTTGTGCGAATGTACACCCCACCGAGTAGAGAAAGAAGGTACGCCCACAGTTCGGCGGTTTGTTTGGGTCCTATGTAATAGGGTGCGAGCCTATTTCCACTAACCGGGCAAATATCCAAACTCCGAGCTGCTACTGAGAATTTCATAGCAAAACCCAATAACACTGCTCGACCTGGGAATCTAACCCAAGACCTCTAGCGTAGCAATCCCGCTTAGAACCACTAATGGCATTAGGCTCGCCCCCTACTACATGGGACCTAAAAACATACCGGCGAATTGTGGGTATACATTGGCACACCTCTGCCTAACCCTTGGGCGAATACAGGCGTGATGGTATGCGATGTGATATTTTCATTCTCCTTGTCTGAGGTACTGTTAAAATATTTCTCTAATACGGTCTATTGCAATGCGCTACACTCCGCCTAAAAACCGGTATGCGTAGGCGCATACGAACGTTCATTCATAGTTTACTCTCTCACACACCTCCAAACTAATCCCAACCTTATTTCTTAACTTTACAGCACAAATCACCTTGTATTTGATTAGAGGTTAACGTCTTATTTTCATTTAGTCACGTATTTTATTTACGGTCTTGTGTTGATGAGTTTAGGGTTTAAATTCGTTTGTGCTTGTTTAGAGGTTAATATGCCAACGTGCTTATTGGATAATAGTGTTGTAGGCGCTAGACACTTGCATTATTGCATGAGTCAGTGGGATAGTAATGTAAAAATTGCGCAGCCGTGAACTTGTGTGGGAACTTTTTGGTGATATACGTAATGATGGTGGAAAGATTAGGATTTATGAGTAGGTTTACCTGCTTTGCTCCGCAACTTCGTCTGCGTGACTTTTCTTACGGATCTCTATTTTATTTTTCTGAATAAAATACATCCTATAGCACTAAAGAATGACGTAGGTTCCTATTACTGAAAGAATTGTCAGAATCATGTCATTAGTTCAGCAGATCAGCGCGCATAAAAAAAAAAAACAAATTATTTAGCTTTATAATTTGGGTATTAGTAGGTTAATAAATAGCAGAAGAATACGACTCACGTCGCTGTTAGGATTTATACGAGGTAAGTACGTTTTTATTATGTTCAGAATAAAATGATTGTATGCAGGCACTTACCGGAATTCCACAAAATAAACATACAATGTTCTACTTAGTAATACTGTGGTTTCATACATTGATGCGAAGTTCTAAGCTCTCAAAATTCCAGAAATAATAACTCATCTGCTTTGCCTTTTCACAAAACTATGTTGGGGTCGGCTTCCAGTCTAACCAGATGCAGCCAAATACCAGTGTTTTATATGCAGCGACTGCCTATCTGACCTCCACAACCCAGTAACTGGGTAACACGAACCCCTTGGTTAGACTGGTTGTCAGACTTCTTGGCTTCTGACGTAACGACTGACAAAGATCTACGAATGACAGCCGGGACCAACGGCTTTACGTGCTTTCCGGGACACGGGGGTGTCACACCACCAACTTCCAAACTCCGGGCTGCTACTGAGAAATTCATTATGGAAAAACTCAATAACACTTTTGGCCCGATCTGGGAATCGAACACGGGACCCCACGCTCCAGAAATAATAACCTACTCTAATCATCATCATCATCATCTTCCTGCCCTTATCCCAAGTTACTTGGGGTCGGCAAGTAACTAATAAAAATAAATAGTAACGTTTGAACTTAGAATTAACTTTTAAGAACCACCAAATTATTATAGTACCTAGATGAAGTTCAACATTGTAGAACTTACAATTTACAAAATTCTCTAATAGAAGTAAACTAACCCCAACATTTGACCAAACACTGGCCCCAACACTGGCCCCAACATTGGCCCACCATCACCATTAACAAACCCTTCAGTTTCTATTCATCTCAACCCTTTCGCCTCGCTAATGAATTTGGTACCAAATCTGCCGTGATTGGTACCGAACACTATTAGTGTATGATGTGCTAAGGTTCATATTATGCTCGACCGTCTATTAGGGTCTTGAAATATTGAGCAGTTGTATTACAGAAGTTAAGTTTAAAACTAAGAAGATTATGCTTTCTTAAATCGTTACAAATAATCCACAAAGTAGTACCAAATATTGTGGCACTATTTTATAATTGTCCCGTTGGTCTCGTGGTCGCAAGCGCGGCTGTTGGGGTCCTGGGTTCGATTTCTAAGTTGGGCGAAAAGTGTTATTACCTTTTTCCAATACGAATTCCTCAGTAGCAGCCTGGAATCTGGAAGTTGGTGGTGTGACACCCCCATGTCTTGTAACGCACGTAAATCCGTTGGTCCTGAGCCTGATCTCTGCCCGATGCACCTATATTTGCGCACATACTTGTGCACTAAAATATCACCTGCGTACTTGGCTAGTCTCCATTGAGATTAGAAACCGTGATCGAAATCGGTCCGGAATATTATTTAGTGAGTACCTAGTAAGTATTACCTCACTTGGAAGAATTGGTAATCTCTAGTGTATTATGAAAATAATCTTTTTACTAGTTTATGAAATAACGTGCCAATGACGCCCGTCTTTTGGGCACTTTACCGGTTGACGGCGATGCGGAGGAATATTTTGATATTTTATAGATTTAGTTTATTTTTTTATTATTATAACAATGTGACCTGATAAAGACTAGGACTTTGTCATGTTTTAAACTTGAAACTTTAAACTTAATTTTAATTTAAAAAAAACTAAAACATGTAGATTTTAATATAACACCAAAAGTCCATTCAAAACTAACCTACTGTGCTCCGCAAAGTACCAGGCGCTCATGATTAATGCAGAGCCAATCTGTCACATCTGAGCGTATCGCCCCAAAGGTTTTCTGCCTGATTTGTGAATCGTTGTGAATCGCTATTTGATGTTTATCGAATGTATTCAGATGATTTTGAGTACCGTGTTAATATTCTGTGAAATGGGCTGTCGTCGTGTTGTAGAAGGAATATTATATAGGGTGGATTTTAATTTGTTGGCGATTTTTAGGGTATGAAAGTAATCATGAGTGTGAACAACTTTTGTGTAGTCTGTTTTTGTAGGAAACATAATAATATGTATTTTTTTAGGGTTAGTTTAATAAAGTATTGTTTTATCCATAAAATTGAAGATTTCTTAAGCTATTAATTTTCGTATTTTATTAACCAGCTTTTTTCAGCTTTCTGGGAAAAAGGCTTTAGTTTATGTATGTATGTACGTATACAACCAGCTTTTTGGTGTTAGTAACGGTTAGTACCTAAGTTATTTCTTGTAAGAAATCTCGAATCTCTCTTAGATAAAGTTGTAGTTAATTACTGTACCTACCTACCTATCTAAACATTTTTTTTTTTAAAAGAGTATGTATGGGGTTTCTTGCCCGTTCTTCTCCATACGAAACTACCTTTTGGAATGGGCAACTAGATTCATTAGTTTTAATTTTTTTTGACGTTCAAAAGTGCCTTTTAATGGCCTAATTGAAATAAATGATTTGATTTGATTTGATTTGATGCATTAAACACAAAAAAAAGTTAAAACTTTTTTTTTTATTTACAGTAAATAAAATAGTGCTCAATTAAAACCATAATTACCAAGCACCACAACATCAACCCTTAACCCTACCAATTCAGTATTCAATTTGCAAAATGCAAATTCCTTAAACCGGCAATATGCATAATAACGGACAATGTATCAACTTTTAGCATAAACCGTGCATTGTAAACGTAACATGACTTTGTAGGTCCGCAGCACTCATATAGGCGTAGCTACAGACGTAGCGCGTAGCTACGGTTCGTAGCCGGCTGGTGCTATAGCAACCACACAGGCTCAGTTCGCGACGCGGCCTCCTACCGCGTAGACGCCTGTCGCGTGCTACGAGAATTAGCCCCACTCTCGAGTCGGAATGCAATTTTTTTCGCAAGTGTTTTCCCCCTTTTTCTGAAAATTCAAAGGTGGATTTTAATTAATGGTGTCGTGTTTCGGCTCAGGTGTGATTCTTGTGTGGTGTTAGCCGTGAATTTGTTGAGTGTCAACGCTTTTTTCGAAGGAATTTTCGTGTGTTTACGCGTAGTGTAATTATGTTAGTGTAACTGTGAGATGTGAGTATGTACGGCTTGTAGGGTCTGCTATGAAACACGTCGTTTCGGGTTTATGCAAAAAATATGTTTAGGAGAAAAATTCTTATTGTTTTTGCGGACTCTGCGTGTTTTTGTGGAATGATCCTTTGTAGTAATGTTGCCTGTGAAAGCTGCAATTAAATTTACTAATAATATGTCCCTGACATAAGTCTGTAGTTGAAATTATTAATTATTATACTGTTTCGTTGAATTGAAAATATTTAAATATTTCAAAACAATAGTAGGACACCGCTTTTGTTTTGTTTTATTAGCCCTTCTGATAGTAAAGTAGAAGATGGTAAAAGCAATAGTATTTAATGACTTGAAAGGCTCAATATGCTCAATATATTTGAAGTCAGAGGAACAATGAATATTTAAAAAAAAAAAAATGAATTGACCAGGAACACTACTAGGTGGCAATTCTACTAACTATTAGAAACGATAGCAATCTTAGTCTCAATCTGTCAAAAATACA
This sequence comes from Caradrina clavipalpis, assembly GCA_932526535.1. Taxonomy (NCBI): domain Eukaryota; kingdom Metazoa; phylum Arthropoda; class Insecta; order Lepidoptera; family Noctuidae; genus Caradrina; species Caradrina clavipalpis. Next base: position 4,213,940 of record OW052099.1, on the reverse strand, counting down.
CCTAATTTGCGTACATTTGTGCCAAGTTTCGTACGTCGATTGTCGCGGAGATGAGATTATGATTACATTTTGAACGTTTTAAATTACGATGTGATTTTAGATATATTCAAATATGGAACGGAATTCCTATGAAATGATTTAGTAAGATCTTATTAGACGGTAGTGAAAGAGGCCCTTATCTAGTTATGACAATTGACTGATGTTTTTTTTATTATTGTAATATGAACCAAATAATCAGATAAATGAGGAGCATTATCTAATATTACGATTTTGTAGTTCATTTACCTAAATAAGGTAAATGAACTACAAAATATGACTTTAGATGAAAAGATTTTGCGTGAAACAGGGGTCAAAAACACTCTTATTTTTAAACCACTTAAAAATTGATTTCATAAATAAAGTTTGACCTTCAATATCCTCCTAACCAGAAGATTCCCAGGTATGGTCCGGCACAAAACAAATGATCGCAATAATGGGAACAATTTCGGCTTCGTTAAGTGTCATTTAACATCCGTTGTTTATTACAAGTCCAGGTTTCCTTACGATGTTTTCCTTCTATAGACAGATTATAAATTACAATAAGATGAAACAAACAGCACTCTTCAGATTTAACTTTCTTCACACAAATCTACTTCCCACAAATATAATATGACCATACCTTAAACATAAAGGTAAGGGTCAGCTCAAATAGAATAGCAAAGGGTTTGAGTAATTTTAATAAATTAATTAATAATGAACTGTGTGACAATATTAAGAGAATTTAAAATTGCGTGTGAGTTATAATTCCGCGCGAGATTTATTATCTTGCACAGTAATTCCGTAATTTTCAAATTTCTTTCTTACTGTATTTTAGTTGATCCTATTTCTACTACCTACAAAAAAAAAATATAAATTAAAAAGTTTGCGAATAGATGGATAGTTGGATGGATGTTTGTTACTCATTCTCGCTTAAAGGGCTGATCGAAATTTGCTGAAATATTGTACATATATAGATATTGGTCTAACCGATCTAGCCCTTAGGATATTTTAGAATTAAAGCAATTTTTTTTTAAGACGTTTCCCCCTCTCTGATTTTTTTCTGTATTGTGGGTGCGTTACAAACATATAAGCTCACATACAGAAACAGCTACGTTTTAAAGTCTTCGCAAATTAAACCGGTTGCAAAAGATATTTAACAATAAATTCATGAAAACTGATCAAGTATATTGGTAGTCTATCTGCGTTGACATTAAAGGGGGATACATAACGGCTGCTTTTGACACGACACGGCCTCGGCAGTACAATGGACGTACCTGTGTGTTCATAGGTTCATCGTGTCACTTGCATGAATGTGACACGGTTATAATTGATTGCCCTTTTGTTTTATGTCAATTTTGTGTGATCGATTATTTCATAGAACTTGTATTTCAATGTATATACAGCGTGTTATCATTAAGTATTGTTATTGTACTCATTTATTCATAACTAGCTTTTGCCCGCGACTTCGTCCGCGTGGCTTAATAGTTCGCGTTCCCGGGGGATTTCCGGAATGAAAACTTTCTTATGTCCTTTCTCGGGTCCCAGACTATATCTGTACCAAATTTCATTGAAATCGGTTCAGTGGTTTAGGCGTGAAGAAGACACAGACAGACAGACAGAGTTACTTTCGCATTTATAATATTAGTACGGATCTATTCATATAGGAAACATTTTTAAATAATACATGTATACATATATAAAAATACTAGCTTCTACCCGCGATTCGTCCGCGTCAAATTTATTATATTATCCTACGGAAACCGTACAATTTTCCGGGATAAAAAGTATCGTATGTGTTATTCCACGCTACAATCTATCTCAGTGCCAAATTTCATCGAAATCCGTTCAGCTGAAATTTTATCCATCCATCCATCGTCACAAACTTCCGCATTTATAATATGAAGTAGGATAGTACTCAGGGAAAACCTAGCTTTCTATTAGGGAAACAATTTTCAGAATCGGACTGATAGTTCCTAAGATTAACAAAAAATAAAACTAACTCTTCAGGCAAATAATATACGAGTAGAAATAAGACTGAAATCACCAATTCACCGTGAGCGAGGGTGGTGCTCGTGCCTTCTCTGTATAAGAAGAAGCCTTTGCTCTGCAGTGGCATAATAATAGGCTAGTATTATATTATGTTTGTAGCCATTAAAAGATTTCAATGTACGCTACAAATATTTATGTTGGCCCATTTCCATGATTATGTTTACTGTTAAGAAAAAAATGACGGATAGTCTATATCGTTGATTAAGTGGAGTTGTTTGCTTTTAATCTTCTGTATAGCAGAACACGTTCAGTGCTTTTAAAAGTACATTAAAACAACGGGTATAAAAAGAACTTTTAGTTACAAAAATATTGAATATTGTGTAGTGTGGTATAATCTGTTAATGTGTTTGTATCAAATAAAAAAATAAAATAAAAAGAATACTCTTAGATTATTCTCACTAATGTCATAAATAGATATAGCCCGCAGTTTAACTAGCAATCTGTTACGTCTTTGGTGTCGTAGCGTATTGTTAAAAAGCCTAGCCCTATACCAATCATCATAAATCTGGCTAGCATAATACAAAAATATTTTTTACAATCCGACTAGTAAGTAGTTGCAAAGATTATTACATTTAAAAGTGCCTTTTTTTTGTGCCATTGGATGGCAAACAAGCCCACGGCCCACCTGATGTTAGGTGGTCACCGCTACCTTGTAGACGCCTGCAATACCAGAGGCATTGCAAATCGAAAGACAAAGTTGAAATGTCACATGTGCCTGTAATTACACGTCTAAAGAAATAAACAAAAAATCTCTTTACCGTTATTATATTAGTATAGATTATCACCCGTCAACTTGTAAACAACTACACATATCAACGTAATAGGTACGTACTGTATATGACAAACACCTCAGAACATTACTACACTAATTATTATGATAATTAACACTGATCGGATGATTGGAACCAGTGATTTGGTCATGAGTGCCTTTGTATTACAATGTTAGGACGCAATTACCGTCGTGTTTGGCGATAATTAATTAATATTATAATTATGTATGTAATGGGGGTAAGATTAGGTCGTTTTATGCGGGGTGGAAGGGAGATATCGTAGCGAAAACTTTGACTATGGATTCAGATCATGATTTTAGACCGCCGAACGTTAGCAAATATCAGCTATTCCATACATTCCTACCGTATAGGTGTTGCAGTTTTGTAATAGAAATGCCTGATTAGCACATATTCATATTTAACTAGCTTTTGCCCGCGACTTCGTCCGCGTGGATTAATAGTTCCCGTTCCCGGGGGATTTCCGGGATGAAAAGTATCCTATGTCCTTTCTCGGGTCCCAGACTATATGTACCAAATATATATATACCAAATTTCATTGAAATCGGTTCAGTGGTTTAGGCGTGAAGAAGAGACAGACAGACAGACAGACAGAGTTACTTTCGCATTTATAATATTAGTAAGGATTTGAAGGCTTTATTCATATAAATAGGTGATAATAATTATGTTTGTCTTAAACCAAAGTTCTATAGGATAGTCGTATTTACAATTTGAACATAGACTAGAACTAAATACTTTTATGTTTGCTCACTCATGCTAGCCCTGTTGAAGAATAAACATGGTGGTTTGACATATCCCTACATAGTATAAAACAAAGTCGCTTCCCGCCGCCCGTCTGTCCCTCTGGACGCTTAGATCTTTTAATCTACGCAACTTATTTTAATACCGTTTTCATCAATAGATAGAGTAATTCCAGAGGAAGATTTATATTTATAAAGCATCACGCTACGACTAAGGGGAGCGACGAAAGACGTAATTGAACGCGCGTATACAGCTAGTATCCTTTACCAAAAGCTGAAAATCAGTCATGCCTTTAGTTCTACAAATAAATACATCTTTTTTTTTTTGGGACAAGCCCGCCACACTGTTCCCAAACCACTGCAACTCCTGTAAGCCAGAATCAACAGTGGCGACCACAAGAAAAGCGCCAAGACAATGAAGCTCGACGAGTCCCAGAGAAACGATTCAACTGTCTTGGATCCCGCAACGAAATTAATCAGAAAAGATTAGCGGAGGAGTAAGAAAAATATAATTTCCACTTCCCTCCAAACAAGCAGGAGACAGAACAGAATTAGGCCAATAGGCACAAAGGGATTATTTACAACTGGGAGAAGCCCAGATTGCCAAGCACCACGGATTGCAATTATAAATAAATACATCATGTTGATTGTTATTACAGCAATCTACTTCTTAACCAATAAAGGCTAAAACTCCCAGCTTGCTTATATCGTATATACAGGCTATAGCCCGGATATAACCAGAAACAGGGTGGTGCGTTAGCTAACGAGCGCTCAACCGGCTACCTAAGGCCCCGTTCCCACTATGCCGGACCGGCAGATTTGCCGAAAACCGGATGCCGGACAGAGTGTTCACATTACACCGGATACCGGAAGAAATTCACAGTTGAATTTGGATGCTAACTGCTGCTAACTTTAAGTTTTTGTCTTTATAGACGTCTTCGGTCTTATCCCACAGAACAGGTCTCTCTTGGACACGCGTAATTAAAATTTCTGCTTGAATATCCATGCTAAACGTCTACTTTTACCAGAAAATGCTAGCCGAATGACGTGTGTGGAACACGGGCGGGGCGAGGGGAGCACGAGCGGGGCGAGCGGGGGACAGATACCGGACAAACTCGTTCACATTACTCCGGGTCCGGTCGTTTTACCGGAAATTCCTAGTGACAAAACGCTCGGTAAAAATGCCGGGCTCGGCAAAAATACCGGATCCGGGATAATGTGAACAGCTTCATATAAATTGTACAGCCACTAGCCCTTCCGGCAGATTTACCGGCGCGGCAAATCTACCGGTCCGGCATAGTGGGAACGGGGCCTAAGCGTACCGGACCGTGCGCCATGCCGTATTGCTTGCGGCATATTGCTCCAAATTGAGGTTATGGCGGGCTTTTAGGAGCTAGAAAGTTCTAGGAATTTCTGAAGCAGATGTTTTATATGAATGGGCGCGGTAAAATTAGGTTAAAACTTGAAAAGGAATTTGTATATTGAGCATTGTTTTGTTACCGTTTAATAGCTTTATATGTAGTAATGGCCCAGTGGTTAAGGCGCCCGCCTCTCATGCACAAGGTTGTGGGTTCGCAACCGGGCACGGGCAAGTACCAATGTGACTTTTTCTAATTCATATGTACTTTCTAAGTTTATCTTGGACATCACTGACATCGGTCACCATGTCAGAGGCCCTTGTGGCGGTTTAGAAACTCTGACACTAGGGTGTGTGGGGTCGTTAGACCTTGCTGCCCACATGATAAAGAAGAAGAATAGCTTTATACCTAGCGTTTTTACCCGCGTTCGGTTACGTCTTTGGTTGCTGCTCCGCTCCTGTTGGTCGTAGCGTTATTGATGTTCTATACGTATAAACCTTCCTCTTGAATCACTCTATCTCTTGATGAAAACCGCATTACAATTCGTTGTATAGTGTAAAAGATCTTAGTATACAGACTTAGTTTTTTATACTATGTAGAGATTTTAAGCCTTTTTTGTCTAACTGCAGGGCAAAGGCTTCCTTTTCTCCTTTCCAATCCTCTATATCCTGAACTAGTGTGTAAACATCAAGCTTATCCCGCCATCTTTGCCTAAACCTGCAACTACTATTTGTTTTTTAGAAACATAATTAATTTTTACGAGACCTGGGACCGGGTTTTTTTTATGGGACCTAAATATACCGGCGAACTGTGGGTGTACATTGGTACACCTCTGCCTAACCCTTCGGGGAATACAGGCGTGATGGTATTTTTTTATAATTAATTTTTCACGCAAATGAAATAAAATAAGACATTCAAGCGAACGAAATCGCGGGCATAAACTAGTATTAAAATAAATCTCGTAATTAAATCCTTCTCAATTTCTGCTCTTTCCTAAGGGGTACAAAATAAAACCATATATTTAAAGGGCCCTTAAATAGACAAACGCCTACATTTAGGCACGTTTTCATTAAATGTTCTTTATTTAGTACAATGTTTCTACTTTTTGCAGCGGTCTAGACTGGCTAGGTCGTTAGGTTCGAGAGTAATTAATCAGTTGCCTGCTTTCACAATGTTCGTATTGTTTTTTATGGGCCGTGACGTCATTTTTATTGGAAAGCTGAACTATGGTCCTTTTATTAAGAGACCAACTATGAAATGTGAAAAATAAACAGCTGTTTAATCAATTTTTATTGTGTTCTACATTGTGTATTTTTGGAGGGGACAACAATTCTTTTTATATTTCAGAGTTGGTCCAATTATGTGTCTTATATTCATGAGTACTTTAAAATAATGGAGAATGAAGTAAAATGGAAGTTAACCATTTTCCACCTTTGGATTCTAAGTAATAAGGTTGATAGTTGTACAAAGCAAAATGCTCAGGCTTTAAGATAACGTAACTTTGCAACTAATATTAATTGTGGTGTTAAGATACTAGATACAATGCTATTTCGCCCTGACCCCTATATTGAATAACATTTTGTCGCCTGTATGTGATTACTAACACTAGGTGTAAGGTAATTTATGCATTAATGTTCTCTATATTAGGTGCATATTATACTGACAGTTTTATTCCGAATTTGGAAACAATTATACAATAAACATTGATCCAAGTAAACTAGACTATCCGTTTGTATACTTACTATAGGTACTATCTTGTGTATCTACAAATATTGTAAAGCAGACCTATTTGTTTGTTTTTCCTTGAACTCGGTAATCTCCGGAACTCCTGGTCTGATTCTGACAACTATTTCGCTAATAGAGAGCTACGCTATCTCTGAGTAATATGAGATAAATGTATATTTTGATTAAAAAAAATTGGGATCTAAAACAATTTGAATAAAATATTTAGTACCTCTAAAGCTACGCGAAAAAGAAGAATCAAGTTATATTGATATCACAATTAAAATATTATCTTTTCCGAAGAAAGTTAAAAATGTTTTCTCTTCTTTAATTCTCGGTTGTTACTGAAAATCGTATTCAGAATTAACTTTGTAGCTGTAAAACTGTCAGAGAAATAAAATAATATGAATTAATTAATTCCCTTCGTTTTATGCTCGCAAAAGATACGAAAAGCAAAATATTTTTTGTAAATCTTTCAACATTTCTTTGAAGGACGTTGTTTACTTTTGATTTGAATGTCTTATCAAGGACTCTTCATGAAAAGGGCAAGGGGCATGATAATAACAAGGGAATGTTACAGTTTAATAATTCGTGTGCCTTCCCCGAGGCTACTACTGGCATTTACGAAGTTTTACTTTTAATAATATCAGCTCTTTTATGAACAACTAGCTGTGCCCCGCGGTTTCACCCGCGTTACGTTAGGATTTTGGTTACTTATTTCCGTTCCCGTGGCTCATAGTGCGATGTTATGTAGCCTATAATCTGTTATTCTGAGGTACAGGCTACGGAATGTCACGCAGAGTAATTATTTTGCTGCGAAGTTATTTTAAAACTGTGATATCTCCTAAGATATTCATTGAAATTAAATGATGTAAAGGGCAATTTTGTTCAAAATTAAACACTTGTGATGAATAAGGTATTTATGTTAATAAGGATTAATACTATGTTCATAAAAATACCTTCGCAAATAATGCATTATTTTAAAACAAATTTTCTAGCTATAAAAATGGCTATACTGAGTCAACCTTTAAAGTTAGGCATGTACTACCGCGGACTTTTTTTTAGAATATTTTGAGAGGAACAATTCTCTCATACATTATTTTTGCGTACCTTTAACCGTTTACGCAGCGCACGCAACAAAAGCCCTCAAAAAGAATATTTTTTCCCCGTTTTTGCCACATTTTTCATTGATGCTCCGCTCCAATTGGTCGTAGCGTGATGATATATAGCCTATAGCACTCACGAATAATGTAGCTTTCTACCAGTGAAACAATTTTTAAAATTGGTCCATTACTTCCGGAGATTACCCCTACATACAAACTTACAAATTTACAAACTTACAAACTTACAAACAAATGTTACCTCTTTATAATATTAGTATAGACTAGCTTTTGCACGCGACGACGTATACGAGAATTGTATTTTATTAAAAACTAGCTTCTGTCCCCGACTTCATCAGGGTCAAATTTGATATATTATCACGCGGGAACCGTTAATTTTACTTCACACTACACTACAATCTATCTCTGTGAGAAATTTCTTCCAGATCCGTTCAACCGTTTAAGCGTGAAAGAGTAACAAACATCCGTCCATCCTCACAAAGTTTCGCATTTATAATATTAGTAGGAAATAGAATACTACGAAGTAGGATAATGCCAGCCTATTATTGCCCAACTGCTGGACATACGCCTCTCCTCTTACAGAGAATACCACCGTATATTCATCACCACACTTGCTCAAATTGATTAGCGTATTCAAACAAAATTTACCACGGAGCCCTATATTTTTTGTGATCAAATATAGCCTAAGGTATAACGTAGCTTCACATTAGCGAAAAAAAATCAGAATCGAACTTTTGAAGATTAACATGTTCAAACGAACTGTTCAGCTTTATAATACATGTTTAGATAAGTAAAATATTTTCCTAGTCGTATTTTATCTATAAAGCTTCTTTGAGATATCTACTACCTACGTAAATTATCTTCTGACGTCATTAGGGTAGAAGGGTGGTTCTGTCTGCCATCTTACAACACCCACCGTCTCGTAAATCTTGAAAAACTTGCTTTTAATCTTATATACCATCACGCCTGTATTCCCCGAAGGGTTAGGCAGAGGCAGAGGTGTACCAATGTACACCCACAGTTCGCCGGCATATTTGGGTCCCAAGTAATAGGGGGCGAGCCTATTGCCATTAACCGGGCACAAATCCAAACTCCGAGCTGCTACTGAGAATTTCATAGAAAAACCCAATAACACTTTGCTCGACCTGGGAATCGACCCCGGGACCCCTTGCACAGCAGTCGCACTTGCGACCACGAGACCAACGGGGCAACGGGGCTTTTAATCTTATCGATAGTTTATCAATCTGTTTATTATATGTAACGGACTCCTAATGGCAATCGCTTTCATTTGCTTTAACTTGGGTATTATGGAACCTACAGTATATTGGATGTTGTTGAATTAAATAATAATAAAGATATCACTATTATTGTACCACTGCATGGCAAAGGCCTCTTCTCATAAAGAGAAGGCACGAGCACTGATCACCACACTTAGTAAAGGCGGATTAGCGATTTCAAACATATATTTATTCCCTAACCTCACGTTTCCTCACGATGTTTTTCTGTGCCGATAACAATGATACCATTAGAAAGTACATACGAATAGAAAAAGTCATACCTACTGGTATTTCTCCGGTATCGAACTTACAACCTCATGCATGAGAAACGGTACCTTAATCACTGCGCTATCACGAGACCCATCTTTGAATTGACCTTATCTAATTATTTTAAATTAGATTATTAGACAATTTATACAACTTACAAAATTCCATCAAATCTTTCCTCAAACCTAATTGAATTCAAGGTAATTGCATCAAAGTTGTAAACAACATACAAAAACAAATCAATCACAAAACAAAATCACGTCTGGCAACACAAAATAACAAACAAATAATACTCTATTTAATCACTTTCACTAATTTAATTACACGCACATTTACCAAATTAAATGTCACACGGAACTACGGAACCATAGTGTAGAGGCCCGCCCGCCATCTTTGTTCTTATTTCTTTGTAATACCGACATTTTGCGTTTGACGATGCCGATGTCAGAAATGGCGACCGCTATTGTGTTAAGTCTTTTGTTTCAGTCGATCTGAAAATGAGGGACTGTCAAATTGAAATGTTCGGGATTTTGTAGGCAGAGGAGTAATCTGTGGAGAATTAAGGGACTTTGTTTAATTTTAATCAAGTTATAGTTTAGTTTAAATCGCTATATTTTTTTTGGAGTTCATTAAATTTTCATATAATAATATCATCATGCTCGTATTTGTCAAGGGTAGGAATAGAGCTAATAAACTAAACGAAAGTTTTGTCAATTACAAATGTTAACCAAAAATGTATAATGTGACAAATTTTCAAGAAGTTGAAAACTAGCTTTTCCCCGCGATTTCGTCCGCGTAATAGTCGATTATCCTGGACGCAGATGAAGTCACGGAATTAAAAGTAGTCTATGTCCTTTCTTGGGGTTCAAAATTACCCCGAACCAAATTTCTTCAAAATCGGTTCAGTGGTTTAGTCGTGAAAGCGGCGTAACAAACAGACAGGCAGAGTTTCTTTCGCAATTAAAACATTAGTATGGACATTTTTATAAAAAAAAACTAAAATAATCAGACTACTTTTGTTTTTGTTAGCAACCAAAACTTTTTGTCTCTATTTTATTTAGTAACTTATTTAGGTACTGAGAAAGTTCACGACACATTAAACATACCAAACCTAACCTTTATGAATAGGTTACAATAAGATCTACAAAACAAATTCAGTGAAAACATTATTCAATTCCACTTGGTTTTCATTGCTATAACGATGTTTCTCTTTCATTCCATTTAGTTGTACATACTAATTAAGTACATACATTTCTTAGTCTGTAGCAGAATAATGATAATTGAAGTTGGTTTTCTTCTTGAGTGATTTGATTTCTTTGAAAGACTTTGAACTGAAATATACAGGTTGAGTTTTAATTCGGTAGCGATCTTTCAGTGGGTGAAAGTATTCATGAATTTGAACTACTTTTATTATGGGACCAGCTGCGAAATGTGGAATGAAATCTGCTGTTTCATTATTGATAGTGTTGTAGTGCATTTTTATAGGAAATAGGTACTTGAGTTTTTTTTTCATAAAAAAAAGTATACTACCAGTATATGACCACCGGACTTACCAGTAGAAGAAGATGGTATTAAAAGTAGTCTACAGTAAAGAATAATAAAATGATACATACACAAAACAAAACAATATTGGGGTGTTTTGGTATGTGACTAGTTACAAAAAATTAACGACGGCGACGTTACGAGTTAGGAAAATTAAAATAATTTTCCTAAAGTTATTGAGTTTAAAACGTACTGAGACTGACAGACAAACATACGGTCGGTGCTGTTATAATATTTAAAGAAAACAAATTCATATTCCCGTGTTTTTGACGATCCAACACCAAAATAACTTTCAAGACAATCCCTGGACGCGATATCCCACCTGAAACATAACATAGTTAATTTACTGAAGACTAAATATAGACAGTAGTGTTACTTCTATAACTAGATTGTATTATTTCGTAAGTAGCAGGTACGGGACTCGCAACAAACTTCTTATTACATTAATTGCTGGCTGTAGGTACCCTTCGCTTGCAGTTTGAAGCTCTATTTATTGTTATGGAGTAAGAGCCTAGCACCGCGAGACCTACGTCATGTTACATTAAATTACATACATACCATGACGCCTGTATTCCCCAAAGGGTTAGGCAGAGGAGTACCAATATGCGCTCACAGTTCGCCGGTATGTTTAGGTCCCATGTAATAGGAGAGCCTATTGCCATTAACTGGTACTGGTAATTTCATAGAAAAACCCAATAACACTGCTTGACCTGGGAATCGACACCAAGATATCTATCAGTTTCTAAAATACTAGTTGTTCTCCGCGACTACCTTTGCGTTGTGGTCATAAAACATTGAGAACTAAAGCGTGGCTTATTTTACCCGCGTTAAGTTACGTCTTTGGTTACTGCTCCGGTTCCGTGAGTCGTAGCGTAATGTTAGCCTATGACATTTACAAATAACGTGGCTTTCTATGAGTAAAAGAATTTTCAAAATCGTTTCTGTAAATCCAAAGATTACCCCCTACAACCTCACAAAGTCACAAGCTTTACCTCTTAATAATATTAGATAGATAACCATTCCTAATTATCTCATAACAATTTTCCTCCTAATATAATATACAGATAATATCACACGAGAACATCACACTAATCAATGAATAATGCTAATAAGTTGCAACGGAAACGGCGACATAATATCCTGTGTCTGTTGAGACTGTTAAACAGATCGTAGGGGCACTATGTGAGAAAGCCAGAAGATTCATTTGAATTGTGCAAAAGAATATTACGGTATTTGCAGTCTTTATACATTGTAGATAGTTTGTTAGGATTAGTGTTATAGTTAGTATGAATAATAATAATAGCACGAGCAAAGTTCATTCCGCTTAAGGCGGATTGGCAATTTTATACTTACCTTATTCATTACAAGCTTTGTCCGCGTCAAAGTTAATACAGTAACCTACGGGAACCGTACATTTTCTGGGATAAAAAGTAGCATGATGTGCTACAACACACTGTAGTCTATGTATGTGCTAAATTTCATCCACATCCGTTCAGCCGTTTAAGCGTGAAAGAGTAACAAACATCCATCCATCCACACAAACTTTCGCTTTTAAGGTAAATTCCAGGATTCCTCACGGAACATATAAATTACATACAGAATTCATCATACAGCAAATCTTTTTCAAGTATTGAACTGAGTTGACCTTCTCCCTTACCTTGCTCGCGGTCGTTGCATCGCAATTGTCCAGCAATTTATTAGCAATCGTGTAACGTAGTGCACGTGGAAGATGTATTATAAATTAGTTTTATAATAGGTGGTTAGTCTCAAATGGAAGAGTATTTAGGTAAGATTTGGATTGATTGGTTGTTTGTATGTGGGTGAGGTTTCTTTGAAGGCTGTATCTGTAATTATAAGATTGATAAATGTCAATGTAAATAGTATGAATTGTTATCTTAGTTATTAATATCTAATTATTATAAATTATTTTTCTGTAAATAATAAATAAGACACTTTTCTTTTTGATTATTAACATAATGATAATTTATTTAGTACCTTTTTTAAATTTATTTTTAGGATATCGTTGGGGAAATTTTCATTACGCTCTACCTAGGGAATACGGAGGGTTATCTCGATCATAGTGCTCTGTAACTTTACTCCATAAAATATATGGCCAGATATCCAGAATGTCTTCACTTAACACTTACTGAAGTTTTCATTTTATGAGTTATTAGATTACTTACCTTTTTCCTGTATTTTGAGTCCTATTTCGAGTTTTTTTTTTTAACTACGGAACCTATTTTAAAACGCTCTCAATCGTCATCATATGGCGCATCCTAAAGCACCATAAATAAAACATGATTACTTAATACTACCTATCAGACGTTTTAATACTCTTACAGAATGCCAATCGAAAGCGCGTTCGATGCCCGACCGTGACGACCTCGACAGCAAAGTGTCAAGCTTCCATAGGAAGCTACACAATTTAACTTTAAGCGGTATTTTTTTTATTTATATATATACTTGTAATGGCACATGTTGCTTTAGAATTTGTTTTATATTCGAATTCTTGAATTTAGTAATAGATTTTTTTTATGGCACGTTTGACTGCTGTACCATTGGCTACCGTGCTGCGTTTCGTGGGTTAAATCCCCAGTCGGATTAAATAGTTGTAAGGGTTATAATAGTTGTACTGGGCCTGATTGTTTGTGTAGGTATGAAAATATATATTATGTTTGTAAACACATCTACGATACTGGGGTAATAAGTTGAGGGGCAATATTTTTATTTAAATTCAAAAGCAGGGGTTTCTCGTACTGAGTATATATGAAAATATCTACCAGAAATTGTTTATCGGAACCTAAAGGAGATAGGTAGTGAAACAAGCTATTAAACTTTTATTTTAAACGTCTCATTTGTACTACATTGCGGACTCACAATACAATGCCTGAGTAAACTATGATTTATATCACTCGCTTAGCTTTCAATAGACCATAAACCTTAAACAGTTTAGTACCGTGGGTGTTGATGAATGGGTCGTACTGCCTATGAATGGACCACGCCAACGGTTGCCTAACAGCCGGTTGCAATAACTGCTTAACATAATGCGTGGTAAGCTTGAAGCCTTGTCCTAGTAGCTTTTATTAGGTTAACGCTTATTTGCGTTATGTGTTTTTACATAGTTTGCACATGATTGCTTGTATCAAAGTCAAAGTCAAATCATTTATTTCAATTAGACCATTAAAAGGCACTTTTGAACGTCAAATAATTAAAAACTAATGAATCTAGTTGCCCATTCCAAAAGGTAGTTTCGTATGGAGAAGAACGGGCAAGAAACTCCATATCTTTTACATACATACATAAACTCACGCTTTTTTCCAATGGGGGTAGGCAGAAACCACAGAACGCCACCTGTTACGATCCTTACATACTCCTTGTTACATATTTCTTTTAAGGGTATTACATCGCTCAAGTCCTAAAAACACCTTATGTTTAAAGAAATTTGTTGAGGAATCCTTCCGTACGTTTTCCACATAAAAAATATATGTTATACTTGAAGTCATTCTCAACAGTTCGCATTGATTAGAATTGTAATAAACTTGCCCAAATTTCGGAAAAAAATATTTTAAACAGGTCATTTTTCAATCTGAATTGCAAATTGTTGGTGAAACGGCTGAATAGTTCGACATGAATTTTATACCTAAAAATATCTAATGACATATCAAACAATTCGCATTGTTTACTTTTTCTTGTTTCTGTTAAGATTTTGTAATAATAACTAAAAACTTGAAATTTCATCAATTCCCCCCACGAGGCACCCCCGCTATGCCTGAGACGCCAAACTTCAGTGCCTTGATGGCTCTTGTCAAGGGTGGACTATACGCATGTTATTTTTTCCAAAAAAAAAACCAAAAGTTCACTTTTTGAATAATTTATGAATGAAGCAATATTGTAAATAGTACAAATGTAAATATTTCGTAAAATAAGAATTGAAATTAAGTTCGTAAATAAATAAAAACAAATTTGTAATTTCGTTTAGTTTTTGTATCTATCATAGAGTAAGCCCGACTACTATGCCTATGTATAAAAACAAATGCTTGACCGAGCTCTCCAAAATTATTGGAAAATACCACGGATATCTATGGTACATACCTACTCTTTTAGTAGATACATTATTTCTTTGGTGTTTATGTTTGTTAGAACATAGATTTAGATGTTTTTTTTTTAATTTTTTGCTTACCAAACTTTCCGAATGTATCATGTATGAGCACAACTATTTCCGTTACTGAGATCCGATAAGCACTTACTTGGTCATCACTAGGCATGGAAATGATTGCTATTTTTTATTCTTTTTCTTTATATGAAATGATTATTTTTAATCATATGATTTCACAGGCAATGATTTTTATTCGCAGTGTTATAATGTAGCAACGAGCGCCACGAACAGGTTGCGACCTGCTATCTAATGAAATCACAATGAATTATGACAAGGAAATCTAAACCTTACATCTTTAAGTTTAAAGTTCATATTTAAAATGCCCAGTGTCGTCCGTCATCACATCTCTCGTCCTTATCTAACACGCACATGAACAAATCATTCCTTTCTTCTTACTCGCTCGGTCGCTTTGGCAGACAGCAGCGCGCCGCTCACGAACTTCGCTCGAATGAATAAATGAAATCGTAATGATTCGTGATTTCATTGACTGTGAAAAATAGCAGTATAAGTGAAGTCAAATAGCGGGTTTGATGAATGTTTTTTTTTCATATGAAATTTCACCTGCTATTTATGAAATGTTCCATGCCTAGTCATCACCTTTAGAATGTACCACATAGTAGCACCCGTGCTTAGTTAGATAAATATTGAAAGCTAGGTCATCCTAACTATTTTCGTTTCCGACAACCGATAAGTGAATATTTTATTTACACGGTTACTTTTACATCATTCGGGAGCCGAAACACAGGAACTCCAGTAAAGTAATAGTTACTATTGGCGTTATTTTTTTTAACACGTCTCAAAGAATTTGAAAATTTGTGACATTTTTGTCAAAAGTCAAAGTCAGAGTCAAAATCAAAGTTTTTGTCATTCAAGATGTTGGTGCGTTTCTGCCTGATCGATGAATGGATTTTTCAAAGGCTACCGTTCGCATTTGTATAGTCGATAAGGTTTACACACAAATATGCATAAACTGCAAAGAAGCGTTTACTTCGAGTTCTCATTATTTCACAAATTAAACAATCATCATCACGCCTGTATTCCCCGAAGGGTTAGGCAGAGGTGTACCAATGTACACCCACAGTTCGGCGGTACTTTAGGTCCCATGTAAAAGGGGGCGAGCCTATTGCCATTTATCGGGCACAAATCCAAACTCCGGGCTGCTACTGAGAATTTCGTAGAAAATCCCAATAACACTTTTTTCTCAACCTAGGAGTCGAACCCAGGACCTCTAGAGTAGCAGTCGTGCTTAGGACCAATAGGCTAACGAGGCAGTTCAAATTAAATTTTAATGTTATTTATTGAAAATAATATAGCCAATAGTTTTTGTTACTATGACAGAGTTTATGGCTTTTGGTTCCAGAACGATGTAAAAGTGTATAACAAAATAAATATAAATTACGATGTACCAAATAATACATAATATAAGAACAAAATGTATTAAATCTCTCAGAGAGCGAATAAAATAGGCAAAAACAATGACAACTCTGCGACACATCTGTGTTCTTGCTTAATGTTAAGTTCCTTTTATCGTAGCATAGTGAATATCGGTAGATGGCGCTAAATTTAAAAAATAATAGAACAGATGTCAAATCCTCAAGGACATCGGCCGATGTAATAACCTTAATACAATATTATTATTTATTAATAATATGTACCATATATTGTGAACTTAATGAATGAGAAAAGATAAAAAAGCAATATTAAAAAGAGAAATTAGTAGGATAGATAAAACTTTTTTTTTTTTATTTGAGATGGGTAAGCCCTTGACTCTAGTCTTGTTCAAAGGTGACATAGACAAAGTCTACTATGGAGTGACTTACCCAGAACTCTTAAAGAAATAAAATATCCTTCATATTCTGTTGCTTAATTTAATAAAATTATTACACATTTAGATAGATGAACTTAAGACAGTTTAATGGAACCACATCATAGATATTGAAGTATAATATTCTGCATAATATGTACCTTCTTGTAAAATAGATAATTTATTTTTCAAACATAAAACTTAATTAATAGTAATTTAATTACAAACAATGTACTGTTATAAAAAAAGAAAGCTCATAGGGCATCAAAAATCCGCGTCCCATTTACAGCGATGCGGATGAGTTGAACTATGTTGTGTGTGTAGAAGGTACTTGTAGAATTAAATAGCTATTTATAATCACAATATGAAATCTACCCATAATAAGATCTAGATGTAAACAAACCAATCTGGGATGACATAAATTATGCAAATTGATTTGAGCTCTATTATCATAGACCATAGTAGAAGTTAGCTTGAACATCAGGTGTTTGCCTAGGATAATTGTGTTTGCTCTATCTCACCGTAGTTCGAAGCTTGAGGGGGATGGATAATACCTACTTAGGTATAAAAAATATTAAGAATATTGTATAGAAGAATATGTGTGCTAGAAGATAGAATAAAACTGTGTAATATGTTAAACTAGCTCCTGCCCGCGACTTCGTGCGCGTCAAATCTAAATATATATAACTCAAAGGTGACTGACTGACTGACTGACACAGTGATCTATCAACGCACAACCCAAACCACTGGACGGATCGGGCTGAAATTTGGCATGCAGGTAGATGTTATGACGTAGGTATCCGCTATGAAAGGATTTTGATAAATTCCATCCCTAAGGGGATAAAATAGGGGATGAAAGATATACCTCTTAACGCGAGCGAAGCCGCGGGCAAAAGCTAGTTTTATATATTATCCCACGGTGCCCTTCATTTTTCCGAGATAAAAATTATCTTATGTGTTATTCCACACTATAATCTATCTCAGTGCCAAATTTCATCCAGATCTGTTCAGCCGTTTAAGCGTGAAAGAGTAATAAACATCCTACCATCTATCCTCACAAACTTTCTCATTTATAATATTAGTAGGTTAATATTGCCGATAGTGACTTTTGTAAAGATTTTAATATTGTATTGTGTTTTTCTCTTAGACATTTATAGAATTAAATTATGATTCGCGACTCTAATATTCAAATATTTGAGCCTTTATTAAAGTCTGCGTACACTAACGTGTTGATTTTCTCAAGGATTTTTAAAATATGAAACTGTTTAATTATGCAATCTTTTTTTATTTTTATTTAAAGTTTCGTGAACACAGGCTAAAGTTATATCAGCTAATTTCGATTTTACCAGTTTTTCTAGGGTTATTTTCAAGCAACATTAGACAGTGTCTGTAGTTAGTTAAAAATCAATTTAGCTTGTCGTGTACGGTCCATCGTAAGTAGATTAATTTTAAGTGCTTCTATTGACGCAGAGACGGTCCTGTATTATTTACTTTAATAGCTTCTATACAGGGATGAACTGCTATTGACGTTTTTTTACAATACAAGTTTTATACAATAGTAGCTGTTCCATATATTTTTACGAAAAATTTCAACCCTAATCTAAGGTTGCGCTTCGATGATTTTCACCTCTCACTTTGCAGGGTTACGGTGAGATCCTTAAAATTAGATATGTTCGCATTGATATTGAAGGAAAAAAAGAGATTCTCTTCGAGTTTTCATTCCTAGTAGCATAGACATAGATATTATCAGCAAAACTGACGTTTTAAAACTACCTTGTTAGCCTAGTAGTCTAAAGCGCGATTACTACGCTAGGGGGTTCGATCCCTAGGTCGAGCAAAAAGTGTTATTGGGCTTTTTCTATGAAATTCTTAGTGCTCGGTTAATGGCAATAGGCTCGCCCCTATTACATGGGACCTAAACTTACTGGCGAACTGTAGGTGTACATTTATACAGACGTGATGATAGATTCATGATATTAAACATTATTTTTAAACGGATATACAAAACTTGAAATAGGTACCAATATCTTGTTCCAACCTACCTGGTTTTCTACTCACCCCATTACAGAAACTAATTTACAAAACACACACGGTACCAGGGCGGCATGCTCGTACAGAAGTACTTAGTTATATAATGTTCTATACTTCTGTAGAGTTAGTTCAGTGCGAGTCCCGCCGGGCTGCAATCTAGTGCCAAGTGTCAATGACCTCGCACTATTGCTGTTTATATTGAAACCATTGCCGTGGAATGTGTCGATTATTATAGTAAGGGTATTTGGAAAATTCTATGTGAATATTTTTCGTGAATTTTGTCGGGAGTTAATAAAAGATTAGGTTGTTTTCTTGAATGGCTGAATTTAATTTGGTTATAACATACAAATGTAGGTACACTAATTGTATTTTCTATTTGTAGCTATTTGAAAGATTAAGATGCCATTTTTATGATTGTACTTAGACGTCCCCCTAAGTGAACATGGTCTGCGGGTTGTTCGAAAGAGATACCGCGCCCCCGGAACGCAAAGGGCACATGAAGGAACATAGACGGGTTTTAGTCAGTAAAAGTCTGACACTCCCTCCCGCCCCGCCCAGGGCGGGGGAAGTTATTTGATGATTTCCCGTCTATAAAAAAAAAAAAAAAAAAGTGAACATGGTGACATTTAAAACCGGTGGTTATTCAATATAAATACCATCAAAGTTCTTATTTTGTTCAATTATTTTTTTAAATGTATTAGACTAGCAATTCTCCACGGTTTCACCACGTTAAATAACGTTTTTTACAACTGCTCTACTCCTGTTTCCTTTGGCGTGATGTTATACAGCCTGTACCCTTTCTTGATAAACGGGTTATATAACACACAAATCTGACCAGTACTTCCTGAAGTTAGCGAGTTCAAGCAAACAAAAAAAAAACTTCTCAGCTTTATTATATTAGTATGTATAGATTTACCCAAATTACTCAGAACAACTTCGACAATCCCTCTTAAAGTCATCCTCTGACCTCCTTACAGCCCCTCACCAATTCCACTCAAGAGACAAACCTGCACTAAGTACTTAGCACTTAGGTAGTACCACGTCCCGCCCACATGCCTGCCGAATTCCGGCCCAGTATCGGGTAACGAGAGACGTGACACTTTTAACTATTGTCTAACAGTTCCTGCTTGTACTACAATGTCGTATGAAGTACACGAGTACTGAATGGAGGTCACATTGAAGGACTTTTGTGGTCAAGTCAACAAAAGTAAAAATATAACGTCACATTAGCACGGCGGTGATGCGAATAAATAATATGTTTTGCCGCTACTAAAACTCTTAAAAAGCTAAGGAAGTTTTGTCTTTAGAAATGTACGCTGAAGGCTAGCTAGATGATGATCTTCATTGGAAGTTAACGCTCTCATCTATACAGGCGTATTTATTAGCTAACCCACACGATTTTGTCACTAAATAACAAACAAAACTTTATATTATGAGTAGAGTACCTACAGACAAAAGCGAAAGTTCACTCATTTACTCACTGACTAAATCTTAAAAATAACTAAACTGATATAACCGATATATATTTTAAGGGCAGTTTTTGCGACATAACCGTCTTAGCGAGTCTTTAACTTCTATGCGGAAAAGGCGCGGTCATTAGCCAAAAAACAAAATACAAATACGAGTACATATTTTCTTGCCTTTACAGAAACATACTTTCAAAGCAGTCCGGCGCGACCACGGCTGCGGCTGCAGGGCCGCGGCTGCCGTGCCGCTACTGCCGTGATCGGAATGTTACCTTAAAATCGTCGACACAGTCTCTTTAAGACATTTTTAAACACGTCCCAAATTGCTGCAATACAATGCCAACGTAATAAACTAAAACGAATACATTTACGATTAATACGAAACAATTTATTTGTCCCGATGAAAAAGTATAATACTTAGAAAACTGCAAATGTCTGCAATGTTATCGTGGCGAAAAATCTACAAGAAAGTACCAACTTTACAGCATTTATTATTTTAATAAACCAAGCCTTTTTCTTCGTTGCAAACTGACCCCTATTACAAGGAGATAAATCTTCCACCATATCTCAAGCTAAGCTGTCTGCCTCATTAGGTTAACAGCTTATTTTCTCTGGTAATTAGCTCGGCTTCAGCTTACTTAATTAGTTGCGTGTGGTAGGTACATTGGTGAAATATGCTGCTGAAAACTTAAGACAATTTAAGTTGCATAATATCTCATAAAGATAAAGACCACAGGAAAACGTTGGATGCAAGCCGCTTTCAACCGGTCTTTTAGGAAATCTATGGGGGAGGCCTATGTCCAATTTAGGACATCCTGCGGCTGATATGATGATAACATACAAACTCTGAAGTTAGTAAATCTATACATACAATAATAGCAGCCCAGTAATGTCCCACTGCAGGGAAAGGCCTCTTCTCATACAAAGAAGACACGAGCATTGATCGCTATGCTTGCTCAAGGCGGATCGGCGATTTCAGACTTTTCTTCATTATAAGTTCAGGTTTCCTCACGATGTTTCCTTCACCGATGTCAGCGATGTCCAAGATAAACCTAATAAATACATATGTATTAAAAAGTTACATTAGTAATTGCCTGGTATCGAACCCGTAACCTCTTGCATGTGAGGCGCCATCACAATATTCCTCCACCCAGGACCTCCACAACCCAGTTACTGGGCAACACAATACCTCTTGATAAAACTGGTTGTCAGACTTCCTGGCTTCTGACTATCCGTAACGACTGTCAAAGATCTACGATTCACACAAATACTCTTAATTAATATTTTAGGGTTGATCCCATAATAAAAGTTGTTCATATGCGTTAGTACATTCTCCGCCTGAAATATGACCGGCGAATTAAAAGACAGTCAGTCTGTATGTGTGAAGATAATGGTGCTAACCCATCAATCTTCGCCTAGTATGAGCAATCGTGTTTATTTAACACAATGGCGATTTGAAATTTAATTAAAAGCTCTCCCATACTTGTTTGTTAATTTGACAGCAATTTGATTTAGGCTTTTGTTGAAAAGTAATTGTTAGCATACAAAGCACTAGCAATAATCGCGTATTTCAAGTGGTTGGTGGCGTTAGTGGAAGATATCCAAAACACAACCTCAAATTAGAAATCTCTTCAATATCATAAACTAGCTTCTGTCCGCGACTTCGTCCGCCCGGAAGCCAAGTACACAATACATAAAGTTTCTTTTTTGTAATTGGACCAATACTCCTGAAGATTACCACTTACAAAACAAAAAAATAAGTTTATAAACTAAAACAAAGAAAAATCACGATCTAAAAAGTATACAACATAAAACATTCTCGTCTAAAATTGTTATTGTTAGTGATGTTCAGGTCCGGTCAAAATCATAACCCTCCTTTTTGCTTCGCCGTCGTCGGTAAAAAATACAAACAAACTTCACCTCTACACACTATAAGTATTGATACATAAATACCCTTACCATAAACCTAAACAGTTCAAAATATTTACCAATCATTAGAACCCCTTTAGCTTTATCTCGAAGCTCGTAATTAAAACCTGCACCCCTGCGGCTAATTTTTGTTTAATTTCAATGCGAAAGGGGGAGCTGTAAAGAGCTAAACGTATGCGTAGTCACACATTTCCCCCACTCCCAATAGTGGGCTACTATCTCTGTTGACACAGTATACCCGTGAAGGGGGATAGAACGTTTGATTCTCATTTGTTTGAGTTGGCAGGTTTGTAATCAAGTAGTCCTTGTGGTTTGATTTGGTCCCTCTGAATTTTATTTCTATGAAGTATGTATTTACAAATATAATAAAGTAAATATAGGTAGTCGATTATCATGAGTTTAAACATAACTGTTAAATATTGCACATTTGCACCGTAGATCATCAGTTACTTAATACATTTAGCGGTAAATGTGTTTACAAATCGCTACACCCCTGTCACATTATTTGAAGTCAATAGAGACAGAGTCAGGATTTTAATATTTCTATTATAATGTTTGCATAAATCAGAATGTATATTTCTGTATTTCAATTCAAGCCCATTGATTTCATTTCTGTAGTGGTTTTAATTTATTTATATAAGCTTTATGCTACAAAAAGTACAAACGCGGATTAAATGCATTAGGCTCTTCACCAGTCTTAAAGTGGTAAGACCTATGTGTATTTATTACTTATAATGTACGCTTATTTCATTCAACTGCAGACGCTAATGTCAGGCACAGAAACATTACGTAAACAATTAAAATATTCTTACAGAAAAACAGTCTTCCTAACCTATTCTAGTCATTAAACCAGTGCAATTTACTAAAATTAAGCCAAATATTCCAAAAAAGTGATACCAAACATAAGTGCGTACGTACATACAAGTGACGAATTTACAAGCAAAAAAAAAGAAAGTGGACACGAATTTTACTCAATAAAGTGGCGGTGTACATAAGTGGTCACATGTGTTGGTGTGTTGTTGAGTGTCGGGGCGCGGCTCATCTATGACGAACAACAACAACGGTGTGAACGGCAGCGCGGGCGGCGAGCCTGCCGCCTTCGACATGGATTCGCTTGAGGAAATGCTTCGTAAGGTAAGGAAACTGTGCAGACTGGCGGAGGATTTTAAATTTATCAATGTCACCGTAAAATTGTAAAAACCGTTAGATTATAAACTATCTCGCGAGTTTGTAAACTGTCGAAAGATTGTGAACCTCAACGTACTGCTTACAATTTAACGTATTATTATTCGGTAGATTGTAATCTATCGAAGTGAAACCGCCAAATTACAATCTTAAAATTGTCAAATTGTCAACTGTCCAAAGGCTGTCCCTGATTGGTCGGCTTTATAGTAGACCGTTCTGTGTCCATAGAGTTAGGAATGACACACAGGTATCAGTCAAATAAAATCCACATCTACACTATAATCTAATATACAAAAAAATAAAGCACCTGCCTTCTTACTTATGACCTGACATGGTCTTGTTATGTCATTTTCAGAAGTACTAAACAGGTACCGTCATTCCTTCAGTGCATTTCAACAAACTTTCTGACTATCACAATAATCATGAAATCCAAATCAACAAAACAAAACATGCAAAAAACACTCCAATGACGTACTCCTAACGTCGAATTTAATTTAAACCAGTTTATTTACACGTTTATTAATTAGCGACACGCCAGCTTAAGGTGTTTGCGTTCTCGTTAAATCTAACCTTGACTTATTTACCTAGGTCTTAGCTTAAGTCGATAGAGCACGGCAGGTAACCTACCTAATAACCTCTGCTCTTTATATGTTGCTAAAACTAGGTGCGAATTTTGAGACAATGGAGTTTGTTTTTAAAGATTTTACAAATTCTGAAGAAAGGGGAAATTAAGATTTTTGTTTAATTAAAATCTAAACAGTATCCAATTTGGTTTAGTAGTTAACATTTTACCTATCCCAATATTCTTTCTTTATCGTGTGGGCAGTAAGATCTAACGACCCCACACACCCTATTGTCAGAGTTTCTAAACCGCCTCAAGGGCCTCTGACATAGTTACCGGTGTCAGTGATGTCCAAGATAAACTTAGAAAGTACATATGAATTAGAAAAAATCACAGTGGTACTTGCCCGTGCCCGGTTGCGAACCCACAACCTAGTGCATGACAGGCGGGCGATCCCAATGGCAAGTATCGTCATGTACCACAATACTGGTCTCCAAGATACTGGCACTGCCGAGTTTGGGGACCATTGTTTTTTACTACAAATGCGGACCTCTGTAAAAATGGTTAAAAACTTTACTTACCTACTTTACAAAATAAAAAAATAAAGTTGTAAGAATTAATTGCAACGGCAGTTAAATAATAAAAGAACAAAAACTCAACGAAAACCAACCGGCCAGTAATCTACAGCCGCGTTCCATATTCAATTTATTCGAAGCCCACAGACACAAAATTCAGTTTTCTTTTTTTGTTAATTTCAGATTTGGAACGGTACGACCGAACTTCCCGAATATTTTACCGCGTAAACTGCGCCCGACAATCTGGAGTTGTACATATCTGTCAATAAATCCTTCACGAAACTCCGTTGAAATGAAAAACTGCACAGTGGGAAATGGAAAAATACCGTACGGTGACGAAAAGCGCTCTAGGCGTCGGGTCGCGAGTTTTTTTTCTCTCTATGAAATCATGTCGCCATGCACTGTCTAGTGCACTCGTAGACGGATTATTCTTTTTTCAAAAGTTTAGTTATAGATCGGCGCTTGTTACTGCAGATTGGAGAATCGAACGAAGCATAGGTTGTATTTTACTTTTGTTGGAAAAAGATTCGAGTACCGTCGAACGTGGTCTTTATTTTATGCTGGGAAATATCTGTTCTATGAATTCTGTCTGTCTGTGTGTGCTGTCGGCACGGTTGGCTGAGCAATCGTTTGCTGCGCTGCGTGTCGCGGGTTCGATTCTTGCACGGAACAAGATTTGTATAGCCTACAGTTAGTTGTTCCGGGTCTGGCTGTTTGTGTTGTCTATTTGTAAACACCTTCAGGATATAGGGAAAATTCCTAGTGTGGGTAAAAGTTTTTTTTTAAATAACATTGTTTCAGGTATTTAAGAAAGTCTGCTGATTTTCTTTGGGGATAACGACTAAATGAAGTTTGCAACACTCAATTGAAAATCCAACAAAAAAATATCTTTCGACTTTTTGAATAAAATATCTTCACAGCATAAACATAAATCTAGCGTCAAAAGTATATAAATGTAGTCCCCAAGTTTTCCTTTATTATTTATTTAATTAATGCTCCGAAGGTTTTACCATCAAGCTCTTAGCTGATGAGTTCGCTTTTGTTTTTTCTGCTGCAATAGTTTTCGTAATTAACTCTGTAACGGAATGACTTTAATTTGCATCCAGCGTGGTTTTTTATATAAATGTTTTTCTTTTAGATTTTTTTTTAAAGTTGTTATTGCTTTGGTTTTTCTAATTAGACTGATGGCAGGTGGTAGCTATAAAGAACCTTGATTAAAATATTTAAAAAAAAACTCTTAGAAACGTATCCTTAGAATCCTAGAGACGTATTTTTTGTACGTTTGACATTAAAGACTCCTGGTTGACTGACTTTGAAGTAATTATTTTAATTTAGATTGTTAAGGATATAGCATGTAGGTATCCTCTGCTCTCTAAAATTGATTTATAGAACAAACATTTGCTCTTGCCCTCAAGAGCAAATTTCAAATTATATTAACTATTTAACTAAGTCTATAAGCGCACCCCTGATACAGCACAAATTCTTAGACGACGTTTTAAATAAACACCTTTACTAATTTAACCTACACACAAAGAAATTGAAGAGTAAAACCGAAAAGAAAAAACTAAAACTCCAACGGACATCTACAATAAATCCTGTTACTTGTCAAAAAAACCGCCTTTTTTCTCAACAACATCAATCCGAAAATTACTAAAAGCAAATCCGGATCGCATAAAAATTTAAACAAAATGCGGACGCCATTAAAAAAAGTCGTAAAAGCGAAATTAAAAATTAATAGCGGAGTGTTTTAACGTGTGTAAGCTATGGGGTGTTTTTGGAGACTACAGTGTCTATTGAAAAGGGAGAAGTTATGGGGCAAACGTGTAAAGTTTTTTTTTTTTTTATAGACGGGAAATCATCAAATAGCTTCCCCCGCCCTGGGCGGGGCGGGAGGGAGTGTCAGACTTTTACTGACTAAAACCCGTCTATGTTCCTTCATGTGCCCTTTGCGTTCCGGGGGCGCGGTATCTCTTTCGAACAACCCGCAGCCCCACCAGGCATCGGCCCTCAGTGGCCCCATCCAATTTTGCTGACATCTCTTTGAGGCGCGCGTGAAACACGAACGCGCCGTCGTCGACACGGTCTGTCGTTATTCAGTGAACGTACGGACGGTGAGCTACCCATTGCTCACTGTCCACAGACCCGCGAAACGTGTAAAGATAGGCGTCTGTTTGATGGAAATATAATTATAACGTAACTAGTGAACTGCCCGCGACTTCGCCCGCGTGGCCTGTTTCACCCTCCCTAAGTTTCGTCTTTGCTTAATGCTCCGCTCCCGTGAGTCGTAGCGAGATGTTATATAGCCTATGTTAATAAGGGAATAATGTAGCGACCCATTGGTAAAAAAAAAAAAGTGAAAATCGGTCCAGTAGTTTCGGAGCCTATTCGCTACAAACAAACAAAACAGTGTTACCTCTTTATTATAGTAAAATATAATAAAAAAATATATTAATATTAGTAAAGGTGTATACTGTCCTTTGTCCGAGACTTCATTTGCGTGGAAATTAAAGTCAAACCCATTTTTAGCGGATGTCTCTTCCCTATAAACCACTTGCCAGCCAAACTGCTGCATAGGTCGAGTAGCTTTCGAGATTTCGCTTTTAGTCAATGAGTGAATGACTTTTCGCTTTTATACCATCACGCCTGTATTCCCCGAAGGGTTAGGCAGAGGTGTACCAATGTACACCCACAGTTCGCCGGTATATTTAGGTCCCATGTAATAGAGGGCGAGCCTGGGGGGCGTGTGGGGAGGGGGTCGCTTTTATACATAATGATTTTCAGTGAATAGGTGTGTATTTATTGTTATTGTAATAATATGTGAAGATGTTTTTGTTTTACGTTTATCTTCGTCTCTTCATTTGTTTATTATTGTGTGTAATGTTAGCACATGAAGCATTTAGCGAAAAAAATGAGTTACTCTTTTCCTTGAACTACATAAGTATAATATTTCTTTCATCATCATTTCTTTAGAATTCCGCCTTCTAATTATTATTACATCTACCTTCACGTTGACCAACACATTCAATTTTGTCAAAACTGCTGCCCAAATTCTGTCGCCCACAAAATATTAAAATATCCATTAAATTACCATAAATCAGGACACACATTACAATCAATTACATCATAGAGGGATAACAGCACAAAATGGCCGATTTAAATATTCAATTTATTCGTTGACAAAACCTATTAATTCTTTGCTAATTAATAATTTAAATCCGTTCGGTTGCATTGTCGCCTCATTATTAATATTGTCACTAGTTAATTCATATTTGGAACGTATTAATTTTGTAGTTCGTTTTGTAAAATTATTTTGTTTTTTCTGTATGGCTTGTGTAAGGTCGTGATGGCCTGGTAGTTAAGACCTCCGCCTCAAATGTATGAGGTGGCGGGTTCTAAACCGGGCAAGTACTAATGTGATGATGTAATTCATATGTACTTTCTAAGTTTACCTTAGATATTACTAACATCGGTGAAGGAATACATCGTGAGGAAACCTGGACTTCTGAAATCGGTAATCCGTTTTAAGCAAGCGTGGTAGATCAATGCTCGTGCCTTATCTGTATGTAAAGAGGCTTTTGCCCAGCAGTGGGACATTAATAGGCTTTTATTACTTGCTGTAGGCTAACCGTTTTATCTACTAGATTGTAATAGATACTAGTTCTACTTATGTATCTTATCGCTGTAACTTTGGAGCCTCAGGAAGTTTTCTAAACTAGTTTTGTAGTAACATTTAGATTACAATACAATTTGTAACTGTTTGTAAAGAGAAGTTGAGCAAACAAAGAAAAGTGCAGCTACCTCTTTGTGCTTTTAGCTTGTTAACCTAGAACTTGCCTGTTTATATAGTTTTTGAGCACACTACCATTTTTTTGATAAGCTTTTTTGTAGATTTTCGCATTTTTTGTAAAAAATATAATGTAGAATATATAATATACTTGGTACATATTTTCCGGAAAAAAAATGACGACGACACATACAAAAAACAAATGAAAGTGTGAAAAATCCTCCTTCAAACTCAATCTTAAAAAAATGAACATCAATATATTTCAAAAATAGAACATCCAACGTAAACTATCATCTAAACAAACACACAAATATGTACTGAACAAGGTCATCAATACGCGTTGTTTCTTTGAACACAATACGGAGCGACAACAAATCATAGTTATTACGTAAACATTCCCTCTGTTGTGACGTCACTAGTTACGAAACACCCAGTAGCATCAGTCCGCTCGAAATTTGAAAAAATCGTTCGAATAAAAAAAATGTTTAAATATCGAAACAGCAACAGATCGGCTGACATCATTTTGAAAAATTTTGCTAACTGTCACCTTTATTATCTTGTCATTATAACAACTATTGCACACGACTTAAAGCCCTAATTTAAATGGCAAACATTATTTACTGTTTCGTAACTATGCTGCTGATTGCCTACTAGTGGGATATCACAAAATATGACTTATTTATTTATAAATTGAGGATATGGATTAAAAAATTGTATATGCTCGAAGACAACAAAAACTTTATCATCATTATAAACAGCCAATCGCAGTCCACTGCTGGCCATAGGCCTCTCCCAAGTATCCATATTATTTCTTAAATCGATGGATAAAATATTACGCACCAAAGTTATTGTCTGCAAAAATAATGAGACATAAAATATTCATACACTTCAAAGTGGGCCATACGAAGCACGGAAGCACACTGACCCTCATTCCACTTCCACACACGGGGTCCTCTCAGCTGATGAACATTACACCACTTTCCTTTCATCCAGAGGTCATGTAAATTATACAAACAAACTTCAACCCTAAACTGCATTGTTCTACTGAGCCCGTACCACAACACATTTGTATTAAAAGTTGGCAACCCCAAGAGTAAACCCGCTATATTATTTATTGCCAGCATAATAAGTTTTACCGACCGGCCTTTATTTGTTTTCTCAACTCGTTACGCCAAAGATTTGGGCCAAATTCGAAAAGTCTATTATTTATTCATTTGCGTAACGTCTGGTGTGCTAAACGTCACCTGTACTGTCGCGTTTTGGGGTTAGCTTTGAATTTTTAAAGGATGTTTGATTAAATGGGCGTTTTAAAGGTTTTGTTTGATGATTGGAGTTTGTGGTTGACAGTTGCCAACGGGACAGTATTTTTTAAATAAAATTCTTTAATATGAATTTAATTTTATTACAAACTAAAACGGTTATCCTGAAAACTGTTTTACATTTCGTAGTGACGTATATTACATATTCAAGATGTTAGTCTGATTTCATTATCTATTATAATCTGTTCTATCTCTATACATGTAAAAGCGAAACACCAGTCAGTGATTAAACTCGAAACTACGACAGCACCTTAATTTATGAAGCTGAAATTTGGCAGGTAGGTAGTTTATAGGTAGCATACTTCAATCAAGAACAGATTTTGTTTTGACTTTCATTCTTACAAATCACAGGCATATCCTATGTAATTAGCAAATATTTGGAGGGCCACTAAGGGCCGATGTCTGCCGGGGCTGCGGGTTGTTCGACAGAGATACCGCGCCCCCGGAACGCAAAGGGCACAAGAAGGAACATGGACGGGTTAAACCTTTTTTTACCTTTTTTTTTTTTTTTAAAGACGGGAAATCATCAAATAACTTCTCCCGCCCTGGGCGGGGCGGGAGGGAGTGTCAGACTTTTACTGACTAAAACCCGTCTATGTTCCTTCATGTACCCTTTGCGTTCCGGGGGCGCGGTATCTCTTTCGAACAACCCGCAGCCCCGGCAGGCATGGGTTTTTACCTGCAACAAGAGTTCCTCTAATTCAAGTCGCACTGTGTGTCAAAAAGTTACCATCTTTGACGAATCCTGCCTAAGCATCATCTAACTTGCATCGTACTAGTACAGTACGAGTACGTACGTAAGTACGAGTTTTCCCCGTTTTTATTTAAAGGCTTGCGAAGATTTTAAGCTGGGAGGTTGTAAAAAACTTAAGACAACTCCTTTAGAGCCACTTTAGGGCTTAAGTTAAAGCTGGGCGCTGAAGTTCGGCTTAGTATTAAACATTACTTTTCGTGCTAACTTGATAGCGTCATAGATTTTGTTTTAAGCATGGATTCGGTTGTAAAGGGAGATGGTTGTTTTTAGTTGTAGTAGTTTCGAGAAGATGATTGTTTTTAGTTGAGTTTGGAGTCATATTAGGAGTGTACTTTTAATTTTAAAGATGTTTCAGTATTTCTAAGTTAATAACTATAAAGTCGCCTTCCTATAAGTGTGATATTTTTATCATACTACGTAGGTATATGTCTTATTGGGATATCTGTAAGAGAGCACGAGGGCTTTCTGTAGTTTTAAATATGTACAATAGGAAGATTAAATCTATAATTGTAACAATATTTGATTTTCATGTAAATATAGATGCTTTTGCGCTATCAAATGATGTATGTTTTGATTATCTAGTCCTAGGTTATTTTTAGCATTAATGTAACTTAGGATACATCTAGAATTAAGGTAAATATATGATTCTAGATTATAAGTAAATTTAATGACAAAAATGTGCATATTTGATTGGTGGAACATTTGTTGATGATGTCGCGCCCTACCCACTACTTCCACCACCGTAGAGACATATGGGAGAAATACTGTGACGTGATTGGTGCAAACACCTTTTGTTATTTTATTTGTCATGGCACTACTTGCACCCACGTAGGAAAGTCATAAATATAGCCGCCTCACGGCAAAATTTGTCAGTCGTAAGTCAGTCGTACTGTAGCAATCATCGGAAGCTTGTGAACAACAATATAAGTGGTTGAAGACTCTGCTCGTCTTTTATTTAATTCTTCGGAACCCTCGACCCGTGCGCCTGAATATTCTACAATTTTGGTCCTTCGAGCCGGATCCTGCGTCTGAAGAATTACATCTCAAGCCTGAAGAGTTTGAAGTTTCAAGCCTGAGAAGTCTGAAGCATTCAAGATGAGTGAACGAAGCTCAGTCGCCACGAGGAGCAAGCTGCGCAAATTGGAGGCAGCGTTGAACAAGCGACGAGAGATGGAAGCCGATTCAGGAGTGCCGTCTGAAATGGCACCGGGATCACCTTCGATAGCGCCTACAGTGTCGTCGGCATTACCCGCACCCGTGATTCCATTGGCGGGCCCCGGACGCGTGATTGACCATCGCGACGCGGCTGCAGTGCCTCGGGAATCGGAGATACTACGGGTGGTACGGACGCCGAGATCAAGAACCAGCCACGTCTCATCGAAGAGCGGCCAGAAGAGTGCCGATTACCTCCGCCGGAGGGCCGAGTACAAGGCTGAGAGGGAATTAGTGCGCCTGAGGGAAAATCTCGTCAAGAAGAAGTTGGAGGCGGAACTGGCCGAGATAGATGCCGTCGCCGAAGAAGACTCGTCCGATGAAGAAACTACAACACGCCGTGTGGAAGATTGGATCACACACTC
This sequence comes from Caradrina clavipalpis, assembly GCA_932526535.1. Lineage (NCBI taxonomy): Eukaryota > Metazoa > Arthropoda > Insecta > Lepidoptera > Noctuidae > Caradrina > Caradrina clavipalpis. The sequence goes on along the minus strand of OW052099.1, from coordinate 4,181,916 downwards.
AGTGCCGAGTGAAACACAAGTGATCGCAGAAGCTCACGACGCGCAAGAAACAGTGCCAGTGCCAGTGCCCGCAGTAGTAACGACTGCGTACGGAGTGCCTGCAACCGAGAGTGCCGCGACCTCCCGCGGAGTGACAGTGACCGCGCCGCAAACAGCGTACGAACCGCAAACAGTGACCGCGCCGCAAACAGTGACCGCGCAACCGCATACAGTATATACGACCTCGATATCTGCGCTCCCTCAGTGTGCGCCCGCGACCGTACAGTTCCGCGAATATACGCCGATAGTAACGGCTAGTGTTCCGCGAGTGCCACCACGTGAAGTGCCTGAATGGGATCAATCGTTCGCCGAAGAAACGGAGAGAAGCAAGCCGCGAGACAGGAAAATAGATCAGCTGGCAGAAGCTATTTCAAACCTAGCTCGTCCGCGGCCAGTACCCAGGCAAGCCTATGAGTTGCCATACTTCAACGGTGACCCGGCAGAGTGGCTATCGTACAAGAACATGTACTGGGACACAACAGCTATGTACAACTTTAAGCCGCACGAGAACTTAGCGCGCTTGAAAACGTCACTGCAGGGAGAGGCAAAAATAGCGGTAGAAGACTTATTGCGGACATCAACTAACCCATCGGAGATTATGAAGGCACTGGATGAAGAGTTCGGACATCCTAATTTAATATTGGAGTGTGCGTTGAAGAAAGTGCGTGCGTTACCGAAAGTAACAGAAAGTGGTCGTGAGTTGAGAAAGTTCTCATCTACAGTGAGGAATTGTGTGTCGCTGTTGAGGAATGTGCACGCGAATGGATACCTGAACAACCCACAACTGGTGAGTGAATTACTAAGTAAATTAACGCCTGTGCAGAGGGCTCAATATGGCGACTTCGCAATGGGCATAGCGGCGTCTCAGGGCATCGATGTGAGAGTGTCGCCCAGCCTAGAGATATTGTCTGAATTCCTGAGCCATTTAGCCCGAGCTGCGTCATTTTATGTGCAGATGGACATGGGCGCTGCCGGTCAAACGGCTAATGTTAAAAGTTTGAGAAGCGCACCTAGTAAGCCAGGCATTCACTTTAAAAATGTTCAGAGATTACATGTACAAAGCGACAGCGAACAAGATAATAAGAACAATGTGCAGTGTGCTATGTGCAAGGGAGATCATAAATTACCGAAGTGTGAAAAGTTTGCGAAACTAACTTCTGATGAGAGATGGCAATTTGTAAAAGATCAGAGGATGTGTTTTAATTGTATAATAAAACAACATGCGAAGAAGTTCTGCCGAGCAAGCAAATGCTCGAAATGCCACTATGCACATCACGACTTACTGCACGTAGATAGAGAGCATAAAACTGAAAGCGTCACTAATGTGAAAGAATATAACGGCAAAGCGTTGTTGAAGATAATTCCCGTCTCCGTGTCAGTGAACGGAAACGAACGAGATTGCTACGCTCTACTGGACGACGGAGCTACAGTATCGCTTATCGACGACTCGATAGCTGGAAAGGCAACGGGTGATAGAATACCTTTAGTGCTAAAAAGTGCGCGCGGTAATGAGGTGTCTGATAAATCCTCAAGGAAAATATATGTGACAGTGCGCGGGCCAAATAAAGTGAATCACAAAATAAGTGTGCGTACGTTCAAGAGGCTGGATTTGCCCGCCCAAACGGTGCCGGCTGCGTTGATAAAGGAGCTCGCCCACCTGCGTGACTTGGGCCTGGAGGAAATGTGCGGAGTCAAGCCGATGCTGTTGCTGGGACAGGACAACTGGGAGTTGCTGGTCGGCGAGGAGATTCGCCGAGGAAAGTCCGGTAAGCCAGTTGCATCTTTGACCAAGCTAGGCTGGGTTCTGCATGGGCCCATAGGTAAAGGGTTTAGGGTAGGCTACGAAGCCGTGAACTGTTTAGCGGAACCTCTGTCTGAACTGCATGATATGGTGAAAAACCAATTCGAATTAGAAGCAATAGGTATAACCGAAATCCCTAGGTCTCATAAAGACATCGACAGAGCTTTAAAAATATTAGATGAAACCAGTAGCTTCACTATTAACGGCGAATGGGAAGTAGGATTGTTGTGGAGGCGTGACGATCCACAGCTACCCGATAACTATGCTTATGCGCGACAGAGACTGTCGGGAATAGAACGTAGGTTGCATAAGAATCCTACGTACGCGGAAGCATATGAAAATCAAATTGAACGATTAATTAGCGAGGGTTATGCGAGTAAAGCGGACGGCCGCTTCGAAGATCCGGTGTGGTACCTACCTCACTTTGGGGTACAGAATCCTAATAAGCCGGGGAAATTGAGACTAGTCTTCGACGCCGCCGCCACTTTTCAAGGTACCGCTCTTAACGATTGCTTGCTCGCGGGGCCAGACCTATTAAATTCTCTTTTAGGAATTCTAATTAGATTCCGATTGGGACCGGTAGCATTCACCGGAGATATAGCGGACATGTTCCTACGTATAAAAATCAGAGAACGTGACCGAGGGGCACAGCTTTTCTTGTGGAATAAAAATAATAGTGGAGAACCTGACACGTTTGTCATGAATTCAATGATTTTCGGTGCTGTGTCTTCCCCTACATCCGCAATCTATATTTTGAATAAAAATGCGGCCAGATTTAATAGTCAGTATCCCGAAGCAGTGTCGGCTATACATAACAGTCATTACATGGACGACTATTTAGATAGTGCATGGTCCGTCGCGCAGGCTAGCAAACGCATAGAGGAGGTGGCTCACATCCACGCCGAAGGCGGGTTTAATATACGGGGGTGGGTCACCAATTCGCCACAACTCAGGGAGATTCTCGAAATAGAGATGCCCGACAGAGTCTCGTTAGAAAAAGACGAGGGCGCCACAGAGCGCACCTTAGGTATGATTTGGTCACCGGGGACCGATGAATTGGCTTTTGACCTATCATTTAAAAAGTTACCGAAGACAATTATAGAGGGTGACGTTGTTCCTACGAAGCGAGAGTTTCTTCGCTTCATAATGTCGGTGTTCGACCCGCTGGGTTTCCTGTATCCATGCGTCATTCAGTCGCGCATATTAATGCAGCAGATATGGCGTACAGGAATCCAGTGGGACGAGAGGCTGCATGAAGCGGAGGCAACTTTATGGTTCGCGTGGTTACGGAACCTTATAATCTTAAACAATATAACCATCCCGCGATGGTACGGTATAAAGTTATCAGAGGTAGAACTTCACGTCTTCGGGGACGCTAGTGAATCCGCCTACGCGGCAGTCGCCTACTTGGTGGGAAAAGATGCACTCGGCGTTAGGCGCGTTAGCTTCGTGATGGGGAAAGCTAGAGTGGCACCTAAAAAGGTGATTTCAATCCCACGCCTTGAGTTACAGGCGGCAGTGTTGGCCTGCAGGGTAGCCGACACCGTGGAGAAAGAGTTAGGAGTTGAAATCACCCGAAAGGTCTTATGGACAGATAGTAGGACAGTACTCAAATGGATCCACTCGGAAGCAACCGACTTCCAACGTTTTGTATCTCATAGGTTAGCAGAGATAGATAAAAGGTCAAAGATGAAAGACTGGCGCTGGGTTCCCTCGGCGATGAACCCAGCCGATAAAGGCACCCGGTTGGGGTGGCCCGTCAACAGTAATATGTGGCTTTCGGGTCCCTCATTTCTTTCCAGCCCACAGGAGCAATGGCCGGTGGACTCTGGAGTTGACGCAGTGTCAGAGGCAGACCTAGAGCGGGTACACAACGTGAACGTCACTACTAAGGCCGAACCCGCGCTGCCCTATGAAAGGTATAGTACGTGGACACGCATCTTATACGTAGTAGCACGTATAAAGGTCTTCACGGACCGCTGTCGCAAACGACGCGACTCGACAACCGTAACGGTCGACGATCTACGAGAGGCGGAGCTACGTTTACTGAAGATAGCACAAACTGAGAGCTTCGAGGAAGAATCAAAAGCTCTACAAGAAGCCCGCCCGCTACCACGGAACAGTAAGATTAAAAAACTAGACCCAATGTTATTTGAAGATGGTTTGATACGGGTACGCGGCAGGTTGGGCGCCTGCAGTGAACTTACTTTCGGAGCGCGTCACCCCATTATTTTAGACGGAAAGCACGCCTTGACTCGGCTTATCATTAAAAGATACCACACAACAGCGCTTCACGCCAACCAGGAAACCGTGGTGAACTCTTTAAGAGAAAAGTTCTGGATAACGAACTTACGGTCAACAGTGAAAGCAATCGCAAGAGAATGTCAAACGTGCAGGATTAAGAAAGCCCAGCCGTCGACGCCTAAGATGGGCGACCTACCCATCGCGAGATTGGAGATTAATCGCCGGGCATTCGTCCACTGTGGAGTGGATTATTTTGGCCCTATGGAGGTGAGCATCGGTCGGCGCCGGGAGAAGAGATGGGGCGTTCTATTTACTTGCCTCACCACACGCGCCGTACACCTGGAACTAGCGGCGTCGCTGAGTGCAGACTCAGCCATATTGGCGTTGCGACGCCTGATCGCACGTCGAGGATGTCCCGCGGACATATACTCCGACCGCGGGACCAACTTCGTTGGAGCACACGCCGAGCTACGCCAGGCCCTGCGCGACCTAGACGTGGGTCGCATTAGAAGCGAGGCGACAGGTCGGGGAATCGCCTGGCACTTTAACTCGCCAGCCGCCCCGCACATGGGCGGGAGCTGGGAGCGACTGGTGCGCTCCGTGAAGAACGCGCTGCGCTCTACTTTAAAAGAGCGCGCGCCTCGGGAGGAGGTGCTACTCACTCTCCTCGCAGAAGCCGAGCTGGTAATTAACAGCCGGCCACTAGCCTACGTGAGCACCGATGCTGAGCAACCCGTCGTGTTGACACCGAACCATCTCCTGCTTGGCACTGCCGCGGGAGATGCTCCGTGTACGCGTCAGCATGCCGCCGACATCGACTCGCGGCGCATGTGGCGCCAAGTAAACGCGCTGGCCGACCTCTTTTGGAGGCGATGGCTGCGCGAGTACCTGCCTACGCTCCAGCAACGACAAAAGTGGAACAGTGTAGTGCCGAACGTAAAAGTGGGCGATGTAGTGATAGTGGTCGATGACAACAAACCACGTAGTGAATGGACCAAAGGCATTATAGCAAAAGTGCATCCAGGTGCGGATAGTATTGTTAGAATTGTAGATATCAAAACTACAAAGGGTACGCTGCGTCGGCCCGTAGTAAAAGTTGTCGTGCTCCCTACTGACGGAAGCGCAATCGGTTGAACCCTCTTGCGGGGGGTGGAATTGTAAGAGAGCACGAGGGCTTTCTGTAGTTTTAAATATGTACAATAGGAAGATTAAATCTATAATTGTAACAATATTTGATTTTCATGTAAATATAGATGCTTTTGCGCTATCAAATGATGTATGTTTTGATTATCTAGTCCTAGGTTATTTTTAGCATTAATGTAACTTAGGATACATCTAGAATTAAGGTAAATATATGATTCTAGATTATAAGTAAATTTAATGACAAAAATGTGCATATTTGATTGGTGGAACATTTGTTGATGATGTCGCGCCCTACCCACTACTTCCACCACCGTAGAGACATATGGGAGAAATACTGTGACGTGATTGGTGCAAACACCTTTTGTTATTTTATTTGTCATGGCACTACTTGCACCCACGTAGGAAAGTCATAAATATAGCCGCCTCACGGCAAAATTTGTCAGTCGTAAGTCAGTCGTACTGTAGCAATCATCGGAAGCTTGTGAACAACAATATAAGTGGTTGAAGACTCTGCTCGTCTTTTATTTAATTCTTCGGAACCCTCGACCCGTGCGCCTGAATATTCTACAGGGATATCTATTCTTAGAATCATTTCTATGTTATCTCGCGAGACTCTTGACACATAGGCGATGTAATCAACCCGGGATATTATCTACCTTTGATAATATCACGTTTGCGAATCGGGCTTACGTTAATGGTTTTTCTTGTTTATAAATTAAACATAAAACGCCTTCTTGTATTTTAGAACACACAATAGCGATGATCTGGTGCAATATATTTTAAGCAATTTTGAAAAAAAAAGCCAAAAAATCATTGTTTAGGTACTGTTACCACATTGCCACACCATAGCATGCATACAAGCTATATTTAGACATCCAAGCCATCCGGCGGTACTTAAATTGTATAATATACAACCCTGCAATGCAGTTCTAAGAGGGGGATGTATAAATCGGCTGAAATGCGCGCCTGGCGTTAAAACCGATTAATGTCTTCACCACACGCAACATTGCAGTTAGAAGGAAAAAATATATAGGTCCTACTTACCAAGCTATAGTATGAAACTACGTAACTACCATATTTGGGTGGCTTATTAAATAGTTGCTTACGAAGTTTTCCCCTACTCGCTTTTGTCGGGTTTTTTTCTGGAAAGAATGCATTTTGTCCACTGGGGGAATTGTGTCGGAGTAAAGTGCTTGGTTGTCTGGTATTATGTTGGTTTAGAAATGTGTAGAGTTCCTAAAGAATTAGGAGAATTCTTCCTCCGCATGAATTTTCTTAAAGATCTCTAATATTTTTGGTACTAAAATATAACTCAGTTTTCTATTGGCGAACGAATTTTCGGAATCGAAAATCGGACCAGTAGTTTCGGAGAATAACGCGTCTAAACAAACATACTCGTAAGTTTTGTAATATGGTAAATTTGATAAAGGTATTGTCCCACGGGAACCGTAGATTTTTCTGGAATAAAAAGTAGGTATCCTATGTGAGATAAATTGTAGTGTATATAATCTACACTACAATCTATCTCTGTGTCAAAGCTCTTTCAGATCAGTTCAGCCATTTAAGCGTGAAAGAGTAAGTAACTAACATACATCCATCCATTCTCACTAACTTTCGCATTTATAATTTTATAGAGAATTAGTACTTATACTAGTATTATTATGTCAGTACAAGTATATCAGTACTAACTCGACTACATAACCACATTTGCTGTACACACAACCCAATACAAGCCTATTACCTAAAGATGAACTTACCCACAACACACAGAGTAATAAAACAATCCACTATCAGTGCCAAGAGTACCTACCCATAGGTACCACTATAGGTACTAAGTTATTTGTTTGTACCCACTAAACATTTGGAGCCGGTCCAAACCGACAATTTGATATTGTACGGCGGCCATCAAAATTGCATTGATAACTTGTATTTATGTTTACTATTGGTACACTAATCATTGAGTTAATTAGTTTAGTAAATATGGATAGATTTGTACCTACAGGCTTTTCAATACACGTGTGACATTATCAACGGGGACATAATATCTCAAGTTGTACATGTCGCCTTTGTGTGTAGAGTGCCTAAATAAATCTAAAAATAAATTTACCATGAATTGGTCGACATCTTCCCGGAGTTGTAATTTGAAACAAAAAAAAGTTTCCAACTGATGTTAAGTGGTCACCCCTGCCTATAGACATCTAGAATACCAGGAGCGTTGCAAATGCGTTGCCATCCCAGAGACAAAGTTAAAATGTGTCATGGATCTGAAATTATACCGGCGCCCATACTCTTCAAACCGGAACAGCTGCAGAAATAGGCCTATAGGTAGAACTTCCCCGGACGAACGCTTTCACAAAGAGCTCTACACCTTCTAAAATTCCACCTTCTTGGTAGGAACTTAATTCTAAAAACAAATATTTTGCGGAAAAACCACAAAACCAAAAAGTAATCTCCTTTTCTAAAATACTCAATCAGTTTTGACCAAGTACTGTCCTGCTCATAATACTAGACCTAAAATACATACTTCTTACCATAAAAATATCACAAAATACATGTGCAATCTAACATTTTATCGTTCCCAGTACCGCGTTAAATGATTGCGGCCGGAATTGCGCTCACATGTCGTAAGCAATAAGTTTCTCTCGTAAACATTTAATAGGAGCATCGATTTGTTCCTCTGTTGTGAAAATGGGAGAATTGCGTCCTTAGTAGGTGTTTTATAAAGTATTCTAGAAGATAGAATAGATTTATTGTTATTGAATAGATCTGTTACTAGTGTATTGTTGTCCCACTGCAGGGTAAACTCTGCACCTCTGCACCACTGCAGGGGACTCTTCTCATATAAATAAGGTAAATATTAAAAATAGTCTAGTCAGTTAGTTATTGTAGTTAGTTGTTTAGTGGTTTGTCAAAGTCTTTTTATCAGGCATAATTTATGTCTTTTTCTACACGTTTGCTGAAAGTGGATGTGCGATTTCATACTTACCTATAGTAATTATTAGTCCAGGTTTCCTCACGATGTTTGCCTTTACCGATTTTAGTGACTAAATTAGAAAGTTTCAGTACTCTTCAGGAAACCTCAAATACTTTTCTTTTCATTTTATAGGCATAGATTTTTTACGCATATAGATGCGTTAAACTACAGTAGTTTAGTTTTTGAAATGTCTCAAACTACTGCTTCGATTACAAACATTATTTCACAGTTGCAAAGCTACACTATTGCTGAGTATTATAGGATATGTTTTATGGTATACTTACTTAACTTCCACGCAGACGAAGACGCGGGCAGAACCTAGTTTAAAAACGGCTAAATGTTTAAAATCTTCACATCCTTCCAGTAAGCTAAATACTTAACACGAAAGACATTTCACTTAAGCACTTAATTTAATGTCACGAGACGTTAGCTTAGAGCTAAGATCTTGATCTAAGTTTAACGACATCAACAATTACTGTGTACACATCAAATTAATAATAGCTTCTAAATGTTTTCAGCGATAAAACGTAAGAACGTGACGTTAATTTAGTTTTCTTTCGTAATAATGGCCTAGAGAATAGAAGATAAATAATTTAAAAAAAGAAGAATCAGCATTGCCATGCAACTTGATTTAAACACAAAAAGGCCACAAAAAAGTTACGAAGCTGGGCTTAGGCATCCACTACCAGTTAACCGAAGGCGGTGAAGAGATAACTCGGCAGATGCAAATTATTTTATGAGCGTAAAACAACGATATATGTACTTGTATATCCATGGGCAATCTGACTCTATAACACACGAGAGAGAAAGTAAACAGTAATCAAAGACGTAGAAAAAACCGCAGGGTATCGCTAGCTATTCTGAAAACCCAGAATCTAACAGTACAGTACACTCTTTCAGCACATTCCAAAGCAAGCTTATCCTCCAACATTCACACAGAAATAAAAAGCCATGAAACTACACACTCCACACGTACTCACTGAATCAAAAGCAAAACGTATAGAAGAAGCTACATCTACAAACTTCAACGTTCAACCAATCGCAGTGCACCAAAGTATTTACCATACCAAACTATTTTATCTACTTCCGATGGGGCAGTAAAACGTTTTCGAGTTAAATTTTACACTTGTCGACGAAGGAACACATATAAATCGGCCGATTTAGATGCTCTAGTCGGGAGCGAGCTAGCCGACGAAAGGCGTACCTTGGGACATGGTGCAAGTCGTGGCAGAAGGGCGGTTTGGATAAAAAGCGTAGAGCGTTTACCATGGTGCTTGGCAATTTTATCCCTTTGTGCCTATTGGCCTAGGGCCTAGTTCTGTTCTGTCTCTTGCTTGTTTAGAGTTAAGTGGAAATTATGTTTTTTATTACTTCTCCTCTGTTCTTTCCTGATTAATGTTGTTGCGGAATCAAAGACAGTTGAATTGTTACTCTGGGCCTTGTCATTGGCTTAGCTCTTTTCTGGTGGTCACCACAGTTGATTCTGGCTTTCTGGAGTTGCAGTGGTTATGAATAAAGTGGCAGACTTGTTAAAAGCGTTTATGCCGCTTTTAGACTCATACAAACTTTCAAGTTGCTAATCATAAAAAGTAATAAACCGATTTTAATTACATTTGATACTTTAAGTATAGTTGTTGGATACTTAATGCTGTCTAGTTTTAATTTTCTTTATCTGTTAAGAAAACGTATTTTACTGCAGTACTTATTGTTAAGATTAAATCTATGCTAAGCTAAAGTTTTTGATGTACAGCGACCTTTTTTTGCTGGATAGTCAAGTAGTCTGTTCATTTTCCCCAAATACATTTTGCAAAAATAATAGACTTTAATTTAAAAATCCGACCGTCTCTTGTACTATACCACCAGTTCAGTCCAGGCATCCCCAGCAATATTTTACTGGTACCTCCGGACGGTAAACGTTAGCTCCAAGGATGCTCTGATTGCTGGCTTTAACAGCCATCATTTAGATGGAAGAATACCAGTATTAAGAGTCTCAGTTCCCTTGTGAAAGTGGAAAAGGATTATTATGCGATTTCGTCTTGTCTTGTAGTTGGAATACAAGTTTAGAGTAATGAAAGGATTTGTATTGAAGTGACTAATTTTGGTAGTTTGTGATTGTCTTTTGTTTTGTTTATTTGAAAAACGAGGATCGTTTCTATCTGGTTGTTTTAGTAAATGTCTTGTGACGTCACACAGTTCAGGACATATTATTGCATGTAAAAACAAATGACGACTTATCCGAACTAATTCCAAATTGATAAGGATTTTTGAATTTCGTGAGAGGTCGAAATTAATTTATTTGACGAGAAACTAACTATCCTTTTGTGTAAGGTATTGGAGTCGCTCTATACACAAGCGGTTCGGCATTGTTAATACAACTTACTGTTACGTTCTATTGAAAATGTCCGACCCGCTTATAGCGGCCTTTAATATCCTATATACAAAATGTCATCTAGATAAGTTACTTATTGACGAAAATATAACTAGACTATATTTTGTATGAAAAGCGCGCTATAAGGAAAATCCCTTTTCCTTTTAGCTTTGCCATAGTCAAAGAAAGAGTACTTTCATCTCATTTGTATTGACAAAAGCAGATTTATGTACAAAAGCGATCACACTGTCACACTGTAAATAATAGATCAATTCAATAGATTTAACCAAATACAATCTACGGTAAACAAACTCAGACCAAACCCGATGTTGGCACATACTACATAACAAGCCATATATTATGTTGTGTATTATGTATGTATGTGTGTATCGATACTCCTGTCGTGCGTTACGCAGAACCGTACGTGACTGTACGAGACACTTGTGCTTGCGAGTGTACGGTGAGTCTCTGATTTTGCAAGGAGTGTACTCGTGTGTACGTACCTACTTGTAGCTGACAGTGTAGGAGTATTGTACTGTGAAGATGGTGAAGTTTCCTTCGTTCTAGGTTTTCTTTCTATGAGTATTGGAAGGAAGAAATAGTTTTTAGTACTAGTAGAGCTCTTTGTGAAGCTTGTCTGGGGAAGTACTACCACCATACCTATTTATGGCGCAAAGCAGCGTTGCTGTGTTCCGGTTTTAAGGGTGTGGGTGCCGGTGTAATTACAGGCACATGAGGCATTTTAGCTCTGTCTCTGGGATGGCAACGCATTTGCAAGGCCTCTGGTATTGCAGATGTCTATAGGCAGTGGTGATCACTTAACATCAGATGGGCCATCGGCTAGATTACTATACAAATAAAAGTCAGTTTTATGTTAATTACACATTACCAACCCACTCTGCAAAAAAAGGTAACACCAAATATGCAAATCATACTCAAATAAAATACACGATCTTGACAGTGTGTTACAAAATGGTTATTTTAATGATAGTACTTACCCTGCCTGTTGTACTTTTCTGGCGGTTGATACACTTCTGTTTGCAAGTGTTCATCGATTTTCCGCGAAGTGTATTTGATATTTGTATAATGCTTGATGTTCGTAAGTGTTGTGCGACTGGCGACTGCGGGTTCTTTTTTTGTTTGCAAGTGTACATTATTTCTGATTCAAATTTCGAACATTGGAAAAAAAAAATATTTCGCGAGCAGTGTTGTTGTATACATAATTATATAATATGTTTTATGAAATGTTTTATTTATCTATGAAATTTGATAAGGTTGTATCCACGGAGTTTGTAGGTATCATCAAATACGCAGAGTTTTTACGTTGTGGTTACCTACATAATATTGCAAAAATGTGATTTTGTAATGTATAATAATATTTCATTAAAATTGGTGGTCGTTTTTGCCTAGAAGTGGGACAACACAGGCTAGCAAAAAAGAATGCTTGAAACATTGTGAATATTATAATTTAAAAAACTTTTTCAGGAACTGGACATTAAAATAAAGGAATCAAAATTGTGTCACAAAATCACACTACGTGTAGGTACATATAACCCTATCTGTGCGCGGCGTGATCTAAGAGACCCGGCCGCGATTGACAGATCGAAATCACCAACGGTCCGGTCCACGTGAAATGTTAAAACGACCCAACTGCCCGGCAAATGTCCAATTAACGCCTTCTAGCCCAGTTTTAGTAGTTTTTGGACCGAATTCCAATTGCGTATTTGCGTGAACGTTTGTGTCAAAGAGATTTAACTGCCAATTTTTTTTATTTGAAATTCGAACAAGCATTCGATGCTTTAAAAAAAAGGAATATGCGGTTTTTTATTTGGTAATCTCAATCGAATTTATGCGAGCGGGTAAAATATTAACATTTGACTTATTAATGATCAAAATTGTTTCTCGAATTTAAAAGTGAACATTTCCTTCGAGTCAAGTCGAGATTAAAAGGTTTTTCCGAAAAATTCACAGCCCGCAACCGATTGATCCATCAAAAAGATTAAAAACGTTACGCGATCAAATTACGAAGTACCCGTCAAACGCGGATGATCATGCGCGCGGATATCCGGATGAAACTCGGCCCGGAAGCGGAAACAGCCGCTAATGTATTCGTCGCACGTCGAACGACACCCGGTTAAATCCGGTTAAGGTGGAGATATGCCCGGGTTAATCTTTCCACCGTTTAATTTATGACCGTGACATTCTTTTGTTATATTTCAAGATGATAATTAATTCGGGTGATTAATCATTTGGATGTTAAATTAAAACGTGAGAAACATAAGTCGTTGATCTAAAGGCTTCATTTCGCTGAAGGTCCGTAATTTCATAATCCCGTCACATTTGACTGTTTAATTAATTTTCTCAATTTGTATTGAAGCCGTAATTAAGGATTTATGAGGAAAATACACATTACTTGGAAGCGGATTGTGTACTTATATCAGAGAAGGTAACTGACGAACGAAATTATGTATTTAAAGTAGCTTTTGCCTGTGACTTTGTTTGCGTGTTTTTTTTCATACGCGTTGAGTTACGTCTTTGGTTACTGCCCCGCTCTTTTGGATCATTGCGTGATGTTATAAAGCCTACAGTATTCCTCATGAATCTGACCACCATAAGCAAAAACATATTTAAAGAAAATTAGGGACCCGTAAACAAAAACCTGTGCGGACGAAGTCACGGGCAAAAGCTGTCATATGATCCTTTTGTACTAAAAGATGAATGAAGGGTACCGCGACAAATATTTTCCCTTCAATTCATTGGACATTTCCCCCAAATATTGACTAAACGACGGAATCAAAACACGCTTCGAGGATAGTTGTAAACAAAATAACACATGTTGAACCGTCGATCCTATGACTTTGGCCTCGCTTTGCCCTACTTTTGCCCGGCTCGACGGAACCCGCCTTGCGTCACGAAACGTCCCTAATTTACATATTGCAATTAAGTCTTGTGACACTTTTTGTGTGTGGTAAAGATTTTTTTGGGAATTAATTGTTGTTTTTTGGAAGAAAAGGTACTCAAAGGAATTTCCATTTGGTTAGTATTCTGTAACAGGTAACTGTAACTGTTCAAAAAATGCGCTAGGAAATCTTAAACTTCCTTAATTTATTTTGGTACTAGATATTTAAATATCGATAGCGTTGACATGAAACATGAAAAAGTGCTTTTTCTATTGTTTTACTGTAAACCTGATATTTTTTTTTTTTTCATTTTTCTGACGATAAGCACGACCATAACACACGTAATGCAAAAAATAAAACATTTACAATAGTAACTATCATCTCCTAAAATTACCCAAAATCAGCATTAAATTTAATTTCCCAGCAAAATATTTTATCACAATTCCACCATTATTAGCGGTATTCCATACATCAGCGCATACCCGGATCACACCCGGGTGTCGTAATGACCGGGAGTATTGATTTATTGGCGTTTAGCTCGTATTAGCGGCACGCCATTTATCTTTGTTGCCAGTCAGCGCCTAAACTGATGCAGCGTGCTAAATACTAAAGAGATTACTTATGGGTTTTTTCATGGTATCTTTAGTATGCTAATGTAATAATGCTGATGAGTTTTTTTGTTTGTGTGTTTGTTTGAACACGCTCATCTTTGAAAGTGACAGTCGGATTGGAAAAACAGTTTTTGTATATTATGGCTATATTTATACAGAATAGTATATAGGTTTTATAACACGCTATGATTCAAGGGAACGGAGCAGTAACCAAAGATACAAATTAACATGGTTGAAAAAAAACACGCGATCGATGTTGTGAGCAGAAACTAATATTTATTGTACCTATTTTGATACGTAAAAGAAAGAAAGATAAAAAGTTGATTTAACAAAGATCACAAAAAAAAACGTTGAAAAGGTTACTTATGTAATAAAAATACAAAAAAATAAAGGAATATTATTGAGATCCATTGTTATTTCTTTTCCTGGGTTTTTCTTAAAATTCCTGATTTCTTTCACACAACAAATAAAACACTATCAAAATCAATTCCCAAACCCACATACAGCCAATACGACCATTATACCATCAAAATACGGGTAAAACATCAAACGCAAGATGCAAAGCTTAACCGGTTACAAGGTAAGCCGGGTAGCGCCGAACCGGGTCGCCGGCGTGCCACGCATAATATTAACTATACCCGGATTAAAGACTTAGCTAACATTTTGCAGTGCTGTTTGTGAGGCGATGATATTATTTGTCGTTGTTGATGTTACCGTGTGTTTCATATACCTACTATTACAATGGAAATTGATGACTGCCTCGTTGGTCTTGTGGTGGCAAGCACGACTGTTGAGCGTGGGATCCTGAATCCGATTCCCAGGTCGGGTAAAAATTGATAGTGCGTTTTTCCATTAGGAATTTCTCAGTAACAGTCCGGAGTTCGGAAGTTGGTGGTGCGACACCCTCGTGTCTCAGAAAGCAAGTAAAGGCGTTGGTCCTGCGCTTGATTTCTTCCCGGTTTTATCGGATTGCCGTCCCATCAGGCTATGAGAGTTAGGGACGAGGGAGTGCACCTGTGTTTGCGCACAGACTTGTGCTCTAGAATATCTCTTGCGTACTTAGTCTGCATTAAGATTAGCCGCCGTGACTACTATTATAAATGCGAAAGTTTAGATATATGAATGTTTGTTACTCAATCACGCCAGAACGGCAGAATGGATTTGCATGATAATTATCGCGGACATAGATTATAGTCTGGAATAGCACATAAGCTACTATTTATCCCAGAAAAATATTTAGTTACCGTGGGATAATGTATTAACTTTAATGCGACCGAAGTCGGGGGTAGAAGCTACCATTAAACAAAGAACTTAATATTATTAACGTTTACGCAGTTTCCAATTCGATTATAATGAAAGTCAAACTTTTCATCAATCAATCAATCAAAAACTTCTTGCCAGGCCCGTGTAATAAAATAATCGATTTATAATAAATTACAAATATAATTAACTTTGATTCTTCGGAGGCTTGAGTTTGCTGTGACACTTATGCCGAATTATGACTTATTCCGCCACAAAGGACCACCATCATCACGCCTGTATTCCCCGAAGGGTTAAGCAGAAGTGTACCAATGTTCGCCGGTACACCCACAGTTCGCCGGTATATTTAGGTCCCATGTAATAGAGGGCGAGCCTATTGCCATTAACCGGTCACAAATCCAAACTCTGAGAATTTAATAGAAAAACCCAATAACACTTTTTGCTCGACCTGGGAGTCGAACCCGGGACCCCTTGCACAGCAGTCGCACTTGCGACCACGAGGCCAACGGGGCAGTCACAAAGGACCATTATTAATACTAACAGTTTAGGCGCAGACAAACGGAAGCTTTGGACATTATTCGGCCCTAAGGGACATCCTTATGTGCCTAAACCCGGACTTAAATCTATTAACGGATGGTGTAATGGATTTAGGATATAATATAAAAGGTACTTGTAAAAATATATAGTTTGGTAGACAGTTATGACAGTGTATGCTCTATTTCTAAGGTCATATTATCATAATTTTACAAAATTAAACCTAAAGTGCACTAAACAAAAGCTAATGGGTACAATTTATAATAACTTATTATTCTGAGATTGTGTAGTATAATACGCATATTATACGTAATACAAATATTAAAACTAAACAAATAAAACTAAAGTGTATGTATGCTTTTTTTGTTTGAACTCGCTAATAGACCAATTCTAAAAATTCATTCGCTATTAGGAAGCTACGTTATCCGTGATTGCCTAAATAATAAGCTATGTTTTTATAAACTAAGGACAGCGTGGTGGGCAAAATCTAGTAAAAATAAAATGTCTAGAAATCTCGGAAGCATCCCACAGATATCGAGAAAAATGCCTTTGGGGAACCTAAAAAAAAACAGCACAGATGTGAAACTATTATTTTAGTAATTTACTATTTTTAGTAGTATTTACTATTATTTTAGTCTAGAACACTTAAACTTTTTTTTTTCAGTTTTAGAATACGCACCATAAAATAAAGCTTATCAGGGAGCAAAACAAAAAACCTACAACACAAAAACATAATAAACATAACATACGAAAATTAGTGGAGCTTATAAATCAGTCGATTCACCCCCTATTAGCCACATTTATTCCCATTGTCCTATTTGTGATATTCCGCATGACTACACATAAGCCGGCTGAAATAAGTGGGTCACTGTATTCTGATAAAAACAAATGGAAAGTAAGGCGCCAGCTATTTATTTTTATGTTAATCAACGCCATTCAGGTTAATCCGTAAGGCTACTGAGCCAAACGACATTTTAATCCTCGTGAAGAAACGCTGTACAAAATATAAATAGAATCAGCGCAAATTCAAAACAAAATACCATCACGCCTGTATTCCCCAAAGGGTTAGGCAGAGGTGTAGGTACCAATGTACACGCACAGCTTCCCGGCATGTTAAGGTCCCATGTAATAGTGGACGAGACTATTACCACTAACCGGGCTCAAATCCTAACTCCGAGCTGCTACTGAGAATTTAATCGAAAAACCCAATAACGCTGCTCGACCTGGGATTCGAACCCAAGACCCCTAGCGTAGCAGTCGCGCTTAGAACGACGGCTAACGAGGCAGCGCAAGTTCCCGCGCCCGAAATTACTTTTGACCAATTTAACAAGTTAGGACTTGTTCAAACCAGATTTAACCGGTTACGAACCGGTTTGGGGAACATCAGTCAACGTAAACAATTTCTAGAAAGATATACAGTTTAATAAAGCTTTGAAGACGCAAGTGGAATAAAACATAATGAAGTAAAAAGAAAAATAAAATAATTTAAGTTCCCGCCTGTAGGAGATTCAATTTCGCCCCTCCCAAGTCCTTTTGATCATGAAATTGACTTGCTTTTTTAATAGAAACAATATTTACTTTAAACTAGGAAAATTACGAGGGATTTGTGAAAACATACAGTACCTTTTTTTTTTGATCTCATTTATTTTATTTTGTAATATTCTAGAGCAATTTTTGAAGAAATTTTAAAAGATGTTCTGTAATTTTTTCTCTTAACCATGCTAAAATAACATAGTTAGATATGTTGCTATAAAGATGTTTGAAAACAAAAAAATCAAAGGCAAATTCAAAATAAAAGAAACTTATAGGTACTTCGGGGAATACAGGCGTGATGGTTTTTTTTTATAGGTACTTACATGTATGTATGTATATGTATGTATCTTAATGGAGACTATTGGAGACTAACCAAGTACGCAAGAGATTTTATAGTGCACAAGTGTGTGCGCAAACACAAGTGCACTCTCTTTTCCCTAACTCTAATACATAACTAACTCGAGTCTGTCGCTAAACATCTTAAAAACCCCTAATCACTTTAACAAATCCTAAAAAACCTTTCCCCATACATTTACTTTTCCCAAACCCCTCACTAGTATTGGAATCCCAAATGAAAATGTTCAATTAACCCAAAAACGGCGCACGAAAAACTTCAACCCGTAATTTATCTGAAACTTTTCATTAATTTAATCCTTTATTCAAACGAATCCCGTAGATGTATGTAATCAGCTTGCAGGACATTCTAGGGTTGCCTCACGGAGATTTTTACTGAAATACGTGTCCTCCGGTTTTTTAAGGTTTTTTTTTTCTGAAAAAAGACTTTTTCTGTAGGTCTGATCTCTTTTATAATAAAATAAGGGTCATTAGGGGTCCGTAAGAAAGCGATGTCGACCCACAGTGGAAGTAATTTATGTATGTTTGGTATCTGCCTAATTACCTACTACAAGGACTAACACTATATTTTCCAAATGTTTGTAAAAAAGATTTCAAGGAATTGTTTGCTTCGCTTTGATTTCAAGTAATACCATTTACTGCTCATCAAAATTTTAAAAATTACCCTTAAACTTAAGTATTTTAATAGTTTCTGTACTACATTATCTAGCTTTGCTTATAAGAAACAACAGATTTTGTTTAGGGCCGGCGCAGTACCTACCTATTCGCATTGCAGAAATCTGCTAGATAAAAATAAAGTTAGTGAAAGTCACACAAACCCTCCTACGCCTACCACGACGTCCTTTTCGCCCACGTTTAACTCTAAAAATTCACGTACTTAGACATATATGCTAAAATAATCCTAGCTATAAAGTATGTGTACGTGCTCATACGTCTACCGCCGTAGTTTTGCATTTAGGCCTTTAGAAAACTAAAGCAACCCTTTTTTTTCAGATGCGAAATCACCAAATGACTTCTCCCACCCTGGGCGGGGTGGGACTTTTACTGACTAAAACCCATCCACGTTCCTTCTTGCGCCCTTTGCGTTCCGGGGGCGCGGTATCTCTTTCGAACAACCCGCAGCCGCGGCAGGCATCGGCCCTGAGTGGCGCCTCCGAATCATTTGCTGACATCTCTTTGATCCGCGCGCTGTGGCAACCCTGTCGCTGTCTAACTCCACGGAGATTATAGCGGAAATTGCACCGGGTACTCATGTGTCCCCGACTACTGACAGGGTTAATTAACAACGTACCTCGTAATAAAACTGCAGTGTTATTCATATGAAACATTTTGTTCATTGTTTAGAATTAATTATGATGTGTTTCGTCGAGAGATTTAGTCGGCCATTTTGAATATTGAAACTGGACGTTTTATGCACAAATGAAAATAAATATTTGTTTAGTTAGACTGTTGGTTTTTAAATATCTTTACATATTTTTTTAATTATTGGGGCTCTCTTCACTCATCCCAAACGCAGTGCCAGTGGAGCACCATCACAGGACATGCGTCATCTCCTTAGTTGCCCGTCGGTACAACCACCTGCACCATCCAAGATCTAAATGAGGCCAATGATAGAGCTGTATAGGTTGCTTAATACTGGTGGCAAAATTTAATACGAGTCAATCGACACGACAAGAAGACTTTAATAAACTAATTCAAAAAATTGTTTAGTCCAAAAATAAAACAATATATCTCAAACAATGCTTCATCTACCCTACATACTCTTCCTACCACATCGCAATATACAGGCGTAATATTATGTTATGTAACGTTAATTTCTTAATAACGTTATCAGTTAGGACAGACTAGTAACGTTATTACATTGATGAATGAGAATCTTGGAGCTCAGGTGCCTGAATAAAGTTGCAGAGTTAGTTTATACTAGATAGTGCTTTTAAACTTAATTAAAACAAGTTAGAAATAAAATAATCTTGTGTAGAATATGTTCTAAAATGTTGTAACTATTTTACAACTTTTCTCACACGCATGAGGTTATAGCCAATACGACTTTTTTCTATTTCGTATGTTATGTACTTGTACATTTTAAATTTATCTTGAACATCACTGACATCGGTGAAGGAAAACTATTACACCCGTTTTCGTCTGCTTAGAAAATCTTGATTTTTGTTTCATGTACAACACATATGTGTTGTACATGGCCAAACTGTCGTATGAGCGTAACAGACAGACAAAGTTACTTTTGCATTTGTAATACATATTAATAAAATTGATCAAATCCGCCGTTAACAACGTCGGTAATCAATGTTTTTGCCTTCAGCATTTCTTACATAACTATTTCTCTCCTTTAATTTCAACCTTAACAAACTTCAAAGCTGCCATATTAAATCGTCCACAGCCATTACGTAACAGATCATTAGGCTTCAGAGCCCAATAAATTTCCGTCTACCAACCAAACAACAATACAATCAATTCCTTTGAATTACGCAAAAGATTGCTGACTCTCAAGTTAAGAAGTTATGAAACTTCAGCTTACTTAATAATAAAGTTTGTCGACGGGAAATTCAATTAATTTATCGACACCGAACGAATAATAGGGCTTAAATAAAGTTTTTAATGGGCGCCCGTCACAAGGCTGCGGTGATTGAAAATTGAGGTTTTAAACCGCACATGCGTTTGAGTTCATTTGTGATGAGAAAAAATGCAGTTGTTCATACAACATGTAACATATTAAACGCACACCCTAAATGTAACATACTATCACGCCTGTATTCCCCGAAGGGTTTGGCTGAAGTGTACCAATGTACCTACACTCACAGTTCGCCAGTTTTAAGTCCTATGTACCGGGCACAAATCCAAACTCCGACTACTACACCTCTTCACTACTACACTACTACACCTATTGTACTAACACCTCTGCCTAACCCTTCAAGAACTACAGGCGTTATGACATCATGGTAACTTCGTTATCAAAGAAAACGAAGAATCCATAATTTCCTTAGCCACAAATATCAGTTCCTCTCTTCGAAAAACACTCTGCTCCAGATTTCTCATAAAAATGAAGCACAATCGTTCGTGACCCACATTTTCAAAGTTTTCAGCTGACCAAGAGAATAAAAAGTATGGCCATACTACTTGCAAAGTTGGAGGGAAAGTTTTGAATACTTCCACAGACATATGAAGATATTAATGTTTGAGGTGAATGGTAAACTGTGATTACCTTCGAAAAGTTTTTTGTCTAACAATGGTTGTCTAAGGAATATAAAAGTCGTAAAATAAGTTATTGTTTATCTTTGAACTTAAGAGCAATAAGGTTTAGTTTGGCTTAATTTTTCTAAGCTATTTTGCTTTTTTCTATTTTTATATGACTAGCTTCTTCTCGCGTGGATATTTTCACCCTTCTTAAGTTACATCTTTTGTTACTGTTCCGCTCCTGTGTGTTACAGTGTGATGTTATATATTAGCCTATGATACTCCCTGATAAATCAACTATCTACTGATAAAAAACCTGTTAGAATCGGTCCAGTAGACTCGGAGGTTATTAGGTACCTACACACTAAAAAATTTTTTTTTTTCTTTTTAATTTTTATACTAAGAGTAAGATACATACATAAACTAACCCCTTTTCCCATTGGGGTACGCAAAAACCACAGATCTATAATCACCATAACAAATATTTTAGGGGTTAGATATATAAGATCCATATAATTATATTGATTTACGACTCTTTTCAATCAAAAGTACCAGGTACAAACCTGTCCTGCTTACAAACTGCACACACATTTGACTTCTAAATCAACCATTACAATACACCTCACAGCCCGAAACATGTCCAATTACAAATCTCCCAGTTGTCACAGACCAAATACAGTCCAACGCACATTAAATCACAGACCATTTCAAATCTAACTCCAGTCAAAACAGTACGTCGATTCTGTAAAATTCAGACGTGAACTCGCATCTCACGTTGCTTTTCACCCTCACTTCGCTTAAGGTTCAAAATGACATTGATTTATTCGACACTTTGAAGTGCGAAGTGAGCGTCGAAGTGACGGTGGAATTACCGTCTAGAATGCCACTTCTTACTTGATCTCATACTTTATCTGTCAAAATCTCCCCGTCAATTTAGTTCAACTCGCTGACACGCTCGCAAGAGTGGCGCTAGTGTAAATTAGAATTATCAATCGAGTTTTTAGAATGCCAATCGAGAAAGTCAAAGCGGATTCAGATTCGAAGTTTAGAACGAGGTCTTACAGAATCACACAGCTGGGTTTCACAGCCAAATGAAAGCGGGCGTCCGCGTCAGTCGAATCGCATTATGTCCCCAATTACATGTTATAACGGAATAGCCTCTATTATGCTATCGTGCTTACATTACATGTTTTGTAATCGCTATCGCTATTAAATTGTTTGATGGCTGATAATTCTGTATTGCTTCTCTATTATGAGGGGTTATTGTATGTTTTATTAACGACTTTTATGAGGTTGTTGGTCTGTTTATTTTTTGCTATAGTGTTGTATGGCAATTTTAAAGTGGGTTCCCTGAAAGTCATGAAGGTTCCGCAAAATTACGTTTATCATTTAATCTTCTCATTTTTAAACGAAGCTAATGTAATAGTGAAACAATCATTACTTTGTTAAATGTCCTCGCGCGTCGTGTGTTCGTCATGAAAACTTTAGAAGCCGCTTATTTTGGAAAAGCTTTGTTTAATACCTTGTGTAGAAATAAATATCTTATCTTAGTCTACTGCTACATTATTAAAGGACAATTTTCACTATTTCAGTATTGATAAAAAAATTTTTACCAAACTTACCTACGAACTTCTTAATAATAACAGAAAACGAAAAGACAATAAATAACACGTAATATTATTTAATTTTTCATTCTAACAAACCATTCTATTTTATTAGAAAAATAAATTACATTTCGGCTAGACGCCCACCCCGATCGGCCGCTATATTTCAAATGTAACTGACTGCATAGGATATTGGAACGGAAATTGACCACGTGACACGACCGGACATGGCGTCATCGAACGTGATATGAACTAGCCAATCAGAACACATTCAATTACAGGGCTGTCCGCAAGGCAATTTTGAAATACTTCGATAAATATTGTGAAACAGTTTTCTGGAAACTATACGAAATATGTTTTCCTTTGATATTTTCTTTTTAATTATTTTTCTTTAATTGGAATATTAGTAATAACAGTCCTTTTTATTTTACAGGTACGATCAATATGGCGGATTGGCTTCTGTTGGTAAGACCTAGAAATAACTTTATTATTATAAATTGTTTCATTCAGAGTTTAATCAAATTAATTAGATTTTGCCCTGAAGACCTTGAGTTTTGAGCCAAATGTTTCGAGCTTTATTTATAAGGGTTGTCACCCCGTCGTTCAAAGATTAAGTAGCCTTTAAATGTTATTTACAAGTTGGCTTGTAAAAATGTTGATAATTTTTTCGCGTCCTCCAAAACTGTATCATTTAGTAATGCACTATTCAAAACGCGCCAACCCTAACACATCACGTCGTTCGGTTATTTAATTAAGGACACTTTAGGAGCACTTTTTCAGAGAAGAAAGGTGAAGTATTGAGTTATTATTGAATTTACACCCACACACGTTTCACTGAGTGGTTCAATTGACTCTCTTACGTCATTTCCTGTTCCTTTAGAGGATTATTTTTTACTTTATAGGTTATATTTTTGGCGGGTTTTTTAGGGTTACCACGATGGGATCCGAATGAAAGGATCCATTAGTGGTATGGGTGTTTTGGGATGTGGTAAAGTAGTTTTAAAAAGGTTTATTGCGAATCCGGGAGAGATAGTTATCTTTAATTACTTATATTGGTGTCATGTTTGTATTTATTGGAGTTTCGTGTGAGAGATTTTTTGGCGTGTAAGATAGTAACGTTTGCTAAAAGAATAATAATAATAAATATTTCTAAGTCCATGTCATGGATAGATTAAAAAAAAAAACTAAATAATAATTAAATTACAAACTATGTACAGTTAAAATAAAAAAGTAAGGTCAAAGGGCGTCAAAAAACTCATCCGCATCGCTGTCAATGGGGCATGTGCCCAGAAGGCTGGCAGCATTGCCACGTTGTATGGCAATGCTGATTCTTTGGCCAAAGAATAGGCCAGCCCTCTGGTCACGTGAAGAATCGACCAGTCGCTTCGCGATGTCGCGATAAACTAGATGAGCGCTCGGTCCCCATGGCCCTAGTGTTTCAACCCCAAATATAAATATAAATATTACATTTATCGTTACAGCCAAAGGCTTATAGCCAAGAGCCGGACTTTCCTCAATTACATTAAGCTTCTCGTTTTGCTAATCATATTAGCCCTAACCCACAATAATTAAAAAAAAACTAGTCTATTATTATCTCACTGCGGGGAAAGTCCGCTTCTCATGCAGAGAAGGCACAAGCATTGATAGCATCGCTTCCTTAAGGCGGATGTGCAATTTTAGACCAAGAAAAAATAATATTAATCCTTTTGTCCGTACCCGGTTGCGAACCAACAACCTGATGGGTCCAACCACTGGGTCACCACGACAAAAGTAACTAAATAAATCTAAACGTAATGTAATATTACCCATTCTACCATCCTAGTAAACGAAGCCGCAAATGGACGTATCCCGGCGTTATTTGTCTTCGGGACTTCCAAGTAGAATCTATTTTCTAGAAAATGGGTGAAAATTTTCAAGCGCACTGGATGTGCTTTGAATTCACAATCGTCTGGGGTTTGTTTATTAGCAAAGTTGCCGGACCTGAGAGGTTTTTAAGTTCTACATTTTCAGGGATTGTTGAATACGTTTTTTGTAGTGAATTTTGATGGGATTTACGTTGGTAATGTTTTGGGAAATTATGGTGCGAAGTTGCTTTTGATTATTCGCTTTAGAAAAATGATCCTGTGCGATCCAAATATTATCAACGATCATTAAAATATTATCTAATGGAAAGTTATATATAAATATCCATCCTGTGAGGATGTTTGTTGTTATCCAGATATTCAGCCGTTTAAGCAGGAAAGGGTTCCTGCTTAAACGGCTGAACATATCTGGATAAAATTTAGCACTGAGATAAATTGTAGTATGGAATAACAGATAGGAAACTTTTTATCCCGAAAACATGTACGCGTTCTCGTGGTATATCAAATTTGACGCGCACTAAACCGCGGGCAAAGGCTAGTATTCTATAAAGTTATTTAGATAATTATCTACTAACTTGTTTTTAGAGATTCTCTAGAAAAGTAAATTTAAAATATAAATTATTATCTGAGTAAATTGACCTAAAAATTCTAACTCCAATATCAAAGCTATTCAATATAATCTTTTAGTAGTTAGCTAATTAAGTAGTCTGGCTGTATTATGGTTCATGAGTAATTAAACTTGATGAACTTTTTGAGGGCTGTAGTAACTAGACTTGTGGTTACTTAGTTTCCCGTAATATAACCTAACTTCAAAATGATAATAATTTTTTAACCTCGTACGAGATGTTTTAGTAAATAAGTTATTTTATTATAAGCACCGTCGCAGCATCGTTAGTAAGGGCACGCCTTGATTGAGGCGGTAAGTCCCCTCTTTGAGGAGTGGCTTGAGCGGCGCCACGGCGCCCTCACCTACCGCCTGACGCAGGTCCTCACCGGACACGGATGTTTCGGGAGGTGCACCTCATCGGGCGGGAGGAAACGCCCGGGTGTCACCATTGTGAGGATCGCCCCGAGGACACGGTGGAGCATACTTTGGCGGTGTGCCCTGCTTGGGCTGAGCACCGCCGAGTCCTCGAGGCGGCCATTGGCGGCGGCGCCCTCTCGCGTCCGGCACTGGTTCAGGCCATGGTCCGGAGCGAGGGGGAATTGGAAGCAGTCGCCTCCTTCTGTGAAGCTGTAATGCTAGAGAAGGAGGCGGCGGGACGGGAGAGGGAAAGGAGGGTTCCCCGTCCCAGCGGCCGCCGCGGTAGACGATCCGGGCGTCGGGAGCCACGAGACGACTCCCGGCCACCGTAGACGCGGGTCTGTGGACGGTGAGCAATGGGTAGCTCACCGTCCGTACGTTCACTAGCAACAGACCGTGTCGACGGCGCGTTCGTGTTCCACGCGCGCCTCAAAGAGATGTCAGCAAACTTGGATGGGGCCACTGAGGGCCGATGCCTGCCGGGGCTGCGGGTTGTTCGAAAGAGATACCGCGCCCCCGGAACGCAAAGGGCACATGAAGGAACATAGACGGGTTTTAGTCAGTAAAAGTCTGACACTCCCTCCCGCCCCGCCCAGGGCGGGGGAAGTTATTTGATGATTTCCCGTCTATAAAAAAAAAAAAAAAAAAAAGCATCGTTAGTAATTGGTATACTTCTGCCTAAAACTTTGGAGAATACAGGCGTAATGGTATGTGTGTTTTTATAAGCGTTGTTACATATACATATTAGTGCCCTTATCCTACCTACAAAATTTCATCGCGTTTAACTACTTATTACCTATTATATCACTACTTTTGTTACAACTTAATGGTGCCAATCAAAGTAAAACTCCGAAAATTAACGAAATCAGTTTTAATACAATTAAGTAGAAGTTGCACGTACAATGGTTGTAAGGCAAGTGAACGATGACATTCAATGTTGCTAAAACGTGCCGAAACACCTATGACATTTTCAATAATTAAGTGTTTCACAACTTTTTGCTATTTATTTAGAACAGGCGTTTGCGCCTGAACATATTCCCGGCCGTTGAAAGGTAGCTTTCAACCGTTTAAGTCTTCAGCTGAGGGAAGTTTGCAGAGTCGCACAAAGGCGCGTCGCACGCAGCCCTTGGTGGTGAGGATGTCTGCTACTCTGGATATCCCGTCAGGTCCGGATATGAGACGAAGTACGCGGCCCAGTTTCCAAGCGAGAGGGGGCGCGTTGTCATCAGCTAGCAGCACCATATCTCCCACGTCCAGCTTTGACGTATTTGTCCGCCATTTTGTCCTTTGTTGTAACTCAGAAAGGTATTCTTTCTGCCACCTTTTCCAGAAATGTTGCCTTAGCTTCTCAAGGCGTTCATATCGTCGCAATTGGCTTTCCTTCACGTCTTCCAGGTTTGGTGTTGGCAGAGCGATCAGCGGTCGGCCAATGATGAAGTGTCCTGGGGAGAGGGAAAGGAGGTCGTTAGGACTGGAGGAGAGAGGGCACAAGGGACGGCTATTGAGAATTGCCTCCACTTGTGCGAATAAAGTAGAGAGTTCCTCGAACGTCAAGTGACAGTCGCCTAAAACTCGTCGTAATAAATGTTTTGCCGACTTAACCCCGGCTTCCCATATGCCACCAAAATGAGGAGAGTAAGCCGGAATGAATTTAAAATTGATAGATTGCTGACTTGCAAAGTCAACTAAAGGTTCATGGTTCTGTTTGATGAACGAGCCTATTTCTTTCGAGGCAGCTACAAAGTTAGTACCGTTGTCACTAAATATTTCAGTTGGCTTGCCACGACGAGATATAAATCGTTTTAATGACATTATAAATGCGTCCTTCGTTAAGTCACTAACTGCTTCAAGGTGTATGCATTTGTAACGAAGGCACACAAACAGACACAAGTAACATTTTACAATGCGACAGCCGCGTCCTTTACGATTTACTATGTAAAATGGGCCAGCAAAGTCAAGGCCAACGGATAAAAATGGATAGTCTGGCGTTATACGTTGAGAAGGTAAGTTACCCATTTTAGGTTGTAAAGTTGTACCTTTTAAACGCCTGCAGCGTACGCAGTTATTTACTGTGCGCCTCGCTAGTATCCTACCGTTAATTGGCCATATCGTTTCTCTGACAGTAGCCAATAACATTTGAGGACCGGCATGCATGGTGTTAATGTGTTGTCTAATAAAATAAAGTTTTGTTAAAGTATGCGCTGCATGAAGTAATATTGGATGTTTCTTCTCAAATGAATAATTGGACGCATCGATTCGTCCACCGACACGAATTAACTTGTATTCATCTAAGAAAGGCGATAATGATGACAACTTACTATTTTTATTTAATTGTTTACCAGTTACCAGCAGGTCATATTCAATAGAAAACGATTGACCTTGGGAGATAAGACAGAGCGAGCGGAATGACTCACGCAACTCATTAGCGGACAACGTGCCAACTCGTTTGTTATATTTATTTTTTAAATTAAATATGAATCTAAGAACGTAAGCAAATGAACGTTCTAACTTTGATAACGATGAATATTTTTCAAAATCGATAAGGGGTGACTTTATGACTGTCGGATGCGCCTTTAATTCGGGTAATATTTCTAAATCTTTTAGGTTGGACTTAGGCCATTCGGTTTCGTTGTAGATTAAAAAACAAGGCCCTGTCCACCAGAGTGATATCGACGTTAGTCGTTTAGCATGCACTCCCCTTGATAATAAGTCAGCAGGGTTTAAATCTGTAGGTACATATCGCCACGCCGAAGATGAAGTTAATTCTTTAATTTCCGTGATACGATTAGCTACAAATATTTTTAATTTACTGACGTTACTACGTATCCAGCACAACACTACGTTTGAATCGCACCAGTGTATTAGTTTGTCTGGCTTGTACCTTAATGAATCTACCACTGATTTTACGAGTTGAGAAGCGAGTACGGCGGCGCACAGTTCCAAACGTGGTATGGTAGTACTTTTTAGTGGAGCTACTTTAGACTTTGCGCACAATAGTCTAACCGTGACGTCACCGTTAGCGCTGATCGTTCTCATATAAATACATGCGCCGTACGCATAACTTGATGCATCACTAAACGAGTGTAATTCGATGACCTTTGGTGAATCACCTAGAACTAACCTCGGTATGCGTAGATTGTGCAAGTATTTTATGCTTTCAGAGAAATCGATCCATTCTTCCCTTATCTCTTGAGGGACAGGCTCGTCCCAGTCAAGTTTAAGTTGCCAAAGTTTTTGAAGCATTATTTTTGGCCTTATTACAATGGGACCTAATATACCTAATGGGTCAAATATTTTGAACGCATTTGACATTATAAATCGCTTAGATATGATATTATGATTAGTGTCGTGGGAAAATCCCTTTATAGGAAAACTCAAGGTATCACTGGCAGGGGCCCAGCCCAAGCCTAGGGTGCTTGAAGACTCACTAAAAATGAGCTTGTCCTGTTCATTGATAGCAACATTATCAAATATGGACGGATGATTTGTTTTGTATTTTCTTAAATTAAAACATCCTGACTTTAATGCCTCAGATAGTGCGTTTTGTATATATTTTAATTGCTGTGCATCATTTGATCCAGTAATTAAATCATCGACGTAAAAATCATTTTGAATGATTGTGCGAATTAGTTCATCATTATGTTCTTGACCTACCTGCCACAAGCAACGTGTGCTAAGGTAGCTTGCACTCGCTGTACCGTAAGTTATAGTGTTAAGTTGAAGTGTCTGAATCGGTTTAGACTCGTCGTCTCTCCACAGAATGAGCTGCAAATGCCTATCATCTTTGTGTACGAGCACATTGCGATAGAATTTTTCTATGTCGCCCGTAAGTAGGTATTTGTATTGCCTGGAGCGTAACAAAATGGAGAAAAGAGTATCTTGTACTGGGGGGCCTACCATTAATAAATCATTAAGGGAACAACCAGAGGAAGACGTAGCAGACCCATCAATCAAACACTACACGAAGTTTTGTGGATTCACTCTCCTGCTTTAGAACTGCGTGATGGCATAAATAGTAATTAGGAATAATTATTTCATTATTTAGCAAAGATAAATGACCTAAGTCGGCGTATTCCTTAATAAATTTATTATATTCTATTTTTAATATATTGTTACGTTTGAATCTCTTTTCTATGTTTAAGAATCGCCGCTTAGCTAACTTGTAGGTATCACCTAAACAATCAGCCGTATCCTTAAGGGGTAGCTTTACGCAAAATCTACCTGACTTAGTTCTTGTGGTATGAGTAATGAAATGTTTTTCACAATAAGTTTCACTTTCACTCATAATAGATTTTTTGGGTACTTCTTCTAATTCCCAAAATCTACCTAGCATTTTTTCAATAACCTGATTACCATCGTTGTTTTTAGAAACTACGCTATGGTTACAGTGTACGCTTTGATGCGGTGTTATTGAGTTAATTGGACCGGATACTATCCAACCTAATTGAGAGCTTCGCAACTTAGGATTATTGGTTCCCAAAGAAATCTGTTCGTTCCCTAAAATATCCCAAAATATGTCGGCGCCTATTAAAACATCTATGTCGGCAGGCTGATTGAACATAGGATCAGCCAATTGGATATTTTCTGGTAATTTTAGGGCACTAATATCGACGGGAATTCTCGGTAAACGACCCGTCAGTTCTTTTAAAATTAAGCATGAACAATTTATATTAAATTTGTTATTTAATGATTGCAATATAATGTTGCAGCTTTCAGTGACATTATTTGTTTGTGTGTTGCCTATACCAATGACCTTTAGTGAGTCAATATGATGGGACTTTAAGGATAACCTTATCTTTAGGGATTCGGTTACAAAAGAAGACTGACTGCCACAGTCTAACAACGCTCGAACTTTGACCTTTTGCTGGCCAAATGGGTTCGATACCTCGACCATGGCAGTAGATAATAAAAGGTAACTTGTGTTTTTATTGCAATAACTAGCTACTATATCATTTGATTCCTCAACGTGCGCTGTCTGAGTCGTCAACGTTGGCGGACGGTGTAGCAAGCTATTATGCCTTTCGTTGCATTCAGGCTCTTGACATGACCTAAAGCGACAGTTACTAACAGCATGACCTTGTCTCAGACAGTTAATGCACAGTTTATACCTTGTCACGTCTGACATTCGCTCATCAATGCCCTTAGCCTTGAAGGCTGGGCAATCGTAGATACGATGGCAGCCGTCACAAACAATGCATGTGAAACCCTTTGGTTCCTTATGCTTAACATTACTACTAGTGCTTGCAAAAGACTTAACCGTATTACTTGGCGTCTTATTTTGACTATGTTTATGTGTTTGGTTATGGTTGGGAGTAGAACGCTGAGACGTAGGCGTCCTACAGTCCATAATATTATCAACATGCATATTATTTCGGTGTGCTGACTCGAGTACATTAGCCCGATCTGTAATGAATTTAAAGAAATGCTCTAATTTCGGTCTTCCGCTTACATTACTGGTACGATACTCTTCCCATTTTAATAGAGTGTGACCATCCAACTTCGCTGATAAAATGAATATAATCAAGACATCCCAATTATCCGTTGGCTGACCTAAACTAACCAACGCACGTAAATTCTTAGTGATGTGATCGACTAAGTATCTCAAAGAACGTTCTGACTCGCGTGGAAGCTGCTTTATATTCAATAAAGAATTGAGATGATGATTAATTAATATGTCATTATTATCGTAACGATTGCAAAGCAACTTCCATGCTTCACTGTAATTCTTAGATGAGATCTCGAGATTAGAAAGGACTCGAGCTGCATCGCCTTGTAAATATGAGTTTAAATAATAATATTTGTTAATATCTGGAATCCGATCATTATTGTGTATTAAACTTTCAAATGTATCTTTGAATTCAAGCCAGCGGAAATGGTCACCATTAAAACGTTGAATTTGAATTTGCGGAAGCTTCAAACCTAAACTAGGATGGTCTTCAGAACAACATGTAGTATTATGAACGGACTGACGTCTTAATTCGAGTTCAGCCTTTCTAGAAAACTTGGATATTAAATTCTTAGCAATAGCTATATTAATTACTATTTCCTGTTCAATAGTATCACGTTCGTCAATTTCAGCATCAATGTTACCAGGATCCAGAACCTCTATTTCACTCTGCAAATCATCAACCCTGACTGATAAGGCTTCAAACTTAGCAAGCTTTATGTTCAACTCTGTCAATTGAATTTCATTTAAATCGCTTTCATTTGAAATACTACTGAGGTAATTTTTAAATTTAGTAATTTGTCCTTTGGCGGATGCCCTCTTCGTAAAAAGTTCCTTAAAACGCCTATTTTCAGCCATTGCAAATAAAGAAAAATAAGATTGACTAAGTAATAAATGGAATGGGCTCACGTTCCTCGCTTCGGTGTCACCTGAGAAGCATAGAAGCCGGGCGAGCACGCTCAGCCGCGAACGCTGCTAGTGGGAGGACTTTGACCCCGCAACCGGACTGCGCGGTCTGTATTCTCGCACTCGTGGTAGATCTGAAATAGTCGGCAAATCTCGCTCAATTTTCAGTACAAACTAATGCTGTTCTAATGTTCCTATTTTTATTATTAACGCAACGACAAAGATACAATAAATTACATGAATTTATGAATTTTATATTTTTTCCTGAATTAAAGAGATAGATACTATTCGGAAACAGTAGAATATAAATTAGGGATTATTAGAATCGTTTTAATCGATCTGATGCAACTTCTGTAAGATTTTATTTTTATTGACGGTACATGAAAAAAAATATTTAAGTATGATTTCGCAATTAACGAAATATTTAGAAAATTTATAATACTTAATTTACTCGAATATACCTTGATTCACACAAATGGAATGCAATAGTCAATATTCAAATAGGTAGGTAATAAATAGGAAAGATAGACAAAGGATGGACACTCAACTTTGGTACGACACGTTGACGCTCCACACGAGGTGATACTTTAGCGGCACCACTGGCTCGGAGGCTGGCTTCTTCAATTGTCCAGACAGCAATTCCCCACACGCTGGACTCTGTGGACTTTGGATCTTCCACAGCAGGCTTCAAATCTTGAGGTTGTACTGCCGCGCACGCGTTGTCGCGATGCCCCAATCCACGTCGTTATTTCGTAGATTTTACATTAAATAGTCGCGATTTTTTACTAGTTCCCCTCATGGGCCACCATGTTACAACTTTAGAGGATGTAATGGTGCCAATCAAAGTAAAACTCCGAAAATTAACGAAATCAGTTTTAATACAATTAAGTAGAAGTTGCACGTACAATGGTTGTAAGGCAAGTGAACGATGACATTCAATGTTGCTAAAACGTGCCGAAACACCTATGACATTTTCAATAATTAAGTGTTTCACAACTTTTTGCTATTTATTTAGAACAGGCGTTTGCGCCTGAACAACTTTACTTCTATAGAGAGAGCTGTTAGAATACGATCCCCTTAAAAAATACTTACTGAAAAACCCTTTTCTCAAGACTTTTTCTAGAACCTCCTTAAGATTAACTAATGCACTTCATCGTCTCTTCAAAACTTTGAACTCTAGAAAACGGACCATCAGGCAAACGTATCTAAGTAAATCCTATGGGACAAGAACTTATAACTTAACTAAGTTGAAGTTCAACTTGAATCCTTGGCTAAGTGGCTATCTGGAGTTCGATAAAAGTGCATTAGTGCAGTGAATAAACGTCTGCTAGAAACCATTTTGTGTTATGATTGGTAGTTTATTACGTTATATACATATTATGCAGTGTCTGTGTTTTTTAATCTATACTAATATTTTAAAGACGATAGATTTTTTAGTTTGTTTGTGTCAAAGTCAAAGTGTCGTGATAGCCCAGTGGTTAAGGCACCCGCCTCTCATGCACAAGGCTATGCGTTAGTAACCGGGCACGGGCAAGTACCAATGTGACTTTTTCTAATTCATATGTACTTTCTAAGTTTATCTTGGACATCACTGACATCGGTGAAGGAAAACATCGTGAGGAAACCTGGACTTATAATTAATATAAGTCTGAAATTGCCAATTCGCCTTGAGCAAGCGTGGTGATTAATGCTCGTGCCTTCTCTGTATGAGAAGAGGCATTTGCCCTGCAGTGGGATAGTTATAGGCTGGTATTCTTTATTTATTTTGTTTGTACCGAATAGGTTCGACAACTACTGGACCGATGTTAACCATTTTTTCACCAATAGAACGCTACATATTTGTTAATTACCTACATCAGTACCTTACCCTTTAAACCAGAACACAACAACGCTGCTTGCAATTCTTTTCTTTTAAAATGGTAACAATCTAATATCGGTGGAAGTTTTGAAGTTTGAATGTCGCTGAGATGAGATTGCGACTAGATTTTTAACATGTTTAGGTAAATACGGGAATTAGCTTTTACTTGTTTTCAGCTAATAACAATCATGTTGGTATTTTATCTCTAAGTTTGATTTCCAAGATCGTTTTTCGCATTGTTAGTGCGTGGTTAGTGCCAACCTAAACAGTTACTAATATAATTATCTGGCTATATTTTAAAAGCCGAACTATTACAATTCCTAGACGACAATCGAGCGGTAATCCCGTCACTAATGCAATATCCATGCCGAATGTTCAATAACCGATGTTATCACCAACATAAAAGGTGTTTTATCGCATCTGGTTATAAAAATACGCCATTACTCTATGCTTTATGCCACCATAAAGTTTATAATAAACGAGCGATAGTAAAAACTGCAGTAAAACCTTCATATTGCGTGCTGGTAAATGCCACTTATGATTTTTATCCTAGATGATTTTTTTACGCGATTTTTGAGCACCTTTCTCGAGTTTGGTAATTATTTTCGAGGTTATTAATTGGCTTCGGATTAATTATCGTGTTTACGGGTTCGGATTCTAATTTGATTAGGTACGCAAATGAAATTCGATTAACCAAAAGCTCTTTGCGGGTTATCGAGGTTAAGGCAAAAACGCTTGGGTACTTTTATAAAAACATGATATTTGCTGCCAAATAATAACTTAGTGAGATATACTGAAGATTTTTATGATTACAATGATTGTGTCAGTGATTATAATTATTTGTTACAGTCGCGTCTTTTTATTACAATACCACTTAAGCATCATCATCATCATAATAGCCATACTACGCTGTAAATGGCAAAAAACGCCCCCTCTCAAACATTTTAATTTTAAAGAATAATCTTCATCAGTCATCACGCAGTTTTACAAAAAACAACAAAATAAATTAATCAAAACTTTTTTTTA
The DNA here is from genome assembly GCA_932526535.1 of Caradrina clavipalpis. NCBI lineage: Eukaryota > Metazoa > Arthropoda > Insecta > Lepidoptera > Noctuidae > Caradrina > Caradrina clavipalpis. The sequence goes on along the minus strand of OW052099.1, from coordinate 4,147,240 downwards.
AATCTTGTTCGTAAATCAAATACGAATTTTATTTTAACTCATCACTCAACGTAAACTGACACGAATTAACCCTACCAAATCCGCGCCAATTCACGTATAAAAAATCAAAGTTAACAACCATTAATATAAGTAAAATAAAATCGAGCAAATAAAATATTTCAAAGAGCCTTTTTATAAACCCTTAGCGAAAGCAAATGTATATAAAAGGTTTACATGTCCCGACTGAGTTGGGATGAAAAATTCATAGGTGAATAATCTTCAGCTCGTCCGTACTTGTGCCGATGCAAACTCTCCGAGGATTATAACCCGGTCCACAGATTTTTATATCACAGCTAACGGTTTAATGTTAGAATTTCTATTGTTGGTGATTTTATATTTTGCGTACTTATCTATTGATATTTAATACTTTAGTTGTAATGTACTCTGCCGATGGCCCACTTGCTGCAAAACCCAAGGTGTCCTTACACCTGACATGACATTAAAAAGTCCTCTGACAGTGCGATAAACGTGGCCATCTACCGAGGTCAAGTACTATAAAAAATGGTTTCATTAAGCTGTGGATTCGAAAAGAATAAATTTGTTTGGTCATTGATAACGTGTAATTATATTTGTTGTAATGAATTATAATAAAACATTACAATTTTAAAAGCATAATGTGTAAATACTTTAATTCTACAAGAACTAAAACTCGCAAGGAATAATAATTGACCAGACTTTTGATACTACAATAGTATACATGTATTATACGTATAGGCACATTAACACGTTCGATGCACACGATATTCAAGAATCGCTTATTCCAAGTATCAAGACGCGTTTCGCATTGTAAAATATTTGTTATGACCGGATATACAAGCAATATAAGTTGTCATTGTGATGTAAAACGAACTTAATTTGAAAAGTAGCTTTAAAATACTAATGAACACAAGTAAAAAAAATACATACAGGCGAAAAAAAGACCTAGTCAGTTAAATAAAATAAGTCAGTAGTATTTACAGGGCTTTTCAGTCATAAAATTGGCTGATTTATTCTGTAAAACTTACAAATCATCAGTCAATCATTTAAAAAATCATGCAAATTCATAGGGCACACACATACTACATATAAAATCATATTCCTTCCACAAATCCAAGCGAATAGCTATCATTTTTATACGTCTAATATAACTCGTGACACCTATGCATTAAAAATATGTCTGCAATAAAAGCGGCAGCTAAGACGTTATTAAAATGCATATCCTATTCCAAGGCACACGACCACGTCCCCCGTATAAATCTAAGCAGCTCTAATTCTTTGTACAGCCACAAAGAATCTGCCGCCATTTTGAAAGAAAGAAAGAAAGAAAGATTTGAAACCGTGAAAATTAGGCGAGTGGAGAAATAGGTGAACATTTTATGCGAAAAGTTACATATTGTTTTTCGCATGTAGCGGTGAAAGGGTTGATGTTCGATTTTTAAATTTAATGCAGAGTGCAACTTTTTTTTTGAGTTCTTTCTTTTTTTTCTTGTTGGCGGTAAGTTTTAACGACCCCACACACCCTAGTGTCAGAGTTTCTAAACCGCCTCAAGGGCCTCTGACATGGTTACCGATGACAGCGATGTCCAAGACTTAGAAAGTACTTATGAATTAGAAAAAGTCACATTGGTACTTGCCCGTGCCTGGTTGCGAACCCACAACCCCGTGCATGAGAGGCGGATGCCTTAACCACTGGGCCATCTAGACAGAGAGAGATTTAAAGAGTTTTGAACTTAGAAAGAAAATACTCGGAATATCGACTTTTTCACAAGTGTACGATGTGTAAATCTCATAAATGCAAATAGAATCCACTCCGCTTTCATTCGCGAATTACATTTTGTATGAAGATTTGATCAACATGCATTCACTAGAAATATGTTCCTCGTGTATTAAATTACGGGAAAATGTATACAAATTGTACATTCTAAAGATTCTGTACTGATTTCGAATTGACAAGACGGAGATGTAATTTTGTATTTAAGAAAATCTATCTCTTCAAATATACATAATGCATTTTATTAGGTATTATTAAAGTTTGTATATGTTTTTGATCCCAGGTGTGATCAAAATGTGATGGTTTTGTTTAGCAAACTCCCATGACTTCGCCCGCGTGGTTTATTTTATCCGCTTTAATTTACATCTTTGGTTTCTGCTCCGCTCCTAGCGTGATGTTATAATAATATAGCCTATGTTGCTCTGGAATATTGTAGGTATATGTTGGTGAAGAAATGGTTAAAATAGGTCCAGGAGTTTCGCACCCAATTCGTTACAAACAAATTAGCAAACAAACAAACAATTACTTCCTCTTTACGTATATAATATTAGTATAGAAAGAACATATGAATTTAAAAAGTCACATTTATACTTACCCGGTATCAAACCCGCAACTTCTTAAGAGACATCTTTACTATGCCAATAAGGACATACCTACATACATTTTTATTAAAGTTTATAGTAACATACCACCTGAACAATCAATTCGGCAGAGCTTTAAACCGTATCCTACTCGGATTTATTTTAACGTATCAGCTACAGCGATCATTGTAAATTTAAACCGGAGATTATGTACGGAACCGCCTGCTATTTGCATGTATTGCACTGATACCTGGTTTTAGTATTGATTAATTAAACTTTATGGCATTGTTTGCTGTTAGAGGTGGAATAATGAATAAGTATGGCTGTGGGGATTTGAGGGTCGATGAGGGTTTGCTAAGTATAAAGGACTGCCTCGTTAGCCTAGTGGTCCTAACCGCGACTGCTACGCTACAGGTCTTGGGTTCGATTCCCAGGTCGAGCAAAAAATGTTATTGGTTTTTTTTATGAAATTCTTAGTACGAATCGGAGTCTGGATTTGTGCCCGGTTAATGGCAATAGACTCGCCTCCTATTACATGGTACCTAAACATGCAGGCGAAACAAACAAACAAAAAAAAACTCATAAGTTTTATTATATTACTATACATAGATAGATTACCTACATACCTAGATGACCAATAAATAAAATTCCCTGCCTGTATAAAATAAACTGCCCTATGTTGCTAACATTTTCACCAGACCGGCTATAAGTAATTGAGTTTCCCTGATGGAAAAACCTTCGGTCAAAACTGGAACCCCCCCCCCCCCCCCCCCCCCCCAGGAAATAACTTCGTTATCAGCTGTTCTGTCCTGCAACTGGTTCGTGTGACATCAGTTCGTGTTCGTGTGACTGGTTCGTATGCAGAATTGTGAACATTATTATGTTATGTTTCTAGGTCTCTTTTGGATTGTAAGTCCCATTCATTGTATAGAAGAAAGTTTTTTAGTCTAATGTGTCTAATGACGTGCTTCGTACAGATTTAATAAGTAACTCTTTATGGAAGTAACTTAATCATGCTTTATTTTTCTATTTTTTATTGTCTGCTTATTCTATGTAAACTAGTTATTTATTTGTACCTATTTTAAAGTTATAAACCCACACCCCCATTTGCCATGACCATGTTTCCTCTTCACCACCTTTCTTGTTAGGTAATGCCTGTAGCATCCAGTCCACCTTTGTACTTTTTGTTGGAAAAAGTTTAAATAAATAAAAAAGTAAAATAGCAGTTCATAATACACGTAGGCTTTGTTTTATTTTTGCAAATAATAAATAAATAATAATAAATATCTTGGGACAACTCACACACGGCTATCTGATCCCAAGCTAAGCAGAGCTTGTGTTATGGTTACCAGACAACTGATGTACATACTTATATAATTTATAAATACATACATATTATAGATAAATCACACCCAGACACAGAACAAACAATCATGCTCATCACATAAAGTTTGTCCTGGGTGGGAATCGAACCCACGACCTCCGGCTTAGCAGTCAGGGCCGCTAACCACTAGACCAACAGGCCCGTCAAAAAACAAAAAACAAAAAAATGAATAAAACATAGCCTTGTGTTTTAGCTTTCAGCGCCAATCCCCTCAAATATTTTACAAAGCATTTTTGCAAATATACTGAAATATTACTTTAAAGCTATCAGCTATAGCCCTTAGTTAAAAATCATAATCATTCCAAGGTAGACCGACGACCTGGTGTGAAGGTCACGGGAAATCGCTGGTTGCAGAAAGCGCAGGACCGGTCATTGTGACTATCTCTAGGGGAGGCATATGTCCGGCAGTAGACAGTAGAGTTCTTCTGATATGACGTTGATGATAATAAATCATCTCGAAATTTCTTCTGAATGTCATGACCTCTCTCCATCACACAAAACATTCCATAATTACAATCAACACATGACACTCCACTATTTCATGGAAACCCATCATTAAACGTTATTTAATCTCATTAACACCCGCGCGGTCGCGTGGTGAACCGGTGATACAGTAATTATCGCCTTCCGCACGCCAATTAGGCTGTATGCATCAATCATAATGCCTATCAGACCGTCTAATTACTATCTCAAATGATAGCGATTTGGTGCTCGATATCTGGGCGTTGTATGTAAGGATGATGTCTAGGTTAAGCCTATATAATTATGTTGAGAGATAGAAAGAAGGCTTGGTTAACTTCCAAAGATAGTAAAAAATAAAAATATTGCATTTGCTGGATATCACTGCATTATCTGCCTTAATGATATGAATTAACACCAGATGATATTTTGTGATCCCATTGTTACTCGTATGATATACCTATGGTTATGGCGTCTGCTTGTCTCGCATGAGGTATTGGGCTTGATATCAGGCACATACCAATGTTTCAATTCATATTTATTTATTTATTTATTACAGCATGGAAGACTAACAGCTAAAAAAAGCTACATAATGAAACAATATTTGACAGAAAGCCAATGACAAGTATTCGCGTTTAGACTTGTAATAGAATTTAAATTGTGAGTATACAAACAGTAACATAATACCTATTGAGAATATATGTGGTATCTTGAATATCACAGACATCGGTGAAGGAAAACATCGTTAGAAAACCTGTACTTAAATATAAGTAACATAATTATACGTAAATCTGAAATCGTCAATCCGTCCTGAGAAAACGTAGAGATCAATGCACGTGCCTTCTTTGTATAAGAAGGTCTTAGACCTGCAGTGGGCCAATAATAGGCTGATATTATTATGTATTGTTAATATTTTGATAAACAATCTTAATCCACCCCCGGCCAAAAGCTAATTCAGCAAAACAATCTCAACAACCGAGCCGAATAGCCATTCACAACAATTTACCTCCAAACATCTTAGTGTCCGCAATAAACGCTTACAAGGACCACAAGACGTCCGCCCCGCGCGGTGGTCGAGCGATAAATGATCCCAGCGGTGCAACGAGACACGGCACGATCAAATATTAACAAACTACCCTACCTTACGGCGATTCAAATGTTCACGTTTATTGCGAGATTCAACTGAATTATTGTACACTATTTTGAAATAGCTTCTCTGATTCAATTTTAGATGTAGTAAAGATGGTTGTTGGAATGTTTTACTACAGTTTTAAATGTAGTTTATTTATTTACTGGTTAAAGTTGATATGTTACCTCAACGGAATTGGTCATATTTCCTTGCTATCTATCTCTGTTCCTTTACATACAGATCCGTTTCGTTGAGTAATAAACATGTATGGATCCATGCAGATTTTCGCATTTATAATAGTAGTAAGATTTGTATAATTTCAAAGGATAATCGTAAAAGGAATTTTACAATCTGCAACCGCAACGGAAATTTTAAAACTACTCATCTTCAAATAAGCCAGGATCGATTTTCTTATAGTCTCGTAAAAAGTAGTTTGGTCCTTCGTTCCGCAAGTTTGACTAAAACGAGGTTTCAACGCGGCCCAACTTTCTATTTTAAAGTCCATCTAAATCTTAGTAGACTTCAAAGTTTTGATGGGAATTGACTTCCTGAAAGTTGGCTGTAATGTTTTCTATAATGTTGGCTATAAAAGTTAGAGCATACCATGTATTTCTACCAAGTTTCGGAAGCCGATATACCGTGTTTCAAAATGCGGTTAACACCGTAAACAACTATAGTTTCAACAAAAATATTATACAGTTTTCCATACTCGAATACTGGCTACCAAATAACAAACTAGAAAAGGGTTTCACACAACACAATAAAGTTACTCCACACTGTCTATGAAACTACAATACACCCATTTTCCCCAGATCGTTTAGATCTCAAAACTAGATTTGAGAAGTTAGAAGCCGCTGTATGAAACTCAGTCTAGTCACAAAAGGGTCTGGTTTTCTGGAAAAAAATCTAGCTGGGTATTTAAACAACAGTCCCGGGAACGAAACTTTTTATACAGTGTCTCCAAAACGATTTTATTTTTATTTTACGCGTACACCAGGACCAAGTTCCACAAACTTTTAAAGTTAGCAAACTTCTTTGTGATTAAGTTACAAAAAGAAATGGATCTATTTCCTAAGTTGGAACTTGTGAGCGGAATTCCTGGATTTTTGGTTATTCGACGATTTTAAAAAGAGCAATTTGTGACGAAACGGTTTTCGCTAACTTTGTTCAGTTGGTAATAGAATTTAATTTATGGTTCGCCTTCGGGCTCCTTCGTGACACTGTGTACCTGCTGATGTCGTAACAATTTGTAAAATAAATTGCTCTTTCTGTGTTTTTGTTTTAACTGTGTATTTTGTTTTTTTTTTGTGAAAGAAGGGTCGTTTGCTGTGACCTTTAGTAAGTTCTTTGTTCCTTTTGGTATGTATATTTATGCTAGGTCTTCCCTGGACCGTGGCAACAGCTCGGATTATTCACATCGGGTTTCGCATGTGCAGGGTTAAGTCCCTGAGAGTGGATCGTATACAATCAGCTTCTAAAGTAAAGGAGTATGGACACCTACAATACTGCATTCAAAATAACGTTATCGGTGTTTTAATATTATAGCTTCGACATATCACGATAAATACAAAGCAATGTAGACTATTAGACATTTTCAAAAGAAAAGAATCACCAAAATGCTGACATTTCAACACATCAACTGCCCTTATTTTACCTTTATTTTTGTATAATATGGAGTATAACATAATTATCATGATCATATCAGTCGTAGCACGTCCACTGCTGAACATAGGCCTCCCCCTTAGATTTACAAAAGGGTACTTCCAGTTGGAAGCAGCCTGCATCCAACATATAGGACGGATTTTTTTTCCACTTTTCTATTAGCTTTATAAGGCAACTGCTACTCTGTGGCAAGACTTTTTGCCTAGAAGCAGCACCATTTTTAATGTAGTTTTCATCTTTGCCATCTTTCTTAGGTATTCATTAACGAAAATGCAACTATCATAGTTCATTAATTAAACTAAAAGGCCAGTCATGAGATCTGAATCTACTGGACTGCTCACAGTAACTTCAGCAAATTAAATTCAACTACCGCACCGACCAAACTCGAAATGAGTTACATCTCTAGCTGTTTTAGCAGCTAAATGCAGCTAAGCAGAGTACCACGAGGGAAATGAAACAGGATCCCTAGTCCTCAGTGCACATATAAACGTATGTAATTAGACGTAACAAAGAGAACGCTCCGCTCACCTCGCTCGCCCCGCTCTCTCGGCTCGCTCCGCTCATCCCGCTCCGCTCCAGTGTCGGACTGCGCTAAATGGAATTTACTTTTTGAATTTATAAAGTTGGTATTTCGAGTTGGAAATATACGTATTGTGTTACACTGCGTAATTGAAATGTCGCGTTTATTTAGAATTGTGTTTTTTGGTGCCAGGTTTGTTATTTTTTTGTTTATTTATTTTCTTTTTCTAAAGTAGGACTTCTAAAAAATATTTTCAGCTATATTAAAGTGGAGCACATTAAAAGATTTTTGTATTTTGCATATCAAAGCACCCTCTATTAAGGGGACACTTGTCCCAGTTTCACCCCCAATAAGGGGTTGATCTGAAAGGAAGTTTGTAAAGTGAGACGTCAGCTGTCGAGTTGAGATGAAGAAAAGCCCACGCAGGGAAATAACTAATAAGTAATCTTAAAATTTTAGACGGGATAGGACTTTACTGGTAGCGCTCTTCATAGAAAAATAGTCAAATCATTATGTACTCAATAAATAATAAAACTTGTTGAAACGTTGTAAATATAATATATACACTAATTAGTTAGTTTCTCATCAAATAACTATATTTCACAAAATTATAAAAACTCATACAAGGTTTGGGGTTTTATTATTTTTTGGCCAAAATATGACAAGATAAATTTGTATGGAACACCGGTACAAAATTCGAGTTTCAGAAAACATTTAGCTTTATAACTCACACCTGTGTGACAATATCCCTAAACACTCAAAATACGTGGTGTTGTGGGTCCCACAATCCAAAAATATTGGGAATCTCATTAAGATTTTCTCAGTATAAAAAATATACTTTCACGCCTGTATTACCCGAAGGGTTAGGCAGAGGGTTACGAATGTACACCCACAGTTCGCCGGTATATTTAGGTCCCATGTAATAGGGGGCGAGCCTATTGCCATTAACCGGGCACAAATCCAAACTCCGAGCTGCTACTGAGAATTATTTTTTTTGAATTTATTTCTGAGAATTGTTACTGAGATTTTCTCAGTATCTGTCCTACATTACCTAACCACCACCCCAAACATCCCCAACTATTAATAACACTACCCAATTTCAGTATCACTGTACCTGACACTCCCCAACTTTACCAAAAGTTATATGGAAGCGCAACTGGAAGCGATGCAACTGACATAATAACGGGAACAAGTTTCAACCCCGAGATTGTATTAGAAGCTCTATTAACAGTACCCCTCACTGAAGTCACTAAGTTATAGGAGTGTTCACAGGTTCAATGTAGTGTTCATATAAAAATATACGTGAAAACTGTCTTTTCTCCTAAATATTGTCCTATGCCTGCCTACGGTTTGGAACGGGCAACTTTTTGACTAACCGATCGACTCCTTGACAATTTAAAATGGTCTAATATAAACAAATGCTTTGACTTCATTTAAAATGTTACTTCTGTAAGTTTACATGACGAATTGCACGAAAGATTTGAGATGCAAGTAATTAATGAGTATGGGAGAATAATTTGGAAATTATACTAGCTTCTAACTATGCTCTTGTCAAAGTTAAGTATAGCATGAAAATTCAGTATGTCTATAGCACTCGGCAATAGCTTTCTATTACTGAAAGATGTTTTGTAATCAAAGTTTACCTCTTACAAACAAAACTATACCTCTTTATATTATTAAGTATTGATGTGTAAAACTCTATAAATGCAGTAAAGAACTACCTGAAAAGACAACAACCGTCTCTTCAAAACGGTTTCGTGTTCCACCGAAAATACCTGCACCGCCCAAAAAACCCACTCAGTATACACAAAGATATATGATTTTCATTCGGCCGGAACATTAGCGCGAAATATGTTTATGACAGTTGTTCTAGCTCCGTGGATGTGTAATGGGTTCGCTAACTTGATTTAGAATATAGTTTAGTTTTGGTGTATGTTGAGTTAGTTTTGGCTGTTTTGGAATAATATTATAGTGACACGAGCGCTTGAAATAAACATAACGTATACTAAATCGTTTTTTTTTTAAATTTGGAATGACTCATTTCGCGCAGTGCATGATACTATTGTGTATATTCAAGTAAAATACTAAATAATAACTGTAATTCCTATTTAAAAATCGGCTCGAATCGAATACTTTCTTGAAAGTGCTGTCGCGCTAGGCTTGTTAGTTCAAACAAGGCAACATTTTGTCGAATTATAGGTTCTCAAAAGAATACTTTGATAAAACTCTCTATAAGAACTAAATATTAGCTCAATTATTAAATTAGAATGCAATTAATTACAAAATATGAATATGTAATATGTGCGTCTAAATTCAATTAGTTTTAAAAAAGTCGAGTAACCTGTCCCAAATGCGGCAAAAACATCGTTCATATTTCAATGCGTTTACGTAATAGTACTTGACTTGTATGTCAAGTGTAAATGTGTGCATGAAATGAGGGTAAATATGGACCTGAAAAAATATTATCACGTAAAAGGGGGGACCAGTAGTAAAAATAGTCTTGAGAGTTTATGTTGTTGATGGTCTACTAAACTAGATTGTAAATAAAAACTAAATTATTTAAAAAGATGTGAATGCCCGGAATAATAATAAATGTAGCTAAGTGGTATGTGATTAGAGAAAGTAAGTAAGTACTTCATCTTCCTGCCCTTATCCCATGTTACTTGGGGTCGGCGCAACATGTTTTCTTCTTCCATGCCAACCTGTCAACCGTCATGTTATCACTGACTCCCTTCTCTTTCATATCATTCTTCACACAATACCAACGAGGCAGTTTATTAATCACCAAGTAGAATAAAACTACTTAAGTAGGCTGTTTGATGTAATGATAAAGGATGATAATGACGGTATTGTGGCGCAACGGGTGCTGTTAGGAGCGTGTGTCACCGTCGCCACCGCCGGCAGCCATCTTTGCATGATTGATGCTCTGTGACACGCCAGACAGGGTTGACTACTTACTTTTAAGTAATTTAGATTTTGATAAAACTTTGCCCATTGTGCAACAGTGAAAGAGTGAACTTAGTAGCTAGGCGATTGGCTGCTGCACGGTTTCGATTTTCGCATGCAAGAAATATTTGTTTGACCTACTGGTAGTTGACGAGTCTGGTCGTTCGTGTATGTGTTTTTAAACGTACCCATGATTTAGGAGAAATTCCTAGTGTAGGGTAATTTTTTATTTAAAACAAAACGTCAAATAAAGTAGAAACTAATTAGTGGAATAAGGTATTATATAGAACTGTGCCTGCGTCCTAGAGACATTTTACATTGACACCATTAGATACCTATAAAAAATAAAAATTTACCATCACGCCTGTATTCCCCGAAGGGTTAGGCAGAGGTGTACCAATGTACTCCCACAGTTCGCCGGTATATTTAGGTCCCATGTAATAGAGGGCGAGCCTATGGCCATTAACCGGGCACAAATCCAAACTCCGAGCCGCATACCTACTATGTATTTGTATATTGTGATTTTTAGCCATAACAACAAATAAAATAAAAGTATAGGCAATATCTACCTCCTGCCTACTTGTCATTAAAAAAAGGCAACAACAAAGCACTGCTATTTATAAATACCTAAATAAAAACTGGTCCTATTTCCAACATACAACACACAGGACACAATACATGTGGAAACTCCTCGCATCTCGGAAGCAGCAACCCTAAACGGGCGGCGTTCAACAAAAGCAGCAACGGGCTTTTAATAAATTATTCCGCGGAACCCACTGCAGCTTTCAGTGCGGGTTTGAGCGAATTTAGCTCCGTAACCATTTATTACGGGACCCTTTCCAGATTCAACCGGCACAACTGATTTTTGACGAAAATACTAAAGTTGATCGAAGTCGCTTTGACGATTCTCGAGAGTTGATTAAACGAATTTGTTGATCGTACCATTTCGGTTCCGGCTTTTTTTTTTCGATGTTATGAATTGCCGTTTTTTGAATTACGGTTTTTCGGGTCTATCTGTGTGGGAATTTATTATAGAGTGTTAAAATGATGAATATTTTCTTTTTCAGTCTCGTAAATTTGAGAAATATTTCTTTAAGAAAAAAGATCGCGGTGTCTTACGGTTTTGCTCAACGATGTATTATGAAATCTGGGTTTTGTGAGAATCAGTATCTAATAAAATATTAGGTTAGAGTTTGAGAAGCGTGTGTTCGTTACTAAAATTGTTAATCCTTATACGTAAGTAGTACAGTCACGATTAATGGCGTTATGAATTAGTAATTTCGATCCCAGAATATTATGAAGTAGGTCTTATCTCAAACCGCCAATAGTTATTGCAAGATTGTGCATTTTTTATTTGGTAAAGTGTATTACTGTACGCCACTATTTTCGGCAAAACGATAATTGTATATGTTAATAAATAATATAGCTTTAAAATATAAACTCATGTTCCATCCCATGTATTTTTCTAAACATAATTTCAACATGAAAGTAGTGAAGTACCTATACTATAAAACACAGCAATGATATTCGCCGATAGTGTAGCTTTTTATCAGGGCAAGAATTTTTGTTATCAGATTAGTACATACAGATATACAGAGACCTTTTACAAACAAACGAGCAACGTTACCTCTGCACAAAATAGTTTAAATTAAAACCATTCCACCGCATAGCCTTTGATTCAAACTCACATACGGTACGTTCCAACATTTCAAACTGCATTTCATCGTGCTCACCACATTCCTAATAAAAAAAGAACTCCAATAGCCGACCGCCAATCTATTGGATGACGAGTATCCATCCATCCATCACGGTGACCGCTTCCAATTTTCAGTGGAACTTCTCTATTCGTCGCAATTTTTTTTTCTAACAATTAAAATGATTGATCATTTATCATTCACCGTAGATTGGGACTTGGGTTTATGATTGATAAGCAATTTTAGAAAATGGATTGTCTGTTGATTGGTTAAAAAGTTGAGTACCTACTTATTCACGGTGTTACCCTACTGTGGCGGAGCCTATAAAGAGGGTAAAGTTTTTTTTTTAAATTAAATAACTGTCAGTCTGATGCCATTGAACTTCTTGTTTATAACTTTTAGATTTATTTAAATCAGTCGGGTGTTTTCATTAAATACTTTTTTTCTACTTTATCTCTTCCGGGCTACATCATTGCAGAATCATTAATTGATACTATTTGGGGGTTTTCTAGAGAAAATAATGTGGTTATATAGTAGTGTTAATAATATAGCCGACAGTCATAATTTATTAATAAGGTTAAGTAAATAACATGGGTTAGTGTGTGTGCAGCAAACTTGTTACCAAACCTTGTTACTCACCTACTTTTATATGTAGTAAAAAATGTAACGAAAACGATTTTATACAGTAAAATCTCACTGTATGGCATACAGTGAGAAAGGGTACTTATTATCGTAGTTTAAGAGCTAACACACAGGGCAATGAAATTTTGGACAACACTTATTTATCACTTATAATTTAAGCCAGGAATAAAATCGATATTGCCTAAAAAAAACTAATAATTATGTGAAAATCGAGCACGCTTGCTTTACTCTAACTAAACTCACTTAAAGCCAATTTCACCAAAAGCCTCCAAATACTTAACAAGACATTTAAAATAACAGATTACCTAACTAGCCCTTAACAGCTTCAAAGTAAAGGGGATAACACAACATACGAGGTGGAACAAGCCATCATTACATCCAAACGGGTAACTAGAACAATAATTTTCTTCAGGGGTCTTTAAAATACTTCTCGTAACCACCATTGCCGTATATTATGCCCCCATGGGGGCAGTGTGGCAATTCTCAAGGAATATACTGAAAAGTGTCGCTTAAACTTCAAAGTTAAACGATTTGTATGTACTATGTGCAGTGAATAGAAGGGTGGAAGAGTAAGTTACAGAAGGACAATTCCCATTATTGGGGTACATTTGTACGTTTGTCAATATATTTCCCATTGTGATCATTTTGGATATGTCACGTTAATTAATTGAAAAACTATTCTAAGTTTCAACAGCCAATAAGTTTGGGAAGTATATAGTACTGTTATTACTGTATAGTAATGTAACTAATTTAGCGTATTTAATTACTTTGACATTATTCTTTTAATTGTTGAGTGTGAATTGGTTAGTTTTGGCAGAATTAGGTCAATTAAGAACGTTAATTAAGTCGTAATTTAACTCTGCTAAATTCAATGTCAAAAACCTTGACAAATGTTTTATTTGGTGTTATTTTAACATTTCGTGTAATTCTTCTTGTAATCTAAGGCTCTTCGGTAAAGCTGCCACAGGCGCCATCGACTGATGCTGAAAAGCTGACTACTGCAGTGTCCCTCGAATGTAAAAATATTTCTTTTAAATACAATCCTCTGCTGCTTAAACTTTAATAATATTAACTTTAAGTAACATCGATAGCAAGACACCCTGGTCAATTTATTTAATTTAAATATCAAAGCTACTGTTAATTAATCCCTAGTTTGAAGTGCCTCCATATCCCTATTTCAATAGAATAACTAAGCTCTGAATATACCCAGAAACTGTATCCAGACAAAAGATATTAGAACGTTAACTAATCCACCGTTATACTTCGGTTTTAACTATATCGCGTGCTACAGCCCATAAAATCTTGCTACGTCGTAGACTTCGTAGAGCATCTACGAGATTTCGTAGCACACTAGATGTTAATGTCAAAACGGTTTCATTTTAATACTGTTATGGAAGAGTATTATTAAACTAGGTATAAGTTTAGTGCTCGTTGCTGGAACTGGATTAAACTAGGTTTAAGGAATAGGATAGTTGGATTTTCTTGGTAAAATCAGTTTATTGGCTGAATTAAGCTTTGATTTTATGAAAGGTTTAGTTTTTTTTTATTTAAAGTGCTTTTTTTAGGTAATACTTTGTGTAAAATAGCAATCGCTTACTGCGGTCAGTCCGTGGGTGGGTGGGTGACCATGCATTACGTTTTACTTTGAAGGGCAAATCAAATAAATATCTATGACTATAATAAGTATTTAGTTGCCTGAAGTCCCTGTACTTATAATAAACTAGCTTTTGCCCGCCACTTCGTCCGCGTGGATTAATAGTTCCCGTTCCCGGGGTATTTCCGGGATGAAAACTATCCCATGTTCTTTCTCGGCTCCCAGACTATATCCGTACCAAATTTCATTGAAATCGGTTCAGTGGTTTAGGCGTGAAGAAGAGACAGACAGACAGACAGAGTTACTTTCGCATTTATAATATTAGTACGGAAGTACGGATGTAAGTCTGAAATCGCCAATCCACCTTAAGCAAGCGTAATAATTTACCTTCATACCTTCTCTACATGAAAAGATCCCTATACCCAGCAGTGGGACAATACTAGACCAGTCTTACTATTCAAAGTCACTCAAACCTTTGCACTTACCTAAAATATTCACACCCGCTTCAGCAAACACGAAAACTTGAAAAATAAAACACGAAACGCATATTAAACCACAATTAGGAGGACAGAAAAAAAAACGTCCCAAGTTTAGTGCGGCGGGGATGCGTTTTGCACTTATTTTAATCTGCAACAACAATGCGCGGTTAAATAACAGGAGGGTGGAATGTACTGGAGCAATAGGTAGGTACTACAGAAGGTTTAGTTGGTTTTTAGAAGTTTAGGTAGTCTTAAAACATATCCCATGATACTTAGCAATAGTATAGCTTTCTATTTTAGTGTAAGATTTTTTTCAAATTAGACTAGTTCTTCCAGATACTACGTCTTACAAACAAAAACACATCAAAACATCCATACCTACTTTACTTCTTTATAATATTAGTATAAATAAATGTCAGTTAAAACTCAAACTGAGTATTACTACAGGTGCATGATCCTGTTATCCTTACTAATATTATAAATGCGAAAGTAACTCTGTCTGTCTGTCTGTCTGTCTCTTCTTCACGCCTAAACCACTGAACCGATTTCAATGAAATTTGGTACAAATATAGTCTGGGACCCGAGAAAGGACATAGGATAGTTTTCATCATGGAAATCCCCCGGGAGCGGGAACTATTAATCCACGCGGACGAAGTCGCGAGCAAAAGCTAGTACATAATAATTTCCAAGGTTAAGTTAAGCTAATCACAGCACGCTAGTACTGCCAGACCTACTGCTGCATGAGAAGCGAGCGCAATTACCACTGGGCCATCACGTCATTGAAAATGACAATTAGCTTAGCAATCTTTTAAGCTGTGTTTCGATATTATATTATTTTAAATCTGCACATTTTTTGTTATCTACATTTCTTTTGACTTGTAAATTTGCATGTTGTTAGGAATAAAACTTCTGTGTTTTTGTATCTGGCGGTGCTCCTGTGCAAATACCAAAATTTAACACGGAAATTCAGTGGAGCGAGGAATCTGCCCTAGCCTTTGCTGTAGCTATGAACCGGCTTATCTTTACCAACTATATTGAGTGTTAAGTTATAGTTAAGTGTAACGTTTAGGAAACTGAAACAATGCATTGTGTTAGCGGAAATGAGTTTTAGAAAATAAATGTAATAAAAAAAACAACAAATGAATTATTTAGAACTAGTAAAATGTCTTTTTATGTTCTTGACTATACCGGGGATCCTTCAGTTTTCGGATATATAGAGGGTCAAATATTCAATTTTTATTTTACGAATGTATGTTTTACTGCTATATTATACATACTAGTACTTTTACGATATCTGTACTTATTATAATTATGCATTTGAAAGCACAATTGCATTAACAGTATTTTTACACTAAGAGTAAAATTAGTTCTCCGGACGACATAGTCTAGCTCTGCCTACGTCATTATAGATAATGTCGTCATCTACAAACAGAGGTCCGTGGGTGTACGGACGAAACCAATGTTCGTATCTCCAAGGATAAGAACAATGACGTCACAGTGTCAGCTGTTACGGACTTCAATTTCTCTTATTATTGGAATTAGGATCTCCATATTGTTTTCTCCTACTTTCATTTTTTAAGGTTAGTGGTGAAGGCAATGACCTCTCATGCCTGAGGTTGCAGGTTCTATAACGGGAAAGTACCAATCGTCAGTGAAGTCCTAACAGTACGTAGGTCGAAATGGCTACTTTACAGGAGAGTGAAAAAACTGTGTAAAATTAATATAACTTAGGCTTAAGACCAATACGAAAGCGTTATTTTTCAAATTACGCCTTCGCATTGGTCAGTGTATCGTATTTTGATTGGTCGATACGATGCGCGCCATTAAGCTTTATGTAATGGCATTAAAATCTCAAAACAGTCATAAAATGACTTACGCTCTGTTAGAAATTCACTGACGCAATGTGACTTTTAAAATTCATGTATACTTACCCTAAGTTTTACTTGGGCATCCGCTATGAGCAAGCGAAGTGATCAATCTCTATATGAGAAGAGGCCTTTGCCCTGCGGTGGGACAATAATCGGCTGTTATTATTTTTATTATTTACATCCATCGTTAAAAAGCCATACGGTAAAACTGGCAGACCATAACTTTAACTGCCAAATCGATTTAACAAAACAAACGAAACGGCCTTTGTGCAATATGTTATTTGCTGTGACCACTGATGCCCTAACTGAATTAAGCTCCCACCCAAAAAAGTCCGCAAAAAAGGCCTTCGAATACAATCCATCCCGGGGTTTTAAAATTCCGTTTTTTAATCTAGACACAAATGGGTTTTTAACCAGTTCGTACGCAAACACCAGACAATCGCATACGTTATGTGTCCCGACATTTTTGAATGCCATTTCTGTGTCGGGCTCATGTGGTGCGATTTTTTTTCGCGACGTTTTTTCCCCATTCGCGGCTAGGACCACGACAATTTATTCACTGAGACATATCTTGCCTCTGCCGGGTTCGCCCTAAAGCTGTGTTTAAATAATCGTTTGTTCTTTGTTTTTCGTGTATATCGTTGCACATTTGTCTGTGATGTTATTTTGGGTACTAGCCCTAGTTTCATCAACGTGACGAGTATGACTGCCTCGTTAGCTTAGTGGTCCTAAGCGCGACTGCTACGCTAGAGGTCTTGGGTTCGTATCCTAGGTCGAACAAAGTGTCATTGGGATTTTCTCATAGCATAGCAGCTTTTTTTTTTTATATAGACGGGAAATCATCAAATAACTTCCCCCGCCCTGGGCGGGGCGGGAGGGAGTGTCAGACTTTTACTGACTAAAACCCGTCTATGTTCCTTCATGTGCCCTTTGCGTTCCGGGGGCGCGGTATCTCTTTCGAACAACCCGCAGCCCCGGCAGGCATCGGCCCTCAGTGGCCCCATCCAAATTTGCTGATATCTCTTTGAGTCACACGGTCTGTCGCTAGTGAACGTACGGACGGTGAGCTACCCATTGCTCACCGTCCACAGACACGTGTCTACGGTGGCCGGGAGTCGTCTCGTGGCTCCCGACGCCCGGAGCGTCTACCGCGGCGGCCGCTGGGACGGGGGATTGTCCTCTCCCTCTCCCGTCCCGCCGCCTCCTTCTCTAGCATTACAGCTTCGCAGAAGGAGGCGACTGCTTCCCATTCCCTCTCGCTCCGGACCATGGCCTGAACCAGTGCCGGGCGCGAGAGGGCGCCGCCGCCGATGGCCGCCTCGAGGACTCGGCGGTGCTCAGCCCAAGCAGGGCACACCGCCAGCGTATGCTCCACCGTGTCCTCGGGGCGATCCTCGCAATGGTGACACCCGGGCGTTTCCTCCCGCCCGATGAGGTGCAGGAACCTCCCGAACTTTCCATGTGAGGGCGCCGTGGCGCCGCTCAAGCCACTCCTCAAAGAGGGGACTTACCGCCTCAATCAAGGCGTGCCCTAGCATAGCAGCTCTGAGTTAGGATTTGTGCCCGGTTAATGACAATAGGCTCGCCCTCTATTAAATGGCACCTAATATAATGGCGGACTGTGGGTGTACATTGGTACACCTCAGCCTTACCCTTCAGGGAATACAGGCGTGATGTTATGTAATATATGTTTTTACGAGCGGCTAGTTCTAGTTTCATCAACGCCACGTTTGTAAATCCACAGTTTGTTCTATGTATATTTTGTTGAAACATCAAAGTGGACTGTTGAATATTTACAAGGGGTGAAATGAAAGAAAAATGTGTCAGCTGTTTGCAGTCCCACAGAAAATGTCCGCTACTGAGGAAAACGAGTGTATTAGGAAAAATAACATAATTAAATGTGTTTTGTTATCTCAATCAATGTTTAGATAACTCTCTTTGAGTGTACGCCATCTTTCTTTTAATTTACGATGTTTATTATCTTTTCAATGCTTTAATAAAAATCTATTAGATATTCATATTGTTTTTATTAAATACACAAAGTACCTAAACGTACTGTAAAAAAGTACATAAAATATTTTCAGAAACTAACATCTGCCCGCGACTTCGCTCGCTTGGTAGTTGTAATATCATAGAATATAACCTATAGCACTCAGCAATACTGAACCTTTACAAGTAATAGTGTAATTTTTTTTTGTAATTGGACCAGAGACTTCCAGAGACTACCTCTTACAAGCAAAAAATATTTTTTTTAAATACATAAACATACCATCACGTCTGTATTCCCCGAAGGGTTAAGCAGAGGTATACCAATGTACACTCACAGTTCACCGGAATGTTTTAGGTCCCATGTAATTGGGGGGCAAACCTATCGCCACTAACCGGGCACAAATCCTAACTACGAGCTATTACTGAGAATTTCATACAACAACCCAATAACACTGCTCACTTTTTTTATATTAGTACAGATTATCAAAAATGCAAAAAAAATATACTATTGCAAGAAAAAACACAGGGTAACACTTTATTTTCCAAAAAGGTTACCTTCTAACAAAATGAATTAGTTGGGAAGTGGGTCAAAGTGTCTCGTCCCACGCGCGTCAACCACCTAAATATTTTTGGCATAACGTAATTTTTATCATGAAGTTTGAAGACGATATTAAGTTGTTTTCGAGGTAATCTCGTTTATATTTTAGACGTTCACAGGCTGTTTCTGTAATGTTTTATTTTTGGGGCGGGTAAATATATTTATTTATTAAAACTTTATGCAGATAATGGATAAAATACAACGTTCAAAGGCGGGGTTGATATTATGTACATGTTGCTTACTTTTAGACTGTATTTAGACTTTCATTATTGAAATAAATATTTGTTCTTTAATAAACATAGTATAAGTGTTCCAAAGCAAGGCAAAAGAGGCATTATAAATAAGACTAAACACGCACGAGCATTGATCACCCCGCTTGGTCAAGGCGGATTTTCAATTTCATACGATGTTTTCCTTCGTCGATGCAGGTGATGTCCAAGACAAACTTAGATGGTATATTTTCTGTGACAGTAAGGTTTTTGTTAAAAAAAAACTGTTTTTAGTAAGCAACAAAGCAGGGTAATATTTGTAACAATAAGACAATAGAGTGCAATAATAAAAACAAATAAAACTTATAAAAAAAATCATCCGGTTAAAGTGATTTTTGGTAATTTTGTGGAAAACGAATACTGAAAATATTACAAACGCTGACAGTCTATTTCATCGTTTTAGCATTTTTCTTTATAAAAGAGAACGTAATGCTATAACAATTTTTCTCATAAATAAAAGAATGGATAACGCTTAGTCATGCATAAATAAATATGACCAAGAAAAACTACCCATTTTACGTATTCAGAAAAGCAAAAATATCACATTCCTACCCACATTTCCTTCACCAGATTATTCAAAAAAACTTCTCACAAAATCCGCCTGAAAGCGGTTTAATCCGGTCGAATCCAGAAAGTGCGGACACGGCAGAGGCGTGGCGACTGCCGGTGACAAATGGTTAACCGGGATGATGGTATTGACAGTAATAGGGGCTTAATGGCACGTTACTTTCTTACCAACCACTATGGGACAGTTTTTAAGGATAAGCTTATTGGTTAGAATCGGTTGGGTGATCTTGATCCTTATCTTGTGCGACTTAGATGCTAATACTGTTCCTTCAATTATGTAAAACTATCACTTAGTACAGATTGACTAAGATTTTTATCTTTACGTGTTTCTTGGTGGAATAAATGAATTGTCCCGCTGCAGGGCAAAGACCTCTTTTCATACAGAGAAGGCACGAGCTTTTATCACCACGCTTGCTCAAGATGGATTGGCAATTTCAGACTTATCCTACTACTATTATAAAGGCGAAAGTTTGTATGTATGGATGTATGGATGTATGTTCCTACTACTATTATAAAGGCGAAAGTTTGTATGTATGGATGTATGGATGTATGTATGGATGTTTGTTACTCTTTCACGCTTAAACGGCTGAATGGATCTGGATGAAATTTGGCACAAAGATAGATTATAGTCTGGAATAACACATAGGCTACTTTTTATCCCGGGAAAATGTACGGTACCCGTAGGATAACACATCAACTGTGACGCGGACGAAGTCGCGGGCAGAAGCTAGTATTTATTATAAGTTCAGGTTTCCTTCACCGATGTCAGTGATGCCCAAGGCAAACTTAGAAAGAACATATAAATTGAAAATGTCACATTTATACTTGTCCGATATCGAACTCGCAACCTCATATATGGGAGGCGGTCGCCAACACGACATTATTATTTGGTGAAATAGTAGTGTGAAAACTATGCAATTTAATTTAGGACTGCAATAAATTGATACGTTCCCATTTCGGTGTAGACCTATGTCGTTTTGTATGTAACATGCCATTCGTAAAGCTGAATGACAATTGCAATGGCCTCAAAAAGGAAAATAAACACTGCGCTGTAAAAGCCTTTAGTATCGTCACTACTGTCGGCCTAGTAAGAGCATTCGATTTGAGTCGTTTTCTGTATCTATCTATATAAATAAAACATCTATCTATATAAATATAAATGTGTTGCTAAGCGCAGAACTCGAGAGTGACTTCGCCGATTTGGTTGATTGCTTTTTTGTTGTGTTCTTAATTTCTCATACAAGGTATGTTTTTATATATAAATTTGCTGCTGGAAATACCGCCGAAGGAGTCTAAATTCTGCACCCGTGCAATTAAAAAGGGTTTGCTAATTAAAAATACAACTATAACTAACTGCTTAGCCTTTATTATGGTTGGCTTCCAGTCTAATAGGATGCAGCGGAATACTAGTGTTCTACATGGAGTGACTGCCTATCTGACCTCCACAACCCAGTTACTGGGCAACACGATATCTCTTGGTAAGACTGGTTGTCAGACTTTCCAGCTTCTGACTATCCATTACGACTGTTAAAGATCTACGAATGGCAGCCGGGACCTACGACTTTACGTGCTTTCCGAGACACTGCATAAATACAATTACTATCCTATAGTATTTTTCGTTTAATTTCATACATACTAAAAAATACATAGCATTAATTTTCTAGTGACTTGATCATCTCATAATGTTTCAAAGTTGAACTTCTTTTTTGCTGTAAGTTATTGTAGGAGGAACTAATAGCTTAGAAACTTCGTACGCAGGTGGCATTTCCTGCCGAACTAAGAAGAGTGTCGGTGTACTAAAGTAGCTAGATAACTGGCTTCTTTGCAGTTTCTTTTTACTAGTTATTATCATTAATTTTAGCTGTTTATGAGGTGATAGCTCCATAGATTTCCTGTTTATTGTACTACGTGGAACCACAATTTCATAGCATTTTAAAAATGGTTTTAGAAAAATGTAACGTTAATTTAAAAGTTTTGAAAATGGAATTTATTTAGTTCGAAGGCTTTATTTATATCAATGGATGAGATCAATGGTGTGGGAGTTTGTCTGTGTGTGTGTGTTACAAATAAAGAGTCGGTAAAATAATCACAAGAATATATTGTAATCATATTTTGAACAATAAGTTTTTTTAACTAAATGATTTTTTGTAAAAAGTGTTATTGGGTTTTTCTATGAAATTCTCAGTAGCAGCTCGGAGTTTGGATTTGTGCTCGGTTGATGGCAATAGGCTCGCCCCCTATTAGATGGGGCTTAAATATACCGGCGAACTGTGGGTGTACGTTGGTACACCTCTGCGTAACCCTTCGGGGAATACAGGCGTGATGCATGTAATTTTTGTAAATAGGATACGGCCATTAAACAACACGTAGGCAAATCAAATATATAAAAATAAAAATACAAGATTTTCATTCTTATTTCAATTCAATATTTATCAAGTTTAATTACTTATGACCAAAATACGACTAGACTAGACATTTTGTATAGACTGTGCTGTCATTAAAGCCCTCGTAAAAGAAAGTCCTATTATACAAGCCGTAGAAAGTTCACAAAAATTATGCATAGTACCTACCTACACATTTTCTTAGCGCGATTCTGTCGGGTGTGAAAGAAAAATCGGCTCTTGTTTTTATCGAAGACTCCGACGAAGTTTTCCCGAAGAAAATTGATAAGTACATACATTGTTTGCAAGTTTATAACGACCATCAATTTGAAGTTGTTGATTGTCGCTTTTGAAAACAAGGTACGCTAAGTGCTAAGACACTTTATATACTAGCGAACTGCGCGTGACTTCGTCCGTGTTTCTTATTTCACCCGCGTTAAGTTATGAAAATGAAAAAAAAAAAAAATGAAAAATGTTTATTTGTCTCAAAACAGTTACATGAATTATAAATGGGACATCCCCAGTAAGTAATTGATAATACTTGTGTTGGGGCTATCCCGCTCTTTGCCTTAGTCGGCAAAATAGACACGTTTTTTTTTTTTTTTCTTTAGTTATGTCTTTGGTTACTGCTCTCTTGTACTGCGTATATGTCTCCTGTATGATGTAATATAGCCTACGTCACTTCATGATAGTCTAGCTACCTATTAGTGAAAAAATGGTTAAAATCGGTTCAGCAGATCCAGATATTACCCCTTACAACCTCACAAACTTTACCTCAAAATCATAATCAGAATCAGAATCAGAATGATTTATTTGTGAAACAGTAGTATAGAGAAGTGGTGGCGGTGGTGTGGTGTGTGGTGGTGTGTGTGTGTAGTCTCTTTATAGTATTATTACTACAAGAGCCTTAATACATTTAATTTCAGATAATAAATATTCCATTAGATTTTAGAGATCGCCATAGATCTAGCTTTATTCAATAATTTAGTTGCATTTCCCAAATGTGAGTATGTGCAAACTTGTTAGATCTAATTTCCATAAACAAATCGACCAATCACATAGTGCTCGACAGTGTGTGATTGTGGTGACCACCGTGTCGTGACCTCTTTTTCTAAATTATTTGTATGTGTAAGAGTTATAGTCATCCCTTGTAACATCAGGTGCCAGCGCGTCACACTCGAGCTATCACCTTTTTTGTTCCTTGTCATTACAAAAGTGATTTTAACGCACATGATTTAAACCCCTAACTTCAATGACAATTCATTTATTAATTATTTATTGGAGTCGTGCTGTTATGAGCGATGACCCCTATCATAAATAATTCAGCCAGTGCCCTATGTAAGTATTTTTTCACTATAACGTACACAGGTACCTCTTACTAAAACATTACTTTTATGACGTCACAGCATTGTATCGTCACATCCGTCTATAAAAAGATAAAATAAATATTTAACGAAATTGATTTCTAGCGAGGGTAAGAGCCACCCTCCTGCTAGATGATTGAGTTTATTTTGTTGGATCATAACAAAAATATGTTTTTCAAAAGCAAGTGGGGGATGAAGGGTACTCTTCAGCGTTTTGCCGGCGACCTACAAAGTAGAGAGAGGTAAAAATTATGAATGGAAATTCGTTTAGGAAAGTAGAAAAGGTGAGGAGTATTTTTTTAAACGACGTAAAGACGGCTTTACTCCTGTTGTGTTTCGGAGACATACCTGGTATCGAACATGTATTAGAGGCCGTTACCTTAAACCTCTGCGCCATCATGTTTTTTTTTATACCTCTGATGGTGGCAAACAAGCTAACGGCCCGCCTGATGTTAAGCGGTTACCGCTGCCTAAGGACACATGCAACACCAGAGGCATCACTCGTGGGTTGCCGACCCCGAAAAACCTCAAAACTCCTTTCTTGAAGAAGCCCATGCTGTAGTCTCATGATATTAATATTTCTAGTAAATCATTAAGTGATGGTGAGGTTCTTCAAAAAAATCAGGTGCGCAGTACTCGCAGCCGGCTTGAATGTATGACCAGATGTATAAAAGAGGACGGGGCAAAAGGAGTATGTAAGGATCGTAGCAGGTGGCTTTATATGGTTACATGCTATCCCCATGGGAAAAAGGTGTGAGTTTATGTATGTAGGTATGTATGTTTATTGCATTTGTTTACTTGAATGAGAACAAGGTATTCCTAGATTTGCATAATCATTTTGTAAATAAACTCATTTACACCCTTAGTCTCACCAACAAACATTGAACAGACTTAAAACTGCTTAAAGCCACGCTAAAACTGTTCATATTCACATGAGAGACGCTAGGCACCACCAAAAAACTTCGCAAACTCCAGTCCACAGTGGAACGTTACTTCCAAACCGAAGAACAGCATCAAAGGTTCTCAAGTCCGGCGGAAAATTTCACAATTCACAGTTGAAATCTTTAGCAAGTGATGCGATGCAGAAAATTGGTACGGGTTCAGTATTACTTTGGAGAACCGGTTGGGATATTTGGTATAAGAGAGAAATTGTGGTGTACAGAAAGTGGGATACAAATTAGTTGAGTTTGAGTATGTTTGTTAGTGGAATGAGAGAAGTGAAAAGGAAAATAATGCAATGTGGCTTTTTCTAATTCATTTGTACTTTCTTAGTTTATCTTGGATATCACTGACATCGGTAACCATGTCAGAGGCCCTTAGGGCGGAGTAATTTTTCAGTCAATTTTATTCAAACGATGTTTATAAATTAACCGGAATTAAATAAAACAAAACTTAAATTTCAAAATAAATGACCCCTCGAACGTCATACCACCAATTTTGGTTTACTTTTTCTCATTTTCAAAAACGAAAGAAAATGTAATTATATTGTAACAATTTTCGTGTTTTTGCGAGACTTCAGATGCTAAATAGATAATATTATGTACAACTAAAAACATGTTGGTGATATCAATATACCAACAACATACCATCACGCCTGTATCCCCCAAGGATTAGACACAGGTGTACCAATGTACACCCACACCATTATCAAAATCTTTTACATTGAAAACCCACAAACATCAAATTCCCGTAAGAGCTCTTTAAGTCCCAACTCTCAAACATCGATTCGCAACATAACGTCACTTTGATTTGATG
Organism: Caradrina clavipalpis; assembly: GCA_932526535.1. Classification (NCBI taxonomy): domain Eukaryota; kingdom Metazoa; phylum Arthropoda; class Insecta; order Lepidoptera; family Noctuidae; genus Caradrina; species Caradrina clavipalpis. The sequence goes on along the minus strand of OW052099.1, from coordinate 4,121,570 downwards.
CATCAGTGGTCGCCTTAACATGCCATTTGATGTCAAAGCTCATAAGTTTGCAGCCAAGACTTCCTTTTGGACGCCTTCGAGCAAGAAATTGGTTGATATCAACCCATACTTTGTGAAATATGAAATTGGAGTATGTTTCTTGTTTGAGATTGGTGGATGGTCCCTTGACTTTTAGGGTATTTGGAATTTATTTGCTAGCTTTATACCCCGCGGTGTTAACCGCGTTCGATTATATCTTTGGTTACTGCTCTGGTCCCGTCATAATTCTAGAGATGTGTTGGTGTTACAGTCTTATACAGGAAAATTTTTTAACCAGTGCGTAAATTTTGCCATAATAAACTTCAACACGTTTTATTAAACACGTATATTTTATTTTGATATGTCTTAGTACTAAAAAAAAAAGTTATCGCTTACGAAACATGTTTACTTAAAAACCATATTTCATTGTCACTCGGCGCTAGCGCATTCCCCACCCCCTCACCCCAGCCATGCGCCCGGGCGGCGGCGGCGGCCGCGAGTTTTCATTGATAGTATGGCGAATAGATTATGTCCTGGATGTTTTGCTTATTTCAAACTTAGATAAGGATGAAATTTTTTTTTTTTTTTTTTTAACTAAACACGGAAATGTGTTCTATTACTGACACTGAACTACCAAAAAAAATTTACGCACTGGTTAAAAACTTATCCTGTACAGTAAGGGTTTTGTGTAAAGGTAAACTTTAGGAACAGGGTATCAGCAAAAGCAATTTTATATCGTAACTAGCTATATCTCAGGCGGTGTCACCCGCTTTCTGTTACGTCTTTGGTTACTGCTCCGCTCCCGTTGGCATAGCGTGATGTTTTATACGTATAAACCTTTCTCTTGAATCAAACTATCAATTTCTGAAAACTGCATCAAATCCATCACGTAGTTTAAAAGATAACGTACTAGCACATACGGCGGGAAGCGACTTTGTTTTATACTATATAGAGATGGAACAAAAAACAGAATACAGATCATACATTAGTTCAAAACTGTATGCCTAAATTGTGTACACGGCGCGGCGTGTCTAATATAAAATACCGAATAAAAAACGATTAGGAAAGTCGGCCAAGAAATTGGTGAATAAAAAAAAACATACTGTAGAACATAGAACCTCCTCCTTTTTTTAAATCGATTGAAATGTAAGTAAGAGTAACCCACTGACTGTAAAAAAAATGATAATGTAAAAGTTTTATAATGTAAGAAATGTGTCTTATTCCTACAGTCATATCATCAGTTACATTAAAACACCTTAATTAAAGATCTTGAAGTTAAGAATAGAAACAGAAGAAGAAGACATGAAAATTAATCAAAGGCTTGACACAGTTCCCACAAATACAGGACAACCAAATGATTTATGTGTCCCAAACAAAATCAATTAGCGCAACACCCTCGTAACTCCACGAACTCACAAACACATTTCAACAAGACATCAAGACAGGCCCGAAAGTCAAAACTCATATAAACACTCCGTAACACTAAGATACGAAGCATACGTCAATAAAACTGACATTACTCCACAAGAGGACTTGTCAGAACTGTGACCCAAATGTGTCATATTATTGAGCTATAAATACGCATTGTCCAAATTATTGAGACCCCCCACTATCTTTGGAGTCAATGATGAGATAAGAAATTGAGAGGTCTTCGCTGTGTGGTGGTTTGTAAGCGCGGTACACTATTATGTCGATTTAGTGGTGATATGTGACCCGGGGCAGAGTCACGTGCTATGCCTAGTCATAAAGCTTATGAACATTGGCTTGATGGAAAAGGACTGCGCGCATTGAAATAATTTGTACCATCGTCTCAGAAAACGGGACCTGATGTTATTGTTCTTATTTCAAATTTCAGATGACCGCGACTTCATCTGGATAGACTTTACAATTTAGCTAAAGCCCTAAAGTATCCCATGGAAACACAAAACGGGAAGAAAATCCCATGTGTTTAGCTAGATCATAAATGTGTGCCAAACTTCAGCTAATTCCGATCAGCCGTTTACGCGTAAAAGAGTACCAGACTTCTATATATCCATCCTCACAAATTTTCACGTTTATAATAGTACTAGGAGCTTTTGCCCGCGACTTCGCCTTCGAATTATTATCCCACAGGAACCGCCATTTTATGCGAGATTAAAAGCTGTGCTATCTATGTGTGTGCCGAATTTCATCTAGATCTGTTCAGCCGTTCTTGCGTATTTGATTAACAAACGTCAATCCATTCAAACTTTTGTTGAATGGATTGACATTTATGTAAGTAGGATACAGGATAGGCTATATTGCAAAACACCATAGTGTTAAATTTCATCTAATTTGTAAACTATCTCCAAACTTGCAGCTCTCCGCAATCTACCTGAAGTGCATTCTGCGGATGAAAGCACCGTCGCTATATCACCTTCAAAATTCCTACAACAAATACCAACACACAGCTTCTCCTAATTTCATACGTGTCGCTGTTACCACAGACTGGTCTAGTTTTTAACTCATTTGCTTTTGTTTGATAACGTTTTGACGTTTGCGGACATAATATTACATGATTGATGGTGCACTTTATCTTATAATCACCAGAATCCTAACTTATGTTATATATACAAAAGTGAGTAAGCTTATTTGTTACGCTGTCACACCTAAACTACTCAACTGACCATAAGTAAAGTTATATTCAGTAAAAATGAATTGTTTCTTAGAGATAAACTAATATCGCGAGCGAATAGACGAGCAAAACCTAATAAAGAAAATAAAATTCAAGAAATTGAAACATACAGTGCAATTGTATCACAAAGTATCAAAACTGTTTGTGTCTAGCAAAGTTTTGATACTTTCTACAAAATATTTATCTACAAAGAAATTCCCGTCATTTTCTGCACAAACATTAATATTTTCTAAAGCGAAGTTATCACTACAATATATTGAAAAATACAAAATAATAGCGGTAGCGCAGAATTCCCTTTGAAAAGCTAAAAGTTCGGTTCGAATTTGATTTATTGCATATTCGCAGAGTTCCTTTGACAGTGGAGTTGCGCTCACAATCTCAATGCACACACACATTTTTATTTGCCTCTTCGTTACTGGCAGCTAAATTTTTATTTATATAGAGAACGACATAAGAGATACGTTTGAAATTGGAAACGAATGTTGCAGTCGAACAAGCTATTTGGTGTACAGACAAAAATAGTAGATACTATTTTTGTTTTGCAATGAAAACTGTTTTAGACGCGTTAAGAGTTTTGGTATGATTAAAAGTTATGGGTTTGCGTCACTGAAGTGATTATGTGACGTCAGTTTTCACTTTTATTGGCAATGCAATGACTGCCTATTTTTTCAGCTGCATTGCAAATATTGATTAATATTGTGTCCATATTTACTTTTAAACTTAGCATGGTTCGTTTTTGTTCGATAGTCACTGACGAACGCAAAGAGCATTAGGAGGAACGCAATAAGTTTTAGTCAGTAAGAGTCTGACACTCCCTTCCACTCCACCCAAAGCGGAAGAAGTCATTTGATAATTTCCTATCCGTAATACTTAAGTATATAAAGACTATAGAATTCCTCTATCTATTCCGAAAATTTCAGCCATTTTAAGATAACATAGGTTTGGCGATACTAAGGCTATAACATTTATTTTTAACATCGCTTTAATAGGATGAAGCTTCACTAAGCAAAAAGCTTCATAAAAACCTTGTCCTTTGTCCTCATACACTTAGGACACTACAACAATAATTGTATACCAACTTAACTTAGGTATACTTATACGCAGCTGGGATCAAGTTAGTCGGATTAGGGATAACATCCTGACTAATCTTGCTAGGTAGTCAGACACAAAGACAATGTTTAATATTGTAGATGTCTGTAATTGCTCTAGATCCTGTGGAAATTAACACTATGCGTTTATTGCATAGCTATAGGTAGATTATGAGTAATTATAATACCAGCCTGTTATTGTCCTACTGCAGGGCAAAACCCTCCATATACATCAAATAACTTTCCCCGCCCCGCCCAGGGCGGGGAAAGTTATTTGATGATTTCTGGTCTATAAAAAAAAAAAAAATTGGGCAAAAGCCTCCTCTACAGAGAAGGCACGAAAATTGATCATTAAGTTTGTTCAAAAAGGGCTTATAATTTTTCATCAGCTTAAAAAAAAACAGCTGTTGTAAACATTAACTTGCAATAGTTTTTTTTAAGAACGTCGAAATAAAGAAAAGGATATAAAAATAAATAAATATTGTCCTACACAGAATATGCGCCACATACCGCGCAAAACGGCTGATGCTAAGCATATACCTAGTTTCATCATCATAGGGTCTATAATTGTGTACCGAATCCATGGCAAAAATTATGTCACGATGTCCACCACAAATTAATATAGGACACTGTCTACTACCTTCGTTAACAGTCTATCAATCACCTACCACAGTCCTCAAACCTAATCAAAAATGGGTCCTAAAAAAATTTGATTGTGTAGTCGCTCAAGGTTATCACCATACGCCTAGACTAAGACAGGACATGCCTTCTAGATAAATCAAATTCCTAAGTTCCTAACAGTCATTATTAAAATTCCAGCTATCGAACATTTCAGATAAAACGAAAAAGTCACCCTTTCAGATAAGACGCAGTCTACTTTATAATTATCGAAATTCGATACTAAAATTTATAACCGTATCCCAGTACACATAAAAGGGATTGCCCGTCGTCACACTGAAATAAACCTTTCAAATACAATCTAACTCGTGTCTTACGGACATATATCACTGCTATAACATTTTGCAAGTAACATACACCCTTTCACGAGCCGATTCCGCCCCCCGCCTCAGAAACCGCACGAATACTCGCTCTTACATAACAATAATACCTTTCCTACAGCCTCCCTGATAAATAGCTGGATGTACGAACTTATATTTCGCAACCTACACCACGTGGTTCAATAAAGTAGTTTTGTTGCGACAGCGCCATCTAGCGGGTGGTGCTTGCACTACGTAGTGAACGAGGTTCCTCAAAAGGGTCAAATATAGCGCGTGGCTCTCCCGGGGCGCTGTTCCTGGAAGAGTTTGTATACGCTCGCCACAAGATGGCGCTACGAGTTGCGTTTCAGATCTGTTGTATTTTTCTTTATACGGGTGTCTAATTGAATGTTTTCCTTTGTTTCAGCTCTCAGAGCTCGAGCAGCGAGTCCTGGAGGCCGAAGGCAGGGCGGAGGAAGCGGAAGACAAGGTAAGATATAATTCATTTATTGAAAACAATGATGTTTGAAAACGCCACTTGTCATATGTTTAACAAAAACGTGCAACAAACTCCGTGAAACTAATTTATTGAATTAGTGTAGCAATATAAATCCTGCAAGACGATTCATTCAATCACGCAAGAATAGTAAATCCTTTACAAATCCTAGCTCTCAGATTTCCAATAAGACCGTATTTTTTTCCCGCCAATAGATTCCCCCACGCGCATACGATGTGCAAGTCACTACGGTCAGCAAAAAGGTTTCATTAATACCCTCACGGACTGGCAGCTTTTGTTTGACAGAACCTTCGTCACTGTTGTGGATGCCATTAGAGTCTGACGATTAATAAAGTTTGCCGCGATTTAGTTTTGGGGAGAAAATTAATAGAAATTATTATCATTAGTATTATTTTTGTAAACATACAAATAATTTTGAAATACTAAATAAACTACTTACACAAAGTAGAGGAACCTCTTCCCTAACTTATTGATAAAAAAAATACTAGCTTCTGTTCGCGATTTCGTTTGCCTGGTTTTTTTCAATCGCGTTATGTTATGCCTTTGGTTACTGGTCCGCTCCCGTGTGTTGTAGCGTAAACTTACATAGCCTTATCTATAAGAAACAAAAAGATTTTTTCCATTCGGACGGATAGTTCCAAAGTTTTAGCACGTATAAACAAACAAAATCTTCAGTTTTATGATATTAGTATGGGTTTTCTCAAATTATACCCTGCTAACTAATAACGAAATTAAAGGCCTATTCAGACCTAAGCGGTATTCGCTACCGTCTGCGGCAGAGAAAACCCAGTGGGTATGCGGTAATATTACTGTTCAGACCTAAGCGGTATTCGCTACCGTTCGTAACCCGCGTGGTATGTACCTCTACCCACAGCGGCAGCGAATATCGCTCAGGTTTGAATAGGCCTTAAGACAGCTACGTCAATCCGTCAACCAATCACAATTCACAGTGTCATATTACGTCATTTGAATTTACTGCTTTTGCCTATTTAGAAGTAGATACAGGTACCTAACTATGACACAATCCACCAAAATTGAAATTCAATATGATAACAGAAGCCATATAAATGATTAATCCCAAAGCCCAAATTTGAAAGAAACTTTAATCAATAGCAACCATAGAAATACACCATTGAAAAAATAAATTTTCATTTTATACAAACAGAAATGTACACGCAATAAAAGTACGTCTCTTAACTAATTAATAGATACAGATTAGTCATATTCCCGTAAAACTGTGAAAGATAATATAATAAATAAAATATAGCAGTAACTCTATAAATTAATTATATTGGGGCTCGGGCGGACGCGCTATGGAATCTGACTGTAATTACTGTTGCGGTGGTATAATAAACGGTGTTGTGTATTATTGTAGTTCATATCCGAATTGGTTTGCGATTTCACGTATTTAATTGTCGACGTCTCTATACATGCTATCTTTAATTTAGTAATCATGCGCCATTTTTTCATTAAAAAAAAGGAAGAGGTTCTCAATTTTGTTGTTGTATTCTTGTTTTAGGATTACAAACATCTCCCTACTACCGACATTACAGTTATTTTTTGTAGTATTTGAAGGCGGTAACCGTTTTTGTAAAAAAAAGTTTTACTTTGTGTGCATATTCAAATTCTTTTCGAAAACCTTTTATCATTTAACTAGATTGTTGAAATGACTGCATTTTAGTCGTTCAAATTAAATCCTTACTAGTTAAGTAACTGATTACATTGCTTTATATTTATCAAAATATAACCTAACTTAAAACACTCTTATTTCGAAGTAACGTTAGAATTATGATGTTATCTTGAATAGTCTATAACATAAAACCAAACACCCCCACTAATCTTGACCAACCAGCTTACAGACGCTTTCCTAAAAATAAATCTTCCAACCATAAAATAATAAAAAATAAGCACCTATATTTCTTCTATAACACTATTTCCCCGATCTTTTTTCCTAAGGCTAATATGAAATGGTTAAATGGCATCATTTGATGTAACAATTGAACGGCTTCGTCATAAAATGGTGTCCGTGTTCGGGACATTTGCCGGAATACTCGCTGACAGCTGAGGGATGGGGGATCGTCGGGATTACGTGGGGGACGCGTACTGTAAGCATGGCAGGTCGCGTGAGTGTGATGGTGTTATTGAATAGGGGATCGTGTTTATTTTGTTGCAGAGATGACGCTGGCAAAGTTTGACTGGCCGTACTATTTACACGGTTAATTTTAAAATGTTTTGCGTTTATTCTAGATATAACTTGAACTTAATTGAGGTCTTAGTATCTGCAGCCGGGCTGTGGGTTGTTCGAAAGAGATACCGCGCCCCCGGAACGCAAAGGGCACATGAAGGAACATAGACGGGTTTTAGTCAGTAAAAGTCTGACACTCCCTCCCGCCCCGCCCAGGGCGGGGGAAGTTATTTGATGATTTCCCGTGTATAAAAAAAAAGAAGTATTTGCAGCCAAATTCAATAGAGAAATGAACGTGATGTAAAGGCATTTGATTTAATAAGACCATTTACAGGTACATTTGAATTGTCAAGAAGTTCGACAGAAAGTGGAAGCTAGTTGAACGTACCAAAACGTAGGTGGGTCTCTATGGAGGAGTTATTGCATAGGATTAAATTTAAATTAATATGTAGTGACCCCAAAAATTTTCGACGTGTCTCTTGAATAAACTTATTTTCATTTCAGTACTTATTTTCTCTTTTTTTTGTAAATGATGCACTCTATTTCGAGTAAGTAGCCTATATTTTCTTGGACAAGCAAAAAAGTACATATACAACAACATAAAAAAAAACATTAAAAAAAAATTGGCCGTTAAAATAGTGACGCTTTCTCTGCTAACGCTACGTCCAATACGAGAGCTTTGTACACAAGCGAGTACAGATCGGCACTGGGGATGGACGCTATTGATTTTCACAATTGCAGGATTATGACTCACTCTGCCCGCTTTGTTTGTTTTACATATTTACATGCGATGCTTTTTAATTAATTTTGGATTAGAATTTTTCAAAAGGGATCTTCGCATAAGGGTTTAAAATGGGTAGCTTTTGTACCTCAAAGAGATATATTACTGAGTATTCGTAATGATGATGGATTGACATTTGTTTGAACATTAAGAACGATTAATCAAAAGATTGTACATAATATGGTGGATCAAGCAATGAGGTAGGTACATTCAGTAACATTAGGCTGGTTGGATTAACGAAGTTCAACCTCATTTAAATAGCTGGATAAAAAAAAGAATTTTAAGTAATGACATAAACACAGTTTGATAATAGAATCATAGGGATTTGATAAGCTTATTTCCTAAAAACTGTCCCTACGACCGATAAATCGGCCCGATAATCGGTCCGATTTTCGATCGTGTGCAAAAGCGTTTTAATATTCAAAATCTAGTAGCTTATCTCATCTCAGTGACAACCAACGTCAGAATCCTGTCAAAAATGCAGGTAAAATACATTAAGGTAATATTACTTACCTCTGTGGTAAAGTATAAACATTTTTGACAGATCGAGACTGAGCAAAAAACTAAAACTTACAAAAATTGCCCTCCTGAAGTCTCATGACAATTAACGGCCAAAAGTATCAAGTATGTACAGGTCCAATTAAAAGTAAAGACTACAAGTAAATGTGTAACGACATAATGAAAATAATAACTAAATACTTATAACAATATCATCAAGCTGAATGAAACGGAATTCCAAGCGGGATTAAATTCCACTTTACGTGTGACTTTTCCATTATAGCTTACAACAGTTCCCGCCTTTATCACGACGCCATTTGTATTTTCCAATTTCAAACCTGGAATTAAAGAAATAAAAGTCTTGCTGTTATGAACAAAAGCTTGTTTTTCCTGATAATGCTATTGCATTTTAGTACTTATCTTATTCCCGGTTTACGCTTTTAAAGTACAAACAAAAAAAAGGTTGTTTTTTAATACTCTAGCTTCCACATGCGACTTTGTCCGAGTAGCTTATTTTACCCGAGTTACGTCTTTGGTTAGTGCTCCGCTGCCGTGTGTCGTAGCGTGATGTTATATAGCTTATGTTACCCAAGAATAACGTAGTTAGAAAGAAGTGAAAAAATAACCATTTCTTCAGTTTTTTTTTTTTACAAATCGGTCCCGTTCTTTCGGTGCTTATTCGGTACAACCATAAAAACGTCAGGCTGTGTTGTCCCACTTCAGGACAAAGTCCTATGTTTACAGAACGTATCTGTGACATCTTTTGGAATAAGAACAGCCTTAAAATACCCTGTTTCAATAAAAAAAAAACAGGCAATTGCAAATAACAAACCAGCAAACAATAAACCTAAAAGAAAACCTTCGCAAACGGCATCGCTTCAAATCAACCCTAAAAACCCATTACCTAGGTACCCAAACTTCCACAAAAGTACAACAAAAACTCCACAGAGAAAAACAACCTCTTCATCGCAAATTCATTCAAAAGCCATAAAATGTTGCACGATAATTCATTTCCACGTAAAACCGTGTCAACAACTCAAGCTTACTGCAGCTACGTGATCACAATTTGGATGGAAGAACTTCCCGAGTGACGAGAGCCAAGGGACTCTGCAACGTTCAAAACGGTTCGCAGCGGCATTTTATCGCTCCAATGTACGATTGTATAGTCTCACGTGATAAAAGATGGAACGCTGTATTTTCCCTTGATGGCCTTCCTGGTTTATTTCGATTGTCTTAGAATGAAGTGGCTGGGGATTTTATTAGGCAAGGCAGTTTATGATGTGGAAGAAATATATATGGTGTTTTTTGGCATGAACACAGTGATAAAAAAGGCTAAGGGACACAGCACACACGCTACTTTTAGTAGCGCGAATCGGCGAATTTGCAACTGTATCGATACTGCATCGCGTTTTGGCGACTCTCTGCGTTCGATCGCAGCTGCCAAATCGCGCGATTTAGCGATCCTGTATCGCGTTTTGGCGACTAACTGCGTTCGGACGCAGTATCGGAATCCCGAACTGTTCCGATGTTAGATCGGGTCGGCTGTAGTGTTGCTGATCCATTGTCGATTATCGATAGTTTGCCGATTTGCAATGGTATTGTTTATCCCACTAATTTTATAAATGCGCATGTTTTAGGTTAAGTTAAGTTAGTTAGGTGGTAGGTTAAGTGTTAGGTGGATGATGGATGGAAACATTCATCCATCCATGCTCAAAATGCATAAGTTTGTGAGGTCAGAAACTTCGCATTTTTTACATTACAATTACAATAAATGGATGGATGGATGTTTTCATCCATCCATTCATCATCCATCTATGCCTCCTCACAAACATTTGTATTTAAAATCCTACTTATATTATAAATGCAAACGTTTGTGTAAAGGGATATATGGATGATGGATGGAACCATCCATCCACCCATGCTCAAAATGCCAAAGATTGTGAGTTCAGAAGCTTTCGCATTTTTTATATTATGAAAACATCCATCCCTCCTCACAAACTTTCGCATTTAAAGTCCTATTAATATTATAAATGCGAAAGTTTGTGCGGTTGGATTAATGGATGGATGTTTGCGTAATGTAAGACGTGAACTGGTTATAGGATGTAACCAATACCGCCTCCGGAGCGATTGACATTTTCGGTTTATCAATATTGCAGGCAGCAGTGCAGCTTCATTAGAATCTATCGTAAGTGTGTAGCTTCGTCAAAATCACAACACAACACTAGTCGCATTATGTTCCACATAAAGGTCTTCCCCCACGACCGATAATCGGGCTGATTCTCGGTCGTTTTTTCTCGCCGGCAAAAAAGTCTGTAAAAAATCGGCCCGATTATCGGGCCGATTTTTGAAAGTTTTTTTGAGTACATACACCCTGACACACCCTCACACACACGCGGAACTGTGGTTAATGTCGTACCTTATAGTTCCGAGACAGCGACACGCCGGCTGACGCTGAAAACCAGCGCTGTGGTTCCGTGTCTCGTGCACGGGCCACGGCTTTATGCTGAACGTCAGCCTTTTCGCGCGGTAGTAGCGCATTATAGATTATTGTTTTTGTTATTTTATTTTTTTTTGCGTCGCTTTCGCGAGAATAAATGGTTTTTCTCTCTTTCTTTTTTACACACAGACAGCACAGACAGATTTTCAGTTTTTCAGTGGGACAGTTTTTTGTTAGTTTTGATTATCGGTCGTGGGTGCAGACCCTAATTATGTCAAAACGCTGCGATCGGCATCTTACAGTGTGCGGGGGGTAGCGATTAGTCGCTGAATCGCGCTACCGAAAAGCGACTAAATCGCTGCGATTGGCGATTTCAAGTGTGCGGGGGGTAGCGATTAGTCGCTGAATCGCGCTTCCGAAAAGCGGCTGATCGCCGATTCGCGCTACTAAAAGTAGCGTGTGTGCTGTGTCCCTAAGGAAAAAATAAACGACGCTTCACGGTAAAAGATAGTCTTAAAAGTTCTTTTAGGTTATGATATTCTTTTTATTAGGCAGTTTTAATGTTTGTTTTGTAACAAAAATTGAGCTCCATCTTGGGCACAAACTTTAGATATTTATGACATTTTCAAAAGTAATAAAAGAAATATTAAGACGATGTAAATGTTCTTAAGATATACAATTTATTTCAAGGTAGTGTTATTCGTATTTAAGACTTTTAACGAGCTATTATCTGGTAGATATTAGCTCTACTCTAGATAGGTACTAGTAGTCGGATTGGAATAATTTTCCTGTACATAACATCACGCTACGACTCACAGGACCAGAGCAGTAAGCGAAGACGTAAATTGACGCGCGTGAGAAAATCCACGCGGTCGAAGTCGCGGGTAGAAGCTAGTTATATATAATTTGTTGCATATAGCATTTCATGTACGATGTATTTGGTCCTTTTACTCAAAGCGACACCACCCAGCATTTAATTTAAGAGCAAGCATGTTCTTGCACTGTTCTCTTTTACTGAAGTTGTTACTTCTCTTAGAGTACTCGCTGGATCGGTAGTACTAAAAGTACTGGTCTGCCAAAGATCACACTGCGTGTTTTTAGAAAGATACTTTTATTTATATTATCGGATTACTAGCTACAAGCTTCTGCCCGCGCCTGATTATGCCACTGTTCTAGGTTTTTTCACAAGAGCACAAAAACGGAATAAAAGTTATCGCGAAATCAATATAAAAAGATATTTTGCTAAATGACAGCTAATTCCGTTCAGCATTCATTCATCAATCCATCATCATCCAAACAGGAAGGATAGTAGAAAATCATATTCTACACAATTGTTGTATAAAGCACACCAAGAATGAACTTACATAGTTATTTTCAAAATGTAACAGCAAAAGTTTTGAGTAAAGCCGGGAAGTGGAAATCAATAGATTTCTTGGTCCTTTGGTCCTGGGAATTAATTCCCAGAGCAACTATTAAGGATTACCGTTATGCAATTTGTAACCGTCGATCCATCAAATTCAAAATCTTATCAAAAGAATTATATCAAATGAGTTTGATACAAATCTCTGCGTACTTACACAGAATTTGAGCCATGACATAATAACCCTACCGATAGCCACCCCATGCCGTCCGCACCCCAATAACATTAGCTTTTTAACTTCACGCCCTATCAAATAAAATCAAACTTTATACCCATCGCTATAAAATACATATTGATATGAAACATGCGGATAAATTCTATAGAACTTTTTTTATATCGAAAGTCTGGCTATGGCAACAATAGAAAAGTCTTCAATGGCGCCCCTTCCGCGCATGCGTACGATAAGCAACTAACTTCAGTACAATACACCAAGCCTCCACAACTTCGTCCCGATACCTGTATATACATCATAACAATTTCTCCTTATTATTTAACAGTTTAATAGTACACTAAACGTAAATTAAATCCGTCTTGAAACCGCGACTTCTCAGTCAAAGTGTTATTTAAGGGCACAGTGTTCGCGTTTCAGTAACGCGCGCGTTATCGTTACGGTTGCGTATAGAAAACACTTTTGATCAATAGGAGCTCTTTATTAATTTATTTGTGTTCTAGATAAGAAAGCATCGCTTTACGCTGCTGAAATGTGTTCTTATTTATCGTATTAATTGTGATATATACGTATTCAAGCCTAAGTGTGACAACGAACGTGAATATAATAAGCTTTACTGTGTATTCTAAGTAAAAGTGTTTATTTTTGAAGCCAAGCGTCAATTTTGATAGGAACTCGGTGTTTTGTCGGGTTACTGATAGTGTAATATGTCGAAACCAAATACGTTGAAGGCTCACAGACTAAGTGCAGAGTTTGCGGAGAAACGTGCACAAGCGATTAAGAAAACAGACCCTTCGAATTCATAGCAACCACCCGTAAGTACAGCATGTTATTGTCACTGGGATCGATCTTGTAAACCTTCTATAACCTAAGCTAAAGTTTAACCTAACCTAAGATTTAAGAGATTTTTAAACAATGCACCAATAACACCCCTCTTTTCAAGTCGGGGGTTAAAAAAAGAAGTCAAATCTGTCAGCAATATTCAAACAACCACTTTTTATGTTTTCTATTAATTATATTTGTGCTGAGCTACTAGTCCTATAGAAGTCGTAGATGTGTAGATTGTATATAGCTACTGTTACAAGTAGATACTCCAGCCACTTTAACAAATTAGAAATCGAAAATCGATTGTACTTCAATTTATAATGAGGCTGAGCCTTGCCTACATTTCGGACAATTAGCCAATTAGATTATAGCCATTTGTATTCATTATTTTGTGTAGGTAAGTACCTAGATATTCAAATTTCGTATTGTATACCCAGGTATGCAATTTATCTAACGACAGACCTAAGCATTTTAATTTCTTGGTGTACATTTGTGTTGCTACATAAATTAAACTAAAGTCATTTTAAAACTTTTGATGTAACTAAAACATAATTTCTCATATTCCTTTATAAGGTTTCTGTTACTACAAAAAACGTGAAATAAAAAGGTCAAATTGTAAGCAATAGTATGCCAAGCACATGATGTCTACAAACCAATATGGCTGCCACTCAGCTGTTCGGTACGGTACGCATGCGCGGTGGGTTTCCCGCCATCTTTGAACTTTGCCCTACTATGCGAGACGCCAGTAAAATGCTGCTTGAGGAATGTAATAAAAATCGGCCGGATTTCCTGAGAATGGAGTAATTGTAAAACGTATATATTCGTTTGTTGAATACTAACACATTCTGAGTTAAATAATTGGGGAATGTTCACCTGTAGCCTTGTAAATGAGGATTTTAAAGTACCCCATTTATTGGGTACTTTTTACTCAATGTTCCGTGTAGTTTATCTGTATCGATAAATTCCTGTTTCACATGGTTTTATTGTGTAATGTAGATGAAGATATAAAGGGCTTATTCTAGCAGTGTTACTCTATAAAATCTCACCGTATTTTTCGGTGAAGTGAGCTTGAAGTGAACTTTTATTCCACCTGATGATATTGACAGCTAATCTAAGGGTCATTTCACTTAAATTCACCAAGGAAGATTAGTAAACTGTCTTTAGTCTGCTATTAGATGCTATGGATTAACAGCTTACCTCACTCAACTCGAGCTCATTCATCTAAATTCACCTAAGGACATCATGCATCTAGCTAAAAACATTTATGAAATGCTACCGATATTTTAAAACCTATTTTATTTAACCATCATTTAAAACTAACCTTAGATTTTATAATATTTTAAAAGAACATTGCCCGTCTGCGCATTACTAGGTAGATATGCTAATTAATTGTAAAATCACGCAAAATTTCGGTCACGCGATGTAAGCAGGTAATTTGGAAGTTTTAAACAAAATGTCAAACATTAACAGTTGTTTAAATATAATCAAATAATGATTCATTTACGTAGAGTATAATTTCAAATCTTTACAAACTAAGTATTTGTTTGTAAGTCTACTAAAAAACACACACTAACTAGGTACCTACACTCACTACACTCTTTGAGTTATACTGTGTGTGAAAAGAGTAAAAAAAAAATGTAAAAATTATTGTTAATATTTCTAACAATTTTTACTCGTATTTATTTTTAAGTTTATTTATTTGCTTCTTACTATAAAAAAGCATACCCAAGTAAATTATTGCAAAGCAGCAATTTCCCAAAAGCAAAACGTCACTTAACCACTCCTGACTTAACACATGATAAGAAGCTATAGTTTATAGGTAAGACATGTCACTTAAGACCGAAGTTTGAGACAGGGCCGAATTAGGAGAGTCTTCAACTTCCACGCGGATGAAGTCGTGGACAAAAAGTTGCACCACAATCTGTCTTTTCCAAGTACAGTCACGAACATAAATATGTCTACACTTGGCAAAAAATTAAAAGAAATTTTATCCTAAATGAGCGATTGCAACGTTGAGATAAGATCAATTGCATAGTAGTATGGAATCCAGAATATGTTATTTGTTTACACCATTACATTTTAATCAATCCTTTGGAAGGAAATTGCTTTAGAATGTTGCTAAGTGTATACATGTTTGTGCTCATGACTGTACATATGTGGCTATGTACAACCACAGTTGGTGAGAGTTATAGGCAATCCATCTACGCCAGACGTAGCTATATATCGTGCAAAACAATGGAAACCGTACGTACGGCTCGTAAGTGATATTGGAAAAACTCTAATGGGGAAGCCGGTATACCCATTTGCTTCTATTTTTCTTCGGGCCACTAAATCAAAATTTTGTTCGAAAGTTTCTTGCCTATGGGATAAAGTTTGTGTTTGTTGATGTTGTTGTCAGGGTAAACTTATCTATACTAATATAATAAAGCTAAAGAGATTTTTTGTTTGTTGGTTTAAACGCGCTAATCTCTGAAACTCGTATTAGATTTAGTTTTTTGTATATGATAGCCAAATTCATAAGGAACATTATAGGCTATTCCAACACGTTGCTACTCACGGGAGCGGAGCAGTAACCAAATACGAAACTTTACATGGGTGAAAAAAAACGCTTATGACAGTAGCTTATGTATGTGTAATACAAAAATACCACTCACTGATTAATCACTAAAGCTGGAAAGTTTCTTGACCTATGAAGTTACAATTCGGCAAATTTAGTTTCTAGGAGACTTCATCTCCCAACTGATTTTGCGACAGGGCCGTATTAAGGGGGTCTTTATTTTCCACGTACACAAAATCGAAGGCAAAACCTCTAGGTTTTGGTCTCTAAGCCTACTTAGCATGATGTTTATTAAGTTTCTTAACAGCACAAATTAAATAGTGACTGTTTCTATAGTTCCGTTCCGAACCATTGGAGTGTCATTGTAGTTCATGAACTCTATTCCCATAGGACCAACATTAAGTGCGTTATCACGACTCAAAGCACAAAGACTTTTACAGTTGTAACGGTTAGATCTAAGACCACAATTCTGAATGTATTATGGACTGACATCCCAAAGTCGCCAAATCTTCGTCATTTTAGCATGACTGACATTTTAAGAAGGCTAGTTTCAGTCCTGTGTCATTTTTCGGGTATCAGGCACAAAAGGTATCTTTCGCTTTTATCTATACTATGTAATTGTATCACACCAGATGCTAATATTATAAGAGGTAAAGTATTTTGTTTGTAAGAGGCAATTTCTGGAAGTAAAAATCCTTTCACTGGTAGAAAGCCGAATGCCTTAAGCAATGTTTTATGGTTGGTACCTACATAATATTACAAAAGTTTGAAAGATCTTGAAAGAACCTTGTTATTAAATTTAAGTTTGAGGATATATCCTTAACTTTGATGTCCTTTGATAATAACTCTGGTAAACTTAAAGCGAAACATAAACTGGCAAAAACAAAAGTAAACGATATTACTCCGTCTTATGGTGTACAATTATCAATGAACGTAAGAACCTACACCAGTTATGTACGTTTACTACTCAACTCATAAACTCACAAGCAATTCACATACGCGAAAACCATAACCTAAGTCCATAGTAGTTGCAAACGATCATGAGTCAGAGAGCAATAACCCCACCCAGACGTACAGTCGTGGATCAGTCGCTAGATTAGTCCGCGGATCTTAGACTCAAAGAAAGCGCTAGGGTAACCCGCCAAATTCAAATATTCTTGTTTTTTTTTTGGGTTATTGTAGCTCAGCATCTAGACATAAACAAAATGGAAGCGACATTACCATATATTATAATTTACTAGCTTCTGACCGCGACTTCGTCCGCGTCAAGCTTAATATAGTAGCCCACGGGAGTCGTACATTTTTCCGGGATAAAAAGTATCATATGTGTTATTCTAGACCACAATCTATCACAGTGTCAAATTTCATCCAAATCCGTTCAGCCGTTTGAGCGTGAAGAAGAGAAAAACACGCTCTTATAATATTAGTGTGATTTGCAATTAAAATCAATAGCATAATTCTTCAAGTTTGGATTACTCGTAAATGTGCCAATTTATTGAAAAAAATACCGTTGTTCTCCCCAAGTCCTTCCAAGCTTTCTTTTCTTACGCTATCTTGAACTGGGCTGGTTCTGGTCCTCGGTATGCATCTAGGTCAACATGCTACTTCTTCTTGTGAAGTAAGATAATATGGTGATGATGATTGAAGAGTAACAACTTAGATAGTTATACAGACGATTGTATTGTATATAATTCGGTAATTATACATCTTTGTAACTGTCAATTCTATTTTTTTACCATAACAAACTGAAACAGATCTGCAAAATGCATAAAAAGAAATTTTAATATTCGCGGACAACCTTAGCGCATCTCCTTTAAGGAACAATAAAAGAATTTTATTTAGCGCTTTAGCTCACAAATCTAAGGAGGCGGGTGGAGCCTTGATTTTATAGTGGTTTGTAACACTTGAAGCGAAGAAATGGCATTGTTCGCAACAAACGCCGGCTTCATTTCCAAAGCTTAGGGTTAATTGAACAACTTTTTGTCGGAAATTTCAGTAGTTTATAGAGTTCATTTGCCTTTATTGCGGTCTTTTCAGTGAGGGTAATCATATGTTTTAGTGTCTAGTTTATTAGTATATACAACATTTGTTCGGTGTTCAACATCAAAAAGTCGTGATAGCCCAGTTAAGGCATCTCTGTGTATTAGGATGTGAATTTGAATTGAAATCGGTTCAGTGGTTTAGGCGTGATGAAGAGACAAACAGACAGACAGAGTTACGTTCGCATTTATAATATTAGTAAGGATATACCATCATGCCTATACAGGCATGATGGTATATCCTTACTAATATTATTATATTACTCTTCGGAGAATACTCTCCGAAGGTTTAGGCAGACGTGTACCAATGTACACCCACAGCTCGCCGATATATTAAGGACCCATGTAATAGGGGCGAACCTATTGCCATTAACAGGGTACAATCATGTAACTTTTTAATTTGTAAATTAAAAATTTATCATTTTTGTAAATTGAACATCATTGACATCGGTGAATAAATGTGTATATAAATAAATAAATCGGTGAAGGATAATGCTAATTCTTTGACCCAAGAAAGGACCACTTAGATGATTTAGAAAACTCGGATAGCCAATCTTTAATCATTCATAGTCGTTTCTTCAGTCACCAGAATTGACCCAACGGCCGAACATGCCCATAACAGTTCCCATAAGTGACGTTCAGGGGTAGAAGGCTTGGGTACTTTTAAGGAAGTGATCCCTGGTGACTTTATAAGTCTCCACACGCTATGCTGAATTGGTCCTTCGAGGCTGTAAAAGTTTATGAGGGTTAAGTCCGAAGACCGGGTCAGTAGGGCAGGTATTTGTTTGCACTTAAGTCTGAAGTCCATTTATTTTTAAATATAAACATGTATTTTATGTAAAAAGTTACGTATTTCTCATATATAGTAAACGTACAGACAGATCCGAAACAATTTCCTGTCATAAAAATATTTGTTCTGTACGGAATCAAACCCGAGCCAAGAAGCGCAGAAGGTAATCACTTAGTCACTGCGCCAATTAACAAAATATAAAAAAGTACACATACCAGCACGCCTGTATTTCCCGAAGGCATAGGCAGAGGTGGACCAATGTACACCCACAGTGGGCGTGTGTTTTAGGTCCCATGTAATAGAGAGCGAGCCTATTGCCATTAACCGGGCACAAATCCTAACCCCGAGCTGCTACTGAGAATTTCATAGCAAAACCAAATAACTTTTTATGCTTGACCTGAGAAGCAAACTCAAGACCTCGGACCACTAGGCAAACGAGGCAAAAACAAATACATTTTATAAAAATACTGCTCATAAACTCACAATTTTATAAGCATATGTCATAAAATATGCAACAATGCACGCTACAGCCTGCACAGTATGTATGACTATGAATAAAAGCTACACACACATTATTTACATCAACCGGGAAATTGCATTACACCATCTACGGAGCGAAGTCAGGACAATAAAGCTAACTCGCCACAAAGCGTTATGGCGTACATTTTTAACCCCCGACGCAAAAAGAGGGGTGTTATAAGTTTCACGTGTCTGTCTGTCTGTCTGTCTGTCTGTCTGTCTGTCTGTCTGTCTGTGGCATCATAGCTCCCGAACGGATGAAGCGATTTCAATTTAGTTTTTTTTTGTATGAAAGGTGACTTACGTACGAGTGTTCTTAGACATGTTTGATGAAAATCGGTTGAGCCGTTTAAAAGTTATGGGTGTGAAAGTGGGGAAGAAAAATTAAAAATGATTTGTCATGTGGGTTATTAAATTATTAGGAACCTATGTACTTACAGCTTAACAAAATCAACATTAAATAAGTATGTACCTATAAAAAGTATAAAATAAAAATTAAATTAAAAATTTTAAAAAACCCCCGACACAAAATCCTAAGTTCCCTTTAAAAAGTAAAAAAATAAAATACGTCGCGTTGGGGGACCGCTTGGGACCGGTCGTACCCTAAATGCAACATCGGTCCCCCAACGCGACGTATTTTATTTTTTTACTTTTTAAAGGGAACTTAGGATTTTGTGTCGGGGGTTTTTTAAATTTTTAATTTAATTTTTTGATATAACTATCTTAGTTGGTAGAAACTAGTTACAACACTGATATTGTTAAAGCTGCGTTTTTATAACTGTTTCTGTTATTGTACTGTTTGTATGAAATATTTATATTGGTCTGAGATGTACCTACTAGAAAATCGGTACTGCTAAGGAAAATTACTTAAAATACTATTCATTATCATCATCATCTGCTTAACCTTTTCCCAACTATGTTGGGGTCGCCTTCCAGTCTAACCGGATGCAGCTGAACACCAATGTTTTACACGGAGCGACTGCTTATCTGACCTCTAAAACCCACTTACTGGGCAACACGATACCTCTTGGTTAGACTGGTTGTTAGACTTCTTTGCTTCTGACCATCCGTAACGACTGTCAAAGATCTACGAATGACAGCGACGTTTTTTGTTCCAGAGAACTGAAAACCTGCTGGTTAGGTACTGAAATTTTTAAGTTCATACATACAGGTGTTTCTTTTACGTATTTTTACAGTAAAATACGATTCAATTTTTCTAACTTAAAAAAAAGTACCTATGACCTTTGCACTGTTGCATGCACCCGTAAGCACATTGTTTTCCGTGCGTTACTACGAGTGTAAACAGTAATTTTTCACGCATTCATGAATGAATATAATTTGATGATCAGTATACGTAGTGAACTGCTATGTTATGTTATGTATCTTTTTACATTCCATATAACTAATCAAATAGTCTTCTTAGTATTTTAATATTCGAAAGCCGTAGGATCAAAACTACTCTGGTCCTCTCGTACATTATCGAGAGAGACATAATTCACAGAGTTTGTCTATTATCTATGACCTAACTCCGAGCTAACATAATGCATTTGCATTCGAAATGGCACCCACATGGATTAATCAGCTCTTTGTTATCTAACTTTAATACCTTTATGTAACGGGGTAGTCCAGTGGTTAAGGCCTTGTGGGTAAGAATCCGAGCAAATACCACTTCATTCATTTCTCCATTTGTTTTTTCCATTAATTGATGTACTTTCTAAGTTTATATTGGACATCACTGACATTGGCTTAGGAAAACCATCATCACCAACACGCCTGTATTCCCCGAGGGGTTAGGCAGAGGTGTACCTATGTACACCCACAGTTCGCCGGTGTATTTAGGTCCCATGTAATAGGGGGCGAGCCTATTGCCATTAACCAAATTGCCTAGGAAAACATCGTGAGAAAATCCTGGACTTATAATGAATATAAGTCTGAAATCACCAATCCGTCTTGAGCAAGCGTGGTGATCAAAGCCCGTGCCATTTCTGTGCGAGAAGAGGCCATTTGCCGTGTGGAACAATAATAGACTGGTATTATTATTATTTAAACCAATTTATGTGGTACAGTACTCTAATAAAAATCCCTAGGTTACTTATTAAGTTACTTCATACTCGTAGACAATCATATTTATTTAGGATAAACAATCATAAGTAAGCACAAAGATGTAGGTAACTGTGACTTGAACCGAACCTTTTAACGTATAGGGTTGTCGACATCTTGTTGAACTTTGAACCTTAGGATCACGTCTGTATATGTCGTCTGTGTACTTATGTATCTACATTTATCATATCTTGTACGTGTTTTAAGTTATTACTAGCTTTTGCCCGCGACTTTATCCGCGTGAATATTGCTCCGCTCCCGTGTGTCATTGCATGATGTTATAGCCTACAACATTCACAAATAACGTAGCTTTCTATCAATAGGTAAAAGAATTTTCTAAGTCGGTTCAGTAGATCTAGAGATTACCACCTACAACCTCACCAACTTCACCTCTTTATAATATTAGTATAGATTTTATTCATTTGTCTCATGAATTTTTAAATTTTAACAAAAAGTAAAAAATAAACATCTTAAATATAATAAACAGTAGCCCACCGGTAATAGAAACATGGTCCTGTAGTAACAAGCTGAAGTACTCTTTGATCCATATTATTAACCGTTATTAACGTAGACCAGTATTTAGTTTGATTTCCGTTCAGATCGTCGTTGACATCGATCTATCATCGGTGGGCGGGGGATAATGTCAACACATATACTCAATGATTAACGATACACGTGTAAAGTTACAGACCTGTAATCAGGTTGTGACATAACAACAGCCTGTTACTGTCCCATTCAAAGCAAAAGCCTCTTCTCATACAGAGAAAGCACGAGCTTTGATTACCACGCTTGTTCAAGGCACAATTCCGGGTTTCCTTACGATGTTTTCCTTCACCGACGTCAATGATGTCCAAGATAAAGTACATTCATATGTACTTTATACATTCAGTTCATATTGGTACTTGGTGTGGTTGTAACGTAATTGTATAAAATTCCAGATTACCGTCCCTATTGTACCACACTAACTGCTGAATTTAATGAAGAAGTTGGTAGTAGTGAATAATTCCTGTACAGATACGGTTCTAAGATGACAGAAGCTGGAAGAGCCAGAACGCTTATGGAAAAACCATGATCCTGTCAGGTGTCGTATTGTTTTCGTCAGCTTTAATGGGAGATGCAGTTATGCTTAACATGTTTTAAGGCAAAAAGACAACTTGGTAGGTAACTCCAGCAGTAGAAAATAATAAGAGTAGAAAACTGGGTTTTGTAGCGCAACTTGCAAGTTCAAGTAAGGACAGTTAAATAAGGGCAGTAAAATTTGACGCCTTAAGGATCATAACATAACACAATTTCTTAACCCTAACAAGAATGGCACTAGAAAACTGAAAATGCATGAACTCAACAGTTTACCAAAATTCTGGACCCAAGTACTCCTCACATCGTTTAAGAGTCAACATCCTCACAAAGCTTGCACCATGATACCATCCCATATCAGCTTCAGCAAAATATTCATAGCATAATAAACGAATCAGTTCCCTACGCTCATGGCTATATATTTATCGCTACAATTTCGATACAGATGTAAAATATTTATATGAAAATTCTTATTGTGTCGATGATCTGCAGCCCTAAGGTGGATATCTCCATAATTCATGAGTCTGCATGGCATGACGCATTGCGCATTTACATAGATTCCCAAACACAACCCGCCCATTGGCCACAGATGTGCCAGTAATACATTTTTTATTATTTTCTCTTTCACTGAAAATAGTTTTTGCATTAAAAGAGGTTCTAAACCGATATCCAAGTGCCTAGCATCTTGAAATATTTCTCGTGGATCTGAAAATGGAATATTGATGGCCATTTTTATTCAACCAACTCGTGGTCTTTGTTTTACTTGGGATAGCAAAGTTATGGGTTAGTGGCAACTCCACATGCTTCACCACGTTTAAAGACTTTTAGTAATTGGTTTCCTTTCCTTGGTCCTTATACTAATCTCTTGCCTGAGTGGTAGTTGTCCTTTATCATCATCGTCCATAACCTGTCGTCTCCCACTGCGAGGTCTATGCTGGCCTCTCTATATTTGTGCCAATTTCCACTATCGTGGTCTTTGCTTCACCCCTCTTTCCACACTTCATATTTCGTCACAATTCGTTCGTCCGTTTCTTTCCTGGTGCACTTATATAGGTTCTCAAACACTTTTAACCCCTCATCAAGATTTCTGAAAAACCAATGAGCAATGTTGAGGAGCTGACTCGGATCATTCCTGATCAAAGACTTTTACAAAACGACCATTCTTTTAACCAGATTTTGGTTCAACACTCTTCAAATCCAACCGTAAATTTGTCTCCAAATTAAAATGCACTTTATGTAGTAGTTATTAAATAACATAATCCAAAGGGTTTCCATTACGAATTTCAGTGAACTTTTCTATTAAATCCAGCATTTTCTTCCATCCCCGTATCAAGTTTCTAACTCAGTTCTGCCGTCAATTACCCGGTACTCTTGACGAGGGTTAGCACGGTGAGGTAAAGTTGTGATGATAGCTCGACGTTTTGAAACAAATACCTGACATTCTTGTCTGGTGTAGGTAGTACGGTATTGTGGGAGGTTCTGAGTTCCTCTTTATGGGGAATGAAATACTTTAGCGGATAATTGGCTGGTAAGAGGTAAGGTGGGCAAAAAAATCTGTTCAATGAAAAGATTTTTTTTTGTTGTTTTTTTTGTTGTTCAGTGTATTTATCGTATTTGTTTATAACTGAAGATGGAAAACGTAGAGACAAGTTTTTTAATTTATTATTGACAGCCATGTGGATGTTTTTTATGCCCTATGAGCTTCCCCTTACTCTTTTATAAATTACACGTACCATATAATTATGTCATTTTAATATTGATTATCTAAGTATGTACTGAAAGCCTAAAATATTGCTTGGATTATAGCAATATTTTAGGCTGGTGTTGCTGGTACTGTAAAATGTTTTTTGTACCTAGATTATTTTGTTAAAATAATAATACCCAGTCTAAACACAACAATACGTAAGCTCAACTCATAATCTCTACACTGTTATTTCTAAATTAAAATACCCATATTCATCCTCACACTATTCGTTTATTTGTACCACAACAAACTATGAAACCCTAATAAGTAACAAAACGAACACTTACGCAACATTACAACAGGAAATCACGTCCAAAAATGTCACAGGAAGTTCTGTTAGCATAGTTTCCTTTATAGTGGCAACATCGGCTACATATTTATTATGCGCCGGCCGTGTGTCCATCAGGGTATCTCGTAGATACGGCTGTGATAGACAAGGCGACTTGTCCTGTCCAAATATCGCGGTGTTAGGTTTAGACATGGTGGAGGACTTGATATTGCAAATAGTTTTATTATTATACTATTTAATTGATCTTAATTCTCTTTTAACCGAACTTTTAATTACTTTTTTTTTGTTCACATATCTCGATGTCTGCGGCTAATCAATTCTTACAACTTAAAGACCCACTTCCCGATCCATTTTCCGATGATCAATCGAACTGACATTTTGTGTGAATGTGCAATTTACATGACATTACAAAAATAAAAGTTCGCTTGAATAAATATTTTTAGACCTTGTTTCTGGTACATAACAATATTGATTACCATTATGTCCGCCAAATTCCGGCTAACCTCAGCATATCACAAGACTAGAAACCTAACACAGTTGAACGGGGCTGCAGCAGACCGAGGAAAAGATAAAACAAATGATTTCAACATTTAAATGCAAAATTTTAAGGTAGATTTTTTCTTACATAAATTATTTTTACTCAAAAATTATAGGAATGGAGAAGAAATATTTTTTAAAGTAAGTCGTTGACGCAATAATAATGTTACTAGACCATGATATTCCGGTGGTTTATAATTTTAATGGACAAGAAAAAATTAAAATATTCCGTTTTTTACATATTTATATTTGTTTGTCACCAGAGTACACACCTTTATATCAGCCTCATATAACAAAAAGTCGTTGGGACACGTCCATATTGAGACTGATTGTACAAAACATGTGTGATTGCCGCCCATATATGCGGTACAATGGTTTTCGGACAGGTCGTTAATTACATATTGACGGGTTAAACGTATGTAGGTACTTGAAGTGAGGTGGGGTATAAACGGTTGTCGATCTTTGTAAGTAGTCTCTACATGATTAAAATGTGGGTGGATCGTATTTTTTTTAAATTCATGTTCGTTTTGACAGTTGAAGTGTCATGGCGTCTTTGTAGTTTCCCGCGCTGTCATCGATACGCAGATAATTGGGTAGTTGACAACACTAACCAATAATTTCAAGTTAGAACTTCTCTAAAAAAAGCACTTTATTTTACCCATAAAAACCGATTAATTTTCAATTTATTGTAAAATTAGATTTTTACTTACTTTAAAATCAATAAATAGTTAGTCAATTGAGTAGGCCGAAAAATGACGTCACAGTGTGCTATTGCCATACAAAATCTATGGGAGAATCGCGTTTTGACAGTTCATAAAAAGTATCTCAACTACCCAATTGTCGACGTCGCCATTACTTGCCATTTATAAATATATAGGTTACATTTATACTAGCTTTTCCTCGCGACGTCGTCTGCATACATGTTCTCACAGTTTCCTTGGTTTTCCAGTATTAGTGTTAACGTGTACCATTAGTAGTACTACTAGTACTACAATCATTTTCAAAAGACAATTGAAGGGACGTATGCAATGATTCATGTTTATGCAATAATCTGTTATGCAAGAGTATGCGTATAAACAGCAACAATACTATGTTTATCATGTTTAATTATTATTTATAAACAATACAACTGTTTTGATTGCCATTCAAATACGTTTTCTTTTAGCATTCGCATTCAATAAATAGTTGGTGTGGATTACAGTCGTCAAAATGATAAAGACAACAATTTCAAATGAAGATTATGAATTCATTAGGTTGCAGTTGGTTTATTGTGTTTTGAAAATGGTGTCTTCTGTTGTCGGAATGACACTAATTTTAAAAAGCCAAGTAAGTGTGATATTTTTTTATTGCTGTTTAGTTTACTAGGCTTCTGAATGGGGCAACTGTATGGGGTTTGAAAAGACATCACATCAAACTAAGTAAGATTGGGCCAAAAAAATATTTGCAGGAATACAATTTTTTTTTTTTTGGTGTAAAATAATATCACTTTTTATGCAATGTAACACACGCCAAATATTGTGTATATGGGTACAAGAGTCGTGGAGGTATTTAAAGCATTATTTAGACTGTTTCTTCTTTGTTTTATTAAAATTAATTTTGACTTTGACTTTGGACGCCTTCAAACTAGACGCGAGATGAAGCGCTTCAATAGCACCATTGTAATCTTCCTTTTATACAAAAAACCAGCAATTATCAAGTCCTTACATACAATTATAGTATAAAATAAATACTGTACATACATAATGTATCTCGCTGTGTATCTGGCTGTGAACTATGACTGTATTTGGACAAGCGCCAGACCGTGGCTCCGGTCGCCACTTGCGTTTTTTTGTACATTTTAAAGCTAGTACACAGTGTTCGTTTTGTTTGTAGAGATATACGTAATGGTAGCTGTGTTCCAGAGATTTATTCGTGGGATGTGACTTGGAAATTAATTTTAAAGAGTGAATAAGGCACTTGATATTTCTTGCTGTAGTTACTATCGAATCGTTTGGCAGGAAAAGTAATGAAAACATATTTTATATCATAAGGATGTTTGATTATTTTGTTAGTCGTTATAAGTTTGACGTCTCTGTCTGTCAGTCTGTGGCACCACCGATTTGAATGAGGTTTTTTATTTGAATACATATTTCCTAGCGATAGTTCTTAGACATGTTTCATCAAAATCTGTTCAGCCGTTTCAAGGTTATCAGCTCTTTTGTGGTGAAGTTAGACTTTAAAAGTACTGGACGGATTACAAAGATTCTTTTCACTGATAGAAAGGTACACTACTGCCTTGTGTCATAGGATGATGTGATGGATTTTTTATAGCATTTTTGACTTCCACACGTATTAGGTCGCGGGCTAGTGTTTACTAGAATAAATAATGTTAAATCCTATGCTGGTGAAATGCCATCATATTATTTTGATAAACACATTGTAAAGTATACTGTACCGACAGCGCGCACCAGTCAATAGCAAGTAGCCTACTCATACATATTTTCAAATCTCGTAACTACGAGGTTTAATAATCAATATAATTGGCAAATTACAAACCATAAACCTAGATATTAGTTCTCTTTGTCCTATCTACAGCAATACATCGAGTTTAATTACCTATTAACGCAAATTACTAGAGTATCCCTGGTCCTTACAAGTCAGAAATCTAAAATAGAAAAACAATAACTTCATCTGAGCTGAATTTTGTTACTGCGTTATGCGAAACGAATGTCTGTAACTTGTACTTGCTTTGTGTAACTCGGTGGTTAAACAAAACTTAGTCGCGGTTATTAAACAGACTGGCTGTAAAAGCAGCTTGTTTATTATGGTCCTAATGTTCACTGCCTCGTTAGCCTAGTGGTCTTAAGCGCGACTGCTACGGTAGAAGTATTGAGTTCCCAGGTCGAGCAAAATGTTATTGGGTTTTTCTATGAAATTCTCAGTAGCAGCTCGGTTAATGGCAATAGCCTCGCCCCCTATTACATGGGACCTAATCATACCGGCGTACTGTGGGTGTACATTGGTACACCTCTGCCTAACCCTTCGGGGAATCCAGGCGTGATGGTATGTAAAGTTCTAAAGTTGAAATGAGTAGAGGTATAACGTATGTAAAAAGACAATGAAGTCGAAAATTACGGGCTTTTTTCTATCACTGCAATCACTGTTTAGGACTATATCTGGGAACCTTCTAGTTACAGAGATATTAAAGGTCAAAGTTCTAATATTTCTTTTAAATTTTCTCACTAACAAAATTCTAGCACAATCTTTTGCGTGTGTTACGTGGCGTGCTACCATTAACAGTGATTCTTTACACCAAAAAATATAAGTCACTAGCTTTTGCCCGCGGCTTCGCTCGCGTTAAGAAGTATTATCTTTCATCCCCTATTTTATCACCGTAAGGGTGGAATTTATCAAAATCCTTTCTTAGCGGATGGCTACGTCATAACATCTACCTGCATGCCAAATTTCAGCCCGATCCGTCCAGTGGTTTAGGCTCTGCGTTGATAGATCACTATGTTAATCAGTCAGTCACCTTTGAGTTATATATATTTAGATTCCCCAGCGATATTTTTTTGCTTAATGGTACTCAGTTTGTAGGCAATTCAAGTAGGTAATGGCTATGTGTTGTGTCTTTTTACACTCTATATAAACTTAAAACGTTTCCTTCGATTACAGATTTTTTTGCACTTTAGGCAACTGTGCCCAAGATCCTGAAAATATCATAAAGAAAATACGTGAAAAAAAAACAAACATAATAAACAGTTTCTTTCAGCGACGTGAGATCTGCAATAAAATTTCAAAATAACACTAGCAAAATAACGTTACAATCTGGAAAGGCAATGCATTAGTGGGGTCTCTGGTATTACTTCTATAGACATCGGTGAACATTTGTCATCAGATGGGCCGACAGCTTGATTACCAATCAATAATATAAAAAAAAACAAATCCTTATTTATTATTTTCTCAAAAATTTAAATAGCAACCCCATTTCCCCAAACAACGTTTAAATAATTCCGTTCCTTTATACCATAGAGTTTTAACAACTTTTTTAAATAAAGCCATGAACCACGCGAAACGGACCTAAGTGTTGGCTGAATGCCAATGACCCTCTTCATTTTCTTTTTGTATGTCGTGGCCCTTAGTGTCATGTTAACGGTTTTATTTGTGAATTAAAGTTAATTATTGTCATTAGTTATTGAAACCTTAGCTCTGATTCGGGCTGCGGGTTGTTCGAAAGAGATACCGCGCCCCCGGAACGCAAAGGGCACATGAAGGAACATAGACGGGTTTTAGTCAGTAAAAGTCTGACACTCCCTCCCGCCCCGCCCAGGGCGGGGGAAGTTATTTGATGATTTCCCGTCTATAAAAAAAAAAAAAAAAAAAAAAAAGCTCTGATTCGGGCGCCATGTTCCTATTTCGTCGCTCATTGAACCGATAGATATTTAAACATTATACCTACTCTGTCATGAATTTCGACTTACAAGTCGGTCTTCAATTATTTTTTCTTCAAAGGAATAATAATACCAGCCTACTATTGGCCCACTGCAGGGCAATGAACTCTTCTCATACGTGAGTATTAATCACGCTTACTCAAGGCATATTAGCAATTTCAGACTTATATTAATTATAAGTCTAGGTTTCATCCACTTTGTTTTACTGAAGTAAAACTGGTAAACCGATATCCGTGATGGCCAAGAGAAACTTAGAAAGTACATAATCATCATCATCATATCAGCCGCAGGACGTCCACTGCTGGACATAGGCCTCCCCCATAGATACAATCTGCTCGTTGGATACAATAGATACAATAGAAAGAAAGTACATAATACAAGCACTAAAATTACACTTAATTTTTGACGTACTTAAAACTATTTTTATCGCTTCAATACACTTTATAATGAAGAGACAGCAAGAGACTTAACTGCATTTTTGAGTATTCGGTCGTAACTCTATATGATATGGGGTAGCTTTTGGGCATAAATTAAGCAGGCCATGTATAACGATACCTTAACGGAACCAGAGGCCTAGCACAAACGCGCGTCGTAAATGGAACGTAAATTCTCAAGCGGGTTCTAAAGGGGTACCTACGGATATTGTTAATATAAAAAAAAACTTTTAAACAATAAAAACAACTGCCTTCAAAAACAAAAAAGTGACAAATAACTTTAGCTTTGGAAGTCGGTGGCTTTGGTTCTGTTTGTTGTTTTGTATTGCCACCGACTTCCAAAGTTAAAGTTATTTTTCACTTTTTTGTTTTTGAAGGCGGTTGTTTTTTTTGTTTAAAAGTTTTTTATTTTTTGCTTTTTAGTATCAACTTCCTGTCATCCAAATCCATGAAGGAACTGTCATACTACGTAAATTAACTTAACACCACTAAAAAGTCATAAGAAAGCAGAATACTTATGCGATTTCGTTTACTTGGAGGACAAATTTTCGAATACTACTGAATATATCTGTGTTACCCTTTCGAGTGTACACGCGTGATGTTATGTTGTGTGATGGTATAAACAATGCTTAGATATGATATAGCAACAATCGCGGTTAATCTGCTGTTATTTATTGAAGAGTTCCCTCGATTTCTACAAGATCCCATCATCAGATATTGAAATGGTGGCAATGGGACCACACGGGAAGCACCAGCTTTCAAATAAAAAAAGGATCATGACAATCGGTTCACCCAGTCGGGAAATTCGAGGTAACAAACATAAAAAAAAAAAAAAAAAATACAGTCGAATTGATAACCTCCTCCTTTTTTGAAGTCGGTTAAAAAGAAATGTTTTCTTAATTTGGAAAAACTTTTTCACGCATAATATTAAAAAAATCTTCGACTTCTTTAATTAAATCTTTGACTTCTATATCTTTAACTTTGAATCCTTTCAAGTTCGCGCTCTCATGCTAGGCCTACAGACGAAATGAATGGCCTTAATCTCCAGGGCACCATAAAGTACGGATCATTGACATGTGTCTGGTACAATTTCCTCTCTATATTTATCTTCCTGTAGTAAAATAAGTAGGTATTTTTCACCCGATTAAAAAAATTATGTTCTTTCATATCTTTGATGTCTTGAATTAAGTGAATAATAAGCTGACAACTGATGAGGATAAAGCTAGAAAATAACAAAGGTTTATTAGGAGCTGGCGCAGATTTCTTGGTCATCTATACTATTCTCCAAAAATCTCCCTCAGGAAAAGCTTGGTGAACTGTCAAATCCTAGCATTAAACGGTTTATTCTGTAAAAATATTCGTTGGTGAATTTATGTTAAATGAGTTTGAGGTGACCTATCAATCCCCAGCATTATATGGAATGACAGCTCACCTCAAGCTCACTCCATATAAAAACACAGAAGTACATCGGTTGATAGTATAACCACAGTCTAATTACTGTGGTATAACTATCTGCACCTAAATTCACCGAGTGAGAATTTTACGAGTATATACAGAAGGACTTGGCTATAAAATTCTCACATCCTAAAGAACCTAGACTAGCTCTTAACAAAAATCCTTTGTCCAACAACTTATTAAAACTAATAACTGAACTAAGCTGAAACTCACGCAGTTGTGGCGCGACTGGACGTGTCTCCGAAGTTTACCAAACGTGTTTACTATACAGCAACATATGTGGTGTAAAAACACACATCACATAGTCGTTAACTATGTATACTGCCCATTAAACTAAGTTAAAAATTAATAACGAAAAATTGATTGCTGGTAAATGACTTTTATTTTTGTGACATTGTGCATGAGGGTATGTGCATTGGTTACGAATTAAAAAACGTTTAAAAAATGTTGGAACTTATAGCTTCAATATCTGTGTAACTACTAGAAAAGACAGAAATCGCCAAAATCTTTTCCCATACATTTTGTACGGAAAAAGTAGTGACCCGTCTGAAAAATCCATATCTAGAGTAACTGGAGAGAGGTATCTGTATTAAAACAATCATGATTTTGTAACACCCCATAGAAGTAATTCTACTAACTCAGTGGCAATCTGTCAAAAGTGCGCCCAATTCACCTATATTTTTGACGAGATGTCACTGAGATGATATTACGCTTTGATATCGACATTTGCCAATTGGCCTTCTGACCATGTTTTAGCAAAATAACCAATCTTGTATATATAGACAGTTATAAGATCTTATAAAACAAAGATTTTAAAAAAAATTCGCCCTATCCAAAAACACCAACCACGATAGACGCGCAACAATACATCTTTGGAGCCAGATACTGCTTGTTTTACTATCAGGAAACTTACACTTACTTACAAGGAACATAGATTTGTGCACACACAGACAACAAATCCTGAAGTTAATAACTTCTAAACGCCGTCAGCTGACGCGACGTGCTTTTAAAGTTGGATAAACTTCTTTATCTTTTTCTATAGAAAGTTTGGAATGCTCTATCGTGTTGTAACATGATTTTCTGATGTTAGTACAGAAAATCCTAGGATCTTCCCAAGGCATTGTATCCAGAAGATAACTGATATATTATGAGTTCTGCACAACAAAGACTATAATAATAAAAAAATATACCATCACGCCTGTATTCCCCGAAGGGTTAGGCAGAGGTGTACCAATGTACACCCACAGTTCGCCGGTATGTTTAGGTCCCATGTAATAGGGGGCGAGCCTATTGCCATTAACCGGGCACAAATCCAAACTCCGAGCTGCTACTGCGAATTTCATAGAAAAACCCAATAACACTTTTTGCTCGGCCTGGGAATCGCACCCGGGACCCCTTGCATAGCAGTCGCACTTGCGACCACGAGACCAATGGGGCAGTTACTACGGGGGTACTATAATAATAATACCAGCTTATTGTCCCACTGCAAGGCAAAGGCCTCTTCTCGTACATAGAAGGCACAAGCATTGACCGCTGCTCAAGGCAGATTGGCGATTTCAGACTTATATTAATTAACAGTCCATGTTTCCTCAATGTTTTTTTTTAATATATAAAATGAAAAAGGGTTTTGTAAACATTTCCATGACTGTTTTCAAAGCTCGAACAAGTACGCGTACTTTGTGATTCGGTGATCTTTTTCACTCATGTGTCACTTTAAGTACGAATCTTTTAAGAATAGCCAAAAAAGAAAAGCCAGTAGTCAAATGATCAAACTTTTAAAATATGTATACTTGCTTGTTGTACGTCTACCTGCCACTTCACCCAAGTAAATAATCTTCCCAATATATTCTAGTTCGATCTAATCTGTGGGTAGGTACTCAGCCACTAACCAGACGTGTCTCTAAACTTAGACCGACATGTTTATCCCTCGTTAGCTCCATTTGTTATCCTCAAGCGTGATATTATTTACGACAGTACTGAATGGCCGCCTGGCCGTCGACTCATAATTTTAGGATGTATGCTTCTGCCTCAAGTTTGTGTAATCTAATAAATAAGTAGGTGGATGTATCTACTAATATTGTAAATGTTAAAGTTTGTAAGTATGATTATTACGCAAACACTCTTAAAGTGCTGAACGAAATTAGCTGAAATTCGTATATAATAAAGATGGTTAGATGCAACAATAATTATCAGGGAGGTAATTCTCAAATTTTTAGGAACGATCACAATCTAATTTTATTATGTCAAAAAAGTTTCTAATTTACATTGATTGCTTTGTTTGTCGCTGTGATGAGATTGCGAAATTGGGCACCAAATTTAACCGTGAAATCATGTTGAGCATACATGAACATGGAGCAATAAAACACCCGATTTATTCAACCGATTCCAAAGAACAATCGATTGGACTGCAGCAATTGTCCTCCATTACACGACGCGCTCTGATTATTTGTTCACAAACGTACCTACTGCAAGTATATTATTTTATGTTCATTGATTCCTTGCCATATCAATACAGAAAAGTATATTTGATAAAAGACGAAATAGGTAACTGCAACAGCGTTGATATCGATGCACTTTTTCCTTTACGAATTCAAAACTGTCAAACGATTGTTAGGAATCGATTCAGCATCGTAGCACATCGATTTGAAAGCACTCGGCTTTACACTCGCGCTGAATGAAATGCCATGACATATTTCTGCTCTAAAAGGCGGTATTAAACCCAGTAAGGCACAAAGGCTTTGGGATTGACTGAGTCTGAATACTTTTTAGTTTGAATATTACATTTTTCAATGCAGTTTCACGAATCTTGACGAATTTGGAATATGATTTAAAGCCAATTTCATCTCTGAATAGACAATAATTCACAAGAATTATACAAAATTAGATGGCATACCAAATAATTTAAAAGTGTTTAGAAAAATAAACTATAAGTATTTAAAATTAGAATTCCGTTTGACACTAAAACCAAAAACTCTTTTTTTTTAATTAGAATAACGTTGGGAATTTATAAAAGAAAAAAACACAATTTTAAAATTAGAATCCCCTTTAATATTTTCGAAGCTCGTGATAACTTCAGTCAAGCCCGATCCACCGAAACATACTACACAATATTGCCCCAAATAACCCTACAAAAAGAAAAAGCGGCACATCCGCCATCCGCGATTTTAACTCCAGATAATGGCGCGGTTAATCTCGAAAGTGATACATAAAGGAAAAGCGCCACAAACACATTAAACTCTTTCTAATATTAAAAGCTGTTCGCCTAGCCGGCGCCATAGATGCGTGGGTTAAAGGACGCGTAATGTCTTCGCAAACGCTACTCATGCGTGCAACCAGGGCTGTCACCAACTTAGAATGGTGTTCCAGAATTGACGTGTTTTGTTTCGTGGGTACCTATTGTTGGTCTTTTGTTGTTGTGGGGGCGGTAGTTGAGCTATGTTTGTGAAGAATATAAGCTATTTTTATTTTAAGTAAGTATGTTTTTAATTTCTAAGTCTTAGATAGGTTTTTGAATGTGTTTTGTATATGTGGTAGATAAATACGTCAATATAATATATTTTAGCAGTAATCATTTCTTTGAAAGTCCTATTATACCTGATCAAACAAGAAATACTCCAGCTACTGCGAATAATTATGTACAAGAGTACTTGACGCAACACAATAGAGCTGAAATTGGATTGGTTTTTATTTGGCACATAACTTTGGGGCATAGAGTAGTAATGAATTCTTAGCTGTATTGACATCAATACAATGCAGTCCAATCTTCTGATCCATATTTTATGACATTTCACACTAGCTTTTGACCGCGACTTCATGCGCGTGAAAGTCAAATACCTACACCATAAAAAAACTATGCATTATGTAGCTTTCGATCAGTAATTTATTTTTTATTAACGGCCCTATACTCTAATAGACTACCTTTTCCAAACAAAAAACTTTACCTCTTCATGATATTAGTGCTTTTTTTCCGGATGGGAAATCTTCAAATGACTTGGAGATGGATTGGATGGAGAGAGTGTCAGACTTTTACCGACTAAAACCCATCCATGTTCCACGTTCCGGGGGCGCGGTATCTCTTTCGAACTAACCGCAGCCCCGGCAGAATGATATCAGTGTAGGTAAATAACTAAATCGTGGCAGCCCTGTACATCGCCGGGCGTCGCCACACAGCAGTTTGTCTTAATACGCTTCCTTTGACTCCAACGTCAAGATTGTGTTGATTAGATGAGTTTTAATATGAAAGGAAGCGATGTTTTTATCATTTTGTATGCCCTCCACTCTTTGGGTGTCCGTGTAAAGAAGGGTCGTTCCCTTGTGTGTAATTTTCGTTCATAATTTATTAACAGGTGCCCAATTCGCACGATGGCTTATGTGTCATGTTTTATTTGTATTTTTTTTTTTTTTTTGGTAGCCATGGCGTTCTGTGTTGTCTTAATGTATAATTTGTTTTCTTTAAGATGTTAGGAAATAATTATGTATCTGTGTTATTTATTTGTCATAATTAATCATCGGAATTGGACCTTAGCTTAGGGTCTTATGAGCTCTGGGGACGCCAGCAGAAGCGGTCCACCTGATATCGGACATCGATCCGGGATCACGGAAGGCTCTTAGGCTCACTGGATCACGGGCGTAAGTGTAGGTAGGAAAACCGGGGTGGTTCTTAGTCAATAAGAGACTGACAGACCTCCTCCTCCCCTGGGACCCAGGCAGCGGACATCCTTGAGTATATTCTACTCCAATCCATGCTCTTTAATTTCCTTCTTCAAATGCATCCAAAATTGCACTTTAAAACTATATAAATAAGACAATCTCGTCGCAATGTAAGCTTTGTGATATTTCCCCGTAACTTTTATCAAGCTACATCAACATGTTGTAGTCTAGATTAATCGACTTCCGATCTTTATGGTACGGCTTTGAATCCAGCGGAATTTCCCTTGGCAAATATACAAAGTTTCCCCAAGGGAACAACTATGTCAAGTAATAGCCAAATATTTGACTAGTAATTTACTATATTGGCAAGATATTTGGCACACTACAGCAATTATATTTACCAGACAAAGCCGACAGTACCGCACGTGAAACCACTCTAACCACTTACTATAATGACTGCCTCTCATTTTCTAGAGCATGAAAATAATTTTCAATTCTCCCACAAAGGACTTCTAACACAATATTTTCCTTGTTTTCTTTTACATTTTCCGTTCCTTAGCATTTTGTAGCCACAACTTAGCACACGTAATGTAAGTGTACAATATAGGTAGTTACAAAAGGTCTGCTGTTAGTTGTATACACAGGGGCACTCACACTCACACAGTTGCTTATAATGACAGGACTGTACTGACAGAACTCTTCATACAAAGCTAGTCTTTTCTTTTTCGTGGGAAAATCCACTTAGAAGCAAGCCCTCCGTCTGGGGAAAACGGAGGGTTATATCGGACTTTTACCGACTCAACCCTCGCGGTTCCTCCTGTTATCATAAGTCCGCAGTTCGGTACTCTCTTGACGAATGCTCCGCTCCCCCGACTAGTATTGGACTGCCATTGGCGGGCTCCTCTACAAAAGTAGTCATATTTTACTCCATAAGTAATAAAACATTAATCGATTTTCTACATCGTATAGGGCACTTAATATCTAGACTTGTGGTTAGTGATTTACCGATCAAAGTTTAACTAGAATGTAGCAGCACTGTGAATCATCCGGGTTCATCCACCGCTCCTTATAAAAGTAGTCTAGTCATATTCTATTCAGTAAGTAATTAAAGTCTATTAAAATTTGATAGGAAAGTGACTAACCATAAACCTGGACAAGTATTAGTGCCATTACCCAATCTATAAAAGGTCAGCGGGTTTAATTACTTAGAAATCCAAAGTTTAACAAGGGAACGAAAGCGTAGTGAGGGAAGGCCCCACATGAGGTGGACCAACAACCTGGTAAAGGTCGCAGGAAATCACTGAGTCATTGTGTTTATCTCTAGGGGAGGCCTATTTCCAGGAGTGGACATAGGCCAAATAGGCCATAATTCAGCTGATATGATAACCAATCTATACTCGCTGTAGCAACAGTCTTCTTAAGTCTCGACCAATCATGAGCTTGCATTC
This sequence comes from Caradrina clavipalpis, assembly GCA_932526535.1. Taxonomy (NCBI): domain Eukaryota; kingdom Metazoa; phylum Arthropoda; class Insecta; order Lepidoptera; family Noctuidae; genus Caradrina; species Caradrina clavipalpis. Next base: position 4,083,936 of record OW052099.1, on the reverse strand, counting down.
GCCCGCTATACGTGTGTTGTAGCCGTGTCTGACTATGTGTGCGTCTGTTATTGCTAGTGTATGGTACAGACCTTCTGTAACTATCTGCTCTGTGGCTAGAGCGCCGTTAAAGGCGGTAGTTTTAATTAAATTTCTCCGGTGGTCGCCCCAGGGTTGTTTACTAGACGTTCGCAAACGAACTCTTTGTGAAACTTGACCACTCTACCAGGTGTTATTTGATTTTAATCTAGAATTTTCTAAGGGTGCATCTATTGCATGTGGATGCTTCGAAATGAGGATCGTTCATTCTTAATACTACTGAAGCAGTAGTGTTTTGGTGAAGCTTGTGGGTAGCTGTTTTTCGTTTCTGGTTTTGTGCTAAAGTATTGGAAGCCATCTTGTTTATCTTCATTTTTTTTAATTAAATGTTTCACTTTCTTAATTTCCACAACCTTTGTTATCTTCGCACACTACTATTTTTCCCAGAACCAGTGTGTTTACAAACATAAAAGTTCTGAAGATACTATGTATGTAGATGTCCCATATAATATTTATTTTCCCCATTTCATTAACTTGAACATTTTCCTAGAACATTAATTACTCACGAGCGAGACGTTAATAAAATCAGTATAAATAACATTTTATTTCATCAAGCTAATGGCCAAATATTTGGCCACCTCATGTCCATAAAACAGCATGCATTCGCAAGCACCCTCCCAGAAATCTTATCTCAAAGACATAAAGTTCAAAATCCCATATCAAATATAGTTAAGATCCCTTCACATGAGTCAGCGTTGTAACAGAGGGTGCAACATCTACCCTACTTTTATAAGGGTTGACTTTGACTCACTAATCGATATGTCTGCCCCAAATATTATAATCAGCTCCTATGTGGGTCGTGGACAAAACTAGAGCCAGATATGGTTTTGGAAGTAATCCAGGGTGACCCTGACCCTACTTTGATGGAAATGTTGGCAGCCATTTTGTGGAAGAACAAGAAATGGTTACGGAATCAGTTGTCTAAGTTTTGGCTCCTAAAGTATGGCAGTTTGCTTACAGATTTCTAAAGTCAAATTGTTCTAGAATATTGTTTCTTGTAGTGATTTGTGTGAGTCCTTGCTTAGGTAGAAAGTATTGATCTACCTCAACTTCGAGTCTATTTCGGTTACTAACTTTCGGAGTATCATTAAATATTCAGAAGAAGAGACACAACACTCCAGTTAGAATGTAGCGGTAGAACAAATCACGTTCACAAATTTTATTCGTCGGTCGCAAATTGAAATGGTAATAGCTTCGCCCCTAACACATGGGTCCTAATTTTGCCATCGGTGAAATGTTGCATTACATTTTACTTCCACCCTTCTGTTCACAGTCGTTTATTTTTATTATTTTTACCTTTCTCTTGTTCCACAACTGGCCAAAGCTTCCCTTCTTTGTATTTTGTTGTTGTATAACCACCCTTTCATCCTGTTTCATCCTCTTTGCATTCAACTGGTCATGTCCATTGCTCATTCGTTTGGACTAATCCTACAACCCTTTAGTTATCGATTCGAATACGACCCGCCAGCGCGTCACTAATTACCGGTTTTATTATTGTTTAGTGGCTAAAATGTACCATTAATGTGTTTGATAGTTCATTATTAATGTTTATGGTTACTGCATTGCCCTTTAGCTTCGGTTTAGGTTTGTTTTGGCTAGCTTTTATTTTAATGATAGATTATTTCAACACCTTGTTTAGTTTGATGCCTTTTTTTATGTTAATCAATTTAGTTTAGTGAACTCCAAAAAATTAAACCACCAACAAAGTAGTGATCTCGATAGCCAACATGCTACACACGAAATCACTCCAAGCAAGCATTTTACAACACCCATAAAAATAAAAATTTCAAATTCAAAAGCTTTGAAAATAAACAGCGTACTACTACATCTCAATGCATCGAAGGAAACTGTCGCAATGACGACGTGCTCCAGATTAGCCATTCTGGAAACTTTCCAACAAGGAATTGATATTGACTGAAGTCTGAAATATACCTTACATCGAGGTTTTCTTTAATCTACCAACTTTGTCAGAGATTTTCAATTTGAGTTGCGTAGATGGTGGGTGAGAGAGGAAGTTTGTAGTTATGCAATGCTGAATACTAACATCTGAAAATTCTGAAACTCTGCAGATGAAAATTATGAAAATAGCGGGGATAATGTTGTTGCGGTTTTTATTTTAATGAGAGCTCCATTTGATACTTTTTTGAAAGTTTTATCCTTATAAACGGTATCAGCTGCTATATCTTGTATTATTTCAGGGCCTATTAATCACGCTGATCAAACGAATTCTCATTCTACGTCATTCTTGAAGTATTGAACTTGAAAATCACCTTCACAATATAGGTTGTTATTTCAACTTTGCCTTAGGCTAAAGTACTCATAGATTGCTGATCAGTCTCCAAATCCGCCGGACACATTAAATACAATCCCGTCTGAAATATAGTTACGAAACCAGCAACAAATACCTCCCAATTCCGTGTTTGGCACGGAATCCTATTGGTGTTTTCAAGGCATCTTTAGCCTTGAAGTCTTGTCCTCGAAATTCTGGATCAAATCCAAGATTCGTCATGGTGTTCCTATATATTCTAGCATCTATATCATCTATAGTTTGCTAGACTAGTCTAGTTTTATATCCGGGATATATGCTGGCGCGACGCAGCGCAATAAAAATGGCGGAACTTTTGTTGTGGCCATTCCTGTGCCTTCCTTTTTTAATCTTCTTTGAGTTATGATTGTGGAACGTTTAGCTTATTGAGTTTCGTCTTTACTGCTTGCTATAAACTTACAGTGCTTTCATTACATTGAACTTTTAAAATTACGGATACCAAGGATGAAAAGTTTAGGACCTATGAAGAATAGAAAATAACTTGCTATCATTTTTATCGGGCTAGCTGTAAGTATAATGTTTAGTATATGGTTAGACAGTGATTTATCTGTCTCCATGATAATGGGCGCGCTAGCATACATGAAATTTGATTCCAATTAGGTAGAGACATGTGTAATGAATCATGTCCTTATTTACGTACAAAAAGGACTATTAAGCCAAAGACGTAGTTTATTTCATAATTCACATACGTAATAAGGTATTTACATAAAATGGCGTGGGGAGAGCAAACAGCTTGTACTTTATAATTTATGATGTAATTAACAGTGATAAAATGATAACGCTTTGTTTAATGTTAATAAGCTCGTATGAGGTAATTAGGACATGTTTTGTGTACAATCAAAGTAGGCCGAATGGAGCGATTACAATTTTCGGTTGAAAGCGATTTAATTGTGGAACTTGTGACTGTTTCTTCGTGGTGGTAGCGAATTACGTTTTTCTCTTTGGAACAAGTATTTTTACTACCTAAAGGGAACATATTCCAATTCCTTTCTATCCGTCCGTCTGTCACAGCACTATACAGCCTAGACTCTTGAAATTTTCATAAAGTATGTACCGCTATTACAACAAAAATATAATTAAAATATGAAAAAGGTTCCCATCCGAAATGCGTGTGCGAGACTGATTTGCACTCGGACGATTTTATTTGTAATATTTGCTTAATAAATCGATAAAACCTTATGCTCAATTAAGAATTATGTCTTATTTCATATCAAACGTCATTGTATTTGGTCATTCCATGTTCAATTTACTTCCCATCGATAACGTTTGAACTCAATTGCCCAAGGTTCTGTTAACCTCACCAATTTTAGTCATTGTGTGAACGTCAACCAATTAGGCTGATTGTCGGTGCCCAATTACTTATACCAATTGTAATTATGTTGTACTAAATTGATGTTCAAACTATCTCCCTAAACGCTCTCTTTTGTTTTAATGTGTCACTGATATTTTAAATTTTTTAATGATTGGAAATAATCAAATCGTTTCTTCTGCCCTAGGCGAAGCGGAAGGAAGTGTCAGAATTTAACTGACTCCCACCCGTGTCCTAATGCCGGTTACTCTTTCGAACTTGCGCAGCCCTGATGATATTTCACACTAGCACAATCATTTTCATCTACCATGCTTTTCTATCACAACCTTTGGTTGACTGACCTAAGGTATTAATTCCACCTTTGTACATTATGCCCCATAAAGTTAAAGTAAATAAATAAACGGTCTATATTTGGTTATTGTCAAGCAAGCTTTTGGAAGATTTTACGATGTTCTGCTACGTTTGCCGTTGGCGATAAATGTAAATCGTATACACACGTGTAATGTAATCTACATGAAGTATATACCTGAACGTACGAAATTGCGTTCTCGTTCGAAATCGGCTCTCTCTGATCTATGAACCGAAACATTTTAGATTTATAACCCACTAGCTTTTACCCACGAGTTTATCCGTGAATTTTCTGACGAATTAACAATATTTTCAAAATAAAATATAGCTATGTTACTCTCTGATAATGTAGCTGCTGATAGGTTAAAGAATTTTTAAAATCTGATAGGTATATTTCGAGATTTTCCATGACAAACAAAAAGCAAATCTTTTTTTTTCAATCTCTTTTGTAAATCGTAAAGACGGTACACACTATATCGCGCTGTATATAAAGAATAATATTATTCGAAATTAGAAATTCATAGGACGCGGATTACAATTCTCCGTCGGGAGTTATTGGTATGCAACTTCGCCCGTTCACCGTCTAACTTGGGAGTTCTTTGACGGAGTCACTTGATTCACTCGGGTATTTATAAATGGCGTAAAAATAGACCGGGACATTGATACTTGACATTATTTGACACTGGGATCAAGTAAACAAAGGGATAGTGGGGAATCTGAGATGTTTTTGTAAAGTTTCGTATGGAAAAAGTTTTTTTTTTATGTGGTAAGAAAAAAAGCGCTGTAAAAATAATTTATTTTCTCGAGTTTTATAAAAAAAAAATACATAATCTGACTTTTACGTATAAAAAAAATGACATAATATTTAAAACCAAAATGAGTTTTATCTAATTAAAAATTTACCGACACACAATACCGGATACCCAGTACATCCTATAATTAGTAGTTAGTTAACAACTTGACATTTGAATATTAAAAGCACTACCTATGTAAATATCGATCCTCATAACGTAAACGCGGCACGTCCTGTAGGATATCCTCGGTTCAGTTAGTTCTCTTCCGAGCCGCGTGGAGCGCGCACGTCGCGTTCCAAATACCAATTATAAAATAACCGTAAATGAGCATTCCGCGCGGCCAGTCCCTATGAGTGTGAACCTACCTTTATATTAAGTTCATTATTGTGAATTTGTGTGTGTGAATTTGAATTTATTAGTTATTTCGTTTTTGTGTATTTTTGAACATGGAGAATTTTGTTGGAATGTTGTGCAACGAATTCATCATGCTTTGTGGTGGGTACTGTGGTTTATTCTGATTTGTGTTTGATTTTATTGTGATAAATGGGGAAATAATATTTTCCGATACTTTTTACATAGGTTATATTTTTATAGTTATTTAATCCCGTTTAAGAAAATAATAGAGATAGATGATGGTGATAAAAATTAAAGATCTTTTATTGACTGTGATAGAAATAGAAAATATTTTAATAATTGTCATAGTGAACTTTATTCTTCACTAATTATTAGGTACCTACTTTAAAAAATCTTAAATATTTTTTTTCCAATAACAACTAGTTAGGCTATTTCTTTAGTTAAATATTTCGAAATTGAGTATCTTTCCCTATTCTACGTTTTAAACAATCAACAAGACAAACATGTTATAGTCTATTTTATTCAGCATAAAGATTTACGTAACGTACCTAGTTAAGCTAGCTACCTATCAAAGGGTTTACTCATAAAATTCATTCACTCTATTTTAAAGTGCACTTCCACACCCACTCACTTCAACAATTATGGTGTAAGTGATACCTACGATTATCTACTATCCAGCCTGTTAACTGGGTGCACCATCGACAAGTTTATTACCTCCTTACCACCTACTTGTTCCTGATTGCTAGTAATATTGAAGTGATGGGCTCGGCCGGGATTTTGAAATAGGAAGAGGTTTTTTATCATGCTTGTTCACATCAGCATACAACCTCTTTAGGATGAAAAAGAAGATTTATTCAAAAATAGAAACTTTTTTTAAAAGTATGAACGAATTCGTCATTGATAATAAAATACCTTTTTCATTTTATAATGAAGAAAAGTTATTATTTTCAAAGTGGGGCGATTTTGTTTATTTAAGTACGTTAGTATATCCTGCGCAATAGGTTGTGTCTGATCTTTTCTGAAAATAGAAAAAGTAACTAAATTTTTGTACGTGTACTTATCTCCATGAGTAGGTACCTATAGGCTTAAATCAGTTATACCTTCTAGGTAACTTGAGTACTTATTTCATTACTTGGTAAAATCAGTAGCCTAATTCTTATCGTAAGTGATAAATCAATATTATCTACACCAAAATTAACTAGTAAAAGTCTGTCGCACTGGTTCCACAACCTAGCTCCACTTTCAAAATCTACAAACAAAATATACGATAAGTAGGTACCTACGTAAGTGATGTAGAGATTTAGAAATCTCTGGGATCATAATAGGTAGATTACCTACTATTCTTTACCCAAAGATATCAGTATTGTTATAATTGGGTATATAACAATATGACACCAATAATCAATTGACATACTTTTTATGAGCTGTCAAAACGCGATTCCCCATAGCATTGATTTGGTATGACAATACTAAACGGTGACGTCACTTCTTTACCAAATCAATTCACTAACTATTTATTGATTTCAAAGCAACTGAAAATCAAATTTTATAGTTATTTAAAAATTAATCAGGTCTTGGAATTATTGTTTAATGACGTCTACCTAACAAGGAAAATCCGCCTATTAGGTACCCCTCGCGGCTAACTGTCAAATCCCCATTGTTCTATATTCAAATCGTGTACATTCCATATTTAAACTGTAGAAAATAAACTATAGATATCGAAGTTATCTACGTCACACCTTTTTCTTCACCTACCCATATATTTACCTAATTATATTCTAACGACAAGCAAGCAATCTTAAGCAAGTCCTTAGCCATTTCCCGGCTCTTCCTAATGCAGAAAGCTTGTCATGCCGTTGGATTTATGTGGGCAGTATTGCTAATTTATTATTAGACTGCAGTGCGGTGTCACGAAACACAAGCAAGTACATAGTAGGTACCTAGGTACTGCTAATTAGCTGTGCTAAAACTTTAGACGGGGTGTGTTGTGAGAGCGAGAAGTTTTCTTTGTGACGTTTTTTATAAAGGGTCATTTGAGTTGGTTTTCATTTTACCACGTACCTAGGTAATGGTTTATTTATCTTAAATTATTAAATGACGGTTCGTGGACGCATACCTACGAACCCGCGGAAAAAAGTAGACATTGTCTTTCTTAGGGTCCAAACAAAAAAAGAAAGAAAGAAAAGGAAATATAAATGCGAAAGTAACTCAGCCTGAGCTACTTTCGCATTTATATTTTCTTACTTTTTCAATGCTAATATGCAAGTAAAAAGTAAGAAAATATAATACGATAATAATGTCAATTTTTCCACAAGTTCCGTCTCAGTAAACAATGGAATGTACCTACGGAACCACATCTCAGATTTTGACGTACAAACCTAATCCGAAATCGGCCAGACGGAATTAAAATGTATCCTAAACGCCAATCAGAGACGGATTGTCCAAATTTAGTGATTGAAGAGGGACGAACCCACTTTCACGGTTGGCGAGTCTTGGAATAAACAGACAGACGACTGATGTGGCTTTAAGATAGCTACACACGTAGCTACAAGCACGACCAGCATTCCATGAACAATTATTTTATGCTAGCATGAATGAGCGTCAGTTGAAACTATTTAGTTGGTCTCATGGTTCCCAGGTTGCGCAGTGTTATTGGGTTTTTCCATTAAGAACGTTTTGGTAGTAGGCGATGTTTGGAAGTTGGTGGTGTGACATCCCCTTGCCTCGGAAAGCACGGCCTCGGTTGTCATTCGCAGATCTTTGACAGTCGTTACGGGTAGTCAGGAGCCCGGAAAACTGACAACCAGAGTATTTAACTACATCCAGTTAGACTGGGAGCCAGTCCAGGAATAGTTGGGATTGGCCGATGATTATAGAGCGTCTGTATCATGATTTGTGCAAGCATCTTCCTATACAGAAGTTTAGTGTCCATGCAAGCTTGCGCAAAATGATTTTTCAGACAAGTGTGTCATCCTTGTTACGTATGTAGCCTTCTTTAGAAACGAGGTTAATGTAGGAGGTAGGTAGTGGGAGTCGTTAGAATTTGCATAAGAATATATAAACGAAACTAGGGAGAAACGACTTTTCGAATGGTGGGAAGTTTTATAAACAGGCTGTGCCGAGGAAAAGAAAGAACTTCGTGATTTTTATTCACGTATTTGGGAGTGCTCTATAGTGTTAGGTATCTCGATAAATATGATGACCGCATCCTTATTCGGTAGACACCACCAATCAATTGACATTATTTTATGAACTGTCAAAACGCGATTCCACCATAGATTATGTATCGTAATAGCGAACTGTGACGTCACTGGTTTATCAACTCAATTGACTAATTATTTATTGATATTAAAGCTAGTAAAAATCTTATTTTACTGCTAATAGAAAATTTGAAAGTGCGATTTTTCAAGGCTAAAATAGAGTGTTTTTTAAAGACGTTATGTCTTAGAATTATTGGTTTATGGTTATCTGTCTGTCAAGCTGTTACTGCTCCTAGAATTAGGATGCTGTCATACGTAAGACGGTCAATATGGCCGTCATTTCCCGCTGGTAACATACGGTCCGATAGTTACACAAGAAGCAATAAGTAGGACGTAAAGTTGGACATCTTACAAACTTGGTGTCTTATTTGTGTTCCAGCTACAAAACACTAGACCAAGTGTCGCCAATTATCTAGGAAAAACTAGCGAAGAAACAAGACACAAGTGAACAAAGTTAGATTAGGTCTTGCTTCAGAGCGGGTGAGGCTCCGAAAGTGGTTGTGGTACTATGTGTTGTATTTAGATAGTTTATATTTACGGGCGAAACAAATAAATATTTACCTAGGGTTTTCTACTCTTCTTTCATTTTTTTTACTTTACATAATTAAGAAAATATACACCGCTGTTCATTTTCCGCAAAAGTAATGCAGGATTACGCTTTAGTGGTTTTTGCTTCATTGTGCCACTATCTAACCTACAATCTCCAAAAAATTACACCAATTATATTATAAACCAAAATAATATGTTACATTGCTATCCGGAAACAACAGTAGGTATAATCTGGGTACATCCTAGGTTCATACTCAATATAGCGAATAGCCTTAAATAATCAACAACTTCAAAAACATTTAGAAAATTGTTGGGTGTTTTCATTTTCACAGAACAAAACCCATTCATGAATTGCCAAAACAGCTGACCGATGCCTCCAAATACCCAAAAAAAGAAACAAAGTATACTTTACACACTATTAACACTTAAACCACCAAACTACCCACCCACTTAGTTTCCCAACCCGATACCAAGAAGCACGGATGTCTCATGTCCGAGTCGCAAGCGCAACCGATTACGATACGTATTTGAAATGATCTTTTGATCTATTTTCGGTACCAAATGGATCGCGTCAGTAGTTGGAAGTAGATACGGATTGATTGCGGTGGTGTAGAAAAAAAACATGGTAGAAATGTTAGGGGAATATGGGGTAATTTGTACTCGTCATTATGAACAATTATAATATTAGCGTGATTTTGAATATGAAATAATAAACTAATGGCAGGTCCATACATTTCTGTTCATATAACTGCAAAAAAATTATAGATAGGCTGATTTTCTTTTTGTGATTTCAGATCTCGTCCTTTATTACAATGACCTCTTTTGAAGTTTCTCTATTAAAGGTGGATAGGTCATCCACCATTTTCGTATGTTCAACGTTCTGCCAAACACCCTGTATATCGACTAAATGCATGGAGCAGCAGATTTTTTAAATTACCTATCAGAACTTATTGCCTATTGGTCACATCACCAGGCTTAAAGTGCATTTCGAACCATGTCATCCTACTTAGTACCAAGCCTCATATCTACAGGAATCACAGTAGGTATACTATATCTGTCACAGGAATACTTCGTCACAACTCTATTGATTGTTAAAATCTCATTCGGGAATCAGGTCAGACTACCTCTAAATTCGTACCAAGTAGGTAGGTAAATCTACCTACCCTACCTTCTAAATCCATATCTAGTAAATAGAATCCATAATTTGCTCAAGATAGCTACGACGCGGCGCGACGCCCTATCGGAGATTGATTTTGAACCTAGCTTCCGAATTAGACCGATCCGATCTACTCAACTGTATTAAATTTAGTCATCTCATACAATCACGCCTGTATACCCTGAAGGGTTAGGGAGAGGTATACCAATGTACACCCACAGTTCCCCGGTATGTTTAGGTCCCATGTAATAGGGGACGAGCCTATTGCTATTAACTTAACGGGCACAAATCATAACTCCGAACTGCTTGCTGCTACTGAGAATTTCATAGGAAAACTCAATAACACTTTTAGCTCGACCAGGAAAACCCAAGACCTCTAGCGTAGCAGTCGCACTTAGGACCACTATGCTACTAAGGCAGTCAAATAACTTTAGTTTTAGTCTAATTAAATAGAATCACATATACTAAATAATCAACAATTAACATCATACTAATACCTACTTTAATCATGATAAACATCCGTTTTAAACTTTTCAACACACGTCGTGTGGAGCTGAGAATATGGCAACAAAGAGTGCATAATAACAAGATATGAGAACATAAATCTAGCATTAATTTATACAAACAGTGTGAATTGCTCGTTAAGCAATTTTTATTGCGTTAGCCATTTACATTTTTATTTTAGTCAGTCTGCTTCTGGTCTGGTCTAGCTATACACTTATCTTTACTTACTCTATAAGTAGGTACCTACAATCCACGATTAATTTTTTAGAGGATTAACAGTGGCCTCCATTGACGCAAATAGTACCTATAGCCGTTGGTAATTTGGTATATCGGCTTAGGCTACAACTTTAATGTTTTAATTTAGAAATTTAATAACCTTAAATCTATTTATCCATTCATAGAGTCTAACTATATAAAAGGCAATAAAGAATAGACTTATTAATTATTACAATTAAATATTTTTTTATTATCATGCAAGTAAAAAAGAAAAGGAAAATTATTATAACGAAAAGATATAAATCTATTTCGCGGTCTATCCGGTGGCGCTTACCGATGCGTTCACTAGCGATTTATTTTTAAACCATAAATCACAGAGTGACGACGTCTTGACTAATTTTAACCCTGTCGGATATTCTTTTTTCAAATGCAATAAACAATATGAATAAAACTAATTAGGTGCTGTTTATAATGGTTTCTTTCGACTATGTGGGTGATAATGTCAATAAGAATAGTTAACTATTAAAGTGAATGTACGGCAATTAACATTAATTCAACACCTCCACTTTATTACTTGTTTCCTAACAGAGTCATTACGAAATTAACTACTGGTTGAAGCTGTATAAACAAGGAAGTTTGTAACTCTACAATTAATCGCTGCTAAGTTTAATTAGACAGCGCGTAGTAATGAACTAGCCGTGTGTTTGCATCCATTTCTTGTTTACAGTTGACCGCAAATCCAATTTGATCTATGGGAAATATTGCAAAATTTTGTTTAGCTTGTACTACGAAGAAGATTAAAGCTACGGGTTAAAAAAAAACTTTAAAAAATAAGCAAGTATTTCATCTATCGACTGTTTTGATTTTAGTTATCATTTCAGTCAGCACCCAGAATTTATCTCTTAACAACAAGTATTAACTACTGCTTATTTTTTATTGCGCGCTGTCTGAGTGTAACCCGATTTAGAAAGTTCCCGATATTCGTAGCGTCCCCTCTTGTCGTGAGTCAGGCAAATTATAGCATTTGTGATTAATGCGAGCTATTTCTGGGCGTATCCCTCACCCGACGATTCACCTTTCTTTGTTCCTCAAACTCCTATTGTAGAACTAGGCACCGATGCATAAACTTCTACATGGGCATTTTCATTTTAAATGGCGCAGGTTAAAATAAACAGGCTTCAAAAACTACTACAAATACACACTACAACTAGTTACAAACAGGACGTGACGGATATAGATCGTTTTTAAAACTAAATTTAAATACTCAAACAATATTATCAGAAAGCTGTAAAATTGTACTTTTATGCTTTCAGCAGTGTATAAGTTATGTATACCTAAAAAAGAAAAAATTACAAACTTTATATTCATGAAAAAAAAACGTTACTAACTACAACAGTTCTTTTTTAACCATTTATTGTGCTGCAAAACTTACTGCACTAGCTGGACACCTAGCGCGACTAACTTCAAACTAACATTTCATACTTTGAAATTTGTACCCAGAGTTACCGTTAAAATCGAATTTTGATGATAAATGTGTGTATTTCATAGTAAAAACCGCGTGACTATCCGGACATGTCCGGTAGTCGCGAATTCGTGGGACAAGCTTTTTATTAAATTATTATATATTTTCTTCACTAACTGAGATGAAATGCTTAGTTTAAAGGATAAATTAACTATCTAACAATAAAATGAAAGTGTCGCTACGTTAGCTGTCGTACAAAAAATAACGAAAAAATTGAATGCAATGATGCAAACTGTCATGGGGACATCATGATTTTACACGATTCCGCAACATTATTAATTTAAATAAAATTAAATACGTGCTCTATAAGGAACTAATAAATTAAATCCACATATTCATAAAAATACCCACAGGGTACAATAGATTTTTCTTAAAAAAATTGTTTGCAAATATTTTTTTCATCATATTTTAGTCATGGGACAACCGAAAAACAGCCTGCGCCATTTAAAATGAAATTGCCCACATAATAGAGTAAAAAGCAACAATGTAGCCGTACAACTTGAGCGTTGGATTTTAGGTATAAGTCCATAAAATTTCGGTTACAAATCAGGGTCAAAGAACTAATTTACTATGTTGTAAAAAGCATCTCACGTCGTGTTTTATAACAGCGGAAATGGTGTACCTACGTCGGCATGTGCTATAAGGATTATGGACTGTAAAGTTCTGATGATTCAGCGCCACACCGTCGAAATACTGAGACGTGAAGCCATCGGCATGCTGTTTACTAATATACTTGAACGATTTTGAGTATAACTGCTACTTTAAATTACATACGTAGGCGGTCTTCAGTCTTATTATGATTATTGGTAGATTAGTTTGGTAGTAATTTACAGGCACTTTTGAGTTGTCAAACTTAAACTTCAACAATATCTATGTATCAATATCAGTATAAAGTTATAAAGAGCGGAGGTGACGATAATCCCTCCCGTATCGGATAACCGTTGTTTCAATTCGGAGTAATACTAGTTAATTCCCACTTCGTGATTGGATTACCAGCGCAACATGTTTGAGTGTGCGTGCCTCCTTATCTACACATTTTATTAATGCAAACACGACGAGATTCACACTAATTGAGTTGTTGTATCAATATTTGGTTCATTTTGGTTGGATTTTGTTTTGATTATAGGGTTAATTTAATTACATATTAAATTTTTATGACTTTAGATGCTGCATTCTTAAGCCTGTCTATTGTGTGTTCTATTTTTCCTTTTCACTTTTTACTAAATTATAAATACATAATATGCATACTTATAAGTTACTTGTAGGAGCACCTATGCTTCAAAGTTAACTTTAAACAAGTTTGACGTACGAAGAAGAGAAATACGCCATATCATTACCGGAACAATACTGCTCTACCCATTTAAAAATCTAGTTTGCAGGTATTGTGCAATATTATACCAACAATATCAGGCTTAATGCGGTTAGCCACGCTCAAACCAGCCACCACAATGCTTTGATACTTATCTATCGTAACATTACAGTTGCAACATCGTGGGCATCGTGGCTCGGTTTTAAATCTCGTGGTTTTATCCCGACCGGCCCTGTAGCTGCGGCATGTTGCGGTTGGTTTTATTGCAACAGCTTAAACATAAGCTGCTTATTGCAGGGTTGAAATGCTATTTTGAGCCGCAGTAAAGTATGAATTTCACACGTCAAGACTCACGTTTTAGGTCCATCAAGCCATGAGAGTTAATCTTTTCTAAGTAACTTGCGTTTTATGGTGAATCAGTTTAATGTGTTATTGAGTTTATTCATAATGTTGTTTTCTTTTGTCACAGGTCCGCGCCATGGAGCAGCGGCTGTGCGATTGGCCAGCGGGCACTGATGGTGCACCACGGGCCATTACGCGGCTAGAAGGCCAAATAGAAGAACAGGTATGACTTTTTCCTGCTTTGAGAAATATTTAAGTACAAGTAATGTTATACTAGCTAATCGTAAAAATATTCTGAAACATGAAATATACCTTACGTGACTATTTGAAATGTTCATGAAAATAACAACATTTTTATTATCAAACTGGTAAAATTTTAACTTGATTTACTATTTATATTTCCTAATCTCATTAAAGCTTATGGACTTTTTAATTACAAAAACCTTAATACTAACAATAGTTTGGGAAATAACACGAACGCGTCCAAATATTTGTTGTTGCTATGCTGCTGTCGTCATAACCGGTTTTTGAACTTGAACCAAACCATAGATAGAGACTTGAACTTAGAAATGTCATTATGACGTACAAACAAAGCGATGTAAACAATTTTATTTTCGTAATTTATACCAAATTAATGAATTAAACAGTGCAATTAGATGATGCTATTGGCAGTAGTATGTTATAAACTGTGACTTTCAATAACTTTACAAGTTGTACAAGTCGATAAACCGTGTGAGAAAAGACATGAATTTAGAAAGTGTTAACAATAAACAAAATGCAGGTAAATAAAAGAACTTGTTTTTAATAATACGTGTATTTAAACTACTCTATTCGAAGTTCAAGTGCTTATTTGAAGAATTACTTAGTCATTTTATAAGCGAGTTGTAGTACTTACCTAACTTTCTTTTGTCAAAAATTCGACCAAGATTTTGTATTTTATTTCTTTGTTCGGTAACTTCAAATAAATGAATTCTTAGATACAGTGGTTAATTAGATAAGTACTTTAAAATTCTATAAGACCATATTGTTCTTATTATTGAGTAACTTTGATTTTAATAACAATTAATTCATCATCTTAGTGGTCTTTAAACATTATCAAATAGGTATACCTACATCTATGAAGGAATGTTTCATTTTGTTAGTTTGATCCTAATTTGCAGGTAGATGTAGATTTCTGAAAACATTTTCCTTCTTTATCAATCTTTATTATATTCTCTACCCTCTTACTAACATAAGAAAGTTTCATTATTAAACCAGACACCAGAAAACCATTTAAACTTGAATTATAAGGTCCAAAAATTTTAGTTTCAATTAGTTATCAAAATTAGTTTAATCAAATCTGAAAAAATAAAAAAATTGTTAATTTCATGTTGGCAGATATACAATATCATCATTATTGTCTCCGTGCCCTTACCCTTTATAATATAAAACAATATTTACCTTCCAAATTACTACAACTTAAGGCATACTGTCGACAGAAGCAGCTCAGACTCCAGGACGCGAAACAGGTGGAAGCAAAGGCAGCCCGTATCAAAGAGTGGGTGACGAACAAGTTGCGGGAGCTAGAACAACAGAACCAGCAACTACGGGAACAGAACGACCGCTGCAATCAGCAACTTGAACTACTTAGGAACCATATCGCTGCTTCGGGGAGCAGAAACTGCAATGTAAGTATTAAATGGATATCTTAAAAAAAATAACTAAATTCCATAAAATAAATTGTTGTATTAGTCCTGTTACACACTGAGTCACTAATGCCAGCTACCTGCTATTGCAGTCAGTACAATTGTTGGCAAATGGTATGGGTAGAAAATGACAGCAAAACTGTTCACAACAGTGGGTACTACCGCGGTCACCACAAGTTTTGAACAAAAATTTGCACACTTTATATGGCATCGGTTGCATGACCACCAATCTCAACCACTACAGTAGCCAATACCGTAGCGGTTGATACAATACTATGTGGCAGCACTTAAATGGTTGTGTGGCCACCAACACAAGCCACTTTTGTAACTACTACTTGTGTGTGGCAGGACTTAAACAATAAAAAAAACACAACTGATTATTACATGGACATTGGTAGTATATTATGTCACATTACATAATTTTCTTAAATTAAACACACCTCATTCATTGTTGAATATAAGCTGTAAGCTGATCATAATATAATTATATAGCGAACATTATGATGCTTCAAAAGCTTATTCCATTCCGTCTAAGAAAAAAATATCTGATAGTTATTGTAACACAGGTTTATTGGTCAGTGGGTCATCTTATAGCAATTAAGGAAAAATAACTAAAAACCTTGGTCTTTTTGATAGTTACTTAATTATTTTATTCATGAGGTTAATAGCCTTGCAAATATTTAAGTTAAATGCTACATCATTTAGCTACAACAGTTTTAATTGATTGAATTAAATAAAAAACATGAATAATCTTAAAAATGTAATACTTTGTGGTGTCAATACTTCTGTAACTTACTTTGAGTAGGTATTTGAGTAAATAGACTTCTAAAACCCATATTTTATAAATGTTCCAAAATCCAAATTCCGTTATTTAGTGGTAAGTAGTCATTACACAAGAGTCTAGCCCCTGACATGACCCTATAAGAGCAACAAATTTTCACAAAAATAAACTTAAATTAATAAAACATTTAGTTTAAAATTAGTATCTTTAGATACATTTACTACAATGTTTAAATTATTTCCCAAAACATAATATTTAATAAGATTCATATCCCCATAAAATGTATCAACTTTAAACTTAAAAAGTCCTCTTCAATCTTAACACCACCCAAACTTGACCCTTCCCCAGTTCTTACCAACTCGTGCAAGCCTATCCCTCGAAGTGAGGACTGACGAGGGTTCCCCTCGCGCCACCTCCAGTCTTTTAGCCGCAAACAGACGACGATCAGAGAGCCTAGAAGGGCCCCAGGTAGATTGATGTAGCCGTTAGGGCTGAAATGTCAATAAATTTGCAAATTTCAATATCACTTTGCTATGTATGCACTTTTTTTGTTTATGTGGAAGAGCTGTACCTATGTTTGATTATGCTCATTGATGTTAATATTAATTTGCTCAAAAATTCTCACATTGCTAGGCTACCTATTATGTTATTTTTATTGCACAATGTCGTAATATGTCACTGTTAGAAAACTGTAAAATATAAATTTATTTTTATTCAAGTGTTAGTAGATTATTATTTCCAATAATCTTAATGATGACATGGAGTTCCTACTTCTTTGAACAGATCATTAAACTTTTGTAATTATTTTTATAATATTTTTTAATGCTTTAAATGTTTTATCTAAGCCCATTTTGCACCACTAACAAATTATCATTCTGTCTCTGTCAACTTCAGACAAATGACCGAAATAGAATGATGTTTCAAATTCGCCAGTTTATTTACTTTTTTGTAGTGCCGGTGGGCCTTAATGTTTTAGGGTCCAAAACGGACTAATACCTTTTTAAAAAGAAAACATTCTAACATTCCTTTTTCAAATTTCACAGTTACCAATAAATTCCGCGGAGCCTCACTACAGTACTCCCGTACGGCATAGACGAAACCTTTCGATCGGTACTACCAACATAGCGAATAACGTGAATGCTGCCAACCTCCCAGCTTTGAACACCATGAATAGAACTATGGATGAGAAGACCACCGCCAGCTTATTGGCTGATGATTTGGCTGTAAGTTTTTTTCGTCTTTATTAAAAAAACTCTTTTACGTTTGCAATAGAGTTTCTTTTGGTATGAAAACATGTCATATTTATGACCAAATTGTTGAACAATAAAAGCAAAATTGATCTCTACTCATCTTGATATAATGATTACTTTTAAGTGTACTTATAACAAACCAATTCTTTTCCAGGCTGCTGTTGAAAACTTAGTGGTGCTACCAACGACGCCAAACACTTCTACTGATGGTGACACCACACATGACTATGCCGAAATTTATACACCCAGCAGAGGTTAGTTACAAACCTAACTATAATTGGGTAGTGTCCACCACTAACCAATAATTTCAAGTCACAACTTCTCTAAAAATGCACTTTATTTTACCCATGAAAACCGATTAATTTTCAATTGATTGTAAAATTAGATTTTTACTTACTTTTAAATCAATAAATAGTTATTCAATTGAGTAGGCCACGTAGTGACGTCACAACATGCTATTGCCATACAAAATCTATGGAAGAATGCGTTTTGACAGTTCATAAAAAGTATGTTAATTGATGGTGGTGGACACTACCCAATTGTGTATATCTTTTGTTGGAGATCCTAAATAAATAAAAACTTATGTGTGTCTCGGAGTTTGGATTTGTGCCCGGTTAATGGCAATAGGCTCGCCCCCTATTACATGGGACCTAAATATACCGGCGAACTGTGGGTGTACATTGGTACACCTCTGCCTAACCCTTCGGGGAATACAGGCGTGATGGTTTTTTTTTATTTTATGTGTGTATGTTGTGTTATGCAATATGTGTAGTAATGTAATGTCGAACATTTCCAGAGCGCACGCCAGCGTGGCAGGGCGCGGTGAACGTGATAGTGCAGGGCAACAGTCGCGGCGGGTCGTCCACGGGCGACAGCTCGGCCTCCGAGCAGCCGCGCCCGCCCACGCCGCCGCTGCACCGGTTCCCTAGCTGGGAGGCCAAGATCTACCAGGTACATGGTCCTCTCGTGGTCTAAGGTCTGATTGCGTCTATAAGGGTTAGTTGCTAATGTGTCAAACGGTGTGACAGAAACTAAAATTGATTCGTGTGATTGAGTCGGTGAGCCATTCTAGATTGATGAAAATGCTAGTATTTCGTCAGTCGGTGATAGAAAAAAATTTAATATCATGCATTTTCGGGCCAAAAAAAAAAAGATTTTTGTAATGGTATTTTCGTATGGAACTGTCAATTTTTATTAGGAACCGCCAAAATCATCGTCAGAATTTTCTAGTATATGTTCCATTGCGTATGACATTGTGAAAAACCTCGTGTTTACACTTCAAATTAAGTTTTTGGCGCAAGTGTTAATTATTGGTTTGCCATAATTGGCCCACGGGATGGCACAAAATCAAAGTTTATGCGACCAATCCTTTAAAAAGTAATTTTCTATCAAAACTATCAGAAAATCGTTTTTGAACTATTTTTCACTTAATTACTTTACATAACTTTGTTGTATACTTCTCAGGTGGCAGACGATGGTCTCCAGCAGTCAGTAGAAGAAGAGCTAAGTCCCCCTCCATGTCCTCGGCCCATGCACGAGTCCACCAGCTACCAGGATATTTCCGTCCCCGTCTACGCCACTGTCAAAGGGGTGAGTACTGTCAAGATCATGACTGGTTCGAAGCCAGAAGAAATAATGTATGAAATCTCATGGAGGTCTCAAATCAACTTTTTAACAAGCACTAATACTTAAAAGTAAGTACTTGTTAAAAAGTTGATGTGACTGACGCCTTGTTTCGGCCTGTGAGCTTATAGGATCTTACACTGAAATTAAAATCTTGATTTTATACTAGATTGGACACCAAAGTCGCATATTTTACTCTCAAATTAACACTGAATTATGTTTGAACGTCGTTCAAAGATACGCTTCAAAAGATTGTAATACATATCATTCTCTCGAAAAATTAAATTAAAAATTGCTTAGCTATACCCCCATGCACCTTTACTAACACACGAATTTGTGACAGCGCAGAGACTCCTCGTATTCAGAGCCGCTATAAAGCTTACATCGTTTTATTTTTTAATTTCGTTAGAAGACACACAAGCCGACGGCCCTCCTGATATTAAATGGCCACCGCTGCCTATAGATATCTGCCGTACCAGAGCCTTGCAAATGCGTTGCCAGTTGTAATGTGTCAGGTGCCTGTAATTACAGGCACACAAACCGGAACACAGCTACGCTGATTTGCGGCAGAGATAGGTTTACATCGTGCTGTACAACTAAATAATCCTAACCGTATGCTATTGTTCCAGCGCGCTAGTCAGATAAGGTCGATGCCGTTCACCGGCGACTCGTCGGACGACTCGTCGGACGGCGAGGAGTCCATGGGCGTCACCGTACACAACACGCCGCACCACCAACTTGTCAATGTTAACCCTTTGTTCAGTAAGTTTATAAAGATTTAATGGCTGCCACCGACAACGCAGTCAAAGTGGCCAATTTCTGGGCCGCAACAATATAATACCTCTAGTATATTTTGTCATCGAAACGCTAAGAAGAAGAAGTAAGTTTATAGTAACCTGTTGTTTTTTTACTGAAATGAGTCTCCGTGGAACTCCACGGACACTCATTTCAGTAAAAAAACAACAGGTCTATTGAAATGATCGTGCAAGAAACTTCTTGCTCGATGATTTCCATACAGACCTATGTAAGTTTTGGAACGAGCAACTAGCTTAAAGTTTGTGCTGCGGAATTTGTTCTAAAGAGTTACCATGGCACTGAAACGCAGTGGAAGTCAGTAAGAGTCTGACACTATGCATAGACATGCATAGTGTCAGACTCTTACTGACTTACTACGTTAAGCGTAGACACGCTTAACGTAGTTAGTGGCGTAATATGTGTTTGTAACCCGTTTATATGGAATGCGTGATCGTCTTAATAATTTTGGTACATCGGGAATATCTAAATCATAATACGTAAAGGCACATCTATCTTTGTAACTAAGTATCTGTTTAAAATAAAAAGCTATAAATGTAACTGAGTCTATACTTATTAATCTGAAGCGACGATGACGCGGACGAAATTGATTACAAAAGCTAGTTAAATACGAATATGTATAAATTATAGACATTCTGTACAACAACAATTTCGGCAGTCCGGGCTGCTACAAAAAAAAAAACCTAGTGAAAAAACCTAATAACACTTTGCCAGACCTGGAAATCGATTCCAGGATTTCACTCTACCCAATCCACAAGACCAACTTAGCAGTCACTCGCTAGCATACACCGTTAACCACCTTCTCTCTTCCACCAGACCCTCAAACCTCAACCCAGATGCCAATCAACAACGTGAACCTAACAAGCGTCCTCCCAGCTTCAATACAACAGACTTCCAACGGGCTGGTGCTGACGAACAGCGCGAACGGACAGTGTAGCTCGTCTGACACCAGCCTTAGTGCCAGCTCTCCGTCTAAGAGTGTGAAGACTAGTTCCAGTCTGAGTCCTGCGAAGAGGTCGAGTAGTGGTTCGCCCAGTAAGCAGAGCAAGACTAGAGGTATGTTACCCGTTTATATTTAGTTACCTACACTAAAATTGGGGTGAAAAAAAAATATTTTAAAAAATACATGTTTACATAATTTTATGGTTTTATATATACCATCACGCCTGTATTCCCCGAAGGGTTAGGCAGAGGTGTACCAATGTACACCCACAGTTCGCCGGTATATTTAGGTCCCATGTAATAGGGGGCGAGCCTATTGCCATTAACCGGGCACAAATCCAAACTCCGAGCTGCTACTGAGAATTTCATAGAAAAACCCAATGACACTTTTTATTTTTAATAAATATTCTTTCTAACTGCTTGGATAAACATTACATAAAATACCAAAAATAATATAATAGGTTTTGAAAGAGTAGAAAAGAAATGGAAAGGTATTGATTATAAGTTAATGTCGGTCCTATTGGCAGTTTTTGAATCTCTTTAAATTGGATCTTTTCATCTTTTTTTTTTGGCTCTAAGCCTCATGTAACATCTTTTATAAACATTATGGTATGCAAATAAATGAATATGTATACGAAATGAAACATAGCAAAATAAAACATATTTATTTCACTACAATCAAAACTTATCTTACTACAACATTCAATTACTTAAACTAACAGAAAGCTAACACTAACATAAACAAACTAAATAAGAAAAATTGTGCTTAAAATTTTCTACTTCTACCCAACTGTGCCAGAAAAAGGTTTATGTTTTCTACTTTAACATTACCCCATTATCACAAACATAATCAACCCCAGTGATGCTGCTCGCCTTATCACCAGCTAGGAACAGAACCAGGTTCCCTATATCCTCAGCTTCACAGACCTTCCCCAAAGGCATGGACGGAGAAAAGCATTCCCAAGAAGTTTCATCACCTGCATTTTGCAGAATATCAGTCTTCACTGGCCCAGGACTTATAGCATTGACTCTAACACCATACTTCGACAGTTCTAAAGCAAGTCCTTTGGTGAAATTGTCCACACCGGCCTTTGATATCCCATAAGCCACTAATCTAGAATCACGAACGATTTTTCCAGCAATGCTTGATATGTTTATAATATTTCCTTTGGTTTCGATTATGTGCGGTACAGCCAAACGCGTTATATTGAAAAGTGATCGGAGGTTTGTGTCGATCACCGCATCGAAGGTTTCTAGAATATCCTCGTCTAGTATGCTTTCGTATCGAACAATACCAGCATTATTTACCAATACATCAATCTTCCCATGATTGTCAATTGTTTCTTCAATAATCCTTTTCGCGTCTTCTAAGTCGGTGATATCAGCTTTGATAATGAGCGGATCTTGGCATTGTTCAGCCACTTCAGCTAGCTTTGTCTCGTTCCTTCCCACGAGGACTACGTTAGCGCCTTCTTGAGAGAAAAGGATGGCAGTAGCCGCTCCTATTCCTGAACTGGCTCCCGTTATTAACACAACTTTGTTTGCGAAACTCATGATTTTAGTATTCAAGAATTATTTTTTTAAATGTCTTCTGTTCGAAGTTTGAAATCGGACTGTAGGCAATAAATCCAATGTTCCCCTATTTATATGGTGACTATTTACCCTCAAACATGACCTTTACTATTCAATAGTAGTCCGAAACGATTAATATGCATGCAAGTGTGTCATTAGAGCGAAAAGTGTAATTTTCCAAAGTGACTTCATACCTCCACCATGAAGTTCAAGGGCGATGTCAGTAGTAGATATATTTTATTTGAAGATCATTTAGAGGTGACATTTTAATTTAACTTACGATATTAGAATTTACCTAGAAAGCCATGCAAAGGAGAATGGGCGGTCCCGTCCCAAGTTACGTAACATGTCATGACCTATTATTGTAAAGGTCGTAATAAAAGCTTTGACTGCTTAGATGTAATTGACGCACGCGGTCGTCACACGACTTGTGTGAAAAGCCCTTAAGCCCACAGATGGCATTGAAACAAATTGATCTAAATTTCAGGCAGATGTTATACATGAAGATATCATCTATGTAAAACAAAACAAAATCGATAATTGATTTTTTCCCAGCACGTGTCTGACTATTGGTGTCAACAAAGAAAAGCTTTTGCTATGATTTTTTAAATTATACAGCCCATGGTGTGTACAAATAAGTACAGCGCTTAGAACGAAACCCATGTGAACTTGCCCATTCCCCTTTATTTAAATAATACGTTCGATCTAATCCGGTTCCGTAGAAAAACAATAAAACTGAAACCATTGTTTATTTCACGTCAAGGAAATCAATTGAGGATGAGAATAACCTATTACTTCAACCTACATATTTATTATTATATTCTCATAAATAACAGACGTGAAAGCAAAAACAAGTAATTCTAAAACATGATTACCATTCATTCAGACACGTCGTTCGAGTCGGGCATGTCAGATGACTACGCGATCCCCCCGGACGCCGTGTCGTGCGACAGTACGGCGTCGCCGTCGCTCGCGTCGCTGTGTCGCGCGCCGCCCGCCACCGACTCGCCGCGCCGACATGATGCACTCGAGAAGAGTGGACATCTTGCCAAGCTCGGAGGGAAGTTGAAGACTTGGAGGAAGCGATGGTGAGTGATCACTGATTATATGGTGTTAGTAGATAGCACTAAAGTAAGTAAAGTCGCACAAAATATTTGGTATGCAGGCTTAATTATTCGTCTTTCTACTACACATTCTATATTCATTTTTATTATATGCGTAATAAGTTTTTAAGCTTATGACACACTCAAGAGAGTGATGTAAATTAATTGACTGCTTAGCACCCTTACAACATTGTTTAAAAGTGAAACAAGAAAGCTGCATGTGTACCAAAAAGTTTGTTTGAGTCTGCGGGAAACCGTTGGTTCAGCGCCTGATTTTTTTTAAATAAAAAGTGTTGGTTGGTTCAAATTAAACAACACAAGTAATATAAAACAATTTCGACTCTCTGGTTTTTTTTTACTTTATCTAGAGAGCATAAGGTCGAAAAGTAAGTAAATGAATTGAGTGCACATTCTCGGACTGTATCCTCATTTTTTGGGGACGCTTTTGAATCTCTAGATGCATACTTAAAATGAAGCTTTATTTCTTTTCTGTCGAAACTTCTTTAACTAAACTCCATATCACCAGGTTCGTCCTCAAAAACGGCACGCTCTCCTACTGGAAGTCTCAATCCGAAGTGAACAGGAAGCCTCAAGGTCAGATAGGTCTCGGGGAGGCGTGCAAGATATCCCGCAACGAGGGGGCGGCCACCTTCGAGATCTTCACCGGCAGCAGGACTTACTACTTGACGGCTGATAGCATCGCTACTATGGAGGACTGGATCAGAGTTTTACAGGTATGCTTTAGGTACTAGTTATATTCAAAGAGAGTGTTATTTCATATCGGCCAATTTGCGTTTCTAGGATATTGATACGGATCTGTGGGTAACCCCTGTTGCTAATAAATCTAGTACTAGAATGAAAAAGAAAACTTATTAAATGAAAATACGGGGTAGAAATGATGAATTCAGTACGTCATTCTAGACCCCCTAGCGACAAAGTTTTCAGTCGGTTATTAACTTGGCACTTTTGTATTGAACAACCGTTTTTATATTAATAACCTATGAAAAACGGAAGGGCAAATATCACGCGCGTATCAATCAGTCAATTTTATGCGCGCTTGATAATTTGTCACATTAAGCTTTCGCTCAAGAAAATAAGTAAAAAAAATATATACTGAAGTCACATAAACACTGATAGTAATATTATGTATAATATTACTTATATTGCTCCCTGCTAAGGTTTTACCAAGACACTACAGCATGGGGTTCTTCAAGAAAGGAGTTTTGAGGTTTTTACGGGGTCGGCAGCGCACGAGTGATGCCTCTGGTGTTGCAAGTGTCCATAGGCAGCGGTGACCGCTTAACATCAGGCGGGCCGTTAGCTTGTTTGACACCTTCAATGGAATAAAAAAAAGGGGGCCAGGTGACATAGGGTGTCAAAAATATCGTCCATATCGCTATCGATAAGAGACGTGCCCAAAAGGCGGGCAGCATAACCACTTCTTAAAGCAATGGTGATTCCTACATCTTATCTATTCCAAAAGAATAACAATTCCACCTGACATTTACAGAACGTCCAAAGGCGGAATGCCACGAAGCTGCTTCTGAGCAAAGAGGACAACAAGCCCACGATCCAGGGCTGGCTCACCAAGGTCAAGAACGGCCACGCCAAGAAGAGCTGGTGTGTGCTCATCGGCAAGATGTTCCTGTACTTCAAGTCGCCTGGTGACCAGGTATGTGGTGGTGGTGGTCTATTGTTAACCGTGTCTTTGAAAAGGGGAATCATAAAGTTCGGTTTATTTTGAGTATTATGTTAATTAAATTGGGTAGTAACCACCACCAATCAATACTCCCTACTCGAATCGTTTACTGCGTTCCATAATGTACATAAATGGTCTTAAAAATATAAAAATACAGAATCATTATAGATCCTTGGGCACAGCAAAAACTTAATATCTAAAATCTTATTAATAATAGTACACTATAAATATAATCAATTGGCATACTTTTTATGAGCTGTCAAAATTGCAATTCTCTGACTTATATTTTTTATATGGCTATAGCAAACTGTGACGTTACTGATTTGCCAACTCGATAGACTAATTTATTATTTTAACGTTGAAGAGGTGCATCATTAGTCCTATTTTCTGTACTACGTTTGTTCATAATTTAGATGCAAATTTGCTAAGCATGATTACTTAGGTGATCCTGACCAAAACACATGAGCATCATTATTATCATTATATCAGCCGAACGACGTCCACAGCAGGATATATGCCTTACCTAAGGATGTCCTGCGCTGCCCGCATCCAGCCATTACATCACATCATCTGCTTAGCCTTTTCCCAACTGAGTTAGGGTCGACTTCCAGTCTAACCGGATGCATTTGAACACCAGTGTTTTACATGGAGCGAGTTTTTTTTTGTATGCCATTTACACCATTATACAAAAAGAAATTCCTCAACTATCCCATCATCTTATCCCCAGAACCCCACCGGCCAGATCAACATGCGCGACGCAAGAGTAGAGGATGTGGAACACGTGTCGGATTCAGATTCGGAAGAGAAGAACGACGACACGCGCAACCACCTCACTGTCGCCATCTATCCGCAGCACCAGGTAACTGGGGTCAGTGACACTTTGGATTATATTGTAGTCAGTTGTTTAGTAGTGTGATTTATAGATTGCAAAGACAGGCTCAGCGGGTCGATTCCCCGGCGAGTACGATCAGCAACAAAAGTCGATTAACAATGTAACTTATACATATCATTTAAATAAGCACGAAATAACAAAATGCACGTTATTTAGAATTTTAGGCCATACCTAAAAGTTCATTTAATGTTAATTTTAGATCCATTTCGTGTTTCCTTTGATATTGTGCTCAATAATAAGGATTCACAAATGAAATGTTAATCTACCTTTGTTGCTGACCATAACCAATACGAATTTTTAATTCATATGTAGTTTCAAAGTTTGTCTTGGACATTATTGATATCGGTGAAGGAAAATATTGTGTGAATATTTAGCCTTGTAATTAATATAAATCTGAAATCGCCAATACGCTTTGAGCAAACGTGGTGCGAAAAACGTGTTTTTTTTATATATAGTGTAAAGCGTTCAATATTTTATTTATTTATTAAAACTTTATGCACAAAATGTATAAAATACACAGTACAAAGGCGGACTTAATGCCTTAGGCATTTTCTACCAGTCTACCTTAGGGTGATGCAGAGACAGAACAACGTAGGTGCAAGAAACTGAAAATTTCCAAGATTAAAAAAACTATTATTAGTTTATTTTATAGTGGTACAGAGCCTTTTTGTGTGAATTCGACTCGCACTTGCCTGGTTTCTTATTACCACAGCAAAAAAAAAGATTCTTCCAAATTTTTAATACTTCCAAAAGTGTTCCAACGGCAAAAAAATCCCTCTTTTTGCAACACACTTTATAAACTCAAATACTAGTGCCTCATCTCCCCACTTCCAGGGTCCAACGTACCTTCTGTTCGAGAGCAAGGCCGACAAAGACTCGTGGCTCTACCATCTGACGGTGGTCAGCGGCGGCGGACTGAGTCAGGGGACGCACTTCGAACAGCTAGTGCAGAAACTGATGGAGACTGACGGGGATCCTAGTAAGTGCATTTTTATTATGCCTGTTTGTTTGTTGGGAGATTTAGGACCTGTTTCACTATTTTCGAAAGAGTTCTGATCAAATTGCTTGGTAGATAATTTTATAGAAACACTGATCTATTTTTTATGACTTTACGGCTCACAAAATAAAGAAGAAGATTTTTGTATATGTTTAGTGAATAGTGTCAATTCAGTGATGGCGAAATATGCCTTTAATTTAAGACTATGTTCATTGTTATCGTGCCAACCAATAAAACGCATTCCATGGATATACCTATATATTTGATCTGTTCGGAACTACTCTTGAAGACATTTTTTAGAATTCACTTCATAGTAATGAATTGGTTCAAAAGCCCTATTCCAGGAATACCCTAGTTTCTATCAAACAATTCTCATTAAAACTATATTAATCACATTTTTAATACTTTTTAAGGAAATACTTACTTACTAGCCAAATATCAAAAGATGGATGTTTCAAAGTACAAGCCCTAAAATATTGTCACATTTCGTTACAGACTGTGTTCTATGGAGGCATCCAACGTTACTGTACTCTAAGGAAAACCTGACGTCTCCACTCACCTCGCTCAACTCAGAGGCATTACAGGCCGAAGCTTTAAAGTTATTCAAGGTAAGATTTTCATGTATTTTGGTAAGTTTATTTATTTATTTAGAAATCGGTAAATCGGTATCGGTAATTTGTAATCCTTGCAAATTATGGAATAAACATCCCTGAATACTCAAAAACATGGGACAAAATTTCATGTTGCTTGGTTTGTTTTCGGCAGAATTAACCTCATTCTCGAAAAGATTATAGTCAGTGCGTAAATTTTGACTAAATAAAAAAACTTAAAAGAGCCCTAATAAATAATTATTTTTTATTTTGATATGGTTTAGTAATTTTAATGGAAATGTGTTCAGTATAATATTTTTAAATAAAAATTACACTTTAAAGTTAAGAAAGTGGTAAAAATAGAAGAAAGCAATTTTTTTTTATATCCTGGTGGCCAGCGCCGTACAAATTAGGGCTGAGTAAGTAGCAGATGACGCCACCTTTCCACCATTTTCGTATGTTCAACGTTCTGCTGAACACTCTGAATAGGTTATAGAAGTAATTTAATAGAGCCTAAATTATGACTTACTTCTTATTTAAGTAGGTTTATTTATACCCAAGGGACTCGCAGCTAATTTCCGAGCCGCCTTTATGTTTGAATTGTAATACACGTGTGTATTAAATATTGTATGTGTGTCCATATACAGTGCGTGCAGCTATTCATGTCGGTGGCAGTGGAGCAGGCCGGCATCGACTACCACGTGGTGCTGGCGCAGAACGCGCTGGCGCAGTGCCTGGAGGTGGCGGAGCTGCAGGACGAGCTGTGCTCCGTGCTGGCGCGCCAGGTCACGCCGCACACGCACAGCAAGCACGGCGTGCAGGTACCCGCGCATGCCGCCACGCCCGCCGCAGCTAGGGGCACGCCCAAGCTAAACGTTAAAGCCGCCAAGCTTAAGACTGTAAGTTGGGGTTTTTGTTTTTTTTTGTGTTCTGTTTTTGGTTGATGGTTTGACGGTTGCTGAAAAACGGTTTTTTTTTTTGTAAATAGGTTCAATTCATTTATTTCAATTAGACCATTACAACATAGCGTCTGGTACCTTTATAAAATTCGCCTTTATATAATTTATTAGACCAATATGGAACTAATAGGTAGACCTAGTAATCTTTAAATATTCACTCGCTTTGGCCCCTGTCTACTTCATTACTAATTGTCCAGATAAAATTTGATTTATTGCAAAAATAATAACTAAAAGACCTCTCACTCTCGATACTCTTCACCTGGTAACAAAATACGGTGTTACTAATAACACCAGACAATTACTACCCCAATGTAGAGCAAAAGCCTCTTCTCATACAGACTAGTCATAAGAACTGATCTCCACATTTGCTCACAATGTTTCCATACATCGATGACAGTGATGTCCAAGATAAACTTAGAAAATACATATAACTTTAAAAAGTCATATTGGTACTTCCCCGGCATCTACCACATAACCTCATGCATGATAGACGGTTACATGTTAATGATAAAAAAATAATACTTATCTCAAATAATTCGGCCGCTAAAAGGAAGGCCAAGAGTAATTTAATCTTTCAATGAAAAACTAATATTTCTCACAATGCCATGGTCAGTTATTGACATTGAAATTGTACCAATTCATGGTCAATGCCATATGTGACGGCCAAGGTGACCATTCAAGGTAAAGTTTATCATTTTCAAAGTCATATCAACTACAATGTCGCGATTAACGTTATCATGGTCGAGGTTGCTATTCAAGGCAAGGATTACTTTCGGGGCCAGAGCGAGAGAATCATGGCCGCTTTGGAGGCCACATTCCAGTTGATTGATAAAGAATTGTGAAAATTACGTCATAGATTAAATTTTATGAACATTTTCATTATTTTCGTGTGTTTTTAATGAAATGAAGAACTATATTAACTTTAACCTTCTTTTTCAAAAATGTTTTTAACTGTTTTTATTTCCAAAAAATTCCAAAGGCCACTTCTCTAAAAAGAAAAAAAAAAATTTAACCTTGAATACCCGAACTCATTTTAAATTAGCAGTTAAATTAGATTTTTATTTGCTTTTAAATCAATAAATAGTCAGTCAATTGAATTGGCAAATAAGTGACATCATAAGTTACTATATCTATAGACAATCTATTCGAAAAACGCGTTTTGACAGCTCTTAAAAAAGTCATTTGATTAGTTCCTAGTCTACAAAATTGGTTCAGTAATTTCAACAATTTTGGACTTGAGACTTTGTATGAAATGTAATACTTTTTCTAGTCTGTCATAAATTACTGATGGGCAAAATAAACATCGAATACTAATTACAATAAATACTGGTGTTTAATAAAGGTCAAGTGGTCATTTGGTGAAAACGAAATTATACGTTTCGAAATTCAAATTAATTTTAATCGAACTTCCTTCGATTGATAGGTGCCTACCAAGGTTAAGGGTGCAACTTTTAATAAGGAACTCATAATGTCTTATGGTACAGATAGGCTCTTTCCCTCGTTAAACAAAATATTTTTATGTACGTTTTACAATGTGACTTCTACCTATATTTGTTTTTGTTTATCCGTCAAACTATCGATCAAAAACAATGGTGGGTTTAACACAGCAGAATTTGACCCTGTGTGTATATATTCCACCGAATGAGAACAATAATTTAACTATTTATCTATTTGCTTCTAAAATTATAATAAATGAAGATGTGAAGAACATGAGTAGAACTTTAGTTTTCTATCATTTGAGGTACACTTACGAGCACAAGAATTGTTTTAAACTTTAAACTCTTATTATTTATTATAAAGTAAATTATTGTTCTCATTCTTATATAACAATTTGGTGTACTGTTTACTAGATATTTCTAATGTTTTTACGATTATTTTGTTTTATGAAATTATGTTATTTACAAAATAGTACACCAAATATTTTTTTTACATTTTTGTTTGCGAATAATTTCCTTTATTTTTGTAATGGAAGTTATTCACTGTATAATAAAAACGGATGTAAGCATGGCTTTAAATGTTCCATACATGGCGGTCATGGGACTCCAACGATATGAACAAAATTTAGCCTCTACGGAATATAAAGCTTATTGGTATGCATTTTGACATTTTGAACTTTATCAATATGAGAATAAATACTATACAACATGGAAATAGAATCGGGGAAGCTTTTGAAAATTCAATTAAGACAATATTTCTAAATACGTAAAACCTTGGTTCTGTGCCTGATCTCCTCCCGATCTCAGTTCCATTGGAATGTGAGAGCGAGAGAAGTGGGAGTTCACCTGTGTTTGTGCACACAATAGTGCTCTATACATACTTATATACTTGGCTAGACTCCATTGATTTTGGTCGATCGAAATTCTTTCCGTAGAATATAATGTTTGTAAATACTTTCAAATTTTATAATCACTATTTCATATACAGGCTTATTTATGTGTAACAAAAAACCACAAGTTACAATTTTAACTCGATGACTTTATCTTTGACGATGAACAGAAAATCCAATTAAAGCAACGGGGCCAGGCAAGCTTACTACAATATAATAATACTCACAAAATGTCAAAATGAATTCTGATAAATGAAGAAATCGTAGGTATATGAACCGCTTTATATTCGCAACGGCTTAGCTTAAGGGCGATCGCTTCGATGCTTTTCTCATATGTATCATCATAATATAATCAATCATAATTATACATAACAATACATACCAGTAATCGGTTATATACTCAAGTGTTTAAGATTATATCTCGCTTAGATATTATCTGTAGATTCTTCTAGAATATTGTGCTCTAAACTTTGTTTTAATTTCTGCTTTTGGGGTGATTACACTCATGTGCACTTTTACATTTTACAAATATTATACAGCAAATTCAAGATTTTAAATTTAGCAAAACTCTTGCTGTTTATTATTTATTTCATTTTATATGGGACAGAAAACTGTAAAACAATTTAAGGGTCAGTAAATGTTCCTTTTACAAAGAATAAACTTTAATGTGCACCCCAGTAGTTTCTATATTGATCTTGCACCTAATAAACAAGCAAGCAAAAGCAATGCATATGAAACATACAATTTTGAGTTATAAGCTTCACAAAACAGAGCACTTTATTGTATACAAAGCTTTAAAATCTTCTAATTTTTTTGCGTTGAATTCTGTAAATATACACTAACAAACCATTTTTGTTATAGTATTATAAGCTTTGTGTGTCGCTGTTATAAAAGCTTCGTCTCGTGGTTGATCAATTTGGAATTGCGTATTGTGAACACCCCATTATATTGGCTTCAATGAATATACTAATCCTGCGACAAAATTTAAAAATGGAATTGAACGAAAAGAGTTTAAATTCCAATTTGATCCGTCCTAGTTCTGGCAACATGTTATTAAGACAAAAAGACTTTCGAAAATCGAATCTATTGCATTCGAATTTCAAAAACCCAAAAAGATGTTGCCACAACATAAAAAAGAATGTTACGTTGCAAAATTTCAAATGGAATGTTGGTGTAAATTTTTTTCCCCGATTTTCTTTTTTGTTTCATCCGAGAATGTTTGTCCCTCCCCTGTTAGATTTAGGGAATGTTATTTTATTTCGTTTATCTATCATTCATACTCTATCATAGCTAGTGTTCCTTCGCACTGTTCGATCTCCTTTGTAATGAAAGGTTGATGTTGCAAGTTTTTTAGACCTATAGCCCGTATACATTATATCTATTATTATATAAGTACCAACACCTTGGTAAGTATATAGGAGTAATAATTAAGATTTTTTTGTGATGTGATTGCATAATATGTCAATAAAATGTTTGCTTATTGGTGTGAGCTATTGTGACTTATGTGCATTGTTATTTAATCATCACAATTCGTGAAATAAAAGGAAAAATTCAAACCTCAACTAAACCCTTGGATTACGTCAAGTTTATTCCATTGATTAAACAATACTATTGCCAGTAAAGTTAATCTTGAATAGTACAGTACTTAATTCAATTGTCTTAAAAGTAACGTTCGTTTACATTAATTAATTCATAATTACCTGAAATACATCAGAAATAGAGTTGGAAATTGCGTAAATGCATGCAAGATATTAAATCCCAAAGTATATCGTGCACACAATTTTCAACTCTATTTGCGGTAAAAATAAGTTTATTATTAATGAATTATTTAAACTTACTCAAACGGTTTTGTTGCAGCAACAATGCCAACGAATGTAACATTAGAACTGCAACAAACACAAACATGTAACAACCATTACTGTTGCATAGATATTTTAAAGTTGCAAAAAATCCTTTTTTTAATCATATTATGCAATCTATCACAAATAAGCACACTGTACATTATAATATATTATTATCACGAACTAAACCACTGTACAATATATGTAGGACACTGGGCAACACTCACTGAATATATTAATTAAATCACTGGGTGATTGGTTAATTAAAGGCACAAACACATTGGTATATAACGCACTGGCACTAATGTTTACAATAACTATAGATACTACCCATGACTTCGGTCGCATAGAAGAAAATTGTATTACAAAATATAGAATATGGCACTCAGCGATAAAGTAGATTTCTATCTGTGGTTTTTTTTTTAATGGGAGCTATACTTCCTTTGATTATCTCTTATACACAAAAAAAAACAGAAAAACAAACAAACCTTCTTTTTATAATTAGTATACATAGATATATTTTTTTACCGATGGGAAATCATCAAACATCTTCCCCCGCCCTGGGCGGAGCGGGAGGTAGTGTCAGACTTTTACTGACTAAAACCCATCCGTGTTCCTTATTGTACACATAGATAAGTTTTGCGTGTGTTACGTTAAGCACCGTACTATAAATAAACATTAACAATAGCAATTACTTTGCTAAATGTTACTCGATTTGATTGGCAGTATGCGTAGTTAACGGGTATATGATGTGTCTTTTCACAACCCGTAATTATGCGTATTTTCATTGATTCGAAATTTCCAAGTGTGGCGGTTTTCGGGACTTGCACGAGCAATGCAATGCTTAAAGGTTATGGTTAATTTACTACACATGACACACAGATTAACTGCCACTAAGTGTAATTAATTAATTGTCTTTATATTTATTCAAAATACATGCGAAACACCAGTGCTAAGTGTTATATGTGTTACCTATATACACTATTATTATGTACATCTTTTATTAGTCATGTATGACGTCAAAGAAAATTGTCGTTGGAATTCTACTTTTTCGTTTATCTATGTAATTATATATGTACCTACTACTTATAAACCACACACCCACCACAACCAATATTAAACAAACAAGACAGAAGTACAGACAGTAACATAACTCCCCACCCCCAAACTTCACCCCCTACAAACATATCTCACCCACGAGCTCCCACTGTACTGCCCAGCCCCTATCGCCAACATTTCATTTGTTCAGCAACTGCTACTGTGCGCGACACAGTCGCTGTTCACGTGCGACACGGGCGCGTCGTCCGTCGGCGGCGACAACAAGAGCGACGTACCGCCCAACGCCGCCGGATCGCCTAGCTCGATACAGGTAAACGTGTAGGAAATTTACGAAGGATAATATGAGTAGCGTATACGCTGCGTTGACGCTGCGGTTACGTGGCGTCTACGCGGCGTGGATAAGCACGCTAGTTTTAGGCTTAGTGCGAAGACGCGTAGTGGTATTTTTGTGGATTTGATTATGGCAAAGCTGAGTGGCTCTTAAGATGTTTATAATACCCAAAATTGTCATGCTTGCCGATAAAACTAAGGTTTAGGGAATTTTTGGAAATCTGATAACCTTAAAAAAATGGAAAGTACTCGCATACCAAATGCGTTAAAGCCCTTTTTAGTTTAAACAACTGTGTGGTAAGGTAGTATTCAACATTCGAAATATATTGTTGTATATTGTCCCAGTATTTATAATGTGTGAATGGAATTATATTTGTATGTATGTCGGATCACTAGTTTGCAATAATTTTTGTGTATCGTTTAGCACAAAAACTTTTAGTTTAGAACAAATTCCTGAAGCCAGTACTAATTTTCACAATCTGTAGAAGTGTTTGTCCTGTATATGTCTTTTGAGAAAATCGTATGAGAAAAGCAAAGTAAAACCCTGTATACAATCATCTTTATCGAAGAAAAGGATTCGGTACTTACAAAATAGAAGGAGTTGTTAAGACGTGTACACATTTATTGCATTATGAAGCGCAGCAAAACGCATTTGTGAATTCAACTAACATCTTAATTAAAATAGCAAAAATATTACTCAATTGCGTTCTATAGGACTTAATTCAATTAGCAGTTATGTTTTTTTTATGTGAGAAGCACTGTTAGAATATGAATAAAGCTTTCAAACTAAATAAATAATATGTGCTTAATGGGTATTTCCAATTTAAAAATAGAACGAATTTACATTACGTTTACTCCGCGCGCTTGTGCTGTAGTCTGTGTACACATCTTAACAACTCGATAAAATATACAAAAATAATAATAATTAACACTAATTTAAGATTAAAAACTTTAGTCAGATGTGACTTATAGTTAGCTACTGCTTAAAGCAGTTATAGCAGTTCTGCAATACTAAAAAGAAATTTAAGACGCTGACAAGACTCAAGTACCCAAAGTAGGCTTTGGGTGCTATCCTAAACATGGGGCTACATGTTTGTGATAGCAGAAAAAATACATATATCTTAATCGGAGATTTACTTATGATTCCAAAACACTTTTTTGATAAATACATTAAAATTCAGCAATAAATTAACCTTGACCTTCTGTCGTAAATATCTGTATCATTTATCAATGTATGTTTCAAAAATTAGAAATAATAACGTAACATTTTTGATGGCTCAACTTATTTTTCTGTAAATCGATAAGTGCTTTAAATTGCCTTGCCTTCCCTGCGACTTTATTTTCGTGAAAGGCAAGTAATCAAGTATATGCCATTCAGCAATAAAGCAGCTATCTATGAGTAAAAAGTATTATATGTGTATTTAATACAACAGGACTTCCAGAGTAAACCTCTTACGCAAAAACCTCTTCACAATATTAGTATCATGGATATCACAAACGATGTCTCATGTCACATCCACCCTTCTTTTTCTTTCTATACAGTCTGAGAGCAACCGCATTCCTTGTCAGCGTCCTAACACAAAGTAGCTAACTACGAGTCACATCCGACTATAACCCCAGTTTCAAACAATTAACCCATTTTTTTATCATCTTCTACCAACCAAGGAATGTTTCCAGGCCCCCTTGTTATCAGTGGACTGCAAGAGCAACCCGCCCACTTACAGCTTTGTGCAAGGATGGCAGCTGTTAGCGTTGGCCGTCAGTCTGTTTGTGCCAAGGAATAATAGGCTGCTGTGGTATTTGAAGCTGCATCTTAGCAGGCATGCGGATTCTAAGTAAGTAATAAGTAAACTTGTAATTACCTGTTAATCTAACTGACATATTTTCAATTTTATTGTTTATTTTTTAATGTAATCTATTAACATGCCGCCTTTATTGTAATTAGCAAGATGCAAGACAAGATTAACTACACACAATAACAATTGCTTGTTTGTGTTGAATTTCTACGTTATAAATTCGCAAAACATAGTGCACATAATATTAAAAAGGAAATAGAACCTTCTTGGGAATGCGCTAAGGTTACCCCCGAAATTCACAATGTCTTTCGTTTGTTTGCTTTCAGCTCGGAATCAAGGTTGTATGGTAATTGAAATAATATAAAAATACCCTAGCGCTTTCATCAGAGGGTACCAGAAGGATTTGCTTTTTCAAATGTAACAAATTATCAAATGTGAATCACAGCAGCGTGCACTTGACAATTTTATTTTTCACATTTATTTTTCTATCAAGAAACTGGGAGTTAATCTCATCTAAGTATGCCTATAATAGTAAAAAACTCACATCAACAAAGACCACTATTACCTTATTTTTGTACATTTTCCCCCAGAACGGAATGTGGTAAATACGCGGCGTATTGTTCACGCGCGTTGGAGCGTACTATACGCAACGGCGGGCGTGAAGACAAGCCGTCTAGGATGGAAGTACTCTCTATACTGCTGAAGAACCCCTACCACCACTGCTTACCCCACGCCATACCTGTTCACATGCTCAATAATACTTATCAGGTATGTGTACTGCAATTGGTTGTAATTCTGCTAAAATGAACCAAACCACGTTAAATATTTTGCATTTTTCAAAATAATTGTGTTGATTTTCGGTTCGTATCGCTGATTCATTTTAATAATTTAATAATTGAGGGGTTGTAGCTTGGTACTTTGTTGTAGAACTATGCTCAATTTACCATGTCACAATATTTTATGTAAGACTTGTGTCTTTACCCAAGAAAATTCAATTTTCATGAAAAGGGTGACTAGCGGTTACAGCTGCCATATTTTGATTAACTAAAGCTCTTAATTATGTTGACTGCTGTGCAATATTTTTCGATCGGATTCAAATGATGTATATTAGAACATAGAGTTGCTTGGAGTCGAACTTGGGTTCGATTCCCTTCGGGGAATACAGGTGCGATGGTATGTTTATTATTTCGAAAATACAATGTCGTAAAAAATCATGTTGTTAATAAAATTACTTACGACATTTCTCAGGTAATAAGCTTCGACGGCTCAACAACAGTGGAAGAGTTCCTATCGACGTTAAGTACGGAGCTAGGATGCCGGGAGTCGGCGGCGTCAGGCTTCGCCCTGTTCAGTGATGACCCCATCGAGAAGGACTTGGAACACCATATCAAGCCTGATAAGAAGGTAAACTTTACTTGAATGTTGACTTTAACAGTAAAATCTTGCTAGATTTTTTAAAATTATTTCACCTCTAAAGTAACTACGACTAAAAATCTTTCTGAATTTAAATTGATTCACGATTTGATCACGTTTGGCAAATTTGGCTAGACACTGTATAAGATAGAGAAGATAGAGAAGCCCAGCAGTGGGCACAAAAAACAAAAAAAAATGCACCACATAAATTGTGTCTTTACAACACAGCTTTTTTCATCTATAAGTAGTTAGAAACTTGCAATTTTTTCTTAACATAACTAATAAAACATAAATACTTAATTCAAGGTATATTTACTTTTTATTCCATATAAGAACTCATTTGTGACAATGATTAAGTTGTATGGTTAATATGGAAGACTTACCTACAGCTAAAAAATAACAGACTAGCAACAGCAAATAACACTAACAGCCAATTAGAATGTTGGAATACATAAATTGTTATCTAAAATCTTACACTATCCTATACTTAGCTATGCGACGTAATATCAAAATGGGAGACGGCGCTGAGAGAGAAGGGCTCGGGCAAGTTCGAGAACTCGCGCGTGATCCGGCTCACGTACAGGAACAGGCTGTACTTCAAGAACTCCATCAGGACCGAGACTGACAAGGAGAGGCTGCTGTTGTGCTACCAGGTCAATCAACAAGGTACGTTTGAACAACTAAGGTCATTATCATCATCTTCCTGCCCTTATCCCAAGTTACTTGGGGTCGGCGGAACACGTTTTCTTCTTCCATGCCGTCCTGTCAACCGTCATGCTATCACTGACTCCTTTCTCTATCATATCATTCTTCACACAATCCTCCGTCTTTCTTTGGCCTCCCTCTTCCTTTAACTAATCATAACTAGGGTATGCTTCTATAGTGTATTTTTTTAATCTTAGATACTAAATTGACAGTGCCATATGTCAAACATAAAAATAAAGTGTTTTCAGTATACAAACATAAAGCACACTATTTTCAAGTTGAACAAAGCCAAAGCCGTCAAATCAGTCTCTGAGATTATGAGTTGCCCTTCAAAGTAAATTTAAAGAAAACAATCCCGAAATTTCGGGATCGTATAACAAATCAAACGCACATTTAGTCAACTGTTTATTATTCCATTTATTTATTTATAATACATATTAAGTACATTTTTAAATATTG
Source organism: Caradrina clavipalpis (assembly GCA_932526535.1). NCBI lineage: Eukaryota > Metazoa > Arthropoda > Insecta > Lepidoptera > Noctuidae > Caradrina > Caradrina clavipalpis. The sequence continues at coordinate 4,045,034 of OW052099.1, read as the reverse complement.
ATATAAAAATATAAAAAATAGTAGCCCACCGGCGCTGTGTCGGGATCAGAGTCCAAGCCACCGGTGGTCAGGGCTCCGGAGAAAGGATTCTCCTAACAATACGCGCCGTGTCTAGGAGTACCGCTTTCTGAATCAAGCCCTTGATCCAACCGCCCAACGAGAGCCTCCTTAGGTATTGGTGGAGGCTCTTTGCTATTATTGTTTTGCTGTATTCACATCCCACATGTAGACAACCTCGCGAGACAGATCAAGATACTTAATTTGTTAATCTTTCTCAGCTTTCACAAGGTTCTCGTCATGCGAGACTAACTGTTTTATTTTTACCATTCAAATAAATAACCATTTTGTATATTTTCGTTAAAGACTATTAGTTCCTGACTAATAGCATCCCGATGTTCCCTTCCCACACTTACGCTAAGATTTTGGAAGCGTGAGTGGGGGCTGAAGCATTCTGTGATCCCCAACTGGGGCCATTTTATATCTAACTCATAAACCTGTGTGTCAGTGGTGGCGGGTCGCTTCCCGGTGACGCGCGAGCTGGCGGCGGAGCTGGGTGCGCTGATGGCGCAGCTGGACATGGGGGACTACTCCCCGCACAACGCGCACCACAACCTGCCCCGGGCTCACCGGTTCTACCCCTACCGGTACCGCGCAGGGCTCAGCAACGACGAGCTCAGGTTGGTGCTAATTTAATACAACATATAAAAATACTATATTAAAAATAGTATTTTGTAATTATCTTACCATTTAAATAAAACACACTAATCCCCCGCTGCGCGTAAGCTGATGGGATTGACTTATTATGATCAACAAATCACAGCAGCTTACAGCCACCTAACAATTAATCATAGATTTCTTTCTTATTCGAGAAACCAGGTGTAGGACGCTACAAATAATGAACATATTAAGCGCTCAATGTATTTAACGAATGGCCTCTATACTAACATACACCCGAATGAAAAAAATTGTGTGCACACAGAAATTACAAGCACGAAAAATATATTTTAATTGTGTTCGATTTTTGTTATCACTTCCCAGCATTAATATTTATTCATAAAGCAGTGCATGTGTAGTTTAGGGCTACATAATGTGTCTACATCCTGAGAGTACCAAATATAAATATTATTTTACCTCACAACATATAAAATAACGCTTCATTTATTACAGGGACGTTGAAGAGAAGCTGCGGTCGAAATGGGTGGCGTTGAAGGGTCGCAGCACAGCGGACTGCGTGCGGATCTACCTCAACTGTACCAGGAAGTGGCCCTTCTTCGGTGCTACGCTGTTCCAGGCTAGGGTAAGTCTACGGGCTGTTCGAAAGAGCTACTGCGCCCCCGGAACGCAAAGGGCACAAGAAGGAACATGTATGGGTTTTAGTCAGTAAAAGTCTGACACTAAGAGCGGGGGAAGAAATTTGATGATTTCACATCTTAAAAAAAAAAAGTGCTAAATCTTAGTAATGAATTAATCTAAATCCGACAAAATCATAATTTTGGAAAAAGGGGCCAAGTTCTGTGGAAGCGACCTTTGGGGTAGTCGGTATCACAGAGATCCATTCAAATTCTAAATGTACATAATGTATATTTGCTAGAAATAAGACAATTGGACTACCACGTTAGCCTAGTGGTCCCAAGCGCAACTGCTACGCTAGAGGTCTTGGATTCGACTCCCCAGATGGAGCAAAAAGTGTTATTGGGTTTTTCTATGAAATTCTCAGTAACAGCTTGGAGTTTGGATTTATGCCTGGTTAATGACAATAGGCTCGCCCCGTATTACCAGGGACCTAAAAAAACATACCGGCGAACTGGGTGTACATTGGTACATCTCTGTCTAACCCTTCGGGGAATACAGGCGTCATGGTATGTATGTATGCATTTTAATTTATTAGAAATAAAGTAACTTAGAGATAATATGACTATCTTATTGTTATTCCAGATAAAACAACCCGATTTATCGATGGTGTGGCTGGCGGTGTCGGAGGAGGGCGTGACGGTGCTGGAGCTGGCGTCTATGGCCGTCATAGGCCGGTACGCGCTCAGCTCCATAGGACTGTTCGGTGGCTTGCAGGTAACGCTTTTGAAACCACTCACTTGTAATACCCGACGACACACCACGCGTGCTCATTCGCCAAATGACAAAACTTAACTTTTCGAGATAAAATGTCTCTGATAAGTATGCTTTAGAGAAATGGTGTGTTATAAGTCTGTTCCCACCCTAAATATTATTTGTTATTTATTTATTAAACTTTATGCAAATAATGTATAAAATACACCGTACAAAGGCGGAGTTAATACCTTAGGCATTTTCTACCAGTCTACCTTGTTGTTGTTGTTACCTTGTTATGTAAGTTTTCCGCTCGGAAATAGGCTAAAAAACTACTGATTTCATCGTTTTTGTGTAATAATACATCATTACACAAACTATAACCATGAAACAACGGTTATTTTAAAAAATCTGTTGTGCCACACAAAATTATACTTGACATACTTAAGTATGTAAAATATTTTCTAAGTAGGTGATAAAAAAAGCTATTGCTTTTTTGTGTGTTTTATCACCTACTTAGAATATATTTTACTTGGCTACAACAATCAGCCCAAAGTTCATCACTAATTAAAAAAAAACATGTAGTTGCTTAGCCTAATCGAATCGAAATAGCATATAAATATTCTTTAGGGAGCTAGGTTACCTATGCTTACATCACGTGACTTTTGTTTCAGGATGACCTGATGATGCTGATCGACGCTGAAGACGCAGCGAGTCCGGTGCACAAGATGTTGATTAGTCTCAATAAGCCTAAAGTAAGTTCAACATAAAATTTCTTAATTAATAGGTACAAAGTTAAAAAATCTAAAATATATAAAATATTGTGATTTCTACTTGTTTTCTTTCTTCTTTCTCCTTCTTTTTTGGTGAAGTAATTTTAACAATACAGGGTGGAAATTTATTATGCTACCTGGAGGGAAAGTACTCTAAATACTTGAGTTAGCGAATTTTACTGAAAGGAAACATACCTTTATTTTTAAAAAGAAACAAAACTGCATTTAAATTATTTTGAAAATATTCTTGCCACACCCAGGAATCGAACCGACTAAAATTCGAAAAAATTGCATCCTGTACTTTTATGGCACTAATCGATAGGGTCAATCATAAGGATCAAATCCCTGAAAACATGGTAAATTAAAATAAAATAAAAACACGCAATTTTATTGTAAATTTATTTTATTCGGACGAAACAAACGAGTAAATTCATTAAGTAGTTGCTGGAAATGAGCTTCATTTCTTGGATGCATGAATTTATTCCTTTAAAAAAATCATTTTAAGTAACTTTTGATAGCGTAGTAAAATTTTCAATATTCTCCACAACACCCTTCTAAAAGTTATTCAAAATGAATTCCTTCAAATAATGAATGTGTGCATCGAAGAAAGTGAAGCTCATTTCCAGCATGCAATTAGTTACTGTACTCGTTTTTTTCGTCCGAATAAAATAAGTTTAGATTGAAATTTCATGGTTTTTGTTAAATTTAGTTTACCAGGTTTGTAGAGATTTGATCCTTGTGATTGACCCTATCGATAAGTGCCATAAAAGTACAGGATGCTATTTTATCCGATTTTAGTCTGTTCGATTCCCGGGTGTGGCAAGCGTATTTTCAAAATTATTGAAATGCAGTTTTGTTTCTTTTTAAAAATAAAGGTATGTTTCCTTTCAGTAAAATTTGCTAACTCAAGTATTTAGAGTACTTTCCCTTCAGGTAGCATAATAAATTTCCACCCTGTATATGACGAAGCATATAGAAAATATAGTCCTAATTTAATCAGTAAGTTCAAATTAATAGTTACACTCGTATCTATCCGTGTGGTTAAATACCTTAATTTCAAACTGTTACGAATGACATTTAAAAATCATACACATTTTGAAATTAAATTATTTTCCGAAAAGTTTACACACTGCAAGCTTGTGAAATTTTGTTGATAGGACACAATAAGACAAAGAGTGTCTTATTGTGTCCTATCAACAAAATTTCATTAAGATTAATATGTATTAATAAAAATTGGCTACTTGTGTATGGAACACGCTATCAATAAAGATCCCTTAAAAATATAACCTTCCTCCACAGATGGCAGAGCTAACCCATCTAATAGCGGACTACAAGAACGCGATGCTCCGTCCGGGAGGCCCAGGCACTCCTCAGATGAACTCGCTGACGCGGCACGGCAGCCACCGCTCCGTGCGCAAGCCCGCCACCCTCCCGCACTCCAGCCCCTCCACCCTCCCGCACACACACCCGCTCAGCCACTCACACCATACACACCACACCACGGGACACAACACGCTAAACTCACACGCAACCACCATGACATTAGGTTCAGATCGCAATGCCACACTTACTCTAAGCTCCCATACTTCCACGTTCAACCAACATGTTGAAGCGAGGGTACTTTCACACGGCCAGCCAGACATACTAAAGTCTACCCCAGATCATCATAGGAATGAGAAGAAACGGAGTCACACGCAGGACAGTGGGGTCGCGTGATTGTAAGTGCAGTGAATTGACTATAGACGGATTGCTTAGTGAATGTTGTGAACGGAGCGTGAAGCGAACGTTTTGGGAACTTTGAAGTCGAATTTCAAGGTAATTTTTATTTACCTATAGGTTTTTTTAACGTACCACTACGTTGTGTGCAAATTTCCGGTGGATTTTCCTAAAAGAATCTCGTAAAAATCTTGTCCGGGAAATTACAAATACAACAAACAAGAATCAGTCACATCGGTCGACCCGTTCTCGAGTTTTGCGCTTAGCAACATATTTAGCCATTCATTTCTGATCACAATGTAATATTTCATATGCATTTTGTACTAGCAATACCTAAACTGTCCAAATAATTATGGAATTATATATTTTACATTTTATATACAGCTATGTATACTATTTATACTTCAATCTCTCGAAACGGTCGCGTCATTGGCTCGAGGAAGGAAATGGCCGCGCACACAGAAAGTAATAGCATTCCACCAAATATATAGGACGATGGGAAATAAACGAAATAATAATATACCTCATATTTTGTAGCGAACGATTCAGCCTATTTTAATTGGCTTTTTAATGATAGATTTAAAAATAGTTTGTAATTTATTTTTTCAGCGTAATATTATTTTTTAAATGGCGCTGCGTTTAGTGGATTTGGCTTGAAGTTTATACCGATGTATGATTCGTATGGATGTGTCGATGTTTATACGCGGTCTAAATGCCAATTTTATACATGTATAGTTGTGTGTATGTGTACAGGGCGTGATAAATGACAACTAAAGTACATAATTATTGCAATTGATTTTGAAACCGATTTCATTTTTACACACCCAAATTTTAAATGTAAATAATTCTGTAAAGGCACAGGTGTGGTATTATCACAATTAAGATAATATCCCAGGTTGCGTACATCGCCTATATGTGGTATCGCATCACAAAAATCTACACATATAGAAGCAACATGAATATTGTAACCAAGATTTTGTAAAACCAAATTGAAGAAAAGGAGTGTCCATGGAGTTTCTTGCTCGTTCTTCTCCATAGAGATCTACGCTTTGGAACGAGCAACTAGCTTCAACTTTAAACTGTAACTTCTTGACATTCAAAAGTGCCTGTAAATGGTCTAATTGAAATAAATGCTTTGAATTTGAATTTGAAAAATTTGAATTTTGAATTTACAGATAGAAGTTTCAATATAGAGATAGTGAGACTTCTCTGTAGATTTTCACGATATTCACAAGAGAGCTTGTGAATATTGCAGCTGTGTCGAAAGATTTTCATCTTTAATCAAACTTTTACTAAAGTCAAATATTGAAGCACAAATCAGTAAATATTATTATTACCAGCAAGCCAATACATTTATCGAGCCCTGTACTAGTTAGATCGAAGTCCATTTAGCATAATAAAGTTAGGAAGACTCATACGATTCTAATCTTTTATACTAACTCTACTAGTTCGGGTAGATCTGTCTTTCAATTGACTGAGATAAAGGTACTGTTACACTTGCGTTTACTATGATAAAACAAAGAAAAGTTTCGACTAGTAAATCATGAAAAATTTAGAAAAAGTAAAACTATATACAGGCCTAGTTTTTGCTATAGTACGTCAGGAGGAAATCCAAAACTTTTTGGAGGAATATCAACGGGCTGTCATGATTATAGATACCTTGGTAATAAAAGACAAATAAGTCGTTGTCAAAAAAATCTGCTGTTTCAGCTCAGCATCCGGTTGTGTTGTAATAAAAAGTATTAACGCGACGCTAACATATATGTATTTACAATTTTTTAATTATCAAGATCATCAATCTGTATGCCTTTTTAATGATATCATGTTATTTTGAAGATTACAATGATTATAATTCTGTAAATACATATATGTTAGTATCGCGTCTAATTTTACCATACAACCCGATTCTAAGCTACAAATTGCAGCAAATGAAATAAAATTTTTGAATCTCATCGGATCCCCCTTTTTGAAATTAGTTAAAATATATTGTTAGTAAACGCAAGTGGAAACTAAGCCTTATAAATTAAAAGATGTTGTGCGCTAGTGTGAATCTCAATTAAGAAAGAAAGTATGTGGACTGGCTTTACTTATTTATATACATTTGTATTAGTTGTTTATTTCTCTTATCAGCATGAAGTATATATTCGAAATAGTGCCAATGGTTTATCAGCTATTTATAGTTTGTTAATTAACTTTATTTCTGAGTCATTGTCGTTTTAGAATCTATTGTTAGTTTCTAGGCCGTTTGCCGAGACCGATTACAAAAAAAAGATAATAATGTTCGAAATTTAAAACGAAAAAAAATGTCGTTAAATTCAAATTCGTTCGAATAAAGTCATACGAAAACATTGACATTTATTTGACAGCTAAGCTACGTGGGTAAAAATGTGACTGATTTACACTAATAGGATTGGCCTATTAAATGCCTTATTGGTGTAAATCAGACATATCCTTAACTTGGCTTAACTCAAGTGAAACCACAGCCTAAAACGGCGGTCTCGCAAAAAGCAATCCCACAGAAGCTCCCAAAAGATTCTAAAACTACAATTTTAATAATATTTTATTTCAAAATTATACCATAATATACCTACATAATAAGCAAAAGTCGTAATTGGTAACTCTGAATGTCTGTAAAGGTGATAAAAACTAATGGACTGAATTATATTTAAGATCTTCAACGAATCTAAACGGATTATTTATGTTTTTTTGATTGACCAATGAAATCAGAGCGCAGTATTAAAAAACATTAAGGTTCGAACAGACTGGTGCGACATCTTGCGTGCGATTCGCTCGCTTCTTATGAGAAATATGAAAATGTGTATGAGCGCGAACGAATCTTACGCGTGATTCACATCAGTGGGTTTGTAGCTTAACTTTAATAGTCACCGCTCCGACACAGCAAATAATTTGCTATTCAAGATAGGATTCTAAGTTGTTTGCATTAAAGTAAATTTTATAATGACATGATAAAAAATAGTTGACGGCTTGCAGCAGCGTAGACAGTTGGATTTTTAGGGGCAGTGCTGTGTCGAAGCAGTGGTGATGTTAAAGTAACATTTATCAATTTTAATTTAACAATAAGATTTTATTTGTAAATCAGAATTTTAAGCGATTTGAATCTCGGAATATTTTCTAATACAATTCGAATATTTGTTAAGTAATGTTTAATTTTAGGGTTCGTCAATTCGTAAAGAAAACCCAAAATGGGATTGATAGAACGCGGAATCAATGTGTTCTGTTATTATTGGTCTAATTACTATGTTTTATAAATTATACTATTAGTAAAATATTTCACTGTCAAAAAATAAAATTTATATTCGAAACAAAATAAGGCATCTTGCTTTCTGGAAGCCTTATTAGGGTACCTTGTCAAATGAGGAGATACCCAATAGGACCAAAAATAAGTGACCAATATAGAAATGTATGAAACATCGGTTGCACTCAAAAATGATAAACGCGTATATTTTGACAGTGTAATAGAAGAAAATGGGTACTACCCATCCATAAACAATATGTAGTTACATTTTGTGGGCATTTTTAATATCAATATTGTACACATAGGGTATATTATATATTTTTGGCATCTATTATTTCAGGGTTCCGTGTGATCATATAAAAAACTATATTCGCGTTTAAAATTAGATAGAAAAAATACTGCTTTGCAAAAAAATTTAAGTAGTTGTAACAACAATATTTTTAACAAGGAAACAGGGCCCCAAAACATTATAATAAATAAAACTATAATTAGCAGTATTATTCTGTAAAAAATATTTCTCTGAATTTAGATGAAGTGAGCTTGAAGTGTGTTTTCATCCCACTTGATACTCGAGGAGATTGATAACTCGCCTCATGCACCCTTCACCTAAATCCCCGAGGGAGATTTTTTTACAGAATACCATTGCAGCAAAGCTAAGAGTAGCCTCTCATCTAGTCTAACACGGAACTCTGAAGCGATATAATTTTATACTCGATTAGCTTTCATAGACATTTCTACCAATTTTTATAATCATTCAAAGATTTTTCGTTACCAGCTTATTATGTAAACATTATTTGCTGTGTCATGCAATAAAGAAGATATTATGTAGAAAAGAATAATAATAAAAAATACTTACATTATTTTTTTTGTTAAAACCACTTGTAGATACTTAGAAAAATCTTCTTTTTCGGCTTTAATTTCTTTTTTCAAATCTTCTTTATTGCAATGACTCAAGTGACGGACGGGCTAGTTGTAACAGCTACAAAAAGAAACGGCAACTAAATAGAGGTAGTTTTATAAATCGTAGACATAAATAGACAATAGAAGCTAATGGCTACGGTAATCATGTAATTTTTGACCAATTCGCTTCCATGGCCAACTTATCCGAGCGGACTTAAACCAGGCCAGGACTTGGAGAAGAAGAAAATTTTTCTCTAAACCTTGGCCTGCTATACGCGATTGTAGCCCTTATCAGTCCATAACTAGAATATAATAATTGCATAATAAAAGGGTATCACAATAAAGGCTAGAAACGCGTGTCCCGTAGTCAGCTGTGTAGTATATAAAAATAATAAATAAACCAATATTTCGATTGCACTTTTTGCATAACACTTAACTGTTGATATAATTATGTATAGAATATTGTAATGTATATTTTACATTAGAAACGATGATTTAAATTTTATTGTATGAAGAATTTGTAAGTTGTAACTTATTTTGTAAGTATTTATTCTATTTTGTTTACAATTGGTTGTTTTTTTTTTATCATTTTTGACGAGTCCAGCTTTTTTTGTTAATGATGGCCTAACTCGAAGACTAACCTTTTGAGGCCTAAAATTGGATTATTTGTGAATTATATTTTGAATTTAAATGATTTTTGTTTGATGATGCAAGAATAAACTTGTATTACTGAAAATAATGTGGTATTTTATTAAAAAAAAAAACTTTTAACCCTATACTGTAAACCAAAACCTTAGAACTAAGTAAGGGTCACTAAACATCTAAGCGGATCGGGTTATATAATAGATTCGATAAATCGCCATCCCGCTTATGTGAATAGTGACCCTAACGATTTTAAAACAAAAATGGTATTATTATTATTATGTTGGTTTAAGCATTTGCTTTTCTCGGCTTAGCCGGGTAGAACTGATGGCACGGGCCTAAGCCAAGTGTTCATCAGATGGGTTTAAAGTAGAGGAAGTAGGAATAGGAGCAGCGCAGTTTTGCGCCGTAGATTGAGTGAGAGACGCGGGTGTGTTTGTGTGGGTATGTTGGTGTGGGATGTCTGGTTCACATTGTAGAAACTTTCTCACTAGTCTGCACGTATTCAATATGACTGCCTTCTGCAGCAGGTGGTAGTGCTAGGGGGCAGGTTCAGGGATGCTAGAGACTGGTGAAGTTGTAGCGGTATTACTCCTGTTGTGGATAGAACTATAGGAACTATTGTTACTTTTTGCAGATGCCAGAGTCGGGTTATTTCGTCTTTTAATTCGGTGTATTTGGAAAATTTTTCTGTTATCGTTGTTTGTAGATTGTGGGTATTTGGTATAGCTATGTCTATGAGGTATCCGGTTTTACTAGTTTTGTTAATTAACGTAATGTCCGGTCTATTGTATTATTATTGTTTCGGTATCGTAAGGCACTCCTGTCAAACAATTACAAAATTAGCTTTTTTTGGATAAAAAGGGAATCTACCTATGTACCTGTATGTTTAACGGGTGTAAAAAGACACCAAAAATAAAAATCGTTTCCCTGTAATAGCTTTTGCTCAATGGCACTTAGTTTGATGGGCACTACTGTCTCTATGTGATCTGTCTTTTTACACACCTTAGATGCAATTCTTTTTTATACCTACTAATAAAATGCATATGAACTCACGTATATAAATCCATTCATTAAGATCGTATCCGGAGTCCTTCCGGGATTCCATGATGCACTGTCGCAGCGCGTGCGCCACGCTGTGGGACAATCCGACACCCATCTCGCCACAAGCTGAAATGTGAAGAAAAAAGTAATTTAAATCATCTGGATTTATAGATAATTAACTGAAAATCTAATTTTATAGTTATTTAAAAAATATTCAAGTTTTCGGAGTAATGTATATTGTCACTGCACGTGTAGTTGCCTGGAAGCTCGATAGATGGCGTTGTGCTTCGAGACGCGTTTTTCTGAATCGCGATATGGTTTCGTTCACAAGAAAACGTGTAGCAAGTCGATAACGGTAGAAAATTGCAGTCGACGTAGACTGTGATCTTGATAAACATTGATCAGTCTTACTTCGACTGCATATATGAATACAATTACAATGTACCTAATATACGTCATAATACCGTATAATTTGTTGCAATAGGTATTGTTCAACTTATTAGGGAATACTGCAAGTTTCATCAAAATCGCTTTAGTAGTTTTTTAAGATAGGGAATTTTAACCGACTTTTTTATGTTTATTCGCGGATAACTTCGTCGTTTATGAACCGATTTTAATGATTCTTTTTTTGTTTGAAAGAAGATTTCTAAGAGGGTCCCATTCAAAATTCATATTGATCTGATGATAGATTCCTGAGATAGACAACGGAACTCTTCTAAAAATTACAGCAAATCAACCGCGATAGCGATTGCTGCTATCGCATAAATATGGATTGATTACGCAATCGCACAACATAACATCACGCCTCTATACTCGAAGATGTATACAGGAAAAGTTTTTAACCAGTGCGTAAATTTTTTTTGGTAGTTCAGTGTCAGTAATAGAACACATTTCCGTGTTTAGTTAAAAAAAAAAAATTAAAAAAATTTCATCCTTATCCGAGTTTGAAATAAGCAAAACATGGACATAATCTATTCGCCATACTATCAATGAAAACTCGCGGCTGCCGCCCGGGCGCATGGCTGGGGTGAGGGGGTGGGGAATGCGCTAGCGCCGGGCCGCCGCCGCCGACGGACCGTACGGTGCGCTCGACACGCCACACCACCGCACCGCATCAAAGTCGGTCCAGTGCTTTCCGTGCTACTATAGTGTGTTTTTTAATCTCGTAGACTAAATTGACAGTTTCATACGTCAAATATAAAAATAATGTGCTTTCGGCCCATGAACATAAAGCACACTATTTTCAAGTTTGACGTAAGAAGTAGTCAAATCAGTCTACGAGATTAAAAAACACACTTTACACAGTGATCACGTCGACGTCATCGACGTCGTGGTTGTGGCAACCGTCGCGACGGTTGCAACAACTATCGCGATTTTAGCTTGTTTAGATAAAGTTGGTCGTAGCTACTACACCTATCCAAAGGAAGAGGAAAAAAAGAAAAGAATGGGCAAAATTCTATTTTGCATCTTTATTGCAGTATAGGTCGTGAGACGAATCCCACAAACACGGAAAATCTTTGTAAAGTTCTAATATTTCCACAATTAATTTTTTTTCTGTTATATTCACGCCTTCTTGGCCTGACGCCATTGAAAACGTGTGTCTCACTCACAGGCAGAATTGCAAATAAAGCGCTGAACGGTGCGGTGGTTCGGCCACACGATCGAACTAGGTGCGGACCGCACCAAATCCTGTGGAAAAATCATCGAACCGACCGCACCGTCAATAATAATAATAATGTGCGGCGGACCGCTGCACATACCCTCGAATGTGGTCCGGAGCACACCAAGTTCGCGGTGCGGAGCGCACCATATTCGAACGTCTGTTAGTACTTTTACCTACGCGCCACACACGCGCCGACACAGCTGATACGCGCGCCGCCCGATCGCCCGGCGAGTGACAATAAAATATGTTTTTAAGTAAACATGTTTCGTAAGCGATAACTTTTTTTTTTAGTACTAAGACATATCAAAATAAAATATACGTGTTTAATAAAACGTGTTGAAGTTTATTATGGCAAAATTTACGCATTGGTTAAAAATTTTTCCTGTATACAGTAGTACCTATTTGAAAATTGATGACTTTTTAGTGTCTTGTTAATGTACTTACCATGAGAGTTTCTTCATGGATTTGGATGACAGGAAGTTTATACTAAAAAGCGAGAAATAAAAAACTTTTTAACAAAAACTTTTTTTTGTAAAAAGTTTTTTGTTGAAACCGCCCGTTTGCATTACTTACTCTAAAGTTTTTAATATTCAGGGTGCTAAAAACGTGTGTTGGTAAACGAGGGACTCGCTAAAAGGGATTGCAGTTCTCATGAAAATGAACAACTTTTAGTACAATACAAACCGTAAAATCGCGAAAAGAAATCAACAACATTTATGTTCGCATAAAACATGTAAAAAACAGCTACAATTTTAAGTTTAATTTTAGGCCGTGTTCAAACCAAACTGACTGTCAGCCGCCGAATGTGAGCAGGCCAGGCTCACTGTGAGCCTCAGTGTAAACGTGAAAACAAACGGTATTGTGAATATAATAATGTCAGCGTCTACGCTTAGCGTAATAACGTATCGTCGGTTAGATGTGAACGAAAAAGTGAATATGTATGGAAATACAATAACCTGCGTTCCGCTCACTTTCGGCGGCTGACAGTCAGTTTGGTTTGAACACGGCTTTATAGTGAAAGTGATTTATTTTCATAAGCGGTACACTCACTGAAACTACGTCTCTTGTTTAAACTAACACATTATATAAATTACCATTTTTTACATAGGTACATGTGTTAGGTACAACATCTATATCCGCGTTAAATCTATTGGTACAGTTGTTTCTCATATATAGGAAACATGACTTTGCAATTTTATAATGAAAAATATTTTCTCAATTTAGTTTTGACAAGTGTTTCTTCCTTTTGTCAATTAATGAACATACTGTTTAAACATTATCAAATTGTCGTGTGTTAAAACATCTTAATTTTGCCTAAGTATCATCATCATCTTCCTGCCCATATCCCATTTTACTTGGGGTCGGCGCAAAACGTTTTCTTCTTCCATGCCAACCTGTCAACCGTCATACTATCACTGACTTCCTTCTCTTCCTAATTTTACCTAAGTATACACAGTCGATAAAAGAGATAAGTAGCCAGACTCGGCATTTACTTGGTTTAGATGTACCGATGGATGTTTATCGTGTAAATTTTATATAATTAATTGCGGCCAATTTCAATGGAGTAATATCTCGTGCGTAAAATACGCAGGAGATATTATAGTGCACAAGTGTGTGCGCAAAAAACAGGTGCCCGCTGTCTTTTCCCTCATTCTCAGAATTCTAATGAGACGGCAATTACGTGATCCACACGCTGTAGTCAAATTTACGGCCATGAGATCATTAGGGGAGTAATATCAAATGACAGTTCATTAATAATATCAGATAATAAGTATCTACTTGTACCATGTCTCAGCGACAAAAATCGTTGAAATTTAAATCCACAAAACATCAAAGAAAAAAAAAACAAAACAAAGTTAAACAACAAAGAAAAAACTCTCTTAAAAGCCAACATTAAAAAACGATTTAAGGATGACTCACGCTAGACCGTGTCGGGTCCGAGCCGAGTGTCGGCCGTAGCACGGTCATCTAATATCACATATTATATATTGTATGGACACAATCAAGCTATACCGAGCGGCAACCGAGTGACGGCCGATTCAACATTTAAGTATTATTAGATGACCGTCTTACGGCCGACACTCGGCTCGGACCCGACACGGTCTAGCGTGAGTCATCTTTTACTTCTCGTAAGAAACATCGTAGGTAGCGAGAAAAACTCATTAAACACTCCACCCACTAAACATCAAAGAAATTTCTGTTACCAAAACTGATTCAGCATCAATAGCATCAATTTCTCCAATATGTACTTTCGACAGTACGAAGGCACCAAACACTTCTCTTGGCCATAGGCGTATATAGGGGGGGGGGGGGGGGGGGGCAAGACCAGAATGGTCTTGTGCCCACCCCAGGCTGTAGGGCTCACCTTCCGCCTGACCGCTTTGCATCGCACGGCCAGGGCATCTTAGGGGCCAGGCCCCCCCTGAAAACTTTCTAGATACTCCAATGCTCGTGGCATCATTAAACCTAAAAGAAAATACAAAAGAAGAACTTACCTGTACATTTAGTCCCATTTACAGAAAATTATATTCTTGACATGACAGCATTCCTTTCGCCAATAAGAATTACACACGAATAAGACTGCAGTCCGCGTCAGTACCGACTGTGCGCGATATACACAATGTGTTTCTGCACTAGGTCATTATCTACGTGCATAATATTCAACTATTAATTACTATAGGTAGGTACTATTGAGACTGTTTATTTAAGTGAATAATTAAAATATTAGGTATCTACATTACTTTGCGGAATTTGTTCGAAAGAGTTACCGCGGCCCTGGAACGCAAAGTAACACGGGTGGGTTTTAGTCAGGTAGAGTCTGACACTCCCTTCCACTCCACCTAGACCGGAAAAAGTCATTTGATGATGAATCTCCATTACGGTTGACGTATCATGGCGTATCACGTATCATAACAAAATTATCTACTGCGCAGCTAATCGGCTAGCTTCAGAACCGTGTTCTAGTTGTTTGAACGTGCTCACCTGAACTGCTAGACCGAGTCTGATAATTAATTTGTTTCGAATGGGAAGCAACGTGATCCTTGAGGCTCCGAGTATTAAAAAAATAGGAATACGTAACACGAAATTGACAGGGACAAAGCCACGGCGAAATGCTTACACACACGCCTTTTTCACAAGAGGGTAGATAGAGACTAAAGACCTTCCCTCATCCCTGATCATTGTAGATTGAATCAAATTGAATGACAGAATGATGATCTATCCAGATAAAAATTAGGAAAAGTATTCTTAGTAAAATAATTAATACCTAATAAAAGATTTATTCAAGAAAAATATGTTTCATTCGTAGGAATGGAAAATAAAAGAATCATTAAGAAATTTTTAACAAAACCATCGATATATATCAATAGAATCAAAAGTACTGGAACTCAACAGGAATTAAAAGATAAAAGAAAATAAATTATATTTTATTTGTAAAACATGAGTATACACAAGTTTTTAGTGTTTTTTTTTTTTTTTTTTTATAGACGGGAAATCATCAAATAACTTCCCCCGCCCTGGGCGGGGCGGGAGGGAGTGTCAGACTTTTACTGACTAAAACCCGTCTATGTTCCTTCATGTGCCCTTTGCGTTCCGGGGGCGCGGTATCTCTTTCGAACAACCCGCAGAAGTTTTTAGTGTAAGGTGTTGGATTAGTTAAAATGTCTTACATTATGGCGTGCAAAGTAATTTACTTGCTTAATGTAAAGGCACACGACCAAAGCGTTAGTACAAAATTCGTACCGATGTCTCTTCAATGGAATGAAAATATTAAATGTCAACAGATTATTTTTAATACTTAGGTACCCCTTTTTAAGGATTTCATTATTTATTCAAATTTATATATTTTTTTTAATATTTAGGTATTAAATAACAACGGCTTTCGCCAATAACAGTAATCAATAAGTAAAACATACTTAACAATAATTTTAAAAAGAAAAAAAAAATGTTTTTAAAAGAACGTACGTACGTTTACGTGCGTTAACCACGCTTTTCTCCCTTCTTAATTCTCCTTCTCCTCCTTCTTATCTCATTTCTCATTTTCAATATCTCTGTTCTACTCATGCTAAGAGTCTGCGTTCCTCTAATAATCTTCTGCTTAACTGTCCCTCTCATACTTCTGATTTCATTCATTCTTCCTTTCATATTCAGGCTATTCTTCTTTGGAATGCACTCCCTCTCGATATCAGGACAGCCACGAGTCGGTATGCTTTCAAGCAGAAACTGCGGAGTTATTTTCAGAACCAATAGTAAGAGTTGTCTCATAATCCTCCTCTCTACTGTTATCATAAGATATGTGCATGTTGGGTCTGGAGCGGGCCCAGCGGGCTGTCCTCAAAGTGCTACTGGGGAAGAACAGGCGCTTCTCTACCGATATTTTGTACAAGGAAGCGGGGGTTCTACGCGTCCGCCAACTGTTCGTCCTGGGGTCAATTTTGAACCTCTTAAAAGCTAACCCCACTCGTTCTGACACCAGTAAAAAGGGTAGGAAAACAGTTGAAAGGATTCCACTCCCAAGAACAAAAACCCTCTTTGCTGCCCGGTTTTCCCCGTCCTTACCTATCCAAATATTCAATGCTATTAGCAAAATCACCTTAATCCCGAGTAATTATCATGAGGCCAAAGCAAGTGTCAAAGCATGGCTGCACGGCCAAAATTACGAAGAAACGGAAAGGCTACTCTGTAGTACCAGTTAGTACCACTCACACACGCTCGACATACACTCCTTCACACACTCACACCTCAACTCACCATAACTGTTTTTGTCTGACTTTTGTTTATTATTTCATTAATGTATGTTTAAAGTATGTTTCTTTATTATCAGCTGATGTATTTTAGTTGCACTTTGCCTGTAACGCTCAAACCTGCGCTAGCAGAACAAGACAAATGGTTGAATATTATATACTTTGGGTCACCAAGATACAGGCTGTGCCTAGTTTGGGACCCGCTGCCACACCTGCTGAATTGTCCCGTGTATGCTCATTTATCAATGTGTATCATTAGTTTGCATAATATGAACTTTGTGGAAGGCAAATAAAGAATTTATTATTATTATTTATTATTATTCCATTTATTTATTTATCTTACATATTAATTACATTTTTAAATATTACTATAAAAAAATAAAAACATTTAAAAATATAAAAAAATAGTAGCCCACCGGCATCGGGAACAGGGTCCAAGCCACCGATGGTCAGGGCTCCTGAGAAAGGAATCTCCTAACAATACGTGCCGTGTCTAGGAGTACCGCTTTCTGAATCAAGCCCTTGATCCAACCGCCCAACGAGAGCCTCCTTAGGTGTTGGTCGAGGCTCTTGGCTATTATGCCATTGGCCGTCACGACTATCGGCACAATGATTGCCGTATTCACATCCCACATGTCGACAACCTCGCGAGCCAGATCAAGATACTTAATTTGTTTATCTTTCTCAGCTTTCACGAGGTTCTCGTCATGCGGGACAGTAATATCAACGATCACTGCGCGACGCTCTAATGTCACCACTATGTCAGGCTTATTGGCAACAATAGTCCTGTCAGTGATGATAGATCGGTCCCAATATAACGTGATATGACCATTTTCAAGAACTGGGTCGGGCACATATCTATAGTATGGTACTTCCGATTCCACAAGGCTGTATTTCAGAGCAAGTTGCTGGTGAATAATCCTGGCTACAAGGTTGTGTCTATGCAAGTAGTCTCCGTTAGCCAGACGAGAATACCCAGATATAATGTGACGGATTGATTCCCCGGGACGATGGCATGCCCGACAAATGTCAACCGTACCGTCCTTCACAATATATCTCCGGTAATTGTTCGTCATCATAACTTCGTCCATAATAGCACAGACAAAACCTTCGGTTTCCCCAAAGAGGTCACCAACGCGCAGCCAGGATACGGACGCCTTGAAGTCTACATCCGGCCCATGTAGGGCCCGGTAGTAGCGCCCGTGAAGCTCCTTGCTCTTCCATACCTCCATGCGATCATTAGTATCTAATACTATAGGTTTGCGCCAGTTCTCATTCGCTAAAGAGAGCGGGGTGAGGCCCTTGTCCACTGAGACCACATCTCGGTGCATCCCCACGTCAGCTTCTAGGAAGTATTCCCTGAGACTGCATATCTCACGGTTGTGCAGGGTCTTAGCATTTAAGAAGCCTCGACCACCACACTTCCGCGGGATATACAGTCTCATTACTGACGACCTTGGGTGATGCATCCGATTTGCGGTCAACAGTGAGCGAACCCTCCTATCCAGGGCGTCAAGCTCTGTCTGAGTCCATTTGAGTATGCCGAAAGAGTACATCAAAACCGGCATGACCCAACCGTTGAAGGCGCGCACCTTATTTCCGCCTGATAAAAGACTGTTTAAAACTTTATTCAGGCGGCCAAAGAAGCGCTCCTTCAACGATTGCTTCATGTCAGTAGCATTGATGCCCAACGCTTCCGACATACCCAAATATTTGTAGTTTTCAGTTGAGGAAAGGGATCTAAGGTTTATGGAATCCGAGAGTTGGGTTCCCACAGATTCCATAATCTCTCCTCGCTTCACATGCATGACTGCACATTTGTCCACACCAAATTCCATCCTGATGGCACTACTGAAAATTTTTGTTACCTTCAGTAGCTCCATCAGTCGCAATTTGCTGGGGGCAAAGAGTTTCAGATCATCCATGTAAAGGAGGTGAGATATGACCTGACCCCCTCTTCTCAACCGATAACCCAGCCCCGAACCCTCCAGCAGTGTACTTAGAGGGTTCAAGGCTAAACAAAACCACAGTGGACTCAGACTATCGCCCTGAAATATACCACGCTCGATCTTTATTGGTTCACTGTTCTCTCGGATTTGCCGACATCCTGGATAGCGTAAGACCGTCCTCCATTGCCCCATACACGACATCAAGAAGGTGCGCAGAGTTGTATCTACTTTATACAATTCCAGCACCCTCATGAGCCATGTATGTGGCACCGAGTCATACGCCTTTTTATAGTCTATCCAACATATAGACAGATCCTTTCGAGAACGGCGAACCTGCTGGTTAATGGCCATATCAATGAGGAGTAGCTCCTTAGTACCACGGGACCCATTCCTACATCCATTCTGAGAGACAGACATGATAGCATTGTTATCAATATGATCATTGATTTTAGCTCTCAAAATAGATGTAAGAACTTTATAGACCGTCGGTAAACATGTGATCGGTCTATAATTTTTGGGTTCCGTAGTACTACCCGATTTATGGAGCAGGTGGGTTATACCAGTTGTTAAGAACTGGGGCAACGATCCAGACTCTAAGGCTGACTGGAACTGGGATGCCAAGCGAACGTGTGATCTTTGGAACCACTTGATCCAAAAGTTGTGCAGTCCGTCCGGCCCTGGAGATTTCCAGTTAGGCAACGGACGAACTGCACGAGCTACGTCCTGGGGGCTAATTGTAATT
This sequence comes from Caradrina clavipalpis, assembly GCA_932526535.1. Classification (NCBI taxonomy): domain Eukaryota; kingdom Metazoa; phylum Arthropoda; class Insecta; order Lepidoptera; family Noctuidae; genus Caradrina; species Caradrina clavipalpis. Next base: position 4,025,564 of record OW052099.1, on the reverse strand, counting down.
TCCCCCATCTGTGGTATTGGATCACACATTCGTTCAACCTCCCGGGTCCAATCGCCCTCAGCGTGACTGACAGGTACCGACCAGATGCTGCGCCAAAACGAACTCATGGCATCATCATCCGGCAGGCGCGCATCAGTCACACCTTGGTCTGGCCGCTCCCAAGCCCTGTAAACCCACCTTTCATCGCTCTGGAATGTGCGATTCAGGGTGTATCGCTCCACTCGCCGCTTGTACCGACGAATACGGCTTGCCCATGCACTTATCTTCTGCTTCAGGAAGTCAATACGTTCTGTGACGCGGGACAAATAATCTCGAGGATTAATATCAATCCCCAAAATGCCCGCCTCACAAAACGCATCACTCTAGGGCGAGTATTGCCCTCCCTGAAGCAGATTAGCTTGCCAATGAGTGCTCTAGCCCTATCGATACGAAGCTCAATCCTGGACTGCCATGCTGGTACGGCCGGTTTTTGTCGTGCAGTTCCATCACTGGGAAATTTGACGTGGGCTACACGACATGCCGCTACAGCCGCGCAGTACAAAATTGAGTGGGTATCGACAAGGTCTACGCTGCCATCAAAACAATTTGACAGCTGCGAATCTAGAGCACACACCAACGCTTTATTTTTGTTGTGCATAGGCAAACGTGGTAGTCGTGGTCTAAGCTCAGGCGGTGTGGAGCGATACTCCCGGAAAGCATCCTCCAAAGCACTCCTCAACTGTTCATTACATTGGGAACTCACGGAAATAGCCACGCCATCATCCTCTTCATCAACGCGTTCAGGTCGCGGTGAAGCACTGTGTAGACTTTGCGATTGCACCGCGACTGTGTGCTGTGACAAAGTAGGTGTAACATGAGTACTCCGTGATTCGAGCCTAAGTCGATCAAGCACAGTATTATCCAACATATGATTACGTTGTATAACCCGTACCTGATCCGATAGTCGCTGTGCCGATACGTTGACAGTTGGCTCAAGCACCTGAAACAGAGAGAGCATCCGACCACGGTACGCAGTCAGGTTACTTCCCCCCTCTGTAGCCCCAAAGTATGAGCGCATGACACTTTTATATATAAGACTAATGCAACAATAGATACAATTAAGGCTTTTGGGATGTAGCTTTCGGACTTAGGTGACGTACTGCAGTAATTGAATAAAATACAGAAAACCGATGAACATCAATTTATTCTCCCTTACAACCTTTCAATCTCCCGCTCCAAGTCCGTCCATCTAGCCGCCCTTTTTCCTCTTCTTTTCAAAGGTTTTTATAATTTCCGCGGGAAAATAGAGTTCTGTGATTGGTTAAATTAAATGTCGTGCACCAATCACAGATGACAATGTGAAGTCACAAGCTGAAGTGTTGCCGGTATAAAATATTATAATCAAATAGTTATTGGACTGGAAACTAGCCTTTTTGCGTTCCAATTTAATTAAATAAAAATGTAAATTAGCGAACCCTAACAATCGACCATCCTGATATCGTGTGCGTCCCTGCACACGGTACCGGGTGGAACCCTAACAATCGGAAAAAGGTCAGTTAAACAAACTTCACAATTCATGTACTTACACAATATTTCAAAATCACTTCCAATTATTATGCTGATATCATACATATTAATGAACATTCAAACCTAAATCACTATAAAATAGTGACTATCTATTTAAAAACTTAACTCATTTATTGGCTATTTAGAAATTTATAAATTAATACAACTATTGCTGCAACTTAAAGAATATGAAATATCTAAATATTTAATACCTATTTACAAATTTATTTAACTTATAAAATGTACGGAAAAACAACTTCAAATTTATCATACACAACGATCGATTAGTTGTGTGTAATCCATTATAAAACTCAGGACCCAATGATCGATTAATCGGGATACCTGGTGATCGACGATCGATTAGTCGATATACTTCAAAGATTACCTCGACGATCGATTAATCGAGGGATCCCTTGCTAACCATTCACTCAAGCCGATCGATTAAGCTTGTGCAACGGAAGCAAGACTAACACATAGTTGAACAGACGTGAATTAATCGATTTTCGCATCCAGTCTGAAACAACACCATTCTTTAGTTACCTGCCTTACAAGGGACACCAAAATCTAAATTAAGCATATCTAATCATCATCTATGTCGGAAGCAGATTCCGAGCTCTCGTTGACATTTAAAGCTGCCACATGAATCCAAGGCATCATGCGATCTGCAGCAACAGTAGTTGAACGCTTGCCCTGTGTATTACTTAAACCAGGTACTGGAGCTACTACATATCGGTCAGTGCCCAAGACCTTTGTAACCCGATAGGGACCGACATACGACGGCAAGAGCTTCTTACTCTGTCCTTCATTATTAAAGTTAGTTTTAGTAATTTTAACAAGGTCGCCTTCCGCGTATGCGCGCGCTGGTTTCCTACCTTTATCATAATACCGTTTTTGTTTGATCTGCTCATTGTCTATCCTACTTTTAACTTCCTGGCGTATAGTGGCTAAATCGGTGGATTCGCGTGTTTCATCAGAAATCTCATTAAGGATGGGATTTGCCGAAACATTCATAGAGGTACCAAACATCACCTCGGCTGGTGTCCTACCGGTCGTTTTTTGGATAGTGTTGTTTAGTCTCCACTGAATCCTGCCTAAGTGGCAATCCCAATCCTTTTCGCCATATTTCACGCTTAAAGCCTTCATAGAGCTAAGAATTGTGCGGTTATACCGCTCGACTTGACCGTTTGATCGAGGACTAGAAACAGCATTAAGAATATGTTTAATGCCTTCGTCAAGACAAAATCTTTTAAACATATGCGACGTGAAACAGCTGCCGCGATCACTCACGAGGCGATCAGGAGTTCTAAATATCCTGAATATGTCTTCTAGCACCCTTACTACGTTCTGAGTGTGCGTATTCCGAACCGGTCTGACAAAACAAAATTTTGTGAAAGCGTCAACTACTACTAATAGGTAAGAAAAACCTCGTTTGGATTTCACGAAGGGTCCGAGATGGTCAATATGCAGTGTATGAAAAGGTACCTCCACTTTCGTTATAGGGTGAAGAAGACCTTCCCCACTACTTTGATTATTTTTAGCGTATGCACATTCGATACAGGCGCTTACATACTTTTTAACGAATCGTGTCATTTTTGGGAACCAGTAGCTTTTCTTTAATCGTTCCAAAGTCTTTTCAACTCCAAAATGACCTATATCGTCATGATTCATTCGACATAACTGCCATCTCGCACCCTTTGGTACTACCCAGCGCACATCTCCCTTGTTTTCACCTACACAACGAAATAACTTGTTGTCCTTAACGACGTAGTTTTCCTTAATATATTGTAAGCCTTTCTGATCTAGACTATTATTCAAAATATCTCTAATCCTCCTAAGTTCTGAATCTCCAAGTTGGAGGGTATGTAACCAGTCTTCGCTTGAAATGGCCATAACGGCTGGAAGAGTATCAGATTGGTCCACCTCGAATTCGACTACAGGATTACGGGATAGCGCATCAACATGTCCCATTTTTATACCGGCTCTATATTCGATTGTGCAATTAAACTCTTGCAATTGCAGCCACCAGCGCGCTATCCTAGGAATGAGATCCCGTTTTGTAAAAGTAGATCGGAGAGCGCTGCAATCTGTAACGATTTTAAAGTCTTTCCCTAGCAAATAAACTCGAAACTTTCGCAGGGAACAAACGACTGCTAAAGTTTCCAGTTCATAAGAATGAAAATTCTTCTCCTCCGGCGATGTTTGCCTACTATAGTATGCAACCGGTCGCAGCATGTTATCCGCTGAACGCTGAAGGAGGATGCCTCCAATACCTATCCTACTCGCGTCAGTGTGCAGTTCCAGCTCTGCTGATGGATCAAATATTGTGAGAATAGGTCTATTTATCAATCTAACCTTCAAATCCTGAAAAGCGTTTTCCTGATTATCTCCCCATTCCCATGGTACACCCTTCTTTAACAATTTGCTGAGAGGAAAAACTAACAAGGCAAAATCTTTTACGAATTTCCGGAAGTAGCTTGCCAGCCCGAGGAATTGGCGGACATTGTGTACATTTTCAGGACGCGGAAAATTCATTACACTAGCGATCTTTTTCTCCCCAGGCCTTACTCCTGCTGCTCCGATTTCATATCCGAGGTAGTCGATTTTATCACGCAGAAAATCACATTTCGATAAATTCAGAGTAAGATTCGCCTTCTCTAGCAGCTGCAATATGTCTTCAAAATTTTTCAGACATTCCGACGAGTCCTTTCCGAAAATTAGAATATCGTCCATATATGCGGTTGCCTTGCAGAAACGAGCTGACCCTAGGATCGTGTTGATCATGCGCTGAAATACAGCAGGCGCATTTGCCAAGCCGAACGGCATACGATTAAATTCGTATTGGCCGTCCGGCGTAACAAACGAGGTGAATCGCTTACTTTGCTCCACAAGTGGTACCTGGTAATAACCAGACGCGAGGTCTAGAGAAATAAAACAGGCCTGACCAGAAAGACGAGCTATTTCATCCTCAATGATTGGCATTGGATATCTCTCCTTAAGAGTTACAGAATTCAGCATGCGGTAATCTATACACATTCTAAGAGACCCATCTTTCTTGCGTACAAGTAGAATAGGACTAGCATAGTCAGAACACGATTCGCGCACTATACCTGCGTCTAACATCTCATCTACCATTAAACGCACCTGCGAGCGCTCGTGATGTGACAGTCGATACGGACGGTATACAACGGGGCGCTGACTGTTAAGCTCTATTTTCATTTGAGCAACGTTAGTGCAACCTAGATCTTTCAGGGTTGACGCAAAACAATGCTTGTACTTTCTGAGCAAATCTATTAACTGTTTCCTAGTATCATCAGGTACCTTTTGACAAATGCGAACCTGGCTTTCGTCGAATTTATTACCGTCAGCATCACTCATTAGTTCAGGCGACTCTAAGACAACCCTCTTGACAAAATAGACCTTTTCAGCTCGGCTAAAGACATTGTCCTTTGGAATAAGACAGAAACTAGCATAGGGAATAACAACTATATTTACACTGCCATTTGACGAATCATAAAGTCCTCCGCAAACTAAAAATTGCTGATTGGGTTTTCCGGCAACACTATTTTTCAGTAAAATACTACCACTAATGACAGGATCAACGCTGGCTCTAATTGAAACAGGTCCCCAAAATTTGACAGCTCCTAAAGTGCGAACCTTTAAAGAGTTTCCACTCTCAATGTCAACATCAGAGAAAGGTAATTTATTGCCGTTGTCGAAGAATTTTAATTCAGAAACATTCTTATAAGCAACTATATGAGGAAGTTCCGTGTAAGTCTGACCAATTAGCAAGGGCTTCTCCAAAAGGTCATCACTCACAACCTTACAAATAACCCTGGCCTTGACATCGTCTATACTTAAATCAAGCGACAACTCTCCAAAAGATTGCACTACACTATTGCCAAAACCTTTCATTTGAGAGGACGTGTTATCGTGAATCAAGCCTAGCTTCTTGGATACCGACTCTTTAATCAAAGTAACCTCGCTCCCAAAATCTATGAACCCTTGTAGGGGCACCCCATTAACAATAATCTCTTTTATAAATTTGGAGTTTGGGGTTTCAGTATCCTTCATGATAGAATCTATGCGCATTGTTTTTGAAACAGTAGCGCTAGAATTTGTTGGCTTTTCCCCTGGCTTGCTAAAACAGGTCTCTATTGTATGACCGAGTTTATTGCATCGTTGACACTTCAAGAGTGGTTTAGGACAATGTAAGAAACTATGCCCCTTCTCCTTACAATTATAGCAACCCTGGCCCGATCTAGGTATAAATTTTGGAGCTTGGTTTTGATTATTATTTTGATGAGTATTGTCTACAGTTTTGTTACGAAAGTGGCCACGGTCCACTGAAGACTGATGAGTATCCTTGTTGCTTAATAAGAACTGCAAAAGCTGGTCAGGGTGATTGCAACGTAATGCCAAAGCACTCGATCTAAGCGTCCTATCACTCAAGCCGTGTATAATGCAATCCACGGCACGCTTTCCTACGATATCGCATTGATTAACGAGAGCAAGCTTTTCATAATAATAAATTTCGATGGGCTCATTGAACTTGCTCTTCCTTTTAAGCATATCCTCCAAGGTCTGGCCGTAATTTTGTTCACAGGGAAATGCATTTATTAATTTAACTTGCCATTCTGTCCAGCTGAAAAGAATGGAATTCAAGCTTTCGTACCACATTTTAGCCAGGCCCCGGAGTTTCTGCATAGCAAAATGAGTGGTAGTTCTGTCGTCCCAACCATATACCGACGCACATTCATTAACCTTTTTCAGCCAAATATCAATACGTTGATTTTTAGTTGAAGGGTCAAAATTAGGCAATATATTTTGATGGTCTAATTTTTGAGACGACCGTGCATTTTGGTTATGTGATTGTGACGACAGATCCTCTTTCAACAGTTTAAAAACACTAACAAGATCGTTCTTAGAAAAAGATGGACTACGTGACCTTATATAATCTCCGGCATAGCTTCGTTGCTCGGCACGTGGCTCTGGCAGACGCTCAGCTGCCCGACGTCTGGAGGGCTCGCGACGCTCGCTGACGCGTGGCTCTGCCCGATGCTCGGCTTCCCAATGCCCGGAGGGCTCGCCATGGTCGCTGGCACGTGGCTCTGCCCGATGCTCGGCTTCCCAATGCCCGGAGGGCTTGCGATGCTCGCTGGCACGTGGCTCTGCCCGATGCTCAGCTGCCCGACGTCTTGAAGGCTCGCGACACTCGCTGGCACGTGGCTCTGCCCGATGCTCGGCCTCCCGATGCCCGGAGGACTCGCGATGCTCGCTAGCACGTGGCTCTGCCCGATGCTCCGCTGCCCGACGTCTGGAGGACTCGCGACGCTCGCTGGCACGTGACGACGCTCGATGACGGTCCTCCACCGAACGAAGTCGTTCACGCTCTCGGCGTAATTCCAGCTCCAGCATTTCTACCCTCTGCTGTCCCAGCAGAAAGTCTCGCTCATCTTCAGATGGATTCGGGCTGCGCATACGCTGGCCACTTCGACTTCGTGAGCGATCCTCTCGACTGGGTGTCTCCAGTCTACGCCCACTGGAGTCTCGATTTGATAGTGCTCTGCGTCCCGGTAACTCGGCCATGATCTAAACACTCGCAGAAAAAGAAGATATGTTAATAACAAAGACTAACAATATGGTGAATTACACCACATTATTCGGTTAAATTGAAGGATTAAAATGCATCATAGGCAATCTAAACAAATTTTTGTACCCCTTTTAAAACTCTCCCAGGATAATATTTTTGATTATTTCAGGCGCTTTTTAAAACATACATACAGATTATATAAAGATGTACACAAGCATAAAATTATACCATCACGCCTGTATTCCCCGAAAGGTTAGGCAGAGGTGTACCAATGTACACCCACAGTCCGCCGGTACATTTAGCTCCCATGTAATAGGGGGCGAGCCTATTGCCATTAACCGGGCACAAATCCAAACCGAGCTGCTACTGAGAATTTCAAAGAAAAACCCAATAACACTTTTTGCTCGACCTGGGAATCGAACCCGGGACCCCTTGCACAGCAGTCGCACTTGCGACCACGAGACCAACGGGAAAGCATACAATTAACCGTTACAAAATACTGTAGGTCGCATTACATAAAAATATAACCACACTCGTATGTCTTAGACTACGTTTAGGGCTCTCATTTAGATAGGTTTAAACACTGCTTCTATATAACTAATTGCATATGCATTATTTCCGTAATACGACCGTCATGCTTTATACTACCACTGATTTCAGTACCCTCACTAATATCAAGCAAATTTGATTTCAATATACTATTTTAATAAATGTTATAATGCAAAAATAAAGCACCAAAGAATATAATTCAGAATTAAAATGTTAAAACATAATGGGCATGTACTTACGTTTTAAGTTTGGTTTGTTATCCCACTTCTGATATATATAAGACTAATGCAACAATAGATACAATTAAGGCTTTTGGGATGTAGCTTTCGGACTTAGGTGACGTACTGCAGTAATTGAATAAAATACAGAAAACCGATGAACATCAATTTATTCTCCCTTACAACCTTTCAATCTCCCGCTCCAAGTCCGTCCATCTAGCCGCCCTTTTTCCTCTTCTTTTCAAAGGTTTTTATAATTTCCGCGGGAAAATAGAGTTCTGTGATTGGTTAAATTAAATGTCGTGCACCAATCACAGATGACAATGTGAAGTCACAAGCTGAAGTGTTGCCGGTATAAAATATTATAATCAAATAGTTATTGGACTGGAAACTAGCCTTTTTGCGTTCCAATTTAATTAAATAAAAATGTAAATTAGCGAACCCTAACACATTAATGGACTGTGTCCATCTCATGCGCTGCACACTTCCACCGGTGGCGGGGACCCTATCAGAGGCCAGTGGGCCTCGGAGTCCCAAACCCCCCGGCGGCCGGCGTCCTCCCCGTCGACGAACAGGTGGTGGCGTCGTCGGCGGAGAGAAGTACTCGTCGCTGGAGCTCGACGCAACTGCCGCGGTCGGTGTCACTGCACTCACTGTGGGGCTGGTTTCCGACGGCGGCGAGGCGGAGCTGGGCGACGAGTCCGGAGATGGCGGTTGTGTGTTAAGGCGAGCTCTGGCGCGTGTCAACATTCCTGCTTCATTTTCATTAAATTTTTTCGTTTGTATTTGCTTTGACGGCCTTGACAGCCGTCATTTTATACAGGCATAGATTTTCTTTTTCCATTTTGATTGTATTAGGTATGGTTTTTATTGTTGTTCCAGGAGTTTTTACTGTTTAAAATACAGAATATCAACACAACTATTGGGTAAAAATGGGAAATATTAAATTTTTTAAATTTAATTGTTTCAGACAGGACTTGTCAAGTTCAGTGTTGCCAGTTATTATTATTATTATTATTCTCATTTATTCATTAAATTACATATAAATTACATTTTTAAATATTATTATTATATAATTAGGTATATATATATAGGTATGTATGTATGTAAGGGTGTATGTAGGTATATAGATATGTTTTATATATGTATTTATATGTATGTTTTGTACTTGTGTACAATTAGTTTTTCTATTTAATTAAATAGAAAAACTAATTGTACACAAGAAACAAAAAAGGACTCAATGCAATTGCATTGAGTCCTTTTTTGTTTGTATTTAAAGTAATTATCAAATGTTGTTTTAATCTTTTACAGTAATTTGCACCTGCCATGATATCTCTTCACCACCTTTGGTTGACTGGTAGAGAATGCCTAAGGCATTAAGTCCGCCTTTGTACTTTTTTGCATAAAGTTGAAATAAATAAATAATAAATAAACGTATAATAAAAAAGAAACACAACAGGAATGGATTTTTTCTTTAAATCACACTTCATTATATCACAAAGTAGGAAAAAAAAAATACAACAAAAAATCTATTTGGTAAGAAGGAATTCTTCTGGCTTCACATCCAGTGCAGTTAATATAGATTCGGTATCGAACGGCACCGCTGTAAAAAAAAAAGATAGCAATGACTGTCAGGTATATTTCAAAGTTAGTTTGCCTAGAATCCGGCAACTTTGAATCATCCGAAATTATAAGTTGTGTACGCCTTTAAACATAAATACTGTTACTGTAAAGTAAGATAAAACTCGAATGTACATAGATAAAACTCGGTAGTGGCGACCACATGTACCTAATATTACAAGAATACTCACGAATAGTAATGAATTCAGTAGGATCATATCCCGAGTCCTTGCGGGACTCCATGATGCATTGTCGCAGCGCGTGCGTCACGCCGTGGGAGATACAGATGCCCATCTCACCGCACGCTGCAATTTGACAATCATAATAATTTAGCATTTGGCATTTGTCCTGCAGTGTGGGATAATAATTTATTTATTTATTAAAACTTTGGAAATCATCAAATGACTTCTTCCACCCTGGGCGGAACGGAAGGGAGTGTCAGACTCTTACTGACTAAAACCCATCCGCGTTCCTCCTAATGCCCTTTGCGCTCCAGGGCCGCGGTAAATCTTCCGAACAAATTCCACAACCCTGGCAGTACTCGTCTACCTCAGAGTGATGCAGAGATAAAACATAGTAGGTGAAAGAAAAAGGAACAGAAAATGTCCAAGAATAATAGGCTAGTTATAATCCCACTCCAGAACAAATGCCTCACTATGCAATGCAACATTGTGTCTTAAATCAATGGCATACAGTGTATTTGAAGCTTACTCACTCTTCGATCCAAGTACTCCTTTCGGGTTCTTGTGATTTTCCCTCAAATAGACGTCGAATTTGACCGGTATGTCCAGAGCAAGAGGTACATGGTATTCCAGCGAGCGGTTCGTCAGCAGCTTCCCTGTCTTCTTGTCATACACCAGTTTCTCACAAGTGAAGTAGCCTATACCTTGAATGTAGGCTCCTTGCACCTAAACATCCATACTAATATTATACATTTGAAATTATTATTTGTCTGTCTGTTTCTTTCTTTTGAATGGAGCTAAATAAGTGTATTTAGTCCCTTAACCGGTAAATTGATTTTGATGAAATATAGTTACCCTAAGAAAAGACAAAGGCTACTTTCTAATCCACGACTTCATCTGCGATAGTTTGTAGACCCAACTGACAGACATGCAGACAGAGTCGAGGGCAAAAAATCAAAGCAACAAAATTGATATCGGGGTTCAGAGGTCATTGAAGCAATCTCTAAAAACCACACTGATGCAAAATGAATAATCTCGGGTAACAAAAAAGACTAGCAGCCCACTCACCTGTCCGATATCTAACTTAGGGTTGGCACTAATACCGACGTCCTCCAAAATATCCGCACGATTAATTTGGAATCTGCCAGTAGTCACATCTAGTTGTGTTTCAATAATGGCCACTGAGAAAGCACTGTACCCTTCCAAATTTTCGTCGGAGTCTTTCATCATGTACAATGAAGTCAGTTCCACTTGCTCATCTCCCGCTTTCTGGATGATTTCCTTCCAGGTAGCGCCTGGGTTACTTTCCCTTATTGGGGCTAATCTTTCCTTTAGGACTTCGCATGCTTTTATGATAGAATAGCATACACTTTCAGTTGTGATACTCGACCCAGAAAACACATTATTTGCAGCTATAAAAGTGTAATGAGGAATAACTTTGACATATTCGAGTGGTATTCCTAGCTCGTATGCACAAACTTGAGCAGCTTTCGTATTGATCCCTTGCCCCATCTCTATACCTCCTGTGGAGATTGTAACTGTACCGTCACCTCTATAAATTGTGACGAGAGCTGAATAATTTCCGTAATAAACGACTGGGAAGCACATAATATTGACTGAAATGGACTTCTTCATCCATCTGTTCGTTTTGTTGAATTGCTCGATCTCTTTAACTCGTTGGTCGTAGTTGGCGTCGGTTTTGAGAACGTCGATCAGTTCTGGAAGGTCATTGTCCTCTGTCCTCATGTTAACTTTGCGGACGCTTGTCGGGTCCTTCTGTACGGCGAATGCGATGTGCTGCATTATGTGTTCTATACTTGTGATGCCCTCGCAAGTACCTGTCAGAATTAGTAGATCGGTACATTACTGTTGCTCAGTTTTTTATTAATCCAACAAACTCGGAGTGGTATTTTTCGTGTCAGTTTTTGTAGATAAATTTAAAAAACCGCTACATTCGTTTCTTTAGTAAGTACATAGATACCGGTATACATTTAGTCATTGTCAAGTTCATAGAAAAAGTATACTTGAATGGTAAATAAAATAATCTTTGTATCGACGGTAAAGAACCAGAATCGGCTGACACTCTCCCGACTAATAAAGTGAACACTAAAAAAGAACCTTAAACAGATCTGATATCAAATTCTTAAATCTCTTAGCTAACTAAAACATGAAGGCTTAAAAAGTAGCGAAGCAAATTATTTTGCACGTAACGTTGCTGACCGTACATACATATGAGCAATTAAAACTTTCACTATTCAAGAAAAAAAAGAGAATGATGAGCTAATTTTTTGTTAGTTAGTTGCTAGTTTTTTAGACTACGATATTTATGAGCTAAATAATAATATGATTAATAATTCAGCCAACCAATCACAGCAAAATACAGAGCACTTTAGAAACTGAGAGTAAACGTGGCTTCATTTTAAGTTGTAGTTTAATGGAGGAGTTATAAATGCATACATATTATCACGCCTGTATTCCGTAAAGGGTTCGGCAGGGGTTTACCAATGTACACCCACAGTTCGCCGGTATGTTTAGGTTCCATATAATAGGGGGCGAGCCTATTGCTATCAATTGGGCACAAATCCTAAATCCAAGCTGTTACTGAGAATTTCATAGAAAACGCAATAACACTTTGCTCGACCTGGGAATCGAACCCAAGACCTCTAGCGTAGCAGTCGCATTTAGAACCAGTTGGCTAACGAGACGGTTATAAATATTGAAGATCAATGTAATATAACAGTACGAACCTGGTGCTCTAGCGAACGAATTTGATGGAGTGTCAGTAGTGACCGTACCAGTCTTCAAACTCCAGTACTTAGTGTTGTAGCAATTAGGGAAGCCACTGGCAGTGAAGTCAAGGATATTCTCGTTGTTGGAACAGCCGTTGTCTTCAATTATAGACGCGTTTAGGTACTGGATTTTTCCATCATCGTCGACTCCGACCTATTGGATGGGAGTATTCATTTCGTTTCATTTAATGACATTGGAGTACAGACAAGTGCACGGCACACGAGAAGATCAAGTCTTGAAAGCCAATGTGTAATTTTGTCTCGGTGACAATCAATGCCGAAAAAATGCCCCCAAAATTAGAGCTACTTTTGACAAATAGAGATTAAGGCACACTTTCACCAAAATCACTAAATACATTTCGTGCTTAAACGTATTTAGAACATCATTGCATCCCTGTCACATTGTTAAAAGTTGACAGAGACATAATGGTAATTTTAACTGGAAAGTTGGTCAAGTACTGCTTACCTCATATTCACACTGACACGGCAGTCTCTTTCCAGCTATAGTCATATTGGTTTGCATCGGCAGTATGAACCTACAAGGTCGATTCTGCTTTTTAGCAACCAAAGCACATGCTGCGGCTGCTTGGACGTTGCGACTAATCTTGCCTCCGAAACCACCACCGATACGACGAACTTTAATCACGACACTGGAAAGTGCATAATTAATTATATTACGAGTACATACACATACCATAACGCCTGTACTCCCCGTTCCAGACCGGGACCGCCCATCTTTAGGGGAGGCCTATGTCCAGCAGTCTACGTCATTCGGTTGATATGATATGATGATGATAAGACGGCCCATGAACCGATGGCGAGAAGGGCAGACAACATTGTTATCTGAATCAAGCTAGCACAGGAGCATAGAAATTGCCACTTACAAACGGAGGCCTATACCTAGCAGTGGGTGAAATCGGGGATGATGATAGCGCCAGCTTTACTTGGTGCCATTTTGGGATTATTTAAGATGAAATCGAATTTCCGGAAACAGAAGGACACATTTAAGTTTTAATTTCACATATACATTTACAAGTAGACCTACACACAGTCACATTATAGGTTTCTATACCGAAGTTAATTAAAAAATCTGACAACTTACTCGCTTTCTTGGATGCCCAAAGACCTCGCAATAACAATTTGCGTCAAATCCATCCATTGCGTCGAATCGTACACTTCTAACCTCTCATCGACAGGCACAACAACGCATGTTATGGGTTCTAAATAATAATGGTATTGAGATTCTATTTCATAAACTCCTTTTATGACCTTTGTTACGTTGTCACCTTTGCCATCCGGTTCTATAGAAGGATTCCCAGCTACGTATCTCTTGCTATCTTTCTTAGCTTCATCAATGGTTAGTACCGGAGCTGCTGAGCTAACATTTTTATATGTTACATTAACCATTTTTGCAACTTTCTCAGCTAGTTTTTCAGTCTCAGCTACTACTACGGCTATCGGCTGGCCGTAGAATTTGATTTTAGTAGCAAGAATCTCTTCTTCTTCTGTTTGCAGTTGGATTCCCGGGAAGCCGAAGGAATTGACTCCGTGAATGTCATTGGCTGTATACAGAGCTACGACACCAGGTATTGCCTACAAGTTTAAAAACATTTATTTCGATTTTAATTAAAAATGACCTTGAACAACAAACATCGGTAAGCTCATCGTCACGATCGTCGGTCAGTAGTCGTCATGTGTCCAGCATCATTATATATAAATACTAGATAAGCTTGGCAACTTAATAAAAATTGTATAAACAGGCGATTTTGACTACCTACTCCTTTTCTTGAAATAGATTAAAAATAAAAGTAATGTTGTACATCCAAGCATAATACCTAAACATGTGTTTTCTCGTATTGATTCAACTAACAAAATAACGAAATTCTTATTAAGAAAATTTTAGGAATAAGTTTAATATGCCTACACGTTTTCAGGAGTACACAAACATGACTATACATATTTTTGTCAAGTGTTTTCTTTGTAAAATAAGTTATTCAATATTCATCTTTCTTAGCCTGAAAATATGTTATTAATCATTTTATTGATACTTTACAAGTTGTAGAATTAACTTCACGGACATGTAATTATGTAGAGCGTTAATGTGATTACAAAAACTTTACGTTCAGGCTCTCCGCCCACAACCGGTTTTATGACCGACTTTTTGCCGGCGAGAATGGAACATATGAACTGTAGAAAACCAACGCACACGGCCGACAAAAACGTTCTCTTGGCGTCGAACAGAAGTCAAACACCGCACCCTCTGACGTGAAGAGGCCAGTAAACGCGGCACCAGTCACGGACAATGGTCCACTGAAGGACTAAGTACGGAAACCACACCCCTAACATAGAACATAGGCGACACCATTTGGGGATCGCAGAAGGCAGTTACATTACCGAAAAAAAAAACCACTTCTCTCCAAACAAGCAGGAGACAGATCAGAACTAGGCCAATAGGCACAAAGGAAAGTTTACAACTGGGAGAAGTCCAGATTGCCAAGCACCACGGATTGCAACTATCATTAATTCTTATAGATAGGGTCTTACCAAAACTTCTTCACAATCAATAGTATCCACTTCCCCAATATGTACTTTAGAGAGTACAAAAGCACCAAACACCTCCCTTGGCAACGGAGGTATATCATTCGCATACCTAGCTTCACCGCCAACTTGGATCAATGCTTCAAGCTTATCTACCGGCTGGTTTAACGGGAAGAGAGAGGGGTCAGTCTGGTAGTCCTCCTTCCCAGAGGATACGGGCCTCTTGAGAAGTTCTCCTCCTGAGATGTACTTGGAGAGAGCTGTGCCAGCCGGACTGATGTTTAGGATGAACTGCAAATAAGAAAGTTATCATGATCATCATTTCAGTTACAACGTCCACTGCTGGACATAGGCCTCCGCCATAGATTTCCAAAAGGAACGGTTGGAAGCGGCTTTAAGGAAATTGACAGTATTGATTGGCAGTTTGAGGTTCTTCAAGATGAGATTGAATGGGTTTTGTAAGGGTCGGCATCGCGTGTGTCATCCCTGGTGTTGCAGGAATCCATCGTCATCATCCTTTTATTTATAATGGTCCTACCATTATTAGGTATGCATTTATTTGTGTGCATGCGATCTAGGAATCCTGAGTATTTTTTATTTAATTGTTTATTCATTTTAAGTCGAGGTTGCCTTACAATGTTTTCCTTCACCGATATCCAAAGATGTCCAAGATGAGAAACTTACAAAGAACATAATTGAATTGGCCCGGTATCGCGAAAATATAATAATTGTTTAAATAAACTATTATACAAAATACCCTTACCTTATAAAACAGTCCCAACGCTAGCTTCTTCCGGAACTGAACGGAAGGTTCCCCAAGTATTTCTACTGGTTCCAGTTCACTGCTCAGTACCTTGATCGCACCTTGCAAGTTCTTATCATTAAACACGTTCTTCCCGATCAGAAACTCTTCAGTTTTCTTGGCGTGATAACACTCCGGGTTTATATTACCGAACACTATGCTTGCACTTTCTATGACGTTCTTTGAGCCTATCTTTAGGAGAAATGCAGAGTGGACGAGAGCTAGAGAATTTTGGTTTCTTGGCATAATCTGAAATTATTTTAATGTTGAAAGGGAGATGGTTCAAGTTTTTCTTACTTGATGTAAAGCTTGAAGTGTGAGTGCAAGTGATAAGTTTTTTTTTATTAAATTTTAATTACCAAAATTCAGATTTTTCTAAAAATAAAAACAAAGTAGATTTTCTCGAAAATGGAGGATATTCGACCCCCAAGTGATAGGGGTTAAATCATTCTAAATTAGTCATAGTTTCTTCTCCCGAGAGGAATACGAGCAATTTCAAATCACCCTGTATACAGAATATTACGTGAGCTTAAAGTAAATAATAGTAAGTTTATTTAGCACTAGCTTCTGCCCGCGGCTTCATCCACGTGGATATTTTCATCCGCGTTAAACTATGTCATTGGTTACTGCTCCGCTCCCTTGGGCCGTAGTGTGGTGTTATATCTGACTGGTAGGCTTCAAGAAATTTGTGCGTTTAAACAAACAAACAAAAAAAACCTATTCAGCTTAATAAAGAGCTTAATATTAGATGAAGGTAGTAAGTAACAAACTGACATCTTCATACACCACTAGCATCAGCTAGCAAAACTTTACAGCAAAGTCTAGAAAAAAATTGACAAACTATTTTACAGGAATACAAAAATGAGGTACAAATCCAAATAAGTGGCTTGGTTTGTAAACTGTAAGCTTATGTTTTGATGAATAAATGAATATGTATGTATCCACCCATATGTACATCCTCACAAATTTTCTCGTTTATAATAAGTGGATTTACATCATTTACCTTATAACTCCTTAAAACGTGTGAGTTGTTCAGCGGCGGTAACTCTACGTTGACCATCAACACTCCTTGCATGTCAAACTTCAGGAATTCAGACACTGTCAGCGTTTTCGTCACACCATCACATAAACCTAAGAAGCAAACGTGTTTAATCACTAAACAATCAATTATTATTTATTTGCAATTTTTCTATATCATTTTATTTTAATGTCTTACTCAGAATAAGTATTCTGTATTACTTTTTTTTGGGTCACTCCTCATTGATACCCTCCGTGGGAAGAGAACGGAGGGTTCCGTAGGTCTTTAGCGACTAAAACCGGTTCGGAAACAGAAGCGGTTCCTCCTGTTACCGTGAGTCAGGAGCCCGGTAAGTGCTTGACGCATGATCCGCGCCCCCGACTGGGTTCTGTTTTACCTAATATATATGTTCTGCTAGGCAGCTAGAAAGAAGGGCAGTCAATGTTAAATCTGTGAAAATTACAACTGTCTACCTATGACGCGACAAAAAACACAGACAAACTGACAAAAAGATGAGCGAAGGCTCTGTCTGGCCCGTTTTGGAACGGAACACATACCCCAACCATCGATTTAAAGATGTAGTACTTACGAACATTGATCCTAGCTCCTACGCATTCGAAGAGTAAGTGCATATCTGACTTGTACGTTGGTATGGCCCGTTTGTACATCAAATTGCCAGCTATGGAGCCAATCTAAAATTAAATCAAAACAAACATAAACATTATCGACAATGAATCAACGACAAATATACAGAATGAGTTTTCAATCTCCGGCCATTTTTCAGGGGCAAAGTACTTATGATTATGAACATACATACATACATTCATAAACTCACGCCTTTTCCCATGGGGGTAGGTAGAAACCCCGGAACGCCACCTGCTACGATCCTATGAAAATCTTTTGATAAAGGACCAAGCTTCGAGCTAAACAAAAGAGCTGTTCCCTACAAAAACGCACTGCAAGACGACCAATATGTATGGAGCAGCTTTTCTTTCATATTTCGGGGTTGATTCTTTAGCTAAAATTGATCGTTTTCATGAGCACTTTCAGGCCCTAAAAGATGCTAGGTGAATGGAAAGAAAATGTACAACCGAATTTTATTGTAATACCTACCCCTGCTATAATTATACTGCTGTATTACCTTGCTTGCCTTTACCGGGTTCTATGTTGGAACTTACTTTCATTGGAAAAATATTGACAAAGTAAAAATGCCTTGCGTCATTGATACACTATCTACCTACACTTAAACAATTAAAATATGTAGGTACTAGGTACATACATTATCTCAGGTACCTCCAAACAATGTTATTTTCTAACTAATTGAAATAGCAATGCTGTTTGGTAGCAAGAATTGGGGAGACGGTAGAGATAGGTACCTACATTATGATAATTATGTAGTAGGTACACAAGGACCAGGTATTTTTACCATTCTAGAGTCACTAGTATGCACTTAAAATAACAATATTATATTATTCTTCTCCCGGCCGAACTTCGGTCATGATTACCAATTTTAATGGATACTAGCCAAACAAGTACGCAGAATATTATGAGAAGTGAATTCCATATTCCCTCACATTTCAATGAGACGGCAATCTGATCCGAAGCAGTCTCTCAGCAGTCGCGTGTCTTAGCTTATTGCCCCGTTGGTGTCGTAGATTGCTTTCCCGAGACCGGCGACAGGCAATCAGGATCAAGATCACTAACACTCCGGAGCGCTTTAAGTATCAAGATTAGAACCAGGGTCCTAGAGATTATTTTATCCTTTGTCAATCTGATTTCTTAAACTTACCTTTCTAACAGGCACATGAGCAATGAGTTTCAGATGTTTCACGAACTCTGCTAAGTAAGCAAAGCCGCTGTGGTTGCTGGCAGCTTCTTTGAATATATTGATACAGTCCTCTAAGGACACGTTGGCTCCAAGGACCAAATTTTGGTCGAAATCATATGTTTTAAGTTCAGTCACTTCGCTTATGTCTATCAAAACTCTGGGATATTCGAATGTCTCGACAATACCTGGAAAATGGTACATTATTCTTTATCTACCCTAATAATTATAATAGGTAAAGCTAAAGAGTTTTTTCTAAAACTCGCAAACAAATTGGCAAAAATCTTTTTGTATATGAAAGTCAAATTCATGGGGATCTGTATAGGCAATAAAACATCACGCTACGACCCACGTGTGAGGAGTAGTAATCAACCTTTTGGACATAACGCGGGTGAAAACACTACGCGAACGAAGTGGCGGGCAAAAGCTAGTTACATTTTTATTCACCAATTTTAGATATCAAGTTAGAAAACCGGGTTTTAGAAATATCTTTGACTTTATCAGCCTGCAGTTTGTCTTTAGTATGTTTTCATGAAAGTGACGATTAATTTTAAGTCTTATCGCACAACTAAATAGTGCAGTAGGTACTAATATATTTTTTGTTATTCAAAATAACTTTTTAAAGTTACAAAAAGAAAATGTTTACTTAAGATAACTTGCAGTTTTGCATACTTATCAAAATTGCAGTAATAGAATAATTATAAAGTCACTTATCATGTATTTCTAATTAGCTTCCTATGACGGTGTAAAAAACCAGTTAACGAAGTCAAAAATTACGTACCTACCTGTTTTTCTTATCATTCATATATTATTTGTTATAGAGCATATCTATTAGCTAGAGGTCCTGCTGGGTTCGATTCCCAGGTCGAGCAAAAAGTGTTATTGGGTTTTTCTATGAGATTCTCAGTAGCAGCACGGAGTTTGGATTTGTGCCCGGTTAATGGCAATAGGCTCGCCCCCTATTACATGGGGCCTAAATATACCGGCGAACTGTGGGTCTACATTGGTACACCTCTGCCTAACCCTTCAGGGAATACAGGCGTGATGGTGATGGATGGCAAATCTATTGGTTACATTTATAGATATATCGAAAGTAAAAGGTCCCACTTTTTAAAGTTTTTAAATATTTTATTTCAACTATAAAAGCGCCCACGACCTCTAAAGCACAATGTTTTCCGTGCTTTACATTGTGCTATACTATAAACAGTGATTTTACACACTAATAATAAAAGTAATTTCCCAGCAATAGGCTTGCTCAATGTTACTTAAATTAATGGACAGATTACCTACATTGTTAAAACGGCTATATGATGTGTCTTTTTACACCACGTATAGGTCCTTCTGCTTGCGACTCTGTACACGTGGTTTTATTCATCCGCGTTAAGTTACCTCTTTGATTACTGCGATCCCGGGGATCTTAGCGGGTTTAAAATAGCCTATTCCTCATGTCTAGCTACTTATAGCCGCATGAATCTGGCTATCAAATACAAAAACATTTTTTATATCCGCCTGGTTGTTTCAGAAACAATAAAAACTTTTTTTATTTATTAGATATAGATATTGTTCATATAAATACAAGACTCACCCTTTCCAGTATTTCCATCAACAAGCATATACGAATCCACACCATGCTTATTGAGGACATCAAAAATTGCATCCAGATCATATACCTTAAAGAACTTGTACTTCCCAAAGTTGAAAGAAAGAGTACTTTCATGTTTCACATCAGCAACTATACTCCAATCACTGCAATCACTCTTCATCGAACATTTTCTCTTGCAGTTGCCAGGATTTTTGGAACACGTATTGAGCTCCTCAATGTCTCTTACTTTCTGGCATATTTCTGGGGAGGCATCGATGGCGAAGGACTTGATAGTGTCCAAGATAGGCCTGAAGCCTGTACACCTGCATGTATTACTGCCGAAAGACTGCTCTAGTTCTTCCATTGTGAGGTTCTTGTCAATTAAACTAGAAGACAATCGTGTAACGTTAAAATTTCTTTCAAGAAGAATTTGAAATTCAAGAAATTCCAAGAAGAAGAATTTGAAATTGGAATTAGAAGTTGAAATTTGTTTTCCTTCACTAAGATATTAGTGAAGGAAAACATCGTGAGGAAACCTGAACATGTCTGTAATTAATGATTAATGTAATTAATGTCTGAAATCGCGAATCCGCCTTGAGTAAGCGCGGTGATCTATACTCATACCTTCTCTGTAAAAGAAAGGCCTTTTCCCTGCATTGGGACAGTAATAACAGTCTGGTATTTAACATCATCCTGCATCTGCATGCTCAATTTTAGACTCTAAATGCACGCAATTTTGGTAAAATCTCATACCTGGTCAAATGCATGATCCATCCTGGTGTGCAGTACCCACACTGGGAGCCGTTGAACGCGGCAAGTCGCTTCTGGACATCGCTGTAGCCCTCACAACGATTACCGACACCTTCAATGGTTGTCACCTCCCAACCGTTACAGGAAAACACTAGCACCAGACACTGGGGACATGAAATTGTGTTGCTGTGCCTACAATTTGGATGGAACTGATCTATGCTTGAATAAATTATTGTTCTTCAGCACAAAATTAAGGACTTGAATTTAGTGGTACATGGAAAACCAGTTAACTGTGTCTTAGATGGTGTTACGTAGCGTACGTAAGTCTTTAATCGTCACTATCGCGCGTCTTTGGAGTAGTTAAAAATTCGAACTCTTCTCCACATAATATAAAACAAAGTCGCTTTCCGCCGTTTCTACGCTTTTAAACTTCGCAACGGATTTTAATGCTGTTTTCATCAATAGATAGAGTGAGGAACATCACACTATAACCAACGGAAGCAGTACCGTACCGCGGAGTAAACTACTACTTACTTATGCTATAAGTTCGACTTTTATCTCCCACGACTACCTAAGAACGCATTGGTTACAATCACCACTTACAGAGTTAACAGAGAAAGTCTCGACCACACCGCTGGGATACCGCTTGGCTCGCACCATCACGATGCAGGAGCCGCAGCCGCCCTCGTGGCACATCGCCTTGGTGCCCGGCAGAGCGAGCACATAGCGGAGGTACGCGTTCAGCGTCGTCTCCCGGGGAGTGCATTCGTCCACTGGGAAACAGAAATGAGATGAAAAATCTAGTTAGTCGCGAAGGAAACGGGTTTTTCTTTGCCTAAGGTCCAGCGCCGACAGACGTAGCAGCACGTCGTGGCATCAAAACACCGCCGCACCCGTTGTTAACCTTATTTTATTTGTTTAGCTGTCAGAATCCTGTGACCTAAGTAACTCTCAGGACGTGGTGCTTGCTGATGCTTGAGGCGGTGGCGATGATTGTATAGAAATGTAGTAATGTCATTCAACTTGATAATCCTTTGCCATGCCGCAACGTCAGTCAACCCCGGCCCTATCGGTCTTTTGTAGCATAAAAAAAACCTAATGGTGATGTTTACTACTAGTCTAGCTCTAGATGCGTATCTATGCGAAATTAGTTGTGTATGCGATCGGCGGAGTCGCGAGACTATAATAATAGTACTGTTTGCGTGCGGGTTTATCGTCTCAAATGCCGGTGCCCACCGGCAAGATGACTAGTTCGAATACGAATATCATCTATTAAAAAAAACGCTCAATTGGTAGTCTTACTTAGGGGCGAACTTGTAGGAGTTGGAGTAGGTATACGCTTAGGGGCACTATGAGCAACAAAGAAACAAAAATAATGTATAATTTATGAAAAAAATTGGGACTTGCAATTTTTTATTTTTCTAGCATAGTTACCTCCTTGAAATTGGGCTGTTAGCAGCTAACTCTAAGCTAAAAGATAACAATCCTGACTCACGCAAGTAGGCCTTGTTTTTAAAGCGTGCAACACAGAAAATTGCCAGCCATGCCGCTATGTTTACTTCAAGAGAGGAAACTGTTATTCATTATGTCATTACTACTATACGACATAGTTTATGGGTCCAAAGCATGTTATTATTGTTCTACTTACAACATAATAGGAGGGAGATTACCGTAATAATGTCCGTTTTGTCATTAGGGGCAATGTTAGGGGGCAATGGGCAATATTATGTGTTGGAACTAAATACGAATACAATTTTCAGATATTTTTTGCACGAAGTCCCGATTTTGGCTGGATGATTTTAACTTGAAATTGTATCAAAAACTCTGATCCCATCTCATATTTAGAATGGTAGATAACTAGATAAACGTCAGTATTTAATAAATTAATTTTAAACAAATATTTGTGAAAATTAACGCGCGAATTTCTTTATTCAAATTTCGAATAAAGTTTTTTTTTGTATAAGCTAGCGCAAAAGGAAAAGGCACCGACCAAACAGCATGATATTAAAAAATATAAAACCTACATAATTATTGTTGTGTACTAGAAGTATGGAACACAAATAAACGTTAGTTATAAAAATAAATAATTTGGTGATCTAATAACGTTTATAAAAACTCTTTGCTAAGAATGAAAAACAAAAAGCTTTTCATTACAGCACCAAAACACAGGCGGGTATTTGAGAGCTAGACTTCAGATAAAAAAAAATAGGTAGGTACGAATATTTTTTTGTACACTTATCCTACCTGTACATTTATTCCCATTCACAGTAAATTCTATTTTAGACATGACTAGCGTTCGGTTTAAACGCGCGGCTAAGACTGTCTTAATCCTAAAGCAATGGTACATATTTTATATAAAGCACGAGCATCATGTCAAGCCGTCACTTATGCAAACAACGTAGGTATGCAACCATTTAGATTATCTGTCCAATCGTCACCATTTTATTTAATTAAGTAGATAAATAACGCTTTTGTTTTTTGGTATATTATAAAGAGCATGTTGAAACAGTTGTTCATGTAGCAAGTGCGATGAAAACAGTACTATTAAGAACAAAAACAGGTGAAGTGCGAGTCGGATTCGCGCATCGAGGTTCGATGGGTTCGATTCCCGGGTCGAGCAAAGTGTTATTGGGTTTTTCTATGAAATTCTCAGTAGCAGCTCGGAGTTTGGATTTGTGCCCGGTTAATGGCAATAGGCTCGCCCCCTATTACAAGGGACCTAAATAAACCGGCGAACTGTGGGTGTACATTGGTACACCTCTGCCTAATTGGTACTGGTACACCTCTCCCTCTTTTATTTTTCCATTTTCAAAAAAAGTATTTTCAATTTGTGCGACCGGTTATTGCTGATTTCTAAAAAACTGAGGACTGTTTTTGTTTAATTTTTTCTTGCAATATTTACACCGCCACGCCATCAACTTTTACTATTCTATATTTATCGCTTCGCAAACTTATAATGTGTGAATAAAGCCCTTTCACCTACCATTCTTAATCTAGTAATCCGTTTAAAGTTTCATTGTGTCAACCTCCAATATCAAAAAGTGTAGTAAAGTAGTGTAAGTGGAGTGTAGTACCTATACTACACTCACTTTACTACCTACTCCTAAGAAGTGAAGGAGTGTGTACATTAGCCGATATTGGAGGTTGACACAATGAAACTTTAAACGGGTTACTAGATTAAGAAGTAGGTGAAAGGGCTTCATTCACACATTATAAGTTTGCGAAGCGATAAATATAGAATAGTAAAAGTTGATGGCGGTGTAAATATTGCAAGAGAAAATTAAATAAAAACAGTCCTCGGTTTTTTAGAAATCAGCAATAACCGGTCGAACAAATTGAAAATTTGTTTGCCTGTCTACTGTAGGCAGTAGACAGGCAAACAAAGCCGCACTATAAGGGCTTTTTTACCATTTTGGTGTGGAACCCTAAAAATAAAATAGCAAAGTCACGTACCTACGTCATGAAATAACAAATAATATTACCTTTAGGTAAAAATATGTAAATGAAAAATATTTTGATGTTTGTTTATGGTTTATTTTATATAAATAAGCATATTATTATATTATTTTATAACTACAGTTTACTTAATAATAATTAATAATACTTAAATGAACATCCAAACGGACTTTAACAAAATTTTCAAACAGTTTTAGTCAATCATAAAGTAAAATTATATTTATATAGGTACTTGGTACCTATGTATAATCATTAAATAGGTACTATACCTAGTACAGTACTTAAAAGAGGAAGTAATTTATTAACTTCGAAGTTTAAAACTAGGCTGTATAGTACAAGCCTAAGAACAAAGTCATCAGAAGAGAGAAGCTCTTTTAAAAAATAAACAATAATTTTAAGCACTTTTTAAATTATTCACTCGCTTCAATCTTTAGCTTCAACCTCATCTTCGCATAAGTCAAAGTTGATCCGTCTACTCCTCGGGAAGTCTACTCCTTTAACCCGGCGTAGTCTTGGCGTCATCCACGCTTTTAATGGTTTCCCTTCAGGAGAACTCGATGCTTGGTCAGAAGACTCTGAAGTCTCCGAATCAGGAGTAAAAGCTTCCATTTTCACGTACGGTGTCGCTTTGAAACCTGGAAAAGAATTTATTTTGTGAATATGTTATTTTATAAACTATTCCTTTAGATTTACATTGAAGTATTCAAAACAGGATTTCGACTCTGTATAAAATTGTTATAGGTACAAAGTAGGATAAGTAATTGATTACCTAGGTAGGTAGGTATATAACAAACAGCTACTTTTTTTTTCGCAATTAATTATTCAAACTTGTTTTTTGTAAAATACATGGATCATAGACGCTATCATCATTTTGGCGCCCAACTGATTTCAACTTTCGAATATTTTGAAATTAAAATGTTATAATTTAAATACTGATTCAATATGAGTGTTATTCTAATATATTTTAAAGCACATAATCGTAATATAATAAAATTATTTACATGTATAACTTACCTCTACGAGTTTTCCCAGTTTCTTTGCCGTTAACAATATTTAAGAGCTCAACTGAGACAATATAATAAGCTTCCATTTTCTTTTCTTTTTTCTTTCTTTTTTTAGGACTAATTTTACTGCTGACTGTCACTCTATGAGATCCACAAAGGTTATGATTAGAAAAAAAATTAGAAACTCTTTTTATAGGGACATTTTTTTAAAAGCTAATTAGCCTAATTTAAGGATGTTATTGTTCTGAAAATTGTAATTAGTAGGTAATGACATACTAGCTATCATATTAGCTATCTGCTGATTTAATAATTATAATACAGTTGGTAACTCATTAGTTAATTACCGTAAACATGTTGTTCTTTATTATGTAAGTACTATAGAAATTAATTGGTCTTAGGGAATAGTGGCTAAAGGTGATTAAATAATTTTATAATATTTCAAGCTCATTTAGAAACTATGTGGATGTCATAGGCGTATATAGGGGGGCCGGGTGGGCCGGGCCCACCCCAGAATGGTCATGTGCCCACCCCAGGCTGTAGGGCTCACCTTCCACCTGACCGCATTGCATCGCAGCGGCCATGGCATCTTAGGGGCCAGGCCCCCCCTGAAAACTAACTCTAGATACGCCAATGGTGGATGTTAATAAAAGTTAATGTTTTATTAGCTAGGGACATACAAGTACACATTGTACTTGTATAAAAAGTTAGGTCATGTTTATTTCAGATGTCTTGTTGTATTATTGATCATTGCAGACATCGGGATTCATTACTACGATATTCAGTTTTCCCACTACATCCCTACAAAGAGCGCTAAGCTTGTATCTAGTCATGCATAACTTCGATTAGATAGCAGCTATGATATTATTATGTTTTGTGAAATCGATTATGTAAGTGGTACTTAACTCATTAGGATATTGAAATTTAGTATGATTCCCGCGTACGTCAAATTATACAACGTCACCTGAGTAAACAGATGCTAGTGACTGCTACCAAATTTTGCTAAATATTTGGATATTTACAACAAAAATATTACTAAAATAGGTACCTTCTGAACATCTTTTATTAATCTTACAAACTATTAGCTAAAAGTCAAAGATTATAATATACTTGCGTGCAAAATAAGGCCCGCCCCTTTATTTATTTTCTATTTCAGAAACGATGCCTCATTTTTTTTTATGAAATCAGTTTTAAAGTACGCTTTCCAATAATGTTATTCATACCTTACCTTTTTATCTACCATACGGCACACACAAAAGTTATTGTTTATTATTTGAATTTTCGGAGTTACCTTATTCCAAATGGAAAAGTTCAGGGTGAGTTGATTTTTTTGCACGCAAGTGTAGTGAGTGTGAAATCGATGCTGTTCGGTACCATGGTACCTACCATTGAAAAAAAATACTGATTATCAATAACAAAATTGTGTTACCAAATGCGTGTAAGAGGATCATATAACATTACTTATATATTTATAGTTCTATAAGATAGCGCAACTATTGGGGATATTAAAAAAATACTACGTGTTACAAAAATGCTGTTTATTTAAATAAGGTAGCTTAAAATATATGTAAACTAACAATATCGAGTGATATTTTGTCAATCACTTGTTTCAAGGCACAAATTTAACTTTTATTCATACCATAGCTAGTTATTTAGTCAAAAATATCACTTATCAAAAAATATTGTTTAGCAAAACACTTTAATTTAAAACATAGCAAGTATGTTATTCCAATATCCATTTGTGTTTCGCCGATCTAAAACGAATATTATCTAGCAATTCCATTTTTTTTTTGTAAAATCTGATAAGTACCTAAATCTGCAGTGCTTATTTTGTAAATACCTCTTTCGTTGAATTTGGGTGATGCGAGGTTGAGGAGGTTAATGTTTCGCATGGTGGAAGGACAGCTCACCGTAAGCTCACTTCACCAAAATTCACTGAGGGAGAGTTTTTACAGACTGGCTGATCAATATTTACAGTACGGCGGACGTATCTTGGCGGTCTTGAAGTTAGCTGATTAGCTGCGCAGTAGACAATTTTGTTCCTAAAAGATCCATTGCGCAGCCAAACAGTAAACTTCAGAACTGCCAAGATACGTCTGCCGTACTGTACGTTTTTCGGAGCCGTTTTATTTATGACAAAATATTGTATGTATATATTCTCCAGACCGGTTCCGGTCACGGCAGCTAATCTTAATGCAGACTAGCCACGTACGCAGGAGATATTATAGTGCACAAGTGTGTGCACAAACACAGGTGAAAAATATTACAATAAGTAGACATATTCAAACTTACTCCTAAACTACAGTAAGAATACTTTGGTATCGTCACAGCTTTGTTGAAGAGAATCAAAATGAAACATCCACAAAAATATGGAAGACAAATTTGTTTAAAAATATTACTTAAAAAATATTTTTTGATTCCTTCCAACTCTACCAAAGTCATGATCACTTAATGCTAATTAATAATAATTAAAAAAGATACAAAGAATTTCATAAAGAGGAAAATATTTGATATTTAAAAATTATCATTTTTTAAATGCAATGAAAGGCACATTTTTTAATAACTGGGAATACATTAAAAGGCAAATAAAATTATACTTTCAATTAATACGTAATTGAATTATTATTAAAATGATTTCATTTATATGAAATGAGTTTGACACTTATTTTGCAAAACACAGCCCTACTACATAACATGGGAATATCCTTTTTTAAGTTGAGCGAATTATCAGAGGATTTGTCATGAAAATATCCTCAAAAATCATTTGTCATATACACCATTTTCACACATGTAAAAGGGAGACACAGTGAATATATTATAATAACAATAAAAAGAACATAAAAAGATTGCATCTACAATCTAAATTGAGGTACTTAATTATTAACTTAATCAGATTCCATAATTGTTTATTTTTGTTTTCTTAATTTAGGAAAAAATATGAAGAAAAAAGATTTACATTGTTTTATTTTTATCCACATCAATAAGGCGTGATTCATATTTTCCGGAAATCAAGTCTATGATGACAAAAATCTATTACAACGAAAGAGTTCGATAATTTAAATCTAAATGCTTGGTCACAATATTACCTCGGTTTTTCGAACGAAATTTAAATGCAACAGTTGTCAACCACGCGTAAGCTGTTGTGATTGGTTGGCTGAATAATCAACAGCCAATTACAGCAACTTAAGTGCACTTGCCAAGTACCTTTTTTTTCTTTTCGTAAATTGATGTGGATATGATCCTTATCAGTCTTATATGAACAATTATAGAATCTGGTACAACATTATTCTTTCACATTAAAAAAACAACTTAAAGAATAGAAATTACAGGAATTCTTGTAATTGACCTTGAACATACTTCAAACAAGACGATACTTCCTCACTGTCTGCTATCATTCCTTGCAGTTTGTCTTGCACGTCAATCAACATTTCTTTATGCATGCTACCCTTTTTGAGCGCCGTCATGCAAAAGCTTGTAAGTGCTTTAAAACATTGTTTCCTTTGAGCATTGTGGGGCTGGTTGTCCCAAACGGGAGTAGCCTTAACATAGTTCCAAGCCAGAAAAACATACTGGATTACCGACTCCCAATGTTGCGATTCAACCAAGACTTTCCCTTGCTCAACAACACACTTTTTAAATGCAGCCAAATGAGTAGAAACTCGCGAATATGCTGGGGAATCAGTTTTAGAAGTAAGTCGAGAACTAGGGAGACTTTTGAAGATATTGCTTTTCAAATAGCTCAGTCTCTCTTCAAGAGGCGTTAGGTCTGGAACTGGCATATCATTCCTAATCTCCTGCTCAATTTCAGGGTGCTTGTATGTTATAGTTTTGATCATGTGAATGAGCTGGGTAGGGCTCAAGCCCTTTAGAGCTGTATCAATAGGACCTTTGAACTCAGTATTCAATGTTCTTTCGAGCCTACACCTTTTCATGGGTGGAGTACTTTTAATGGGACTAGTGATCTTGAATTTCTGAGGAGTACTAATGTCAGTGAAATCAATTTTTTCTGGAGTGAGTGGAATGCGTTCGGTGTCGAGTAATAGGCGCTTTCGTGGTGTGGAACGCAGGGTAACGCCGAGTTTCAGTGGGGATAAGTGGTTGTCTTTTGGTGGCGTGCGTATGGTGGAGTGAAATGAGGAGTTTCGCTTCAATTCGATGTCCGGCGACCATGTCACTGGCAGACGTTTGCGGCCTGCAAATGAAAGATTGCTTGAAAGAATTTAGCTTAGATTTCTCCCAAACCTCTGAATATGTACTGTATGTCCTGCTGTATTTAGAATTCAGATGTACCCTATAAAAAACAGTCAGTTAAGTATGCATCATATATTGCACTTTTATTCCTGCAGCTGTCTATCAGCATACTTTATTTGTGCAGCAAAAAACTATAAAATTATCTTTTATTATAACACTAATAAATATTGTTTTTAGAAAAAATCCATATAGGTTAATAATACCAAAATCCTCTTCTCATTTTTGATCATTCCTAAACATTTAAAAATATTGAAGTAAGTAGTATTTGTTGTTGTCCATCTAGTGAGCTAAAAGTGCATCTTTCAGACTAGCTTTTGCCCACAACTTCTTCATTTGTTATGGATCCCAAAGTTTGTTGCTAATAACATACATACTCCTTAAAACATTCAGGGATAATGAAGAATTTTCAGAATGGGACCAGTAGTTCCAGGGACACATTCAAACAAAAAACAAACAGTTTATGTTTATAATATTAGTACTTATAGAAGATAGTCCTCTCTGCAGAGCTTAGATAGCAGCCGCAGAAACTGCAAGAGTGCACATGCATCACCCAGAACTGGAAAGAGATCTTCAAATCCTAACTGTGGGATCTGTTAATTTTAACGCTCCATGTCGTTTTGGTGTGTCAAATTGTATTTATGTTGTTGTTATTCCATTAAGCATTTAATCCAATGATGTCTGTAGAAGGATAAACATTTTCTTTAGGCAAAACTGTCCCATTGCTGACCAAAGGACACCTGGTAAGTCCTTCCAGGACTTATACTCTTATACAGCACCACCCAGAACCAGCCTCTTAGTACAAATATCAATAATTTTCGTGTTTGCAGGTGGCTCTTGCGAGGAGATTCTTACCCAATGGTCCCTGTGCATATGGATGATGTGGCCTCCAAATTCTGTTAAGCTTGGTTACCTTTTTGCTGATGTCAGTTATGTCTATATTGGAATGCAGAATACTGTTTCTGTTATTGTTTCTCTGTCCTGATAGAAAAACCAATATGTTTTACCTCTCTGCTGAATTAGCAGTTCGTCAGGCGATGGAGCCGGACTGAGGTACCCAGCAGGCAGGGCCGGGGAGCGCTCACGGAGGTTGGTGACCGGTTGCAGCGGGGTGACACGGAGGCGATCAAGGCGGACCGGGATTTCGGCGAGAGCCGCGCGAGTGCGGCGGCCCCCGTCTGGTGTCACCGCGCCCTCCATTGGCGCTGGAAAATTAATTTGAAGTAATTAGGAAAAGGAGTTACAGAGTTTATTAAATATTGATGTTTCGATTAGGATCTACTTGGTCAGTAGGTCATGATATGAGATGATGATATGAGATTTTACGACATTCTAGATATTAGTAATTGGATGTAAAAAAGTTTTTTACAGTTGAATTACAAAATTACGACAAGTATTTTAATTGAGGTCACATGGACATATATAAGTACACTTGGTTAGTGAATTGACGACCAAGTCTTGTAATCACAAGTGAGGCTTCGTAACTGAGGCAATCAATCAAAATAAACAATATAGAGAGACGCCTACCTTTGATTTTACCGAAACCAGTTGAATAGACAAAAAATGTATTTATCTCTTTGCGATTCCCCTAAAATCACTCTGACATCTGAATGATTGTATACCTAGTGTATAAGTAAAAACTTCAAATCTTCACTTTACTTCCTAATTTCTTTTCTATAAACATCTTAACGATCTACGAAAATAGCGTCCACAATGACACCAGTAATAACGGTAGATGATTGTAAAAAACACAAAAATAAATTAGTTATCAATGCATACCTCTGTTTTATATCAATAGGTGTTATCCTCAGACAAAAATTCACGTGCAAAACTGAAAGTGAGAGCGAATTAACAAAATAAAAATAATAACGAAATTGGCGCAAAAATTGACAACCTACTCGTTAAGACAAGCTACACACACAGTAACCCATAGACAGACAATAACCACAGGCTAAACTTCACACAACGGTCCTAACGGTTTATCTATTATACTAATTAAAGAGAAAATAATTTTTTGTTTGTTTCTTACGAATAGGCTCTCAGATTACTATACCGATTTTATCGCATTTTTCAGTAATAGATAGCTACATTATTCTTGAGTCACGGGCATTTCACTAGTTTTATATAAATAAAATTGATTGGAAGAGTTGGAATTCAGAATCTGAGAGATGGAAAATGAAATCAATCAAAATACGTTACATATTACATAACAAAATAATACGGATTTTTCATTAATCTTGTGCAAGTACTAAGAGCAAGACACATTGGTTCAGCAGTTCAGCAGCTAACTCTATACAAATATAAATACCATACCTTTTGCCATACTCTACTCAGCCTGTTATCAACTTATCACATAAAGGTGACTTTAATTTTGCAAAACTAAGATACATAATAACAGATAACGACTTTCAAGCAATGATTTCTAAGCTTAAAACAGCTCTCTAATTCGTTTTACGCCAAGTTTTTTTTCCTTTAGAACATTCCTCTAGCGTATGTACAATAACATAATTATTTAAAAAATAATACCTTTTACTACGTAAATACGGCTCAATTTACATCTACTTTAGTCTGAATTTTAGTTGTAAATAAACAGATTTGCCAGGAATGCCTTAGGACCCTGTTTAATCGATTCTCAGCATGTAATCTGTCGGGTGTGTACTAATCATTACAGAATTAATAATCTGTGATCGCAGTTTTCTCGGTCCATCCATTCAATTCAAGTCCACTCCATTCATTTCATTCATTCATCGAGTGTCGTGATTTGTGAATGTGTCGTAGTGATATTTATTATTTTTTGTCAAAATCATGTACGGCAAAAAAATCGCTAAAAGAAAGTTGATGTTAATAATTATAATTGACTGAAATTCTATTTCATTGTTTCATATCTGTGACTGTAGAAAGTATTCTTGATGATCGTGCATATTAATATTAAAAATAAACATTCCGTTAGATTCGGGAAGGACTAAGAAATGTATACTTTAGTTGTAGTCTCGTGAGTTATGTTGCTGTTCTGATTGTGTTATTTTGATTTTTAAGTTTATAGTGTCATTAACTCTTGCTATTAGTGAAAGGGCAGGTGGGAAGTAGGTCATAAAAGTCGAGGTGGCGTAAACAAAGTGAGCCGGTGCATCGTATGTTCTAGATTTTAATGGCACGATTGGATTTGCTTGAGGGTCATTAGGGCGATGGAGAGGTTGTCTCATGACCTCAACCTGGCTTTGGAGGAGAGTAACTGCGGCCGGCAGGAGCGGAGGAAGCTAGGCCTTCGCCGACGTACCAGATCTGCCGGAAACCTACGTAAGTGTAAACCTAACAGCTATTATTCATTCAAGGATTTGTTGTTTGATGTTGTTTTATGAGTAATAAACACTTTGTTATTGCACCTGGTATTTTTTTTTTGTTATTTGTGTATAGTACTAACAAAAGTAGGAAAATGAATAAGTAAATACATTATTGATTTGTGAATATTATGCTGAATTATATTTTAGATCAACAAAATACTATGCAAAACTATCGTCCCTAAAGCTGTTTATTTTGAAACCCAGCTATTGTACTGACAATAACATGAAGCATAGTTTAGATGAATTTATAGAACTAGATGTAGTTAACATACCTAAAACCAATTTAAAACTTATTCATTACTTGTGACTCTACTTTACAAGAGTAATGCTACCGACTGATGTAAACTTCATGATGAAAACATCTGATGTTGAAACATAGATATTAATTTGCAATGTCCGAGCTAAATATTGATGACACATTGTTAATTGAGGAGTAAATTCTTTGAATGATGGTGAAAACTTCATCATAATGCACTAACTGTTATGCAGCTATTGCTGCTGTTGTTACTCTTCATACTTTTTTCTAATCTGAATAAAAAATAAATCTCTTCTGATAGAGATAAAACCTGAATTCAGTCCTTCAATCTACAAAATCTTTGCAGCTGCCGCAGTTACAGTGAGTCTTGTTGAAGATGGAAGCTCCAGCAGTCCCCCGCAGGCTCCGCTCATCACGCAGCCACTGTCAGACTCGGATGACCCCCACCTCAGCTTGCACAAATCTAGCCTAAAGTCTAGACATTACTGTCAGATTGGCAACTTTGAGTCTGATTCGTTCAACGAGAATTTCTCACCGACCAGACCGGCTAATGCTAGGAGGAAACGGAAGTATAAGAAGATGCCTGTAGAGTATACGGATGGGAAGAGGTCACCGCCTGTTGAGATTTTGAGTTTGACTACAGAGGTGAGTGGGATTTTTATTGATTTGTAAAGAAGGAAATTTTATTTGTTACATATATTTAAGATCTCCAACAAAGGATAGACAGATTATGTTACATTTGGTACAATTTGTTTGTGTTGAGAAATATCCTTTTGCTATATTCATCAATCTGTATATTGGTTTATTGGTACAATTTATAAGTTTTTGTCTATAAATAATTATCATGAGTATTTCACTTTCACCAAAATTGCTAAACACATTTAGTGCTAAATGTGTTTAAATTACCATTCTGTCTCTGTCACCTTCTAGCAATGTGACAGGGATGAAATGATGTTCTAATATGTTTAGGAACTATATGTATTTAGTGATTTGTGGTGAAAGTGGGTCTTATACTCTCAAAATACGATTTAAATAAAAGATAAATTTCAGCATAGTATAGGTTTTTAGTGGCAAAATATGCTTATTTTGCAGCCTAATGCACTGCCTACTACAATCATTCTACAGAGCCAAGTGTTGTCTCCGGCAATACAACATGTCAATAAGCACAAAACACTCACAAAACCTGAAAGGTTGGTATTTGCCTATAATTTATTTAAGTACTAGCTTCTGCCCGCGACTTCGTCCGCGTCACAGTTGATGTGTTATCCTACGGGTACCGTACATTTTCCCGGGATAAAAAGTAGCCTATGTGTTATTCCAGACTATAATCTATCTTTGTGCCAAATTTCATCCAGATCCATTCAGCCGTTTAAGCGTGAAAGAGTAACAAACATCCATACATCCATACATCCATACATCCATACTTACAAACTTTCGCCTTTATAATAGTAGTAGGATATTTCACTGACATTGGTGATGGAAAACATTGTGTAGGAAAACTCAACAGACTCAGAAAAATCACAAATTCAGCTTGAGTAAGCATCATAATCAATGGTCATGTCTTCTCAGTATGAATACAGGCCTTTGCCCTACAGTCTGACAATAACAGGCTGGTATTATTATTTATTTATTATATTTACTCTGGAGTGAGGAGGTTTCCATTCTTTATTATACTGCAGCTCCCTTTACAGTATAAAGGGAATTCACCTCAAATGTTTTACACAGAGTTTTCATTTTTGAAAAGAAATAGGGTACTGAAAACATTTGATGAGTGGACATCTAGAAATCCTTTATTAAATTTTAGCCTCTTGCTTGCTTTAAAATTTATATCTAACTCATGATTAACATTAATTTATAGTTTAGATTTAAACATTCCAATTTTGCTTTTTATAACTGTGTGAGGCAATAAACTAGTTCAGTTAGCAAGTGAAGTAATTACCGTTAATCATTCTCTATGCATAAGAGCCAACAATTATCTTTTATAATTGGATATTCCTGTAATAAACAGCATACAAAAGAAAGTGTTGTCTTTGCAATTTGCGTCTTCATGAAAACAAAATAAACAATGGCATTTTGCTTTTAAATCCTGCAACATGAGAATTTAATGTTATTCAGAGTTTGAATTAGATCCCAGGCTATGACTATTGTTTTCAGCTGTTTTGGGATGTGGCCTTTGTGTTGTTTCTTAGTTACAATAACAACTATTATTGCATAAGGAAAGTTGTAACTAATCTTCAGTGTGTTGGCTTGTTAGCTGTTTTTTCAGAAACGCGTTCTGCGGCAAGAGGAAATGGTCTCACCGGGATAAGGGAGATGTTTGTGAAATGAGAGAGAGGTCCTTCAGCGGTGGATGCTCGTCTAAATCCGCATACTTCTCTAAAACCGACTTTAAAGCAAGAAAGTACGACGACCTTCCTAAAAAGGACCTTGTTCTGCAGCCAGGCAAAATTGTACTCAAATCTCAGAACGCAGAAGGCACAAAACCGACTACTCTCACAAACACGCCTTCGCTGCCAGGAAGCTCAAGTTTCAACTTCGTATATAAGAATACTTCTAAAAACGGGACGCCAACGCTATCTAAATTGACAGGGTACAAAATAACGACGGACTTACCTCCTTTCTTCAATCCTACAACCAGCTCTGGAAAGAACAGTTTCGATGGAAAATACCACAGAAAATTTAAAATGTTGAATAAGACACACCCACCGTCTTTAAGAAATCCTCTGATGTTCGATGACTCTATCAGCGGGATGGATTGCGCGGGGAACGAATCCAGCTCTTTGAGCAGTAGCGATTCAGATGGCGTAGTAACAAACGATAGCGATAGGGAAGGGGACGATGAACTCACTGACTGGCCAGGCATTGAAGAGCTGAAAGTGTTCAACAAAAGCCTCACGTTCAAATCATCAAAGTCGGTCAATAATAATTCTCCTAAATCGTCCAGTAACATGCCACCGCCAAAAAGGTTGAAAAAGGAAAAGTTGCTCGTCAAGAGTGGGTGGGCCAGTTGCAAGAATAGGTTCAAGAAGAAAAGGGCTAAAGTGGATTCGGGGAACGACGACGATGCAATGATGTCTGACTCCAAAACGGTGGTCGATTTAGAAGACGAAGCTATTTCGAAGGAGAACAGGGACATACTCCAACCACATTCATCGTTCAGCAGCTTCAGTGACATAAAAAACGCTGGAGTTTCAGGCCTAAACGCGAACGAGACGTTTTTTCAGTCCTTTCAGGCCTTTCAGGAGAAATCGAGCCAGCAGGATGAATCGTTTAACCAGACGCCACGCACGAATTTTTCGCTACAGAAAACATCGTCGAGTGACTTGAATTTGAGCGAAAAATCTCCGCAAAGCGATCACTATTACAGTGAGCATTCTATGGGAAATGCTGTAGTGACCGAAGTCAGAGAAATAAGGGCTGGGTGTCGCAGAATAAGGGATGAAAGACCTGGTTTCCTAATCTTGAGTGCTGCCAATGAACAGCTTTCGAAGTTCCTCCAAGACTCTTGCCAAACAGAACTGAAGTTGCCAAGTCTCAATGACCCTGAGGAAAAGGAGAAACTGGAGTCACTAGCTAAGCTGTACTCCTTGGAACTTCAAGTGGAAATGGGCCGACCTGTTCTTAGGAAAACCAGGTGACTATAATCCGTCTGTTTGTATAAAAGGTAAAATTAATTTTCTGAATGTTTGAGGTATTTTTCTAGCCTTCAAATTCTTTTTTTCTAAGTATATTATTTAATTAGAAAATGCTATGATCAAGACTTTAATAGTTTTAACCTATTTTGATACAAACAATTTTGATACTTTAGTCAATATCAATTAGTTAGCATGTTTTGTCATTGAAATGATAAGATAGTACGAAAGGGGCATACGCAAATCAAAATAAATAAATATAGGTAACTGAAAATCCACTGTTAATATTAATATTTACGTCAAAAAACCAACAAAACGATCAACACAAGTTACTGAAACATAATTTTCTCTCTTACAGCAACACAATGCAAGCGATACGCGTCGAACATTCCTACCACAACTTTCCTTCAGACCACAAGCGCCGTTGCTATGGTGACGACACAGACACGAGCCTGTCGCTAAGCGATCAGAACTCTGTGAACTCCATCAATGACCTCGAGGATGCACAGGATCTACCGCAGAGACTCTGTGACTTGACCTCACAAGATCTGGTAGATACATTCTCACATACTATAGATAAGTCACTTTTGCATCCCGGCGAAATAGATTGAGTTTTCGCGGTGTTGAAATTGAATCAGCTGTGTTTAGGTTGGTCGGAAATGACTTTACGCATGTATAATCAATCGAATCGTTTAAGCCACAGAATTTATGTGCTTGTGAAAATCGTTCATAAGTCTTCCGAATTACGTTCGTTCTTTGTTTTTCATGACAATTTCAATTCTTGTGATTGATGCAGGTTTACTATAGATCATATGTTTTTGACATTACTTTGTAGGCCAGGATCGAATTATGTCAATGTATGCAACTTGGGTAAATTGAGGAAAATGGTGATTGACCGCTTTTCAACCTTATATTTAAGGACTTAAGGTTGAAAAGTTATTAATCGCAATTGCAATTTGCGAATGTACCTCTAATTCTAAAAACATTCAATTCAGATACTACAGTATCGTTTGGAATATTATGTTTTATCCACAAACTCTTCAAAATGAATATTTCGCTGATAAAGTCAAATATTCTTTGTTCGTTGTAAGTCTCGTGAATAATGTAGCTGGCATAACAGAAGCCTGTTGTTTCACCAAGAAGGTTGAGGTTAAACCTTACAAAACCAAAACTTAACTGGATAAAAACACCATTGTTTTTGTGAAACCATAAACCTACGTAAACAGTCACGTGCTTTAAAAGTTGTGTTAAAAGAATGGTTTCGCAATCTCCGCCCCCTCGTCACGTGATTACAGTCGTCAGACGAGAAGTCACGTGACCCAACGACGTTTCGTAAAAGATAAGATTTCTTCCCCTTCTAAGACTTCTTCAGTTGAAAATTGTTAGTTATTATGTTGTGACATATCTTTCTTATTTAATTTTTGCTCATTCCTTTTGTCTTTAATTTAGTTATAATGGCTTTAATATCTTTTCTTTGTTTCTTATTGTGTAGGAATTTTTATGAATAGTTTTAAATTTTAGTTTAGGATCCAACAGTTTCGTTTGATTACAAAATGGATTCTAACTCTCATTAAAGCTTAAAGTTTTGAATCAGTTATTGCATTTTGAACTTTATTCCGACGAAAGTGAGTGACAAGCGGGTTAACAAATTCGGTTCGGAATTTCCGGCAATGCAACGCTATCATGCTGAACCGAATATACAGACCTACTAATGTGTATAGCGACCCTAAAATTTGTAATACGAAATTTGCTGCTAAGATTCTGTTCTATATTATTTTTTGTATTTAAAACATTGTCCTAGTCAAAATTAAGTTCAAAATTTAATAACTGGCTTAAAGGGTTAAGCTTTAACTAAAGTTAGAACTCTTTTTGTAATAAGATGGTGTATGTTGGTAATACTTTGTACGATAATATTCAATGAGTCAAGTTCTAGTTAAAATGCTTTGATAACTTAAATAGTTTTAAACATCATCTGAAACTCTAATTTTCAGTAAAAACTTAAGTCTAATTCTCCACAAGACTAGCTTAGTTAAATGCAGACGATATAAGTCTTTATATTCAAAGCATTATTGTATATTTTGGTATAATGGATGTTGCTAAGAATATGTAGGAAGGGTCGAGTAGGAAGGGAGGCAATTGGGAATATATTTCTTGCCTATTATCTGGGATAGGGCTTGCCCCAATTAGGCTAATGCTCGTTTTCACCAAAATTAGGCGACTCCTAGTGTTGATGAACACGGGAGTAGGACTACGTAGTCTATTGGCACAGATAATATTTACATTAGTATTTTAAACGTCAGGTTCGGGAACGTTTTCTAAAACGATGTCAATTTTACTTGACTTGTAATACTGGTGTGAATATTGTCACTTTAGGTTGTCGTAAGAACTTTAAAGAGTCTAAGTTATCTTAAGAACTCTAAAGTTCCCTTATTCGATGACTTATTTTGTGTTATTTGACGGTTACTCGAAAATTCTTTTTTTGAAGAAGTGCGTGTGTGTTGTTGTGTGGTTGTTGAGAACTTACGTCAACCAATCAGAGCAGTCTGCGCTCGCATGGCAACTCGTTACATTAATTTTTCGTATGAAATACAACTACTCTTAATGAGGTTAAAATCTCCTACTTAACAAAAGGTGTTATTAGATTAAGGTGGCCAAAATTTATCATTTTATAAAGGAGTGACCACCGGTTTCTCGAACAAAAATTAACACAACATTGGTGTGATAAATTATCGAGTACGATTAAGCTGCTGTGATTGGTTTTTGTTAATTCAGTTATCCAATCACATACAGTCATACAAATATACATAAACCCACGCCTTTATCCCACGGGGGTAAACAGAAACCACAGAACACCACTTGCTACGATACTTACATACTCCTTTCGCCTCGTTCACGTTTATACATTTGGTCACGCCGGTTACGAGTACTGCTCAACCGACCTTTCTGGAGAAACTGACCAATAAGATCAGTGTAGGTCTTTCTAAGGCGTCCCTTCCCTGCGTTGCCACTCACATCTGTCATATGCTAAATTCCTTTTGTTTGCCTTTCACTTATCCTCTAAACCCAATCACAGCAACTTTATTTTTTGTTCGAGAAACCGGGGATGAATTAATAGATGAACAATTTATTTTTCGAAATTCCCCCGCTGGCGGGGTAGCTCTACGAGTACAAATATATTCTAGGAGCGTTTTCGATGTATAGTCTATTTTATAGTAAGCATAATAAGGGGTGTTTTCACTACAGCAGAGATCATGGTGCAGTCGTTATTGGGTATTTGACACCATTGACTAATAATTTTAAGACTTCTCTAAAACACACACTTTTTTTTAGCCCTGAGAACCCGATAAATTGTCAAGTAACTGTAAAATTTTGTTAGCCGAGTGGTCCTAAGCGCGA
Organism: Caradrina clavipalpis; assembly: GCA_932526535.1. Lineage (NCBI taxonomy): Eukaryota > Metazoa > Arthropoda > Insecta > Lepidoptera > Noctuidae > Caradrina > Caradrina clavipalpis. The sequence goes on along the minus strand of OW052099.1, from coordinate 3,985,226 downwards.
CTACTACGCTATTGCCAAAGTGACAGCTCATAAAATTGATGTCAATTGATTGGTGGTGTCAAGCACCCAATTCATACTACAAAATATCGACAAATGTAAATAAATGCCAAGAAATTCTATTGGTTCTTTACCTATTCATGTCTCGCTCAGTGAAAATGCAGCCTTAATATTATGTGTCGGAAAGTAATTTTTTGAAATTATTTGCGCTTTTTGGTCATCCTATTTGTATTGTAGCATTTATATTGCACGTTGTTGTATATTGCATGTTGGTGTCCTAGATTTTATTAAGCTGCGTTACAGAGATCTATGTATCGTTAAAATATTGCGATGACCTGGAAAAATCTAGCTTAGTATTTTTTTAGCCCGTATGAAATACTCAGACATATAAAAAGCATATTCAACTGAATGCGGTTGAGTCAACTAAATTCTAGTGATACTATAAAATATATCTATCTTTACTAAGGAGTAACTTAATAATAATAAGACATTTATCTGACTACAAACTTAGTCAGTGCCTTTAGATGTAAAAGAAGCAACTGTGACAATTATAATTAATGAAAATTTAATTACTGTAACTACTGTACGTATGAACTTTAAAAAGAAGGTCGCCCAAATTCCTTACAAAATGATCTGAAACTTATATCAGCTTTTAGTAATTATTTTATGTGTATCATTTTTTTAACCCTCGAATCTAAAAGAGGGATGTTATAAATTCGATGTCTCTGTACGTGTGTTTGTGGCACCGTAGCTATTAAACGGGTGAACTGATTTGAATGCGCTTTTTTTATTTGATGGTTCTTAGATGTTTTATCAAATTCGACTCAGCCAGCTCTTTTGTTAGCTGCGGTAGGGATCTTTATTCTTCTGTCGGGGATAACTTAATTTTAACCTTTTTAACTTATTCTTTTTTTTTTTTTATACTTTTGATAGGTGTTATTGCCGTGGAAAGTGATTAATATGAAAAAAATGCTTAAGAGGGTTTACGCCGGCGGCGCGCCGTCCACGCGCTATTTGCCTCAAAATCAATGATTTTCAAACCTGTTAATACCCATTAATAACTTATCGTACAAACATGCAATTTGCGAATAATATTCGGAAATTTTGTCTTCTAGAGGACGTGAGAGGTTTTTTTAAAATTAAATAGCATGCTTGTAAATTATATTAAGATAACTAAAGTGAGATTTGCGTATTTTACGTTCAGAGTCAATTTCGAAGCCGTTAATCTCCAAAAATTGCTGATAGAATCAATAAACAAAAATATTTGCTAATTAGTAATATCCTTAATATTTTTTTTGTCAAGACAGATTTTCTGATTTAGGTTACTTACTACGGAAAATAAAATCAAAACAATGGTGCCGATTCCCTTGTTCACAAACTAAACTAAAATTAGAGAATTGACATCTCTTACTAACATACAGCGAAAGAAAAGGACGGTAATACCTTAGAACTAAGTTAGAGATGTCAAATTAGTTTTGCCTTGAACTTTTCCGTGTTTTTAATCGCCGCGTTCTGACATGCCAACTATAATTGTATAGAGGTTTTAGATCAACTAAAATTGACAAGTCTAATTCACGTCCGTCCCTTTCTTGTTTGATTGGAAAGAAAAAGATAGAAATAGTCTAAATTAAATTTAGCTTGTGCATAACAGAATCGACACCAAAGTCTAATTACTAAGTCTAATTACGCGTAGATAAAATGATCTTTTTCAACGTTTTAACTTGCATTTATCATTATGATAATAGCATATTCTGATAGAAGAACATCTCTTTTAAAACTTACAATTCAAAATTTTTGTGTGATTAGCTTTATAATTTTTTAATAAATATTTTAAAACTACTATAAATTGAGGCGCGCGGCCGGTAGGCAATTCAATCCAATTCTGAACTGGCTACCGGCCGCGCGCCCAAATTTATAGTAGTTTTAAAATATTTATTAAAAAATTATAAAGCTAATCACAGGAAAATTTTGAATTGTAAGTTTTAAAAGAGATGTTCTTCTATTAGAATATGCTATTATTATAATGATAAATGCAAGTTAAAACGTTGAAAAAGATCATTTTATCTACGCGTAATTTCTTAATAATTAGACATTGTTTTGATTTTATTTTCCGTAGTAAGTAACCTAAATCAGAAAATCTGTCTTGACAAAAAAAATATTAAGGATATTACCAATTAGTAAATATTTTTGTTTATTGATTCTATCAGCAATTTTTGGAGATTAACGGCTTCGAAATTGACTCTGAACGTAAAATACGCAAATCTCACTTTAGTTATCTTAATATAATTTACAAGCATGCTATTTAATTTTAAAAAAACCTCTCACGTCCTCTAGAAGACAAAATTTCCGAATATTATTCGCAAATTGCATGTTTGTACGATAAGTTATTAATGGGTATTAACAGGTTTGAAAATCATTGATTTTGAGGCAAATAGCGCGTGGACGGCGCGCCGCCGGCGTAAACCCTCTTAATACAACTTGCATTTAGAATAAAAACAATTTAAAATGCTTGTAAATAGATTAGATATAGCATTTTTTTTTCATGTTAGATACTTGCTACGGCCATCACACCTATAAAAAAATGTTATAAATAAGATAGACTAAAAGCTGAGACAAATATTATTGTTGTATCGAGTTTGGGGGCCTTTTTGGGTGATTTTGGTTAAGGGGACTGTAGCGATATCGCAAACCATACAAAAGTAGTCTACTTAACAAGCAATGACTAGACTAATTTTGTACGAAAAGCACTCACGCTACAATATCCTTAAACTTAGCAGACCACTATACAGTTCTTAAAATTTATGAGTCTTTATTGTGTGTATGATGCATGTACACTTTGTTTGTATGTGTGCAAGCTCGGAAGCGCTCGGTATTGGCCGAGTCGCCTCACGCACACATAAACAATGTGTACGTGCACCCACAATTCTGCACACACTATTAAGACCTACCCATCTTCGTAGAATAAACCATCTATAGATGATGTACAGACATCTACATTAATTGGCTCCCACCCGCATATACTAATATCTACTTTAAAAAAGGGGGTTCAGGGGTGTTGTAACCAATTAATGCAGGGGTCAGTAAACTTAGTTTTTCACTGAAATGTACTTAGTATTTTCACAGTTTGATATTTGAATAGCCGAGAATCGGATGCCAAATGCGCAAGTTGTAGGTATGACGTATCGATGCCATAAAAAATATTTATATGACTTATTGACGAAAGAACTTGTACTCCATTTATTAGAAAAATAAAGGCAAAATAACGAAAGTTTGTGTTTATTGATGAAAGTACTGCATTTTGGTGATATTCTTTATTTTTGTAAATTGCTAATAGTTACCCCTATGACTATAAAAGTAAAATTCCTGTGCTCGTTTTAAATTAATACTTCTGAAGGGTCATTAATTTTAAGCTTATTCCATGACACGAGACAAAAGAGTGAACAAATGCAAGGAAAGCTCTACATAGTTTTATTAGCCATTAATAAAAAAAAACAACACCAAAACACAGTCATTTTAACATTATAATATAACCAATAGATTTATCGAAAAATAACGAAGCTTAATAAATGCTAAAATTGAACGATATCGTTTTAACGTTATTTTTCTAAAGTTATATTGAATGAAGTATACACACATAGATATTTGGAACTTTGCGAAAGAAAGGTGAAGAAACTCATAGTATTTAATGCAAAAGTAGTATCTTTGGCCTTCTCAATAATATCTATGGATCTGTATCGCTTTCCATCAAAAGGAGTACAAAAGTTTCTAATGACATTGAATAATACACCTTATAATTTATAAGTTATATGGTCATAAAGAAGAAAGCAAGAATATCGACGCAAACCTAAAAATAAATTGGGCGTCCCATTTGCACTCTGACAATAAGGTTTAATATTCAATGGCATAAAAACCGTCTGTACTTATGTATAAATGCGGTTCTTTCGTCCATAATTCGGCGTTTGTTGTATAATATAATTAAGGCCCTTGTCCCACAGCCGACTTGGTGCTTCCTCATCGGCGGTGAGAAAGGTGCCTAAAGGAGGTTCGATGACCCCAAACGTAATTTAATCGAAGTTTAAAGACTATTTAGTTGTAAACTATATTCATTCTGAATTTAATGTTTTAATAATTTACATTGGTTTACACTAACACTGTATCAATACTTTTATTGTATGTTAATATTTGTATGACACTTTCACCACAAATTAGTAAACATATTTAGCGCTAAATGTGTTTCAATTATCATTCTGTTTCTGTCATCTTCTACCAATGTGACAGGGATGTAATGATGTCTAAATACGTTTAGGCACTAAATGTATTTAGTGATTTTCGTGAAAGTGGGTCTTAGAGCCCTACCACACGCCTTGGCGACGCAGCCAGGCCTCTCTGACAATACGCTTAGTGAGGTACCCACTATAGACCTTATACAGGGTAGATTTCTGAAACGGGACAGTAAGGGCAGGTACCTTAACCGTTATAGTTACAGAAAAACGTTCCGAGAAGGCCGTCCATAACTTTGAGATATTTTGAACTGCATTCACAGATTATCCAAAATGTACAATCAGCGAAAAAAATTGTTAAAATACCAAAAAAAAAATTTTATGCCAATCAACCCTATTTCACGGACTATGGGACTATGTAAGACATGAGTACCTACTAGAAATGACAGAAATCGCCAAAAACTTTTCCCATACATTTTATACGTCCCTGCCCAGTCTCAAGAATCTACCTTGTATACATTCTATCTTCAACGTAACCTGGCTGCAACGCCAAGGAGTCTCGGTTGAGGTTCCTTTACTGCGAAAGGACAGTAGATACCTACCCACATAATTGTGTAACACCTAAGTTGTGCCTGTGTGCACAAATAAACTTATTTGATTTTGATTTGATCAAGTATTTGTAGTTGTATATGAATCAATGTTACGATTACAATTGAAATATTGTATTATCGAATTAATACAGAAATATACTTTTGAATTATATGTTTGGAGTTTTATTAATATAAAAGTGTACAGTCAACAAAAGAAAGACTAAAAAATTTTTTTTAGTCTTTAGTGAATTAGATTAAAATTCACAGACAACAATCAGTTCAGTCAGACAATTTTCAGATTGAGATTTGTGTTTGGAAGGAAATTTCAACTATATCTGACAACCCTAGTAAGTCCCTTTCCATCTGTTATGGTTGATTTGATTATTTGAAAAATGTTGATTTAAACCATACTTATAATAAAGAATTTTGTTAATTTATTTGATGATTTTTGTTTAATCCGAGATTGATCTGTCATTCTGCGAATCTGCCATTACGCGAATCTGTCATTCTGCGAATCTGTCATTTTGCGACACCTGGCATTATGCGTTTCTGACAATTCGCTAATCTGTCATTTTGCGTTTCTGACGTTCTGCGCCCAAACCCTATCTTTTTTGTTGACCGTACCTTCACTCACGGTTTCAATCCATCATCTTTTCACACGTACGCAAATAAGAATTCAAATCAAAAAAGGATCAATAAATATAAAAACATTTAATTAAATAAAAAAAACATTTCATTTAATAAAAAACAAAGTGTCGCCAAAAATTAATAACAAATGAGCACCGAAACTTGCATCGTTTTACGATAAACAATAACAATAACCTAATAAATACAGAGACGTCACAGGACTCACAGATTATAAACCTAGGAATAGTGACGTCTATACTTTACTAAAAGTGCTCTTACACGGGGAACTCTATTTAATTGGGTAGTAGACACTATTAAACAATTATTTCAAGACTAAAATACACTTTATTTTAGCACTGAAAACCAGATGATTTTTTAAATAACTATAGAATTCGATTTTTAGTTGGTGAATTGACATGAGAAAAAAGTGACGTCATAGTTTAGTATTGTCATACAAAATCTATGGCGGCATTGCGTTTTGACAGGTCATAAAAAGTACGTCATTTGATTAGTGGTGTCATCTACCCAGTTCTTGGCAACACCAAGCAATTTACAGCAATTTCTAAATTGTTTAGAAATTGCGCAATATTTTGATTCCCGTGTAAGAACACTTTATTGGCTCACAGACAAAATTCTGAAGTCATTGTAACTAAACGGTCTAATTGTAGCACAACGCTGTCATTCATAAGTGGACTTTATGTTTAGTCGCCGATGATGCAAATAAGGTCTTCTCCTTCTAGTTTTTGTCCGGCTGTGATGGCTATTGACTTGACTGTGCCTGTTTTGGGTGATTGTACGATGGTTTCCATTTTCATGGCGGAGAGAACAGCTAAGGGCTGACCTTTCGTGACGATGTCGCCCTCTTTGACCTTGATTACTGTGAAGAAATGAAAAGGTTAAGTGTAGTGAAGAAATGTAAGGTTAAGTGGCCTCTGGTAGGGCTACCATTTGTCCGGAATTCCCCGGATTTGTTTTAGTTTTGAGGGCGTTTGAAAGGGGGCATATGCGTATATAGGGGGGGGGGGGGCCGGGTGGGCCGGGCCCACCCCAGAATGGTCTTGTGCCCACCCCAGGCTGTAGGGCTCACCTTCCGCCTGACCGCATTGCATCGCAGCGGCCATGGCATCTCAGGGGCCAGGCCCCCCCTGAAAACTAACTCTAGATACGCCAATGAAAGGGGGTTTTCAAAGTGTCCGCGATTCACAAAGGGGTTTTCAAAAATTGGACACTGTACCGGGAGAATCCCGATGAATTAAAAGATATGCAATAAAACAAATGTAACAATATTTTCTCAGGGGCGTCCGGAGAAAAAAAACTTGTTACACCCAAATGTTCCGGGTTCATGAAGTTTTTGTCCGGTAGCCCTAGCCTTAGGAAACCGTGATACTTACAGACTACTGTGCCCGGCATGGGCGCTCCAACTTGCGACGTGTCTCCTTTGACGGCCTTGGGGTGGATTTTCATTGTCTGTTAAAAAAAGATACGTATTATTAGTTGGGCGGTTAGCTCAGATAAAGCAGATTTGATCGAGTGGCATAGGATTATGATTCATGGTATACTAGAGCTATTTTCCTATAAAGAACATCGTGGTTATTGCAGCCTTTTTTTGGACAAGGCCGCCACACGACACGGTTGGCCCAGTGGCCGCGTGTCGCGGGTTCCATTCCCGCATGAAACAAATATTTGTATGATCTTCCATATAGCTGTTCCGGGTCTGGCTATTTATGTATTGGAGTTTATATGCTTGTTAACGCACCCACAATACAGGAGACATTCTTAGTTTTTTTTTTTAAATAAAATAAAAAAGTAACTATTCGAAACCACTGCAACTCCTGAAAGCCAGAATCAACAGTGGCGGTCACCAGAAAAGCGTCGAGGTAACCAGATGTATGAACGTGGTCGAGGCGAAAGGAGTATGTAAGGATCGTAGCAGGTAGGGTTATGTAGTTTCTGCCTACGCTTATAGGAAAAATGCTTGTATACAGGAAAAAATTTTAACCAGTGCGTAAATTTTGCCATAATAAACTTCAACACGTTTTATTAAACACGTATATTTTATTTTGATATGTCTTAGTACTAAAAAAAAAAGTTATCGCTTACGAAACATGTTTACTTAAAAACCATATTTCATTGTCACTCGGCGCTAGCGCATTCCCCACCCCCTCACCCCAGCCATGCGCCCGGGCGGCGGCGGCGGCCGCGAGTTTTCATTGATAGTATGGCGAATAGATTATGTCCTGGATGTTTTGCTTATTTCAAACTCGGATAAGGATGAAATTTTTTTAATTTTTTTTTTTTTAACTAAACACGGAAATGTGTTCTATTACTGACACTGAACTACCAAAAAAAATTTACGCACTGGTTAAAAACTTATCCTGTATACGCATGCAGCTTATGACTCACCTTGCTAGCATCAGTATCCCTGACGAATACGGATCGCAGCTGTCCGTTGAGCTCGAAGAACACCTCCCTCTCTCCCGACATGGTCATCTCGTCTGAGATGGTGACTGTCTTGATGTCCAGCGTCTTTCCGCGCTCCAGTTTCACTTCTATCGTTTCGCCAATCTATTGAAAGGAAACATAATATGTTTAATTTCTACATCAACATCTCAATGGTTAAAAAAAACAAGCAATTGGTAATTTGGGGATTATTTTGGCAAAAGTTAAATAGACCAAAAAAAAAAATTGAATATTCTGTTTGTAATGTCAAAATTAACAGGTTTTTAATTAATGCATATAAATGTTTATACGGTACTTAAAAAAAAGAAAGAATTTTAAAATTATTGTTCGTCTGTTTGTTCAGGCTAACCACCGAAACGCCTAAGTCGATTTTGACAGGACTTTTATTGGCAGATAAAGCTGTCAAACCGCCATATTTATTCTTCTGTCTAAATTTAATAACGTGGCTCTTGAAAAATCGGCCCATAGACTATACAAACGTTATCTTCGGGCCGTATACTAAGTGCTTTATCCAATATTGTTCCGTTGCGAACAATACTATACATTTGGATGAATTATTGCTTATTTACTAGAATAATGCTATACCACTTGTTTGTTATACTATATTCAAGCTTTCGGTCTTGCTAATATTAATTCAAAAAATAAAATAATACCAACTAAACATTGACATTTTCTCTCTACTCTATGTCCTCTGGTACTTACAGTAGGTCCAGTCAAGAAGGACTTGGTGTCCAGTCGTGTGACCGGTCCATACTGGTCCCGCATACGGAAGAAGTCATTCGCCACTTGTGGGTACATGGCTGCCGACATAACGTCGTGGTCGTCCACCTGGAAATAAACACAATTCAATTAGTTTTAGATGGCACACAAGCCGAGGGCCGAAAGTCTGGTGTTGCGTGGTTTACGCGCCTACATCGACAGTTATTATAAAGAGAAAAGATTTGTATTTTTATAAAAAAAATATACCATCACGCCTGTATTCCCCGAAGGGTTTAGGCAGAGGTGTACCAATGTACACCCACAGTTCGCCGGTATATTTAGGTCCCATGTAATAGGGGGCGAGCCTATTGCCAATAACCGGGCACAAATCCAAACTCCGAGCTGCTACTGAGAATTTCATAGAAAAACCCAATAACACTTTTTGCTCGACCTGGGAATCGAACCCGGGACCCCTTGCACAGCAGTCGCACTTGCGACCACAAGTGCAAGTGCACGTGTGCTTTTTTAAGTAACGAATAAACATAAAAAATACTGGACCGGGTCTAAAAAAATATTTTGCCGTTAGAAAGCTACATTATTACTGAGTAACATAGGCTACTTTTCATCCCTGAAATATTTACGGTTCCCGTGAGATAATATATTAACTCTGATCATGTCGCAGGCGGAAACTACTGAATAATAAATGTGTTACTATATCAGAGATCGCTTAAATATCCTAATCTATGATCATCTTACCTCAGGGTAAGTTTGCTTGATGTCTGCTTTTAACTTGTCGAAGTCCAGAGGAGGCAATTCCTTACCGGGCCTGTCTTCAATCTTTTTCAAATCCTTCAGCACTTGAGATCTAAAACAAACAATATGGACTTTTCATAAACTAATAGTTTTTTTTTCTGCTTTTGGCCATAAGCTAGAACGGGATCGCTTTCAAAATGTCTATTGAGATAAGATATTGAGATATAAGAAATATCCAAATTCCAATTCGTATTGGCATCAGGAATTTCAGGTAACTAATTAAAACATTAATTTCGTAGGTCCTAAAAAAAAAACAAATGTTCCATACATTTCGACAACACCTACACGAGGTGTTGCGCTTTTGTATGGAGCTATAAAATTTTACTTTTACAAAAAAGAAAACAGTTTAAGTCTTTTCTTATAACCAAAAAAAATTGTTACTTAATGGTGCACCAAATTCATGGTAGGTAATATTTCTTCCACACTTTACAGTTTAGGTATATCTGGAAACTAAAACAGGTTCATAAGACCTACCTGAGTGGTTCAGGGAATCCTCCATAGGGGATACCGATAGCCCCCTGCATGAACTCCACGACCGACTTGGGGAAGGACAGCTCTCCCGCCTTCTTCCTGATGTCGTCGGCTGTCAGCTTGTTCTGTACCATGAACTGCGCCAGGTCGCCCACCACCTTGGATGATGGAGTCACCTTGATGATGTCTCCTAGGAGGAAGTTGGCTTCCCTGGAAGAATAACATTACATTACACACTTAGGTATTTACTTTCAAAATTAGAAAATCGGGTAGTCAAAAATTCTAGCGTTGCAACTTATAATAGCATATCTAACGAAAATCTGCTACTAAAGGGATTTACTTTCTATTCGAAAAGAAGATTTGAAGATTCATTAACCTTTTAACCGCTTGTGTCACATTTATGCGACACATATTTCCGTGCCCCTACCGCTCGTGTCGTATTTCTGCGACAGAGAACACGCATGATTTTTCGATCTATTTTTGTCCTATTAACTGCCTGCCTGCAAAGGTATTATTTTGTCAAATTTGTAGCCGCGCGCTAGGGGCACGGCGACTGATATTTTGCCAAGCGGTTAAAAGGTTAAAAGTAGGTCGGTCTCTATGGAGAAGAGCAAGCGAGAAACCCAATGGAAAAGGATATAGTAGGACGCACGAGCATAGCGAGCAGCCTAAATGTTAAAAATATCAATTACATTAGGTAATATTACTTACTTCGAGAAAATTAATTCAATTCTTTTTTTAATCTATTGCCGATTAGGTTTAAGTCAAAAAATCAACGATTTGCTTTTTTTTTTCATTTCGTATTTTTCACATTCGTATATCGTTTCACGCACATTACTGTTACTTAATTTTCTTGATCCCTCGATCGGCACTAAAATTTGGCTACGCCAGTGGTAGGACATATCCTTATCCATAAAAACCCTTTCAAAATCTCACCTGTAAGCCTTCTTAACAGCTTCGAACTGAGTTCCAAGTCCAAGCGAGTAAGCCTGGAACTGCAAGTTGGTGTACTGTCCTCCGGGGATCTCGTTGAGGTACACGTCTGCGTTACCGGACTTCATGCTGACTGTGGCTTCGAAGGGCCCGTACAGGGTACGTGCCTGCTCCCAGTACGCTGAGTATTCTGATACGGTGGGGAGGGTGATCTCTGTCGGAGGTAAGGGGATCGGAATTTTAGTGTTTTGTTTGGAGTTTAAAGAAAGTGTAGACGATGTGGTTGAATTGCAACAAGTAAGTAATAAGTGAAGACAAGTTTTGGCTTATAGATACAACACATAGCAATTAACTACGCATACTGCCCATCAAATTTTAGTAATTTTGCCAAATAACATTGCTGGAAAATGACTTTTATTTTGGTGTGAAAAACTAATTCTGGTAATGCACACCGCGTCCGTAACGTGTGCCAAACATTGTGCTTATGTGTGCATGCAAAAGTACAGGGCCGTATTTAAAATCTAATTATAACATTAAAAACTTGTTTTCGTGAAAAAAAAACGTACAGTAATCTGTTTTTAAATACCTATCATTATAACCAAAACATTTCTAGGTATGGTCCAGAACAGAAAAATTACCGCAATTCGCAAAGATAGGAAGAACACAACTTTCAGCTTCGTTAACTGTCTATTGACACCCGTTACTATCTAGAACTACTAAAGCTTCTAGAAAACAAACTCACTAGTATCTAAAGGAGTTCCCTGCAGCGAGGCAACAATGGCGCCCATGCTGGGCTGGCTGGTAAGGCCGGACATGGAGTCCACGGCTACGTCCACCACGTCAGCTCCCGCCTTCGCGCACTCCAACATGGCCGCCACGCCGCAACCCGACGTGTCGTGCGTGTGCACGTGGATAGGCACGTCCGGGTGCTTGTCGCGGATCGCGGAGATTAACATGCTGGAAGTAACAATTAAATAATAATACCAGTCTATTAGTGTCTTACTGCAGGGCAAAGAGCTCTTCTTATGGAAAGCACGAGTCTTTTGATCAAGGCAATTTCAGATATATTTTAATAAATTATAAGTCCAAGTTTTCTGACGATGTTTTCCTTCAACGATGTCAGCGATTTCTAAGGCAATAGAGTTTTGAACTCACAACCTCATGCATGAGAATCGGGTGTCTTAGTCACAGAGCATATCACGATGTCCAAACCAAACAGAAAATTAAAATTTCAATCATCCGTTTTGGCTCCCGTTGCAATTTCAGTAATAGTTCCAGTTTATACCTATAAACAGTATTTAGAACTTTTTTAAACTCTTGTCAGATAGCTTAAGAAATTGTTTAAATTAGCAGCTAAGACAGATAGAAATACACGAAGACACACTATGATTTTTTACCATTTTATTTCAGGACCCTATAAAGTATCAAAATCACTCACTGAGCAGCCTGAGGCTTCAATAATCCAGCCATATCCTTGATACAGAGCACATGAGTCCCCGCCTTGACCAGCTCGTTAGCCAGATTCACGTAGTACTTCAGGTCATATTTCGTCCTGGAAGGGTCGGACACATCGCCGGTGTAGGAGATGGCAGCTTCCACCACACCGCCGGCTTTCCCTGCGGCTTCCATACCGAGGATCAAGTTCGGAAGGTAGTTGAGGGAATCGAAGACTCTGAAGATGTCCATGCCGGTTTTGACCTGGTTTTTAAAGGTGGGCGTAAGTTTTGTGTTGGTCAAGGTGTACTTTTTGTAGACACGGCCTTAATGTCAAGTCATACTTAAAACAATTAGGGTAAGTACCAAGATATGACATGAAACACTATTCTGAAAATTTCAGGTTTGAAAGGAGAAAAGTGGGCACACTACTTTGGTGATTAAAATAAAACAAAATTTACTTAAGGTGCAAGACCCGCCCACAAATTTCACTCCATTGAGGTATCAATATTTGGTCATATTTCATGTTTTACTAAATTAAACTATATCTACGTTAATCTGGATTACTTTAAAAGATTATTATAATTTATTTGTTGTATCGTGTTGAAAATTGCCGAGACGGCTGTCTGTGAATTTATGTTTGTAAAAGCACCTACTTACTTAAAGAAATTCCTTATGTGGAACAACGTTTTAAAAAAACTAAGTAGTAGGTATACTTACAGATAATTCACAGAACTTGAAAACGACATTGTCGGGGTAATTGGTGTAGCCGACAGCGTTGGCGCCGCGCAACAACATCTGGAAGGGGATGTTCGGGATCATCTGCCGCATCTCGTGCAGGCGCTCCCATGGACACTCGTGCAGGAACCTGTAGGCGAATCGTACAGTAATAAATACTCTATTCATGCAGAAATATAGTTTAACGTTGAACGAATAAATATTTTAACACGTTAACTCTCCGCCAAGCAGACACAATAGTTAAACAATCGCAACGACCCATATTTGGGTCACTGCGCTCGGAAAGGGTTAATTCAATTCTCGCCGAAATTTGCTGTGAAAGGTCAGAATTCAATATTTCCCAATACACCCATTTAACTTTATTCCACTTTGAACTATATCGCTGCATAAGTAAAGTCTTTATTACTTTGTAAAATGGATAAACAAATCACACGCCAGCCGGCGCGTGCTAGCTGGTCGGCTCGGTATATCTTTCGGAGCGAAAGGATCATATTTGTTTGTCATTAACGGCAAAACATAGCGCAAGATCAAATTATTCAAATCCCCTATTATAAACACCGCTGTACGGACAGCGTCGTCAACTAGTACCCCCAGAAGAATGCATATTAATGAGTGAAGGGTCCCCAGTTGATGACGCTGTCTGTACCAATGTCTAAATAAATTCTCTGTACAAATAAATAATTATATTCTATTCCATCGAACACTTCAGCAAACTCACCTCAAAGCCACATCAAACGTAGCTCCACCCCAGTTTTCCAACGAGTACAAGTTGCTGAAGTTCTGTGCCACATACGGGGACACAGCCAAGAGGTCATGTGTCCTCACTCGTGTGGCCAGGAGGGACTGATGCGCGTCCCTGTAGGTCGTGTCCATGAGGAGTAGACCCTTCTGCTGACGGACGGCCTTCGCGAAAGCAGCTGGACCGCCTTCGTTAAGGATCTGCTTGAATCCCTTCGGTGGTGTGACGGCTGCAAGGTTTTGTAAGGTGTGATTGGATTTTTGTGGTGTAGAATTTGATTTTTGATGGTTTAAATACCCCTGCATTTGGTATTCGTTTTCGGCGGCATGCGGCAGTTTGAACGCGTCATTGGCTTAAGATGTCTTTCGGGTAGACAGACCAATACACCGAATTGGGTTTTCCAAACTTCTTTATTCATTGGTTTGAATTAATCCATTGAATTGTTTTAAATTTTTGGAAATCTATGAAAATATCTGATTTTAGGGAATAGTTTCTAGAGGTGCCAAACGGGACCCGAGTTATTGAGGCTCCGTTGTCTGTTTGTCGGTCCTTTACATGGTCGGCTTTTTTTAAGCTGTAATATACTTATGTCGCTCAATTCAGTTTTTGTCGATAGAAAACACCAGTCTAGTATGGACATGCGTACGCGTGCGTTCAGCTTTACGCGTCCGAACGGATGCGGTACAAACCTATTGTTCTCTATAGATAAAAGCTAAATTGAGCTGAATAAGTGTAGCTAGTCTCATAGGCAGATACGTGAAATCTTTACAGTGTCTGTAATACTACGAGTATGGCCACTACAAGGACCCATACAAGTCGCCATACAAAAAATGAGTTTTTTATGTTTATAATATTAAGTACATACTGCACGGTGGAACAGAGCCCGTCATGTGGGAGTCCGATAGGCACTTAGTTAGTTTTTTTTTTATTATGTTGGTAATACCGTAAAAACAAAGATGTTTCAAACAGTTATTTTATTTTTAATGTATCTAAAAGCCATTCAATTTCATGTTAATTAACACACCGCGATTTTAGCATGATGGTACCTAAATTCTATTGTTTCTAGTCATACGGTGTCCATGCGATGTGTGTTGGCGAAAATTGTAAAACCATAATATTAATTAAAACATCTTGTTTAATCTCGCTGCTTATTGGTTATTTTATTTTTTTACATGCAAATGCCCGGATTTTTATTAAGTATTTGATTTTAATATCCTCCCTCCTAATTGGAAATTTTTGACTTGAGATATCTATTATTGTCCTTGAAAAAAAAAAACAGGTAACCTAAACACAACCTACTCTCGAAAAGAAAATAAAATTAAAACATCATAATAATTATAAAAGCAAAATAAATAAATTACGTACTTAGGTATACATATTATAAAATACACTATATAAGTAATATTAATCACAGGGGCACATTCCATTCTGGAACGTGTGCTCTTTTACACCACAACCAAGGAAATGATCGGGTAAAACTTAACATTACATAATCCTATAGAACAGATTCGGAGTAGTAATGGACATCATTGCTATTTTCCAATTGAAATCACTTTTGTCACGTAGCGGGATTATAATATTACATCATGCTCGGGCGTAGCCAATTAGTATCAAGGTCCAAAAAAAAGTATGTTTAATAAACATGTAAAAAAAACGTAATTTTTTGCATATCGGAAGGGGTTACTCCAATCAGCCCAACCCTAAACTCCTGGCTATGCCCTTGACAGCATGCATCTCTTCGCTAACCGTTTTTTTGGTATTTCATTCGGTTACCTATCACTAAAATAATTCTTCAATAAAAAATTATATCTTTGATGACATTAATAATAATAATCTTCACTATCAATTAACACTAATATTTTTTTGAGAATAAATAAAAAAAGACATGATGAAAAAAAGAAAAAAAAACTTGCAAGAATGTGAAAGCTATCGTGACCACTGTGCTATGGGGTGAATTTTAACAACAATCAACTATATTATTCCATCACTAGTCCAAGGCTAAATCTAGTATTAAAAGTAGACTCACCTGTGTGTTCTCCCGTTTGTTCGAATCTTTTCATAGCCTCAGGGGATAGGTCTGAAAAACATGTTAACTAAAATAATGACAGTGCAAGAATGCATGACGTGCAAAATAAAAATGGAGCGATGAATACTAATACAGAAACACAACAATTATTATAATTATACTTTCGTCGCCATAATTTTTGGCAGCTTTGTTCCACCTAACTGCTGAGTAAAGTCTCCATTTTTTGTTGCCATGGTTCCCTGGCCTTCACGAGTCTCAGCTAGCTGTCTCTTCTGGGTACCCATCTGGCTGGCATCTTGGTAACCATTCAGTTAGGGCTTTGCCCCACCTGCCATTGTCACGTGGCACGTGGTGGTGGTGGGTTACACACCTCCATTTTGACATCTTGGACAGTATTCTAAGACAGATTTCTAAGTTACGACCTCCATATTTCAAGAACTGGACTGCCATGTCAAGCTGGTTGCACTCCATTGCCCTGTGTGTAACCTTAACCTGGACACTGTCTCTTGAGCAAGCCAGTTTTCAACTCTGAATGCCATGGAAACCAACCGCCTGCATGTTGGTATCTTATGATCTCTAAAAACATCGTTTTGCAAATATCATTCAATGCTGTGTTATGCGTCTCAAAATTTAAATATTTTGGTACCCTCTTCCAATAAACAAATTGGGATAAACGATGTCTCAGATTCAGAACGTTATAATTCACCACCTCCAGCCGTCTTTGCGTAGCTGGTAGCAGTCTCTCTTTTTGTGTAGAAAGTACCACGGCATTCTCCCATGACTAAGGTGGCCGACCACCATAAAGAGAAGAGTTCCACTAGCACTTCTAACAAGAGATGTCCTGTTGTCTGTAGTAGCTCCACCGTAATACCGTCTTCGCCCGGAGATATTTCTATTTTCATGCGCCAAGTGCGCTAAGTGCCAATTCCACCACACAAGGCAGAACATAGTTTTGACACTCAGTTGGATCAGTTCTCGGGTAATTATGTGAAAGATTCTGTTTTGATGCAGTAGATGAGCAGTCGATACAAAGACAGACAGTAGGTACATAAATTGCAGGGTACGGTAAGAATGGAGTTTGCCCATTGCTCGTGTTGCCCAGTTACTGGGTTGTGGAGGTCAGATAGGCAGTCGCTCCATGTAAAACACTGGTATTCAGCTGCATCCGGTTAGACTGGAAGCCGACCCCAACATAATTGGGAAAAGGTTAAGCAGATGGATGGTAAGAATGGAGTTTCTTGCCCATTCTTCTCCTTACGAAACTCCCTTTTGGAACAACTATATACAATTCTATTTTCTTGTACATGACGTTCAAAAGTGCCTTTTAATAAATGATTTGACTTCGACTTTGCTCTTTGTATTTGAACTCTTAATCCTTGACGTTTGATGTGTGGTTACAATTGCTAAAGCGGTTCCAACGGTATCCACTAGACATCTTATTTGTAGAGTTTTAACATAACTCTCAGGCCCGTGGATCACCGAAGTCGACATTTAAGTTAAAATTAACTCCTTCAATCCCTCAAAAGCATTTTTATGTTCTAAACAAAACTCTTCTAAATCAAAATCCTGCCTTTCACATCTTTAGGTTCTTCACAATTTCCTTCTTGTGTTTTCTTCATGAGAGTGACTGACAGATCTTTATTGTCCAATTTGAATAGGCAACTTTACATACTCTTCGAAATTAAAAAAAAAATGGTATATATTTGAGGAGATTCTAAAAGTATTGCAACACTTATAAAATGGCAGTGTATTGTGTATGATTTTCAATACGATTGGAAAAGGCTTGATAGGTGCACCTATGGTATTTATTTTTTTGAAAACGGAAGTTTATATCGGACTCTTACCGACTAAAACCCCCACGGTTACTGCTACCCCCATGAGTCGGGAGCAGCATGATTTGTACTATACTGGACCCGCTTCATATTCCTTAACAGGGGCGCCCATGTTTTATGATCGAGTCTGATCGAGTGACGGACTGTCCCAAGTTCGGCACCCGTATGCCCCTCCTTACAGTAGCCGGTGATCAATGAGCGCCCTCCGGCGACCGGCTTGTGCACCTATGCCCACCACTTCGATGAATTCAGGCATGACATTTAAAACAAACAAACAAATACCAGTGTATACTAAGGTCAATTAAAATGATAGTTATTTTATAAGTGATGCAAGTCTTTTACAATCAATATGGCTATTGTGAGATCACAAAGAAAATTAAAGACACAAAAATGGCAACAAAAAATAAATCATAATATTTAATAGGTATAAAATAATGAAGCTTGAAATTTTAGTCATAATGTATATAGAACATGAAAATAAATATAACCCGTGCTCCAATGGTAGGAGTTGTGTCCCAAATTGTAATAAATAAATAGGCAAAGCTTTAGGTTACAACACTGCAAATAAAAGATTATTTTGAACTTGGAACCTAGCATATCCAAATAAAAAAAAAAAAGGTTTAAACTTTTAAATAATCCTCTTTTTTATCAGACTTCATCCTCCATTAAAGACCATTAATTTTGTTAATGGGGGATAAAACCGTTTAATTTTATTTTAAATGTTATTATGTTAATAATCGCCAGTTTTATTAATAGCAATTTAGTTCTTCTTTTATTGCTCATGCAAAATCTGAAATCTGTTAACATTTAAATTTGCACCTTAGTTTAAGTTTTTTAAGATGAACTTTTTATAAATCGCGTGCACACCCCGGTCACAGGGTATCTTGCCCATTTTCGGCCTTTTAAAACACACTAAAAGCTTCTCTATTCCCATGTATTATTAAAGACTACAACCCAACTACACCATAAAAAATAAAATATAATTCGCTGAAAATCTGTTATCTTCTCACCTTCTTGGGCGCTCATAATAGCGCATGACGTATTTCAATTGGGTAGTAGACATCATTAAACAATAATTTCAAGACACAACTTCATCTAAAAAATAACTTTATTTTACCCCCGAAAACCCGATTAAAATAGTTAGTGAATTGAGATATCAAAAAAGTGACGTCATAGTTTAGTATTGTCATATAAAATCTATGGAGGGAATCGCGTTTTGGCAGCTGTCAAAGTATATCAATAGATGGTGGTGTCAACTACGCAATTGACATATTTTTTAAGAGCTGTCAAAACGCGATTTCCTCTTTAGATTTTGTATGGCAATATCGAGCTGTGACGTCACTTATCGGCCTACTCAATTGACTAACTATTTATTAATTTCGAAGCAAGTAAAAATCTGATTTTACAATAAATTAAAAATTAATCGGTTTTTAGGGTATTATAAGTTGTTTTTTTTTAGAGAAGTTGTATCTTGGAATTATTGCTTAGTGGTGTCAACTACCTAATTAATTATTGGTGTCATCTACCCAATTCCCTATCTTTAGCACGCAACTTACCCAGTGGTACCGGTGGGATGTATGGCTTGATGCTTGCAGGCGGTATGGTGGTGCCCAGTGGGGTAGATGGGCCGTTGATGGCGACTTCAGCGAGGTAGGACAGCAGCTTCTGGGCCCTGTTCTGTGATACTTTGAACGTGAACAGTTGGGGATTCTCGTCAATGAAGTACGTGTCGAGGGCGCCTGTGGAGGAAATATGTATGATGGTTAAAAATATTTCTTTACTTACAAATAATTGAAACTTCGTTAAATACATGAAGCCTCACAAAAAAAATATCCGCCTGCCGTACCCAAGATTGTTGGTTCACAACCGGGTACGGGTAAGTAATGTGAAAATCACCAATCAGCTTTGAACAAGCGCGGTGATCAATGCTCGTGCCTTCTTTGTATGAGAGGAGGTCTTTGCTCGGCAGTGGGACAATATATGCTGGTATGAGGCCTCCTGGCCTCCGCTCCTGGCCTCCTGGCCTGGGCCTGCCTATAATCCGTTCGACTTTCTTCTATAATCATCACATCACATCACATCATATCAGTAGCAGGACGTCGTGAGATGGACCTGAAGTGGGCGGACGACCTTATTAAGACCGCAGGATGACACTAGATGCACGCCGCTTCTAACCGGTCCTTTTGGAAATACGAGTATATGGGGGAGACGTATGTCCAGCAGTGGACATTCTGCGACTTTCTTCTATATGTACTGTCAGTTAATTACAAGATAGCTTACCGTTAAGGAACTTCTGGTGTTCAAGCACGTTCAGTAAGAACGGTATGTTGGTCTTGACGCCTCGGATACGGAACTCGCGGAGGGCGCGGTTCATCTTGGCGGCTGATGATGGAAGGTCGCGCGCGTGTGAGATTACCTATGGAAGAGGACAATTCAATCTTAATCTGTCGAAAACGACTAACCTACGTCATGCGTCAAACTGATTAATGCCAGATACCACATTACTATACAGCCAAAATAGGTCAATGTATGGTCAGCATCATTAACTGGTTACCCCGTTTTCGAACGTATTTTTAATGGTCATCAATTGGTAACCCTCTTGGTTACCAATTGATGGCGCTGTCTGTACATATGTACAACCAAATATAGAGTTAATATTGACACTTAGTATATTTCTAAAGATATTCGCATAATGCAAAATGAACTTTATTTTAATTGAAATAGGGTACATTTTGTACTCAGCATAAATTTATATTTTTTGTTTACCTTGCAAAGAAGCGAGTCGTAGTAGGGAGAGACGACGGCACCGGCGTATGTGGCAGCGGAGTCCAGACGAATACCCATACCCTCACCAGACCTGGGTGAAAATGCACCTTATTGTAACGCATTAAAGTTTGAAATGAAAACAACATCCTTATTTCCGAAATGCATTTACAAACATTTGAATCATTACCGTCCTCTTAATCCGGCCGGGTATATCAAGGTTGATTTGTTTAGGTGGTGATTGAATATTAACCTTGAGAGTTGACACACAAAGTCTACTTTACCTTAACATCTCGCAACGAACAAGACGCAATACAAATCTACATTAAAAAAATACTGTAGGTACTAAGAATACCGAGTAACTGCATAACATCGCCTCAGGTACTTAGCATCAGCGTTATTACTGTATACTTCACTTCAGTTGCCCCACTTTACTTAAGGGGGGACCTGTATATGTAACTTGTCTTAACTAATAGAAAAATAAAAACTGTCGGGGAAAAAAGAGTCATTAAGTATTTCCATTAGGAATTTCTTAGAAGCTCTCAGAAAGAACATAAGACTGTTAGTCCTGAGCCTGATCTCTCCCCGGTTATGTCGGATTGCCGTTCCATCAGTTTATGAGAGTGAGTGCACCTGTGTAAGCGCACACACTTGCGTACTTGGCTAGCCTCCATCGACATTGGGCATGGTCGAAATTCGGTCGTAGTACATTATGATTCTTATTCCTACACCCACAAAGTTGAACTTACCTAAACACCTGTATCCTTCCGGTACTAGGTTGGAAGTTGTTCCCAGGATCTTCAGTAGTAACTCTGCACTGTATCGCGAACCCATCCACGGATACCTTGTCTTGTGTCAGCCCCATCTCAGGAAGAGTCATGCCTTCCGCCACTCGGATCTGGGTTTGTACTAAATCGACGCCTGTTACTTCTTCTGTGATTGTGTGTTCTACTTGTAATCTGGAGAAAGAGGGAGAAAGGTTGAATGAAACTGCTCCGTTGGTCATGTACTCGCAAGAGCCACTGATAAGCGTGGGGTTCTCAGGTCGGGCAAAAAGTTATTGGGATTTTTCTATTACGAATTTCTCAATAGCAGCCCGTAGTTTAGGAGTTGGTCGTGTGACACCCCTGTGCCTCGAAAAGCACGTTAAGCTCAGGAACTGGGTTGTGGAGATCAGATACGACACGGTTGGCACAGTGGCCGACCGATCCACTGCTACATTGCGTGTCGCGGGTTCGATTCCCGCACGGAACTAATATTTGTATGACCTACAGAAAATATTTGTATGACCTAAAGAAATTCCAATAATACAAATGTGCAATGCCTTTACAGCAGGCATGGCGATGTATCGCATTTCACTGTTAATTGAAAACTAATCAGGTTATCAGAGAAAAAAAAAAGTGATAGTTATTTAAAAATAAATCGGATTTTCAGAATAAAATGCTTTTTTAGAGAAGTTGTGTCTTGGAATTATTGGTTGATGATGGCATGATCTACCCAATTAACGTCGGGTCCATGACACAGAAATTTCTCTAGACTACGTACGTACCTCGCGTTGACTTCAATGAAGTAGAAGTTGCCTTTATCGTCGAGCAGGAACTCAACCGTACCAGCGTTCTCATAGCCCACGGACTTAGCCAACATCACAGCGTAGTCTGTCATCTTTCTTCTTACCTGAAAGTTTATATAATCTTCTATATTAATGTTATAAAGGTGAAGTTTTTGTCTGTTTGTTTATTTCTGATCGCGCTCTGAAAATCACCCTGTTTATGTAGGATGAATGGTAATTAGTGGCAGACACTTAAACATATGATTGTATTCATGATAATAAACAACTTTCCCAAAAAAAAAAAAACAAAGCAAATAACCCGTATTACCTCATAGGTAATGGTCAAATGAAAAAAAAAACTATGCACTGTAAAAGTTAAATAGTTGTGTTTGTAATAAATGTATAAGAAACTAAATCAAATTACAGCATGGGGTCATGCTTTGCAAATAAAAAATAATGATTGTTTCTTTGGGAAAATTGGTCACTAATTAGAAGTCAGCTATAGATTAAGAAAATAAATGTTGTTTACGCATACAGGCAAAGCCAAATTAATTAGTGCGATTTTCGGTAATATAACATAACAGGTCTAAGGGCGCTTTCAATTTAGACGATTGGTGCCGGACTGCTGCAGTCCGGGTATCGTACTGCGCACGGGCGGTTATGATTTTTCATACAAAATGTCTCGACGCAAAGTCGTGCGACAGCAGTGCGGCGCACGTCCGTTGGCGGAACGGCAACAACCTGTCAGTGTCTCAGCTCAGTCGTTGTTCGCTAGTGCTGTGAACGCATCGTGTTTCTTAGAAATTCGATCGGACTGCAGCCGCGTATCTCTTCAAATAAGACGATTTACGTCGTACTGCTGTCGTCCGGCAGCAGTACGGCTCATGGTCGTAACAACCGTGCGGCAGCAGTCCGGCACCAACCGTCTAAATTGAAAGCGCCCTAAGAGATATATTAAAGAAACTCAAAAAACCGAAGAGATAAGATAAAAAAAATGTCGTTAACCCTTACCTCAGGGTCCAATTGTGGTGCGGGTGCAATCTCTACTACTTTCTGATGCCTTCTCTGTACAGAGCAGTCACGCTCGTACAAGTGAATCACGTTGCCAGCCTTGTCACCTGGAAATATACCGTTGCTATAGCTTGTCATTCTACAAGGAAGTGTGGACATTATTATTAGATTTTATTTAAAATCTACAGAAATAATAGTTACATGAATTCTGCCAAACTTAGTCCACTCAACGAATAACCAAAAAGGGGTTCCCTATCCATTAGCATAAAAATTTAAGACCTAATATAACTTAGCATAATGTTGTTTGGCATAATTATTTTTTCGCATAATATAATTACGCATAACAGCTCATGCATATTTTTTTTAAGCATTATGTCTGTAACCATAATAATGATTAGGCATAATATTTTAAAGCATAAACTTATTAAGCATAAAGTTCTAAAGCATAACTTTTTTAAGCATAAAGTTCTAAAGCATAACTTTTTTAAGCATAATATCCTAAAGCATAAAAGTTAAGCATAAATGCTTGCTTGCATGCTGCATGCTTGCTTGCAAGCCAAAATCGTTATGCCGAAGTATATTAGGACAAAAAACATTATACGAAAAGAAGGGATCCCCCAAAAAGGGGATGCAGAGTGTCTGAGCTGGGTACTAAGCGATTTCTTCAGAAGGTTGTTTTAGGTGCTTGGGTAGTAAACATTTACTATAAGGTCTGCGTCTAGGAGGTGAGTCGAAGTGTGGGGAGGGATAAAAGTCGCCACTTTTGTGTGTGTGAGTGTATGTTGTTTTTAAACGCATTCACGATACAGAAGAAATTCCTAGTGTGGAGCAACAATTTGTTTCAAATAAAGAAAAGTTAAAATCTATACATATAATAATATCGTAACGAGGCCAATTCTGTACATTCAATATTTTTTATAAAGAGTAATCCTCACATGTTAAATACATTATACTGAACCCAAAAAAATGGTTTTTAGAATTTTTGTCTGTTTGTTTGTTTGTATGTACGCGCATAACTTTTTAACTCCTGCACCGATTTGAACAAAACTTTTGGCATTGTGTTGGTAGTAACCTGAGCTGTAACCTTAGTTATAATTCATCACGCTATGTCACATAGGGGTTAGACAGAAACAGTATGAACACTATTAACTTAAAAATACTGAACGCGAACGAAGTCGCGGGTAACAGCTAGTAGTAAATAAAAGGTATATCCTCACCCATTAATTGCACTTCAATATGCCGCGGCCTCTCTATGAACCTCTCGATGAACATGGACCCGTTGCCGAAAGCCCCCAGGGCCTCGGAGGAGGCTCGCTCGAACGAGGACTCTACGTCCTTCATCTCTTTGACTACACGCATGCCTCTGCCGCCTCCACCGAATGCAGCCTGTTGAAAAAAAAAACATTTTTATATCCTCTGAACTGCTTCGTTGGTCTTCTAAGGACCACGAGGGAGGACCCTCGTGGGGCTCTTGGATCGATTTCCAGGTTGGGTTTTTAGGGTTTTTCCATTAGGAATTTCTCTTTAAAATATTTTTTGGAAGAATTCTCAAATACTATTTAACATAAACAACAAAAAAATACAAGTAGGTATCTCTTTATTCATTGTTGACCAGGTGTCGTAATTTTATTTGATTATTTATTTTTAGATTTTTTATGACAACCTCCAGAAAGACGAGGAAGCAAAACTGCTCCTAGTATTACTATAATATATTATTATGTAGGTACCTTAAATATAACTGGAAGTCCATGTTCTTTGCAGAACTCCATCGCTTGCTCCTTTGTGGTTACCGGGTTATCAGTACCGGGGACAATTGGAACCTCTGAAAAAAAATGATTTGTAGCAGTTTGTTTTACTATAGGTAGATGCATTCAAGCGATACTGTATCTTTATTGATGTAAATAAAGTTTGAAATGCTTAAAAACTGTAACTGCGCGCAACTGCCATTATTGTGTTTTGGCCCTAGGGAACTTTTGATCAACAAGCCTGGTGACGTTATACGCCGAATAGTATTAATTAGATACTGGTTTGGTACTGGTTTCTTCCTACAAAGCTGTCTTTTTTTTCGAGATGGGTAATCTCTTGACTCTAGTCTAGGTCAGAGGTGAGAAAGACAAAGTCGGCGTTGGAGTGAGCTTATCTAGAAGAAGCCTGTTCACTCTAACTTTTAAGAGATTAGGGTTGAATGCATTCGGGAATACTGATGCAGGTAGAGTTTCACACCTTTGCAGTGCGCATGATACCGAAAAGACGTTTGGAAACGTTTAGTGCGAAATTACCAATGAAACAAAGAACTTACTAGCATCTATGGCAGCTTTTCTGGCGGCGACTTTGTCACCCATCCGCTGCACCACTGAGGGGGCCGGTCCAATGAACCGAATACCAGCGTCCACGATCGCTTGCGCGAAGTCGGCCCTGTGTTGCAATAAAAAAATAGGTTTAGTTTATCAATTTTGGAATCTGTTCTGCTCAGAAGAGTGTGTAGGACCTAGATAGCTATATATCACTTTAGGTCAGATAATTGTGAGCAAAGTGACTTTTAAAATTAATGGCAATAAAATTCCAGGCGCAAAAAAAAATGTAGTTCTATAGAAAAATTGTATGTTATTTTACTTTTGTTGAATACTTAAATGTTGAATTTATTTAGAATTACCTACAATACATTTTTATTTGTATTGTATTTCTCTTGGCAACTAGATAACTACAACTAGATCCAATGTTTTTTTTTTAAGTGAATGACGTTTAATCAAATTTCAAAAGGGTGTTTTGATGGTTTAATTGAAACACATAACTTTGACTTTATCTTGGCTTAACATGTTGCCCTGCTTACCTAACCTAAGATCTGTATGACTTTGCTACGCATGATAGCGGCTGACCGCTATGGCGGCTAACCGCGAAGAAAAACGCGAAGAAACCGCATTAAGCGGTTGGACCGCTCAAACAAACCGCCTGGTGGCCAACCGCTGGTGCGTAAGGGCCCTTAGTGTTTGTAGTAATATTTTTACTTTCATCTTCTTTCAGGTCTTGCGTTTATTCTGTTACCTATATACATACCTATATGTTGTATTTGTTTCATTGAGAAAAATAATTAAGTCTTACCTTTCTGACAGCAGTCCATATCCAGGATGTATGGCATCCACGTTATTTTGTTTGGCTATCCTGATTATATCTGGAATGTTGAGGTATGCTTCCACGGGCTTCAGACCCTTACCGACCAAGTATGACTCATCAGCTTTTTGTCTGTAAATACCAAAAACATCCATTAGTCAAAAGAAAAGATTCGATTTCGATACTACAGATTTTCTTGAATTATTGCTAAGAAAACATAACACAAAAAATCATCACGCCTGTATTCCCCGAAGGGTTAGGCCGAGGTGTACCAATGTACACCCACAGTTCGCCGGTATGTTTTAGGTCCCATGTAATAGGGGGCGAGCCTATTGCCTAAAAAATGCCTATTGGTAAGAAAAGTTTCGATGAAATCACCTTTCAACAAAACAAAACAAATCTAAATCGGTTAAGCCATTTGGGAATGTCACATAGAGGCTAGCTAGACGCTACAATTTGACATGGTTGTCGCAGTGGTTGACCGATTAGCTGCAGCTTTGCGTGTCGCCGATTCGATTCGCGCAGGGAACATTAATATTTGAATGGCTTATAGGTATTTTAGCAACAAAATTTGATTAACAATGTTACTTATACATATCAACACAGGCACGAAATAACATAATTCACTGCTATTCAGAAATTTCGGCAATACCTAAGAGTTCATATTTTCTTAATTTTAGATCCAATTCGTATTTCCTTTGATATTGTGCTCAAAAATAAGGATAAAAAAATCTGAAATTAATATTAATAATAATCAACTTTTGTTGCTGACTGTATCATACAGGATACATGATATAATACAGGAGAAATATCTAGAGGGTTTTTTTCACTCAACCGAAGTGTGGACATGGGATTCCTAATACATATATAGATTAAGACTACAGCTACATATAACATCCAGATGTGTACCTGTGCATCTGCATCTTGTCTTCCTCGCTGTAGATAGCGACGGAGCGGATGCCCAATTCGGTACATGCTCTGAACACTCGGATGGCGATCTCCCCTCTGTTCGCTACCATAACACTTCTGATCGGTTTGTAATCTACTTTCTTCTGGTCCTGGAATAAGGAGACATCGATACGGGTTATGATTGGTTAAAATTACAACCAGCAAAATAAATTACATTTCAGCAAAATAAATGTATATTTCTATATAACGCTAAAACTCGCGCGGTTGCACCTTCACCTGTCGGCATAGAAAAATAGTATACACCATGCTAAGTGGCACAGATGGGTTTTCAAACAACGTTCGGAGTACTCCGGAGTAGGTAGCCGCAGCATGGACTCGCGCAAGTTTTAGCGTACGAATAGATTATACTTAGGAAGAGTATCTAGGAAAAGGAAATCGTGGTAAAGAGTGAGGGAATGATGCTAGTTGGATCGATGGGTTTCCTTGATTTTAACAGAAGATTGGTGAGTAAATATGGACAACTAACGTTAAGGAAATAAAGGAAGAGGACACAGCATAGGACGTACCCCGAAACTCAATATCAGCGAACTCATGAAATTTACCATTACGATTAAACATAATATCCTCGATCACGACAGCCAATGTCAATGGACATGCTGCGGCATAGCAGTACTGCCAGACCTACTGCTGTATTGTGGGAGACAATAAATTGGTGGGGAATGTGAGTGTTGCTACTTTACGAAATATAAATTTATTCTATGGCAAAAGTATCTTAGTTCCCGCCATCAACTTTTACTATCTTAGGTTGACAAATGTTAAGTTAACATACTTATCAATTAAAAGTAAAATAAACTTGAGTTCGAAAAGCGATAAGTACAATTTAATTGTATTGTTTCGGAACAAATCAATTAACTTGTGTACTTCCTTGCAAACATACCCTGCTCTGGTTGGCAACGTTTTATTTGAATATCGTGTGAATGTAAATACGATAAGAAGACATTATCTATACATTATATACCATCACGCTTGTATTCCCCGTCGGTTAGGTAGGGGTGTACCAACCAGGTATGTTTAGGTCCCATGTAATAGGGGACCTATTGACCTTACACGTAATTATTGCCTACATTTAGGTACTTTTACATCCATCCTATTATTATAAATGCGACGGTAGCTTTGTGTGTTTGTAATAAGGCCCAAAACTTAGTTTGACTTAACTGAGAGACGCAAGAGTCAGGAACGCTTAGTCTTTTTTCCTCAAAATCTTGCAGGATCCATCTTGGTCTTGCGAAAAAACAATTAATCGTTATATGTGTACGGACTTGTTCCTGTGCATGTTTTAAAAAACTGTTTTTTAAACTGCTTCGTTAGCCTGGTGGTCCTAAACGCGACTGCTACGCTAGAGGTCTTGGATTAGATTCCCAGTTGAGCAATGTGTTATTTGACTTTTCTATGAAATTCTCAGTAGCAGGTCGGAGTTAGGATTTGTGCCCGGTTATTGGCAATAGACTCGCTCCCTATTACAGGGGACCTAAACATGCTGGTTGACTGTGGGTGTACATTTTTTACACGTCTGCCTATACCTTCGGGGAGCACAGGCGTGATGGTATATATGTGTCATCAATTAATATGCGGACGAAGTCGCGGGCAGAAGCTAGTAAGTTTAAGACCTGGCTGGGGTCCTCAATTTTTAAGGCACCACAGGAGTCCGGTTAACCCGTACACAACCACCTAGGTTGAACTGCGAGATAGCAACAACGGAAAAAAATACGTCTACGGTTGTCGTACAATTTCCTAACTATACGCATAATTTCAGATAAACACTTAAGTGCAAGAAACACATAAACTTTACGCTCAACTGCAGCAGATAACGATAGTACTAATGGACAGTGAATGATTGTTATGGCAGCCGCTCGGTGGATAGAATTGTACCTAGGCAAGGGAAATGGATGAAACATGTCTTTGTTAATTTATCTGGAATGTAATCGAGGTACCTTCTATTGCCATTGGGCATGTACTCGAATAAGAGCATTAACCTGCATGAGATAGGAACACTTGAGTTTAGAAAGATGGTCAAATGGTTGGTTGTATAGCGGGCTCACTTTTATTTATTTTTTCCATTCTTTTCGGGGGTGAAAGTACACCATCACAGTCATCTGCTAAGTGCTAAGGGGCTCAAGAATCCCAACACCCTATAAAGCATCTGACTTCCGTAACAATTCTTATAGTAATCTTCTTATTTTTCTTATAACCTGTTCTGCAAGCATTACCCTACCTAAGGTACAATTATCAATTAAAATGTTGTGTAGTGGAGTTAAGCTCCCTTTTACCGATTAACCTGGATCTAACACTGTTTTAATGAGTACATTTTGAATCCCCCAAAGATGTGCAGTGATTTAATTGTCAGCCCGTAGTGCCGTGGGAATTGAAATACCTATCAGTGAATTTACAAAAAATGTGGCTAGTTTCCTACATAATCAATGTGTGTGTGTGTGTGTGTGATTTATCGCTTTTGAAGCGGAAATTGAACAATAAAATAAGATTACAACCATGCATACTGTGAATGCTAGAAAGATTTTGTAGTAGTAAAACTCTTTGTGAAGAAGTTCGTCCAGGGAAGTACTACCACCATTGCTATTTCTGCAGCAAAGCAGCGTTGCTGTGTTCCGGTTTGAAGAGTATGGGTTTCCGGGGTATTTAAATGCCCTTGACACATTTCAACTTTGATCTAGGATGGCAACGCATTTGCAAGGCCTCTGGTATTGCAGATGTCTATAGGCAGCGGTGAACGCTGAACATCAGGTGGGCTGTCGGCTTGCTTGCCATCCAATGATATAAAATAAGTAGGTACGTGTAGAATGGTGCTGTAAATGGAATTCTATTTTAGGGACCCGTACCCGTAGGGTGCCCACGAGAACCTATTACTAAACCTCCGCTGTCCGCCCACCTGCTTGTCAGCGCTCTGTATCTCATGAACCGTAATAGGTAGAGAGCTGACATTTTCACAGAGTGTGTAGGTATTTATAAAATAACAAAAAATAAATAAAGTTGGGTTAAAGCTGGATGCGAAGAGCCGGAGATCGGGCTCAGTGGCGCAACTTAGGAGAGGCGTATGTCCAGCAGTGGACTGCGATAGGCTGTTGTTGATAATGAAATAAAGTTGAAAATTAACGGTAGTTCCCACATTATAGGCAATTAACTAAAAAGTTAATTGCGTATTTAAAATATTCTACTACTAGCTTCTGGCCACGATTTCGATCGCGTGGTTTTCGAATACTTATTTCCGATAAACTTAGATTCACGAGAGCGAAGCTAGGGCACAGCTAATGATTGAATACAAATCACGGATAACTGATCAAAATAATAATCAAACAGCATGCAACTCATGAAACTAATGATTTTTATGCAACAAACAAATAGTAAAGGCGTAACGTTCCGTTGAAAATGCACGCTGGCTACAAATTTGTTAAGGAACATAATCGTATCCGTCTTTCATTCAATAATTCTTGAGATTAATGCACTAAAATGAATTTTCAGAGCAAGATTGCCACAACTAATGTAAAATAGAACCTATAATCATAATAGTATTATAGGTTCTATCTACCTAGTAATCTAACGTTATTACCACGTATAATATACGTAAATTTTATTTGTTTTTCATTAAATTTAAGAGCTGTTATGTAGCCTATAACTACCTTTTTTTTTTATTAGTTTAATCTTATATTGTTGCTGTGTTTATGCTATGTTGATTTTTAATGGTTTCCATGTGACGATCAAAAGTGACTTTTCATGGTTTCATAATTGAAATAAATGATTGGGCTTTGATTTTGAACTTTATTAAAAATGAATGGAACAGCAGATTTTTACAGAGTATGTTTATATTACTATAGCCGCTATATAAAATAACGTTAACATTTAAAGGGGAAGTATGGCCTACACAAGAAATGCCGATTTATGTTCCACTCGCA
Source organism: Caradrina clavipalpis (assembly GCA_932526535.1). Classification (NCBI taxonomy): domain Eukaryota; kingdom Metazoa; phylum Arthropoda; class Insecta; order Lepidoptera; family Noctuidae; genus Caradrina; species Caradrina clavipalpis. The sequence goes on along the minus strand of OW052099.1, from coordinate 3,954,342 downwards.
TTTTGCTATTTTGTTTGATTATTTCTTTCTGATATCATTATCTGTTTTCATGTTGATACAATATCAGTTGGCAATAAGCATGCTTATTAGGTCATTTAAGCCTGACTTATATTACATCACTAACTGGAGGTATCTGCGAAGATAAAATAAAATTATATAAGGCTATAGCACAACGCGAAAGACCTTTGAGCTCCTACCTAGAGTTCAAATTTCGAACCTATAGGTATCTATAATACCTACATCATCAACTTCTATGCTCTTTGGCTAAGAGCCTGTCCAGATGAGGCGTAGGCCCTCGTTACTTGAGGTAACGCGCGAGAGCATCTGGACGGGATGTATGTAGCTCTAGTATCTCGAGTACGCGCGAGTGCTTATGCTTACGCGTGAGTGGACTCGCGCGTAAAACGCCTTATCTGGACAGGCTCTTAGAGCCTCCGTCCACGTCCGATTTTTTGTAGGACCGATTATCGGACCGTCCAATAGATCCAGTTTCCTGAGTACGAAAAAACAAAAAATCCGTCACCGATTGTCTGACGTGAGTTGATAGCCTATGTCACTTCTTTAACTTTTTTTCTTTGTTCCTTCTTCTCTTCCAATCAATATTTTTTATTTTATTTTATAATACTTGACTCCAGTATTTGGCCATTTTATCGCGGCATTAGTGGCATTTTTATATCTTCCAAAGTACAGATGTGTTTTCTTTGGTCCTAGGACAATCGAACTCTCAGATTGTTTTTCTTTTACTATGCGATAATACGATATCTAATGGGTAATCGTTTTGATAAAAAGTGTGTACTATATTGACACAAACAACATCGGAATCTAATCAATTTACGTAGATAGGTATGTAGGTAACTCAATAAAGGCTGGGAAAGATGCCTAGAATAAAAGATTATCTAATTTATGAGCTACGAAAACAACATATACCTATCCGATAAAAGTAGCTACTAGGTCCGTGTTACTTGGGGTCGACGAAATATGATTGTTTCTTTCATTCTTTCTTGTCGAACGTCACCGCCGCGTTATCATCCACTCCCATATCCTTCTTATCATTGCTCACACAATCTCTAAGTAAGTTCACAGTCCACGATGTACTTGTACAATATCTATCTACTAGTACGTGACTCAATCCTCCGTAACTCTCACTATATTTACGTCAACATGCATTTTTATCTCACACTTGTCATGTGGGGTCTTACAAGACGGATCTTATATTGCGTTTTTTGTTTTTTATCCAGCGCTTCCCCGTGCTGTTCTCCTCCAGAGTCGCTTTTCTTTTGTTCCGGGTTACCGGATTTCCCTTGAAGGTGCGGAGAGGTCTATCAGACTCTTACTGACTAGAGTCACCCCCGTGTACCTTTTCTACACATACGCTGAGGGTCCCGGGAATGTAGTCAGGGCGGGAGGGAATGTTTGACGACAAAGAGGGGCGCGCCGCGCGCGAGAGACATCTCGCGCCTTCACCTCGGGTCCAGTTGAATGTCCAATTAAGCAGCCGACATCCGAAAACCGATTGATTGTCGCTGACCTGAGATTGCGACTACATTTCGAATATTTTTAATTAGTAGAATTGACCTTTATACAAGAGGTACCTAAACTACATAAATTAGATGTTCCAGTAGTCCCAAAGTGAATTATAGTATCCTAATGTTTCTGAAATTCGGTTTGGGTTTCGTGGGTAAAGGATGGATAGATAAAGAATGGATGGATAAAGGTCTCAGCCTTAGCCTGCAGTACAATTCTGTAAAAAGCCCCCTGGTGATGGGAGGTGACAACCCTTAGAATGAGGGATCCATTCCCGTACTTTTAATATTATTCACATTTTAAGTCTCAATTTATCAAAAATGCCTTCCAAGCTTTGACATTGATTGCAGCTGAGATGAGATTTGAAACATTTTTGGTTAAGTACAGGAATTGGATTCCAGGGGAGATGGCATCTCACCTCCAGCTAACACCTAAATTCACCAAGGGATTTTTTTAACAGAAGGGGCCGACCGGTTTATTCTATGCTTAACTAAATATAAAATAATACAGGAAAAGTTTTAATATGTGCGGATATTTTTTTGGTAGTTCAGCATCCTTAGGTAATAGAACATAATTATTTCCATTAATTGTTCAATATTTTTTATGCTTTTTTTTCTAAAATTACGACTGTTTAGTTTTTTCTAAATAATTATATATTCTAAGTTTATTCACTCAACATTTACGCACCGATAAAAAACTTTTCCTGTATATAATAATATAAATAAATTTAATTAAATAAAACTCACCGAAGAAGCAGCACGTCTTTTCGGGAGACTCCATGCTTGAATATTTGATGACGCTCTTAGAGCGGAACGCGCTAATAAGATTTGCATATTTACACTTATTTACAAATACTTAGAAAAAAATATTACACAAACTTTATTAACACTGTGTTTTTATTATATTAGCATTTTTTAATACACTTGCTTCTGAACTGGATCTTCTGAACCGTTGGAGTCACTTGGCAATTTTTCACAGAGTATGTGTTATGGCCGCTATAGAACAAAATAATAAAAATAAAATAAAGTTAAAAACAAAGGGGGCCCTTGTAATTTTTAACTTTATGTTATTTTTCAGCGTTTTTTACTCGATCTTAGGCTAGCTTTAGAATAAATTGAACTGTAATAGGCATATTATACTACTTCCTCAGTTTATCTTCGATATCACTGACATCGGTGAAGGAAAACATCGTGAGGAAATCTGGACTTGTTAATCTGCCTTGAGCAAGCGTGGCGATCAAATCTCGTGTCTTCTCTGTATGAGAAGAGGTCTTTGCCCTGCAGTGGGACAATAATAGGCTGGTATTATTATTATTTTATTTAGGTAAATTATGTAATAACTAGCTTCTGCCCGCGACTTCGTCCGCGTCACAGTTGATGTGTTATCCTACGGGTACCGTACATTTTCCCGGGATAAAAAGTAGCCTATGTGTTATTCCAGACTATAATCTATCTTTGTGCCAAATTTCATCCAGATCCATTCAGCCGTTTAAGCGTGAAAGAGTAACAAACATCCATACATCCATACTTACAAACTTTCGCCTTTATAATAGTAGTAGGATAGGAAGTAGGATAAAACTAGAATAAAATTTTGAACTAAATTGGTCCATACAATAAACTTGTATTCCTTTTGTATGTACCTAGTGTCAAATATTGTACAAAAACAAAGAAAACTTTAAAAAAAAATTGTTTGTCAGTCAACCACGAGGGCGAGCAACCGTCAGAGTTCGAAGTTTGAATTATGAAATCTGCGGGCCATCTTTTGTCTAAATACTGAAAATTAAAAAAAAATCCTCACGAGTGTGTTGAAAAATGCTGCATGAAACGCGTCAGCATTTTAGCTTTACACTCTCGGCTCCATTATGCCCTTGCCTTTAGGTCAGACTGCAATCCAGCCTTGACCGTAGTGGCAAACTTACTCACTTGTTTCATAATAAACTAATAAACATTTTGTTTTTTTTTTTATATTTCGTCGTGCTTTCGGCGCGGGTGTTTCTGTTTTAAATCTGGAACAAGAAAAAAGTAAATTAAAATTTACAAGTCATCAGCAAGGATCGAATAATTAAATAAATATTTAACCTAAACTTCAGGTGTCGACTTAGTATGGAATACACTTTGAAACAAAAAAATCCCGGAATTCCGAAATTGCTCAGGGATTGACCAAATTCGGAATTCGATTCCGATAAGAAAAACATCCTCATTCATGTAATAAATACTTTAGGAAAACGAAAGTTATTTTTCGAATAACCATGAACTTAAAAAAAAAATAAGCCAATGATAATATGAGCCAAGCTTTCTTTCTACCTCTATCTAGCAAAACGAAATTTAACACGGTTTTTAAGGAGGTTGTAACATGTGACGTCACATGCCATGTCGGATCTCTCTATCTAAACGATGCGTAACTAATATTTTTAAATGCTTAAATCACCCGTATTTCTTGGCTGATTTTAATTTTAATTTCACTTTTTGTCATTTGTGCTACGGTATTTTCATATTTTGTTAATAAATGCGATTTAAAAAATACATGCATATTCCCTAGTGCAACTCAAAAGTAAATGTTCGCCAGTCCACAGTTCCTAGACGGCTTGACGAGCCAACATATTAATAGAATGAAGAATCAAAATGGAAGCGTAAATAATTATAACGATTGTTGTTCCATAAATATTGCAGTGCACAACAGCAATGTCAATTTGTTCAACAAGAGTTAATTGGCTTTAAACGTTATAAATTTACATAGACACGCGAGTACAATGATGCATGTACCTACTTACGTGTTGTACTTTAGACAATAGAAAGAATAACTAGTAAAGTACCCATATACGTGCAATGGAAGCGGACGTAGGTTGGTGTACATTTTTCTTTTTAATTTTCCTGGTGTAGCGGTAAAAATGGTATCGTGTAGGAGGTTAGGCACCTACCTAGGTACTATTCTAGTAAGTAGTTTCGTTTATTTTCGACCCATCTGAGAAATACCTCCTCACAGTTATACAATTAGTTGTACGAGTTGTTTATTGTAAAAAATGCAAAAATAATTGAAAACACAAAATGATGTCTCTAATTGGCACAGTTTTAAGAAATCCCCAAAATAAATTCCTTCACAAACAAGCTTATTGAAGCAGTCAAACAAAATCAAACTTTTGCTTTGGCAATCGTAAAATATTTTGAACAAGCTAATGCGTTTCTTATAAAAAAAAAATGTTTGAAAGTAAAGGAAAAAAACTAAAGCAAATCTTCAAGTGGATTGATTTGCGTAATAATATAACATCACGCTACAATACACGAGAACAGCTTACAACAGATAACGACTGCCGGGGCTGCGGGTTGTTCGAAAGAGATACCGCGCCCCCGGAACGCAAAGGGCACATGAAGGAACATAGATGGGTTTTAGTCAGTAAAAGTCTGACACTCCCTCCCGTCCCTCCCAGGGCGGGGAAAGTTATTTGATGATTTCCCATATTTATATAAAAAAGGAGTAATAACCAAAAACCGCGGGTATAACCGCGGGGTATAGCTAGTGGCATAATAGGTATTTTCCCTTTGTAACCTACCTAAGCGGATCGATGGCTGTACACGTTACATGGTGGTCTAGATTGTGCGTTACATATCATAATTAACTGTCAGTATCTGCTTATCTTCAAGTTATATCTACCCCGCTAATTGCATCACACAGCTTTTAGGTTCAATATATGCAGAAAACTATCGATTTTTCCTCAATACATATTTGACAAGATAACTGGCTCGTTAATTCCTTTCTCCTCATTGAACTTTACAGTAATGAATTAAAACATTTTAATGCTATCATAGCCTATCCTATCTTACCTATTATAAACGGCATTCTGTCTGTCTGTGTGTCGGAAAGAAAATCTTTTCAGTGGTTTACCACTAAACCGACCACTAAATCCATTTTCATGCAATTTGATACGGGGTTAGTTGGAAGTTGGAACCCCAAGAAAGAACATAGGCTACTTTTTTTCCCGCGATTGCGTATGCGTCCGCGACCACTGACATTTACATGGAAGAGTGGTCAAAAGCTTCTATAATAAAGAAAAGATATTGCTGGGCTTACGAGTACCTACATCCAAAGCAACAGACGTCATGGGAGTATTTTAATTAGAACATTTCAATCTTGTTTTCGTAAAAATAAGTTAGAACTTTGACCTGCAATATCTCCGTTACCAGAAGGTTACAGCAATGATGGGAAAATCAGTATCTTTCGACACCGTTATCTAAGTGTTTTTTTAAACTACTAATGTCATATACCGCTAAAGGTATTTATAGTGATTTATGGCGCGATTGAACCCTAAACTAGAGATCATACAGCCCATACAGATTTTAAAATAATCATGAAGGATGCGAACTTATAAATGACTTCTTCCGACCTGGGTGGAGCGGAAGAGAGTGTCAGACTTTTACTGGCTATATCCCACCCGTGTTCCTCCTAATGCCCTTTGCGTTCCAGGGCCGCGGTGACTCTTTCGAACAAATTCTACAACACTGGCAGGTTACAACACACCAAACATTTTGTTTTTTAAATATTCTGTTAGACTTGCATTTGACCGTTAAGTGAGTTGCAGTCGCTTACCTAGGATGAACCGGTTCACTCGTGTCTTGAAGATACCTAGATTAAACAAATCAGGGAGCAGAGACGCGGGCAGTGAAATCCACAGTCACATATGCCTATTTGATATTAATCTTTATCAAAATTTCTTAAATAATGGTTTAAAAATTCCTCAACAATTAAGTTCTCCCATTGGTAATAAGTTCCGTCCATTTGCGACTTAAATGACCGGAACGCCCTGAATGACATTGCGGTGTACAAATCACCTTTGGATAACGTTATGTTAGTTTATTTTATTATAATATAAACAAGTTCGACTTGTGCGCTAACACTAATCAAGTCGGTAGGGTTTCCCCACGCTTAAGGCAATTTATATTAAAAAACTGTTGGAATGGCATCGTAATGAAAACTTTTACCATGAATGCACTAGGGACATGATTCTAGACTAGACCCCAAGTGTTGCCAGGGTTGCGGAATTTGTTCGAAAGAATTACTGCGGCCCTGGAACGCAAAAGGCATTAGTAGAAACATGGATGGGATTTAGTCAGTAAGTGTCTGACACTCCCTTCTGCTACGCCCAACTCTCGTGGAGAGGGTTCCATGCGATGTACATGTTATATACTATATCTGACAGGTACGATACAGTTTACGCTAAGAACATTATTTCTTTTTTTTTCGGTTTTTCATTCAAATTTACGGAACCTTAAAAATATTTAACAGTCAGAAGTTTCTCGAAGACTTGGTACATTTAATTACCTGAGGGCCACCATCCGTCAAAACAGTTTTATTTTAATGTTATTATGCCTTACGCACCGTTGGACTTATGAATGACGCTCGGCTTAGCGACGAGAATTGAAAATTAGCAATGGATTTTACAAAGTTATATGTATAATAGTACTATTGTTTGAGAAATTGAAATTTTAGATTTGCTCAAAAAGTTGTAATAAGTACTATTTATTTATTTTACTCGAACATAAAACGGCCAGTGGCCCATTACATTTGCTAAAGACATAAAATACATGTATATGCATATTTAACGACATTCACACGATCATTTCACACGTCCGCGAACACATCACTATAGGTCAGTGGTTCCCAAAGTATGAGGCGCGACCCCATGGGGGGTCGCAACCAAATATTGGGTGAGCCCTAAATAGTCCTGCATTCATATAGCCCTTTTTCCTTCATGAAAACCGAGAGGTGAGACCCGAATTCGGTACTTTTTTGTTCGATGTTTTGTGGTGAACTTTGGAAACCACTGCTATAGGTGATCTGCATAATCTAATAATTAAGTTTGATATCAGCTGTTGTAGATATTGCCTAGTTGTGCAGATAACAATTAAAATTACGATAGCGAAATAAACAAACACCTAGATAGTAATTCTAAGGTGTATGAAGTTATCTTACTCCAAAGTCCAAATACTTAGACGAGATAAGTGAAAGCAAATAAACACTGAATTTTTTTATTGTCATGGCGATGGTAATATGGCGTCTCAGGGTTGGAGAAATTAAAGAAAATTGTGATTATCTGTTTCTTTGGCGTGAAACCACATTGCAGGTATTTTTTTGTGAAGTTTTTTTTCTATGGATTTAGAGCCTTCATTTTGTATATTCTCGTATAATCTATGCGAGTCTGTTAATGTTATACATCTTAAAAATGGTCTACAGAAAAGTCCCAAAGGTTTATTTTATGTCTACCTCTAACTAAAGGATAACCCCAGTATCCATTTATATATTTTCCATATTACTAATTCGTATGTACCTGTGTTTTAAAATGGAAACTTGTAATTGGCTTAAAAATAATTATTAATATTTCATATTTTTCCAACGGCCTACTTTTTCTTGCGCAAAATCATCGATAAGTATCTCCTTTGTAAAGATTATATGGTTATGCCTCATGATTTTGATTTCTTTTAATAACTTCCTGCAATAGTTTCAATTAGTAGTAACTATAATCAATTAAGTAATACAGCACTATTAATAGGAGTTTGTATAACATTTGTTACAATACGTCAATGAGTGAAAGAGGTTATCACTAAACGTTTTACATAGCAACTTTTGAGTCACTATGCAATTACGACCTTATAGCGTGACTATAGGTCTAAGGGTCAAGTCACACAGAGACGCAACGCGCGCAATTATAGCTATACGATTTAGAACTTTATTTACTACAAGAAACGGTACAAATTTCAGTGACAGGATTTGAATGAGCCCCGCGCCGCGATTTCACGCGATTTTATGATGCGCAACATGTGACAACTAGCCTTTTCAAGCAGTTGAATCGCGATTTTTATATCATTGGATGGCAAACAAGTCTAGGGCCCACCTGATATTAAGTGGTTACCGCTGCCTATAGACATCTGCAATACCAAAGGCCTTGCAAATGCGTTTCCATCCCAGAGAAAAAGTTCAAATGTTTCATGTGCCTATGGGACACTGGCAGCCAAACCAGAACACAGCAACGCTGCTTTGCGGCAGAAATAGGTATGGTCGCATTATTTCCCCGGACGAGCTCCTTCACATAGAGCTTACTAGTACTCTCTCTGTGTGACCTGGCCCTTAGTGTTGCAGTACTGACGTATTTACTTAGGCTAATCATGCACATTCACAGTGAAGCATGCAATGTTTGAATAAAGAATGCTGCAGGGAACTATGCTCGGTCCTGTACTCGCATGCGCATGAACTAATTGGTCTGCATTGTTTTTAGTTGCGCTAAAAACACAGGGTTTTTTGCAGTTATATCAACCATATGGTTTGTACCTATGTAGGTGTGTAGGTGCTATACGGGTTGTAAGGGACATCTATCCTTAAACTTCGCCAGTGCACTCAGAACAGAACGCCAGTGCATTCTGATATCAGAAAAAGTGGAATTTTTAGCAGGAAAATTTTGTAATTTTTCACATTTTTCGGCAGTTCAAGTTTGGAAAATTGGCCTGTTGCTTTTTTAGTCGTCTCTAATGGCAATCACGATAATTGTTGACCTCAAACAAGGCCAAAATATTTTTTACCAGCCCCTGAGGACGACACAAAAAGAATAAGAGTGAATTTTCACTTAGCGGAAACGTATTAAAAACCTCCCTACCACTTTACTTATAGTTTTTCCTATAAAAAAATCTGATATCTGATACTCAGCCTAGAATATAGATTTCATCAGTAGTATCAGTTTAAGGGTAAATGTCCCTTACACCCGATATGTTTTTGAATAGCATAGGAAAGTACAACCAATGACAGTGGCGGCTAAGCACTTCACAACCAATAAGGTTTTGAAGTGAGCTAAGGGCTTAAAGTGAAAGTGGTTAAACGCCATCATGCGCGATTGTGTTCAGAGGTCGATAAAATAAAGTGACAAACGACAGTCGGATTTTAAACTTTAATCAGGTGCCAATGCACGCCACACCTGTGGACATACTGACTGCAACCCTGACCTGCCGGTAACCATGGCCACAGAACATAAGTAGACTGTTGCATTACGTATTTATCCCATATATGACGAAACCAGACTACGTTATATTAGTACTAAAATATAAGTATACGTACATTGAATGCGCTGAGCGAAACGTGATGGAAATTGAGCACTAATTTAAGTCTAATGGCTGAAGAAAAAATGGCCTTCAATTTGAAATGTTTTAGAAACAACTTGTTAGTTGTGTTGTGTTGAATATAATGTGCAAACTTGTACCTTATAGAGAAGGAGATAGGGTCAATTGTTTTTCTTTTAGATTGTAAAAAAAAGACAGTACCTAGACAGTTTGACAAGAATAAAAACACCTACAAAGAAACCACAACATAAGAACGTTGCCAGATTAGGCACTAACCTGTCTAAGAATTGTAATTATAATTAAGTAGAAATAATAGTCCTAATTTGTAGTAAAAACGTCACAACGCCACACGCTCCCGTCAGTTTCTTGAACGACATTTGTAGCGCCAAACAACTCGCGCCAAAAACTTGGTTATTGGCGCCAATTTATATGACGTTTATAATGACAACAGCTGTCATTTAAGATAAGCGCGAAACTAATCATGCAGGTTCAGACACACAATAACCAAATAGGTTTTACATATCAATGGTTGTTAAACATTGGTATTTGAGTCACGTTTACATATAACGCAGACGTACATAAGACATTTGTATTTGCGCATAATTATGTAAATATAGGACTGACGTGAGACAAGATGGTTTTATACCAATGGATTATAATTATGTCGACATAATTTTTATGTGCTTCAAAATATATGTTACATTTATGATTTTTCATGGTCGCTGATGGTAAGAAACTTCAAATGGTAAGTAGTTTATTTTTTGATGAAGTTGTTTATTTTCAACGAGGATTCATAAAAGGCGCTAAAGTTAATAGTAGGAAACGCAATAGCAAATGTTACAAACAGTAAAATAGTTTGCAGTGTGGTGTGCAGGGATCATTGGTCACGCCGTATCACCATATACTTGTATATCAGGCACTCGGAAAAACAAAAACAAAAACTATTAAAACTACCAAAACAAGCCACCATCTCTGAATAATTGAATTTATTATGATAGACTGCAAATTAATTCAATATGCCAACTGAGTTACATTACTATTCAGAAATTTTATTTGGCAAAAATTATTACAATTACTTTGAAAAACTACAGGAATTCAAGTAACAGTATAAATGTTTTTTTGAACACTTGAGTTCACTAAAGTTTAAGTCTTATTTAATTTTTAATATTTGATACAATTAAAGCGCTTCCTCAATGAATATATATTTTATTTGTTTTAAATCACTTTATTTAATCCTGGACTCCATCAATGTGGAGAGGAGAGGAGATGTCTCGTAAACCACCAATGGGATTCTGTGCTGTGTTGAAACTCACCGGTGAAATGTGAAAATAACGAGGGCCGGTTGGTTGTACAGACGCCAGCACATTAAGCTATTCCAAACTGTCATATTTTCCCGATTAAATATGAACCTTATCTTTTTGTCTTGAAGTTGAATATCTATCAAAGTAATTTGACAGATTGGGGTAACTTTATTTGCTGGCCTCTATACAAGTCCGTACGTACAAGACATCTCTTCTCTTAGCTTTGGTGGAACGGGGCCTTCAATTCACCGGAAATTTCTACTAAATAAATCGGCTATATTTCGAACGATTCTATTGCACGTTACTGCAAAACCATTTGCGAACATTAGACGAAAAAGGCAGCACGAAACACATACACAACTCATGTAGGTTTATAAACATTGCATAAATGCAAAAGTGAATGCTGTTTTAGAGCATTTTAATCGTGACTGCGTTTGCGTAGATTTTTAAAACAATCGAACTCCCTTCTTTTCACCTTCTTAGAATTTGAATTCAAAATAATCTTTCTTAACGCACCCCTGCATTATAAAAGGAAGTCGAGTGCAAAATTTTACGTTCCTCGAGTTGAGTCGAGCTGATACGTCATTTAAGTTATCGTTATTGTCCTAGTTTAGGGGTCGATCGGAAGGGGTTTTCATAAACTGCCCAGATAATTTTTGCGCAAGGTCAGGTGCGCAGTACTCGTAACCGGCGTGCCTGTATGACCAGATGTATGAATGTGGATGAGACGAAAAGAGTATGTAAGGATCGTAGCAGGTGGCGGTCCGTAGTTTCTGCCTACCCTCATGGGATAAAGGCGTGAGTTTATGTATGTATGTATGTATGTATGTATAATTTTCGGGTCAGGGAAATCCTGATTAATTGAGATAGGCAAGAAATTAAAATAAATCTTAGTTGTAAATTCATTTATAATGTTAAACCACATCTAAATTATATCTGGAACTGACAAATGACGATGACTGCTGACGACTGAATGTCCGGAAAAAAAACTCAATTTCAATTTTCCCAATGCGTTGTTTTCGAAGTGGTGATGCCCTACTTTGATAGAAGATTGCATATTATGTACCTACTATTGTCAGCCATAATAAATTAAACCATGGCTTCCGACAATTGTTTCAGCGGAGAAACAAATTATTCGACAATCATGTTACAAGGATTCTTTTGCGTATGGCTTTAATTAATTGCCATTTCGTAATATTTCTCTTCGTATAGTTGTGTTAATTTGTATCTATCTATTTTAATTTCGGACTTGGAACTGGCTAGACAGATTTATTTGTAGCCGTGGCTTCATAAACGACTGATTACTAAGATATTAACTGTAGGTGGGCCTGTCTAGCACTAATGTGCGTCTGATCCTAGCTGTTTTAGTTTAAAATGCGACAGTTTGGATAGATGCACGTTTGTTACTCAATGTCGACAGAACGGCTGAACGGATCTAGATGAAATGTAGCACAGAGTTCCGATTTGATAACTATTTTTGCCTTTTTTTTATGGGACATGCTCGCCACACTATTCCCATACCACTGCAACTCCTGAAAGCCAAGATCAACAGTGGCGACCACAAGAAAAGCGCCGAGGCAATGAAGCTCGGCGAGTCCCGGAGAAACGATTCAACTGTCTTGGATCCCGGAACCAAAATAATCAGAAAAGATTGGAAATTATATTTTTGCCTTATAACCTAGCCTGTTTAATGGGGAAGGTTATCAGGCTATCACGCTACGTCCCACGGGAGCTCGCTATGATTATTACAGGTCCGGATAATGTAAGCACAAAAAATATTTTATTTATAAAATAACAAACATTATGGAAAAAACATGTTATTGCGGTTACCGCGCCATTTATTGATACCCACTTACGTAAATATTTGGGGACATACCACACCCGAAGGCAAAGTACATAAATCTTACTAGATTACATACCTAAGGTTAGGCCGATCGATAACACTTGGTACAAATCGTAAGTCGGTTTTAGGTTTCCTAAAGGTCTCTTTCTTCTTAGCGGCTGCGCAAATGCTCGAGCAGATTCCTAAACTAATATAACTAGGTAACAAGGCTGAAGAGTTTTCTTGTTTGTATGTTTAAACGCGGTAATCTTTGGAGCTTTCAGTCGGATTGGAAAATCATCTTGTATGTAATAAGATCAAGATCAGAAGGTTGCGTGTTCGTATCACGTCGGGGTCACCAAGTATGTAGGTGTTCGTCCGGTAAATAAAACTAAATATTCTGAATAGAGGTTATAATAAAATCAAATTAATTTGTACAATAGTCTCAGAAGGAAAGGACAGAAAACAATAGAGAGATAGCTGACAGCGTCACTCAGCTTGACATGTCGTGTGGTAGCTGGCCACTACAGATTCATGAAGAACAGAACAGTTCCTACGACCCAAGAGATTGGAGCAGTAACCAAAGACATAGCTTAACGGGGGGAGAAAAAAACGCAGAGGAAGCCACAGGTAGAAATTAGTTGATAATAAACTAAAACACATCACAAATATGATTGAAAATTGTATGCAAGATATAACTTCGCGTGGCTTTTGCACGCCATCACGCAGTTTCCAATTCTACCATCTTTGAATTTTAGTCCATTATCGATTAATCAACAAAAATTACTCAAGCAGTATTGCTAAATTTTGTCTACGTTGACTGTCATACAGTTAATTCCTGTCTAGACAAAAGGCGCTACGTCAAGGACGGTTAGAAACCCTAATTAATAGGTTTAAAAGCCTTGGATACTTATGATGACGTAATACAACTGATACATAATATTTTCACAACCTTTCCGTCGTGTCACTGCTCAGGGAATTTACATATGTACTCGTATGTGATTTATTATTAAACGGAGATAATATATTATTATACTTATAAACAAAACACGTCTTGGATTCAATTCCCAGGTCGAGCAAAAAGTGTTATTAGGTTTTTCAATGAAATTGTCAGTAGCAGCTCGGAGTTAAGATGTGCCCGGTTAATGACAATAGGCTTGCCCCCTATTACATGGGACCTAAACATACCGGCGAACTGTGGGTCTACATTGGTGTACACCTCTGCCTATTCGGGGAATACAGGTGTGATGGTATGTATATAATTATGTTCAATATTTACATGGGTACACATCTGCTTACAGTTCACCGGTAAGTATGTTTAGGTCCCATTTTTATAGGGGGCGAGCCTATTGCCATTAACTGGGCCTTAGGGTTTAATGCTCTAAGAACTGGGCACAATTCCTAACTTGACTTTATACCTACTTGTAAAAATAAGTACAAAGTTACAAGGAAAAAAGGTAAATAAACATCGAGAAAACAACGAGCAGAAAGAGTTGAGACAAACGACTTACGCAATGAGCAATATTTCGTCAGTACCTACCTACATACTATGATGCAAAAATACGGTAATGTTTTATGCTGTCTGAAATCCAAGAGTACATATTATGTTGATAAGCACATGGATAACAATATAATTATGCTTACTAGCTCGCGCCCGTTACTTTGTTCACATGAATGTTGGTTATCACGGAGATTTATTTTTTTGCGCGGGTCACAATTTTTTTTCTAAAATAAAAACAAAACTTAATTACTCTGTATAACATCAGCTACCTGCCAGTGAAAAACCCGTCAAAATCGGTCCAGCCGTTTCAGAGATAAGCCGGACTAAACAACCAGAAAAAGAAAATGGGTATGTTAGTACCGTGTAAACATTCATATTTAATTTTATAAAAGCTGTTATTTTGGCATAACAAACAGACACTTCAATGTCATATACTTTTACTTAACATAATGTAGTTACAAGAACTAAGATAATCTTACTTTTACCAATTTCTGATATTCCCGAGACAGAAAGGTAAAATTTATGAAAAAGTAGCCATTGGCCATTAAGGTGTGGCTTGCACCAAAAAAGTCGAACTAAAATACAAAGAAATTAATTAAAAATGATTACCAGACAATAGGGCTTAGGTATCGTACCCTTTCACTTGCAAAATAACAAACGAGTGAGAGGACATGTTACGCGCAATCATTTTTATAATTCTGATTTTTTTATATCATGAGCAATTGCCCTCATATTAAGATACTACAAACCTCATGTATGTTTAATAAATAATTGTATAACATTCAATAATTTATTTCCATTCATGAATTAATGATCTATTTATTGCCATAAAAAAAATCGTTTTCTTTAGAACTTTGGGCATATTAAAAAAATATCTTTTAAAAATATTAGTGAAGGTTGTGTCTAAAAATCCTTTTACTGGTTTTCCTCAGAACCATAATTATTTCTGTTCGTACGCCGCCCGTACGGTTGTTTGGCAACACTCGAACTCGAGTGCCAATGCCGGTCATTGATCCCATACCTGTTTGTTGTCGTTATGCAAATAAAGATTAACGAACGAGTCACATGACTGGGTCATATTTTTTATTTGAATTAAAATATAATAAAATATGTCGGTTTATGTTTTATCTATACTTTTAATATTATAAAGAGGAAAGATTTTTTTGTTTGTTTGCCACGAATAAGCTCCGAAACTACTGAACCGATTTTAATTTTTTTTTCACCAATAGATAGCTACAATATTCCTGAGTAATATAAGCTATATAACATCACGCTACGACACACGGGAGCCGAGTGTAACCAAAGATATAACTTAACGCGGGTAAAATAAGACACGCGGACGAGTAGCGGGCAGTTCTCTAGTTTTTACCCGACTACGGCGAAGCAAAAAGGAGGGTTATGAGGTTGACCGGTATGTATGTATGTATGTATGTATGTATGTATGTATGTATGTATGTATGTATGTATGTATGTATGTATGGATGTTCATCTGTTCCCTCATAACTTCTAAACCGTCTAACGTAAATTGACAAATGAGGTGTCATTAGAAGCGTCTTGATCGTCCGCTGGTTATAGGCTACATTATGTTGCAATAAATTGTATGTGGCGCCCTCTGGGGCTCAAGAAGATGTGAAAAAAAAATTTTTTTCTTCCAAATATGGTCGTGTTGCATATCAAACTAAAGGGCTTAATTAGCACATTTCAAATATATATATATATATATATATATATTATATAAGTAAATTGTACATAGCACCCTTTAGAACGCATCATAAACCTATCTAACTAACCAATATTTCGTTTGGGAGACTTAATAGATTATTATTTCATATATTGTGTATATATGTTGCAGTTCCAATAATATTACGCATATAAATGTCTAAATTTAAACCCCAAAATATTTTAAATAAAAAAGAAGTTTAAAAAACTAAAACCCGACTACAAAAAATTCACGTTCTAAAAAGTATGAAACAAGAAAACATTCTCATCTGAAAGCCGTGGTCGTATGCCACCTAATTCAGGTAAAACTGTATGTATGTAGTTATAGAACATGAATCTTTAGCACTAAAGTTTAGGGTAAAGTGGCATACGACCACGGCTTTCAGATGAGAATGTTTTCTTGTTTCATACTTTTTAGAACGTGAATTTTTTGTAGTCGGGTTTTAGTTTTTTAAACTTCTTTTTGTATAAAAATATCAATTATTATGTAATCCAAGTAAGTAATTGATTATGAAAATAAAATAAATAAAATATTACTTTCAGCAAATTGAATACTTTAATAAATGTGTTTACTCCCTAGGGTTTAAATATACGTAAGTATAATGGCTGACTGACTAACTGACTCATTCATTCATCAGGCAGCTAAACCTGTTAGGTACGTAGGTATGTAGGTACCTATTTGGGATTAAAAGAATAGAACTTTCCTCAAGGTTTCTTTTTGTATTATTCCTAGGCGAACACTAAAAAAATCGACTCTAATTAAGCTAGATAGTTACATTTCTTATTTTGGAAATGTAAAGATGATGTAGTAGATATTGTTATTCAATATTTTCGTCTGTCTAAATGTTAGGTTATCGTTGATAATAGTAAAATGAAATATGATGGGTACTTACTATACGTTTATTAAATTAATAAATTTATACATTAAGCCCTTTCATTAATTATAGGTAATCTTCCGCTTGTCCTAATAAAATAACTTTAAAAATTTAAGACCCCATTTGGATTCAATAAAAAATAACATAGGTACCCTACCTCCTACATCTTTTTTCATTTATATAATTATGATAAAATATCTTCTTAAAATATGTATCAAGTCAATAGCTTTAATAGGTAATTGCTGAAATAAGCAATTGTACTCGTAAGTCATACCTCCATGGCTTCTTTTCCCAATTTGGTAAAGAATCGTAAAAACCCTAAACACTTTTAAAACCGGTAATTGCATAAAAAACCGGTTATTCCGGACTTTGACCCGTCTACGCATAAACACGAGGACGTGGTTATTATCAAATATCGATAAAGACGTAAATTGACAGTAATCTACATTATATTGACATTAATCCTATAATAGTAACAGTTATCAGAATGCATAAACAATAAAGGAGTCCAAGGGACAACTGTGACCCTTGATTGACAGATCAAGAGTAAATTGTGGATGGATGGCTTTATTCATAGAGTAGATAAGTCTATATAGATGATTTACCCTATGCACCTATACCTAGTTAGGACTTAGGCAGTTTAAAACAGGATAAAATAATAATTAAACATGTGTGTTTCACATGTGTGTTTTGATGGGTCTATTTTTAGTGTCTTCCTAAATTCAAGAAAAAAAATATCAATAGGATAAGTAAATAGATACCTAGTTACGTTCATTGCGTATCGGTCAAAGGTTGAACTTGAATTTATTTCCTTTTAACACTATCTCTCGGTTCGTGTCCGTGTGTATTAAAACAACCTTCAGTTTAATTGAATTCCGTGCAATAAAGATACCTATTTACCTACATTAAATTTTCTAATTCCATATCCAACAAAATATTTGTTCTTGAAATGTTACAGTGATGAATTAGAAGAGCAATAATAATTACTATGTCTCGACTCTAGTGAATAAGATAACTTTGAATGATAAACGTTACTAATGAGCGAAGGTCGTGAATATGTAGT
Organism: Caradrina clavipalpis; assembly: GCA_932526535.1. Classification (NCBI taxonomy): domain Eukaryota; kingdom Metazoa; phylum Arthropoda; class Insecta; order Lepidoptera; family Noctuidae; genus Caradrina; species Caradrina clavipalpis. Next base: position 3,936,441 of record OW052099.1, on the reverse strand, counting down.
GTAAATAACAAAAGTTTTCCTTTCCACACAGTTTCGAAGCAAATCCGGAAAATAACAGAGCAGAATAAATAAAAAATAACACAAATGAAAAAAAAAATTACCTTTAAAAACTCGCACCCGAATATAAACAAAGATGGTAAAAAGAAACACGTCCACACAGTCCGGCTGCCGGCACGCAACTAAAGATTTGTGGGGTTATGTGAAACTATATCATACACTAATCACTATACAGGTCACAGCGACCTCTAAATGAGGCTTATCAGCTAGGTTCAATGGGAATGAAACTGGTGATATCTGTTACGTGATTAGGATACTGGAAACGTGATCGTGATGCAGTTCCCTCAATGAAAATTTTGAATTTGGAGCCTCTGGACGCTTGAAGCCGGCTTTTCACTGCGGGATGTAATATATATTACATCCTGGAATATATATTACATCCCGCAGTTGCTGTTCACACTGAAAGATATATATTTGGTTCAAACAGTTCTACAGTCTGCACCGTTCCGTTCAAAGTGAGGGCGAGGCAGGGGGGGTGCGTTGTCCGGGACGTGAGGTAAAATATATATCTCCTCTTTATCGCCCATTCGGTCGAAAAAATATTTATAGTTTGGGATATAATATATATTACAGCTTAGTGTAAAGAGGTTTCTTAAATAGTATGGTGAGCGATATTAAATTATATCTCGTGATGTAATATATATTACATTACATCCCGCAGTGAAAAGCCGGCTTGATATGGAAATGTCAAAGTAATTATAGGTTTGAGTGAAAATGTGAGTTGGATTGAGTTCAATCTCATTGGATTTATTAATGAGGTAATTTAATTAAGTAGGTAGGTAGGTAGGTAGATAAGTAGATCGTAGTGATCGTTTAAGTGCATGTTCAGTGAGTGATTCAATAACTGGTACCTATGAATTTATTACTTATACGTTTTAGTTAGAAGTTAGTCTACAATGATAATCAATCATATTTTATCACTCATTGTGGTTTTCATTCTTATCTTATTGAATCACAATACAATAATGTTTTTAAATAAAGCAAACAATACGACCATTGAAATACGACATAATTTAACGAGAAATTGTTTTACAATAGTTTCATTCAGAAAATGAAAAGGAAGTTGATAGGGGACTATTAATTAAAAAGAATACCTATTACGAGAGAAGACAGTGCCAAGAGAATGTTGTACAGAAATAGATTAACGTACAGGGAGGGGACACGAGGGAATGCACGAGTATATTTTAGTGCGGACATGTGTAAACGTTGGCACTGGAGTTTTCTTTGATAGCACAACAAATAGATAAGTTTCTATGTAGTTACAAACATTTATGATATCTTTGTCTATTCGTTTCTGAGGAGACCAAGGTCGTCAAGCGATTCCACGTGTAAAAACATAATGAAATAAGTTTTATGAAATGACGATTTTAGTAAAATTTTAAAAATTATAAAAAGGAGATTAATTTGCCAGTAGGTACCTATTCAAGTAGGTACTTATATTTTTCTTATTTCCCAATTTGGCGGCTCACACAATTCTCAAAAGTCCAATATTAGTCTAATTAAACATGTATTTTAAAAGAGTAGGTCAAAGGTAGAGAAAAATAGGCAATAAACTCCATACATAATAGATTAAGTACCTAAGGAGTTTCTTGCCCATTTTTCTTTATACGAAACTGCCTCAAGGAAGGACCTATATAGGTTTAATTCATTTTTCTGGTGTTCAAAATTAAAGTGCCTTTAATGGTCTAATTAAAGTAAATTATTTGACTTTGACTTTGAATCCTGTCCGACAGGCGAGCCGTTTAACCAGTGTCAAAGCTTTGAGTATCCAACCAAATATAAAAATGTAGAATTTTATTTTCTATTTAGCTTAATAAAAGGTTAAAGCAATTAAATTACGCTGCAATAAAAAAGGTTTATAAAACTATGGATAGACGAACTTATAGTGTGTTTTTTAATCTCGAAGACCAAATTGACAGTTTCATACGTCAAATATAAAAATAATGTGCTTTCGGCTTATAGACATAAAGCACACTATTTTCAAGTTTGACGTAAGAAGCCGTCAAATCAGTCTTACCCGGGAAAACAGGTTAAAAAAAGTTTCGATGATAAATAAAAAAATCAAGGAAGCCCGCGAAATTCAAATTTCGTAGGGTTCTTGATGACCGCGCTGCTTCACGTTCTAAGTTGATCAAAACAGCATTACATTACACGGCATTACTGTGATTATATTTATTAAATTATCATAATTTAAAACGTTAAAATAGCTAATAGCGCTTTTGAACATGAATTTGCTGGAAATAAACTATTTCATCAAAACAAATATTTCTGTCATTCCTCTAATATTTAGTTAACAAACCCTAGATCTTTGTGGTTCAGCTCGATGCTGGATCAACAACACAAGACCGCGGTATTGTGAGCTGCTACAGAGCTCAAAATGCAACCGCACAGTACTAATCTTTGGCGCGAGCTTATTAAAATAGTTGTTATGCACTTTCTACCTACACAAAGTGTTAAACAAAAATTACTTGCTTTCAACTTACCGGTCAAGAAGAAAAACAAACGTATTACCGAAATGTATTTTGTGTTTTTTTGAATAATTAATGATTACACAAGTTGAATTTGGTGAAGTGACAGGCCTGAACCGAACTGAAATCTGAATGATTGAAAGAAAATCTGAAAGGTTAAGGATAGTGATGTGCTTGCTCGAACTAAATTTGACAAACGACTAAAGGTTCACTAAGGTTCATAAGATTATTTTTATAGATATTCTACGGACAGTCTGGACTAGTAATCTTAAAATATTAGTAGAATTAATACTGCTGTTGTAAAATTTAAATAGTTTTATTCTATCAAAATGTTTTCTTATTTGTGGTTGATGAAATTGATTTCAAAGTTGTGTCAAATAATATATAATCGACTAGATACGAAACTTATACCGCCTCACTATTGCTGTTAATATTTTGACTTCTGACGTTACGGGGAAATAAAATATTCAATACTGCCCACCCAGTGCCCAATCGATTCTAACTAATTGTGATTCTAATTTTCTGAAACGAGAAGCGAAATCGAACAAAAACAAATCCAAAATTGTTTGTAAAATTCTTTTTTCGTTTTAGTTTCAAGTGGGATAAATAAATATCTATAAGGATCAGAGGAGGCGACCTTTTACGACGTTAATAAATAATCGATAAAAATATTAGTGAAATTGTAGTAATTGCATTTCAATAACAATGAATTTGAATTGTAAAAACTTTGATGTGTGTTGTCGTACTTGTTTACGAGAGGTTTCCAAAGAAATGTATGAAATATTTCAAGAAGGGGCTAATTTAGTTAATATTGCTGAATTAATATCTTCATTTACTTCAATACAGGTAAGCTTATGATAAGAAAATGAAATAACCTTTTTGTCTGCTAACTGCTGCTTTATTTTTGTTAAACATCTTGGTATGGCAAACAAGCCAACGCCCTACATGATGGTAAGTGATCACATCTGCATATAGACATCTGCAATACTAGAGGCCCTGCAAATGTGTTGCCCTCCTAGATTTTCACTGGCATCCACACCTTTCAAACTGGAACACGGCAACGCTGCTTTGCAGAAGAAATAGGTTTGTCAATTACAGTGTCTTTCACAAATAGCTCTACTACTACTACTGTGTACTAGGCAATGCACCCCTGCCTAATCATTATAATTTCAAAATCATTTCATTATTTTAAAATTTTGTTTTTTTTTTATAAGTATGGTTTTTCTTATCTTCAGGTGAACATGCATGACAAATTACCAAAGAAAATATGTCATATTTGCTACAGTCATTTATTAAACTTTCATGAATTTAAGACCACAGCACTAAATGCTGATGCTGAGTTGAAAGAGCATTTTGACCAAATTTGTGATAAAAAAGATGTCATCAAACTTAATGACACACTTATTCAAGTTAAAGTTGAAGAAGATTTTAATGAATATCAATCTGAAAATAATAACTTAGATGATAGTGTTGATTCTGTATTGGCAGTCAAAGAAGAAATCAATCCATATAGTACACCAATAGCATATTCAGATGTATCAGATGCAAGTCAACAAGATCTACAAAAAAAACGGAAAATGGAATTTAGTTGCGATAATTGCAACCAAAAGTTCAAATCTCAAATAAAACTAAACACGCACAAACGAAAACACAAACACCAACAATACATTTGTAATATCTGTTCAAAGATTTTTAAGTACAATTATGAATATGTGGAACATTTAGTAACTCACAGGGCAGAATCAGATAGTGAATTGTACAAAATGGAGATAAACCATAATGCAAATGTAAGGTTACAATGCGATGTTTGTTCAGCGAATTTCAAGTCCGTTAACTCATTATCTGCTCACAAGAGAAAACACGCATCAAAAGACAGGGTTTTGTCATGTTCCGTATGCAACAAGGTTTTCAAAAAACTATCGCATTTGAAAAGACATGAACTAAGTCACGAAAAGAATCGGCCATTTAAATGTTCTATATGCCCGAAGACTTTTAGTAATGAAAATGTTTTGACGGAACATGTGAACAAGCATAATGGAATAAAACCTCATTGCTGCCCAATATGTCAGAAGGCCTTTGCTCATCTTTCAGCGTTAACGAACCATATAAAGATACATACAAGAGAAAAGCCTTACCTATGTCCTACGTGTGGAAAAAGGTTTGATTCAAGCACAAACTTGAATCAGCATATGAAGAGGCATTTAGGATTGAAGTCATTTGCCTGTGAATTGTGTCCTAGGAAGTTTGTAAGTAAAGGTGAGAATGCATACTGCTTCGTACTAGCTTCTGCCCGTGACTTCTCATGTGTAGATTTTCTTATTAAGCTGAAAGTCCCAATTATCCCTTAGGAACACTTGCCGGGGCTGCGGGTTGTTCGAAAGAGATACCGAGCCCCCGGAACGCAAAGGGCACATGAAGGAACATAGATGGGTTTTTGTCAGTAAAAGTCTGACACTCCCTCCCGTCCCGCCCAGGGCGGGGGAAGTTATTTGATGATTTCCCATCTATAAAAAAAAACCCTTAGGAACCTATAAACTTGAAGCGGGTTGTTCGAAAGAGATACCGCGCCCATGGAACGCAAAGGGCACAAGAAGAAACATGGATGGGTTATAATCAATAAAAGTCTGACATTTCACCCCGCCCAGGACGGGAGAAGTCATTTGATGATTTCCCATTCGAAAAAAAAGGAATACAAAAATTGGATAAACATAACCCAATGTGTTAAGCCAGATATCTTCTATATATATAAAAGAAAGTCGTGTTTGTTACAACACTTATAACTCGAGAACGGCTGGACCGATTGCCATGGTTTTTGATTTGTTGGATTTGTTTCCGTCCCGAATAGCAGAATACATCTTAAAAACAATGAAACGAAAATAAAAAAGTCGGAAATGTCGGTAGGGGCAGGGTAGGGGTTGGGTAGGGGTAGGGTAGGGTAGGGTAGGGGTAGGGATAGGGGTAGGGTAGGGGTAGGATACCACGCGAACGAAGTCGTGGCGGGTCAGCTAGTTATCAATATAAATAATTATGTGTGGCAGAGGGGATATAAGTAGTCTTTTAAATGTGCTTAAAAATCAAATATCATAGTATCAATATTTCTACTAATCCTTGACTGGCTTTTAATAAATTTAATACTACTTTTTTCAGGTGAATTAAAATCTCATGGCATCACTCATACTGGTGTGAAATCATATTCATGTGAACAATGTAATGCTACATTTACGAAGTGCAGTTCTCTGGTCAAACACAAGCTGAGGCATCAGGGAATCAAGCCTCATCAATGTGATGCTTGCCCTGCGAAGTAAGTTGTATTTATTTTCGAATTGGCATGTTCCCGTGTCAACCTAAGGTTGAAAGTTGCTTTACCGGTATCTGTCGGTCGAGAATAACAAGCTAATTTAGCCTTTAGTCGCTAGATGGCGCTTTTCTTAAAATGTAACACCACAAAACAAATTACAAATTTCTTTTTGTTTGACAGATTTACTTGCAAAGACCACCTAAAGAGGCACAATAGAATACATACAGGTGAAAGGCCTTACAAATGCGACTTATGTGATCGTACGTTCACGCAGAGCAATGACTTGATCAAGCACAAGCGCTCACACTTAGGAAATAATCTGTACAAGTAAGTAACTAAGTATCATCATCTGCTAAAGTATAACAAGGCAGGTTTAATATAAACCTATTTATTAAAAGTATTTATGAACTAGTTTTTGGATTTAGTTTCGTCAAGAGGTTGTTTAAGGTTAGTTAAATACACACGCTATGACCCACAGGAGCTGATCAGCAATCAAAGATGTAAGTTAACTTGCACAAAATCGCGGGCACAAGGCAGATAGTTCTAAAATAAAAATATTATTTGTACAGATGCAGTCAATGCAGCGAAGGTTTCAGACTAAAGACGGAGCTTCGGCAGCATATATCAGAACACTTCATTTCCTCACAACTCGAAGCTTTAAAGGTGACCAATTCTGAAAAACCGCAAGCTTCAAGCAAGGTACAGCAAGAAAATGAAAAGGTTCAAGACAAATAAAAAAATAATATGTATTTTTTTTAACAACTCTTTAGCCTTGTGGTCCTAAGCGCGACTGCTACGCCAGAAGTCTTCGGTTCGATTTCTAGGTCGAGCAAAGTGTTATTGGGTTTTTCTATGAAATTTTCAGTACCAGCTCGGGGTTTGGATTTGTGCCCGGTTAATGGGACCTAAACACACCGGCGAACTGTTGGTGTACATTTGTACACCTCTGTTTAACCCTTCGGGAAAAACGGACGTGGTGGTATGTTATATTTTCTCCCGAGCAACAGTTACGGTGGGCACAACATGGACACTAGCCTAGTGGACTGGGCATCCAATCTGCTATCGTGTGAGTAAACGTAAACGCTAGGAGATTGTATGCCCCAGGGTACTAGTGCACTCCTCTTCTCTCACTCACAGCCTATGGGACGGCAATCGGACACCGTGGGGGCTACAGCTTTAGGCATGGGGTGCCTATTGCATATCTTGAAAAGGTTACAATTATAAAATGTATGTATGCTGTAAATGATCAAAGGTATGGCGGTTTTTAAGCAATATGAGTGTAATTTTATCACATGTCAAGTAAGTTATATTAAATACACTTTTTTTTGTGAATAAAATTGGTTTGTTTTATTTTTCTTTCGTTCCTGTTCTCCAATACGGTTTACTAATGTTTGCCATAATTTAAAGTGCAATAATTTTCTTTGCCATACTTGTATTTGCCATAATTTCATTAGTAGGTAATATAGCTTCAGATGCCATAATCGAAAAAAATACATAAAATCATTTTCTCTAATTTCATTGGTCATAATCTATCAAGTGTACTTATTAATAATTTAATTTAATAAATTTATTTGCTATATTTCTTATTTTCAATAATTTTGTTTACCTTAACATTAATCAAGTAATAATAATTATATCACTAAACTTGAACCGTATATTATACTCATATATTTGGGCAAATGAATATTATGGTTAATTAATGTTATGACTAATAAATTGATATGACAAGCGTTATTAGTATACATCATAATAGTGCAAATAAATATGATGAGGGTGGACAATTATGGAAAACAATACTAGTACAAATTATTTTATGGAATACAAGACAATACCCTTCAATACAATCATTCCTAATTCAAACGTTATTTTGTACTGACATTAAAAACTATTTAACTACAAAATCGGCATCATAATATTCATGATCCTACTACTTTCAAATTAAAAAGTGTTATTGGGTTTTTCTATGAAATTTTCAGTACCAGCTCGGGGTTTGGATTTGTGCCCGGTTAATGGGACCTAAACACACCGGCGAACTGTTGGTGTACATTTGTACACCTCTGTTTAACCCTTCGGGAAAAACGGACGTGGTGGTATGTTATATTTTCTCCCGAGCAACAGTTACGGTGGGCACAACATGGACACTAGCCTAGTGGTCTGGGCATCCAATCTGCTATCGTGTGAGTAAACGTAAACGCTAGGAGATTGTATGCCCCAGGGTACTAGTGCACTCCTCTTCTCTCACACACAGCCTATGGGACGGCAATCGGACACCGTGGGGGCTACAGCTTTAGGCATGGGGTGCCTATTGCATATCTTGAAAAGGTTCCAATTATAAAATGTATGTATGCTGTAAATGGTCAAAGGTATGGTGGTTTTTAAGCAATATGAGTGTAATTTTATCACATGTCAAGTAAATTATATTAAATACACTTTTTTCTGTGAATAAAATTGGTTTGTTTTACTTTTCTTTCGTTCCTGTTCTCCAATACGGTTTACTAATGTTTGCCATAATTTAAAATGCTATAATTTTTTTTGCCATACTTGTATTTGCCATAATTTCATTACCTAGTAGGTAATATAGCTTCAGTTGCCATAATCGATAAAATTACATAAAATCATTTTCTCTAATTTCAAGTGTACTTATTAATAATTTAATTTAATAAATTTATTTGCTATATTTCTTATTTTTAATAATTTTGTTTACCTTAACATTAATCGAGTAATAATACATAAATCACTAAACTTGAACCGTATATTATACTCATATATTTGGGCAAATGAATATTATGGTGAATTAATGTTATGACTAATAAATTGATATGACAAGCGTTATTAGTATACATCATAATAGCGCAAATAAATATGATGAGGGTGGACAATTATGGAAAACAATACTAGTACAAATTATTTTATGGAATACAAGACAATACCCTTCAATACAATCATTCCTAATTCAAACGTTATTTTGTACTGACATTAAAAACTATTTAACTACAAAATCGGCATCATAATATTCATGATCCTACTACTTTCAAATTAAAAAGTGTTATTGGGTTTATCTATAACATTTTCAGGAGCAGTTCGGAGTTAGGATTTGTGCCCGGTTAATGGCAATAGGCTCGCCCCCTATTACATGGGACCTAAACACACCGGCGAACTGCAAGTCTTATTAAGAGACAGAGGTGTACATTTGTACACCTCTGTTTAACCCTTCGGGGAAAACGGACGTGGTGGTATGTTATATTTTCTCCCGAGCAACAGTTACGGTGGGCACAACATGGACACTAGCCTAGTGGTCTGGGTATCCAATCTGCTATCGTGTGAGTAAACGTAAACGCTAGGAGATTGTATACCCCAGGGTACTAGTGCACTCCTCTTCTCTCACTCACAGCCTATGGGACGGCAATCCGACACCGTGGGGGCTACAGCTTTAGGCATGGGGTGCCTATTGCATAACTTGAAAAAGTTACAATTATAAAATGTATTCATGCTGTAAATGATCAAAGGTATGGTGGTTTTTAAGCAATATGAGTGTAATTTTATCACATGTCAAGTAAATTTTATTAAATACACTTTTTTCTGTGAATAAAATTGGTTTGTTTTATTTTTCTTTCGTTCCTGTTCTCCAATACGGTTTACTAATGTTTGCCATAATTTAAAATGCAATAATTTTCTTTGCCATACTTGTATTTGCCATAATTTCATTAGTAGGTAATATAGGTTCAGTTGCCATAATCGATAAAATTACATAAAATCATTTTCACTAATTTCATTGGTCATAATCTATCAAGTGTACTTATTAATAATTTAATTTAATAAATTTATTTGCTATATTTCTTATTTTCAAAAATTTTGTTTACCTTAACATTAATCGAGTAATAATACTTATATCACTAAACTTGAACCGTATATTATACTCATATATTTGGGCAAATGAATATTATGGTGAATTAATGTTATGACTAATAAATTGATATGACAAGCGTTATTAGTACCTATACATCATAATAGCGCAAATAAATATGATGAGGGTGGACAATTATGGAAAACAATACTAGTACAAATTATTTTATGGAATACAAGACAATACCCTTCAATACAATCATTCCTAATTCAAACGTTATTTTGTACTGATATTAAAAACGATTTAACTACAAAATCGGCATCATAATATTCATGATCCTACTACTTTCAAATTAAAAAGTGTTATTGGGTTTATCTATAACATTTTCAGGAGCAGTTCGGAGTTAGGATTTGTGCCCGGTTAATGGCAATAGGCTCGCCCCCTATTACATGGGACCTAAACACACCGGCGAACTGCAAGTCTTATTAAGAGACAGAGGTGTACATTGGTCCACCTCTGCCTAACCCTTCGGGGAAAACGAACGTGATGGTATGTTATGTTTTTGTGTTATATTTTCTCCAGAGCAACAGTTACGGTGAACACAACATGGACACTAGTGGTCTGGCTATCCAATCCACTATCGTGTGAGTAAACGTAAACGCTAGTGGATTGTATTGCCAGGTTACTTGTGCACTCCTCTTCTCTCACTCACAGCCTATGGGACGGCAATCCGACACCGTGGGGGCTACAGTTTTAGGCATATGGGGTGCCTATTGCATAACTCGAAAAGGTTACAATTATAAAATGTATGTATGCTGTAAATGATCAAAGGTATGGTGGTTTTTAAGCAATATGAGTGTAATTTTATCACATGTCAAGTAAATTATATTAAATACACTTTTTTCTGTGAATAAAATTGGTTTGTTTTATTTTTTGTCGTTTCTAATCTCCAAGAACCTCATTTCTAATTTAGACATAATTTTGTACTTACATCAAAAACTATTTAGGTAAGTAATCATAATATCCACGATCCTACTATTCTTATAAACGCGAAAATTGTTACGTACTCTTTCACGTTTCAACGGCTGGACGGAATTAGCAGAAACTTAGCAATAATAGTTTTTTTTTAACAACTCTTTTTTTTTCCCGTTTTTGTATTCCCGTGGGATAAGTTAGAACTGGCTTAATTCAAAATTCAGGCGAAATCGCAGGCAGAAATTGGTGCAAGTAACCACGATATTAAACGAAAGGCTTGCTATAGTTGTGGTGAAATCAAGAAGAAATTGCACACAGTGTAACCGAAGTACCTAACATCTGCATGGTTGACTTGCGACCTGCCGGTTAGGTACCTGCATCTAGGGCTGCCATTACCTAAGTTGTCGACGCCTGACAAAATCTTCAAAATTCTCGGAATTTACGTGAAACTGAGCTTTTCGAATAGAAAAATAAGGTGAAATTGAGATTATCCCCGGACTACAGAGAAAAAAAACATTTTTAAAGATATAAACGTCGTATAGTTTTTTTTATATCTATATAAACAAGAATTACAAAGAGGTAAAGTTTGTGAGGTTGTAGGGGATAATCTCTATCTCTAATCTACTCGACCGATTTTGAAAATTCTTTTACCCATAGAAAGCCTTGTCATTTGTGAGTATCATAGGCTATATGGCATCATGCTAAGACACACGGGTGCAGAGCAGTAACTAAAGACGCAAAGTCGCGGTTAGTTCGCTAATCTAGTACCTACTTCTATACCTACTAATAATATGAAAGGTATTTTTTTTGTTTGTTTGTAGTTCGTTAGTAGTGTTGTTTGTAGTGTTTTAAAATCGTAATTTATTGCTTAAAAAAATATCTCATAGCCAAATGCTATTATACCATATCAGAATTTTTAAATGACCGCAAATAAATAAATGGATGCCTATAATTACGACATTGTTCACAATTTGACCCTCAATAACAGTAGATTTAATGTTGTGTTGTTGATATAATGTTGTTGTTTAATATTGTGTTTTTTCTTTTTTCTACTTTGTTGTCTTTAATTTTATAGTGTGTAACTGTGTAGTATAGACTCAATTTGTATGATGGTTTATTCTAAACCTAAAATATTTTGTTTTGTACGCCATTATATGGCAAAACATGCAGATCCAACTGTTATTTTAAGACCTTGCACAAATTATTTGATGTATACTCATTACTCATGTTTTACAATAAATACATATTCTATTCTATTCTATCTTTGAATTAATCGGGATACCCCGGACACAAAAAGTGTCCGAGTTTCATGCGGACATTTTTGTAAAGCCTTTTTGGACGATTCTCGGACGCACTCTAAACTAAGACAAATGCGGGGAATTCCGGAGGGATGGCAACCCTACCTACACGTAATAAGAGTTGCGGCTTGCGAAAACGACCCGGTACGTAGGAGGTATTATCGATTTAAGTAAGTACTTATACGGGCGGTATTGGCCATTTTTACCCGACTTCGGCAAAGCCCAAAAGGAAGGTTATGTGTTTTGTATGTATGTATGTATTTATGTATGTATGTCCGCTCGTAACTACGCAGCGGCTCAACCGATTTTGACAAGTCATTAGATTCGTCTTGATAGCCCAAATGTCATTGGGTACATTAAATTCTTAAACAATCGGCTGAGAATATTATAAAAAGGTAAGATTTTTTTGTTTGTCAGTTGGTCAGTTTGTTTGTAACAAATAGGCTCCGTCCGAAAGTACTGCATAGCTACATTATCCTGAGTACATAGGCCATAACATTACGCTACGACCCACGAGAGCGGAGTATTAACCAAAGACGTAACTTATGGCGGGTGAAATAAGCGACGCGGACGAAGCCGCGGTCGGTTCGCTGGTATAATATAACTAGCTGTTCCCCGCGGTTTCACCCTCGCTGCTCAGCACCTGTTGGTCGTAGCGTGATGTTACATAGCCTATAGCCTTCCTCAAGAAATGGACTATCCAACACTAAAAAAATTTTCCAATTCCAACCAGTAGTCCCTGAGATTAGCGCGTTCAAACAAACAAACTCTTTAGCTTTATAATATTATAGTATATAGTATAGATTCGAGGGGTGAAAGGCTATTTGTTTTAAGCGACATTTTGGGCGATATTGAGTTATATACATATTCGGAATCAGCGAATTTTTCTGCGTCGAATGAGCCCGGTTTCGTACAATTCTGAGCACTTTTATGGCGCTTAAAACAATGCAATTTTAGTGCATGATTCTCAAACTTGATGTATGATCCGACATCAAATTTGCCATATTTTTTTAGTATTTCATTTAAGCTGTACACATAAACAGAGAATCGGGGCATAAGCCGTTATTCTCGTCCTAAAATTTCAGTTCGATGGCAGATAAATCGTTTTTCGATATGGCTAACTTTAGATGAAAAGTCCCTTCATACATTTTGCTTACGACTACTTACACTATGCAATGTCGCTTCAACCAATTTGCCGTCAGCCAAATTCATTAAGACATATCGGTTCAACCCTTTTCGCTGCAACTGTTTTGCACTCTGTTTGGAGCTTCAAACAATATTTCTGTTCTCAAAACTGGGTTCCTTAGTCGCTTGGACAGTTTATCAGTATTCACATTTTATAAATACGTCACTTAAGATAAATCTAATACCAAGTGATTAGATTAAAATCATTTTTTCCTGTATCATAATAATAAATAGTTTGTCTTTTAAACCATCCAATTTTAATACGACAATAACAATCTATGTAATTTAAAACAAATAAAAGTTGACATAGTTTTCGTAAACCGTAGCAGTATTAGTACTGTCCCGCCCCGCGCAGGCGCATCAGTCAGTCGTGATAATGTGGAGGAGAGAGACAGGACGCGTTTTGTTGTACTTAGTTTGGGATAAAACCGAATAGAATAAACTTTTTTTTTTTTTAGAGATGGGAAATCATCAAATGACCCCCCCCCCCCGTCCTGGGCGGGGCGGGAGGGAGTGTCAGACTTTTACTGACTAAAAACCATCTATGTTCCTTCGTGTGCTCTTTGCGTTCCGTGGGCGCGGTATCTCTTTCGAACAACCCGCAGCCCCGGCAGGAATTTGGCCCTTAGTGGCCCCTTCCAGTGGCTGACACCTCTGTGCGCGGAACATTAACGCGCCGTCGACACGGTCTGTCGTTAGTTAATAACGTACGGACGGTGAGCTACCCATTGCTCACCGCTCACAGACCGTGTCTACGGTATCCACCTGCGGGAGGCGCAATGGTGCCGTTATTGGCAAACCATTGCGCCGGCGGACGCGGCATCAGCGGCGGCTGCGGCGGTGGCGGCAGTGCGGGGCCTTCCCCCGGCCCTGGCGGGTACGGCGCAGGCCTTGCCCCCAGCCCGGTGATCGGCCGGCTTGTTAGCCCCGCGCACATACATGCGTCGCAGTGCGGCGGGGCATCACAAGCCGCGGCGTTGTGACCGGGCTGACCGCAGCGGAAACATAGGGCGCTGCGGTCCACCTCCGAGACGCACCGACATGCCACGTGCTTCCCCACGTGGCAACGGTAGCACCTCAGGGGCCTGGGCTCGAGCAGTCTAACCTGCGCCGATACCCAGCCCACCAGTAAACGCCCCGCCCCAACGATGGCTTTAGCCGCCGCCACTGGGCAGCTGACCATGATGTTCTGCATACCCGTGCGTTCCGGGCGGATGGTGCCTGCCCTCACCTCCTCGGCAAGGCATCCAACCGTCTTGGCGACGGCGGCTACCACCTCCTCCGTGGTGACGGAGTCGTCCAGACCCAGGATGCGCAGGTCTGCGCATCTGACGGGCCTGGACACTCGGGCCACGTCCGCATCCAGGGACGCTCTGAGCCTCTCTGCTAGAGCGTCTGCAGACGGGCCGCTGGTGGCACCGGGGACCTCCAACATCGTGGCCCCCGTTGCCGTCACGATGCCTTTCAGGACGGAAAACCGGGCCTGGAAGGCCGCCAGCTCCAGCTGAACCAGGTTAAGCACCTGGTAATCCACTGGCTCGGGCTGGGTTCCCTGGCTCCCCGCCTTGGGCGCCTGGCGGGAGCCGGACCCGAGGAGCTCAGCCAGGTCGGAGTCTCCTATTCTCCTCTATGAGGAGCTCCATTGTGGCTGACAGACGAGCCACCTCCGCCTGAAGCTGCGGGACCTGGCCCGCAAACCTGGCCTCCGCAGCCGCCGCAATAGTGGCCGAAGCCTCCTCCATGGCCCGAGACTTCGAGCCCTTCATCTTTTTTCGGGCTACGCTCGCGACCGCCTCCTTAACCGCCTCCATGAACCTGGACTTACGCTCCTCAGAGCTGCCAGGTGCACCTGCCTCGTTGCGTGATGTGTCCGGCTGGACCACATCGTTGCCACCAGTCTCGTTCAGGGACTGCCCTTCAGCGACAAGCGTCGCTGGTCTCCTCCGGGCAGTCACCCTCCCTGGGCCTCGCTCCTGGACCCCACCGCGACTGCTGGTGGGGATCTTGCAAGCCGAGGCAAACTCGCCTTCGGAGGACGCCTAGTCCTCCGGTCTGGGCCGCTTCCGGAAGAACTTCCCGGGCGGCCAAACCATCTTGCGGTGGGAGCTCCCTGAGCTACCCACGCTCACCACGCTAGGGGCCGAGTCGGACTCCGACCCGGCATCCCCCTTCCCTCCTTCTACGTCTTTTGGTTTCATTGTAAGGTCCATTTTGATTTCCACGAGTAAAAACTATATCCAACCAACCAACCAAGAAACAAGTGGTTCGCACTAGCGACTGATGTTCCATAGGAACGCCCGTCAGCCATACATCCCGTCACGGTGCGCCGCCGCTTGGGATTCGGGGTGACTTTTTATAGAGGTTTTCTACCTCGCGGTCCGGGCGGTTAAGCCAAGACCCTCGGTGCCAATCGAAGCCGCGAGACATGATCCACGACACTCCGATATGGGGTTACGATGTACGACGGTGACAGAGAAGAACCACCCTCCTCTCTGTCTGCTCGGTGGCAGGGTGAGTGCACGCCGAGCCCGTCCTCACTCCTCCGCTGTGCCCTCTGCTGATCAGAGGGACACGCGGAGAAACGCCCTCGGTCGGAATCGGACCCCGCCCGTCAGAATATTGGCCACGAGCAGTGACATTCCCCAAAGAATAGGAATCTCTTCCCATTCCTCAGGGAAGATCACTACCCGTGCCCGGAGTGCACCGGCCAGCTAGCTGCCGTTCCCTCAAGACGTGTCCGAAGGGACAAGCAGCCGACGACGGTACGCGTGGAACTTTTCTGACCAGCACCCCAATAGAAAAAACTTGTAAGTATAATTACTTTAATATTGTCATATTGTGTCTATAAATGAATAAATTAATTTGATTTGGATTTGGTAATAATGCTTACATTTATATCCATAATTTATGTTTTCTTTTTCGGCCATATCTCTATTTTGTAATAAGTAAATATTTTCCTTTCTTTTCAAAAACAAATAATTAAGTACTTGTTTGATTTACTGTACTGTATTTTTTTTATATAACGAAACTTACGATCTCATTAAGACTGAGTGTTAATTAAGTTAAAGATGCGTAATAAATAAAAAAAATCTAATTAACAGAACTTTTTTTTTATTCCTGACATAGTAATTATTCGCCCATATCAATACTACAAACTCTTAACTTACTATAAATCTGTCATTATTATCTTGTTTCAACAACCAAGTTATATAAACTCCTTTCGAAACCTGAGACATCAAACAACTCATTAAGAATGTTCATCGTTGCTTAAGCCAACTTGCCTGTATCGTTAACAAAACCCAAATGGTAGTTAAACAAAATAGCCAATTCCTATTATTATTGAGTAACGTCGATTCAATCATTTCGCCTTCTCCTGCATTGGTACTGTAAAGTCACTTAAACCATTTTGCCTGCTGCTGATTAGTGACAAAGTTGGAAGTTGAATCATTTTTCTTTACTCTAAAAATAAGGCGATACAGATCATTTTGTATTAAGCGACATTTATCTTGGAACTTATAACTGTTTTTTTCTTAAAAAATATACCAAAACATAAAGGGATTTTTTTGCAATAAAGATTTGCGATCCCCATTAAAGTGAGTGCAGTAGTTTTTTCATGACGATTTTTTTTCCAAATTTTGAATCTTTAAATGGCTCTCCTGTAAAGTTGGTGAAATGTCGCTTAAAACAAATAGCCTTTCACCCCTCGATATGTACGTTGTATGTTTGTAAACGCATCCACAATACAGGAAAAAATCCTAGTGTACCAGTGTCCTTTTTAGGTTATTAGATTAAGTTATTCTACTATTAATAGCTCGGAACACGAAGCTAGTGAAATTATGATTACCTATGGACATTGAACATGCCAGTTTCAAGTTGCACAGGTACGTTCCACATTGCCCCACCCATACGTTACGAACTACACGGAAAACGCAAAGAAACTCTATACTACGTAGTTTTCCACTTATGTGTGCATTAGGCAATAATCATAGTAATGCAACCGTCAACTTAACAACTGCGCAAACGCATGCTTTCTTACCGGCACAGAGGAGATTCTGTTTCCGCGGGTAAGAAGTGTTCTTGCTGATTTACCGTTTTATTTTACCATTTACTGGCTTTCTTTTTCGTGAATTTTCTTCATCATATCAGCCGAATGACGTTTACTATTGGACATAGGCCTCAAACAAAAAATAAACAATCAAACGTTTTACTCACGCCCATTTTTCTTCACCAATTTCAATGTTCAGAAAACACATATTAATTGAAAAAACCACATTGTCCCTTGCCCGGTGTCGAACCCGCAACCTCATTCATGAGAAGCGCTCTTGATCACTGGGCCATCGCGAACTAAAAATCTCCCTTGATGAATTTGGTTAAAGTCGTCTTGATGTGAACTGTTAATCTCTAGGCTCTAGCATCTAGTATTCTGTGGCCGCTCAACTCAAGAACTATAAGGGATTATTTTACAGACTACCTAGTAGCCGAAGATTTTTTCATCTCCTTAATAATCTGAACTTTAATTTTATGGTTATTTATGTTTCTAAGTTGAGGTTAAAAGACTTAGGGCCTGTTTCACCAATAAGTTCCGATTGAATATTAAATGCTCTTGTTCCAGTTTTGAATATATTGGTCAACGGTTTATTGATGGTGTGATGTCATGATGGTCCAGTGCTTAAGGCCGCCTCTCATGAATGAGGTTGTAGGTTCGATACCGGGTAAGAACCAATGTGGCATTTCATTCATTATGCAGGTATTTTTCAAGTTTATCTTGGACATCACTAACATCTGAAGGAAATCTGGACTTATAATTAATACCAGCCTTAAATCGTCAATTCGCCTTGAGCAAGAGTGGTGATCAATTCTTGTGCCTTCCTTGTGTCAGAAGACTGATATTATTATTATTTAAGTTTTAGGTCTACTGAGACTAGTGAAACAGGCCTTTAATCAAATAGGTACTCAATTATGTAGGTAGATAAGGTCAAGAGTTTCTAGACACTTATGGTATGATGTAGCCTACATACTAGAGTGATTAAGGCACCCTTATTATGTAATTTACTAGTTTAATAGTTATGTACTAACAAAGTATGTCATGCAAGTACCAATTCTACTCAAATTATAGCAATTAAACCATTAATTAACATACCTTTTAATATGGATACTGCAATTAAGTACAACACAGTTTGTTATTTATGTAAAACATGCAACGAAATATTAAACCTAGTTGATAGTAATAGCAATGTAATCTTTTCTACTCAACATCGGGATTGCATAAAAAATATTTTTTATGAATCAGGGCCGGATCTATGAGCTCTGTAAATACCTATGGGTCCCCAGCCGCCATAAAAGGGCCCGCCTCCAGTCTTCATCAAAGAAAAACCCAAAATTTCAAAAAAATATAATTATGAAAGTATGACCTTTATAAAGAAAACAGAAAACTGTATAAAATATAGATACCGTTATTACAATAACGTTTCTATGTTTATCAGTATAGCAAACTGATTTTTTTTTGTCAACGTGTCTATTAGTTAGTTTGAATAATTTGTCATGCCCCCAAATAACATTACTTGGGGGCCTATGCAGGGCCCCAAAAAATCACGCTCCGTCCCTGCTGGTAAAACTACTTTTTAGGTACATATTATGTAGATGTTATCTTAACTACGTAAGGGTCATAGGCTTGCGTAATTAGGGAGTGCGTAATCCGACGGTGTAATGCAGATTCAGACCAGTTGGTCTAGGGCCGCTGCGTAATCTATTAACGGGTCTGCCCACTACACCATACCATAGCATGGTGAACGTCTACAGAACGTTTCAGGCACGGATTACTATGCCCTCTAGAACATAGACGTATCAACTGACTATTATTGACGCTCTGTGTATGGGAAGCAATGGATATGATAGGTGACGGAACGGTCTAGCTAGGGCATAGTCTCAACTTATCAGTACAAATAATGTTTTTTGCCTTACACAGTCCAAGCACGATCATGGTATACGGTGTACTGGGCAGTGGGCTGTGGGCAAAGTCTTTTACTAATTTCAGAAATAAACTCCTGACCCATATGTACTGAAGTCCCAGATAGGGCGCACAATAGGCCTAAATAATAGGCTCAAAATCACTCAAATAGCAATAGAGCGGGTTATAAGTACTTGGAGTTTTCCTGAGTGAATCTGAAGAGATCCGCGAAAAAGGATCCATTGAATTAATTAATTAACTAACTACGTGAATATAAATGTGTGAATCAGCTGATTTTGTTCTTGATTTCAGGGTTGTTCCTATAGAATAATGATGAGTAGGTACAAAACCTGTTTTCGGGTTCTTAGTTAATGTAATTATACCTTGTTCATTTTAGTTTTGTTTGTTTGTTCGAAATTAAGGAATAGTTACTAGAGGAAGATTGATATAATAACTGCCTAGCCTTTTTCCAAATATGTTGGGGTCGGCTTCCAGTTTAACCGGATGCAGCTGAATACCTGTATTTTACATGGAGCGACTGCCTATCTGACCTCCACAACCCAGTTACTGGATAACACGATTTTCTTGATATAACGATCTAGAAAATTGGCGCGACTTTATAATTAACGCAAGGAAAACTTGTCACTTACATAATTTACTAGATCTGTAAATAAATCTATAGGCTGGCACACGAAGGCTTAATAATATACTAGTGTGTACGTGATCTAAAGGTTGATAGATATACGATGCTAAGACGCAAGTGTGGGGACAGCTTTATTTATGTCCGTCGTGTGGTCAAGGAAGTTGGCGTTATATTTATGAAGTTCTATTTGGTCTTACTGCGGTTGTAAGACAGGCCGCATCTGGTGAAGGGGCCCACCAATGTCAGCCCCATACCTGTCGGGGCCGCGAGGAGTGGAGGGGGCAGGCACGTGAATACCAGGATTCCGACTCAAGAGTAGCGGGAGGAACCGTGGGGTTTTAGAATATAAGACTCGGACAGAATCCTCCGTTCTTCCCAGACGGCGGGTATCCATAAGGATATCCCAACGAAAAAATTAAAAAAAAACTTTGTTGTCTCACAGTGTTTTATAAAAAGAGATTTATTAAAGTTGCAGCTCTAAAGAAAACCGATCCAGCCTGTCCCCTCGTTTTGTCCTCAACGCCTTAAGCCGTAGAGGTCGGTACTCGACGGGGGGTGCTTATAGCATGTAGTCGTTTGATATTATTTTATGTTTGCTACCCTGGTTGGAGGCTTTAATTAATAATGGCTTCACTAGAAGGTCCAGTTATGCAGTTGACAACCTCCTAGGTTTATCCGAGAGATGCAATTTCGAAAACTGTGGGCACAAACCCAGGTGTATTCTCTCTTTCCTCTCTCTCATAGTGCGGTAGGACGGCAATACGATACGACCAAGGAGAGATCAGGTGCAGGACCAACAGCTTTATGGCTTTCCGGGCACACGGGTGTCACATACCAACTTCCAAACTCTGAGCTGCTACTGAGCAATTTCTAACCGAAACCCAATAACACGTGGAGACTATTAGGGCCTTATCACACTTGCGAATTACGAGCGTGTTTTCTATACAAATATCTGACGCGGCGAATTCGCTGCGTGATCGCCTTCATACAAAATACGCTCGAGAACCGCTAGTGTGATAAGGCCCTTACAGGTAGCCCACCAATGTTGTTGTTGCTTTTTTTTGGTTAGAATTGTTTGTTTGTAGCGTATCTGACATACCTATCTGTGAAAATGTTTTGAGCGTATCCCAACGGATACGATGCGTAAATACAAGATCTGAATATTTTGCTAATATTTTTAATGGTTTATTTATTGTATTGCCCCATTTATTAGCAATTTCTCATGTATAAAAACATAATATAAACTCACATACTCAAACAGCCAGACCCGAAACAAATATCGGTAGGCCATTCAAATGTTTTTTCTGTGGGGCAATCGAACCCGCGAACCCGCAGCGCAGCAGCCAATTGATCAGCCGTGTGTCACTGCGTCAACCGTGCAGACAAGATGTTAGAGTAATATTCTTATTTTTTTCTGTTGTTCTTGTAGGCTACTATTTTTTTTATTGTTTAATTTTGTCAAAATTTTTATGTTTCTATATTAGTATGTAACAAATAACTTGTATGTCTGGTGCAAACTGTTAGTAGAAGTTGGTTTTCTATAAATAAATAAATAAGTAAATAACCTATTTGAAAAAAATACACCCGTCCTTGCAGTACGAAACTCACACAGCACACTGCTTCAGTGCCATACCAGTCTTTTAACCCTTAACAACCCAGTATGCTTTAGTAACGTAAATGACCAGTAGTGTCTAACGGACACATTAAAAAAATAGATGATATTTGAACGAAAATAAAGGTATTGTGAATAGAATTACATTAAAATCTTTTTAATTATTTATTTGACTTGAACAATTACCTCATAAGTCCCATTAATTACAAAAAATATAGCGAAGTCTGGTAAAAAATAAAAAAAATACAGATATTGCAAATATTTTTTTTCTGTGCACACGTTGCGTTTGCATTTATCACAACACTGTTTTGAGGCCCAAAAATTTTTGAAGGATATGTGTTATTGACGCCTTTAGTCAATAACAATCCGATAAATGCTTGTATTTCGATATTATCAGTCTGTTTCCATCTGTCTCGCAGCACACTTTGAGCTTCAGCGTTAGTGTGTTTCACTATAATTTGTATTATATTTTTGTTGAAAAATAGGTTGAAACTTTCTATTGGATCGTACTTATATAACTTTGCCCGGTGCAAGAATCACCTTATGAACACCACCACGAATTATGTTGTGATAAGGTGTTCGACTTTGTCTCTCAAGTTCTGATGTTCAAGTTGTTCCATTTTTGCCTTGATAAACCTTTATCAATGAATAATTTTGTAGTGGCAAATCATCACCTTCACTCCATACCTGTTCCTCATCGGATTTCGAGGCTGGTTCTGTCGCGTTATTTTCATTGACCGAACAACTACCAACACAAATGTTTTCATTATCATTGTCATTTTCACGTAAGAAAACATTTTCATCACCACTTTTATCAATAGCCTGTTGAATTTCGTGCGCTGTAAGTCTTTTTTAGACATTTCTACGATGAAAAATAAGACCGAGTAGGAATCACTTTATCACAATTACTAATTGTTGTACCTACGTACTAACACCAAACAAGAAATAAAAAAATAAAAGCACAAA
Source organism: Caradrina clavipalpis (assembly GCA_932526535.1). NCBI lineage: Eukaryota > Metazoa > Arthropoda > Insecta > Lepidoptera > Noctuidae > Caradrina > Caradrina clavipalpis. The sequence continues at coordinate 3,914,148 of OW052099.1, read as the reverse complement.
GATAGTTTTGTAATACGAATAATAACACTACGAATGTCGGGTGTACTAAACCAAGATACTAAATGGTTATAAACAATGTTTTGTTTATAATCCGACCTACCTACCCTCATACTCCTGTTAAAAATTGTTATTGTGTCTTATGGACACTTGTGGGTTGCTGAGTTACTAACGTGGTTTATTGATTATAAATAAAAAACTAATAATATTATTAAAAAAATCATTACAGTTTTGGAATCAGTAAACCATAGGGATAGATTAGATAAAAGGGTTTTTTGCAGAGACAAATACTTTCATTTTTATACGTCTTTAAAACTAAAAATGTGTCCGCGAGACACTTGTGGGTTGTTAAGGGTTAAGCTTATTTAACACTACAACCAACACGTTATAATATAATTCTATAGTACATACGTAGGTATATCCCCAGGCGTTTACATAATCTATCTAGCTTCTAGTCTAGCTATCTAATCTAGAACACGTTAATAATTAGGCGGACTTAGGTGTTTGAGCATATCTAATAACTGTGGGTAGATGTAATTAGGACTAGATTTTATACGTGTTTCTATTAGAAGTCTAGATAACTAAATTCTCCATAATTTTACCAAAATACCTTTTCAGATTTCTGACTAATCTAAGTAATCTATACTACCAAATATTATAAAGATTATGAGTTTTTTGAACGCGGTAATTTCAGGAACTACTGCTCTGATTTAAAAAATCTTTTTACGTTATATAGCGAGTTTATCCAGGAAAGTTATAAGCTATATAACATCACACCACGAACCACGGGAGTCGAGCAGTAAACAAAAACGTAACTTAACGAGGGTAAAACCGCGAGGTATTCCTAAATTGACAAATAAGTGGAATTTTAACAATTTTATCAGAACTTCGTTTCGGCTCTCCAAATCTAAATAAGCAAAAATGTTTGTACTCTATACATTCCTAAATCATTGGTTTGATTGTAATGAAATTTTAGTGGGTTATTCTGTAAACGTTGTAAAGGTTCCTGACCCAAAAAAAAATACTGGAAATAAAGTTGACAGCAGCTAGTTGAGAAAAACATCAGATGTGTAAGGTTTCGACATAAGACATGATTAATTACTGTGACGTTAATCAGTTACAGGCACTAACCTACATTATTTTTCTCTTAAAATGGTAACTGCCTCGTTGGCCTAGTGGTCCTGAGCGCGACTGCTACGCTAGAGGTCATGGGTTCGATTCCCGGGTCGAGCAAAAAGTGTTATTGGGTTTTTCTATGAAATTCTCAGTAGCAGCTCGGAGTTTGGATTTGTGCCCGGTTAATGGCAATAGGCTCGCCCCCTATTACATGGGACCTAAATATACCGGCGAACTGTGGGTGTACATTGGTACACCTCTGCCTAACCCTTCGGGGAATACAGGCGTGATGGTATATATATTTTTATATTTTATATAAAATGGTATGGTTAATTAAGTACATCTGACATGCGTTCTCAAGTGGCAAAGGGTAGGGCACACAGCTTGTATAGCGGATGGGCGTTGGGGTCGTAAGGCTCCTGAGTGGCGACCCCCCCTACCTGATTCCCCCCCTCTTATTTTCTTCATTATCCCCTAGTCTATTCTGTAAACAAATCTCTTGGTAAAGCTGACACTAGGGTTTCACGACTTACCTCAAGCTAATAAAACGGAGGGTAATTTTTACAGAATAGCGCTGCTGGTTCTACGCTACGTTTAATGACAATGAACCTAATATTGTAGTACATAGCAATCAAAATATTGTGGCCAGCGTGTACGGGCGGCGTAGTGATTGTAGTACAGACCTACTCGTAGTAGGGGCAACCCTGTATTTCGCGAATAGCGTGGCAGGGCGCACTGTTAGTTGTGGTAACGCGCGTTCGACGCACGCGCATCGAATAGTTATCGATTATTTTGGAAGTTCGAACGACTTAGTTTACGTTGCGATTTTTTGAATTTGGATTTTTTGTTTCTCTCTTTTTTTAAGGTGAGTTTTTTTTTGTTTTTATTTAGAAAATCATTCTTGAAGCTTTTTTAAACTAAAAGATTTAGATATTCCTGTGTGTACCTATATGTTGGACAAAAACTTCTCAAAATAAGGTCGGTCCAGAAAATTGCCTATTCCAATAAATTCCTATTATTGTCCTACTGCAAGGCAAAGGCTTCTTCGCACTCAGGGCAGGGGCGAGCATTGATCACCATGCTTGGTCAAAGCAGATTAGCGATCTCAGACTTACATTAATTATACGTCCCGGTTTCCTAACGATGTTTTCCTTCATTAAAAATTACATTATTACATTAACATTATTTTCAAATTTTTTATTGATCATAAAATTGAATTTCACTCTAAAAATAAAAGTTAAGGTCGCTTAAAAAAGATTAAACGACTGTCGCAATATATCGCTAATTGACTTGGTTTGTTTCGACACTTAAAATTAATTGAAAGTTTTGACTTTTAGTTAAGACCAGACCTAAAACTAACCTTGGATTTGGTTAGGACATGTCTCAGTAAATCATTTTTGTTAGGTAGTAATTATTTGGACATTACTTGTTGAATTTCATTTATAAGTTGTACTGTCGAACAAATTATTTGATATCATCGTTCTCATTATCATATCAACCGAAGGACGTTTTTTGTTGGAGTTAGGCCTCCCCTAAATATAGCTACAATGACTGGTCCTGCATATACTGTTATTTGGTATACATGCAAAAATAATTATTTCACCATCATCATCATCAACAACATCATATAAAGAAAAGAAAGAAAGAAAAACCATTTATTCGCATGAAATGTGACGCAAATAACATAAACTCAGCCGCGTCATAATATCAGCCGCAGGACGTCCAGTGCTGGACATTGGCCTCCCCCATAGATTTCCAAAAAGACCGGTTGGAAGCGGCCTGCATCCAGTGTCTTCCAGCGGTCTTAATCATGTCGTCCGAAAAAAAAATTGCGTGTGTGTAAACAAAATAACTTGAATAATTACTTTTCTGACTTATACGGCTCTTACGTATAAGTAAGAAACCTAATAATAACCTATAACCCTGCGGGTTCTAGATTACTGCTCCGTTCCCGTGTGTCATAGCGTAAAGTTACATAGCTTATAATCTTCCCTGATAAACGCGTTATATAACCAAACAGATTTTTGCTAATCAGACCAGTAATTCCAAACATCATAAGCGCGTTCAAATAAACAAAAAAACTCTTTCGTTTTATAATATTTGTATTAATAGATATATAAGGAGTTACGTGAGTGATGTAAAAGAATTGACTGCTACACTCGTAACTTGTTTGAAAGAAGTTGTAGGTTAACTGCCTGTATGTATATATCAAACTAGCGGACTGCCCGCGACTTCGTCTGCGTGGTTTATTTCACCCGTGCCGCGTTAAGTTACGTCTTGTTGCCGTTATCTTGAAGATAAATAGCCTTTGTTACTCAGGAATAATGTAGCTATCTATTGGTGAAAAATTGGTTGAAATCGGTCCAGTAGTTTCGGAGTCTATTCGGTACAAACCAACAAACAAACAGAACAATCTTTCCTCTTTATAATATTAGCATCTAAGTTGAATTCAAACCTACAACACACAGCGCAGCAGCCAATATGCCAACCACTGCGTTAACCGTGCCGTCAAAAATACGAAATAATAAAACATCTAACTATGTAGATTTGTAGGTCAACATACTAAAATGTAAGTAATGTAATAACTAAAGTAAATCTTACACCTTTTCATTACGGAATCTGGCAGTTACTTCACTAAAAACTAACACAACGTAGATCTGCGATATATGGTAACTACCCCGTTGGTCTCGTGGTAACAAGTGCGACTGCTGTGCAAGGGGTCCCGGGTTCGATTCTCAGGTCGAGCAAAAAGTGTTATTGGGTGTTTCTATGAAATTTTCAGTAGTAGCTCGGAGTTTGGATTTGTGCCCGATTAAGGCAATAGGCTCGCCCCCTATTACATGGGACCTAAATATACCGGCGAACTGTGGGTGTACATTGGTACACCTCTGCCTAACCCTTCGGGGAATACAGGCGTGATGGTATATTATATATATATTTTTATCCAACTATGTAGAATTGTAGGTCAACATGCTAAAATGTAAGTAATGTAATAACTAAAGTAAATCTTACACCTTTTCATTACGGAAGCTGGCAGTTACGTCACTAAAAACTAACACAACGTAGATCTGCGATATATAGATACTTAAGCGGCAACTAACACGCGAATTTAGTAATTATTTCTTAATAATCTGCTAGTGCTTATGTGTGCCACTTAAAGTACAATTTTGAATAGCATTATTGTGGATACGGTCTTGAATCTTGAAAGTGTGTTTCCGTTTAGAGATTTAAATATCTTCTTTACAAAGTATAAGTACATATAACAAAGTCGCTTCCTGCCGTCTGTACGCTTAGATCTTTTAAACTACGCAACGGTTTTCGATGCGGTTGATATCAATAGATAGTGTGATACAAGAGGAAGGTTTATAAGTATAGAAAATCATGCTATGCTTAACGGGAGCGGAACAGTAACCAAAGGTGTAACTCAATGCGAGACGTCACTATTATAAACGCTCGAAGAAGTGATAAGTTTTTTTTTATTAAATGTTAATTACCAAAATTCGGATTTTTCTAAAAATAAAAACAAAGTAGATTTTCTCGAAAATGGAGGATTTTCGACCCCCAAGTGATAGGGGTTAAATCATTCTAAATTAGTCATAGTTTCTTCTCCCGAGAGGAATACGAGCAATTTCAAAGCACCCTGTATTTAAAATGTTTACAAATAAAAAAAAAGTAAGTGTCTGTTTGTATCATAAAAAATAACACAATGCATAAATGGATGTTTACGGGGAACTATACAAAAAGCTATTTATTTTTGTCTTTCTGTCTATCTGTTTGAGCGTGCTAATCTCCTAAACGGCTGAACCGATTTTGACAGAACTTTCACTGTCCGGAATAAGGGTCAGATGTATTTTTTAATTTTTGTTTTTTTTATTGAAAAGCCTTTTTTTAATTTATGTGTGCACATGGTTTGTCTCAAAAGACATTTTTCTTGCCAATATCTTTCTAGTTGTTGTGTCAAATTTTATAAGGAAATCTAATTGCATAGAGACCTCCTTATTGATGTAGAACCAAAACCACTTAAGCCCTACGAATAATACAATAGCTTTAGTAACCACAAGGAGTGGTTTGTGGGCCCAAATAAGGGTCTGGTCGATTAGAATATTTAATTATTTTACACAAAGGCGGTCCTAGAGAAACCTATTTCGATTAGGAACAGAATCATTCTGACTGGGTCGCGGTACCGGGAAGAGGGCTTCAAACTACGATTGATTAGAATTGACTGACTTTTTCCATCATCCCACTGCCTACTAGTTATACACACGAAAGTTTGTGAGGAACTGCCCCGTTGGTCTCGTGGTCGCAAGTGCGACTGCTGTGCAAGGGGTCCCGGGTTCGATTCCCAGGTCGAGCAAAAAGTGTTATTGCGTTTTTCTATGAAATTCTCAGTAGCAGCTCGGAGTTTGGATTTGTGCCCGGTTAATGGCAATAGGCTCGCCCCCTATTACATGGGACCTAAATATACCGGCGAACTGTGGGTGTACATTGGTACACCTCTGCCTAACCCTTCGGGGAATACAGGCGTGATGGTATATTTTTATAGTTTGTGAGGATGGTAGGGTGTATGTATGTATGTTACTCGCTTTCACACTTAAACCATAGAATTAAATTAGCTGAAATTAAGCACACAAATAGATAATGTTCTAGCTTAACACGTTTGTAGGTTATTTTTTATCCCATGCTTGTGTTTCCATGGGATAATTTAGGACTTTTGGTTAGTTCTGAATTATTAACCGTCAGATCGTACTACATAACATCACGCCTGTATTCCCCGAAGGGTTAGACAGAGGCGTACCAATGTGTCCCATGTAATAGGGGGCGAGCCTATTGCCATTAACCGAGCACAAATCCTAACTCCAAGCTACTACTGAGAAATTCATAGAAAAACCCAATAACACTTTGCTCGACCTGGGAATCGAACCCAAGACCTCTAGCGTAGCAGTCGCGCTTAGGACCACTAGGTGACTAGGCAACGAGGCAGTTTTACTGTGAGATCAATCTAGCTAATTATCTATTAGATATGACTTGCTCAGTCATAAGACAGATTTAAAGCCACAGTTCAATTAATAATTCTGATGATATCATTAGATATTCGAGGCAGAGAGTGTGGTGAATTACAGCTATTCACACTGAAAGATTAATATACTACCGTATTACGAAAGAGCATATTATCAGAGGTATTCTGAGAACACAGCGTACTAATATGAGGGGAGAATAGAGTGATATTATAACTAAATTGACTTTATAGACAGTAACTTCCTCTTTAATTATAAGTCATTATTATCATTTTTGATGTTTAAGCGTGTCTTAACTTTAAACATCTGTTTTGTGAGTGTGTTTTTGATTTTATTAATTACTAGCTTTTGCCCGCGACTTCGTCCGCGTGGATTAATAGTTCCCGTTCCCGGGGGATTTCCGGGATGAAAACTATCCTATGTCCTTTCTCGGGTCCCAGACTATATCTGTACCAAATTTCATTGAAATCGGTTCAGTGGTTTAGGCGTGAAGAAGAGACAGACAGACAGACAGAGTTACTTTCGCATTTATAATATTAGTACGGACTAGCTACTGAACGCTACTTCGTCCGCGTCTAAGTTGATATATCGACTCACTTTTCTGGGATAAAGGATTTTTCTATTTTCGTTAGTAAAATCCCGACTTCTGGCAATTGGAGCCTGGCTTCCAATTGTCAGAAGTCAGGCTTCTTTTAACGACAAAAGTCCTTCACGCTCTTTCTCTATTCTTTTGAATTATAATTATATATTTAGTCTTTGAACCTTTATCCTCACGACGTTTTTTGGTCCTTGAACTATTATAACGATTATCCGAGCCTTTTAACCCTGAGATACTTTTTCGTCTGGTATGTTAATAAACAAAAGTTTTGGGGACGACCCTTGGAAAATAATGATCTAATAAATCGGATGAATATCATCTAAGATGGTTTGTTTGAAGTTTGTGAGGAGGAAAATAAAAATATGATAATGTTTTGTTGTAAAAATGTGATGAATTTGGTTCATCTGCTTTGCTTTTCCTATTAAATATACTTGCCTAGGTGCATTGATAAATTTACCTTATTAACCACCAGATTTTCCGGTCAAGCGGTAGGATTTGTAAGCCTGATAACTTATCCTACTTTCGGTTCAGACTTCTGTTTTCCTAAGTTTACTATTTCGCCTGGATACAATTCCCATGCCGGGTAAGGTATTATAGAGATTTTCCATCAGGAATTTCTCAGTACCAGCTCGGAATTTGGAAGTAGGTGGTGTGATACTCCAGTGGCTCGGAAAGCATGGAGATGATCTCTCCCCAGTCGTGTCGGATAACCGTTCTATCGGACTTTGAGAGTAAGGGAAGCAGAGAGCATCTGTGTTTGCGTTCTATAGGTAATAATATCTTCTGCGTACTAAAATAGTCTCCATTGTAATAGCTAGGCTACCATGACAGAAATGCGGTCGGGAGAATCATTATTTCCAAATATATAATTCCATGGCAACTAAGATTGGCGGTTTAACAAGCTATCAAAGGCAAGGATTGCCGCAAAAACCGCACTAGGTGCGATCACAAGGGTACACCATGTACTCTTAGAATATTCACGACATTGAGAACAGCCAATAACCCTATACTATAATAATAAAGCTGAAGTCTTTGTTTGTTTATACGCGCTAATCTCTAAAACTACCAGTAGGATTTGAAAAAAACAATCTTTTTTACATAGTATATAACAAAGCCGCTTCCTGCCGCCTGTAAACTTAAACTAACTAGATCTTTTAAATTCCGTAATGGATTTTAATGCGTCGTTGTCATCAATAGATAGAGTGATTCAAAAGGAAGGTTTATATGTAAAGAATAGCATTCACACATTCGATGTTTTGAACGCTCGATGCATTGAGTATTCGATATTATGAATGTTCGATTTATTGAGCATTCGATGTTATGAACGTTCGACTATTTAGGCGTTCGACTTATAGTGTTCGACCAATTGTTATTCGATTATTTGGCATTCGATTTGGCCCTTCTACGGAGTGTACTACGCCAGCGAGAGAGCGCCGCTACGGGTTGTTCGAAAGAGATACCGCGCCCCCGGAACGTAAAGGGCACATGAAGGAACATAGATGGTATTTAATCAATAAGAGTCTGACACTCTCTCCCGCCCCGCCCAGGACGGGGGGGGGGGGGGGGGGTCATGTGATGATTTTACCATCTCTAAAAAAAAAAAAAGCGAGAGAGCGCTAAGAGAGCGGAGCAGTAACCAAAGAGTCCAAAGACGTAGGTAAATACGGGTGAAAAAATACACGCGAACGAAGTCGCGGGTAGAAACTAGTAACGAATAAATTACATATAACACGCTACGACACACGGGAGTGGAGCAGTAACTATAGACGTAACATAACACGGGTGAAATAAACCACGTGCACAAAGTCGCAGCCCAGACTGCCACGTTGGTCTCGTGGTCACAAGTGCGACTGCTGAGCAAGGGGTCCCGGGTTCGATTCCCAGGTCGGGCAAAAAGCGTTATTGGGTTTTTCCATTAGGAATTTCTCAGTAGCAGCCCGGAGTTTGGAAGTTGGTGGTGTGACACCCCCGTGCCTCGGAAAGCACGTAAAGCCGTTGGTCCCGGATGTCATTCGTAGATCTTTGACAGTTGTTACGGATAGTCAGAAGCCAAGAAGTCTGACAACTAGTCTAACCAAGAGGTATCGTGTTGCCCAGTTACTGGGTTGTGGAGGTCAGATAGGCAGTCGCTCCATGTAAAACAGCTGCATTCGGTAAGACTGGAAGCCGATACCAACATAGTTGGGAAAAAAGGCTAAGCAGATGATGACAAAGTCGCAGCCAAAACCTAATAACAAATACATCACTTTTAGTACCTAATAACTGCCTGCAAACGAATTTATGGATGATTTTCAAAGTAAGCCAAGCTATTGTTTGGAAGACTTTGAAATGTGTAAAAGATATTATGTTGATTAGGTGTAGATCGTAAAGCTTAACAAGTATTGTTAGACGCCGTAAAATTCAGTTCTAAGAATTTATCATTGTCAAAATATTATGTTGTACAAGGTGTACTAATGTTGTTTGTTGACATACCTAGGTATCGTGTTTGGCAAGTTTTTAAACGGATGTTTCTTATTGGGAACTATTTCTCGGTTTTTATTGTGGTTCCTATATTTCTAAGATGCTTATTCATGCGTTAGGCGATGCTATTCAACTGATTTGCATCGCTGACAGTCAACTCGAACTTTTTAAAATGAATAATTCCAGCACAAGAGACATTTCAACTTCGTCTCTAGAATTGCAACGCATTTGCAAGTCCGCTGGTATTGCAGATGTAGGGGCGGTGACCACTTAACATCAGGGGGACCGTCATCGGCTTGTTGGCCATCCAATGCCATAAAAAAAGGGCAAAGGCCGTTCCTCAGCATAGATCACCATGCTTGCTCAAGGCGGATTGATATTTTAAGGCTAAGATTAAATATAAAACCTGATTTTCTCACGATGAAAGAAAGTCTTTCACCCATGTCCGAAGAAGTTACATAGTTACTTGCCCGGTATCGAACCCACAGCCTCATGCATGAGAAACGGTCTTTATCCATTGGGCTATCACGAAATTCAAATTTATTTTTATAATGATTTTATTGACACCCTTATGGCATAAGCTAACTCTGGACGATAAAGGGCTACTTTCCAACCTTGGACACAAAGATAAATTGCCTGGGTTTTAGACAAATCAATAACAGTAGGTGTTTAATTAGTAAATGGCTGCCATCGACAACGCAGACAAAATGTCCAAATTCTGGGCCGCAACAATATAATACCGGTTTATCATCGAAACGCTAAGAAGATTAGAAAATATCAATTCGAACCCAAAGCATGTTGTTTTCCTAAATGTTGGTCCTTTGAGACCGATAAAGCCACCTACTTACGTTACTCTGTTTGTAATGCCACTATCAACTATCTAGAGATTACTCGGATCGAAACATTTTACAAGAGATACAATCGTTGTATTGTATTGCTCCACTTTCTACCTCAAATACTAGTTTCTTGATTTTTAAATCTAGGGTTGCCAGTTAATTTATTTTTTGGTATATTTATGTTTATTTAAGGCCTTTATTTACGGATATTTTCTTTACACACACGGGCAGATCCGTAACAACAACCAGTAAACCATCCAAATATTTGTTTCATGCAGGAATTGAACCCGTGACACGCAGTGCAGCAGCCAATTACTCAGTCACAGTGCCAACCGTGTCCTCGTGTTTCTTTTTATTTGAATAACTGCCCTTCTCTAGGAATTTATTCTGTATCGCGAGTGCGATTACAAACATAATGAACTCTTATATAAATAGAACTACCAACGCAACTAGATCCAGAACAACGCTCGTTCTTCGTTGCTCTTTGGTTTCTGCCTACCCACATGACAAAAAAAACGGTAATTTAAAAAACTAAAAAACCCGACTGCTATTCTTTAAAAATCCCTAAAACAAGATAAATTGTAGCAGTCGGGACCCATTCTAGAAATGGAGGATTAGTGAATTGAGAGCACATACCTATATTACATTGCAGATGGTCCCGAATGGGTCCCGACTGCTACAATTTATCTTGTTTTAGGGATTTTTAAAGAATAGCAGTCGGGTTTTTTAGTTTTTTAAATTACCGTTTTTTATTTTTTATTTTTTTAGTGTTTTAAAAAAGAAATTAATATACCCAGTATCACTCTTACAGTAAATACGAATCTACCGACACCTCTCAAGCTAAAATCCATCGAGCCGTTCAGCCTGCAGAGCGAGCCAAACATTTGAATTTGGCGCCAAAAATCCGCCATTTTGTTTTTTTTTTTTTATATACCCAGTGTCACTCTCACAGTAAATACGAATCTAACGACACCTCTCAAGCTAAAATCCATCGAGCCGTTCAGCCTGCAGAGCGTGCCAAACAATTATACATACATACATACATACATACAAACATACCCTCGAAAAACATAACCCTCCTTCTGTCGCAGTCGGGTAAAAAGGCGAGAGTGTATGTATGTTCTTATGATAGTAGGAGTCACTTGTTTATTTGGGCTTACAATTCCGTGAAATACAATCTATGGCAACTTACAATCCACTTACTTTTTTAATCTACATAATTGATGGCACGGTTGGCGCAGAGGCTAAGTGATTGACTGCTACGCTGCTTGTCGCGGGTTCGAATCTTGCTAAACAAATATTTTTATGACCAATAGAACAGTGGTTCCGGGTCTGGCTGTTTGTGTATGTGAGATTATATGTTTGTAAACGCACCTACGATACAGAAGAAATTCCTAGTGTGGGGCAATATTTTTAATAACGGAAAAATAAAGAAAAAAATACTCCACTTGTCTACATCCTTTAAAAATAGCTGGCAACACAGTTTCCAACGTTCCAATATTAAAATCTGTACAATGGACGGTAATATCTCGCTATTATTTCCGTTTCCGTTCGCGTTTCGATCCAGACTGCATCAGATGTTTTCTTCAATAAGGAAATATTCGTGTCGGCGATTTACAATTCTTGATTATTCTCTTCCTCTGTTAGTAGCTACTGGAAGAGATTGAATTTCTATAGTTTGCTACGTTTTAGCATTGCATTAGCGGTCATTGCTCTTTTCCTAATATTATCTCTTCTAAGATCGAGCCAAAAATTATTCATCGTTTTTCGTTTGTGAAATGTGTTTGAAGGATTTTTTATTTCCATTTTTGAAGTGAAGAATGCTGAATATTGTAGTTGGGTCAATGACCGCTGTTTTCAAGGTAAAATGCAGTAAATATAGTGAGAATAAATCGTTGTCAGTGGTGTGGTTTCCGAAATTCTGTGCATTTACGAGTATTATGCACCATCTTACTTTTTGGGGGAAGAAATATTTTTTTAATGAATGACATAAATCTATGAAAAATGATGTTATTTTTTCGTATCCATTGCACCATGCATAACATTGCTGTATTTTTTGAACCGTAGTGGGTACATTTCGATGGCCGCCATAGCAACTAATAAAATACGAATAACTGAAGTTCGATTCGCATTTAGCCGGTTTTTTTAAGAATCTATCTTGGCATGTGAACTCTATTTTGGGATATTTATATTAGTTGTGATTTTAGTTTCAAATATTTACTTTACTTAAATATGGTGGGTGTGGTTTCCTTTTCTTTCCAAGTTTTTCCGTAAAATGTCCTTGAAATGTTTTTGCACATGGTTTTAATGAGAATTTGGTAGTCGCGATGAGCAAAAACTGGCAATGTCAATATGTACACAATTTCTGTCTACGACCACTACAAAAGGAGATGTAAAAAGACCCACTTGGCAGCATTTTATAATACATACATTTAAAATGCCACAACCTATTATTGTCCCACTGCAGGGCAAACTCGCCCCCTATTACATGTAGGGTTGCCAGGCATCCGGATAAAGCCGGACATAGTCAGGCTTTTTGGATGCGTGTCCGGTCAAATTAGTCGGTGTCCAGGTTTTCTTAGGCTAAATTCATTAGAAGATGAGTTGATTTCAATAATAAAGTATCGAAGACATACAATAATATTATTATCATTTTATAATTCTGGCATAAAATGCGGCTTTTTTACCCGATTTTACCTAAAAGTCCAGTGGTATAATTGCGGCGGTTCGGCTTTCTGGATTTAGAATCTGGCAACCCTAATTACATGGAACCGAAAACATACCGGCGAACTGTGGGTGTACATTCGTACACCTCTGCCTAACCCCTTTGGGGAAAACACGCGCGATTGGATATGTATGTTATATGTCTTCCCGTATAGAGAAAACACGAGCATTGATCACCAAACTTGCTGAAGGCGAATTGGCGATTTTTGACTTTTACTAATTGTAAGTCCAGGGTTCCTCATGATATTTTCCTTCACTGATGTCAGTGACGTTCAAGGTAAAGTTAGAATGAACATATGGATTAAAAAGTCATAATATTTGAACTTGGCCGAGCCCGGTTGCGAACCCAGAACGTTATGTTATAGCCTGGGCCACCATAACCTAAAAGATTTTACACAGAGATTAAATAAAGAAGTATAAATGGAGCTCGACTGCCACGCTAGCGGTCTTGTGTTCGATTCCCAGGTCGAGCAAAGTGTTATTGGGTTTTCCTTTGAAATTCTAGGATTGGCAATAGGCTCGCCTCTTTATATGGGACCTAAACATACCGGCGAACTCTGGGAGGACATTGGTACCTCTGCCTAACCCTTCGGGGAATACAAGCGTGATGGTATGTTAATAAATAATGAAGTATAAATGGACCTTTTACTTATTTTGCGTTTAGTCTAGTGTCTTATTTCTTTTGGCTAATTTATTCTATGTTAATACTCTACAAAGTCAATTAGCTCACGTCTACATATTATTTGTTTTATAATATTGTCTATGTATTATTAATTTGACTCGCGATTTCTTCCACGTGGTTTTTAACCCGTGTTAAGTAACGTCTTTGGTTACTACTCCAGAACCGTGGATCGTACCGTGATGTTATATAGCCTACTATTTCTCATGACACTGGCTATCATGAAAAATATATTTTTTACAATACGACTGATAGTTCCAAAGATTAGGGCGTTTAAATAAACAAACGAAAAAACCCGTCAGCCTATTTTATTGGTAGGTAACTATCATTATGCCATCACGCCCTTATTCCCCGAAGGAGTAGGCAGAAGGTATATCAATATACACCCATAGTTTGCCAGTGTGTTTAGGTCCCATGTAATAGGAGGACGAGTCATTAGCCAAGCACAAATCCTACCTCCAAGCAAAACGCAATAACACTTTGCTCGACCTGGGAATCCAACCCAAAAACCCTCTATCTAGCGTAGCAGTTGCGCTTAGAACCACTAGGCCAACGAGGCAGTCATCAGACGTAAGTATCTTTTGGTATAGATTAAAATTGCCAACAAACTAGGGAAACAGCTCTGTTTTATTTAAATGAAAATTTATGAGCTCCAGATACAAGAGTAAGTATAAACCAATTATATTAATATGGTTGTTAAAATAATAATTATTCGTCTTAAAATGGCTTAGCTCCATAAAAATATTATAATCTTGACCTGCCTCGAGCTTTTTGATTTATTTCATTATTTTATAATTACTCTGTATAATCATCACGTGTTAACAGAGAGAGTTAACAGTCAACAATATTAAATAGAATAATAATTAAAAATAAAGTATAAGTAAAAACAAATGTCAACAATCGCGAATGGCTCAGTAATACCAACTTTTAGACAGACAGACTTATTTTCGCATTTATAATATTAGTATAGAATATATTGTATTGTATTGTATTGTATTGTATTGTAAAATCAAATAATTAATTCAAAAATAAAGCCTTTATGCATTTAATTATCATTTTCAATTTCGGCATGGATGGAAAAAAAATTAGTTACTTTTGGGACTTCAGCAAAAAAACCAAAGGTACTTTGAAGTGTTATAGTAGTAAAAAAAGGAATAAAACACAGAGTATTAGGCGACATAAGCATTGTTAGACATCAAATTGATTGTATCTATGTATACGCAATCAATGAGATTTCTAACAATGTTTCTGTTGTAGGTATTACTTTTCTTATGTTAGGCGTAATATCAGATGTTGATAATTACGCGGGCCATTTAAAATCCATCCGCGGGCCACATCATGGCCCGAAGCCTGCGGTTGAGCAGCCTAGGTAATGTGGGTGGTCTGTATTATGAAATGCTTAAATCTTTTCAAGATTTTATAATCACCTTTTATATAAACTGTAAGAAGGATAGCATTTAAAACTCACCTGTCGTGATCTTATCAAAAGTCGCCCTATCACGTCTGCTCTGTGAACTTTAAATTGTAATGCCATGTTCGGCGACTCTTAGTCCAAGATCCAGGTGTCACCCAGCTAGCGTCATTTATGTGTGTCTGAAATGTTGAGACTAAATAGAGGTGCGGTAGATAAGTATATTTTAGATTTTTAAATGCTTATTATTGAGCACAATTTCAATTTCAAAGGAAATACGAAATGAATTCAAAATGAAAATAAAATGAACTTTTAGGTATTGCCTACAATTCTGAATAGCAGTGAATTGTGTTATTTCTTCTCTATTTAAATGATATGTGCTCGTAAAAGTAACATTGGTAATCGACTTTTGTTGCTGACCGTACCTATGCTTACATACGTAAGGTCCATTTTTAGATATCAGTTACAGCAGCTATAGTTGGCTGGCTGGGTTTTTTATTATCTCCGAATAAAAAGTAGCCTATGCGTTTTTGGGGTTTAAACTTATCCTGTACCACATTTAATTAAAATCGATTTTAGTGATTTAATTTTAGTCGTGAAAGCGTAACGGCCAGACGGAGTTACTTTAGTATTTATAATCTCATTTATTCATTGATATATACATATTTAATACATTTTTAAATATTAGTATAAAAAGAATATAAAAACATTTAAAAATATAAAAAAATAGTAGCCCACCGGCGTCGGGAACAGGGTCCAAGTCACCGGTGGTCAGGGCTCCTGAGAAAGGAATCTCCTAACTACGTATTTATAATATTATTATAAGGCAAGCTTCTGCTCGCGACTTCCTCCGCGTCAAATTTGATAAATCATCCCACGGGAACCGTCCATTTTTCCGGGATAAAAGGAACGTATGTATTATACCACACTACAATCTATCTCAGTGCCAAATTTCATCCCAATCCGTTCAGCCGTTTCAGCGCGACAGAGCACAAATATCCAGCCATCTATCAATCCATCCTTACAAACTTTCGCATTTATAATATTAAGTAGGATTAATAAGATAGTAGGAAGTAGGATAAGTAGAATTTTAAAAGGAGGGATTAAGTTTTAAGTGTATATTTGGAATACTGTTCTGTGTCATGTTATTTCACTGCCACTATTAAATATCAAGTCGACACACTGACCCAAAGCTGAGAGTTGCGTATGCTCAAAATGGAAAATTAATAAATTATGCGAAGTTGATACGATCTTTTGACGTAACAATAAGTGGTTCACGTCCGTTAAGACTTTTAACCTTTTCAAGTTTAATTGGGTTTCAATCTGTTTAAAGGAACTAAAAGAAATGACTCGAAACTGCCTCGTTAGCCTAGTGGTCCTTAGCACCACTGCTTCCTTTTTTTTTTTTTTTTTTATAGACGGGAAATCATCAAATAACTTCCCCCGCCCTGGGCGGGGCGGGAGGGAGTGTCAGACTTTTACTGACTAAAACCCGTCTATGTTCCTTCATGTGCCCTTTGCGTTCCGGGGGCGCGGTATCTCTTTCGAACAACCCGCAGCCCCGGCAGGCATCGGCCCTCAGTGGCCCCATCCAAGTTTGCTGACATCTCTTTGAGGCGCGCGTGGAACACGAACGCGCCGTCGACACGGTTAGCACCACTGCTACGCTAGAGGTCTTGGGTTCGATTCCCAAATCGAGCCAAAAGTGTTATTAGGTTTTTCTATGAAATTCTCAGTAGCAGCTCGGAGTTTGGATTTGTGCCCAGTTAATGGCAATAGGCTCGCCCCCTATTACATGGGACCTAAAAAAACATATCATATGGGTGTACATTGTACACTTCTGCATAACCCTTACAAGGGAATACCGGCGTGATGGTATGTGTATATGTAAGAAATGACAAATGTCGAAAAGAAAACGATTGTCATAATGTCTGTCTTTTTTCGAAGGAAAGACAGATTATCTTAACTGGTTGGCATCGACTTCCATGCTGGCTGGAAGTCGATGGCAATACAAAACAAGAATCAGAACCAACAGCCGCCGACTTCCAAAAGTTAAAGTTATAACGACCATTCTAAAAATTAGTAAAAGAGATGTGACATCCACAACAATTATGAAGCAATCTGTCGCAATAAAATTACCAAATCCTGTCTTTAGTAAAAACCCGTCTAAGTTAACGTAATCATAGTATCCGCTGTTTAACTTGCTTCTTAACAAGTCAATTTTCTTATCACGAATGTTATCTTTAAAACCTTTTTTGGCGTGGCTCAAGAGACAGGTAGCACCCTTGATCACCTTGATAGTGAGTAGCAGTGACGACACATCTGCGATTGCACGTCCCAGTAAAATAATAATAACACGTACCATCATGCCTGTACTCCCCGAAGGGTTAGGCAGAGGTGTACCAATGCACACCCACAGTTCGCCGCGGTATGTTAGGTCCCATATTATAGGGGGCGAGCCTATTCCCATTAACCGGGCACAAATCCAAACTCCGAGCTGCTACTGAGAATTTCATAGAAAAACCCAATAACGTATGGCGTAAAGGCGTAGCAGTCGCGCTAAATAAAAATAATAATAATACGCGGCCTATTATTGTTCCACTTTAGCCTTTCCGCCCACGACCGATTTATTGACCGTTATTTCGACCGATTTTTTTTTTCCGGACTGTACAAAATTCCTTCTGTGAATTTAGGTTTATAACACTACATTCTCCCCGCGACTTCCACCGAGTCAAAGTTGATATATTATCTCAAGGGAACCGTACATTATTCCGGAATACAAATTAACCTATCTCTAATAATCGGTAATCTATCTCTTAACAGGGAAAGATAAAGCTAGGCAAGTAATGAGCTGTTATCCTAAGATTTTAGGGATTAACAGCTCACCTCAAGCTGACATCCCCTTAATTAACTGAGATAGAATTTTATAGAAAACAAACAAATGCAAACTCTTTTGTGGTGTGATGTTTACATTGAATGTCGTAAACTTTGATATATAGATATACCTGTAGTTGTACATACTACTACATAAATCTGTATAAAATTACAAAGAAGTGAGGTTTTTTTGTTTTGTTTGCAACGAATAGGCTCCTAAACTACTGGACCGATTTCAAAAAATATTTTGCCGTTAGAAAGCTACATTATCACTGAGTAGCATAGGCTATATAACATCACGCTACGACCCACGGGAGTGGAGCAGTAACCAAAGACGTAACTAACGCGGGTGAGGGCGCGGTGGCGCGGGTGCGGCCACGCGGACGAAGTCGCGGGCATTGCTAGTGTATTTGTAAAGCACCTAAATCTTACAATCAACCAATACAGGGTTGTTTGTAAAGCAATCTGAGCAATTATCATACAGGTAGGTACCCTCTTTATCTCAATTTACTATCAATTAATTGACGTAAAGGGACCTCAAGGGGGTTCTAACAAGAAAAGGGGTTTTATTGATGAGGTTCTTATTCCGCTATACGTTTAATTGAGAAAATGAATTAACTGCCTCGTTAGCCTAGTGCTCCTAAGCGCGACTGTTACGCTAAAGGTCTTGGGTTCGAATCCATGGTCGAGCAGTGTTATTGAGTTTGTTTATGAAATTCTCAGTAGCAGCTCGGAGTTAAGATTTGTGCCCCGTTAATGGCAATAGGTTCGCACTCTAGTACATGGGACCTAAACATACTGGCGAACTGTGGGTGTACATTGGTACGCCTCTGCCTAACCCTTCAGGGAATACAGGCGTTAAAGTATGATGTTAATTAACTTTGATTAAGAGCGTTCATGCCGCATAGTATTTCACACAAGCTTTCAAGTTCAAAATCTTGGAAATTAATGAAGCAATTTTAATTAAACTTGATACGTATACGCTAATAGCTAACGCACAGTTCTACCTACATATTATTATGTATATTTTAGACCTACTTCTTGCTTTGTTCCTCTTTCACAAAATATACAGATTGATTTTAAAATCACTCAAACTAATATGAAGTAGTACCCTCAGACTAGACAAGTACGCAGGAGATAATTATTATACTGCACAAGTGTGTGCGCAAATACAGGTGCACTCCCTCTTCCCTAACTCTCATAGTCCGGTGGGATGGCAATCCGAGAGGGGCGGAGAGAGATCAGATGCAGAACCAACGGCTTTTCGTGCTTTCCAAACTCTGGGCTGCTACTGAAAAATTCCTAATGGAAAAACCCGATCTACAGTGAACCTAATGAATTGTGGGTACCGTGGTACACTTCTGCCTAATCCTTCAGGGAATGCAGGCGTGTTGTTATGTTGTTATGAAAACCCGATATCACCTTTTGCGCGACCTGGGAATCGAACCCAGGACCCCGCGCTTGTTACGTCTACGGGCAGTTCCTACATTGAACAAACTAAAAGGTGTGAAAAAGATAATTGTTTAACGATAAATTTTCAAGCAATTTAGTAGATAGACACTTAACACCTACGCACATTTTCCACTCATTTTATAACTGCCAAAAACCCGTTTGTGTCCACAAAGTAATGTAAACAGAATCTGAGGTAAGAAAGCATGTTTGTTTAACAATATAACACGCGTTTAGCAGTTAGCATACGCGGTCAAACGGGTGTCAAGGTTTTTAGATAACCAACTGGTCAACACTTGGTTAAGTCATAGTTATGTAAAGGTTTTGTCTGAACTGCTAGGGACGTTGTTGTTTGGAGGTTTGAGATGTGATGTTGACAGTTAGTGTATGACCTACAGGTGGTTGTTCCGGGTTTGGTTGTTTAAAGCGTATTTTGAATAGTATGGCAATAGGTAGCTGTGACTTCACTAACTGACTAATTGAATTTAGTAATAGCTTATTATTTTCCATGTGACTTATAACTTAAAAGTCGACTAAATGATTGCAAAAAATAAAATAACTTGCCAGCGATTAAATATTTTCGCGACTATTATATTATGTAAGGTTCAAAATTAAGGGTGTTACCTATAAAAACTAAAAACTAGCAGCTGCGTTTAGATAGCAAATAAACTATACCAGTCAATTGAAACATTAGGCGAGGAGCTATAATAATGATTTGGCGACTAATAATGTTAGTAATTATTTGTCATTGGCAAGCAATTGGGTGTTTATGTTTTTTTTTTATAACTTATGTTTTGGAATGATTGGTTACCAGATTTCGCCCGCAACTCCGTCCGCGTACCTAAAGATCGGTTAACGCAAACGCAGACGAAGTCGCGTAATACAAAATAGCCAGGCATTATAACCTTTCTTACTTACCCAGTACCATCAAAATCGGTTCATTGGTTTAGCCATAAAAGCGTAATGGATAGACAGAATAATTACTTTTGCATTTATAATATTAGTATGGATTAGTGTCGTATTTATAAATCTAAGGGCCAAAATTACGACACAATTTGTGTAATTTGTGCAATCAACAAGTTCCTATCGTAGGCAATTTTATGTTACATTAAAGGCTTTAATGCACCAAGGCAGTGTTTAAGACGGTCAAGGAGCGAATTATACAGTTTACTGGGATTATAAACATTCGATAAAGGCGAGCCACTTGTGCCGACTACCAAAAAGTAGCATTAAATAATTGGGGACAAGGTACTTTTTTACCTTTAACAAACTTTAAAAAAAGACAATCGTCTTCAAAAATACAAAGTAAAAAAATTCTTTAGTTTTGGAAGGCCCCTAACGAGACTGACGATATAGAAATAGAAATTGTCTACTTTTTATATTATGGTTTTTTACTTTACCTCACACTAGGAATTTCTTATATATCTGTTATTTCTGTTCTACGGATAGACCTCTATATCGCTGATGTGTAGGGATGCCTTGATAGTGATAGTGATAATATCAGTTATACATATAATGGTGCTAAATACAATTTTATTGTATGGTTTGCCTTTTAGCGTCTCATTAGTCTTTGAACATTTTTTTTTGGTTAACTGGTTTGATACGTAACCTGACTTAAAGTTTATACTAAAAAGGTGTGCCTACGATTTCTACAATATTAAAATTCTTAGCAAAATTTGGCAAGCCATAAAAAAACAACATCACTCTAAAATAGACTCATCAGACACCTACAATTGATTTGAAGTAAACAACTCATTTCAATAGAGAGAAGAAGAAATGTCCCATAAATTAATTAAATGGAATCAAATGTAACAGCGCAAATTAGGACCTATTAAATTAATGATAATTGCAATTCGTGGTGCGTGGCAATCTGCGCTTCTCCCAGTTGTAAACGTCCCTTTGTGCCAATAGGCCTAGTACTGGTCTGTCTCCTGCT
The DNA here is from genome assembly GCA_932526535.1 of Caradrina clavipalpis. Taxonomy (NCBI): domain Eukaryota; kingdom Metazoa; phylum Arthropoda; class Insecta; order Lepidoptera; family Noctuidae; genus Caradrina; species Caradrina clavipalpis. The sequence goes on along the minus strand of OW052099.1, from coordinate 3,893,053 downwards.
TGTTTGGAAGGAAGTGGAAATTATCTTTTGTCTTACTCCTATGCTATTCTTTTCTGATTAATTTCGACAGTCGTATCCTTGCTCCGGGACTCGTTGAGCTTTATTGCGGTCTCCACTGCTGATTTTGGCTTGCAGGAGTTGCAGTGGTTGGGAAGAGTGTGGCGTGCTTGACACATAAAAAAATAATAAAAAAATACTATTATTTATTATTACTGGAGTGGGCAACTTGCAGGCGTCGTCGTAGCCAGTTACTACTATATTATTTTCCCCGCGTTTGTTGGAGCCGTCTATAGAATAGAATATTCGGTAAAATGTAGGTGTTAAAATAAGAAAGACGCAGTAAATAAAAAGCCCTTGCAATTGAATGCTAATGTCTTAAATAATTGGAGGTATTAAAACTGTTTATCAGTAAAAAAATCCGATGGATACAGATTAATACATACCACTTTTGTAATAGTTGTGAAGAAAAATTATTTAAAACAAGCTTAAAGGTTGCTTCTGAAGATCTGATAGACTTCGGGATTTTATTTTAAACTACAGGTACCTTGCCAAAAATACATTTCATTAATGCAAAAGCGTTGCGCGCTCCAATGTGACGTCTTAAAGGTCGCCATCTTCCGTAAGGAAGTGTTTACCATAATTAAATGATAATCAATTAAAACGAAAGATGACAGGAAACGTCACTTTCAATGATAATGACTGACGCTCTTTCCTTATTCATGCTTATGAGATGAGTTTGTCATTACTGTGAGACAAGAATAGGTGATTAGTAGTGGTAATGGTTTCCTTAATATTTTGTTGTTTATACCTAGGTATGTAGGTACTAGGCTATTTCAAAATACTGAGCAGCCAGAAAATTTTTATACAGGATAAGTTTTTAACCAGTGCGTAAATTTTTTTTGGTAGTTCAGTGTCAGTAATAGAACACATTTCCGTGTTTAGTTAAAAAAAAAATAAAAAAAAATTTCATCGTTATCCGAGTTTGAAATAACCAAAACATGGACATAATCTATTCGCCATACTATCAATGACAACTCTTGGCCGTCGCCCGGGCGCATGGCTGGGGTGAGGGGGTGGGGAATGCGCTAGCGCCGAGTGACAATAAAATATGGTTTTTAAGTATACATGTTTCGTAAGCGATAACTTTTTTTTTTAGTACTAAGACATAGCAAAATAAAATATACGTGTTTAATAAAACGTGTTGAAGTTTATTATGGCAAAATTTACGCACTGGTTAAAAAATTTTCCTGTATGTAAAATAAATATGATAGTTTTTCAATTTTGGGAAAACAAAAAAAAAATTATATCAAACCGCCATATTTATACTTTAATTAAAAGTACTAATTGTGGCGGTCAATGAATTAGCAAAATATTCAGTTTTTGTATAGAAAAATTGTCAAACTGCCATTATTTACGTTTTCAGATAACAGTTACAGCCCGGTCAATAGCAATAGGCTCACCCCCTATTTCATAGGACCTAAACATACCGGCGAACTGTGGGTGTACATTTGTATACCTCTGCCTAACCCTTCGGGGAATACAGGCGTGATGGTATGTTATGTGACTCAGGAATCTCAGTTTATGTAGCAAAATGGTGTAACATACTGCTACTATAAAATATAACGGCTCCATCTACGTTAAACCTAAGGATATTACGCAAACGAACATGGCTGACGAAGCCTGACATCAAAACTTTTTAAAGTAATAAAATATACTTGCGTAACTGTTATAACGTTTCATCCTTAACTTTTGGGTAGTTTCCTAAAGGGGCATGGCTTTAGGAAATCTTTTTTTATTAAAGTTAAGAGGGCAGCTAATTCTGAGGGTCATACGTGATCTTGTTACTGGGATGTGGAGGGAATTGCTGGAAGTTTTAGATTGTTTTTAGGATCTCTTTAAGATTATTAGACCGCCTCGCCTGTCAAATGGTGTACTCATCGTACAGACACTTAAAACAAACTAAAGAACTATCCGCGAATTCGTCCGTGTGGCTTATTTCAAACGCGTTGAGTTACGTCTGTTAAAGAGTTTTTGAAATCGTTCCAGTAGTTTTTAGTTTATTCGTTACAACCCGGGCACAAATCTAAACTCCGAGCTGCTACTGAGAATTTCATAGAAAAACCCAATAACACTTTTTGCTCGACCTGGGAATCGAACCCAGGACCTCTAGCGTAGCAGTCGTGCTTAAGACCACTAGACTAACGAGGCAATAGCAATAGTAATAGGCTCAATAGGTAATAGATGGCAATAGGCTCGTCCCCTATTATATGGAACTTAAATATACCGGCGAACTGTGGGTGTACGTCGGTACACCTCTGCCTAACCCTTCGGGAAATACAGGCGTGATGGTTTCGTTACATACAAAAATACATAAATACTCATCTTTCTTCTTAAAAAATACAGACGTGGTTACGGCACATATCTACCTAATGCCTAGTCTCCGAACACAACCGGTAATCGGACGGATTATCGGGCCGATTTTTGGCAGATTGCTTCGTCGGCGAGAAGAAACTGTCAAAAATAATTTAATAAATTAATTTAATATTAGTCTAGATTTATTAAATTAATTTAATAAATTAATTTAATATTAGTGTAGATGTAGATGTAGAAGTGTAGATTTAGATGTAAACAAGACGACAAAATACATCAGATCTAGAGAACCCCAAAAAGTAGTTACGAAAAGATTTCCGTCCAACTTGACATAATGGATGGATCGGCTGATTTTGTTTGCGGGATTTCAGGGTTGGCCCCATAGTAAAAGTTGTTCATATTGATCAGTACGATGACCCCTTTTAAGGTTTCGCACACGCAAAAAATAAAGTTGTATATTGTAGGTAAGTATCTGCTAATGCCGACAATCGGACCGATTATCAGGCCGATTTTTGACAGTTTCTTCTCGCCGACGAAGCAATCTGTCAAAAATCGGCCCGATAATCCGTCCGATTACCGGTTGTGTTCGGAGACTAGGCATTAGGTACATACGTGCCGTAACCATGTCTGTATTTAAAAAAAAAAAAAAAACAATTGCTTTTTATTGCACGTAATAAGTTGAGATGTAGCAAATTTAAACTTGAGTAAAAAGAATGTTCACAAAATAATCAAAAACCTAGAGACTGCTTACATTAAGGCTGAAACTGAAAGTTAGCGTTGAGTTTTTTTATTTTTTATTAAAAAAAAAAGCGAAATATAGTCTCGGCTTATAATGTTTTTTATTACATAATAATGATAGATTCTTCGGCACTAAGTGTGTCTTATGTAAGAAACACGGTTTGTACTACCGTTGATCTTGTAGTTGCAAGTAATGGAAATCATCAAATGACTTCTTTCCTCTGGGCGAAGTGGAAAGGAGTGTCAGACTCTTACTGACTAAAACCCATCCGTGTTCCTCCTAATGCCCTTTGCGTTCCAGGGCTGCGGTGGCTCTGTCAAACAAATTCCGCAACACTGGAATTCCGCTATCCAGGGAAATTGTAGTTCTAGGATGGAGTCCTATGTCGGCCATAGTGTTGTTGGGTTTATTCATTACAAATTTCTTAGTAGCAGCTAGGTAGTTGGTGGTGTAATAACCCCGTGTCTCGGAAAGCACGTAAAGCAACTGCTTTACGTGCTTTCCGAGACACGGGGTTATCAAGAGATCAGGCTCAGGACCAACTGGTCCTGAGCCTGATCTCTCCTAGGTAGCGAAGGATTACCGTCTTATAAAAATATGACAGTGAAGAAGAAGTGCATCTGCGTTTGCACTCAAACTTGTTCAGTATAATATTAACTTCTGTGTATTTGACTAGTATCAAAAACATAATTCTATTTTATTCTTAGCTCGCTTATCTCCATTTAAAAAAACAAACATTACCTTTTGATGTATAGCCATGAATGTCACTATTAGTTACTAATAAAAACATTTATAGTACACATTACTTTTGATAGGTTCCCTGTGTGCAAATACATAGAACAATGCGCCATGAACCGTGGCTATAGAGCCCACCATACCTATTTTTATAAGTAAGTGAGGCATCTAACGTTCTCAAACATTTCCTTAAGTATAGTGGGGTCGGCAGTCGAGTACTACTAGTCTTACTTAGTAGATATAGCTGAATAGTAGTAGGTATGTTGTATATATCAGCTTACATCTGTCATTTATAATCTGTCCTGAAAATAGTGAAAAATATTTAGGTGTAGTACTTGTGTGTATCGACATTCTGTTGTGAACTAAAGTAAGAAGTTTCCGTGAAAAAATCACGTTGTTTTTTTTTTTAATAGGTTGCCCAACTCTTGGAATTCCTCCTGTTTCGTGGATTCATTTACAAACAATCGCTCAGCCACGTGCCGTTAACGAATTAAATTAATCATAATTTAAATTAGTTTTTTGTCTTGGAATAGTTTGTGTCAGCCCGGTTTACCTTTAACTTTGAGAGAAATTGCTATCACTGGCTTATATAAGTTACCATCGTGTTAGCTACTACTAACTATAAATTAAATTTTTGGTGCAAGTGTGTCTTTGAGATGCAGGAAATTTCCAAATGCAAATTATAATTAGCAACATCGTGCGCCGTAAAAGTAAACGAGGCATAAAGCTACCGTCTCATATTTATTTTTATAAACAAACGTATAAAAAATAATTGTTGTTTGTTTGTTTTTACTTTCATAAGCCGCGACAGACCTCATTGCCAACCACAATCTGAACCACGGTTGTTGCAAAACATTTACATAATGGCGTTCAATGGACCGACACCTTAATCATTTACCAATAACCCACCAAAACTATCGGTTGGTATCGAAACCATCTCAGAGCGAGGCAAAAACGACAGATACAGACACTCACTTTCACTAACTCACATTTTTATTCTTCTTTTTTTTTTCGCAGGCGTCAAAGTCCGTGGTAGTGGTTACATTTGGTGCATTCTGACAGACAGTGCTGTGGATTAAAGTGAATGACCGCCGTTTTAGTGATATTTAAGTGATAAGTGAATTAGTTCTGTTTTGTGAAGATCGACTACGAAAATGGTGAGTAAATAGTACTAATGTATTTTTTTTTCCAAATCGATTAGGAATTATAAGTGTGTGCCTTTGCCGTTTGTTTGCAAAACAACATGGCGTAATTTCCCGCGTAAAATTAATTTGTGTCTTTGTTTGTCGTAATAAATTTAATAAAATGTTATTACGAAATAATTTTCAGTAGACAAGTATATTAATCAGCTTAAACTTAAGCTGTAATTTGATAAGATTATGTTCAAACTTCTATGAACTGGAACAAAGACTTACGAAGTAAAATTATGAATAAATTATAAAAGTTGTGTCTTAATTACTGTCAGTTCAAATTGAAACAACAAAAAAATACTTTCAGAGTTGATTTCTTTGAGATAAACAATATTTACAACTTTAATTTCCCAATAAAAACAAGAAACATTTACAAATTATGTTTATAAAAAATCTTTTTATTAAATTATGTAAAAATATAGAGTATGATGAAATCAAAAACAATTATATCAATATTTTACAGTTAGATTAAGATACCTACACTAAAAAAAAACATTACACGACAAAATTTCTTCCAATTAAATTACAGCGTTATTGGTTTTTTATTTATTTTTAACGCTGATTAATTTTAAATCTATTTTAAACATAACTTTTTGATGGTCATTGAACTTTTCTTGCTGAATAGTAATGTAACACATTAAGCATATTAAATTATTTTAGCGCGCTTAATTCAATTATTAAGAAATTGAGGCTTGGCTCATTTTAGCGGAACTAAGCTCAATTATTCGGTTAATAAGAACAACCAAGAGAAGTTGGCATAGATAATAATTTCAACAAACAATTTTAAAGCCAATATTACAGATAATTTGAGATCTATAGACATACTTATATAATAAAGTTAAAAAGTTTGTTTGTTTGAACGTGATAATCTCCGGAATTGCCAATAGGGAAGGAAAATATATTTTAGTACCAGCTTCTGCCCTCGACTTCGGCCGCGTCTTTGATATATTATCCCAAAAAAACCCTAGATTTTTCCGGGATAAAAAGTATCCTATGTGTTATTCCACATTACAATCTATCTCAGTGCCAAATTTCACTCAGGTCCGTTCAGCCGTTTAAGCTTGAAAGAGTAACAAACATTCATCCATCCATTTTCATCAACTTTCGCATTTTAGTTTTTCGCAATATGTAGGATATGATAGACAGATTAATGAGGAATATTATAGGAATATAGGCTGTATGACATCACGCTACGACTCACGAGAGCGGAGCTGTAACCAAAGACGTAACTAAACACGAGTGAAACCGCGAGCTACAGCTAGTATAATAATTACGTATATCGCGTGCTGAGCAACGGAACTTGAATGGATAACAAGCAATTATTCGTTATTACTAAAACATTTTTTCAATTTGAATTAAAATGTTTGCCTAAGTTACGATTTAATTGTAATTAATGACTTGAAGCTTTACTTTAATAGGTAAGTAAGTATGTAGGGCACAGTGATGTAATTATCTTTCTATATTTAGACTTCTTAGTACTAAAGTTATGTGGGTGTACACGGGTACATCTCTGCCTAACCCTTCGGGGAATACGATATTGATGTTGATGTTTGTTGTTTGAACACACTAATTTCCGAAACTACTGGTCCGATTCTGGAAATTCTTTTGCTAATAGGAAGCTTCGTTATCCCTGAGTGTCATAGGCAAACAACATATTATATTTAACATATATTTCATTGGAAGCCGCAAGCAAATTCATTCAACAAAAATTTGTATACTTAGTTATAAATCTTATTAGGGTTAGGCAGATGTGTACCAATGTACACCCACAGTCCGCCGGTATGTTTGGGTCCCATGTAACAGAGGACGAGCCTATTGCCATTAACTGCGTACAAATAATTACGTAATTCCGAGCTACTACTGAGAATTTCATATAAAAACCCAATAACGCTTTTTGCTCGACCACTAGGCTACAGAGGTAGTCCAATAAAATTAATAAGTATAATAGTAGCAAGAAAATGTGGACGGCTGCTGTGCTTTGTCTGTATTAATTAATATGAGAAATTAACTTTCATCACTACCACTTTCATATAAAAACACTAGCTTCTGCCCGAGACTTGGACCGCGTAGTTTTTTTAACCCTCATTAAATTACGTCTTAGCTGCTCCGCTCCTGAGTCGTAGCGTGATGTCATATAGCCTACCTGTTCCTCATGATTCTGGCTATCATATACAAATTTGGCGAACTTCGTCCGCGTGGCCTATTTCACCCGCCATAAGTTACGTCTTTGGTTAATGCTCCGTTCCCGTCGGTTATAGCGTCATGTTCTATAGCCTATGTTACTCAGGAATAATGTAGCTATCTGTTAGTGAAAAAATGGTTAAAATCGGTCCAGCAATTTCGGAGTCTTTTTGTTACAATCAAACAAACAAAAAAGTCTTACCTTTTTATAATACAATAGTATAGATAGTCAAGAATTTTACTCCCATATATCCTGTTACATTTATCCACCAAAGATTTATAACAAGAACAATTAATCAAATCCATTTACAATCACAAACAGTACCTTAATTTTATCCTTATGTCTTCCTCGCCATCAGGAGCTACTGCGTCTGAACGAAGGTGTCTTAAGTACCCATTGTGGTCTTGATAAATAATAGAATAATGAGCCATTTTAACGATACATGGCTTCATGACAAGGAAGCTTACTTGTTGTTGTCCTACGAACATTTAGAGGTCTTAAGGTCAATGCTGTTGGGACAAATAATCTCTACATTGTATAAAACAAAGTCGCTTCCCGCCGTCTGTACGCTTAGATCTTTTAAACTACGCAACGGATTTTAATGCGGTTTTTATAAATAGATAGAGCGATTCAAGAGGAAGGTTTATATGTATAGATTTATATTATTTGTGTTAATTTGGACCCGTGCGAAGCTGGGGCGGGTCGCTAATAAAAACATAAAACGTAGTGGCTTCCCGCAGTATACGTTTAGATCTTTTAAACTTCGCAACGGATTTTAATGCTGTTTTAATCAATGGATAGAGTGATTCAAGAGGAAGGTTTATACGTGTAGCACATTACGTTACGACTAATGGGAGCGGAGCAGTAACTAAAGACGTAACTAAATGCGGGGAATAAACCTCCTATTAAAGTAGATATTGTAATGTGTAGTTACAAAGTTTGTCTCCCATAGCCAAAACATCAATTTCCACAAACAAATTAAGTTATAAACACAGAAATCGAACGATAATATTATTGACACGAATCGATTATTATAGCGAACATCGCGTGATATAACTCGAACATAAACATAATGTTTAATATGGTTAAGATCAGACAACTGGATCGGTTACACAATACGGACATCCTGTTTCACAAAAATGTATCTAACACTTATATATTTAAGGTGTAATTTAGGAAAAAGTTTGTAGGATATCCGCATGTTTTGAGGGCAAGGAATTTTAATCTTTAATTGTAGTGTGATAAAGTTTGGATTGAGTTGGAGCGGAGGAGGCGAAAGTGTTTCGCGTACACTGGCTCATATATTTTTTTACTCTCACTATTTGCTGCGGTCACGGTCGATGTCTTCGGTGTACTGTCATGGGCTCATGGAGGTAGTACGTGACAATGGGTAGTTTTGGCGCGATTATTATGGTGACTCACATATGAAATTATGTTGAAGTTATGGGGTATTTTGGGCACCCAGTGAGTGTGACCCGAGATAGTTTGGTACTTGTTTCTTTTTAATTTCTTTTGCTATTATGCTTGTGTTTTCAAATAAATGTAAATTGCTTTAATTTATGTTTTGTTTATAAATGATTGCAAATCAAATGGTTATGTAACTAAATACAAAACTTTTAGTATTTGTGTTAGTATTTGTATACTCACTTCACAAATCTCTACTAATATAATAAAGTTATAATTTTTTTGTTTGTTTAAACGCGCTACTCTCTAAAACTAACAGTCGGATTGGCAAAAATCTGTTTGTGTATGATAGCCAGATTTATAAGGCTAGGTATAGGCTATATAACATCACGCTGTAGCGCTCGGAAGCGGAGCAGTAACCAAAGACGTAACTTAACGCGCGTTTAAAAACCACAGAGTTGATTTCGCGGACAGAACGTAGTTCTAGGATAGATAAGTGTAAACGACTTGTAGTAGGCTTTCTGTGCTTTCCTCTTTTGTTAAGTTTTTTTTTTACGTTAGTCTTCCATGTTCTTATAAATAAATAGCTTTGAGACATAAGTAAGCACCAAATCATGTCAAAAGCCTGATGAGATTTAAGACCTTTTACAGTGTATTCTCTTGTTATAAATTGAGTGGCCTTCTAGCATTAGTATCTCTTATACCAAGAGGCAAGACGGCTAATCAGAATTGTAAAATCATCTAGATACTAAAAAAACCCCATTTATTTTATTATTGATTAGTTTTGAGAATCACTAGCATAGTTAACTCCGATTGACTAGGATGTAAAAGTAACTTTTTAATGAAATAAACTGGTTTTTTAAAGGTCCAACTCCTTTAATGTTCTTTAATGTCTAGCCTATAAAAAACGGGAAAATAACTTAACTCAAAATAATTATGTCTAACCTTTAGATAGCCAATTTAAATTAGGTTTAACTTTAAGGTAAGACTCTGCCCTTTTACTAATAGGCGTTAATTGTGTTACGAGATAATAAAATTAACTGTTAATTTATTTACTACTGATCCTCAAGTTTCATTATTCTATTTGACCTACATTTTGCCAGAAATATGCCAAAGCCCACAAGATATTATATTGAATTATACATTAAATGGGTATTAAATTAGATTAAAACGTAATTAATTTAATTACTGAATAGTTGAATTAATTGCTATGTCAAAATGTGTTATATCACTTAGAAACAACCGTTTAATTTACATACCAAAGTTTAGCTAATAATAGATTAAAAATTATTAATGATAATACAGCCCTTTTTATTCCGAAATAAAACAATCCTGTTTAGTAAACTTTAAACTTATAAAATACAAACACCGCCGTTTTTGTATACTTATTGGCAAAGGTCCTCTTCTAACGATTTATATTTTTTGCCTATCTTGAGTAACCGTTCTCCAGTTTGATGAATTAAAACTGGTGATCCTAAGCGCGATGGCTACGTTGGAGGTCTAGGTTCGATTGTAAGGTCGAGCCAAAAGTGTTTTTGTGTGTCGGAGTAAGAATTTGTGCCCAGTAAATGGCAATAGGCTCGTCCTCTATAACATGGGACCTAAACATACCGGGGAACTGTGGGTGTACATTGTCACACCTGATCACACCTCTGCCCAACCCTTCGGGGAATACAGACGTGATGTTATGTTGAAATATCACGAGGAAAAAAAGTCCGTTGTTCTTCAGGTCTTTTCCTAGTTAAACCAGTGGTTATGGAGAGTACTCCATAAACGCTGGTTGTAAATGACACGTCTCACAAATCAGCTGTTGGTAATTAAGTACTTTCACTGGTAGTAGAGCTTACCCGTGGTAACAACCATGGACGCGCTTCCTGGTTGAAGTGTGATGATGCAAGATTAAAGGAAGTCGGGGAATTGGGCCTATAAAATTATGTTACTTTGTTCGAGATGAGTCGATATTTTGAACAGTTTCAGTGGTGGGAATAAAGTAGTCCTCTTATACGAGGGATATAAACGGGTTGATAAAGTTACGGGTGAAATAGAAACAGAAATTGTTCAACAGATGTTTGTTACTGAACTGCATCGTTCGACTAGTAGCCCTAAGCGCGAATTCTACGCTAAAGGTACTGGGTTCGATTCGCAGGTCCAGCATAGTGTTATTAAGTTTAACTATAAAGTTTTTGGTAGCAGCTGGAAGTTAGGTTTTTTGCTCGGTTAATGGCAACAGGCTCGCCACCTATTACATGGGATTTAATCATACCAGCGAAATGTGGGCGTGTATTGGTATAACTCCGCCGATCCTTCGGGGAATACAGGCGTGATGGTATGTTATACTAAAAAATCAACTTCTGACCAATTTTAAGCGAGCGGGTTTTAGGCGGTACTTACATAGTCGGAACTAAGTTTCTGGAGTGTAATCCCACATCCATTTGTCGAACTCATTTAGTACGCACAACTTTCTGTCTGATTAACTTCTTGGCAATTAAATGGTTGGTAATGGTCAATGGTTTATTAGAATTAAAGAAGTTTGAGTTTAAGTCCATTTTATTACTCCTTGGTGTTCAGATTAAGTGGAAACCCTAACTGATCGTTAACTTTGATCATCCCATTTTGATCGGCAATAGAAAGTAATTGTTAATTTTAACTCCACATGGCAGGGAACCAATTAAATATGCAGTAATTACCTACAATTTAACATTATCCAAGACCAGGAAGGCTATTATTAGTACTTTCTATTTAACTAAATTAGAATCTAGAATTATAGATAGTGAAGAGTCATGCTATCTGTTGGTTGGTAGGTTATCGAAGTTATGCTAAGTTTCCGTCTTAGCATAGCGTAGCTAATCAAAAGGTTAGGAATTTTGTAGATGCCAGAAACTAGAGCGGGTTAGTTTTGTTTTTACTCCAAACGGGTATTTATATTTTTGTAGGGAAGTAACCAATGACTGTAAAGAATTTAAAATAATAATTGTTGAAGATTATTATTGTAAATTGTATTTTTTTAATTATTTACTTAGCCGTCTGGTTAAATAAGACTGTTTAAAAAAATACAGAAATCCTTTCAGATTTGCTGATAAATTAATAATAATAATATCCTTCCCACCGAATTTCGGTCATGGTGGCAAATCCCAAAGGAGACTATTCAAACGCGCAAGAGGTATACAAGGTATATGTATATGGTGCACAAGTTTACGCGGGTATATGAGCAGATACACTTACATCTTTTTCGAGGCACGGGGTTATCGGGGTTCGAGGGGTTCGAGGGGGGGCGGACCTAAATATACCGGCGAACTGTGGGTGTACATTGGTTACACCTCTGCCTAACCCTTCGGGTTTTTTTTGGGGTTATCACACCACCAATTTCCTAACCCCGAACTACCACTCAGAAATTCGTAATAGAAAAACTCAATAACATTTTCATCCACCTAGGAATCGACTCAAAGACCCCACGTTTTACGACCACGAGTCTAACAAGGCAGTTGTTATGTGAATTTTAATTAGGTAATTAAGTAACTGAAGCGTGTCCCTTTTCTAAGACCTCTCTACTCACAGCCTAGGCTCAAGTAAAAGTTGTACCATCAGCTTTCTAAGGCTATCATCCAAAATCTCTGAGCATTTTGCGTGTCAAAATACGATTGCGAAGTGCTGAGTTTCTTTTGCCTACTTACAACTAAATAGAAGAAAGTTTGATAGTGTATATAAAAATGGCTTGGTATAAATCAAAATGTTAGCAATGTATCATAGTTAGGGTTCTGTACTTAAAGGGTTCCAACGGAACCTTATTGTTAACGCTCATCCGTCTGTTTGTCTGTCTGTTCTTCTGTCGCAGGTCTGTATCTTTTGAATTGACATAGGTAAACACTTGAAGTGTGTTACTCATCATCATCATCTGCTTAGCCTTTTCCCAACTGTGTTGGGGTCGGCTCCCAGTCTAACCGGATGCAGCTGAATACCAGTGTTTTACATGGAGCGACTGCCTATCTGACCTCCACAACCCAGTAACTGGGCAACACGATACCTTTTGGTTAGCCTGGTTGTCAGATTTCTTGGCTTCTGACTATCCGTAGCGACTGAGGCTGCAAAATTAAAATAAAAAATTAAAATGCAAGGGGTTACTCGTTCAAGAAATGTGTCTTTTTCGGCGTTTTCCACTCGATCTTAATATTGTATAGTTTACGGAACCCTTCATGTGCTAACCCGACTCGCACTTGGTCGTTTTTTTAATCTTTGTAACCGGTAAAAAGTATCATTACCTATCATATAACGTGACATACAATTAATAATCCGCAGAGGAATTTTAATCTGCAGTAAGGCAGCAGTAGCTATCATATTAACACTTCCACCACAAATCACTGAACATACTAAACTGATATATTTAGCGCCAAAACTATTTAAATTATCATTCTGTCTCTGTCACCTTCTAACAATGTGACAGGAATGCAATGATGTTCTAAATACGTTTGGTTTAGGCATTAAATGTATTGCGTGATTTGAGTTGGAAGTGGGCCTTAAACTTAGGAGCGATATACGCCTTCGTAAAGCTGTGTAAGAAAGGAACACACACAGAATGGTGATAATTATGCTGATGAGGATGAAGTGACGACAGACTTGGCTCAGAGGTCAGCGACCCTTTTGCCTAGAATATTGTGTAGTAAAAACTTCGTTTGGGGTAACCCAAACAAAGTTTTAAGCAATATTCAGTAGTGTTGTGTGAAATGTGTTATAGGGTAAGGCTGAAGAAACCCTGATTACTAAGAAGACGCCTAATTAAATCAAAATAATAACAGAAGTTGTTTAAAATAATCTAAAATTAACTAATAACCTAATAAATATAACCAGAAGTTGTTTAAAATATCTACAAAAAAAAAATTCATAGCTTTTTACATCCCTACTTAAACAAAACAAGATACGGACAGAATTTGTTTAAAATGTTTTTTTTTTATAAAGTAAGCTTACTGACTACCTACTAACCCAAAATGCATGTTGTAATTACTATCACCAAATACAATCTTTATATGAGATTAACATAGTAAGAATGTGTTGTTTGACATAAAACTGTATACCGTTATGTCATAAGACTTGTTTTGGCAAAAACTGTTACAAAATACCTTCTACTACTATGAAGTCATAGCACGAGAGTCAGCATGACGCATCAAATCAAGACACTATGGAGAATGTATTACTTAAACTTTTACGTAACTCATTCACAGAAAATTGGCCATTAAAATTTGGTAGCTTTAAAGGAAAAAACGCGCGAAAAATATTACCGGCCTAGTATTGTATCACTGGGAGGGGTTTTTTTCTACCTATGGGAAGTTATCATATGACTTCTCCCGCCCTAGTGTCAGACTTTTACTGACTAAAACCCATCCATGTTCCTTCTTGTGCCCTTTGCGTTCTGGGGGCGAGGTATCTCTTTCGAACAACCCGCAGCCCCGACAGGCATTGGCCCTGAGTGGCTCCTTCAAATGTTTGCTGACATCTCTTTGAGGCGCGCGCAGAACACGAACACGCCGACGTTTGTTGTCAATTAACGTACGGACTGTGAGTTACCCATTGCCCACCGCCCACAGACCCGCATCTACGGTGGCCGGGAGTCGTCTCACGGCTCCTGACGCCCGGAGCGTCTCCCGCGGTGGCTGGGACGCGGAAAGGCCTTTTCTGATACAGAGAAGGCACGAGCAAACATGGTCAAGGCCAATTGGCGATTTCAGACTTATATTCATTATAGTCCAGATTGCCTCACCATTGCATGTTTTTCTTCGCCGATGTCAGAAATGTGCAAGATAAACTTATAAAGTACAAATGAATCGAAAAACTCACATGGGTCCGGAAAACATGTGTCGAAACCGCAACTGTATGCATTTATTTAATTAAGTTAACACGGCTTCGATGAGCCAATTGAATCAATTGCCAATTTGATGCATGAATTTTATAAACATCATTAAATCATTTTCAGAATCTATATAATTACTATTTCTTTAATACCAATTTGCAATACTATTATAACATACTGTTTACTCTTGGTATAAGACCTAAACAATATTCTTGAAAGGTTAATATGAAGTTTTTGCGTCCATTTGCTAGTAATTGGTGGATGCTATGTACAAATGATTTGGCACCTCATAATGGCAAAATACTGTAATAAAATATCAAATGGAATATACATAATATATGCATTCCTTTCGAACTACTTGGTAGTAGAAATGAGACGCGAAAGCTGAGTTAAAAAATATAAAAAATAGTAGTCCACCGGCAAAGGATACGGGGTTCAAGCCGCCGACGCCGGGCAGGGTTCCAGAAAGAGAAACCTCCTAATAATGCGGGCCCTATCCAGAAATATTGCCTCCTGAAACAAGCCCTTGATCCAGCCGTCTTATTTGTGCGTCCTTATCACACATACCCGAAGGGTTGGGCAGAGGTGTACCAATATACACCCACAGTTCGCCGGTATATTTAGGTCCCATGTAATAGGGGGTCCCATGTATTGCCGTTAACCGGGCGCGAATCCTAACTGCGAGCTGCTACTAAGATTTTCATAGAAAAACCGACTAATACTTTTTGCTCGACCTGGGAATCGGACCCAAAACCTCAAGCGTAGCATTATTATAGATGATCAAACGAACTTCAGTGAAGTTCGATCACTATTGTATGAATCGCTTCATTCGAATATATTAGTATAATTACAATGTAGTATCCTTTAGTTTACAGGCAACTTTGCACAATTTCAGAGAGAATTTACTCGATTTAGATACTCTATACGCGTCCCTAGTACGCGTGCGCCATCTAGACTTCATTTTTCCTTTTCTGTGCACGAATAAATAATAATACTAATACTTTTTGCTCGACCTGGGAATCGGACCCAAAACCTCAAGCATAGCATTATTATTATTAATTCATCTAACTAACGGACTCTTATGAGTAAGTTAGTAAGTAAACTAGCCATTATCTAACGTATTTTTTCGGGCCACGATATGGTTTAACAAGCATGAGTTAGTAAGTCGGAAACGCACGGTTAAAAACAAGATTGGTGAGCGCATGAATTACGCATTGTCGGTACTATAACTAATGGTTATACGTAACTGGAATAGATATCTAAAGGCTTAGCACGTAGAGTCGATTTTACTATAGAAATCCCCCGGATAGATTTGAATGCCTTTCTGCATGTTTGAAGACAAAGTTGATGGTGCTTTCGTTTAGTATATTATCGATTCATCCTTGGTGCAACTGGACCGCATTTGCCACCTACCATTTAGCGTTTTGGCTACATTTTACAAACACAATTATATCGCCTTTATAAAAAAATATTAGTATATCCGCAAGAAGTTTCATCTGCGTTAAGTTACGTTTTTTATTACTGTTCCGCTCCCGAGGGTCGTAGCGTGATGTTATATAGCCTATAACCTTCCTCGATTATCAGGCTATAGAACGTAAAAAGATTTTTTCAAATTGGACCAGTATTTCCTGTGATTAGAGCTTTCAAATATACTTCAACTTTATGATATCAGTAGTAAAGATGTGCGGGATGGTTATATCCTTCTTTATAGTATAACAGAGTGGCTTCTCACCGTCTGTACGCTTAGATCTTTTAAACTCCGCAACGGATTTCAATACGGTAGATAGAGTGATTCAAGCTTCAGGTTTATACGTAGAAAATCACGCTACGTCCAATGGGGGCAGAGCAGTAACCAAAGACGTAACTTAACGCGGGTGACACTGCGGGGTATATAGCGATAGTAATAAAAAATACGATCTTTTAAAGTTTAAATCGCGCGCTTGTACTAGCCCTCTACATGAACTAGTTTAACGACCTTGCGATGCCTTAAGCGTAACTAGTTTATTAGTCAGTTCCAATATCAAAACGAAATGTTCCTTCACTAATGATAATTTCAGTTAAACTGGTAACGTAAAATTGGTTTTTACTGCTATGCGTAACGATAAATACACTAGTATTCATCGTAAACGTTCTGTAAGTTATAGGAACTAGGCAATAACTAATTTTATATCTATACTAATATTATAAAGAGGAAATATTTGTTGTTTGTTTGTTTATTTGTACTGAATAGACTTCGAAACTACTTGACCGATTTGAACCATTTTCTCACCAATAGATAGCTACATTATTATTAGATTACATTGTGTAATTGATAATTGTTTATTTATGGCTCTTTTATTGTTTACAAAATACAAATCTAAACTAATATAATATAATAAAACTGAAAAGTTTTTATGTTGGTTTGTTGAAAATTCTGGAACTACCAGTTAGATTTTAATAATTCTTTTTGTATAACTATAACAAGGTTGTAAATTCTGTGAATAAAAAAATAGTAAAATCCAGTCGTTTCGGAGTCTATTCGGTATAAATAAACATACTAAAAAAAATACTTCCTCTTTGTAATATTCGAATGGATATTGGATATGAACAAAACCGTATAAACGCTATTGGGAAAGTGCTCTCACGACTAAAAAAGGTTATTTTTATTGGCCACTCGATCAATTTGAGTTAGATGTTTTTTTATCCATTGTCATTTGATGGTCTAAATGACCTATATGGAAATTGCATTGAATAAAGAATATTAGCTACTTAGTTAATTAGGGTAGCAATTCACTTAAGCGGGCTAGCCTATTCGGTTCGGAATTCTCAATGAAACCTTTGATAGGTAATGTATTGAGAAAATAAAACAAAAGACTGTTGTGGACAAAATGTATGAACAATACCAATTTACACATTGTAAAGAAAACATTAGACCAATGGTTTTTAGTAAGAACGTAGAAGTAAAAAGAATCATTTTTTTACGGATTGGAAATTATCAAATGACTTCTGTGTCAGACTTTTACTGACTGAAACCCATCCATGTTCCTTCTTGTGCCCTTTACGTCCCGGGGGCGCTGTATTTCTTTCGAACAACCCGCAAAGCATCGTCTATTGAAACTAAAATTGTGTTCAGTATTACTTTTTTGTAATTATCTAGAGAACATTCTTTCGTCACAGTGAATAAAAACATTAATTCTTAAATATGTATAAGCTTTACAAAATTAAAATACAGAGAACGAAATTGTATCATAATTTTTAAATTTCACTTCACTTAATTATCTACGACAACGAGTAAATAATTTTCTTAAAAATGTGTTACTTTTTACTTTTTACATTAACATAAATGATTTATTACGTTTATGTGCAAAAAACCTATATCTTCTTTCTACTTATAAAAAACTAGAGAAATTGTCGTCTAACTTTGTCTGCGTGGCTTTTTTCACCCGCGTTAAGTCACGTCTTTGGTTACTGCTGTGCTCCCGTGGGTCTTAGCGTTATGTTATACAGCCTGCTATTTATTGGTAAAAAATGGTTAAAATCGGCCCAGTATTTTCGGAACCTATTCGGTACAAACAAACAAAAAAAAATATCTCTCCTCCTTATTTATACTTCTATACTATCTAATATTATAAAGAGCTAAGGTTTGTGATTTTGTGAGGTTGTTGGGAGTAGTAGTGGATCTACTGAACTTATAAAAAAAAATATTTTGCTCATAGAAAGCTACGTTATTTATCAGTGTCATGTGCTATATAACATTACGCTACGATCCACGGGAGCGGAGCAGTAACCAAAGACGTAACTTAATGCGGGTGTAATAAATCACGCGGATGAAGTCGCGAGCAGTAGTGCGATTCTCTAAAATGCAAACTCGAAAACGAGTCTCACTAAAGTGATCGCGCTCACTTCGATAACGAACCAACTTGTCATTGGTTTATTATTCGTTCGCCGTGGTGACGTTACCGGCGCGATCGTGTTTAATAGAATACCATTTTGTAATCTCACTGCGGTTTCAGCTTTCGAATTACGTAGTGAGGCTTAGAGAATCACACTGCAGTTCTCAATCCGTACTAATATTATAAATGCGAAAGTAACTCTGTCTGTCTGTCTGTCTGTCTCTTCTTCACGCCTAAACCACTGAACCGATCATCAATGAAATTTGGTACAGATATAGTCTGGGACCCGAAAAAGGACATAGAATAGTTTTCATCCCGGAAATCCCCCGGGAACGGGAACTATTAATCCACGCGGACGAAGTCGCGGGCAAAAGCTAGTAATGTCATAATTGTTATATGTAGTACTAGCTTCTGCCCGCGACTTCGTCCGCGTCACAGTTGATGTGTTATCCTACGGGTACCGTACATTTTCCCGGGATAAAAAGTAGCCTATGTGTTTTTCCAGACTATAATCTATCTTTGTGCCAAATTTCATCCAGATCCATTCAGCCGTTTAAGCGTGAAAGAGTACCAAACATCCATACATCCATACTTACAAACTTTCGCCTTTATAATATTAATATTAGGATAAATAAGACGTCAGTCTATGACTTGTCCCAAACTCGAATAGGAAAAAGAAAGGTAAACATTGTCTGCACACCACGTTACGTGTAATAACTTTCCTACTAACCGACTCTAGTGTTATGTAACACACGCAATAACAATTACACTATTACTATTACCACTCGGAATTCCACCTACATTTCGTTTTATTTTTTTATTTTATTTTTTCATTATATTTAGTTTTTCCTCTCTATTAATGTCTTATGTGATAGGCACAATAACCAAAAAAACCTAGTTATTGTTAACCTACTTTTTTTTTTAACCTTACGCAGTTTATACTAAACGTCGAAAAGGCCGAGGAGCTCGTGGCTAAATAATTACAGCCGCATAGACCGATCTTCCGTGTTAAGCCACGCTTGCCGAGGTTGGTCTGTGGATGGGTGACCATTTACCATAGCGAGTTTCCTCCGTGCCTCGGAAAGCACGTAAAGTCGTTGGTCCCGGCTGTCATTTGTAGATCTTTGACAGTCGTTACGGATAGTCAGAAGCCAAGAAGTCTGACAACCAGTCTAACCAAGGGGTATCGTGTTGCCCAGTTACTGGGTTGTGGAGGTCAGATAGGCAGTCGCTCCATGTAAAACACTGGTATTCAGCTGCATCCGGTTAGACTGGAAGCCGAACCCAACATAGTTGGGAAAAGGTTAAGCAGATGATGATATTTACTTTTTCCTCTCTATGAATGTCTTATGTGATAGGCACAATAACCAAAAAAACCTAGTTATTCTTAACCTACTTTTTAATATATTTTTTTTTCTTTTTTTTATGTAAATCTTATTTTATGGCTGTGTCTGTACTTAACGAAGGTGATACTAAATAAATGAATTGGAAAATTAATAGTACCGATTCAGTTTATTCGATTAAAAGTCGGACTTTTTATTGTATTTTTGTGGTCAACTATAAAATGGCCTTCGAGCACGGGTGGTGGAAATAACTAGTGTTTATAGCAAAGACGATTTCAAAATAATTGCAAAAAAGAATTGCATCACCTTATTAATATTGATTCCCACTAAGCGTTTTCAATCTTCTTTTATAAAGCGCACTGCAAAGGAGTGGAACTCTCTACTTGCGTCTGTATTTCCGAACGCATTTAACTCTATTCTCTTCAAAGTTAGCGTGAACAGGCTTCTTCTGGGTAAGCTCACTACATCGTAGACTTTATCTTTGTCATCTTTGACCAAGAATAGAGTCAAGAGTTCACCCATCTCCAATAAAAACGAAACAAAATTTATTTTATTAATTGCTAACAATATACTAAACAATGTTTATTAACAAACGCAGTTTAATGTACATTAACTCGTAGGAGAACTCCGCGGTCAAAACTATGAGGGCAAGTATTTGACCCTTGCTTGCCTCAAAGGCTTGCAACTATGCACATTACGATGACATATTGCGCCTCATTACAAAACAAGGTTTATTATAAGACAAGGGCTTAAAGCTTTAAACCATCGTGCCAGTTTCTGAACATGATTTCGATAAAAGAAAAATCTATACTAATATTATAAAAACGAAAGATTTGTTTGTTTGTATCGAATAGGCTCCGAAACTACTGGACCGATTTTAACCATTTTTTCACCAATAGATAGCTACATTATTCCTGCGTAACATAGGCTATATAACATCACGCCACGACATACGGGAGCGGAGCAGTAACCAAAGACATAACTAAACGTGGGTGAAATAAGCCACACGGACGAAGTCGCGTATTTTATAAAAATAGCTGGCCCAATGTAAACCCAGGTTTTATCATAAAGGCCATTATTATGAATTTCTTTCCGATTCATTTTTGTTTGACAATCAAGCTCAACTTAGCGTTCGTTATTTTTCGAGTGGCGAAGAATTTGTCTATGAACTTTTGTTTAACTTGTCAAAGAATATTTAAGGACTGTTGATAAAAACTCAAGAACCTTTAGGAAAAACTGTTGGTATCTTTTTTTCCGATACTTTTTCTAAATTCTGCAAAACTTTTGTGTAAGTACTTTAGGAACGCTTTTTTTAAATTGTCTTCTTTTGAAGTGATTCATTAATATCATTCTTCCTGTATTTTGTTGCATACCACAGGATCGAAATAAATCTGAAATCACAACAAAATACTGATTCTGACTCATATTTTGGTCTATAGTTAAAGTTGTTCACAATAATAAGTACAATGGCCCCTGTTGAAATATGAAGTAAACAAAATCAAAGCTTGTAAATGAGGATAATATGTATGACTAATAAGTATTACAAATGCGAAATTTTGGATAGATGGATGTTTGTTACTCAATCACGTCAGAACGGCTGAATAAATCTGGATGAAATTTGGCACAGAGATAGAATATAATCTAAAAAACCAGATACTACTTTTTGTCCCGAAAAAATGGACGGCCCCCTTGGGATATTATATCAACTTTGACACGGACAAAATTGCAGCAGAAGAATCAAATTAATTTAAGTTCAATTCTAAATTCAAAAAATCACAGAGACGTGTACTGGCATCTAAAATACTTTATAGTTACAAAACTTTATTCATGGAATTTTATAGCTTCTATCATCTTGCTGCAATTTGTTTCGCAGTACTAAATTACTACTCTTGAAATTACGACAGTTCTTTAATAACTATCTGTTGGGCTTGCACGTACAGATGCACCTGTGCCTTTATCATGTTGATCAGGTTCAATATTATTCTGTTGTATGTTGATTTTTAATTTATTATCTTTATTGCCATTTACCGTAGGTATATTGTTGTTTGATAGGTCTTTTAGAGTTTTATTTGTTGTGTGTTGCAATTAGATGTTCACTTGCATTGTTGTCATTCTGTCGTCACCCCCGTGCCTCGGAAAGCACGTAAAGCCGTTGGTCCCGGCTATCATTCGTAGATTTTTGACAGTCGTTACGGATAGTCAAAAGCCAAGAAATCTGACAACTAGTCTAACCAAGAGGTATCGTGTTCCCCAGTTACTGGGTTGTGGAGGTCAGATAGGCAGTCGCTCCATGTAAAACACTGGTATTCAGCTGCATTCGGTTAGACTGGAAGCCGACCCCAACATAGTTGGGATAAAGGCTAAGCAGATGATGATGTTGTCATTCTGTCGTCAGTTGTCAGTGCGGTTTAAAGGGAACTTTATCCTGCGAACATAACAGTTGTGGAATGAGCTCCTTGTCGGTTTTCCTCAGGGAAGTTCTGCATGGTGTTCTTATAGAATGGTTAGGTTCTATAAAGCTCGGCAACCCGCGTATGATGCTCCTGGTGTTGCGGGCGTCCATACGTAGCTAGTTTGCTATAGTCTTGGTTTTAAAACAAAATCATTATTACTTTTCCAACATACATTTTCTTTTTTATATTCCCTCTGAGTTTATTTCCTTTTACATACACTTAATTAATTTTCTCTATTTCTTTGTTAAATATTTTTATAGCAATCACTTACCTATCGGACTGGCTTAAATTTTCATTCGCTAATTTCATTTCATTCATTACTGTTTTACGCACTGTTTCTTTATTCTCTTATACATCTTTTTCTCTTAAAATGTTTTAGATTTTTCTTCATTTTTTCTTCTATTTCTCTTCTTCGTCCTGTACTTATCAGTTATTTCTGTCCTATCTTAGGTTGCAAAACCTATAGTTTTGCAACCTAAGGGTCACGTGCCATTACGTGAATCATCCGTATCTTGATTGAGTTTGCAAATACAACTTTTTATCATAGCCACATTGCCCAATGATTTCGTTTGTAAGTGTAAGACCCCAAATACTTTGATGTGGTCTAATTGTATGTTTTAATGAATACCATGTCGTAATCTGTTTTGACTGGAGCAATGTGTGCGGTATATGTAGCAAGAAAGTATTTTTATTACTTGTTAATTTGGTGATAGTGAAGGTCTTTCATATAATTATAAGGGTAATTCTTTGCTAATCAATATCCGGTCGGCTGATGAAATCTTATTTTAATTATGATCTATTTATTGCTTAATATGATTGCTGGGTTTTCTTTGACAGAGTTCGCTTTGATCCTGCCTATTATGCCTGATACTCTGTAATGCTTTTGAATTTCGTCAATTTTGGGAACGACCAAATGCTTCTTAGGTATTTTGAATTTAGGTCAAGCGGGTTTAAGTTACGCTGTGATTTTACCGGTAATGGTATTCTATAAATAACTCCCTCGATGGACTATAGCTAAGTGAGCTTGAGAATTACTGCCATTTCTAAGCATGACTAGGATGACAGCTGAACTCAAGCTTACATCGCCGAAATTAATCGTGGAATTACCTTTAGAATAGTAGGTACTCCAGTTTTGCTTTTCTTATGTTAATTATGTTATCGGCTCACCGTAACAAGCATGCTTCTTCTATTGTTTCATAAATTAAATAAACAATATGTTTGCTTAGTCTTTTTTTTTTTTTTTATAGACGGGAAATCATCAAATAACTTCCCCCGCCCTGGGCGGGGCGGGAGGGAGTGTCAGACTTTTACTGACTAAAACCCGTCTATGTTCCTTTCATGTGCCCTTTGCGTTCCGGGGGCGCGGTATCTCTTTCGAACAACCCGCAGCCCCGGCAGGCATCGGCCCTCAGTGGCCCCATCCAAGTTTGCTGACATCTCTTTGAGGCGCGCGTGGAACACGAACGCGCCGTCGACACGGTCTGTCGCTAGTGAACGTACGGACGGTGAGCTACCCATTCCTCACCGTCCACAGACACGCGTCTACGGTGGCCGGGAGTCGTCTCGCGATGTTTGCTTAGTCTACGGTAAATCTTACTACTATTATGTATGCAAAAGTTTGGATGAATGGATGTTTGTAACTCAATCACGCCAGAACGGCTGAACGGATCTGGATGAAATTTGGCACGGATTACATTATAGTCTGGAACGCACATAAGCTCCTTTTTATCCCGGAAAAATTGTATAGTTCCCGTAGGATATCAACTTTAACGCGAATAAAATCTCATGCACAAGTTAGTAAACAATATGCTAGTACGAGTATCTTAACAGCAAATAGTTATATTATTCCCACGTTTTTACGATCAAACCTCCTACATATAAACATAGTCTTTTATTACATGTTTTTGTTGTTTACCTTTTCAAAAGTTAATTTATTCCGTGCTCAGACCGCTTATACAAACCTAACGAAACAGCAAATGATAGAAATGGTTGTAATAAACGATTATTTCACATCAAATCGTGAATGCTATTTGGTGTGCAATCGCAGTCATATTTTACGTTACTCAATGTTTGTAGACAGTGAGGAACTGCATTTTTTCGTTATTTACCTAACTAGGGATTCTGTAATTTCTACGGTTGAACAATAATGAACAAAGGCATAGAATGCAAATTGGCATTCTACAAGTGGTATAAAACTTATACCACTTAAAAATCTGCTATTCCATTCATTTTGTCCTGCGGGTTGTTCGAAAGACATACCGCGCCCCCGGAACGCAAAGGGCACATGATGGAACATAGACGGGTTTTAGTCAGTAAAACTCTAACACTCTACCGCCCCGCCCAGGGCGGGGGAAGTGATTTGATGATTTCCCGTCTTAAAAAAAAATATATATATATATAAACATTTTGTCGAGATGCTTAGGTGAAAAAAAATGTATGGATCAGCCGACTTTTTTTGCGATTTCAGGGTTAGTCCCATAGCAAAAGTTGTTCATAATAATGAGTAAGTATTAGATCTCTTGTTAGATTTCTGATAAGTAAAAAATAAGCAAAACAATCATCACTATTAACCATCAAAATAAATAAGCATCATCTTCATGATAGGTGTCCTCTAAAGATAGCTGTGACGGGCCCCGTCTTGTAGGTATATTTAAATATACAGATTTGAGTCAGAAGCATTTACTATTGTTAACTTGTGTGTGATCCGAGGTAAACTCTACAGAATGGTAGCATTACCTACTACAGGAAATAAATCATTTCTTATATGGCAATATTTACACAGGCCGTAAAGAGATATAATATTTAAAAAAAACCCAGTACAACAAATAATTCGACCGTTCACACCAAACTAGTAAAAAACAACAAACATGCAGTTCCGTTGGTCATGAACTTCGATATTAAGTTCTCTTTTGGAAAGTATTTAACACTTCCTATTAATTAAACCATAATTATATTCTGACAACAGACCTACCTGTCGACCTGTCGACGATGTCTACCTGTCGACTTGTTTCTCTTGAACCGTTGAGACCTTGCGTAAACATTTTGAGGTCCATGGGGGCATAAAAATAAATTGTTTCGTGTTTTCGTATAAACCGCCATTACTTAAAATGCAGGTGTACTTACAAGCCATCAAACCCGAAACATTTAAATAATATTTAACCCCTATTATTGTCAATTACTGTGCAATTCGATTTTTAGGTACTTTGAAATCAATAAATAATTAGTCAAATAGGTTGACAAATAAGCTAAAATAAGTTTATGTACCTAGTCACAGGTTGCTTTTATAAATAATTGATGTCACAATTTGCTATTGCTATACAAAATCTATGGGAGAATCAGGTTTTGACAGTCCATAAAAAGTATGTCAATTGATTGGTTGAGCTCAACGGGTCTGCCTCTTAGCTAACTTATGTGTACAGTTTCAACATACTATACCATCACGCTTGTCATCCCCGAAGGGTTTGGCAGCCGGGCACAAAATCCTGACTCCGAGCTGCTACTGAGAATTTCATAGAAAAACCCAATAATGCTTTGCTCTTACAGTTCCAATTATTGATTTTTTAAGCACTGAGCGTGTCACTCATCGTCATCTTCGACAACACGATTAGCGTAGCTCAGCGATTGGCTTCGATTCCCGCACGGAAAAAATATTTGTATAGCCTACAGATAGTTGTTCCGGTTGTAAACACACCCACGATACAGGAGAAATTGCTAGTGTATTCGTAGTTAACAATTAACGCATTATTTGCACCTGCCATGTTACCTCTTTACCACCTTTGGTTGGCTGGTTGAGAATGCCCAAGGCATTTGTACTTTTTGTTGCATAAAGTTTAAATAAATAAATAAATAACTATCTAGAATCAGTCTTCTAGCACTAGCTAGAAGCGGGGTGTACTGAGAAACTGGTACTTTGCAAAGCACAACTGGTACCTTGAAAAGCACTAGCTTTTCAAAATACCAGTCTCAATGCACCCCGAATCTAACTAAAGAAGCTTATTCGAGCTACACAATTGACTAACCATTCACCTGGCTGGACCGGTTACATCACCATGTCGTAATTTCTATCCGGGACCGCCTCCAGTACCAGCTGTGATGCTCAGGTGTCTGATGAATGTTCTGACAGCTGCAGATATGTCAGTGTGATTGTATTGTTTAGCAGTATCAATCAACTTTATAATATGTACATACGTGACCATAAACATACATAACTAACATAACATAACAACCTCGTTGGCCTAGTGGTCCTAAGCGCGACTGCTACGATAGAGGTCTTGGGATCAGTCCCAGGTCGAGCAAAAAGTGTTATTGTGTTTTTCTATGAAATTTTCAGTAGCAGCTCGGAGTTAGGATTTGTGCCCGGTTAATGGAAATAGGCTCGCCCCCTATTACATGGGACCTGACGTGAAATCGTGTGACGATTTCCACACATACCATATTCCCTGAAGGATTAGGCAGAGGTGTACCAATGTACCCACAGTTCGCTGATATGTTCAGGTCCTATGTAATAGGGGGCGAGTCTATTGCCATTAAAAATCCTGGCTTCGAGCTGCTACTGAGAATTTCATAGAAAAAACCAATAACACTTTCCTCGACCTTGGAATCATACCCAAGTCTTCTAGCGGAGCAGTCAAGCTTAGGACCACTAGCTAAGACCAGCAAGGAGGCAAGGATTTCCCATATTCAAAAAAATAAAAAGACGCGTCATTAGTGTGAAAATGATGATACTATTATGATCTAACAAAAAACTGACCTACCTCACTAAGAAAAACACACCATTATAAATAACATAAACAATAATAAGTAAATGTATGTAATCAGAGAACTAGTTCGAGAGAGCGGTCACGTAATCAACACAGTTGTAGAGGAAGATAGTCTAGGATACCGGTTCGTTACTCAATCGATACATGCAGGAAATGGTTGACGAACATTTTGTTCGATCACTTGCGAGACCTAGATTAGTTTTGTTTGAACACACGGTAGTTTTATTATTTTTTTCTATGACAGTTAGGGACGAGGTGCACTTTTTTGCGCACACAGTTGCGCACTATAATATCTCCTGCGAATTTGGCTAGTCTGTATTAAGATAGCTGCTGTAGCCAGAATTGGTCCGGAGAATACACACATACATATTATATTTTTAACACTGTGAAGGACACTAAACGCCCATAAGGCATCATAACAATAAAACTTATATTGTGTCTCGTTAAGTGTCCTTCAAAGTGTTAAACACTATCCCACACTAGGAATTTCTCTAGTCTCGTGGTTGCGTTTACAAACATATAAACTCATATACACAAACAGCCAGACCCGGAACAACTATCTGTACGCCATACAAAGATTTGTTCCGTACGGGATACGAACCTGCGACACGCATGACGCAACGTAGCAACCAATAACCCAGGTACTGCGACAACCTTGTCGTTTGTGATTTGTAAGACACTACAAAATTTTATAGCCCCGGATTTCCACAGTTCACCTCTGTCGTTCAATTTGGATGAAGCAACCAAATTGAATCACGAAAAACATAAAAGTATATCATTCGATGTCGGCCATGCCCTTCATTTCTGCGTCTTTCAATCAAAGCGAATCAATTTGGTTGAATCGTGTATGACACAACAATATGGTGAAATGTTGTTGTTCTACTTCGTTGTATGATGACCGAGAGAGATGACACGGTTTCGGATTACCTGAGTTTTATAATATACCGGGTTTTAGTTGGGTAACTTGGGTTAGTCCAACTTAATGTTGTTTTAGAGCAGCCTACAAAAAGAAGGGCAGGTTTAGAAAGAAACATCACAATTTAGTTTTTGAAGGCGGTTGTCATCATCATCATCTGCCTAGCCTTTTCCCAACTATGTTGGTGTCGGCTTCCAGTCGAACCGGATGCAGCTGAATATCAGTATTTTACATGGAGCGACTGCCTATCAGACCTCCACAACCCAGTAATGGGTAATACGATACTCTTGGTAAGACTGGTTGTCAGACTTTCTGGCTTCTGACTAACAGTAACGACTGTCAAAGATCTACAAATGACAGCCGGGACCAACGACTTTACGTGCTTTCCGAATCACGAAGGAAACTCGCTATGGTAAATGGTCACCCATCCACAGACCAACCTCGGCAAGCGTGGCTTAACCCGGAAGATCGGTCTATGCGGGTGTAAGTATTTAGCCACGAGCTCCTCTCGACCTTTTGAAGGCGGTTGTCTTTTTTTGTAAAAAGTTTTATTTTAAAAAAACGTTGCCCCACACTAGGAATTTTCCTGTATCGTGATTGCGTTTGCAAACACATAAACTCATATACCTACACAAACGGCCAGACCCGGAACAACTATCTGTAGGTCATACAAATATTTGTTCCATGCGGGAATCAAACCTGCGATCAGAGCTCAGCAGCCAATCGTTTAGCCACTGTGCCAACCATGTCTTCATTGTTTATAGTAGTGGTAGTGTGCAATATAAGGTAACGTACGCTAAACATTTTTTGCTTTCGGGTGCAAGTAACAGTATACGTCTCATGGAGGTATTTAAAGTTTACTTATAAGATTATCTTATAAGATGATATATCTTATAAGATCTCTTAACTGCCATGTCTTACATCGTTATTATAATTTTGTTATTTTTTATATTCACCTTCATTGTTTTCACATATAGAAGCAACAAGAATATTGTAACCAAGACTTTGTAAAAACCAAATGGAAGGAAAAGAGTGTCCATGGAGTTTCTTGCTCGTTCTTCTCCATAGAGACCTACGTTTTGGAACGAGCAACTAGCTTCAATTTTAAACTGTAACTTCTTGACAATTCAAAAGTGCCTGTAAATGGTCTAATTGAAATAAATGCTTTGATTTGATTTGATTTGATTTCAAACTGGTTTTCACTAAATAACCACACACAAAAGTTGAATCTTTAAGCTTATCACCTTTTTTTTCTCTCTTATCTCCACTCCCTGCCATGAGCAGGGGCGTTTTTAATCATTTTTTTCTTTATTGTCATGTTTGCTGTTTTATTTTACCTATTATTATTTTGTATGTTGTTTATATATGATCTTATCACCTTAACAAAAAGGTTCCCAGGTATTGTTCAAAATAAAAACAAAATGTTAGAAATCTTCTTCTTCTTTATAGTGTGGGCAGTAAGGTCTTACTGATGACCCCACACACCCTAGTGTCAGAGTTTCTAAACCGCCTCAAGGGCGTCAGACATGGCAATGTTTGGAATGATGGGAGTAATGGTGGGTCCACACGATACAGACTTAACACAGACTTCTATTGAATTTTGTCTGTACAACAAATCAGTACAGACAAATGTCGGTGTACCAGAAAAGTCGGAAGTCTGCGTACATGTCTGTACGATTGTCGGAGCAAAGCTCATGATTATAAAATATATAAATATATACCATCACGCCTGTATTCCCCGAAGGGTTAGGCAGAGGTGTACTAATGTACACCCACAGTTCGCCGGTATATTTAGGTCCCATGTAATAGGGGGCGAGCCTATTGCCATTAACCGGGCACAAATCCAAACTCCGAGCTGCTACTGAGAATTTCATAGAAAAACCCAATAACACTTTTTGCTCGACCTGGGAATCGAACCCGGGACCCCTTGCACAGCAGTCGCACTTGCGACCACGAGACCAACGGGGCAGCTCATGATTATTGAATTACTTAATTAATTAAAATCGAAGTCTGAACTGATGAAAAGTCTGCACAGACATTTGGTAAAGACCTCTGAGTAAAAATTTTTACTCAGACTTTATAGTCTGTGCAGATATCTGTGCATACAAAAGTCTGTAGCGTGTGGACCCACCATCACATAATGTATCTTTCAATTTTGTTATGTCTCTTTTTACATCGACATAACCTAAAGCATCTGTTTCCTTAACTACACCTAGGTCGCCGGTTTAAGGTCTCTAAGGAGGTTTAAGTTCAGTAGCTGACGTTAACGACATTCTAGAATTTATGAGCTCTAGCTCTTGCGCTGTGCTCTCAAGGACTTTCAAACGAATTCCTTTCCCACGTAGCGGGCGAATAACTCTTTCGAACTGTCATTTTCATTCAAAATATTGGCAAAACGTACACTTCCCGGCTTCTGTCACTCCGTAATAGATCTACGAATGACAGCCGGAACCAACGGCTTAATGTGCTTTCCGAGCGTGCTGTCGCACCATCAACTTCCAAACTCCGGGCTGATGCTGAGAAATTGAAGATGGAAAAACACAATAACAATCTTTTTGTCTCTGAAGACTCTGCAAACAAAACTGCAGCTTGACTGATTTGAACCATTTTTTGACCAATAGATAGCTAAATCAGGAAGTAGCATAGGATATATAGCATCACGCTACGACTCAGGGAACCGGCGTAGTAACCAAAGGCGTAACTTAACCTGAGTGATAAAAACTAAGTCAATGAAGTCGCGCGCAGAAGGTAGTACTTTATAGTTCCGTATGTAATTACTGTAAAAATATAAATTTCAAGGTTTTTTGTGCTGGAATATGAAAGAAAGAATGTTGGCGGAAGTCGGTAATTTTACATGTCGGACTTTACTTGCCATTCTTTAAAAATACAATTGAATGTGTTTCTAGTGACTATCATAAACCTGAAAAGGGGTCATTGCATGATTGCACTCATCACTTTTACTATGGGAACAACACCGAAATCAAGATAGTAACTTTGTCTGTCCGTCTGTTTGTTTGCTACCTTATCAAGGCAAAACCACTGTACCGATCTGACAGAAAGGTAGCTTGGGATATAGGCTGTATTTTAATCCGTGACTTCGTCTTCAAAAACCGACATCTATGCAGACAAAGCCGTGGGAAAAGCTCTACATAATATAAAACAAAGTACGCTTAGATTTTTTAAACGCATTTTATTGCGGTTTACGTCAATATATACAGTGAATGAAGAGGAAAGTATATACGTATTAAACATCACGCTACAACCAATGGGAGCAGAGCAGTAATCAAAGACGTAACTGAACTCGGGTGACACCGCGGGGTATAAATATAGCTAATATTTTATAAAACCGAATACTGCAATTTATGCAATAGGTACGTCCAACTTGCCCAATGTCCTTGATAGAGCATTAATAAGCACATACAAAATTTTAATATCAGTGTACGATGCATTCACTTGGCCTTCGAATACTGGTGCATGTATCCAATACAGTTTAAAAATAAGGCTAAGTAAGTAAATGAGAGTAATACAGGTTTCCATTAACATAAGTAAAAAGTATTTTAAGATTTGAACGTAATGTTTGTGCAAGATTTTTAGTATGCGGATGTTACGTGTGCATTTAATTCTGCGTTTTAATTACTGTGGCATAAGAATGGTTTTTAATTAATAAATTTTACGGTACTGAATGGGCCTTGATAGAACAGAGAAAGAGAAGTGGAGTAAAGCTTTTTGGCACTAAAATTGAGAATGAAATGGATTTGTGCTCGGTTAATGGCAATATGCTTGCCATTACTACTGCGCTCGGACCTAAGCATACCGGCGAACTGTGGGTGTACATTCAATTGGTGCACCAGTGCAGTTCGCCGGTATGTTTTTTTATTCTTAAGGCCCATGTAATAAGGAGCGAGCCTATTGCCATTAACCGGGCACAAATCCTAACTTTGAGCTGCTACTAAGAATTTCATAAAAAACCCAATAACACTTTGCTCGACCTAGGATCGAACGCAAGACCTCTAGCGTAGCAGGACCACTAGGCTAAGGCGGCGGTTCATGACATATCAAATTGCCTCTATCTAAATTGCAGCCATGCTAAAATGACGTGGGTCTGATGAGTCTAGGATCTTAGACCGTTTATCTTGTCCTGTCAGCCATTTTTACCTAATGTTTGATCATTGGGTGAAAAATAGCCAATAACAAAATAAAATCTAGAAAATAACCAGTTATTTTCTAGTTTTTATTTGGTTAATAAATATAACCAGTCAACATAAACAGTATGTATTTTCTCTCCAAAGCATCGTGTAAAGTAGGTTCACGTCGATAGTGCATCGGGTGGGGTTCGAACTCACGACCTTTCTCTCATTAGTCAACAAGTGCTAGGCTATTGTAGCTTCTAAGCACGTTACGTCAAAATTACGTACATACATAAACATGTTGTAAAGCCTTATTTACTATATTATGTTGTCATTAAAACTGTGTTTAACAAGTAATAAAAAGTTGTGATTATATAATACGAATTCTTAAGGGAATTAGGGTTGTTTAACTTAGTAATAAATTGTGTTTCCCTACAGCTCAATTACAAAGCTTATCAAGACTTAATCCCATCTATACTTACTTGTTATAAAGCTAAAGAGTTTATATGTATTTCGTTAATAGAAAACTATGATAAATCTCTGCTATGTTTTAACATCAAAAGATAAGGATTATAGGATAAATGAAAATTCACGCGAACTAAATCGCGGGAAAAAGATATGTTACTATAGTATAGCGTGGGTCAGACAAATGCATGTGATGTGCTGATCTGTGATCTGTGAGTGAGTGATCTGAAGAAAACATAAACGTCTTATCGAGTTTAAAAGAGATGTTGTATCGTTTGTTATAAATAAATTATTATAAACGATATTTTCAGAGTTATAAAAACTAGAATATCGATATACCTAGTAGCAGTACTTTCATGACTTGGTAATCAATTTTAGGACAGTAAAATAATATTGATACTAAATAAGAATAATAAAGAATAAACGTCAACCCTTTTATGACTAAATCATTAAGGGTGTGTTTCCACCAAAGATGAGCGAAGCGTAGCGAGGAATATGGATGAAAATGACCAAAGACATCGCCCCATTTTCAAAACTTGATCTTAGCTATAAGTCTGTTATTTCGTTGCGGGATCAAAGACAGTTGAATCGTTTCTTCGGGACTCGTCGAGCTTCATTGCCTCGGCGCTTTTCTGGCGGTCTTCACTGTTGATTCTGGCTTTCAGAAGTTGTAGTGGATGGAAAAAGGTTTTTTTATACCACTGAAGGTGGCAAACAAGCTAACGGTCCACCTGATGTCAAGCGGTTACCGCTGGAAAAGCGCTGCGGGCTTGCCATATAAAAAAAGCTACTATTGTAATAAGTTAGTTTCATACATATCCCTCGCTACGCATCTTCCCGTGCCTGGTGGAAACGCAGCCTAAGGTTATTGTAAGACGAAGGAAAGTTCATTTTATGATACCTAGATATCTAAGTATCATAAAATGAACGTCAACCTTTAAGTTATGGTTATGGCTCAGCTGTTTGGTAGATATTTACATATTTACTTCTCTTTGTTATTACCACAATATAATTCGCATAATATATTTATGGGAATTAAAAACATATCGGCGAACTGTGGGTGTACATTAGTTACACCTCTGCCTTACCTTTCGGGGAATACAGGCGTGATGGCACGATGATGACATATTTATTAATTTAGGCATTAAAGTGTCGATTGCAGGTAATTTTTTGATTTAATATATCATTTGCTTTTACCTTACAACTTTGAACAGTAAGAAAAACTATATTGATCTTTAACTATTTACTAGAAAACAGTGTTAGATTTTCTAACACTTTATCTCAATACAAATATAAAAGTTTAAAAACGCAAGTGACGCTAACTCCAAAGTTAGTACTCTTAATAAGTCACCAACCAATCTACGCAATAGCCAAATTGCTCATACATACTTTAGTACCTACAGCACATTCATAAAAACACGGAGGAGTGCACACATGGAGTGGTGATGCGTGAGCAAACAAGACGAACGACATAATACGTGCAGGTATTTCACGTGAAGACGTCGAAATCAAACATTGAGTGGGCACACTGATCAGGCGACCTGATCAGATGTGTACATTGAGCACACACTTAACTATGATTAACTAATGTTACTTAAAACTTTAAGTAACGATTTGTTTCAATTGGTAGACACTCTGTCCGCCAGATGGGTGAAGTCCTTCATACATGGTAGACAGTTTTAAGTACTGAGGTGACAATAAAGCTGATTTATTTATTACTTGTCGCTCAAGCACAGAGCTGTAACTACTGTCCATTTATTACTACACTAGCTTCGGTTTTTGTATGCGACCTCGTCGTGTAGTCAGGTATACCATAAAACAGCCTAAAACACTTGATAATAGAGTAGCTTTCTAACTGTGACATATTTTTACAAATCGGACCATACAAGTATTGATTGGGCAAATAAAGTTCATTTTGGTTTGGATATTTGTCACGTTTTACAATAAATTGGGAGAGATTGATTGGCAGTACACACATAGGCACTGGCACTCCATTTACTCACTACTCTGTAACTGCCTTATAAGTTACCGACACGATGTTTGTAAACAAAACTGATTAGAATTACAATCAGACACATGCAGCACCATAATTGTATGGGAGATCGTTAGTGCTTGTATGGGCAGACCACCATAGCAATGGCATTGTTTGAACCAGGAATTCATAAAACTTCCATATCAATTGTATATTTTTAATCTAACGTTACAGAAAAATATGAAAATTATACAGATTTGTATATAAATAGATGATTAAGTTTAATTCAATTGTATTGATATGGATACAATATTTTGCGTACCACTTGGCACCGAACATGACGTGTTCGAAATAGAAAAAGCTGATAATAGCAAAGTATGGCTATTATACTGGGTGGACTGGAGTTGTTTGAGTAACTCTAACTCCATGAAAGAACGCAGTATTACATTTCAACGTACATAGTAACTTTATTCATGCAGCAAAACTTAGTTAAACAATAATAATTAAATTAAAAACTATGTACAGTTAAAAAAAAAAAAAAAAAAAAAAACAAAAAGAAAGGAAGGTCATAGGGCATCAAAAAAAAAAACTCGTGGGATTTAATATGGAAAATTCAAACATACAAAAAACTGACGCAGTAGGAGGGAAGGGAGATGCCGAGTCGGAGTCCGACTCGGCCTCCAGCATGGTGACTGTGAGCCCTTTCGGCTCACACCATGAGTTAGATGGGCTGGAAAAGCTTCTCAGGAAGCGGCCCAGACCGGAGGATCGGGTGTCCTCCGAAGAAGAGCTGGCCTCGGCTCGAAAGATCCCCACCAGCAGACGCGGTGGGGCCCAGGAGCGAGGCCCAGGGAGGGTTGCTGCCCGGAGGGGACCGGCGACGTCTGTCGCTGAAGGGCAGTCCCCCTCCCCCTCCCTAAGTGAGACTGGCGGCGACGGTGTGGTCCAGCCGGACACACCGCGCGTGGTGGAAGGTGAACCTGGCGGCTCCGAGGAGCGTAAGGCTAGGTTCATGGAGGTTGTGCGGGATGCGGTGGCGAGCGTCGCCCGCAAAAAGATGAAGGGGTCGAAGTCTCGGGCAATGGACGAGGCTTCGGCCACCATTGCGGCGGCTGCGGAGGCTGGTTTTGCGGGGGAGGTCCCGCAGCTTCGGGCGGAGGTGGCGCGCCTGTCGGCCTCCATGGAGCTCCTGGTGGCAGAGAACAGGAGGCTCCAGGCGGACCTGGCTGAGCTCCGCGGGACCGGCTCCCGCCAGGCGCCCAAGGCGGGGAGCCGGAGAGCCGAGCCAGTCGAGCCAGTGGATGACCAGGTGCTGAACCTGGTTCAGCTGGAGCTGGCGGCCTTCCAGGCACGGTTTTCCGTCCTGGAGGGCATCGTGTTGCGTCCCCCACTGGCTGCGAGCGGGACGACCGCGGGCGACAGGCGGGCCTCTTATGCGGCCGCCGCGTCTGCGCCGAGGCCGGGTAGCCAGCCCCCCAGCAGGGCGGGGCCGACCCCTGCGAAACCGGCTCCGGCAAGGCCGGTGCCGGCGCAAAATGCGCCCACGAGGAGGGGCAAGGCGGCATCCCAGCCGCCTCCACCCCCTCCGCCCCCTAGCTCCAACCCTCCGGCCGCGGAAGCCGAATGGCAGGTGGCCGGGGCAAGAGAGAGGGGGCGCAGGGCGGCCAGATCGGCCAGAGCGGCCACCAGACGGGCGGAGGAGCGGCGGCGACGTGGTGAGCGCAAAGCCGCGGCCAGGCTTCGCGCCCCGAGATCTGCGGCTGTAGTGGTCACGCTACAGCCGGAGACGGAAAAGCGGGGCGTGACATATGCGCAGGTGCTCACCAGGGCCAAGGCGGCCATCAACCTTGGTGAGCTAGGGATAACCGGCCTCCAGCTAAGGGTCACCGCAACTGGGGCCCGAATGCTGGAGATCCCCGGCGCCACCAGCGGCCCGTCCGCGGACGCTCTAGCTGAGAAGCTTAGAGCGTCCCTAAACGCGGACGAGGTGCGGGTGTCCAGGCCCGCCAGATGCGCAGATCTGCGCATCATGGGTCTGGACGACTCAGTTTCCGCGGAGGAGGTGGTGGCCGCCGTCACCAGGGCGGGTGGATGCCGTGCCGAAGAGGTCAGGGCAGGCACCATCCGCCCAGAGCGCACGGGCATGCAGACCATTATGGTCAGCTGCCCAGTGACGGCGGCTAAAGCCATTGTTGGGGGGGGCCGCTTATTGGTGGGCTGGGTGTCGGCGCGGGTTCGCCTGCTCGAGCCCAGGCCCCTGAGGTGCTACCGTTGCCACGTGGGGAAGCACGTGGCATGTCGGTGCGCCTCGGAGGTGGACCACAGCGCCCTGTGTTTCCGCTGCGGTCAGCCCGGTCACCGCCCGCGGCCGCGGCTTGTGATGCCCCGCCGCACTGCGATGCATGTGCGGGGGCTAACAGGCCGGCCGATCACCGGGCTGGGGGCAAGGCCTGCGCCGTACCCGCCAGGTCCGGGGGAGGGCCCCGCACCGCCGCCGCCGCCGCCGCCGCTGCCGCCGCCACCGTTGCCGTGGCCGCACCCGCCGCCGCCGCTGACGCCGCGTCCGCCGGCGCAATGGATTGCCAATAACGGCACCATTGCGCCTCCCGCAGGCGGACACCGTAGGCACGGTCTGTGGACGGTGAGCAATGGGTAGCTCACCGTCCGTACGTTATTTAACGACAGACCGTGTCGACGGCGCGTTCATGTTCCGCGCAAAGAGGTGTCAGCACAAGGAAGGGGCCACTAAGGGCCAAGGCCTGCCGGGGCTGCGGGTTGTTCGAAAGAGATACCGCGCCCCCGGAACGCAAAGGGCACATGAAGGAACATAGATGGTTTTTAGTCAGTAAAAGTCTGACACTCCCTCCCGCCCCGCCCAGGACGGGGGGGGTCATTTGATGATTTTACCATCTTTAAAAAAAAGAAAAAAAAAAAAAAAGGGCATCAAAAAACTCATCCGCATCGCCGTCAATGGGACATGTGCCCAGAAGGCTGGCAGCATTGCCACGTT
The DNA here is from genome assembly GCA_932526535.1 of Caradrina clavipalpis. Lineage (NCBI taxonomy): Eukaryota > Metazoa > Arthropoda > Insecta > Lepidoptera > Noctuidae > Caradrina > Caradrina clavipalpis. The sequence continues at coordinate 3,855,676 of OW052099.1, read as the reverse complement.
GTATGGCAATGCTGATTCTTTGGCCCAAGAAAAGTCCAGCCCTCTGCTCACGTGAAGAATCGACCAGTCGCTTGGCTATATTGCGAAACACTAGATGAGCGCTCGGTCCCCATGGCCCTAGTGTTTCAACCCCAAACGGCTCAAATATATAACTTTCATGAAGGTTAATATATTTGCGCCGCTTGAGATTTTCCGCACCAGACGCAGCCGCCCCAGCACAGCACGTCGTGCTAGGAAGATGGGATGGCGCGAGGGTGTCGACGCATGTTGCATCCCACACCAAAGGCCTACCCAACTTCCAAGGCATTATAGTCATCCCATCTGGTCTCTTACCATCGTCGCGTGCCAAGCCAATTGGCTCCAAAACAGCTGGCACTCCGGCGGAGACAAGAGCACGACGGATGATGTCATTAATGCTGGCGTGCCGTGCTATGCGGCCAGCGCTCTTTTTGCATGACAGGCCATGGTGGCCGAGGCAGTCGACAGCTTCACCGCACTGACAGCGGTGCGGAGCCCCACAAGGTGCACCCAGGCGCAGGCATGTAGCGAGCCGGAATGTAGAGTCACTCAACATAGTGCCTATGTTGGGCGACGGAAGTGCCTGAAGCCAGAGACCCGACTCCCACTCACCCACAGCCAGCAGGCGGGCACGCTCAGCAGAATTGATGGACGTAATAATTAAATTATTCCGTACCAACCTGCAGAGCGGCTCGTCCCATTGTCTCTGGGAAGATGGGTTCACGGGTCTATCTGTTTCCGGGCAAGATACTTTCCAGGCGTTCACCGCTTCGGTCAAACACGGAACTTCAAAGTTAACCAGAGATGGTGATAAAATCTTCGAGGTTAACTTATGAAAGAATATCTCTTACTTATTATAAACAAGACGACCGCGACTCTGTAAGATCCAATTCAGCTTGTCTGCTTGCTGTCCTCCTCGAGTGACGCCCTAAGCCGAGGTCCTTACTCCACAAGGGTCTTAGAGTGTGGTCGCTTAGTTTACAAGTTTTACGCCATGTTTTTAGGCCTTAATTTTAAAGGGACCGCAGGCTAGTTTGGCAGTTTGCAACATCTTTGGTTGATTTGTGAGGTGTGTGGGCCACGGCATTATGCTGAGTGTCAGCCGTTTCGCGCGATAGTGGCGCATATTTTCCTAGGCAAAAATATAAAAGCCTTAGATTAAATACCAACTTGTTTATGTTTTAGGGTTTTATAAACAAACATTCTTATGTTATGTGCGTCTCTCTAATTCTGAAAAATAATATTTAATCGCGATTCACGTGGAAGTCAGAAATTTGGTAATAACTTAGTTGCCCACATAGAGTAGATATATTTATTTAGTAAAGTTTACCCATTGTAATTGTTGTTTAACATAAGCCTAGCCAAACCAAGACCAGTTTGCAAATAAGATGTGGTAGATACTGCGTTATACGTAATTAGCAAGTACACCAAAGTTCACTGACCCTGGGAATAATTGTTTAAATATTTTCATTACAAGGTGTGGCTTATCTATACTAAAATATTATAAAGAGGAAATATTCTTTTTGTTTGTTTGTAAGGAATTTGCTCCCAAACTACTGGACCGATTTTAACAATTCTTTCACCAATACATAGCTACGTTATTCCTGAGTAACATAGCCTATATAACATTACGCTACGACACACAAGAGAGGAGCAGTATCCCAAAATGCAACTTAACACGGGTGAAATAAGCCACGCGGACGATGTCGCGAGCAGATGGCTAGTATTATGTAAAGTATGTGCCAATAGTTTAAATAAATAGTAACTTTGAAATTTGGAATAAACATAGGTTTACTTAAATAAATATTTGATATAGGCCGACCGTACTGAGCGGCAGTTTTTGTATTTTTAAGAAACGATTGCAATCTAATCTTAGTCTCAATCTGTCGCAAATGTTTCATATTTACCTACATTTTTGACATTGATCGTTGTTGAGATGAGATTACGATCAGATTTTGAACGTTTCAAGTATCAATGTGACTTTTATAATTCAAATGGACTTTCTAAGTTTATTCTTGGGCATCGGTATAATAAAATATCGTGAGGAAATCTAGACTTGTAGAAGTCCGAAATCACCAATCTGCCTTGAGCAAGCGTGATGATCAATGCTCGTGTCCTCTCTATACTAGGGAGAAGCTGTAGTGGAACCATAATAGGCTAGTATTATGTTTTATATACTTACCAACCACCCCGTTAGCCTAGTGGTCCTAAGCGCGACTGCTACGCTGGGGGTCTTGGGTTCGATTCCCAGGTCGAGGAAAGAGTTATTGAGTTTTTCTATAAAATAGTCAGTAACAGCTTGTAGTTAGGATTTGTGCCCGGTTAATGGCAATAGGCTCGCCCCCAAACATACCGGCGATCTGTGGGTGTGAATTGGTATACCTCTGCCTAACCTTTCGGGGAATACAGGCGTGATGGTATGTTTGTATACTTACCTTATACTAGAAAGGTTTAGGTGGTTAACTAAAGGTAAACAAATCGTAGAAAAGGTTTTTTATAGTTGACACTTCTTTGTTTAAAAATACGTTACAACAAAATCAATTCTGATTTCGATTTATACGATACTTTCCTCTTTTATTAATGTATGTTAAACTTTATCATTTATTCGTAAACTAACTCTTCATAGATGTCATTGTTTGGACACCACTTTTTTGTTAGTTTTATAAAATAGTATAATATTTTGTAATCTGTCTATTGTAAAGAGCCTAAAAAGACAGGTTCCCAAAACCTTTTAGAAAATACGATGAATTAGATAACGTCGCTAAATTGAAGAGTACGCCCGTGATGTAGTATGGCAACTAAAGTAGCAGGTATTACATTTAGTCGATTAACTAGGCGCCTTTGAAAATTGCGAGGGTCATGTAATAAAACAAGAACAGAAAATGTTTAAATTGGATAAAATGATGGATAATACCACTGAACGTTTTATTATTAACGTGGCAGATAGTTCCTCAGATTCTGATTTAGACTAGAGCCTATTATTATACGACTTTAAATAATACGATTTTAAAATCTGAAGTAAAAGGTTTAGCATCCATGAGTCACGTGGTTTGTTTTGTTTACATTTAGTTAACTACCTAAACCTTTCTAGTATAAATACCACGAGATTACCAGATAGTTTATAGGACAAGTTGATATAGGTAATACGTGCTTCCACATAGCTAAGCGGACTTGCCACTTGGCAAATGTTATGTCAACTAAGGAAGTGTGCACATGAACTCTACCTACTTTCTAATATCAACCTTGCGTTGCGTCACTTATGGTATGGTTTGCTTTGACTGGGTGGCTTGGAGAGAGATGAAGGTGTTTTATGCTTGGCCTAGATTTAATGTTAGACAATGATAAATGCTATTAGGTCGACGCGTCTAGTGCCAAAAGTTTTTGTTCGGATAAAGGTGTGTCTCACCACCATCTTTCAAAAATGGAATTGATTTGTGTACTTGAAAATAGTTTCCGTGTAGTTTCTTGCTCGTTCTTCTCCATAGAGGCATACATTTTTATTTTTTTAAGGATGTGAAATCATCATATGACTTTGTCCGCCTTAGGCGGAGCGGTAGGGAGTATCAGAATCTTACTGACTAAAACCCATTCGTGTTCCTCCTAATGCTCTTAGCGTTCCAGGGCCACGGTAGCTCTTTCAAAAAAATCTGCCGCCCATTATAAGCCTACCTACGTTTTGGAAAGAGCAACTATCATCAACTTTTTGACTAACTGACCTACTCCCTGGCAATTCAAAAGTGCCTGTAAATAGTTTAATAGAAATAAATGCTTAACTTGCCAAGTAATTTAATTGGAACTTTCTGGAAAGTAGTGAAACAGACTCTTAAACTTTTCAGCTACTTTTTAGTTGTGAATCTAAGAAATGGTCTATATTTAGCTAAGCAAATTATGATATGTTTTCAGAGTAAAATTTCAAACTCGCTAATTGCTTTCAGAAATTCATTATTAAAGTTTACGAACTGTCTAAACTCTATTAAAGTCAACCACATTTTTTTATAAATATATTGTTTTCAAGAAATATTTTTGCTGTGGGTAGGCAAATCTTGCAGATGAAATATTTTATCAAAGGCGTCTGATTGCCTAGTGTGGGTTTTACAACCTATAGCTTAAGACCGCGACTTTGTCCGCGTCAAAGTGAATACAGGAACTGTACATTTTTCCAGAATTAAAAGAAGCTTGTATGCTATCCCAGATTTAAATCTATATATGTGCTAAACGACCAGATCCGTTCTACCATTTTGTATTACAAGTTTTTGACAATGACTGTTCTTTAAAAATGGGGAACTCATAATAATTAACGTAATTACGCCAAAGTCATTGAATATGCCAAAAATATTACCTATATAATGGCAATAACAGTTCAAACTATAACCAAATGTTATGCTTAGAATAGATTGATTAATCAGCGTTAAATATACAAAATCAACAAAATCACTTCGTAAACTAGGAGAATTTTCCACGTGGGTTAGTTTGTTTTGGCCAAACTAAATCCAATTATGGCATAAGTAATGCAAATACATTATCTAATTTAAATAGAGTAGAAGAGTTCTTTGTGAAGGAGCTCGTCCGGGGAAGTACTACCACATATTACATACTAGCTTTTGCCCGCGACTTCATCCGCGTGGATTAATAGTTCCCGTTCCCAGGGGATTTCCGGGATGAAAACTATCCTATGTCCTTTCTCGGGTCCCAGACTATATCTGTACCAAATTTCATTGAAATCGGCTCAGTGGTTTAGGCGTGAAGAAGAGACAGACAGACAGACAGACAGAGTTACTTTCGCATTTATAATATTAGTAAGGATAAGGATTTCTGTCTCAAAGCAGCGTTGCTGTGTTCCGGTTTGAAGGTTATGGGTGCCAGTGTAATGACAGGCACATAAGACATTTCAACTTTGTCTCTGGGATGGCAACGCATTTGCGAGGCCTCTGGTATTGCAGATGTCTATAGGCAGCGGTGACCACTTAACATGAGGCGGGTTGTCTGCTTGTTTGCCATCCAATGACATAAAAAGTGGTATGTTTGCCGACGATTCGACGAAATAAACAAATCTTCTACATATCACCATCTCCTCAGTAGTTCAAGGCTAGCGTACAGCAAACCAGTTTACTTATTTGTTATGGTCTTCTAAAATGTCAAATGAATTCGTGTCATCATCTGCTTTCTCTTCTACACGTCATCATGATAATTTGTGAGCAGGCATGTGGCATAACCATTTCAATTTTTGACAACTTTAGAATGAAATTTTGATGAGATTTTCACATGCTTAATGCCCCTTGAAATGACATTATAATAACAATTGTGGGTTTCTGTGAGACTGACATGTACTTATGTAGATTTGGGGAAAGAATTTAGTGAAATGTGGGGAACTTGACAAACAATACCGATGTACAGTCGTGATGGTTAAGTGTATCAAAATACCTACTTCATTTGTAACAATACTTGTTAATGTAAAATATAAAGGTAAATAAATAAAAACCACAATGAACCATGTTGGGCACAGCTAACTTTTGAATAAGTAGGTAGGTGAGAGCGCTTGAATATTTTTTCTTATTAGGAGTTATAAAGAAACGTTTGACTCTACATACAAACTGCCGGGTAAATAAATAACGTGTCAGGAGAGAGAGATTTTCCATCTTCCCAAGATGGATGGATGGATGCTTATGGAATTGGACGTAGTTACGCAAAAAGGATCCAACCCTCAAAGTGTAGATACGCAAAAAGGATCCTTTTTGCGTATTGAGAGTTGGATCCTTTTTGCGTATCTACACTTTGAGAGTTGGATCCTTTTTGCGTATCTACACTTTGAGGGTTGGATCCTTTTTGCGTAACTACGTCCAATTGTAGGTAAGGTTTTATAAATTGCCATTAACTCAGTAATGTGAAATATCTCTGTTCCAAATGACAATACAAAGATTCCACATTTATCAGCGCTCACACAATATTTTCTGTGTCAAACGAAGTCCGCTTTATGCAATGCGACTTCCAGATTGTACGCTCAACGCTCATGAATGCATTTTCGATTGCGACATATTATGTGAACTCTTCCTGCGTAGGTCGGTGTTGTTTTGTTGTATTGTCCGCAAGTCTTGTTCTGTATGTTCTAGCATTTGATTGCGACTTCGGTCGCGTGGAAGAAAAGTTTTTTATTCGGCCCCCAAAATCCGACATCTCTTACTTGTAAATTAGGCAGTTTACAGGAGTTCATGTAAACTTCCTGGACATTGGATTATACCAAACCAACACGCCCTCATTCCCCGAAGGGTTAGGCAGAGATGTACCAAGCACACTCACAATTCGCCGGCACGTTTTGGTCCCATGTAATAGGGGGCGAGCCTATTGCCATTAACCGGGCACATATTCTAACTCCGAGCTGCCACTGAGGATAGAAACATCCAATAACACTTTTTGCTTGACCTGGGAATCGAATTCAAGACTTCTAGCATAACATTCGCGCTTAGGATCACTAGGCTATCGAGGCAGTTACGTCAGATTATAAAAGGTAGACTTCAATCAGCTATACCTACTATTATCTACGTATGTACATACATGCAGTTTTACCAATGTCGATGCCGTGGGAATATTATTGTTATAACTATGACATAATCATCATCATTTACATGTGCCTACGATATATTTTCTTGCTAAACTTTTGCTGGCAATACAATCAATCAATTGTTTGACTAAAGTATCGATATGTGTAGATGGCCTAGTGTGAGTGCACCGACTTATATAAGAGCATTTGATTAGTCGATTTTGGAATCGGGAATAGGTAGGTACGACTATTCAAGGCTTTACGTGCTTTCCGAGCCACGTGGGTGTCACACCGCCATTTTCCAAACTCCGGGCTACTATTAAGTAGTTCCTACTGGAAAAATCGAACCCAGGACGACATCATCAGACGCACTTGCGACAACTACACACACGGGGCAGTCATAGGTACAACTATTTTATGGCATTGTTATTAGTTTAATTTATATTAGTATCACCCATTGACGTGAATAAATCTTTCGCACTAAATCAATATTTTGTGCGAAAGGGTATTTTCAATTTCAAAGTCAACGAATTTACGTTAAGTTTTATTTCGCGCGCTTGTACTAGGCCCACAGACAAGTCATGTGAATGAAAATAGACAAAGGTTAACGATGTCAAGAGTGTTCGGTACATTCTCCATAGTTCCCCGTAGTCATTAATACATTCTTAGAGTTGGAAAAATCGATCAACAGCAGTGCGATACTGAGAAGTCTAGTGATTGGTGATTTATATTAAATCACATTAGTCTACATGGAAGTCAAGTAAACCATAAAATACATCTTATGACAATATTGGGGGAATACAGGCGTGATGGTTCACGTCTGTATTCCTCGAAGGGCTAGGCAGAGGTGTACCAATGTACACCCACGAGTCGCCGGTATGTTTATTATTATGTAATAGGGGGCGAGCCACTTGCCACAAATACTTACCCCAAGCTGCTACTGAGAATTTCACAGAAAAACCCAATAACACTTTTTGCTTGACCTGGTTATCGAAACCAAGACCTCTAATGTAGCAGTCGCGCTTAGGACCACCAGGCTATTTTATTTGTTGAAGATTTTCGTAATCTGATCAGTAGGTACTTTCCAAGATTACCTGTTGCAAACAAAAAATAACCAAACTTTACCTTTTTGTTATATTCGAAGCATAGTTTAGGCCAAATAAAAATCTAGACCTGCTCAAATGTTCCCATTTTCCCAATAATGGGTTCCGAATGTTACTTAACAGAATTGTAGACTACTCAGTTTGTTTATTTCTTTTCAAACGTACGTTTTTTTGACTTTTGATTGTTTTTTTTTTGTCGAATTTACCAAAATATCTTTCTCTTGTTCTCAGAATAGGTCGCGATGGCCGTTCCTCTGTCTGCCGATACTCCTGGCTGCGTCAGCGTGTGGCAGCGACATCCTGATGATCACCATGGGCGGCACCAAGTCACATAAGATGCCCTTCTGGGAACTAGCGAGAGGACTTATTAGAAGGTAAGATTTTACAAGGGCTATCTTCTTCTTTATCGTGTGGGCAGTAAGGTCAAACGACCCCACACACCCTAGTGTTAGAGTTTCTAAACCGCCTCAAGGGCCTCTGATATGGTTAACAAGGGCTTATTATTTTTGATGTACTACGCTACTGGTCGAAAATGCCTAAAGGATAATGCCAGAATCTCTATAGAGCTTTGCCTCATTCAATTAAAATCATGTACAAGTATGCAATTTGCAGTATTTTATTGCTGTTTTGTTATTGGTAACTAAACATTTGTCCTAATGCCTTTAGAACTTAAACTTTTCTTTTCATGGAAAAGCTAGCTGAGGCAAAACTTTTGCAACTATTTATACCCCTTACTTAATTCTGACCGAATTTCGGTAATGGCGGCTTATCTTAGTGGAGACACAGAAGATAAATTACAGTGCACAAATGTGTGCGCATTTAACTTATTCTCATAGTCCGGTTCACTGACCCCTTCCGTTCAAATAAGGACGTTATGATCAATTATGATCAACAGTATGTATCTTTAACCACAACTCCATAAGCACGAATATCTAGTTTTGACAAAATCAAGACTCTAATAACATCCCGGAGACAAAGTAAAAATAACTTACGTGTCTGTTATTACACCAGCACCATTCAAACCTAAACCAATTCAACTTGTGGTGATTGAAATTGGCGCTTATGGTGGCAGTACTTCCTTCCTCGGATGAGCTCTTTCTCTAAAGAACTCCTTCTTAGATGAACTTCTGCAGGAAACTCTACCACTTCCATTTTACTCTTCATCATCTTTAACCAAGCTATTGCTTTTCTTTTACAGAGGTCATAACATCACCTTCATAAGCGCGTTCCCAGCTGACTTCCACATCAATGGCCTTGAGGAGATCGCTCCGGAGGGTCTGGTGACCTATGTGAGGAACTACATGTCCTTCGACCTGGTGGGAGCGAGGATGAGGGGCGAGGATCAGATGCCCGTCAAGGATATCCTTCGATATGGCTATGAGGTAAGTTGGCTGGTGGTGGTTTCATGCGGAAGGCGGGAAGGAAGATGTAGTTTTGCATTCTCGAGAAATTTGAGGAGCTTGTCATATAAGACATATCTAAATACTTGAATAAAATTTGGTAGATGACACCACTAATCAATTGACGTACTTTTTATGAGCTGTCAAAACGCGATTCTCCCATATTTTGTATGACAATACTAAACTATGACGTCACCTTTTTGACTATAATTGTTAAATACTTGTTTTAATTTGGCAGTATTTCCGATTATTCAGTATTTACGTACGATTTTATCGCAGCGTCTGTTTAAATCCAGCGGAAAGATAACTACCTAGATCGAAATTCAAAAATTACCTAAAACAAAATCCTATTTATTGTATTATTGATTCATGTTAATAATTTACTAGCATAGTTGCCTCCTTGAATTTGACGACCATGCAAAACTACACCTTTTAGCACATTTTTTTTAAGGATCGGAAATAAACGAATTATTTCTTTCGCTTTGCGCAGAGTGGAAGGGTGTCAGACTCTTACTGTCTAAAAACCACTCGTGTTACTCCTAATGCCCTCTGCGATCCAGCCCCGTAGTGACTCTTATGAAAAAAAATCGCAACCCTGGTAGACACTGGCCCTAGCAGGCCCTGTCCTTGTAGTACCTCGTAGTTTAAATATTGTCATATTTGAAGCATGGAGATTACGTTCAATACATTCATACGATCGTAATCTCCGTACTGAAGATATTCCTCAATATCGAAAACACTTCATTGCATTGAGTGAACGAAACCATAGCGCGATGCAGAAAATACGTTCAAGAGAACACCGCCATCTATCGAGGCTGGCGGAAACCACATAGCGATAAGGCAACAGGAAAAGAAAATTTTCCGGACAAAGTTTTAAAATCTGAATTCTATGTAGTTTTTTCAATGTTTTTTTTTAAGTAAAAAAAACATTTTCAATTTCTATAAAAAAGTACATAGTTGTATTGATAAAGGCTACATGTACTTACCTATGTTGTTAGGTACCAGAATAAATTTTATTATTCATTTATATTGTTATCTAATTTATAAATTGCCAATGAAACGTTAACATAATCCCTCGTCTCCTGATAATAGGACACGGATGGATCTTTTAAATATAAATCGGAATGCAAAAAACGATTTTACTGAAAATTCTTATAATTACTGTAACAGAGAAAATCTTTTTAGCAGCAACAGTTTTTTCGTTTATTCTTGAATTTTGAAAAGCGATAATTAATTGATTTCATCTATTGAGAATTTATTTTGAGTTGGTCAATTATGTACCTTGTTAATTAATTTTTCAAAATCGGGTCGGGAAACAATTTTGTTTATGGCGAATACAATCATCGTTGGGAGTAAATAATGATTATTAGAGCTGAACATTTTTATTAGCGATACTTTTCTGGTCATTAGTAACCCCTGAGCGTTTTACTGGTTAAATGTATACAAACAAAATGCCAACCTATTTTTGACCCACTGCAGGTCAAAGGCCTCTTCTCATACAGAGGAGGCACGAGCATTGATCACCACACTTGCTCAAGGCACATTGCTGATTACAGACTTACATTACTCGTACTTATAAGTCTAGGTTTCCTAACGATGTTTTCCTTCACCGATATCAATGAATACATATAATAAAATCGTAACAAGGCCAATTCTGTGCATTCAATATTTTTTATAAAGAGTAATTCTCACATGTTAAATACATTATACTAAACCCAAAAAAATCGTTTTTAGAATTTTTGTCTGTTTGTTTGTTTATTTGTTTGTTTGTTTGTTTGTATGTACGCGCATAACTTTTTAATTCCTGCACCGATTTGAACAAAACTTTTGGCATTGTGTTGGCAGTAACCTGAGCTGTAATCTTAGGTACAATTCATCACGCTATGTCACAAAGGGGTTAGACAGAAATAGTATGAACATTATTAACTTAAAAATACTGAACGCGAACGAAGTCGCGGGCAACAGCTAGTCCAAGATAAACTTAGAAAGTACTTATGAATTGAAAAGTTCCATTGATATTTGGCAACCTCATGCATGATAGGTCTTAGCTACTAGGTTTTCATGACACATGTAAAATGTGTACCTATGTCTCTGTATAATCTTGTGTCAGTGTTATAACTTGCGTTTCCTTTTGTTCCAGGCTTGCGACGCGTTTCTAAGTGACCCAGAGACGAGGTCCTTCCTCCGATCAGGAAGGACCTACGATCTCGTCATCCTGGACGGGACATACCCAGAGTGCGCTCTAGGAGTCGTCTACAAACTCAAAGTCCCCTTTATGTACATCAACACTGTTGGGTTCTATACCATGCCTTTGAGCAATTCAGGAAGCCCTGCTCCTTATTCCGTCACTCCATTCTTTGGCAAAGGATTTACTGATAACATGGGGATTATTGATCGAGCTCTAAATGCTGCCTATCATGCCGCTATCATCCCATTCCATGCCTTCAGTATGCAGATCCTCCAGGGTGTTCTACGGAGGAACTTTGGCCAGCAGATGCCCCATGTGTATGATATGGCGAAGAATGTGAGCTTCATTCTACAGAATGGACACTATTCGGTTTCGTATCCGAGGCCGTACCTGCCAAATGTTGCTGAGGTGGCGTGTATTCATTGTAAAGAGTCGAAGACATTGGATCCGGTAAGTTAAAGAATGTTATCACAACATCTGTCATTTTTCCTGTTTTTTTTTTGCCTGAATCGTTAACCTAGTGGTCTTAAGCGCGACCGCTACTCTAGAGGTCTTGGGTTCGATTCCCAGTTTGATCAAAGTGTTTTTCTCTGAAATTCTCAGTATCAGCTCGGAGTTAGGATTTGTGCCCAGTTAATGGCAACAGGCTCGCCCCCTATTACATGGGACTTAAACATACTGACAAACTGTGGGTGAACATTGGTACATCTTTGCCTAACCCTTTGGGGAATACAGGCGTGATGGTATAATGATGGCTGTCCTTTTTTTATCAGCTTGTTCTGTCCCGGTCCTAGGCAAAGGCCTATCTCCACTCTTACCATCCTTCACGTTCCGTGCCTCATACCTCCTGTTTTGGAGGAATCTGTCTAGTTCGTCCCTCCATCTCCTTCGTGGCCTGCTGTGACCCCGACTCATTGTCTCATGGCACCAGCTTTGTGTAGGATCTGTCGTAAGACCCCTCTTAATAATTAGACAGCTTGTTTAACCTTTGGCCTCAGGGGCTGTAATAGTGTCCAGTTGACACCTTTTAGGTGCGACCCCTACCTAATCTTACAGAAGCAGTGATTCCAAGTAAAATATTAACATTTACCTACCCAAGCTAGAAGCCTACTTTAAGGCTATCAAGATAATCTATCTTGAAAGTAAAAATATCTGGCTTAGCGCCCACTCCTAGAAGCGTCAAGCAAATGTACAAACTTTATTATAAAGTACGAGTATTTCTAACATAAATTGGCTTTTAGATTCCTGTAATTGAAAACATAATTATGTGAATTTAAGTTTGCTGTAATTTTTCATGAAATTCATCTATATCAATAATATACTGAGGTAAAATTTGTTTTTTGTTGGTAAGAGGATATCTTTGGAAGTAGGTACTGGTTCGATTACAAAAAATATTTCATTGATAGAAAGCTAAGCCATTGCCAAATGTCATAGAATTTTATGGTATACTAGAGGCTCACGCGGATAAAGACAAGACATTTTATTTTACCGTAAAGACTATTTTCCTAACTTGACTTCAACAGTGACTATTTTAATTGAGTATGTAGATAATCGCACAGACTTTCTGAAGAGGAAAATTTCAAAATTCTTTAAAACTTAGATGTGAAAGCTAAAAACGGAACCCCCAAGGCCATGTTGTTTAATGTTGGCCCATTCTCCAAATCTAGAACACTACCCTTTCGAGCAAAGCATCTTAAAAGTTTGTGTGTGTTTCTGTCACTCACACTTTGGGTCGCAAGTCCCGCCGGTACCTACTGCCAAGGAGTTTGTATTTTGTGTAACTTCGGGCTTTCTGAAGGCGTTATTTATAGCAAACGAATGTCACCTACTACTTGTCCTTCAAAAAGGGTTTTTTTTGGAGTTTCTCAAAATAGTGATGTCTTCCAAAATGCTTGACAATTTACTTAACTTGTAAAGAGCAGTAATGTTCTGTTGGGTAAAAATAAAACTTTACATCAACAGAACATTACTGCTGTTTACCAGTTAAGTCAATTGTCAAGCATCCTGGATGACATTACCATTTTGAGAAACTCCAAAAAAAGAAAATGTCAATTTCACCCATTTTCGATTGTCTGTTTCACATTTCGCTATTATTGTCCTACTGCAGTGCAAATGCCTATTCTCATACTGATAAAGTACGATGACTGATCACCATAGTTGCTCAAGGGGGATTGGCGATTTTAGACTAATAATAACTTTCAAGTTCAGTAACTCACAATGTTTTCCCTCACCGATGTCAGTGACGTCCAAGATGAACTCAGAAACTGAATAATGAACTAAAATCTCATGACTGCCACAAATCACATGTGCATGATAATTTTTTCCCAAATATCTTTAATTGCCAAAATGTAATTAAGAATGCTTTAATCCTACAGGAAATCGAAGAATGGATCTCCGGAGCTGGTGACACAGGTTTTGTGTACGTGTCAATGGGTTCCTCAGTGAGGACAACGAAGATGCCTCTATCAGCTCACCGTCTTCTTGTGGAGGCCTTGGGGAGATTACCACAGCGGGTGCTGTGGAAGCAAGATGCAGAACAGAACATGACTGATATACCTTCCAACATTAGGTTGTACAAGTGGTTGCCACAGCAGGACTTGCTTGGTAAGTATGAGTAAATCTTTGTTAAAAAATGAAATATTCTCCCGGCAACTTTTAGTCACGGGGACCAATTTCGATAGAGACTAGTCGAGTATGCAGGGGATGTTATAGTGCACAAGTTTGGCGTAAGCACAGGTGCACTCCCATTTCCCTCACCCTTATAGTCCGATGAGACTGCAATCCAACACAACCAGGAAGAGATAAGGCGCAGGACCGATAGCATAACCTGCTTTCCGAGACACGGTTGTACCTCAAAACCAACTTGCAAACTGCTACTAAGAAATTCCCAATGAAAAATCTTTGCTCGACCTGTGAATAAAAACCCAGGACCCTTAAAATATTTTTTACGAGTATTTAGTTACGGTGGTATCTGGGCACTAGGTACCCACTTTTATTTGACTGAAGATAATTCCGGTTATGACAAAACTATATACAGAGAGTATCCTTCATGAAGGACGCTTATAATTGTACCATAAATAGCGAAACACGACAAATAGTTAGGCTGCCAAATTGATTTCAAACAGCCTCAACTTTAAGTTGTATCACGTGCCGAACTGGAATTTAAATCAAACCAAACTTTAATAATGCTGTCCAAAGTTTAATATTGATCTAGCATCTCTATTTAATAGTTTTAGAAGCCTACCAAGTTACTTAATATTCTACAAATAAAACTAAGCATAAAAGAGATGGTTTTGGTTTTAGGCTGTCGTGTTTCCGAGAAGGATACATTAATTTCTCGAAGAATTTGTTTAGTCTGTGACTTTTTGGGTGAAAACGATTGATAAAGTTGTATATTGAAAATATTGTGTGAACTGCCTCGTTAGCCTGGTGGTCCTAAGCACGACTGCTACGCTAGAAGTCTTGGGTTCGCTCCCTCTCGAGGAAAAAGTGCCGTTGGGTTTTTCTGTGAAATTCTCAGTAGCAGCTAAGGGTTAGAATTTGTGGCCGATTAATGGCAGTAGGCTCGCCCCCTATTACATGGGACCCAAACATACCAGCAAACTGTGGGTGTACATTGGTACTCCTCCGCCTAACGCTTCGGGGAATACAGGCGTGATAATACCGTCACGTGTGTATTAATGTTTAATGAGGTGATATAATTTTTAAGATTAAACATTATAGAAAGCCCTTTATTTATCATCGCTATCTTCTTCTATTTCAGGTCATGCCAAAATCAAAGCATTCGTCACCCACGGAGGTCTCCTCAGCATGTTCGAGACGGTCTACCACGGCGTGCCCATCGTCTCCATCCCCATCTTCTGCGACCACGACTCCAACGCTGCCAAAGCCGAAGTCGACGGCTACGCCAAGAAACTTGACCTTCAACACCTCACACCAGAGAAATTGTACAAAGCTATCCTTGAAGTGATTACAGAACCAAGATATAAGGTAGAAGTAAAGAAAAGGCAAGTTCTGTTACGAGACCAGAAGGAAACTCCTTTAGAAAGAGCTATTTATTGGACTGAATATGTCATACGGCATAAGGGAGCTTATCACTTGCAGTCTCCAGCTAAAGACATGAATTTCTTCCAATATTATTCACTAGACGTTTTTCTTCTTTTCATTACTGTACTTGTAACCTTATACGCTCTAGTTTCATACGCTTTAAGGTTAGGCTTCAATAGACTAATAAATTATGTTCAAAAAAAGCAGATGCACAAGCTGTTGGGTAAATCAAATGATTTGTTGACGAGCTCGAAGTTGTTAAGGCAATCTACAATGGCGAAGAAGAAATTGTAAATTACAAATGTACTGAAGAAAGGAAGAAGGGACCAGAATGAGATTGTTTTAAATAAGGAAGGGTTTGACTCGACCTTTGAATTTGCTAAAAGTTTTTTTTGTGATTTTATAATGATCAAGGTACTTATGTATGTGAGTGTTTTTTACATTGTATAATATTATAAAGTACAGTCGAAAAATATATTTGGTGTTCAGGCTAAATTGCGAGTGCTTTTAAAACGGTTTTGAAAGCGTGTTTAGTTAATTCTTACACACAGTAATTAGGTAGTTGACACCACTGACACCAACTTAACTAAAATACGCTTTATTTTACTCCTGAAAATCCGATTAATTTTTAATTGAAAGTTTACCATTTAAAATCAACCAATAGTGAATTCAATTAGCAAATAAATGACATCACCGTTTACCATACAATATCTATCGAAATCACAGTTTGGCAGCTCATATAAAATATTTCACTTGATTGATGGTGTCCAGTACCTATTTTTTCCATTTCTAAATAAAAATAAATAATATTAGCGGTGTAACAGACAAGTTAATATTTTATCCTGTATACCAAATAGTTTGTTCAACTGTACTAAACCAGTGATATTAAAGTTAGTCTTGGTTCCCAATCAGAGCTCGTTGGGTTGGAAAGACAAGGATTAAAATATATAAATTAAGGGAGATTAAAAGCTTCTTATAGTAATACTGAATAGATAGAATATTCGGAAATATTTGTATACAATTTATGAAAGGTTTAAAATTCTCAGGTGAAAATTTAAATAATTTATCAAATAGATTCTGCCGTAGCAAGTAATTAAATATTCGCTAAGACCATTAAGAACTTAGTTCTGCCAAAACGAGTTAACTCAATCTCACAATAATTCAATTAATTACGTCAAAGTAACTTAATACACCAAATGTGTTACCTAACTATTCAAGAATAACAGCTCAATGTACAGTCTGTTGTCAACATTATCTGACCCACCCTAAACACAACCAAAATTGGACCCTCTGCCTATGATAATAAGGTTTAATTTCAATTTATCGATGAATACAGACACGCATAAACCCACCCAACGTTGTCGGAGCCACCGGCATTATAATTATCATTTTGTTAAGCTATTTTAATCATTATCTCGTTGACATTAAAGTTAAAAACCTTTTAAGTCACCTTACATAATTAGAACCCAATCTTGAATTTCGTGGAGTCTTAACAAGTTCTTGTGGCTTGGCGGTTTGATGTTGGATTGGCGAGGAACAACATGTGGGTTCGAAAACACAGTCCACCTGTTATCAGTTTCTTTTTTAATTTGATTTCATTTCTACAAAATTGTTTGTATTATTAAAGAACGGCCAATATGATTTACGCCTAATAACTTATCTTGTAAACAGGTGGGTAAATTAAAAAAGTTTAAGTTCACATATATTTGCTTCGTGAGGTAGATAATAAATTCGTCTACTTAAGTGACAAAAGTTACACTACGCCTATTAGCATTGACTGTGCACACACATTTGTAAATCGTTTCGCATAACTCGTTAAGTATTTTTAAGCAATTTTTGTGTAAAAAAGCATCATGTCGCAGCTTAATGACTATACCAAACATAAAATCATATTTTTACATGAGCAGAATGTTGGAATTAGAGAGATTGGTCGTCGTCTTAATATAGCAGTAAGTGTTTTTTTTTATACCTATTTTATTTAATTGATTGTGATTAATGAACGCGTAGTTGGCTATTTTACTATTACATTCACTCCTTACAAGTTACATAAACGGTTCCAATTTTTTTTTTTTTTTTTGTTTTAGAGAAATACGACTGTAGCTAAGACGTTATGGAGACAAAGTAAATATTCAGCGGATTCGTCCAGGGGCAAAAAACATCAAGTATAGTCCCGAATGCGATTGCCCATTAGTGTAACCGCAATAAAACACCATATTTCAGTGGAAACAGTGAGAAGGCATTTACACGCTGCTGGAATAAGGAATTATAAACCGGCACAGAAAATAGCTTTGACACCTGGTGAAGAGGGGTCCGTTTTGCCCAGGAATATTTAAATTTTAATTGAGAAGAAAATGTTGTGATCTTCACTGATGAAAAAAAAAACATTTAAATCGAACAAAGATGAACGTAACAAGGAACGGTGCGCCATCACTCCGCTACTAATTAATCTAGGATATTTTTAAACACACCATGTAAGTAAATGCTCAATGGATAGATTGTTAAACCATTAAAATGTTGCCAATTACGTGGTGATGTTATTGTCATAAATAGTTTTTTTTCTATTTAAATGACATGTTTATTCACTACGTATAATAGGCAGCTATAAATCTTTAAAGCATTTCACAGATAAAATAAATTTTCTCGATAACAAACTTTCAAGAAAACATGCCTTTTTTAATGTTTATAAATGGTTAGATTTGATTATGGCATCCTCATAATATATTGTATATTAATTTGGAAATATGTGAGCATTTACTTACTTTATTTACCTAAGTGTTTTAATGAAATAATAAACATTTTAAATTTGCAATTGTTTAGTTTTATTTCTATGCGTTGTCCATTAAAGAACTGTAAAAAATAATAAAATAATTAAAAAAGAAACACCTGAGCAGAAGCTATATTTAGGTTAAACTTGATTTCGAACGTAAACAACGATTAGTGACCACAAGACTAAAGAATTTAAACCATATATATACTTTAATAAAGTTTATTCTTGCACAGCACAAGCAGCCAACCTTATCCTAGTGCAAATAGATTATTTTGTATTTTATCCCTTCATTATTATTTAATCACTCCATTAAGACATGATAATAAAAAAACTACCTATAAAATAGACAAAAATAAATTGTAAAGAGAAGTTGTTTTTGCAATTTAGTAAGGCAAGGAAAAATATGTTTGCGCGTTGTCACTGCATACCCTTAGTTAGTAGCATTTGAATACCAGTTTTACAATGAATACAAATATTTATTTTTCAACTACCCACTTAATACAAGTTATGCCAAAATATTACCATTTTAGAAACTTTATATTTGAAGATTATCCGTCTATAGTTCTTTACAATAATACAAGAAATACTTTTAGAATAAATTCTAAATTGAAAGCAAAACAATATCTTCGTCGCGGGATTTGATCTCGCAACTTGTCACTCTCAGTCTTACACACAGACCACGAGACCAGAGTTACTTGACCGAACTCATTAAAATAAGCTATTACACTTATTATATTATAACAAGTTGTTATAAGATTTAACCCAATGCTAACGTGATAAAGATCAAATTTGCGTGTGTGTATTTTTATTGTATTTATTCCTTCTCAGTTCTCGAGCACTTGACTGATAACCTCATATAAATTGAAATTAAACCTTATTATCATAGGCAGAAGGTCCAATTTCGATTGTGTTTAGGGTGGGTCAGATAATGCTGACAACCGACTGTACCTCTAAAGGGTGTGCTCAGAATAGATGTAAAATTAATCAGTGTCAAATATAAATGTTTCGCGAAATGGGTGAACATTTTTGATATGGCTTGGTTTGTTTTGGCGGAGTTAAACTTTTAGACACTTTTAAAAGTTTGTAAATGTACATTTTTGAAAACGTTTATCGGTATTCTACTTGTCCTTTAGAGATTTTGTTCTAGAGAGAGAGGGAGAGTATAGATGATCATATTAGCCGTAGGAAGGCCACTGCTGAACATAGGCCTCCCCTAGATGTCTCAAAGCACCGGTTAGAAGCGGCCTGTATCTAGCGTTTTTTATATAGATAGATCAAAAGTAAAAAAAAAACGATAAATGACACAATGTTTTTTAAAATAGTAAGTAATATTCTATTATTGCAAAGTTACCAATGTTACCACACAGTGTTACCATTATTATTAAGTAGGTATGTCCGTGTAAAGATTGTAAATATCAATATAGAGTAAGTTTGTAATACTTTATTTTATATTTAAGTATAAAATATTTGCTCATCTGTGTAACTTATGATTTATATTAATTTAAAATAATAAATAAGTAGTTTTTAATTGTTTTTCTTTCTTAGTTTTTTATTCTCTTTCGTATTTATGTTATCCTCTCCTCTGATCCTTGCCATGGCAAGGATCTCATCTCGTATAGAGAAGCTACGATCATTGATCACCACACTTGCTTAAGGCGAGTGGGCGACTTCAGATTTATATTAACTATAAATCCAGGCTTTCTCACGATTATCTTACTATAATATTTGAAAAGATGTTTGTTGAACGGCTGAACGTAATTAGCTGACTTCTGGTACACATATCTAGATATTGATCTAACGTAACACATAGAATATTTTTATCACGTTTTTGTGTTCCTATGAGATAATATAGGACTTTGGATAAATTCTGACGTTTACACAGACAAAGTTGCGTGGAGAAGCTATTTATTTTATGAGTCTTCTTTACGTTTCAACCAAATAGGAAAATAAAATACCGAGCAATGCGAACAGAAGTTCTAAATAATATAATTTATTAATCATTCTGCTATAAATTAAAGAAACTACAACATAGTGATATGATCAAAAATATATTAATATCTATTCTAATCAGTTACTCTATAATCTACTTAAAATATTAAAAGCAAGTGAAATATAATTAATTAAAATATAATAAATAAAACTAATAATTTGATGACAGCGACAATAATGGCTAGAATTCTAATAACTAACTAAACTAATTATAATAATGAAAAAGTGCGTCAGTTAGAGTCTAATTCAAACAATAATATTATAACTTATTAAAAGATACTAAAATAGTATTACCTACACACAATAACTTAAACCTACAGCGTTCCGACTCATAAACAATAAAAACAAATAAATGAACAAACAGGGCAAGCTAAATAAAACCGTTTAAAAATAATTAAACTTTTTTATCTAACTACAAAAGCAAGTGCCCCCGAAAGTCTGACAACCAGTCTTACCAAGAGTAACTCCAGAATCCGTACCCATTAATGTGTTGTGGAGGTAGACTTTAGATAATAAGTACCAAAATAATAAACAATAAATAAAACCAAGAATTAGATGACTAAAGGTCGATTTTTCAATCATCAGCTAACTTTCAACACTAGAATAAATATAATATATATAAAAAAAAAATAACATGAAATTTGAGTTTGATAGACGATTTTTAAATAAAAAAATTGTAAACTGACATAATTTATTCATCAGATAAAAGTTATCTGTCTATTAAAAAATCTGCCGCAATACAAAAATGACTAGAATTCAAATATTTTAAGAAAAATATAAACTAAACTGATTGCAGTAATAAAAAAAGTGCAACAGCAAAAGTTTCATCAAACTATAATATTTGATAAACTAATTTAAAGTTACTAAAAAGTAAAAATTTCGCGCCATCATCTAAAATGAAAACTAAACCCTCCTTCTTCTGTTAAGAAGTCTAAAAGTTTGAAGCCATAGTTGTCTCTGCCCCAAGCCGTACCGACGACTCCACACTATTGCCAAGCCAAGGAGTCGTCCAAAGGTAGATTATATGTTGATCTTGGCCGGCTCTTGGCCAGGGCCGATGACGCTGATATCCTTTTCCTCAGCCTCCTCAGGAGTCACCTTTGACACCTTTGTGTCTCCAGAAACTGCAAGGCGCATTATGTGATCTATGAAAAATAAATTGGTTTCATGGAATCACACATACATACCATCACGCAAGGATTAGGCATAGGAGTACCAATGTAAACCCACAGTTCGCCGGTATGTTTAGGTCCCATGTAATAGGGGACGAGTCTACAGGAAAAAATTTTAACCAGTGCGTAAATTTTGCCATAATAAACTTCAACACGTTTTATTAAACACGTATATTTCATTTTGATATGTCTTAGTACTAAAAAAAAAGTTATCGCTTACGAAACATGTTTACTTAAAAACCATATTTTATTGTCACTCGGCGCTAGCGCATTCCCCACCCCCTCACCCCAGCCATGCGCCCGGGCGGCGGCCGCGAGTTTTCATTGATAGTATGGCGAATAGATTATGTCCATGTTTTGCTTATTTCAAACTCGGATAAGGATGAAATTTTTTTTTTTTTTAACTAAACACGGAAATGTGTTCAATTACTGACACTGAACTACCAAAAAAAATTTACGCACTGGTTAAAAACTTATCCTGTATAGCCATTTATCGGACACAAATCCTAACTCCGAACTGCTACTGAGATTTTCACAGGAAATCCCAATAACACTTTTTGCTTGACCTGGTAATCGAACCCAAGATAATATAGCTTAGCAGTCACGCTTAAGACCACTAGGCTAATGAGGCAGTTCATGGAATTCTAATCAAATTTTAAGTTTTTTTGTTGAGGACCTTAGAGGAAATTCAGTTGGATTCTAAATAATACACAAGTACGTATTTAGTAGTAATAAGTTATGAAACCAATAAAAACAAATTGATTTTCAGTATTTTTTTCTCCAAATTAAATTTTCTTTTTAAATATTTGGTACCTACAGCAAAAATAATTACGTAGAAAAACTATTTTAAAAAAGAAATCCAGTGATATTTTAAATAAAATAAGCAGCAAAGTTTTATTATTCATCTTAAAACTTGACAGACGAAATTGATTGACATTGAATATTTGTTAACATTGTTTAAAAGTTTCTGAGGTCCAAACTAAGTGAAATAAGTTAAAGTTTCTACTTCAACGAAATTATTTCTTATTATGGAGTTACACGTAATTTTCTATTTGATACTGTTCAGTATTTCGGTAGCCGAAATTTAAATTCAGAAAGTGGCTACTATCGTGATGGTAATTAAATAATAAATTGTTTTAACTACGATCTGGAATTCGTCAAAATAAAATACGTAAATTTAAAACTTTTTAAGTAAAACGATAAATAATATTTATAGGTTTAAAGTGTAAAGTAGTGGGAAAGAAGTTTTCCGCCCGTACAGGTTTTTCTGGCAAACGCAGTAAAAATTCTAATTCATACATGAGACCGTTACAAAAAAAATTACCTACCTACCTTAAAAATTAAAATAAAATAAAAAAAAAATACCATCACGCCTGTATTCCCCGAAGGGTTAGGCAGAGGTGTACTAATGTACACCCACAGTTCGCCGGTATATTTTAGGTCCCATGTAATAGGGGGCGAGCCTATTGCCATTAACCGGGCACAAATCCAAACTACGAGCTGCTACTGAGAATTTCATAGAAAAACCCAATAACACTTTTTGCTCGACCTGGGAATCGAACCCAGGATCTACCTTAAAAATGAAAAATTGTCAAAAGCTGATTTCATAGTTCTATAAGGACCTCAAATGATTACCTCTGAAGTGGTATACAATGCCGATGACCGCTCCAAGGCTTCCAAAGGACACCATCCACCAGCGCAGCACGCCCACAGCACGTTTGGGGATGAACAGCTGATGTTTCAGCATGTTCACAAATGTCTTGTTGAGAGCCAGACCCTGACGAAAGCAAAAAAAAAGGTAATAATGTCTGTATCCTCCAGACCGATTCCGGCCACGGCGGCAAATCTTAATGCAGAGTAGCCAAGTACGCAGGGGAATATTATAGACATAAGTTTGTGCCCCAATACCTACAGGTGTTTCTACCTCGTCCCTAACTTCACAGTCCGATGGGACAGCAATCCGACACGACCGGAGAGACATCAGGCGCAGCACCAACGGCTCTACGTGCTTTCCGAGTCACGGGAGTGTCACACCAACTACTTTTGGGTAAGCTCACTCTATCGTTGACTTTGTCTATATCACCTCTCACCTAGACTAGATTCAAGAATAAAAAAGCTATACCAGCCAGTTATTCCTTTTCTCATACAGAGAACCTCACAAACTTTACCTCTTTATAATATTAGTATAACGTCAAAGCGCCTAAGCTGAAATAGATGTTTATGTACAAATAAATAAAACTGAAGTGGTATAGATATAAGTGCAGGTTTCTCACAAGTTTTCCTACCAATGCCAATGATCTCCAAGACCTTTCTACACTTGTGTGTGCACAAGAGTAGAAAGTACTCGCCCGTGCCGGGCTGCGATTTCACGACCTCGTGCATGACTTTAATTTTTAATGGAAACGCTGTAAGTAAATATCAAAATGACTTACCTCGTCAATCCAGAATAGAGGTACGAGATCTCCAGACAAATCCTTGAAAAGGTCCATTTTATCGGTTTTTAGTAGCTGGATATTAAATTGAATCCTTTGTTTAGCCACCATGGGAGTTCCAGATATCTAAAATATTTTACGGACTATTTTATTTTAGTTGTAGTAAAGCTCTTTGTGAAGGAGCTCGTTCAGGGAAGTACTATCATAATAACTTTTTCTTCCGAAAGGCAGTATTGCTGTGTTTAGGTTTGAAGGGTCTGGGTGCCGGTGTAATTATAGTCACATGAGACATTTCAACTTTGTCTCTGGGATGGCAATGCCTCTGGTATTGCGGTGACCGGTTAACATCAGGTGGGCCGTAGGCTGTTTGCCTTCCATAATAATAATACCAGCCTATATCTGTCCCACTGTAGGGCAAAGGCCTCTTCTCATACAGAGAAGGCACGAGCATTAAACACCACCACGCTTCCTCAAGACGAATTGGCAATTCCAGACTTATATTAATTATAAACCCAGGTTTCCTCACGATGTTTTCCTACACCGGTATCAGTAATGTCCATGATAAACATAGAAAGTACATATGAATTATAAAAAGTCACATTGGTACTTGCCCGTGCCCGGTTGCGAACCCACAACCTCGTGCATGGGAGGCGGGTGCCTTAACCACTGGGCCATGACGACATCCTTACTTAGTGATAAATAATTAGATTTGACCAACATAACAAAAGCATTTTAATTAAATAAAATAAATAAATAAATATCTTGGGACAACTCACACACGGCGCTATCTGATCCCAAGCTAAGCAGAGCTTGTGTTATGGTAACCAGACAACTGATATACATACTTATATAATTTATAAATACATACATATTATAGATAAATCACACCCAGACACAGAACAAACAATCATGCTCATCACACAAAGTTTGTCCTGGGTGGGAATCGAACCCACGACCTCCGGCTTAGCAGTCAGGGCCGCTAACCACTAGACCAACAGGCCCGTCAATTGAAAATAAAGGAACTGAAAATGTGAAACAAAGAACAAACCGGTTCAAAATCAATCTCGATTCCATGTTGATTGACATCAGGATTCAGTCCTTTGACATTGTCCAGCAACGCAGGATCACTGTCCAAGAAATGTGGCATGGACGCGAACATAGGAGCCTTCATGCAAGGAGCCAGATCCATAAGACCTTTAGGAGGGCATTTGTCAGGCTCAGGACAAAAGCACTGAAGTTCTGGGTCTTCGGCGAAGTTCCCGATATTTGCTATATAGCGGTTGGTCTTGATGCCTCGGTAGGAAGTCTTTTTTTGGTACCAAGGTCTGAAAGTCCTGAGGAAAATGAAATTGTATGAGTTTTCTTATTATTTTCGAGTCATGTTCATCGATTTTTTTTTTTTTTTTTTGTAGTGTACTTGGGCATAGTATGTGCCCATGTTTTCGATATCAGTGGTGTAAGTATGGGATAACAAGAATAAATTATAAGAATCTCAAAAAGCTCTTTGGTAAAAAATATACTTCAATTTTAACATATTGAAAGTAGAAAAAGGACAAACTGTAGAAACTTTCCTTGAATATATTTATTTCTAAGATTTTGTTTGCTTATAATTTGGGTTGAGTTATAATGAGAAATAAATAAATTATATTCTAGTGTTTATATTTCAGTGAAGCATATTTGATGTTTCATTTTACTTTCCTATTCCCAAATGGGTTTAAAAGAAAATTAGAAAATTGATAAAAAAGATATTGCCTGGAATAATAATAATGCTACATTACTGACACGTGTTTGTGATGCTATTTTTTTAAAGTAGGCGCTTACCCCAATGGTTACTTTATATTTACGTTATTTCTCACACTTTTAGACGTAGTTAATTGTAATGGCATTTTATGTTTTACTGTTAAGTAATTTTGAAATATTCTAAGCATGATTTGGATGAAAATTGAATGGTCATTGTTGGGTAGGTAGTAGTCACATTGAATTAGTTTGACGTAATGAATTTATCTATTTATATTTTTAGAGATTGTGAAATTGAGATTTGATTTTTACAAGTAATACTAAAATTCATACTTCTTTGCATATTATTACTTTCGCATTAAAATCGGACTTTACCTGCACAAATCAGTAGAAAAAGATTCAATGCGGTCATTTTCCGTCAAGAATGGCGGGAACACAGTGCCGTCAGTTCCGTGGTATTCATTGCAGGCGTCCTTCCACATCTTTTGCTCTGTTTTGCCATCGATTGCGACAACTTTGCCCACATCCATTACATTCTGGATTCCTCTCTTCACTGTTATTACATGAGGATCTATCGTGTTGTTTCGCTGGGAAAAAATGTATTCACAGTACTTAAGTTAATGAAGGCAAGTTGCTGCAATTTTGAAAATATAATATATTGGAGATGGCAAATGTGTAGTTAAAAAGGTATAATTATGTATTTGTTTTGTGTACTTGCTAGTGTCAATGCAGGGCTATTTTTTAGGTATTAGGTTCAGGTAATAGGAGAGCTCTTTCTGAAGGAGCTCGTGCGGGGAAGTACTACCACCATACCTATTTGCTCATTATATTGCTCATGTTATGTTCCGGTTTTAAGGGTATAGGTGCCAAAATAATGAAAGGCACATGAGACATTTCAAGTTTGTCTCTGGGATGACCCATTTGCAAGGCCTCTGATATTCAGATGTCTATAGGCAGCGGTGACCACTAAACATCAAGTGGGCTATCGACTTGTATGGCCGACGTACGATTTGCAAAAAAAACGAGTTCCCGGGTATAAAAATACTCAAAAATATGTGTACCGTTCCAAAAATAGAGAACCGAAACTGGTTATTGGGCTCCAACACTAATCCAGTGACACCTTCCTTTTTCAGAGCAGTACAAGTAGCCTTAGGAGCGAACTCAGTTCTCGCACAGTTGATCATGATGCCTCTGAACAAGATGTCTAAGGCTTTCACCCTCATGAAGATGTCCGGGGGGTTATCAAAGATTCCATTCATCGCTTTGCCGACCATATTCAACATGGCTGGTTTGTCTCGGTGGACTGTTAATGCCATGCCCTGGGAAAAAAAGAAAGGTATTTAGAAAATAAAAAATATTTGGTATTCTCAGTAGCAGCTCGGAGTGAGGATTTGTGCCCGGTTAATGGCAATAGGCTCGCCCCCTATTATAATGGGACCTAAACATACCGGCGAACTGTGGGTTTACATTGGTACACCTCTGCTTAACCCTTCGGAGAATACAGGCGTGGTGATATGTTGTTGTTGTTGTGTGTATTTTTGCAGGATCTCTTCCTTCTCTTCTCTCTTATTAAAATAAAAACGTTGCCCTACACTAGAAATTGCTTCTACATCGTGGGTGCATTCACAAACATATTAATTCGCACACATATACAGCCAGACCCGGGACAATTATCTATAGGGCATACAAATAATTGTTCCGTTCGAGAATCGAACCCGCGCCATGCAGCGTAACAGCCAATCGGTCAGCAGATTCGCTGTAAAGTACTTTCACCCCTTGATATCTGCGCAGTAAACTAAAAATCGGTCAGCATATTTCTTAGCTCAACTATAGCATATTAAATAGGTAATCAGTGATTTTATTTTTTATTTTTTATAGACGGGAAATCATCAGATAACTTCCCCCGCTCTGGGCGAGGCGGGAGGGAGTGTCAGACTTTTACTGACTAAAACCCGTCTATGTTTTTTCATGTGCCCTTTGCGTTCCGGGGGCGCGGTATCTCTTTCGAACAACCCGCAGCCCCGGAAACCCGCAGCCCAATAATCAGCAAGCAATAATCAGTCTTACCAGCATAAAAACATGTGGTATGACGATAATTTCCTCTCCGGTGAGTCCGTTAGACAGTTCAGGATTAAAGTAAAACGTGTCGCGTTTCTTGTAAGTGATGGTGTCGTCTTCATCGTGGTCTTCAATTTCCACCTTCTCTTTCCATTCACTGTGGAAAATAAATAATTTAGAATTTTAGTGGCATGAGGATAGGGTCGAAAGTTCTTTATATTGAAAAGGCTGTGGCTGGTGGGCTACTGCTCAACGGTTGTTGTCAGGATTTTGTATAAAATAAGCCAACGTCGCGAAAAAGTTTGATATCGTGGAGCAGAAAATGTCTGTTGCGGTTCACATAAAGTGCGACAGATGTCGCCATATGCTTTGCAAAAAAAACTTTTTTACAAAAAAGACAACCGCCTTCAAAAACTAAAAAGAGAAAAATAACTTTAGCTTTGGAAGTCGGCGGCTTTGGTTCTGTTTGTTGTTTTGTATTGCCGCCGACTTCCAAAGCTAAAGTTATTTTTCTCTTTTTAGTTTTTGAAGGCGGTTGTCTTTTTTGTAAAAAAGTTTTTTATTTCTCGCTTTTTAGTATCAATTTTTTTATCCAAATCCATGAAGGAACTGTCATGTCATGTAAATTAACATGACACCGGTAAAAAAAGTCATAAGAAAGCAGAATACGCGATTTCGTTTACTTAGATGAGAAATTTTCAAATATTACTGTAAGTATACATCTGTGTAACTCTTTCGAGTATACAGGCACGATGTTATGTTGTGTAATTGCGTAAACAATGCATATTTATGCGATAGCAGCAATCGCGGTTGATTTGCTGTAATTTTTTGAAGAGTTCCGTTGTCTGTCTCCGTAATCCATCATCAGATCTATATGAAATTTAAATGGAACCATTTGGGAAGTTTACCCTTTCCAACAAAAAAAGAATAATCAAAATCGGTTCATAAACGACGAAGTTATCCGCGAACAAACATAATATAATAAAAAGTCCCTATCTCAAAAACTACTACCATTAAGGAGTACTGTAGCATCATCATCAGGACAGCAGCATCAGATGTTGACACCCTGAAGCATATACCTGAGTAAGACATGATTACGTAACAAAAACACCATACGAGCATACAATTTTCGGTGGTTGCCCTCGATTTCTCCTGGATTCCATCATCAGATCCTGGACTGGTGAAAATGGAACCACCTCAGAAGTGAACTGTATCCAACAAAAAAAAAAAATTTTGAAATCCCACTATAATTGACGAAAATATCGGTGAACATACATAAAAAAAAAATATATATATTATACATACAGACGAATTGAGAACCTCCTCCTTTTTTGAAGTCGGTTAAAAATGAAAATACAAAGAAACTTATGCCTTCAATATCTGTTACTATGTACCTAGACAAAGTCGCTTAAAAAAAGTACCCTAGATCCTTGTTCAGATCTCTAGCTACATATCTCTTTTTCATCACAACGGTTTCAGCAGTTTCGCCGCGATACGGTAACAAACAGACAGAAAAAAAATCACGAACATTTCATACATTCCTTTTATGTTCTAGATTTTCCAATCGTGTTAATATCGATCGAGATATCATATTCAACCCACAAAAGAAATTACCGCCTCGTGCTTTGTGATTTGGCAGTAATAGCGCGATGTTATACACAGCAAATTATTACCTTCATATGTCAAGGTGAAAAAGTGACAAGTATTGCTAGTATTAATTTTTTTCCATAAAGGCATGGGAAATCGAGCACTGTGTATTGCGTATGACGCAGCTGTGAAATGAAAGTAGTAATTCTAATAAAAACAGTGTTCTTTTGCCTTTAGGGTAACATGTCGTTCGCTACTGCTTATTATAAGATCAAAAGAGGCTTCGCAGCACTGTGCAAGGTCGTATTAATAGACGGGGTTCGATACAGCCAGTGCTTACCAGGGTTGCGGAGTTTGTTCGAAAGAGATACCGCGACACTGGAACGCATATAGCATTAGGAGGAACACGGGTGGGTTTTAGTCAGTAAGAGTCTGACACTCCCTTCCACTCTGCCTGTGGAAGAAGGAGTCAAACTTTGATGACTTCCCATTCTTAAAAAGAAAGTACTGTAGAAAGTCTAGTCTAATAATAAGAGGGACTTGACAGGTTGACGGACTACGGATTTGAATAGTTAATATAATTATCATCATCATCATCATCTCAGCCTATAGCCGCCCACTGGTGAAAGTAGGACTTCGTCAAAGAGCGCCACCCATCCCGGTCCGTTTTTTTTAGGGCAATGTGTAACTATAAAGCAATATGTATAACATATTATTATAGCTAATAATGATGCGCCCCTATTACATGGGACCTAAACATTCCGGCGGACTGTGGGTGTACATTGGTACACCTCTGCCTATCCCTTCGGGGATCCAGGAGTGATGGTATGTATGCTGTGAAAATCCTTCTGATTAAGATTACTTGTGTATTAAAGAATTAAGTAGGTACATCATTAGATTTGGCTATTCATTGAATTTTATTAATTCCTAGTAGATATATCTCTTATATTACACCACACAATATAGCGTGGACATGATAACCACTTACAAAGTTAATAACGTTTAACATAATGGCATCATTAATAAACCTGTATTTGTCTTTGTCATGTCAACAAAATACCATGTTATTACAGAATGAGCTTCCTTCATTGATATTCAGTTTCAATTGTCAGTGCTCACTCTGATTGCAGGGTTTACAATAACGTGATTATTTGATTAAATGTTTTCATTTGTCATTTGTTTGTAATGTGTGTTTATTTTGTAATGATAAATGTGTGTAATGTCTCTATCTTGTGAGGGCCACGGGTTATGCATGAGTTTCCATACTGGGCAAGTAAATAGGCGACTTTTTTCAATTCATATGTACTTTCTTTTGTCTTGGACATCACTGACATCTGCCGGCTTATTTTGTAAGAAATCTCCCTCAGTGAATTAAGGTGAAGTGAGCTAAAACTGGGCTGTCACTATACGATGCTAGGGATTGACAGGTCGCCACACGCTCACTTCACGGAAGGAGGGTTTTGCAGAATAACACCGCTGTAAAGGAAACTTTGTTCGGACTGAGACTCGAAATGAGACTTCTAATTAATGTAGACTACATCTGAAATTGCGAATCCACCTCAAGATCAAATCAATCCACGACCCTTCTATGTATTGCTAATGTCTATATTCAGCTGTCACAACCTAACATAGGCTTATTTTCGAGGCGATGATAGTCCTATTATTTTTGGGGCTAGTAGGTGGCCACGTTTATAGCGCCATCAGTAGCGTGGTATGTCTTCCAAAGTGCAGATGTATGTATTACAATTTAAACTGGCAGGTAAGACTTGAATTCTCTGTAGTATTTCACAATGAGTTGTCATTGTACAATACTAAAGAGAATTCAAGTCAATTTTAATAGGGAGGATAGGAAAGGACAGACTCACACGGAATAAAAAAAAGAACATACACATACACACATACATAAACTCACGCCTTTTTCCCATGGGGGTAGGCAGAAACCACGGACCGCCACCTGCTACGATCCTTACACACTCCTTTCGCCTCGTCAAAAAAAAAAAAAAAATCTAAAAAAGAAATCTTGCATAAGTTACTTACTCAAAATGGAAAGGTCCAATCTCCTTCAGAATAGGCTTGGCTCCTTTCTGTACCTCCTCAGCGTTGGTGAAGTTAAAGAAGTACACTTTGAACTCCAGGGCGAAGGGAATCTGCTCCCACATCTTGCGAACGTCGGTTTTCTTCGAGAGCGCCATTTCCTGATGAAGAAATAATTTAAAATCAGAATCATTTATTTGCTTAAACTGTCGTAGGCACAGAAATCTTACCACTATTAGAAATGCCTCGTTAACCTAGTGATCCTAAGTGCGACTGCTACGCTAGAGGTCTTGGGTTCGATTCCCAGGTTGAGCAAAAAGTGCAAAAAGCAAAAACTGCAATGGGCTCGCCCCCAATTACATGGAACCTAAAAACATACCGGCGAACTGTGAGCGTATATTGGTTACACCCCTGCCTAAGCATTCGGGGAATACAGGCGTGATGGTATGTAATAGGCAAACAATTGATGTAATATATGTACAATATCTTACAATTTCAATTAGGTATGTCTAGACAATTTTAAGACAATCTGTTTGGCTTCTAGACGTACGCAAAAGTTATGACGAGTGTGTGTGCTCAAAAAAAAAAATGGTTTCCCAAAGCAATTTAATCTTAATAAAAATTGCTTTTCTGTTTGACGTAGTTTTTCTACTAAAGTAGAAGTATATACAGTTTTTTTTGTAATCTTTGCCCAATGCTGTTCTCTCCTGTATCATGGGTGCGTTTACAAACATACAAACTCTCATACACAAACAACCAGACTTGTAGGTCATATAAAATTTGTTTCGAGTCGGAATCGAACCCGAGACACACATATCAGCAGCCAAACAATTTCGCAATAACTTTGAAATGCTTTTTATAACTACACTAGCTTCTCTCGTGTTACGTTACGTCCTTAGTTACTGCTCCGCTCCCGAATGTCGTAGCGTGATGTTATACAGCCTAAGTTATAAGCCTCAATACACAGAGAAATTTTCAATTCAAACCAGTTGTACTTACTGAGATCAGCGTTTTCAACCAAACAAACCAACTTTTCAGCTTTTAAGTATAGATGTGTTTCTAAATAAATAAAAGAAACATTTAAAAGAAAATTGATTCTTCTTAGCAGTACCATATATCACGTATTCGTCGGGTTCAGATCAAATTAAAGCCTTTGTCGGAGTCTCAGGACTAGGGGTGACAGATAAAACACATATAATATTAGAAAGACCCAAAGTTTGTGAGTTTGTGAGGTTGTAGGGGGTAATCACTAGATCTACTGAACCGATTTTGAAAGTCACGTTATTTGTGAGTGTCATAGGCCATGTAACTGCTCTGCCTCACGTTGCACGTAGCGTGATATTCTACTTATAAATCTTCCTCTTCAATCACTCTATCTATTGTTGAAAACTGCATAAAAATCTGTTGTGTAGTTTAAAAGATTTAAGCGTATTGACGGCGGGAAGTGACTTTGTTTTATACAATTGAGAAGGATATAATCATCCCGCACATCTTTACTAATATCATAAAGTTGGAGTATGTTTACCACGGTAATCTCAGGAATTGCTGATTCAATTTAAACATATTTGTTTGTGTTTTATAGCACGTTACGATATAGGCTATATAACAGCACGTTACGACACACAGGATCAGCCCCCCTAGCCAAGTCACAAACGATAAACGCAAACGCTGAGTAGGCTTTAATAGATCTTCAACTTTATGTGCTTGGTTTTAAGTTGAAGATCTAATGAAGATTGCATAGCGTTTTCGTTCGTTCCAGTCGGTAACGCTTAGAAATCTTTAATAGATTTTCAACTTAAGGCTCTTGGGTATTAAGTTGAAAATCTATTGGTACCTACCGAGCGTTTACGATTATCGTTTGTGACTTGGCTAGGGGGGCTGAGCAGTAAAAAAAGACGTAACTTAACGCGGGTAAAGTAAGCCACGCGGACGAAGCCGCGGGTAGTCCGCAAGTTATAGAATAAACAGGGTCCTGAAAAGCTATTCGACCTTGACACAAACTTGATTTGAAGACGAACCTCGATAAACGAGGCTCAAGAGACTTAGGGTGTTACCAACTCTTTGTTTCGAACTCTTTAGATCCAGTTATTTTTTCTTTTTTATTCTTTCATTGTTATTTTTTCGCACCTTCGTAATCACCGTTACTTTTACATCAACTTTTTAATTTTACAACTAAAAGCCATAAGCTCTATCATAACGGAAACTATAGGCATTTTTATTTTTATTAAATAAAAAACTAAAATAATAACATTTTTACACAATTATTTTTTGTGAAATGGGCAGTGAGAACTCAAAGTGACGCTACTTACAGTCAATGCATATGTGTGTAAACCGTACACTCAGCTACACATGCGAACGGTAGTAATTGAAAAATCCATTTATCAATCAGCCAGAAGCGCTATATTTGTAACTCCTTTATAAGATGTCTTAAAAAAAAAAAACAATGTCTATAGTAACTATTGCTCGATTGGAACTCCAGTGTTTCGGTTCCAGAAAGATGTAAAAGTAACCGTGTATAGGCAACAAGAATATTGTAACCAGTATTTTGTAAAAACCAAATTGAAAAGACTGTCCATGGGGTTTCTTACTCTCTTTTCAAACCTTAAATCTTGTTGTTTTACTCTGGTACAATAATTTTCACTTAGTATGTCATCTTTGGTTGACAAAATGAGAATGTTTAAGTCCTCCTTTGTATTTTTCTTGCTGAAAGTTTTAATAAATAAGAATCCACATTACCTTCTTAAGTTGGCCCTTGAGTATGACAGGGAACAGAACCCATCCGAAGATGAGTCCAAATATGGCAATTCCGCCCGCAATCGCAGCGTACTTCAGCTCCTTGGGAAGCGCCATATTGGACTAAAGACTTCTCTGTAAAAGAAGAGACAAAGTGAAAGTCAATACATTTCAAAGAAAGTGCCAAATTTAAGCTTAGGATAGACTTAAAAAGAATCAGCGTTAATTATCTAAAAACACTAGCTTATCTACCCGCAACTTCAGCCGCGTGGTTTTGTATCACCCGCAACAGTTACGAAGTATGTTCATGTTTTTGGTCACTGCTCATCTCCCGTGTAGTAGCATGATGTTTTATAGCCTATTATACTATTTCTGGTGAATATGGCTTTCTGTGCATTTTCTTCCAATCCGACTGGTAGTTCTAGAAATCTAGAGATTAGCGCGTTGAAACAAACATAAAAACTCTTCAGATTTACTATATTAGGATAGATTACAATGGGGGGGGGCTATGTCGATCAGTGGACGTATTGCGGATGATATGATGACGATGCTGATGATGACATCGAGCAACGGAATACATTTTGATGTGGATTCGTATTTTGGTATAACTAACCCCAGTTCATCATCTACTAAAAGAGGCCTTTGCCCTGCATTAGCCTACCCTACCCTATCATGCCAAAACATCATAATATTTTGGTTTAAAACTGCTCGGTTGCGACTGAGCTGATAATAATGACTACCCACCCTCAAGAGACAATGTACAGTCAGCAAAAGAGATAAGTAACCAGAGTCGACTAATAAATTCAAAGTTTAGTAAAAACCGATGGCTGTTTTTGAATGTTTACTTTCATTAATAGAAAATAAATAGCTTATTAATTGAATTAAGTTACATTTAAAAAGGACTACCGGTATGAAAGGAAACTTCAACTATATTAGACGGTCTGGTTACTTATCTCTTTTGTTGACCGTACATGTCAGGGGTATTGGCCAAAGTGGACATCTTTAAGCTGACGTTGATGGATTAAAAAGGACCATAATGTGAATAGGGGTCGCATATAAGGATACGAACGTGCTTGTGTTTCTAACTATTCTATTATAAAGCTTTATTTTAGGTGAACTCAATCGAAATTTTTCGACATATCAAGTAGGTATACTACTCGTCCGTAAACGGGGTAGAAGGGACCTCTTAAAGAAAACTTTTACTATGGATTCAGCACATAATTGCGGACCCATATCTTTTTAACGACATATTCCTCTAACTATCCACAATATTTCAGCCATGCTAAAGGCTGGCTGTATACTTGTATAGTCAAGAATCTTGGACCATGGTTTTTTTCTGATACAGTATTCAGTGATCAATACTCGCAAGTATTGCTCGTAAGTCGTATTTAAAGTCCACATTTCCTCACGATATTTTCCTTTACCGATGTGAGCGAGGTCCAAGATAAACTTAGAAACTTAGAATTGAAAAAGTCACATTGGTATTGGCCCAGATTTGAACCCACAACTTCATGAATGAGAGGCCATCACTACTTTTATTATTTACATAACATACCATCACGCCTGTATTCCCCGAAGGGTTAGGCAGAGGTGTACCAATGTATATGCTTAGGTCCCATGTAATAGGGCGGAACTTATTACCATTAACTAGGCACAAACCTTAATTCCGAACTGCTACTGAGAATTTCATAGAAATACCCAATAACACTTTTCTCGGCCTGGGAATCGGACACAAGACCTCTAGCGTAACGGTCGCGCTAGAGGTCGCGCCACTAGGCTAATCAGACAGTTAGCC
Source organism: Caradrina clavipalpis (assembly GCA_932526535.1). Taxonomy (NCBI): domain Eukaryota; kingdom Metazoa; phylum Arthropoda; class Insecta; order Lepidoptera; family Noctuidae; genus Caradrina; species Caradrina clavipalpis. The sequence goes on along the minus strand of OW052099.1, from coordinate 3,820,081 downwards.
AGTTTTGTTAATAAATCGTTTTATTAACCAAATGGCTATTCCCTGATCTAAGACGTCTAGAAGTGAATCTGGATTAAAAGCTATTGTCTAATGAGTCGAATCATTCAGTTTGAAATCGATATTCATGATAATGTAGCAAAGCTATATTATTACAGTAGCTACGAGTATATTATCAGAGCTCTTTGTGAAGGAGCTCGTCCGCGGAAGGACTACCATCATATCTATTTCTGCCACAAAGCAGCGTGCAATTACATGCACATAATACGTTTCAACTTTGTCTCTGGGATGGCATGGCAACGCATTATCAAGGCCCAGAGGCCTTGAAAATGCGTTGCGTTGCAGCAATCTATAGGCAGCGGTGACCACGTATCATCAGGTGGGCCGTGGGCTCGTTTGCTATCCAGTGACATAAAAAATAATTATTATGCAAAAGACTTAATAACATTCTTTTTAGCCTTGACGGTCACTCACTCAACTACTTAGGACTGAACTTAAAGACTTGACAATCAATCAATTTATTGATAATAGCTACTATTTCTTGGATGTGAAATCAATCACGTATGTTAAACGTTTCTCCGTTCCCACGCATGCACTACCCTTGATAATGCCTCCTTCTAGCTTCTATCGTTAAGCGGTAGCAGAAGCGGTTTTTAAACGTGAAGCTTTTGAATTCTCGACTCTCGGCTCATTACCGGCAGTTGAAAGTCCAACGGTGCGTTTTTTAACACGCCAGGGATTATTTCCACACGCTCTGTTGGATTCTGAACTCTCGCCTCAATGCTGATAGTTGAAAATCCAATGTGCGGTAAAAAACTTCGAGTAGAAATGCGACCGAGCGAACAACAGCTTACCATGGGAATTCTTGATGTGAAAATTACTGCGAAGAAAATTGATTTACGATGTAGTAAGTAGGCGTTGAAGGGTAGGTTTCATACACAGAACAATAAAAACACACACTATTGTTCTGTGGTTTCATATGACACTTAAGTGTCAGTTTCAAGGATTAGAAAGTACAAGCTCGCGATTTCGTGCGCGTCAAAGGAGAAGGCTAATCTTGGGCCCAGCAGTTAACTAGTTGAAATGTGTCTTAAAAAAATTGTTATTTATTTCTAAAGGAAATCACAAAATAATGTACCATGTTTCTATGTAAGAAGCGAGAAAACTTAAAAAATGTTATGGAATAAAAAAACGATTAAATACATGCCTGAATTCTTAGTAATCGATAGTGAATAATTCGGTAAAATCTCAAAATATGTATGAAATTCGAGTGACAATTGTTTCGTGGAATCGATACATAGCGAATATTTAATTTTCTTTGGTTACCAACCTCATTACCAACACTGGTCACCGACTGACAGATGACAGCCAGAAAGAAACCGGCTGTCGTTCGTTTTATTTTGTTCTGAGTGTGCACGTATTTCCCATGTTTTATTACACAATACTTGATTCCTGGATAGCCGAATTTCCCCAATTTTTTAGTGAGGTCTTGTTAATATGTCCTCTTTCAATTATGACTACTTTGATTGAGTTAACACCTGGGCCCAGGTTACTATGGAGCCCTATCCTTCTCCTTTGGGGTGCTAGTCAGAAAACCTCCAAGCGTGCCGTCGGTTGCTTGTCCCTCCGGACACGTCTTGAGGGAACGGCAGCTGGCTGGCCGGTGCACCCTGGGCGCGGGTAGTGATCTTCCCTGAGGAATGGGAAGAGATTCCTATTCTTTGGGGAATGTCACTGCTCGTGGCCAATATTCTGACGGGCGGGGTCCGAGGACGGACCAAGGGCGTTTCTCCGCGTGTCCCTCTGATCAGCAGAGGGCACAGCGGAGGAGTGAGGACGGGCTCGGCGTGCACTCACCCTGCCACCGAGCAGACAGAGAGGAGGGTGGTCCTTCTCTGTCACCGTCGTACATCGTAACCCCATATCGGAGTGTCGTGGTCATGTCTCGCGGCTTCGATTGGCACCGAGGGTCTTGGCTTAACCGCCCGGACCGCGAGGTAGAAACCCTCTATAAAAAGTCACCCCGAATCCCAAGCGGCGGCGCACCGTGACGGGATGTATGGCTGACGGGCGTCCCTATGGGACATCAGTCGCTAGTGCGAACCACTTGTTTTTTGGTTGGATGGTTGGAAAATGTTTATACTCGTGGGACTTAAAATGGAAAATTTAACAAACACACACACAACAAATAAAGACGCAGCAGGAGGGAAGGGAGATGCCGAGTCGGACTCCGACTCGGCATCGACTTCCAGCATGGTGAGCGTGAGCCCGCTGGGCTCCCGCCATCAGGTGGTCGATCTGGGCCAATTCTTTAGGAAGCGGCCCAGACCGGAGGACGAGCGGGCGTCCTCCGACGGCGAGCAGCTGGCCTCGGCTCGCAAGATCCCCACCAGCAAACGCGGTGGGGTCCAGGAGAGAGGCCCAGGGAGGGTGACTGCCCTGAGGAGCAGTGTTGCTGGGCGACCAGCGACACCTGCGATGGTAGGGCAGCACCCGACCGCGACGACGTCCTGCGACGAGGCAGATGCACCTGGCGGCTCCGAGGAGGAGCGTAAGTCCAAATTTATGGAAGCAGTTAATGCGGCGGTCGCGAGCGTGGCTCGCAAAAAAATGAAGGGGTCGAAGTCTCGGGCCATGCACGAGGCTTCGGCCACTATTGCGGCGGCTGCGGAGGCCCGGTTTGCGGGCGAGGTCCCGCAGCTACGGGCGGAGGTGGCCCGCCTGTCGGCGGAAATGAGGCTCCTCATGGAGGAAAATCGGAAGCTCCAGGCTGACCTGGCGGAAATCCGCGGGTCCGGTTCCCGCCAGGCGCCCAAGTCGGGTGGCCAGCGCGGCCAGCCCCAGCCCCAGCCCCAGCCCGTGCCCGTGCCAGTGGAGAACCAGGTCCTGGCCCTGGTTCAGAGGGAGTTGGCTGCATTCAACTCGCGATTCTCTGTGCTGGAGGGAATCGTGCTGCGCCCCCCTCTGGCGGCGAGCGGGACGGCCACGGGCGGCAGGCGGGCCTCCTATGCGGCCGCCGCCTCTGTGCCGAGGCCGGGCAACCAGCCCCCCGGCAACCAGCCCCCCAGCAGGGCTGTGCTGGCCCCCGCGAAACCGGCTCCGGCTAAACCGGCGCCGGTGCAAAAGGCGGTGTCCTCGAGGGGCAAGGCGGTGTCCCAGCCGCCCCCGCCCCCCCCACCCTCTAATCCCAATCCTCCGGCAGAAGCCGAATGGCAAGTGGCCGGAGCGAAGGAGAAGGGGCGGAAGGCGGCCAGAGCGGCCAGGGCGGCCACCAGGAGGACAGAAGAACGGCGACGGCGCAGGCAGCGAGCTGCCGAGGCTAAGCTCCGCGCCCCGAAATCCGCGGCTGTGGTAATCACACTGCAGCCGGAGGCGGAGAAGCGGGGCGTGTCATACGGGCAGGTCCTCGGCAAAGCCAGAGCGGCGGTGAACCTCGCGGAGCTCGGCATCACCGGAGGGCTCCGGCTCCGGGTGACGGCTACGGGGGCCAGGATGTTGGAGGTCCCCGGTGCCACCAGCGGCCCGTCTGCAGACGCTCTAGCCGAAAGGCTGAGAGCGTCCCTAGACGCGGACGAGGCCCGAGTCTCCAGGCCCGTCAGATGTGCAGACCTGCGCATCCTTGGCCTGGATGACTCGGTCACCGCGGAGGAGGTGGTGGCCGCCGTCGCCAGGACGGGTGGATGCCCTGCCGAACAGGTCAGGGCAGGCACCATCCGTCCGGAGCACTCGGGCATGCGGGCTGTGACAGTCAGCTGCCCTGTGGCGGCGGCCAAGGCTATTATTGTTGGGGGCCGCAGACTGTTGGTGGGCTGGGTATCGGCGCAGGTCAGACTGCTGGAGCCCAGGCCCATGAGGTGCTTCCGCTGCCACGTGGGAAATCACGTGGCATGCCGATGCGCCTCAGAGGTCGACCGCAGCGGCTTGTGCTTCCGCTGCGGCAAGCCCGGTCACAAGGCCGCGACTTGCGATGCCCCGCCGCACTGCGACGCATGTGCGGGGGCTAGCAAGCCGGCCGATCACCGGGCTGGGGGCAAGGCCTGCGCCGTGCCCGCCAAAGCCGGGGGAAGGCCCCGCGCCGCCGCCGCTGTCACCGCCGCCACCGCTGCTGTCGCCGTGGCCGCAACCGCAGCCGCCGCTGAGTCCGCGCCAGCCGTCGCCGCAACGGCTATTCAGGGGGGTGCAATGGACTGCCAATAACGGCACCATTGCGCCTCCTTCAGGCGAACATCAACCACTGCGTCGCCGCTCAGGATCTGTTGCTCCAGAGCATGGCGCAGTGGTCGATACACATCGCCGTGGTCGCTGAGCCGTACTTTGTCCCGCCCAGAGAAACCTGGGTGGAGGACCTTAGCGGCTCAGTGGCCATAATTGCGTCGGCCGCCGCCGGCACCCCGTCCCTTGAGGGAGTCAAGAAAGGACAGGGGTGCGTAGCAGCCCGGTTCGGGGGGATCGTTGTAGTTGGTTGCTACTTCTCCCCGAACCGAACTCTCGCCGAGTTCCACAACTCCCTCATGGAGTTGAGTGTCGTCGTCGGAAGCCATTCCCTCCCCGTGCTAGTGCTCGGGGACTTCAATGCCAAAAACTTGGCTTGGGGTTCTCGCTGCACGGATGTGCGGGGGAGGATGCTGGAGGACTGGACCCTGGAGAAGGGTCTAGTCATCCTGAATCGGGGTTCTGTACCCACGTGCGTGCGGATGCGGGGCGAATCGGTGGTGGACATCTCGTTCGCCAGCCCCGCTCTGTCGCCGCGGGTTCTTGACTGGCGTGTTGTGGAGGGGGTGGAGACCTACTCCGATCACCGGTACATCCGGTTTGACGTCTCCGCCCCGGACTCCAGCGCGCCGGTCGTGCAGGCCCCGAGTGGTCCGCGTTGGGCGCTGAAGCAGTTGGACCGGGAGCTCCTCCTGGAAGCCTCGATCGTGCAGGCCTGGGTGTCATCACCGGACAGGCCTGCCGACATTGACAGTGAGGTGGAGTGGTTCCAGGGGGCCATGTCCGAGATTTGTGACGTGGCAATGCCCCGAGTCCCGCAGGGCGGCGCCCGCCGGCAGGTGTACTGGTGGTCGCAAGAGATTTCGGCGCTGCGGGAGGCATGCGTCGCTGCGCGACACCCGTACGCCCATCATCGCAGGCTCCGCATTCGGCCACCGAATGCGGCGGCCATTGAGGCGGAGCTGTACGAGGGGTACAGAGAGGCGAAGACCGCCCTCAACGAGGCCATTTCGCGGGCCAAATCTCAGGCCCGCGAGGAGTTGCTGGGGACTCTGAACGCGGATCCGTGGGGGCGCCCTTACAAGACGGTGCGGAACAAGATCCGCACCTGGGCCCCCCCGCTGACGCAGAGTCTCCGGCCGGAGCTCGTTGAGGACGTGGTGAGCGCTCTGTTCCCCTCGCGGGGAGAACATCCTCCCCCGCCCATGGCTCCGCCGCCTGCGATGCCGGAAGCGGACCACACCGACGACGACACACCAGAGGTGACTGGGGTAGACCTGAGGGTGGCGGTACGTAAGCTGAAAGGCAAAAATACCGCCCCGGGACCCGACGGCTTGCCTGGGAAAGCCTGGGTCCTGGCCTCAGAGGCTCTAGGGCCCCGATTGGAGGGGCTCCTAAGCGCATGTTTGGAGAGGGGCCGGTTCCCACTTCGTTGGAAGACGGGGAAGCTGGTCCTCATTCAGAAGCCTGGGCGCCCTGCGGACTCACCGTCCGCATACCGGCCCATCGTGCTGCTCGACGAGGTGGGCAAGCTCTTTGAAAGAGTGATTGCGGGCCGCCTCGTCGGGCACCTGTCTGGGATGGGGCCGGACCTTGCGGACTGCCAGTTCGGCTTCCGCAGGGGGCGCTCTACGGTGGATGCCATCATGCGCGTGAGAGCTCTCTCGGCGGGGGATGCTGTGTCCCGGGGCAGGGTTGTGCTGGCGGTGTCGCTGGACATCGCCAACGCGTTTAACTCCCTGCCCTGGTCCTGCATTAGGGAGGCACTCCGGTACCACCGGGTGCCGAACTACCTCCGTCGGGTGGTCGGGGCCTATCTGTGTGATAGAGCCGTGATCTACCCTGGTCGAAATGGTGAATGGAACCGGCGAGAGATGTCGTGCGGTGTTCCGCAGGGATCGGTGCTGGGGCCGCTCCTGTGTAACATCGGCTACGACTGGGTGCTACGTGCTGACCTCCCCGAGGGCGCCAGCGTAGTGTGCTACGCTGATGACACGTTGGTCCTGGCGCAGGGGTGGTCGCACGAGGCGGTGGCCGACCTTATGACACGCGGGGTTGCGATAGTCGTCGAGAGGATCCGGCAATTGGGTCTCGAGGTGGCCTTGCACAAGTCCGAGGTCCTGTGTTTTCATGGGCCTCGGAACGCGCCACCGTCGGGATCCCAAATTACGGTAGGAGGGGTTTCCGTCGGCGTCGGGTCGACGATGAAGTACCTGGGACTTGTCCTCGACAGCCGATGGAACTTCGTGGAACATTTCCGACGTTTGGCTCCCAAGTTGGCACGGGCGTCAGCCGCTCTTAAGCGGCTCTTGCCCAATTTGAGGGGGCCAAACGCCTCCTGCCGGAGGCTCTACGCCGGGGTCGTGCGTTCGATGGCCCTTTACGGGGCCCCGGTGTGGGCGCGGGGCTTGAGGCGGCTTGCCGCCCATTACCTAAACGCGTCCCAGCGGGTGATCGCCATAAGGGTCATCCGCGGATACCGCACGATCTCCGGCGAGGCAGCGAGCCTCCTTGCCGGATTGCCGCCATGGGATCTGGAGGCGCTGGTCCTCGCGCGCCTACACGAGTGGCGCGCAGAGGCACTGGGCCGGGGCGAAACTCCGCTGCCGCGGCAAATTGCCGCCCTGCGGACGGAACTCCGGCTCGATCTCATGGCGACATGGAGAGAACGACTGTCGCAACCTCGTGCAGGGCTCGCCTCGATTGAGGCGGTAAGACCCCTCTTTGAGGAGTGGCTGGAGCGGCGCCACGGCGCCCTCACCTACCGCCTGACGCAGGTCCTCACCGGACACGGATGTTTCGGGAGGTTCCTGCACCTCATCGGGCGGGAGGAAACGCCCGGGTGTCACCATTGTGAGGATCGCCCCGAGGACACGGTGGAGCATACTTTGGCGGTGTGCCCTGCTTGGGCTGAGCACCGCCGAGTCCTCGAGGCGGCCATCGGCGGCGGCGCCCTCTCGCGTCCGGCACTGGTCCAGGCCATGGTCCGGAGCGAGGGGGAATGGGAAGCAGTCGCCTCCTTCTGCGAAGCTGTAATGCTAGAGAAGGAGGCGGCGGGACGGGAGAGGGAAAGGAGGGTCCCCCGTCCCAGCGGCCGCCGCGGTAGACGATCCGGGCGTCGGGAGCCACGTGACGACTCCCGGCCACCGTAGACGCGGGTCTGTGGACGGTGAGCAATGGGTAGCTCACCGTCCGTACGTTCACTAGCGACAGACCGTGTCGACGGCGCGTTCGTGTTCCACGCGCGCCTCAAAGAGATGTCAGCAAAATTGGATGGGGCCACTGAGGGCCGATGCCTGCCGGGGCTGCGGGTTGTTCGAAAGAGATACCGCGCCCCCGGAACGCAAAGGGCACATGATGGAACATAGACGGGTTTTAGTCAGTAAAAGTCTGACACTCCCTCCCGCCCCGCCCAGGGCGGGGGAAGTGATTTGATGATTTCCCGTCTATAAAAAAAAAAAAAAAAAAAAAAAAAAATCCTTCTCCTTTGATACGTTATCGCACGGAAACCGTACATTTTCCCGGAATAAACTCAAAACTCAAAGCATTTATTTGAATTAGACCATTTACAGGCACTTTTGAATTGTCAAGAAGTTACAGTTTAAAATTGAAGCTAGTTGCTCGTTCCAAAACGTAGATCTCTATGGAGAAGAACGAGCAAGAAACTCCATGGACACTCTTTTCCTTCAATTTCGTTTTTACAAAGTCTTGGTTACAATATTCTTGTTGCTTCTATATGTTAAAACAATGACGGTGAATATAAAAAATAACAAAATTATAATAACGATGTAAGCCATGGCAGTTAAGAGATGACCAATCCCAACTGACAGCACCCGTTCACGAATATGACGCGTGCATCAGCACCGTTTAGCTCAACCATCTTGAAGGGAACCAAACGATCCAACACACGCGTAAAAAGTATCATATGTGTTATTCTACAATTTACAACCCATCTCATTGCCAAATTTCAGCCAGATCCGATCAGCCGTTTAAGCGTGAAAGAGTAACAAAATTCCATCCATCCTCACAAACTTTCGCATTTATAATATTAGTAGGTAGTAGACTTAGTAGACTAGCTGTTTCACGCTACTTCGACTGCGTGAAATAGTAACTATGGGCAACTTTTTCTTGATTTGTACGATACTAATATTTCAAAAACGCTGGAACAAATCTTTGAAGTGAAAACTTATTTAGCGGCGTTGTGCACTTGTTTTGGAATGGGTAAAAAAAATTAAACTCGCGTCAGGACACGTGACCTGATCGAAAATCTTACGAATTTAAAGACGTCTTTAGCGTTTTCACTTCTGCCGGCACTCCCGAAGTGCAACCCGTCGTTTTTTATTTATTTATTTTGTATCAAACTAAATACAAAGTTTTATAGTTTTATCTCAATCTTCAAAAACGACGGATTCCCATACATACTTTCATGTACCATTTCAGCCCATCCAAACCCTTTTTTCGCGACAAAAGGAAGCTTTTATCCAAGTTCTAATCTATCTCTGTACCACATCAAAATCGGTTCAGCGGTTTAGGAGCGAAAGCGTAACAGACATATTAATATGTATAACTTTACCCCGCGGATTCACCTATTTTCAGTTAAGTCTTTAGTTACTACTCCGCCACCATGGCTTTTAGCATGATGCCATATAGCCTATTCATCATTCCTTATAAATCTGGCTTTCATACAGAAATAAATGTTTTTTCTGCCAAACTGGTAGTTCCAGAGATTAGCACTTAAAAATAAACGAATAAAGGAAAAGTCTCCAAATCTTTTTATATTAGTATAGACCTATAGAAGAACATAATATCGTTTCAGGTGAATTGGAGTTTTTGTAGAATTAGGTCTCTTAAGCCTCTTATAGGGGCTGAGACTTTCTTAGAAATTATTTTTAGTATTAAAGGCTGTTCCCTGTACAATTTTGATATTAAGTTACTTTTTGGACCAAACTAATCTGCAATATTTAATTCTTGGTATGTATTCTTCAGACCCATTTTGGCCACGGCGGCTAATCTTAATGCAGACTAAACAAGGACAGAGATATTATAGTGCACAAGTGTGTGCACAAACACCCCCCCCTACTCCCTCTTCCCTAACTCTCATAGTCCAATGAGACGGAAATCCAACACAAGAGAGAGATCGGGATCGGGAGAGATCAGGCGTAGGAATAACGGCTTTAAGTGCTTTCCGAGGCACGGGGGCGTCACACCACCAACTTCCAACCTCCACTGCTACTGAGAAATTCTCAATGGAAGGACCCAATAACACTTTGTGCCTGACTTGCTTTGCTTGCCACCACGGGGCAGTCAGCAGCTTTCATATCTAACTACGTAACACTATTTCAATTACCTCGGTTACCTCGGGCAGTTTAGCCATTATAGGCTGCCTAAGTATATGGCTACCCTCAATCGATTTTTAAAACTAAAAATAGCTGTTTCGCGCATCATATTTATTGGTTCTTGTGTGGTGTATTGGCTTTGTTCAGCTTAATGGGTAATTTATAATTCAATTAACTTTTGTAATCCCCAACTCAAAAAGAGGGGTGTTATAAGATTGACGTGTTTGTGTGTCTGTCTGTGGCACCGTAGCTCTTAAACGGATGAACTGGTATGAATGGGGGTTTTTTAAAGCCGGTTGTCTTGTGGTAACTCTAAGATATCTTTTATCAAAATCGGTACAGCCGTTTCAAGGTTATCATCAGCTCTTTTGTTAGTATCTTTAGTTCTATAGCTCTATACAGGGATCTTTATTCTTCTGTCGGGGGTAATTTAAAATTCTTATTTTTATTGTATTATTTGCTGTACCTGTCACTCTAATACACATTTGGGCATACCGACAGACGGGCAGACAGTGAAGTCTTAGCCATGGGGTTCTGTTTGGAATCCTTTCACTACGGAACTCAAAAAAGAAAAATGACATTCTGCTAAACCTACGGAACTGTATTCTTTGATCTAGATAACATACCATAACGCCTGTATTCCTCGAAAGGTTTTTTCAGAGGTGTACCAATCTACCCCCACAGTTTGCCGGTATGTTTAGGTCCAATGTAATAGGGGGCGAGCCTATTGCTATTAACCGGGCACAAAATCCTTCATCATTTTCTTCATTCTTTGACCTCTAAAACGCAATTTCCAAACCTTCCGCCACCGCTGTCAGTTGTCATTGTTCATGTGACTACAATATCTTGTTAGCAAATGTTTCACGTACAAATCGTTTCACAATGTGACCCAAGGGTCCTGTGAGGAAAGAGAGATTTGAAGTACAATTTCCACTGCCCATATAACCCTGTTACTTTCTATTATAAACGGTGAAAGTTTGTGAGGATTGATGGATGGATGTTTGCTTTTCTTTCACGGTTAGGACCTCTACCCTTGTTCGAATTTTTGTAGGATGTGTGTGTTGGTATACAGGAAAAAATTTTAACCAGTGCGTAAATTTTGCCATAATAAACTTCAACACGTTTTATTAAACACGTATATTTTATTTTGATATGTCTTAGTACTAAAAAAAAGTTATCGCTTACGAAACATGTTTACTTAAAAACCATATTTTATTGTCACTCGGCGCTAGCGCATTCCCCACCCCCTCACCCCAGCCATGCGCCCGGGCGGCGGCCAAGAGTTGTCATTGATAGTATGGCGAATAGATTATGTCCATGTTTTGCTTATTAAAACTCGGATGTTTTTTTTTTTTTTTAACTAAACACGGAAATGTGTTCTATTACTGACACTGAACTACCAAAAAAAATTTACGCACTGGTTAAAAACTTTTCCTGTATATGTTCCATTCTAGCCGATAAAAAAATTGGTCACCGATTGTCTGACGTGGGCAACGGCTAAATGGAATTAACTAAAATTTTGCATAACGGTGACTATCGAAATATAAACTTTTATCATGGATCGTATGATGGTATGATGCATGGATGGAATGACCTCCCTTTCCCAAGTTTTTACTTAGTTTTCCCAAGGGACTACAGTATGAGGTTCTTCAAGATGGGACTAAATAGGTTTATTAAGGGTCGGCAACGCGCGTGTGCCCATGGTGTTAGGCATCCATAGGCTATGGTAACCGCTTACCATCAGGCGGGCTGGCCTGAAGATCATACTGAATCTAGATTAAATTTGGTACTGACGTAGATTGTAGTGTGGGATAACACATAGGTTAATTTTTATTCCGGAAATGTGTACAGTTCCCGTCGGATAATGCTTATATCAAAATTGGACGCAAACGGAGTCACGGGCAGAAGCTAGTACTTTATAAACCTTGAAACTGACACTGAAGTGTCATATCATGTGAAACCTACCATCTACAACAGTCTTCAATATTACAATATTTCAGTATAAAAGCTTTTCTGAAGTAATTCAGAACTGTCTTTCGATTGTCTGTCCAGCCATAAAATATTCGTCTTCAAATTCCATATTCAAAATTTCGAAATTCGAAACTAAAACAGTTTTACTTCTTCCCTATATCACTTATCACCATTCATATATTTTTTCAAACCGGCCGATAATAATTCCCCTTTTCATATGAAGAAAAAATCGTAAGAAAGGTAGAGAAGTACATACCTACGCGCAGGTGTCCGCGTGTCTAGAAGGTCGGGAAGCGACTTGCTATATTGCACTGCTTTCAATAAATGGGCGGACCATGGTACACGCGAACGGAATATTGGATATAGGTTGACCTTGTTTTGTGTTAAAAAAAAGTTTTGCGTTCCATTTTTTTTAATTTGAAATAAAAATATTAACTAAAAAATATGCTTAGGAGTAATATTTCTATTTATTAAAAATATTTCCCCGTACCAAATTTCATCAAAATCGGTTCAGTTGTTTAGTCGTGAAAGTTTGACAAACCGATAAACAAAGTTACTTTCGCATTTATATGGATTAGCATAATCGTATGGATATGGATGATTAAACTTGATGTCACTAGTTAGCTACTTCCTATTTACTTATTTTTTACAAACATTATCTTAAGTTTCTATGTTAATACAAACTATTTTTGCAATATGTAATTATGTTAGTTTGTAAGGTATGTTTATTGGTCGTAGTATCCTATAAATCAAGAAAAAATATTGATATAGTTAAGAAAAAATGCCTTGTCAGTTTCTTCTCCTTTCAAAAATAGTAATATTTTAGTACTAAATAAAGAAAATGGACATAATTAATTACTCTATAATCCTACGACTGATACGCAAATTATATATTAACTTACAATTTCCTGAAACTAAATATTATATTATACTCGTAGAGTAAGCTAATTATTTGAGGTAACAGTATATTCATGGTTTCCGAGAAACTCAAAGCCCAACAAAAGCTTCCTAGTTTGTAGGTATTTCATATGGCATGTGTTTCATATACATTGTTATAATAATATACATTTACACACACCTGCAAGAATACTACTTTTGCACATAACTTCGTTCGAGTGGAATAGTGACTTTAGGCAGACATTTCCATTTTTAAGATAATATTTTTTAAAACGCCTTACAAATTTCTATGGTTTTATTTTCAATAATGACGGACTGCTGTACATTCTTTCAACAACCTCCAAGCTATTTTCTTGAGACAAAAGATGGTATATATTCTTCTGTCGTAATGTATGGATCGGAATGTTGGGCCGTAAAGAAGACGGATGAAAAAAGATTGCATGTTGCGGAGATGAGAATGTTGAGGTGGATGTGTGGTGTGACCAGAATGGATAAGGTAAGGAATGAGTATATTAGAGGAAGTTTGAAAGTAGCGCCAGTGACAGAAAAGTTGAAAGGGAACCGTTTGTCTTGGTATGGGCATGTGAAGAGAAGGGATGACACACATGTGACCAAAAGGGTTTTGGACATAATTGTGGATGGATGGAAAGGAAGAGGGAGGTCAAAGAAAAGATGGACGGATTGTGTGAAGAATGATATGAAAGAGAAGGGAGTCAGTGATAGTATGTCGGCTGACAGGACGGCATGGAAGAAGAAAACGTGTTGCGCCGACCCCAAGTAACTTGGGATAAGGGCAGGAAGATGATGATGATGATGATATTCTTCTTCATGGTTTCTATATTAGTATGGATTTCCCTCGGTAAGTGAAAGTGAAGTGAAATTGAGGTGAATCGTCAATGCCTAGAGTCAGATGGAGTTATAGTTAATTCACCTACAGCAATTTTACTGAACTAACTCACCTAAAGTCAGCTCGGCCGATTCAACTAAAGTCTTTTTACCTCTTAATAATATTTTAGTATGCTTTTTGAATAATTAACCCAAACAAAAAACTTTTAAGTAATATTTACAATTTATAAAAAAATAAAAAGTATATTTTGTCATCTTTTGAAAATGATTATCATTAAAAAAATTACCACTGTTTATAGATGAACACTTACTAAAAATATTGCAAAAATAATTATTTTAGCACTTCTTTTTCTATCCAAATCTTGTTAAAAAAACCTACCTAAAATAATAGTGAAGTCGAGTTCCCCGTCGACGTGTACTAACAACGGCCTCAGCCGGACTGTGGGATATGCGCCACGCGTCACAGTTAAGGGGTGGTTCTAAAGTATTCGTATTGTCTTGACATTCTTCGACATTAACTACTATTGGATAAATATAGTGGGACGACTCGCTTGTGACTAAAATATAAGGTTAATTTTGGTAGAGTTGTCATTTTTGGTAGGGGTAGCTAATGGGTTCGCGTAAACGATAAGCTTATGTCATGACGTCACCGACATGATAATGTGATCGTAAGTTTTTACTCCTGTCGGCAGTCCCAACTTAAGGATCATATTATATAGTTAAGAAGTCATTGATTATTATGACAGCACTGGCCCAACAAGGCATCGGCGCAGTCGGAATCGCTTCTAAAAATCCGACCATTAGTTGCCAGCGCACCACCCTCAAGCCGTCACCTTCTTTTTAAATCTTGTTGTAAAAAATATTTTAACACACACGAATTAAAGCTCTAACTTGAATAGCAAATGATTCAATTCAAGCAGCGCAAAACTGGTCATTGTGGCTATCTTTAGGGGTAAACGTCCTCCGGCTGAATGATGATAACGATAATGATAATGATGAAAACATTTATTTATGACTGATCGTGACAAAACATATCTAAGAAATATCCCAAAAAACCAGCTTTCAAACAAAAAAAAAACATTCAAATCGGTTCATCCGTTTAAGAGCTACGGTGCCACAGACAGACACACAGACATGTCAAACTTACAACACCCTTCTTTTTGAGTCGGGGGTTCAAAAGTCGCTTCTACAGAACCTATATTTTATTGGGAAAATGAAATAGTATCACCGCTTACCTAGTTAGGGGTGAGCTATGAAATTATCTTGTCAATGTTAACTATACTTAACCTCTCAATCTGAAATGTGAAGGCTGTGATTTTTCTTTGACGTATCGCTTATTATACCACCCGTTTCCACTTACTGGTGTCCATTTTTTATTACTGATTAGTATTAGTCGTTCTTTTCCTATATTCTTCTATGTAATTTTAAAGACATGACGTGGATAAAGGCAGTTTTTTTAACGTTTTAACCAGTTTTTTACTAACTTTTGGAATCTAATCTCAGTGCTATATCTGTCAAAAACGCCTCTAATTTTTACCTATATTTGTGAGCTTTTTTTGTCGCTTAGACGTATCTTTGATGTACTGCTAGATTTTGAACGTTTCTAATTCGTAGAATCATAAATTGGCCTTCAAATTTTAAATCATTAACGTCCTTGTACACGACCGATTTATCGGACCGATTTTTTTCAGATTTCTACTCGCTGATAATGAAATCTGTCAAAAATCGGTCAAATAAAAATCGGTCGGGTGCGGAGATGTTTAACCATTCTTAGCATGTATCAAATCTTGAATTCTTGACGTTTTAATTTTTAAAATATCATTTTTGTTTATAAAATATTTAAAACTAACCGACTTATATTTTCAAATCATTCTTCAAGTCCTATGCTATTTTTTTCGCTGAAAGTGCAATAAATTTCTACACCTATTGAAAAAAAAAACTTCTTTATTTTCTCCACACGAAGACAAAAGCAGAAAAGAAAAATAAAGGCCAATTTCTAATAACATATCATCATACCGCCCTATTAAATACACTTTTGCTGGTAAATTACACCGTACCCACCATTCAATTTGTCTTTACTAGAAGTAAAGGGTGAAAATTTATATAAATATTTAAGTAGAGCAAGTTTACGAATAGCTTCTTTAATAACTGTATTTGTTTTGAACTACTGGCCTAGTCGACGAAAAAGGGAAAATCTAGATTAATTCACAACAATTACAAAAAGAAAGTATGTACTTAGGTAGATCATTAGATATTGTCATTATTTCTAACCTCGTTCGGGTGAATAAATAAGTCTGTACAAAAAAAAAGTAAAACTAAAATCGCGAATCCACCTTGAGCAAGCGAGGTGAATAATACTCGTGTCTTCTTTTTATGAGAAGAGACCTTTGCCTTGTAGTGGGACAATAATAGGCTGTTATTATTTATTTAACATTTTATTATTTATATAACAATACAAAATAGTTTAAACACATAGTATGATCTAACTATATTAATTTATATTTTATTAATTTATGCTTATTAGCACAAAATATAATTTAGGTATAATTATGTTTTTTTTTTCTTTTACCAAAATTAACATACATTATTCCACAAGTAAATTTAAAGAATAAGTAACAATAAAACCCTTTTCCCGTTTACGTAACGGTTTAAAAATATAATTTACATAAATTATCCAATATTCAACACTGAGGCGAGTCCTTCGGCTGGTACGAGGGGTGCATCATTAACAATAATATAATAAAATAAATTAACCCTTATAACATAACACCCTTTTTTGGGGCAGTCGTGTAAAAAGGGGGTAAAAGGACGCTTAAAGCAGGTAGCAGTTACATGTTATTCCCATCATTGCGATATTTTTTTTAATACTCAATACTCAATATTTTATTGCATTCCATAATGAATCCAGATCATATCTAACTAACAGGTAACAGGTAACCTTCTGGTTAAGAAGATAAGGAACGAAATTCAGTTGTAAATAAACTTACTAATACCTCACAACTCCTGAATTGTCTTGCCTCAAAGAGATGTCAGCAAACATTCGGAGGTGCCACTAAGGGCCGATGCCTGCCGGGGCTGCGGGTTGTTCGAAAGAGATACCGCGCCCCCGAAACGCAAAGGGCACAAGAAGGAACATGGATGGGTTTTAGTCAGTAAAAGTCTGACACTACCTTCCGCCCCGCCCAGGGTGGGGTAAGTCATTTAATGATTTCCAATCGGTAAAAAAAAACCCGTATGAACAATATTCTGGAGTGAGATTATTCAAACCAAAAATAAAAATCCTCTTTTGCCCAATGTTATTTAGTTTGTTGGCAGAATTCGTAGTCAATGGCTATGTGATATAATATCTTGTTACCATTAACATTTAACTCTTGTCGAAATTAAATATTTAAGTAAAACAAAGTAGGTTTGTTTAATAATTATAATTATCCTTAACCTTGTTAATATAATATTTAACATTCCTCGCTTAGGAGGAAATATTCCTAGAAACACTTTCAAATACACCTTAGACCATATTATTTTGCTTATAATTAACGAAATTATAATTATTTAATTAGGGCTTTGTTAAGGCATTTAGTTTAAATACAATATCTTAATATCTTATAACGTTATTTAAGAATAAAATGTTCCAATTTATGTTCCACAGCCGTGAAGATATTTTCTACTGTACACGGATTTGCTGTAAAGAAAAATATAGTCCGATTAGTCGTGTGTGGTATATAGTGTGTGTGTGTAGTGTAGTATAGTCTGCTACGCTAGAGGTCCTGGGTTCGATTCCCAGGTCGAGCAAAAAGTGTTATTGGGTTTTTCTATAAAGTTCTCAGTAGCAGCTCGGAGTTTGGATTTGTGCCCGATTAGTGGCAATAGGCTCGCCCCCTATTACATGGGACCAAAATATACCGGCGAACTGTGGGTGTACATTGGTACACCCCTGCCTAACCCTTCGGGGAATACAGGCGTGATGGATGGTAAAAATATAGTATAACTGATAAGGAATAATTAAAGAATAGCTTCTGCCCGTGACTTTTTCCGCGTGGACTTCAAAATGAAGTTCTTAAAATAATCTAATAATGAACCCACAATAAATCCCAATTCCAATCGGTCCTTTATGATGATGATGATGATATGATGATGATGATGATAAATAAATCCCAAAGGAGCATCTAATAATTATCTTACTGGAGTTTTATATATCAAATTCATGAGTGCGGGATACTGGGTTACAGATTTAGTAGAATATACTTGTATTTATTTTATTATTCTTGGCATAAAGCTTACGTAGGTATGCTTTACAATGTAAGAACGGAACGTGACAGTTATAGCCAAAGGGGACTAAGCAAGTTTGTATGGGCTCCGTCCGAAGTGATTTTATGACACTTTATGACTTTAGTAACACTTTATGACCTACTGATATTATAAATGGGAAAATTTATGACTATGGACGTATGATGTTTGTTGATCTTTCACGCTTAAATGGCTGAACGGATCTGGATGAGATTTGGCACTGAGATATATTGTAGTGTGGAATAACACATAGGAGACTTATTATCCCGTAAAAAAAATCGGTTTCTGTGGTATAACATATCATACATGACGCGGAAGAAGTCGCGGGCAGAAGCTAGTATAATAAATAAAGATATCAATGAAAGCAAAAAAAATCAGTCACAGTTCTTTCCCTGTGTCTGACTGTTGGTATCATACAAGAAACCTACCCACCATAGTAATTCTTGCTGTAAAACAAAAACAGCGTTGCTGTGTTCTGGTTTGAACGGTATGGGTGCTGGTGCAATTACAGGCACGCAGGCTAGCTTGTTAGCCATCTAGTGATATTAAAAAAAGAAAGAAAATAAAGCTATTATTTTAAAAGTGAAATAATTTATAGGTGTGTAATGTGTAATGTAAGTGTAATGGTCAGTTGAAACAGGGCTGCCCATTCTCCATTGTGAGGAAGTTTGAGACATAGGTATTGCATTACAGGAACTAACTTCTCACTTTTTAAAGAGAAAGGGGAAAGTGTAAGAAAGTATAAGTAAGTAATAAGACCCAACATACGTATATCAAACCATTGATCTTCATATCCAGCTTCTAAACGAGCAGCTCGTACTGCTTCTCTCAAAGCATGGGTTAACACTGAAGCCATACAAAGAGCTGGTTCACCCGAAGCTAAAACAAAGGAATTTTGAAGAAAACTTTCCAAAAATCACCATCTCACATTTTTGTTAGTCAAAAATCCATAAGAATTCAGATTTTCCAGAAAAGATATGCACTTCGGCAGTCTTCGGAGACCTTGGGAAATACAAACGCTTGATGATGAAATCTATTATGGTGCTAATATAACCATAGAACTACCACGAAACTAGTAGGTTCTTTAAATACTTTTTTTATTTGAGATGGGTTTGCTCTTGACTCTAGTCAAGGTCAGAGGTGACAGAGATTAAGTCGACGATGAAGTGAGCTTACCCAAAAGAAGCCTGTTCACTCTAATTGGAAGAGATTAGGGTTGAATGCGTTTGGAAATACAGACGCAGGTAGGGAGTTCCACTCCTTTGCTTCTATGGGGTTACTCTGTGGCACAACGTTTGTCATGCTTATTAAGATACAGATTTCTAAAGAACATGCTCTTGTTCGTACATACCTTTAGACTGTAGTACACCACATGGATTTGTAGAATTTCTTCGGAAATATACTCTGAAGTCTGCAGGTATGTCTTTGATTCCTGGAGGCTTGTAGGTCCACGTGCGATCAGTAAGTAGTCTACCAGTGTCACGATCATAAACTATTTTCTCTGAAGTCCAGTAACCAAGACCCATGACAAAGGCTCCTTCGATCTTAAAAATATTACGGATTTTAATAGATTTTGAGCACTATGGAGTATGGTCAAAAATATTGACTAGTACAACTAGTTTATATAGAGGTTTGGCCTACCTGAGCGACGTCTATTTTTGGACTCAAGCTCCTTCCAGTATCTTCCAGCAAATCTACTCTTCTAATATCATGATTTCCTGTTAATATATCCACTTCTACTTCAAGAGCGCAAGCTCCAAAAATATCGTAAGGCTTTATTACATCGTTTTGACTAGAAAACATGTAGGACGCTTGCAAATCGACACCTACTAGATAAGCTTTTTGAACAAGATCCTCCCAGGAAGGTTTACCCATCATTTCTCTTACAGGAGCTAGTCTTTCTAAGAGTATCTCACAAGCTTTCATAGTAGCAAAAGAAACGCATTCACTGCCAATACTGGCTCCAGTCGCCATAACATTAGGAGATGTAAAGCTAGAACTTGGTTTAACGCTGATCTTTTCAATAGGTATCCCAAGCATATAGCCACAGACTTGCACAACTTTAGTGTTTATGCCTTGACCCATTTCAACTCCTCCGTGGGTTATCATCACTGACCCATCCGAGTGGTAAATTGATATAAGTGAATTGAAAGGTCCAATGTAAAATAAGTCGTAAGTCATTGGTATAAGTTTCAATGAGCGTTTCCTCCAACGATTGTTTGAGTTAAACTCCTTAACTTCCTCAAGTCGTTCATTGTAATTTGAATCTTTTTGTAGATGATCTATAAGGTCTGGTATAGGATTGTCTTCTTTTATCATGTTTATTGCTTTGACCTGTAGAGAATCTTTACCAACTTTGTGGGCAATTTTTTCCATTATGTGCTCTATCATTGCGACGCCTTCGGTCGAAGCTAAAAAGTTAATGGCCCCGTATTATTTTACATGCGACGAAAAATCGAGACAAAAGAAATAATGAGGTCAACAATTTGTTCACCCTTTTCCCCCGTTTTGACTTTATAAATATTTACAAAACTTAATATTTGGTTAAAATATAGAATGGTTTGCAAACCGGCACCAACAAGTACTAAAGTAACTTTATCTATGTCATATGTCTTATTTTTCTTGAAAAGGAAAATATTTCATTCAGTTACGTCTTTGGTTATTGATTTGCTCCTGTTGGTTGCAGCGTGATGTTCCATACTTATAAACCTTCCTCTTAAATCACTCTATCCATTGATGAACCGCTTTTTTCATTAAGTCCTTTAAAAGATCTAATCGTAAAGAATTACAGATGGCGGAAAAGAATTTGTTTCATTTCACTAATATTTTTTTTATCAATAGATGGCTATATGTATAATTAATGCGTAACATAGGCTATATAATATAAACATCACGCGACACGCGGGAGTAGAGCAATAACCAAACACGCAAGTTAACACTGGCGAAATAAGCTACGCGGGCAAAGTAGTGGGCAGTTAGCTAGTAGGCCGTATACAGAAAGAAAGCTGGAAACTTATAAGCGCTTACCGGCGCTTGACAGCGCTGGTCCGTTCTACACACAGGAAGCAGGTTGAAGCTGAACGAGCAAAATATCGTACTCATCGGACGATGATGATGACGATGTGGCGCCAGCGCTGACCGGCGCGGGTCGAAGATGTTCGGAACTTGTCGGCACCGTTCAGTGCTGATCGGCGCGCGTTCATATATTTTCCTGCGCGGGTTACCAGCGCTGTCAAGCGCCAGTAAGCGCTTATAAGTTTCCAGCTTTCTTTCTGTATACGGCCATGTGTAAGAAAGATAAAGGTACTCACAAGGCGCCCTACACCACGTGTTAGAAGGTGTGTCTGTGGCCACACTGTTGGCTTCAACGTACCATCGTCGATGGTCATAGCAGTTGAAGAAATGGTTCACTGTTATAGGACTGATCGTCTCATTCGGAGAGCATCCGTTGTCTTGATAGAAGACATTCTTCAAATATTGAATTGAGCCTTCTTCGTTGACCCCAACCTGGTAAAAGAAAGACTATACATATAAACCTCACTAACTAAGTGCTATAGGGCTAACACTAGGCTAAGTGCCTCGTTAACATAGTGGTGTTAAGCCCGACTGCTACGCTAGAGGTCGAGCAAAGTGTTATTGGGTTTTTCTATGAAATTTTCGGTAGCAGATCGGAGTTAAGATTTGTGCCCAGTTAATGGCAATAGGTTCGCCACTTATTACAAACGGGACCTTAACATACCAATGGCGAACTGTGAGTATACATTGGTAAACCTCTGCCTAACCCCTATTCCCCAAAGGGAATACAGACGTGATGATATGTTATTATGACCCCAATCACCCAATCACTTGCAATAAATGATTTGACTTTAAAATTAATTTACAGCCGACTTTGTATTATTTTTGTATGATTTGGTTAAAAATTTGAGAAGATTTCATGAAAATAAATATGTAGGTATTAATATTTGTTGAGAAAATGTTTCTGAATAATATTATTATGTTCCGTATCATTGGATACCTACATGAATTAATTTTAAACCCCTCTTACCCTCATTAAAGCGATTCTATTTTAGATGAATGAAAGTAAATAAAATGGTTCAAATACGGAAAGAAAATAATACTGATAATACAGGATAATACCCTTTTGTTACCAAGTTTATATTTTGAATACATTTGTGTTAGTAGGAATGGAACGTTTTGATGTGTGAAAGAGCTAGATGTTGAGGTGTGAGTGAGAGAGAAGCCTTTTGCGTGAGAAGACATCAAAAGGAAGATTTGAAAAGTGACACATAAAAGGCAAGAAAACAAGAAATGCGTAAGACGTGTTTGAAACAGATTTTTATTTTTATTTTTTATATTTTGATTAAGTAAAACTTTATAACGCTTTAGCTTCGTTTTAATAAAGTGGTTTGTTATTTATCTCGCCCCTATTCTCACATCAGAATTTCCATGAGAACTATGGGTTGGGAGTTTGGGAGGGACACAAAAACTTTTACCATGGTTTCAGTACGTAGACGTAACAGAGCTAGCTAACGTGGTTGTTAGTAAAAAATAAATTGCTGTGCCATACATTTTGACCAAGTAAGTTATCGTAGCAGTTCTGCTGCACTTTTGTATGAAACATCATTATTTTTAAGCTGACGAAAATCGTCATCCTTGGGAAGTTTTGAATCATGTACTTAATTCATGCTATTCCTCTTTACGATGGGTACCCTTTATGTTAATATTCATGAATAAAACCAAAACCAGAGGCACTAAAGCTTTTCTTAACGTAAACCAAGATTCTTAAGTAGCACTTTACATAGGTTCCAATTTTAATCATTAATTAGTTAGTAAACAGGTACATGTATTTAAGGAGGAGAAAGTGGAGATTTAGTAGTAGTAGAGCTCTTTGTGAAGGAGCTCGTCCGGAGAAGTACTACCACCATTGCTGCCGCGTTACTATTTTCCCGTTGAAGGTGCGGTGTAAGTATAGGCACATAACATTTCAACTTTGTCTCTGGGATGGCAACGTATTTGCAAGGCCTCTGCTGTTGCAAATATCTATAGCCAGCGGTGGCGACTTAACATCAGGAGGGCTTTTGTCTTGTTAGCCATCCAATGGCTTATAAAAAAACGTTCTAGTGTCTGAAAAAAAAAGTTTTGCTAGACCTACGGAACCGTATTCTTTGACCTGCAAAACGCAATTTCCAAAACTTCCGCAACCGCTGTCACTTGTCATTGTTCATGTGACTACAGTATCTTGTTTTATCAGTAGTTTTTTCCAAGACTGAGGATACCCATACGAATTTCTCCACAAAAAAATGCTAAATGGACTACAAATTCTGGATAACCAAGTAAAAAGCAAGGTGTTCTCTTACCTCAAAGCTTGAAGTAGTGGGCAGGCGTTTGCCTATAATTTTCATATTAGTTTCTATTGGCAGAATGAACCTGCAAGTTTTTCCGAGAAGATGGGTTACAAGCGCTGCAGCACAAGCAATCTGACAGGATCTTGTTATTTTCCCTCCGTAACCCCCGCCCACTCTCCTTACGATCACTTGGATGCTAAAAGCAATAAATACACTTTCAGATAATTACATACATACATAAACTCACGCCTTTTTCCCATGGGTGTAGGCAGAAACCACAGAACGCCACCTGCTACGATCTTTACATAAGTACTATTTTCGCCTCATCCATTTCAGATAATTATTTCATCATTAACACTTTACCCGCGACTTTATCTGCGTAGATTTTGTGCTCTCCTACAAACTGAACATCCCTTAGGCCTTACCCACCCAAGTAAAAAAATCGAATAAAGTCGAACTCAATTATTTACTTAAGTTCGCAATTATGCCAATTCTATGTTGATTAACCCAAGATTTTATACATTAGAACTCCCCCATTTCATCCCCTTGGGGGTTGAGTTTCCAAAAATCCTTTCTTAGTGCTTGCTTTAATCATAAAAGGAAGTCGTGTGCAACATTTCACGTTCCTTATTTCAATAGTCACGATTGTACGGTATCAGGTTATTTTGGAGCTGGTTAGAACACAAAATTGACAATAGACTTGGAAGTATCTAAAGGAACTTTATTATTTCCCGAATCAAGTTTAGAATACAAAACTGGCACAAAGTTTTAAATTTGGAGTCAAATTATAACTTGTTTTACAAAGAGTATAGGGTATTTTTATAAAACGTCAATTACAAACCTGTTAGTAGGCTTGTTTAAACACTGAGCAATAGCAACATTAGTCAAATCAAGCCACTGAGTTGAAGCGATGACTTCCAAGCCATCTTCAGTAGGTCTCACAATACACGTCTGTGGTTCCATGTAGAAATGATACTGAGACTCTAGCTTATATTCACCACTTATAACATGTTTAACATCATTACCAGTCTCCTCTGGCTGTACAATCTTGTTATTAGTTACTCTTTTATCTTTCTCAGGAGATTTTAAAACATCATCAATGTATAGTAATGGTTTGTTACTGTTGATGGATTTGTATTTTACTTTGACAAGACTTGCTGCTTTATTTGCTGTTTTTTCTCTGTCAGCAACTATAATTCCTACTGGATACCCGTAATACTTAACTTCATTTGAGCATAGTATTTCCTCTTCAACGTCTACTAGAATACAGTTCGTTGGTGTAAATGAATTAAGTCCGGGTATATCTTTGGCTGTGTAGAAAGCTAGAACGCCTGAGATTTTCTGAAAATAAATGGATGTAAATAAAAATATTCTACTTGTTTTGTTCTAATACAGTTAGTTTAATTTAATTTGAGAATTTGTCAATTAAAATACAGGTGGAAAAAGACACTTAAAATAGACAAAAGTTTCATGTTCTTTCCATCAATGCGATCATTTTGCTGTTCTAGACCATTCTGGTTATATAGATATTGAAGGTCAAAGTTCCAACTTTATTTTACGAAAACTAGATTTAATTATTTAACTAACTTTTAAATACCGCATTACTATTTATAATTACCGCTTTTTAATACAGGATTATTTCACACCAGAACGTCAAAGTAATTTCCCAATAATATTTTTTGCTTAAAGTTGCTTGTGCTTAGTTTGATGGGCAGTATGCGTATTACGCCTATGTGATGCATCATTTTGCACCTTGTCTTTGAAATACTTACCATAGCTTCTGTTGTATCAAAACCACCTACGATACTTCCCGGTCTAGCATCAGCAGTTACAAAGGCTGCATACACTTCATTAGGCTGTTTCGGCAGATCATTAGCAAACGTCGCTTCACCACTGCACTGCACTAGCCCTTCCAACTTTGCAATTGGTTGATTCAAAGGCCAAACACTTTTGTCTGTATCAAATACTTGGGTTCCATGGGATGTGTGCCTTTTTATCGCTTCTCCTCCTGATTTTAATTTTGGGTCTATCTGGTTGTCTGGACATAGACTTAAAATTGCCTGAAAAATTGACTTTATTAATACCACATGCCAGAACATATAAATAATAAAATAGAGGATAGTCAACTGAGGATTAAATGCACATTAATACAAGTCCACGACTTCGAGTTTAGAATTAAGCCCTGTACTATCCCCTGGGAACACAAACTGGGATGAAAATATCCTTTGTGTAAAGAAAGTTAACTATCTGTATGCCAAACAGTTAACTCCGTTCAGCCATTTAAACGTGAAAGAGAAACAAACATCCATCCATCCATCCATCCAAAAATCTTCAGAAACTTTCGACTTACTTTATAATACAAGGATATAGCCAACATTTTTCTAAATGCAGCAGACGGTTCAGGTGGTGCTTCTTCAGGTAAAATTTCTAAACTTAAACACTTCAAAGCAAGTTGCAAGGTTTCGTTGGTAAAAGGGTCTTTACCAGCCAAAAATTCTTCTGTTTTCTTGGCGTGAACAAATGTTGAAGATATACTTCCATATACTATAGTAGCTTCATCCAGCAATTTTGTATTGTTCTTGAATTTGAATAAAAATCCAGCATTCACTACGGCGTGAGCATTTTGAGATCTTGGCATTATCTGAAATGATTTTAATTCTTATCGTCGCTTTCTCGAACAGAAAATGTATTTGACAAATTGTTAATCACGTGTAAGCTACTGTGGTTCATCATCATTATTTCAGCCGACGTCCACTGCTTGATATTGTCCTGCGGTGCCCGCATCTTGCGGTTCCCCGTGACCTTCACCAAGATGTGGGGGGGGGCCTTCCCAGACTGCGCTTTTCGGTACGTAAAGTCTCACTAAATGGGGTTCATAGGAAAGCTCAAAGTGGTTTAAAGAGCAAATGAGCAATGCCTGATGCCATGATGCAAATATTGCTGGGGGTTTCTACCCCCAGCAATGGCATTGCTGAATGACCTCATTTCTGTTAGGATCTTTTTGAGAGTAGCAAGATCCAAACAGAAATGATCTCATTCAGGTGACCGACTGTGATTGGCTTGGAAATTTCATTAGTAAATCAACCAATCAATCGATTTTTATTGAATTGAATTGAGAAATCGGGTATTAGTTTTCAAAATAGAGGAAACAAAGTGCTTTTCAACAATTAATTCTTTTACCTTGTATGTTTTAAGTTTACTATTAGAAGAAAGTGGCGGTAACATGACGTTGGCTATTAATTTTCTTTTCATGTCTGTTTTTAGAAAGTCTGTAAGAGACACTGCTTTCATTGCGCCAACGCCTTCGGCTGAAAATAAAACTTTTCATGTAAAATGTTGAAAGATTAAAAAGTAAATACTTCAAGCGAATTTAGACTTTAATCTCTTACCGATTGTAATCATTGCTCCGACAGTTTCAAAAAGCAAAAATAAATCTGATTGAAACTCATTGTTGAGGTATTTAAGGTATAAATTACCGCCAATTGTACCAATCTTAAACAACATAGAATATTATAAGGTGCACAGACAGCAAATCTATTATATACTAATAATACAAAAAAAAACTGTTTACTCTTTCTCAAGGACTTATTCTACAGCACAAAATTGAGGCAACACTGGTAAGTTACAAAGATACTTGTGATGGGGAGTTATATTTAGAGGAAATACAATCTGGAAATATTGGTGATAAAAAATAAATTCACTAATAATAAACTAGAATAATGCCGAATGGATAGATGTTTTTATAGTAAACCGATCTTCACTACACAGATACAATTCCTTTTACTTACATTTCTAACAGGAATATGAGCCACAAGGTCCATATGATCATACAATACTTTCAAGTAACCAAAATCTTCATTGGTTTGTGATACTTTAAGAAATAGTTCCATCATATCAGATAGCGGCATTCCTGCACCAATTATTAGATTCACATCTAATGTATGGCCTTTTAGTTCAACAACGTTAAATATATCTATCAAGGTCGAGGGATAATCAGTTACGTGGTAAACACCTAAAAGAAAAATATTAAAATTAAAGAAATTATATGGAGTGTAAAAAGACAGCACATAGTCGTTAATTACGCATACTGCAACATACGACTATACTATGCACAACAACAACTGAAAAGGGTTTAAAAGGATGTATTAAAAGTTCATTAAGACCATTTAGTGTATTCATAATCTTTTTTTACGAAGAAAAGTTGACGTAATAAAAGTTCAAACTTCAGCTTTTGATATCTTTATAACAAAGTGTCCAGATATGAGACGAGATAATAAGAAGAAATATAACAATTTCGACTTCGTTATGTGTTCTATTTTTAATTTGTCCTAGAATATTATTATTAAAAAGAAATAATTACCCTGTCCTGTATTCCCAGCAATCAGTTTATAATCATTACTATCGTTTATCACTTTAAAGACATCATCTAATGAATATGTTTTAAACCATTTGGTTACACCACAATCGACTGCAATCGTTTTGTTGTTACTCTTTTCAATCACGCACCAATCTTCATCTGCTTTAGGATTGCTAGCTTTAGTATCTTCAGTTTTTTCATCATAATCATCATCATTTTTAATTCTGTGCTTGCATTTTTTAGTACATTTCTGACGGCAATTTTTGACATCAGATAAATCTTCTAAATCTATAAGTTGGTTCAACAGATCCTCGCCAGCATTATTAGCAAATGTTTTGAAGGCATCTGCGATGGGTCTGTACCCAGTACACCTGCAGATGTTACCTGCAAAGGAGTTTTCTATTTCCTCCATTGTTAGACTGTTCTTTTTTGCTTCGTAAATGCTGTTAGAAAATAAAACTGTCATGTCACAATTTACCTTTTAAAGTGAGGGAGAAAATTTTGATATATTAAAAAATGAATTTCTAATATTATAAAGAAGAAATATTTTTTTATTTGTTTGTACCGAATTTTCATCAATAGATAATTACATTATTCCTGAGTAACATAGGCTATATAACATCACGCTACGACAGGAGCGGACCGGTAACCAAAGACGTAACTTAACGCTGGTGAAATAAGCCACGCAGATGAAGTCGCGGGCAGTTCAGTAATGGATGAATACTAAAATGATTTACAATGTCACTCCAATTCAATTTTCGTTTAATTTTTAAGACAAATCTTGACAAAATATACCTGAAAAATTTACGGTTACGAGAGAAGACGAATATTACTCACAAGATTGTTTTGGAAGAAAAAATGGTTGTATTAATATTAAAGGAAAGATCAAACACAAGATGATAAATTGTTTACCATCTGATAAAAGATACAGAGAACAATACATTTTCTGTTTCACAAGCCGCCATCCAAGAAATATTATTATTTAAAACAAGTACTCTGGTTATGAAAATCGTGATGGCTCAGTGTTTAAGGTCTTTCGTGGACGAGGCTCTGGGTTCCTGATCGGGCACGGCCAATGTGTCAATGCGACTACTTTTTTGTTGTAATGAATATAAGTCTGATATCACCAATACGCCTTTAGCAAGCGTGGTGATCAATACTGATGTCTTGAAAGTTCTTTGCCTTGAAGTGGGACAGTAATAAACTGAGGTTATTTATTTTGCTTCAAAAAAACTTCAGTACCTATCATCATAATTTTAGCTGAACGACGTCTGCTACCGGACGTAGGCCTCCCGAAAAGATTGTTACAACGACCGGTCCCGATGCCTAGTGATGTCAAATTGGTACTCCAAAATTTTATTAAGTTTCAATATTAAATTCAGGACCTATTCTTTTCAGACTGAGATGCTTTTAAAAATAACTCTAAAGGGTCGTTACGTCTGACCTTTAAGAGTTTATAAATAAATGTCAAATTAGATTGTATCTCCTACCTATACATGTTCATGACCCATCCAGGAGTACAGTATCCACACTGGGTCCCATTGAACTTTGCCAGTCTGGTTTGTATGTCATGGTAGCTGGACATCTGGCTGCCGATGCCTTCAACTGTGGTCACCTCCCAGCCATGGCAGGACAGTACTGATACTAAGCACTGGAAGTCAAGTTATAGTCTGAGAAATTGAAAACTCCCCAACCCATAATTTGTAGGCACAACTTTTCTAAAACATTATTTTATTTATTAAGTTTATTATGTATTAAGTATTATTTTTTAAGTATAAAAAGGTAAGTATTAAATCACGCCTGTATTCCCCGAAGGGTTAGGCAGACGTGTACCAATACCAACAGTTTGCTGATATGTTTAGGTTGCATGTGCTAGGGGGACGAGCCTATTGCCATTAACCGGGCACAAGTCCTAATAGCGAGCGTTTACCGAGAATTTCATAGAAAAACCCAATAACTACTTGCTCGTACCTAAGTAATAGTTTTTGCTCGACTTGAACATTAATTTTTTTCCCTGAAAATCCGATAAACTTTCAATCAACTGTAAAATTAGATTTTTAGTCACTTTGAAGTCTATGAATAGTTAATTGAATTGGCAAATAGGTGATGGAACAGCTATTGCTAACGTAGAACGCTTTGAATTAGTTGAATTGGCATTTCGTCGTACGTTAGGCAGTGGAAGACGATCTAATCAAGTCAACTCGTTCATTTGTGATACATGGTTTACATACGGTGTTCATTACAGAATTATATTATTATGTATACTTAATAATATTCATTACATGATCAGCCACACATATTTTTTTTTGGGTTCTGCTCAGTATTTTGTTATACAATTTTGTTTGCGATCTTGTCATGTTTGGAGTATTGTGAGATGAGCGTGTGAATGTCTTGAAATATACATAAAATATCTTTAACTAATGTAATCGGACAATGGCCGGTTTATGGTAAAGTAAATAAATAAATAAATAAGTAAGGACCAAAGAACACGCTACTTTCAGCATCGGTGATCTGCGGTTTCGTGACGCAGAAAGTCGCAAAATCGCGGTGCAGTATCGATAGAATCTCTATAACACGCGATTTAAATACTGCGTTGACGCAGAGAGTCGCCAAAACGCGATGTTGCATCGATTCAGTGGATGCTAAAAGTACCGATATACTTTGGCCCCAGATGATAATATCAAATAGCTCGGGATTTTTTCAATAAATATTTTGAACTATCTTACAGAATTCACGGAGAATAGCTTGACTTCATTGGTAGGCGGGAATGCTGCGCGTACTGAGACGATGCAGGCGCCGCATCCGCCCTCGTGGCACATCGCCTTAGTGCCGCGCAGCTCCGCCACAGTCCGAATGTACTCGTTTAAGGATACATCTGGACTATATTTCCCGTCCGCTAAAAGGTAATTAGGCGTTATTACAGGTGGATATGATATATTTTTTATTGAGTGATTTTTAATTTAGGCACTCTGGTCACTTTACTTTTTACCAGGTTTTATTGTGTGGGTATGCAGGGCGTAAACTTTTATAATTTAATGGGAAGAACGACTTTTGAGTAAACTTATGTCTTTTTCGTATTAAAATAAAGTGTTTATATTGAGAGTGGGAAAACAATTGGAGAATATTAAAAAACCCCAATTGCCTTTTATTTTTAAATTCGAATCCCTTGCGGAATTCGGCTGATTATTTGGCGTATTTATGGTTATTGGCCGGGTTGCAGCGGTATGCAGTCTCTAGGTATTTTTGTACTTTCAATTTTTTTTTAATTGTTGTCTACTGGTAATTTCCACAAAAATCTTACGAAGTGAGAGACCTGGTTACCTGTAACACAGGTTTTACTTCCATAACTTATTTCAGGTACCAGTCTCTTACAAAGGTGAAAAAAATAAGCAATATTTTTCTTTCTTTGTTTTATTTTTTTAGTATTGTTTTGCTAGACATTTATCCCACTTATAGAGAGAATTTTTATTATGAATTATACCACCTAAATAAAAATGTCATAGAATTTATAAAATTAGGCATATTATTGTATTTATAATATGCAGCAAATTAATTATAACTAAAAGCTTTCGCCTACCTTCATAAGGTTTCCCATTAATTTTGAACACAATCTTAGTCATATCTTCTTCGTTATTATTGTCAAATTAATTTGAGCTTCACCAATATGATGTACTGTCACCCAATCATCTCCAACGCTACTGACTTAATAAACAGTACCCACTTATTGTTTAAATTAATATTCGTGGCGGAAATAATGATACAATAAGTCTCAATTGTCAATTGTTGATTGACACAACCGAGAGTACTTACTTATTGTTAAACTGACTTCGGCCCGTGACTTCGTCCGTGAAAATTTCGGTTTTCTCGGACGCAGATAAAGGTGCGGAATAAAAAGTAGCTATGTCCTATTTTGGGGTTCATAATTACCTCGTGCCAGTCGTTACGGATTGTCAGAAGCCAAGAAGTCTGACAACCAGTCTAACCAAGAGGTATCGTGATGCCCAGTTACTGGGTTGTGGAGGACAGATAGGCAGTCGCTCCGTGTAAAATACTGGTATTCAGCTGCATCCGGTTAGACTGGAAGCCGACCCCAACATAGTTGGGAAAAGGCTAGGCAGATGATGACTTACCTCGTGCCTTTCATAGTAATTTTTTTAGTAGTTTTGTCTTGAAAGCGTAGCAGACAGAGCTACTTTCTTATTTATTATATACTCGTAAGTATGCATTATTATAGCATACCTACATAGTAATTGCCTCGTTAGCCTAGTGGTCCTAAGCACGACTGCTACGCTAGAGGTCCTGGGCTCAATTCTCAGGTCAAGGAAAGTGTTATTGGGTTTTTCTATGAAATTCTCAGTAGCAGCTCGGAGTTAGGATTTATGTCCGATTAATGGCAATTGCATGGCTGCGAACTGTGGGTGCACATTGGTCCACCTCTGTCTAACCCTTTTGAGGAAACAGACGTTATACCAGCATAGTCAACGATCTGTTTGCGGATGAATGGACGAAGATTTTATTGGTATGTCAGGAGTACTGCGAGAAGAACTTATGAAAGGGATGATCTTGTATTGTTTTGTTCAAAATTTTTTTAATATTTTTCTTTTTTTTTACATTTTTAAACTGTGTACCTTTAATTATTGTAAGTGACATTGTTATCGTTTTAATTAAAGTAAATAAATAAATAAATAAAATAGTAACACAATATACTCTATAAAAATTTCAATTTCCCATCTATTAAGGTTCAAAGGATACTTCCATGCGACAGAAAGATAAACAATGGAGTCTTATTGGTCCCCCGTTTGGCAGCCTTTAGGCCAACTCTAAAAAAGCTAAAAGGGAAAATATACAACATTTTTAATGTGGTAATTAATTGGATAGTAATAGACATCATTAAACAATAACTCCGAGACACAACTTCTCCAAAAATCACTTTATTTTAGCCCCAAGTATCCTAATTATTTTTAAATTGCTGCAAAATTCGATTTTTATTTGCTTTGCAATCAATAAATAGTAATTCCATTGAGTTGGAAATTAAGTAACGTCACTGTTTAGTATTGTCATACAAAGTCTTTTTTTTTACCGATCGGAAATCATCAAATGACTTCCCCGGGCGGGATGGAGTGTCAGACTTTTACTGATTTAAACCCTTCCATGTTCCTTCTTGTGCCATTTGCGTCCCGGGGGCGCGGTATCTCTTTCGAACAACCTGAAGCCACGGCAGGCATCGGCCCTTAGTGGCCCCTCCAAATGTTTACTGACATCTCTTTGAGGCGCGCGTGGAACACGAACGCGCCGTCGACACGGTCTGTCGTTAGTTAACGTACGGACGGTGAGCTACCCATTGCTCTATTCTACGGTGGCCGGGAGTCGTTTCCCGGCTCCCGACGCCCGGAGCGTCTCCCGCGGCGGCCGCTGCGCCTCTCCCGTCCCGCCACCTCCTTCCCTAACATAACTGCTTCGCAGAAGGAGGTGACTTCATCCCATTCCCTCTCGCTTCGGACCATGGACTAGGGCCGGACGCGATCGTACAAACTCTAAGGGGAATTACGTTTTGACAGCTCATAAAAAGTATGTCATTTGATTAGTGGTATCATCGTGTTTCCAAATTTCGCAAAACCAAACTTACCCCGTACCACATCAGAATCGGTTCAGGGGTTTACACGTGTAAGCTTAGCAGACAGACAGACAAGGTTACTCTTACTATTAAGTATAGGTATAAATTTAATGTAGCTAGCGTAAATAATGATACAATTGGTAACCTGTGGGCTAATGAACAGTTTGCTTTCAATTTACTTGAGCCTTAGTGTATAATAAAAAGAATTGTTTAATAATGTGTACACTGTAATTTTTATAATAGTAAGGTGCATGGCGATATTGTTGAGTGACTACTATAATATGTGTGTAATAGTGTGACCGCGACGCTTCGGCATTTTTGGGGTCCTCTAACGGAACAAAGAACCCCTTACATGACAAAACTACGGTTTTTATTTATATTCCGGAATAAAATTAACCCCTCAAAGACTGCGTTAATGACTACAATATATAGGTGTAAGTGTGTGTGTGAGTCGATTCATACAAAAAACAAAATAACCATAAAATTTTAAAGAATAAGTAGGTAACCCCCTACAGAAGATTAGAGATCCCTACCGCAGCTAACAAAAGAGCTGATAACCTTGAAACGGCTGAACCGATTTTGATAAAACATATCTATGAACCATCGCTAGGAAACCTGCTTTCAAATAAAAAAAAAACCGCAGTCAAATCGGTTCATGCGTTTAAGAGCTACGATGCCACAGGCTGACACAGTAACTTCAAGAGGGGTGTTATAACCCCTCTTGAAGCCCCCTCTCACCCCTCTTCAAGTCGAAGGTTAAAAACGAACCACAAATTGAAACAAGAACATTTACATAAAAAAGTGTTACGTGTTTTGTTTTTTTTTTTTATTTTCTGGTATCAATAAACGCCCAAAATAGCTCTGTAAGATGGGCCCACTCGTATTTAAATTAAAGCAGATAAGAAAATATTGCTTGTCGAATTTGCGAATATTTTTTCTGTAGATAAGACGTCTACAAACAATGTTCTAATATAACAGGCATAAAATTAAGTTACTGAGTCTCAAACATAATGTAACGTAATTTGCCTCTGAGAAGGTCCCGTAGCTCGTTACCAACGGGACTCCTTTTTCTACCACAGATTATTATACTTTTTGTCATTTTTAAAAACAATGGGCAATGTAGTAACTGTTTGTTGGTAAGAATTTTAGAAATATTTAAAACTAGTTTTTGCCCGCGGCTTCGCTCGCGTTAAGTATTCAAACTTTCATCCCCTATTTTATCCCCTTGGGGGTAGAATTGATCAAAATCCTTTCTTAGCGAAAGCCTACGTCATAACATCTACCTGCATGCCAAATTTCAGCCCGATACGTCCAGTGGTTAGGGCTGTGCGTTAATAGATCACTATGTCAGTCAGTCAGTCAGTCACCTTTGAGTTATATATATAGATTATAAGAAACCTCCATAGCCTAGTGGTCCTGAGCGTGACTGCTACGCTAGAGGTCCTGGGTTCGATTCCCAGGTTAAACAAAAAGTGTTATTGGGTTTTTCTATGAAATCCTCAGTAGCAGCTCGGAGTTTGGATGTGGGCCCGGTTAATGACAATAGGCTCGCTCCCTATTATATAGGACCTAAATATACCGGCGAACTGTCGGTGTACCTACATTGGTACATCTCTGCCTAACCCTTCGGGGAATACAGGCGTGATGGATGATGGTATATAAAAAACCTGTAGGACGTTTTCATAATTTAAAAGCTCGTAGTGTCATAGTGTGAATTCAGATGAAGTTTATAGTTTTAAAAGTATATTTTAATTTTCTTGACGTCACTTTAATTGATGTTCTAAGTGAATGGCTCCTTCTTTTTCTATTAATATTTCCCTCCATTACCTCAGTAGGAAATCAGCAGTGCGATTCTCTAAACCTCACTTCGTAATTCAAAAGCTGAATCCGCAGTGAGATAGGTCACCACGGCAAGCGAAAACACAACCAAAGTCTACTGGGTTCGTTATCGAAGTGAGAGCGATCACTTTAGTGAGACTCGTTTTCGAGTTTGCATTTTAGAGAATCGCACTACAGCTTCAGGTTATGAATTTAATTTATTGCTTAATAGCGAACTATCAGCAAATTCCGCGTGGCTTATTTCACCCGCGTTAAGTTACTTCTTTAGTTACTGCTCCGCTCCCGTGCGTCATAGTGTGATGTTATATAGCCTATGTAATTTAGAAATGATGAAGCATAATACTGGCGAAAGATGTTTTGAAATCGGTCTAGTAGTTTTTGAGTTTATTCGTTACACACATACATACATACATACATACATACAAATCTTTCCTGAGAGAGATCAGGCGCATTACCAACGGCTTTACGTGCTTTCCGTGGCACGAGGGTGTCACACCACCAGCTTCCAAACTCCGGGCTGCTACTGAGAAATTCTTAATGGAAAAAATCAATAACACTTTTTGCCGGACCTGGGAATCGAACCCGGGACCCCTTGCTCAGCAGTCGTGCTTGCGACCACGAGACCAACGGGGCAGTTAATATTAGTATAGATGATTGATCAGGGTGTTCATTCTCACAATGCAAGGGATACATCTTTATGTGCCTACAACATCTGAAATATAATCATTCGTCATGGAAGACAGCTAATTAACACAAATAAACAAAATGACAAAGTTAATGACCTAGTCAATCGTAAAACATACATAACCTAATAATAGCCCAAAAGAAACAAAGTTTTATAGAACAAAAAAGTAATTAATTGACTTATAACCAAAGTTATTCGTAATAAGGCCACTAATTAACAAACTCGTAATTAGTAGTAGGCAGTAATTAAAAGGAACACCTATCGATTATGAAATTATATTACGAGGACGGCTAGTCATTCGTGGCTTTCATTAATTAGTTACAAAATTACAGTAGTAACGTTCTTACTCATTAATTTTATTGTTGATAAACCTTTATTTTACGCTACATAAAAAAATGATTAATTGTAATTATTCATTGTTATCGATGGACAGTTAATAACCATATATTGAAACCATGCATTGAAATCTGCAAAAAAAGTCTTGTCTGTTGTAACATTAATTGTTACATGTCTTAATTCTAAATAAAAGATAATAATAAAATACTTAATAATATAATAATAATAAAAAAAATAATGTTAAAATAAAAATTAAACTAATAATGAACGCGTCAAATCAGACTTCTGGCCAGCTACAGTTTATCACCACGCACGTATGAAAGCAAGCGACATTTTAGGCACCCACGAGAAACCAGTTCCTTTGTTCTCGGCTCGGGGGCAAAGTACATATGACAGAACGCTTCCACGTCGCCGCCGCACACTGGGGTCTGCTATAAGGAGGCAATGCCCAAAATCACATTTCCAAAATATGGGTAATAGGAAAAAAACTTGACGTATTATTATTGTTTAATAAATTTCACATCAGTTAAGGACGATATTATCAACACAAAGGTTATCTGTTTGCTTACATACTGCAGTAAAGTTCATTGTTTTCATTGTTGCTGCGTTTCAAAATATTGAATACGGAACTTTTAAGTGTTCGTTGCTACTGCCCTATTAAAGTTAACACAAAACTATAAAATGGCAAGTGGAGATCAAGGTCAGTACTAATAAAAATATGATAAAGATTGGACAAATTCGTTGTGTAACCTACCGTAATATTTTTTTACTTTTTACGAATAGTTGTAGAAGGGAAATGGACGATATCTAAATTTCGCGCAAAGTTCTTTTGGTATTGTTTTTAGTTTCTCAATAAAGAAGGTTTAGGGTGCTTAAAACAATAATTCGTTTCAAAAGAACTTTGCGCGAAATTTAGATATCGTCCATTTCGCTTCTACAACTATTCGTAAAAAGTCAAAAAATATTACGGTAGGTTACACAACGAATTTGTCCAATCTTTATCATATTTTTATTAGTACTGACCTTGATCTCCACTTGCCATTTTATAGTTTTGTGTTAACTTTAATGGGGCAGTAGCAACGAACACTTAAAAGTTCCGTATTCAATATTTTGAAACGCAGCAACAATGAAAACAATGAACTTTACTGCAGTATGTAAGCAAACAGATAACCTTTGTGTTGATAATATCGTCCTTAACTGATGTGAAATTTATTAAACAATAATAATACGTCAAGTTTTTTTCCTTTACCCATATTTTGGAAATGTGATTTTGGGCATTGCCTCCTTATAGCAGACCCCAGTGTGCGCCGGCAGGACGATTCTGGTTGTCGAGGCGAGCGCACGTCAATCTTTTCCACGCGCACTATCATAATAATATCGTGATCGCGATTAAGATTTTGTTAAAGGCGTCCCTACCGTTCCCTCGACACTTAATTTACTTAAATACAGTAATATTATACTGTCTATTACTCCTACCATCATATTCTGTGTGTGTGAATTAAACCCCGATTGGGGTTTCACGTACACCTTAAATCCTGCTTCCCCGCGGTGGACAGTAGCGGAACAACCGGCGTACCCTGCACCAGCACTTGGACCTGGCGATCGACGCGTGAGCACTCGACTCCTGCAGCGGACAGTGACGTCAGGGGAGTGCCAGACCAGGGAGGAGGTTAATCGCTGTATAGGCCCTAACCCAACTTATCGACCCTCATCTACCGAGCGGTTCTATTAATAAATGTTCCATTTTACTGACTACCTACCTTTTATTTAATCACCTCCTAGGATTTCCTGTGCCTAGGTTAGGTAGGGTAGCAGTAACTTTTGTACCGGGACACTGTAAAATGACATCTTCGCCATTAGGATCGAAATCAAAATGACTTCTCCCGCTCTGGATGGAAGGGAGTGTCTCTTACTGACAAATTCCGCAACCCTGGCAGACACGATCATTCCTTCCCACTCATATATTATATTGTGCGAATGAGAGGTAATGATACGCTTCTTGATTTGAGCGCCATTCTGATTTTGGCACTGGTGAAATAGTTCTTTATTTGAAGATAAAAGAAAATACACTTGTGAATGAAATATTCAGCGTTTTAATAAACATCGAATTTATAGATATCTTCACATTGACATTGATATTGTGAAAAAAATAACTGCCATTATTTCTTTCCTCGGAACGTGACGCAGAACTACTTATGGTTGAACGCATAAACCTATATTTTTAGCCGTGAGAACTTGCAGGTGTGCCGACGGCCATCGGCGTCGACCTTTTATATTTCACTAACTTCGGCCCGTGACTTCATCCGCGTCAAAGGAGATGGCTAAATGGAAGTATAGACCACTGCCCCATGTGCCAGGTACCATGTATAAATATGGTACCTAGCACAATGTAATACTGAATGGCTAAATATTAGTATTTCATGTAAAAAAGTTTCAGATACTTTTAGGGAATAATAAAATGGTAAAATAATATTGTCTAAAAAGGAAAAAAAGATGTGTTTGACAGTATATAATTTTCTTCAACTGACACTTTCGA
Organism: Caradrina clavipalpis; assembly: GCA_932526535.1. NCBI lineage: Eukaryota > Metazoa > Arthropoda > Insecta > Lepidoptera > Noctuidae > Caradrina > Caradrina clavipalpis. Next base: position 3,781,826 of record OW052099.1, on the reverse strand, counting down.
AAAATAATTAAACTAAAAACGAAAATGAGGTTGTATATTTATAAGCGAATGTTTGTGATGAAAAGATTTTCTTTTTTTTTTAGGAACTTTATTATGTTTGATAGTTCACGAAAGTGCTAGGAAAATATTAAACACCACATAATTCATGACTGATTTTTTAAATATTATGAGGTTATGTAAGATTCATATACATTCCAGAATGTATCTGGCCCGGGGGCAGTCATTTAGCCATCACCTTTTATATATCATCTGACTTATATTTTCGAGATAAAAAGTATTCTTTGTGTTATTCCACACTGCAATCTAATGCTGTGCCAAATTTCATTCCGATCCGTTCAGCCGTTTGAGCGTGAAGAAGAGACAAACATACATACTTTCGCTTTTATAATATTAGTGTGACTAGCTTCTGCCCGCGACTTCGAGCTCGTTTTTTTCACCCGTTTTTTAAGTTACGTCTTAGGTTACGTGTCTCCTCCCATGACTGTTTTTTTGACAGATTTATTCTCGCCGGCAAAGAAATCTGTCTAAAATCTGTCAATAAATAGGAGAGCCTACTGCTCCGCTCCCGTGTGTCGAAGGATGTTGTTCTATAGCCTATAATATTTCTCATGAGTCTAGCTGTCAAATACAAAAACATTTTTTAAATCCGATTGTTAGTTTCAGAGCTTAGCGCGGTAACGTTAACCAACAAACTCTCCAGCTTTATTGTATTAGTATACCTAGATTGCGAATTGAGTTATTGGAAAGTTTTTTTTTTTATTACTTTTGATAGACCTCTGACTGTGAATTAAATATTAGCGGCTAAGGAATTGCATTAATTTGCACTGTGTAACTTATAACCACTTAACTGATCTTAGTGCCCGTTGGACCTCCATGGTAAAACCAATGGCTTTTGTGAGAATGAATAGCCCTTTTCTATTTATTTAATTATGAAGTATGCATGGTATCCTACTTTCTACGAATCCTACTAATATTATAAATAGGTCGTAGGCCGTTGGTCTGACTGCCCCGTTGGTCTAGTGGTCGCAAGTGCGACTGCTGTGCTAGGGGTCCTGGGTTCGATTCCCAGGTCGAGCAAAAAGTGTTATTGTGTTTTTCTATGAAATTCGCAGTAGCAGCTCGGAGTTTGGATTTGGGCCCGGTTAATGGCAATAGGCTCGCCCCCTATTACATGGGACCTAAATATACCGGCGAACTGTGGGTGTACATTGGTACACCTCTGCCTAACCCTTCGGGGAATACAGGCGTGATGGTTATAAATAGGAAAATTATGAGAATGGATATCCATCCATACACAAACATCCATCCGGATGTTTGTTACTGAATCACGCATATAAATAGGAAAATTATAAATCACGCTAGGATGGTTGAACGGATCAAGATGAAATTTGGCACAGAAATAGATTACAGCCTTTTTTTTATAGATGGGAAATCATCAAATAACTATGAAATTCTCAGTAGCAGCTCGGAGTAAGGATTTATGCCCGGATAATGGCAAAACGCCCGCCCCCTATTACATAGGATCTAAACATACTGGCGAACTGTGAATGGACATTGGTACACCTATTGGGCTGCCTAGCCCTTCGGAGAATACAGGTGTGATGATGGTATGACTAGATGGAAATTTAATCATTTTTTTTTCAATTGTATTTCTTTTGGATAAAGAGTATCTAGATAGTTCGAAAAAAACAGCACAAAAAACGGCTAGCTCTGCGTCTTGCACGAGGACGCGCCTTAAACACTAAACGATAAAAACACAAAAAGGAACAAAAAATCAAAATTTGTTCTCAGACTTTACTAACAACTTACCTATTAAGAAACAAATAACATTCTTTATTCATGTTCTTGTGAAACTCTGTATAAACGGGACTTAATCTTCTTAAAATGTTAGCAAAACATCGGAAGGTAACAGGATAATGTTTGTTTGAATAAATGAAAAGAAAGAATACAAAAACGTTTATTTTAGTCTGAGAAGGAACACGGAAAACTCAATACATTTCCATACATAAGCCTTTTTCAATTGGGGTAGGTAGAAACATCAGAACGCCACCTGCTACGATCCTTACATACTCCTTTCGCCTCGTCCACGTTCATACATCTGGTCATACAAGCACGCCGGTTACGAGTACTGCGCGACCTTTTTGAAGAACCTCACCAATGAGGTCAGGGTATGTCTTTCTAGGGCGTATAAATTCCTTTTGTTAGTCGCCTTTTGCTCATCCTAGACATTATGTTTTTACATCGACCCAATGCCTTATTTTTACAAGAAATGGCTGTGAATCTATACGATACTAGCGGACAGGCGTTGTTCTGCTCGAACATTGATTTGTAGCGCCACCTGCCGGCCCAATTATGAAACTAAACCATCCGGAGTCCTAAAATGTCATATTTACCAGGTATTTAGGAAATCTTGGTACGGTTGTGGATTTTGTTCGAAATTGTCACCGCGGCCCTGGAACGCAAAGGGCATTAGGAGGAACACGGGTGGGTTTTAGTCAGTAAGAGTCTGACACTCCCTTCCGCTCCGCGCAGAGCGAAAGAAGTCATTTGATGATTACACACACCTATACAAATACCATCACGCCTGTATTCCCCAAAGGGCTAGGCAGACGAGTACAAATTTTCACCTACAGATCGCCAGTATGTTCTTAGCTGCTACTGAGAATTTCATAGAAAAATCCAACAACACTTTTTGCTCGAACCCAAAACCTCCGGCGTAGCAGTCGCACTTAGGACCACTAGGCCCACGAGGCAGTTAGATACATACAGAGAGAGAGAGAGAGGGGGGAGAGAGAGTGAGAGAGGGGGGTAGAGAGAGAGTGAGAGGGGGGAGAGAGAGAGAGAGGGGGAGATAGAGAGACAGAGAGGGGGAGAGAGAGAGAGAGGGGGAGAGAGAGAGAGAGAGAGACAAGCAGGTGATGATTTCAAATCCCAAAAAAAAATGTTTAGGTGTTGCTATTACTGAATATCCTTTAAGGCGCTAGGCATCCCTGTGCCTAGCTACCCTATATGCCTCTGATATTAGTAAGAACCATATTATTATTAGGCTGTCTCTCACAAACAAACACATGTTGTTGATAGAAACATTATCACGTAATGATAGAGTATTCCGTCTTATGTAATGTTTGAGTGAATGGGTACTTTTATACGTAACGATACGGTCACGACTTTACATCGCTTATAATAATATTATCTTTGTCATAAAAACATTGATTGGCAGGGGCCATAGTCCTTCCATAGTGTCAGGAAACCAGTCCATTTTAGTCACCCAAACCCATAGCCCCTATTCTTAGTTTCCATATTCTGTAATAGTCCTGCACCAGCCGGGGATTGTCCTTGGGTGCATTTGCATAGTGCAAACAGGGATAATTGTCGGCTGGTGTTCGATTTCATTGTAAAGCCATGTAAGGGGCCTCTGCGAGTTGGCTTCGGCTCCTCGTACGCCTTCCAAAGGTCCGGGACCCTAGGGTCCCGAGATACGTTACCAAAGGAATTATACTAATCTTTATTTTTATGATGACTAATCTTTATGCATATACTAGCCTCTGCCCGGGACTTTTTCCGCGTGGATATTTCACCCGTGACAAGTAACATCTTGGGTTACTGCTCCACTCCCGTGTGTCGTAGCCGTGATGTTTTATAGCCTATGACACTCACAAATTACGTGGCTTTCTATGGGTAAAGGAATTTTCATAATCGGTTCTGTAGATCCAGAAATTATCCTCTACAACCTCACAAGCTCTCTCTCCTGAGATTACCTATTACAAACTAAAAGCAATAAAAAATTACCTCTTTATAATATTATAATATTAATAAGTGTCATCATCGTATCAGCCGCAGGACGTCCACTGCTAGAGAAAGGCCTCCTCCATGAATTTCCAAAAAGGCCGGTTGGAAGCGGCCTGCATCCAGCGCCTTCCTGCGGTCTTAATCGTGTGATAAATGTAATTGATGACAATGTTTATAATGTATTTAAATTATTTATTATGTTTGACGACTCAGTTTGTGCAGTGGCTGGCGATTAGCTGTCGCGCTGCGAGTCGTGGATTCGACTCCCGCACGAAAAAAAAACATTGTATGTCCTACAGTTATTTCGGGTCTGGCTGTTTGTGAATGTCAGTTTGTATGTTTGTTGACGTTTCAACGATACAAGAAAATTTCTTGTGAAAAATACTGTGAAGCAAAGTTAAAAACAAAAAAGAATCGGATCGGTATCGTATCGTATCATTTAAAATTACACATTGTATGTGTATGTCTCGATGACGTGTATAGAGGGATATATTACATTGTACTTATAGGTCACAGCTCGCGATTTCGTGAACACACGACCTTGTCTGTCCCTTCTAGATATTTTTGTCTGGAATCCAGACACCTTTTCTATATTTGTCTTTATTTCACCTAGAACATGACATCGAATTTGATTTATATGTTAACGGCGATGTGTCTATCAATAAGTTCTGGAAAATATCGTTTTTTTAGTTTAAATTCTTTGATCTAGTTTTCATGCCTTCTTTTCGCGACATAAGGCAACGTGACAGATAGATTTACTTGCGATATTTATAATGTTAGTAGGGATTAGACTGGTAGGGATGATAATAATTAGCACAATATATGAAATAGTACTTTTTTTTTTGCTGGTTTGAAATCATCAAATGACTTCCCCCGCCCTGGGCGGGACGGGACGGAGTGTCAGACTTTTACTGACTAAAACCCATCCAAGTTCCTTCTTGTGCCCTTTGCGTTCCGGGGGCGCGGTATCTCTTTCGAACAACCCACAGCCACGAAATAGTACCTTATTAAAAGTGTATTTCAATAAAGTGGATTAAATCTTTCCGGCATCGTGACCTCGTCACAGGAGTTACAGCACTGTAATACACATAGGTACACACCATCGCGCCTGTATTCCCCGAAGGGTGAAGCAGAGGTGTACCAATATACACCCACAGTTCGCCGGTGTGTTTTAGGTACCATGTAATTGCGGGTGACATTACATCCTAACTAAGAGCTGCTGCTGAGAATTTCATAGAAAACCTTAATAACTACGACTGCTACAATTTATCTTGTATTTAAAAAATATTGTTTCTTGTTTTAGGGCTATTTCATGAATAATCAGAAAAGCAGTCGAGTTTTTTAGTATTTTAAATTACCGTTTTTTTTTATAGTTGCGTAATATAACGATTAACGATTACATAACATTCTTGTAAGAGTTTCAAAGATATTATTCAATCTTATAGGTCAGTGATTAAAGTTCAATTTCAATAAATTTTCTTGGACCTAAATAAACAACCGGGTTTGTTTACCAATAACGGAATACTAACAAAACATTGTGTAAACTGCCAATAATATTCAAAATTGGATGATTTTCTCTGTTTTTGCTTGATAGTATTACAGAACTAGCTACTGCTCGTGACTTCATCCGCGTCAAATTTGATATACATATTATCCCACGGGAACCGTCCATTTTTCCGGGATTAAAAGTATCTATCTCAATGCCAAGTTTAATAAAGTGTGAAAGAGTAACATACATTCATCCATCCATGCTTACAAACTTTCTTGGCAGTAGGATTAGTTATATTTTATTATATTTATAAGGGCCTATGCACACCACGTTTTTTAAACGCGCTGCTGACGCGCGTTTTATTCAGACAAAATCAATGTGGAGTGAAAAATGCGCTGTCGACACAACAAACGTGGTTTGCACAGGCCAGGTGCAGTTTTGCAACCTTGTAAAAATTTCAGGAAAAACCTGCAAAAAACTAAACTAATAAAATTATAAGTAGGTAGGTACTTGTATTTTTAGCTGTTTATTATTGACAGTATTCCAGTATACACCTCTTTCAGAAAACGGTGTCACCCTTTGTGTATGCGGTACTTTATTTATGAAATTATGGATTTCATTGTGATCGGTTACGGTTCAGCAGTAAGTAGTAACAATAACGTCAGCTACGGTGTACCTGGTGCGACAATACCTATCGTCTATGACGTAGATAGTACGATATCGTAGGCTCTTTTAGTCAATAATTTGCAAATAGTCTTCTTTTTTTTTATACCACTGTAGGTGGCAAAGAAGCTAACTGCCCGCCTGATGTTAAGCGGTCACCGCTGCCTATGGAAAGAAACTTATTTATTTAACACACATTTGTTTACTGCTTTAGGATTTGTATTTTGTTTCAGAAATTAAGTGCAATATTTACGTTGAATACTATACCCATGTGATAAACCTGTGGTAGGTAGTGTCAGCAGCCTAAGACCCGACTCCCGTTTACCTACAGCAAGCAGGCGCGCTCAGCAAAAATAGCAGACGTGGTAAATAAGTTAAGTTTACCTATCATTAATCTCAATATATGAATGTAGGCAATTATGTAGTAGGTGGTGCGGGCGTGCTGTGGTTTTTGCCTACCCCATGCGAAAAAGGCGTCAGGTTGTGTACCTATGTAAGCAGTTGTGTAAAAAATATAATTAATAAGCAATTCTCACATTGTAATAGAAATAAGCTATATTGTATTTATTATCTTCTTTCTTTATCGTGTGAGCAATAAGATCGAACGACCCCACACACCCTAGTGTCAGAGTTTTTAAACCGCCTCTAGGGCCTCTGACATGGTTACCGATGGCAGTGATGTCCAAGATAATCTTAGAAAGTACATATTAATTAGAAAAAGTCACATTGGTACTTGCCCGTGCCCGATAGGGAACCCACAACCTCGTGCATGAGAGGCGGGCGCCTTAACCACTGGGCCATCACGACAGCCACGACATTGTATTTATTGTAAAGTACGATATAATTAATGACTGTGTAAATAATGTATTATATACTGTGCGGTTTATATCAATAGTTCTAAATGTAAGTACTAGATGGCGTTAGTGGTACCTATTAATGAAAATAATATAAACACAATAAGACATTATTTATTTTATACTATTGACCCACACTTAGTTCTTCTATTCTTATTTCAATTTGAAGTGCTCCAACTTGTGTTCTACTGTCATGAAGATATTTTCCACTGTGCAAGGTGTAGCTGAAACGTGAAAAAAAAAAAACAATTTAGTAAAATAAACCAAAATACATCTGTGTCAACTGTCAAATCACTGCGTGTTCATACCTCAACTGCAATGTACCAATTTAAATATTATAATGTTAAAAGAAAAAGGCATATTGTTGAGTTATTTGAAAATCGAACTCGTATGGTACATTGCCTCCTTAGCCTAGTGCTACGCTAAAGGTCTCGGGTTCGATTCCCAGGTCGAGCAGAAAAAGTGTTGTTGAGTTTTTCTATGAAATTCTCAGTGTAGGATTTGTGCTCGGTTAATGGCAATAGGCTCGCCCCCTATTACATGGGCCCTAAACATACCGGCGAACCGTTGGTGTACACTGGTACACCTCTACCTAACCCTTCAAGGAATACAGGCGTAATGGTTTTTTTTTACGATATCCTTTAATAGTAGGTCCGAGTTCAATTTTTTCTTTAAAAATTGGAACTCTCGATGTGAATAGCTTAAATGAAATGGCCCTAAAGTCCATTTTATACTTTTCTAACTTTTTGTAACACCAACAGACTTTACACACGCTTGTTTCTTCTATTTTACTTTATTGTATTACGTTCTGTTTATCCTATTTGTCTATACCTGCAGGCTATTCAATTCATGTGGTTTTCAGACTGAATATTATACCACTTGTAAAATGTGTTGTAAATATATGTAACATTATTTTGTAGAGGTGATTAGTGTAATCTTAATACTACCATGGTAGAAAATATTTAATGTAGTCTTAGTATTTCTAAAATGGTAGATTTTGTTTGTTTTTTTTTTGTTGTGGTAGTTTTTAATCAAAACCTGCCATTTGATATTTTCATGATATGTTTTCAAATATTTATTGGATTATTTTTGTTCTCTGTTTTGGTGTCTTATATTATATTGTAGTATAATAAATATATATACCTAGATCAAACCACACATCCTCGTAGCCGGCATCCAGGCGAGCGGAGCGAATAGCTTCGTGCACCGCATGGAGGAACACAGTCGCTAGGCAGAAAGATGGCTCACCGGTCGCTGTAAATAAAAAGACATTTTAAAATGACTAGAATCTGCTATAATTTTTATGAAATACAATCCCCTAACACGACCCACTGACCCAATTGTTTGTTGTACACGTAACTAAACTTATAAACTAAGGCTCACTGAAATAATAAAAGAGGAGCTTATCAAACCATTTGTTCGCATCGCACACAGATAGGATTTATTCATCTTCATTGCACAAATAGAAGCAACAACAACATTGTAATTTAATCAAGATTTTGTAAAAACCAAATAGAAAATCTGTCCGTTTTTTGATCGTTTTTCTCCAAAGAGGCCCACCTACGTTTTGGAACGAGCAACGAGCTTCAGCTTTCTGACTAACTGAATGAATTCTTGACAATTTAAAAGTGCCTGTCATCATTTGCTTAGCCTTTTCCCAACTGTGTTCGGGGTCGGCTTCCGAACAACGGATGCAGCTGAATACCAGTGTTTTACATGGAGCGACTGCCTATCTGACCTCCACAACCCAGCAACTGGGCAACACGATACCTCTTGGTTAGACAGTTGTCAGATTTTTTTCTTTTTCTTTTTCTAAAAGTGCTTGTAAATGATCTAATTAAAATAAACGCTTTGACTTTGACTGATGATTAAAAAAAATATGAAATGACTTTAATAATTACTTTTAGAAAATTCTGTTCTATCACAAGATTCTAAGAATTTAAGCAAGCCAGCCTCTAAGATGCACTAGCAGCGGATATTCTGACGTACTATATTTTACCACCACCAAATATCTTCAATTACTTGAAGATCAATCTCAAAGTACCTTTAGACTGCAGTACGCCAGATTCATTATTGCCATTTCGTCTGAAGTAGATCCTCATGTCGGAAGGAATATCTTTCATTCCCGGGATCTTGTAGTTCCAGGTTCTGTCAGTAAGCAGCTTTCCAGTTGTCTCATCATAAATTATTTTTTCAGATGTCCAGTAACCCAAACCCATGATAAAAGCACCTTCGATCTGAGAAACGTTGTTGAAAATCATTACTCTAGAGAGTCAATTAAAGGAGAGGGATAAGTAACTTGGACGGGTTCTTTACATAGTTATCCAAATTAATTTTTGATTTAATCCTGTCTTAATCTAATATTGATTGCTCAATACTGGTCGGTTAAAATTTTAAATGAGTTAAGGCTCGAGCAGACCGGATGCGTAGACGTGCACGTAAGCGTAGACGTGCACGCACCACAGAGTTGTAGGTAATGTATAGAACTGTATGTGACAGGACACACCGCTTGCGTAACGTGTGCACGCATTACGCAAGCGGTGTGTCCTGTGTCTACGTGAACGTGCACGTCTACGCATCTGCTCGAGCAAACAAAAAAACATCGAAAATCGACACTAAAAGACAAAGAAGAAGAATTTAAAATGATATACAGGATAAGTTTTTAACCAGTGCGTAAATTTTTTTTGGTAGATCAGTGTCAGTAATAGAACACATTTCCGTGTTTAGTTAAAAAAAAAAAAAAAAAAAAATTCATCCTTATCCGAGTTTGAAATAAGCAAAACATGGACATAATCTATTCGCCATACTATCAATGACAACTCTTGGCCGCCGCCCGGGCGCATGGCTGGGGTGAGGGGGTGGGGAATGCGCTAGCGCCGAGTGACAATAAAATATGGTTTTTAAGTATACATGTTTCGTAAGCGATAACTTTTTTTTTTGTACTAAGACATATCAAAATAAAATATACGTGTTTAATAAAACGTGTTGAAGTTTATTATGGCAAAATTTACGCACTGGTTAAAATTTTTTCCTGTAGATGAAGAGGTTTTTTTGAAACTATTGAAATTTATATTTTTGTATATGTATGATAGCCAGATTCATAACCTCAAGCTTCAACACAAGGGAGCGGAGCAGTAACCAAAGTTGTAACTGAACGCGGGTGAAAAAACAACACGCGGGCGAAGCCACGGTGAGAAGCTAGTTATTTATTGGAAAACTCGCAAATTACTTCTTAGGGAGACAAAAATAAGAGAAAACTTACTTGAGCAACATCAATATCTGGGCTCAAACTCCTTCCAGTGTCTTCTAAAATATCAACCCTTATTATATCATGATTTCCAGTCAAAATGTCCACTTCTAATTCCAGCATTCCAACAGCATACACATCATATGGCTTCCCGTCAGTGAGAGTGAACGTATGAGAAGCTTGAAGATCTACTCCGGCGGCAAAAGCTCCAACGATCAGTTCTTCCCACGAAGGCGTACCCATCTTTTCTCTAATAGGTTTAAGTTTATCGTTCAACATATCACAAGCCTTTTTAGCTGCAAACACAACACACTCACTGCCTACACTTCCCCCAGTGACCATAGCATTAGGCGAAATAAAACTAGTACTGGGTTTAACGCTGATCTTTTCCAGAGGTATACCGAGGGCATAAGCGCATACTTGAGCTGCTTTAGTATTTATACCTTGCCCCATTTCTATTCCTCCATGCATCAACACAACTGATCCATCACCATGGTAGACTGAGACTATAGCATTGAAGTTTCCCGTATAAAATATGTCAGCAGTCAATGGTATCATTTTTATGGCACGTTTCCTCCATCGATTGCTTTTATTGAACTCTTCAACTTCTTTCTTCCTTTCGTCGTAGTTTCCGTCTATTTTTAATTGGTTTATTAGCTCTGGAATTGGGTTTTTCTCTGTACTCATGTTGATAAGTCGGACTTCAATGGGGTCTAGTTGCAAACTGAAGGCTATCCTCTCCATTATGTATTCAATCATGGCAACGCCTTCAGCTGAAACTGTTTAAAAAAGTGAAAAATTAGAAAGTTGGTGGAAGTTATCATTATTACAAGAAACCAATTACAATAAAATTCAGAATGTTCTAGCAGGTTAGCCTGTAAGGTATCTAATTCTATACTAATTATATTAATGATGAAGAGATTTTGTTTGATAAAACGCGCTAATCTCTGGAATTGCGGATTGTAAATGATAGGTAGATTCATCATGAATATTAAAGGTTATTATAATCATGCTACGGCACACGGGAGCGGAGTAGTAACCAAAAAGTAACTGAATACAGGTAAAACCGCAGAGTATAGGTATAAAATATTATGTGACTATGTACCTGATTCATCGACTAGTGTTTTTGTTTGAATAACTTGTGGGCGTTCATTAGTTCGCTCTGATTTCAAAAGTTAAATTACCTTACATTCAGCAAAATGCTAACGATGTATTGTTAATTTAACTACATTGTAGTGAATCCTTATAAACTATTCCACTTTCCAGTTTCACAGAAATATAAATGAATTAGTTTCAAATCGCATTGAATACCTCTAATTTCGCGGAATAACTATGCGACTTCAAAATTTTTGGCTTTTTTATTTGAACTTTCAAGGTTGGCGGTCTACTTCTTTATCGTATGGGCAGTAAGGTCTAACGATCCCACACACCCTATTGTCAGAGTTTCTAAACCATTTCAAGGGCTTCTGACATGGTTACAAGTCACATTGGTATTTGCCCGTGCTCGGTTGCGAACCGACAACCTTGCATGAGAGGTGGGCGGGCGCCTTAACCATTGAGCCATCAAGACACGGGTTGGTGGTACAATAAAGTCGTTTACTTACATGGTGCCCGACACCAGGTGTTGGAAGCTTTATCAGTTAAGACACTATTAGAGTTAACGGACCATCTCTTGTGATTGTAGCAATTGAAGAAATGTTGGATAGTAAGGCTTGTGAGGACCTCGTTGTAAGAACAACCTCCATCTTGGTAGAATGTATTTTTCAGGTACTGGATTTCACCTTCAGCGTTTACGCCAATCTGTTAAAACAAAAACAAAATGGTTATAATCATTACTGGTCTCTTTCGCCTTTACGTATAAGATTTTAAAATTTTGTCAAGCTTTAATGGGTAGCAAACGGAAATCTCTCTTAAGATATTCTCTTAAAACATTATTGCTGATGTCTTTTATTATCTTCCTGCCATTATCTTAAGTTTCTTGGAAACAGATTCCCTTCCTCCATTCCATCCTGTCAACCGCCATTCTATTGCTGACTCTCTTTTCTTGTGTATTTTTCCTGTGGCTTTCCCCTCCCTCTCCATGAAGTAATCATGCTCACATTAATATAAATACAGTACGTAGTGGTAAGGTGTAGGCCAGTTTATCTTTAACCGAAAAACTATGTACATTACTCATGTTTATTTGTTTTTAGCCTATGTTGGTCCCACTGCAGGGCAAAGGTATCCTGTTCTTCTTGCCAATCCTCTCAATCCTAAACTAGACTACCTAGACTCTCGATCTATCTAAATTCATGTTTGAAAATCTTTTATCTTTTTTACGTTTCAGGGAAAAAGATGTTTTCTATATATTTCTTATCTAGTTACCTCAAAGTTACACTTGGTGGGAACTCGTTTGCCGATTGACTTCATATTCGTCTGAAGAGGTAGAACCATTCTGCAGGTTCTGTTCAAAAGATGGGTAACCAATGCAGCAGAGCATGCAATTTGTGCAGAACGGGAAATTTTACCACCGTAGGCACCTCCAACTCGACGCACAACGATGTTTATACTGGAATCATCAAGAAGTAAAACAAGCATTAATATATCATCTTTGTTTTCTTTGTGTACGCCTAAGCGTGCTACGATGCTAGTGGTCTTGGGTTCGATTCTCAGGTTGAGCAAAGTGTTATTGGGTTTGTCTATAAAATTCTCAGTAGCAGCTCGGAGATACGATTTGTGCCCGGTAATGGCAATAGGCTCGCCCCCTATCACATGGGACCTAAACATATCAGCGAACTGTGGGTGTACATTGCTTAACCCTTCGGAGAATACAGGCGTGATAGTATGTGTGTGTTTTCTTAATGATAATAGTTATTGTTTGTATTGAAGATAAGCAAGTTCTGAATGGATATTTCAACCTTACCTATTGACGGGAACTTTCAATGACTGCGCGACAGCAACGTTGGTTAGATCAAGCCACTGTGTAGCCGAGATCACTTCCATTCCATCTTCAGTAGGCCGAGCCACACACGTTTGAGGTTCCATGTAATAATGATACTGTTCTTCCAAATCCAATTCACCATAAATAACAGTTTTGACATCCTGTCCGACATCTGTCGGTTCTACCGTTTGACCTGCTCTCACTCTTTTACTCTTTTCTGGAGACTTTATAACCTGGTCAATGGTTAGCAAAGGCTTATTTTTGCTTATTGAAGAGTAGCGTATCTTGACAAGTCGTGCTGCGTTGTTCGCGGTTTTCTCTCTATCGGCAACTATGATTGCTGCTGGTTGTCCATAGAATTTGACTTCTTTGGCGCATAGGATTTCTTCTTGGTCTTCAATAAAGGGTATGTTGGACGGGGTGAATACATTATCTCCTGGGATGTCTTTGGCTGTGTAGAAGGCCACTACACCGGGTAATTTCTGTAATAAAATATTTTTAGATTTATCATTATGACTTTATGACGTGATTTAAAATAATTTCAGTAAGACTAGTCTTAATAATATAAATAAACCATCATTTATACTTACAAACGCTTCAGTAGTATCAAAATCTTCAATCTCGCTGCCTGGAATCGTATCAGCAGTAACAAAGGCTGCGAATACTTCATTAGCTTGACCTGGCAGATCATTAGCAAACGTAGCTTCACCACTGCACTGTACTAGTGCTTCTATCTTAGGTATAGGCTGATTCAACGGCCATATACTTTTGTCAGTTTCAAAGGATTGCATGCCCTTGGATGTCTGGCGTTTTATAGCTTCGCCTCCAGATTTGTACAATGGATTTACTTTATCACTTGGACAAAGGCTTAGAATTGCCTGAAAATAAAATTCATAACGATTAATACAAAACAAAAGTCTAAAGTAATTATTGATTTATCTATCATTGACTCTATTTGTGTGTTCAAAAAGATCACGATCGAATGTAGTAAATTTTAAAATGTTTTTAGTTTTGATACTTTATGGACATGTAAAAAATGTATTCTCCAGAACGATTTCGGCCACGGCAGCAGGAGATACTATAGTGTACAAGTGTGTGAGCAAACACAGGTACACTCCCTCTTCCCTAACCCTCACACTCCGATGGGACGGCAATCCGACACAACCGGGAAGCGATCAGGGCGCTGGACCAACGACTTTACGTGCTTTCCGAAGCATGGGGGTGTCACACCACCAACCTCCAAACTTCGGGCTGTTACTGAGAAATTCCTAATGGAAAAACCCAATGACACTTTCTGCTCAACCTGGAAATCGAACCCAGGACTCCACACCCAACAGTCGTGCTTGCCATCACGAGACCAAAGGGGCAGTGGACATACCTTGTAATACAAAGACACAGCTAACATCTTCCTATAAGCCGCCGAAGGTTCAGGCGGTTCTTCAACAGGATTTATCTCCCCATACAGCGAATTCAAGGCTAATTGTAAAGTTTCATCAGAATAAAGATCTTTCCCAACTAGAACTTCTTCAGTTTTGGCCGCATGTGTGAAACTTGCTGATATACTTCCGTAGACAAGTGTTGCCTTTTCTATTACGCTTGTGTCCTTTTGGAACTTGAACAGGAATCCTGCGTTTACAACCGCGTGTGCGTTTTGTGCTCGCGGCATGATCTGCAAAATATTGTAAATGATTAGTACCTATAATTATTTTAAGTAAGTGGACGTCTGGAGATCGATTCCTATGTCGAACAAACAGTTATTGGGTTATTCCATGAAATTCTCAGTAGCAGCTCGGAATTAGGATTTGTCCCCGGTTGATGGCAATAGGCTCGCCCTCCATTACATGGAACCAACAGATACCTGCAAACTGTGTGTAAACATTGGTACACTTCTGCACTACCCTTCGGGGAAAACATGCGTGATGGTATGTAATTATGGTAATTAACCTCAACACGAAACGTATAAAAAATAATTTAATCATTATGAGTGTACAATCATAAAAATGGAAGGAATTAGGTCATAGGGCATCAAAAATCTCGTCCGCATAGCCGTCAATTCTGCGGGTTGTTCGAAAGAGATACCGCGCCCCCGGAACGCAAAGGGCACATGAAGGAACATAGACGGGTTTTAGTCAGTAAAAGTCTGACACTCCCTCCCGCCCCGCCCAGGGCGGGGGAAGTTATTTGATGATTTCCCGTCTATAAAAAAAAAAAAAAAAAATAGCCGTCAATTGGGCAAGAGTGCTCAAAATGCTGATTCTTTGACCTAAGAAAAGGCGAACCCTCTGGTCACGTGAAGATTCGACTAGTCTCTTTGTAGCTGCCTCCTTTCTTTTTAATAAAATGGCTTAATCATGTTGCTTTTATTAGAACAGAGTATAAAAAAAACACACGACAGCCGATAAACTGCCTGTCACACTAAGTAATATTGAGGAAAAAATTATACGGAATCCGAGAGAGATTTGAGTTAGTGCCGTTACTCATTAATGTTGATCGTTTTATCGATGTGATTGATGGGACAAATTAACTCCTACATGTTATTTAAGTGCGCTTATGTGTACAAACTATCTATCAGATAAAGATAATCTAACATCATTGATATTTGTATGTACAACATAATTACTAAGCCTACAGTTTTTATGTTATCTTATTTTAAGGCTGTGTACATTAACTTTACTAATATTATGAAGAGGCAAAGCTTGTGAGGTTTTTGTGGGTATCTCTGGATCTACTAAACTGATTTCGAAAATTCTTTTACCCATAGAAAGCCACGTTATTTGTGAGTGTCATAGGGTATATAATATCACGCTATGACACTCGGAAGCGGAGCAGTAACAGAGGACGTAACTTAACGCGGGTGAAAATATCCACGCGGAGGAAACCAACGGTCCTTAAATAAAACCGCGCAGTTATGGTACACTCCGTATAAAGAGTTAAAAATGAACATAGACTTCGAGTTTTTTGTTATTTTTGTGGAGTGTTAGTATTACCTATATACAACATTACATTAGAGTTAATTAGATTTTAATATAAAATATGTAACGCCTATGTTATTACGTTAATTTTCGTTGCTAACATCATCATCATCTTTCTGCCCGTATCCCATGTTACTCGGGGTAACAGTGATAGAAAAAAATGAGGTATAGGTAAAATACTTAAAAATATCCAGGGAGGGTGAGTACTTTTAAATATATTTTTCATTTAAAAGTTCATAGGTTAGGGGATAAATACCCATCTTGGGAACTTTTAGATTTTTTTTTGATTTAATAGTTCATTAGACTTACCTTATAAGTTTTTACTGCACACGACGGTGACAGCGGTGGCAGTAATATGTTTTTAATAATTTTGCCTTCCATAGGCGTTTTTAAAAACTCAGTCATTTGTACTTTTACTTCCTTATCGACGCCTTCAGCTGCAAGATATTTATGTGCTGTAGTCTGTAGTGGTATTACAGGGGGAGATTTTTGTGTGTTTGTAAGAGATAATCTCTGAAAGTACTGGTCTGATTACAATAAAATGTTCACTGATAGAAAGCTACTCGTACACTATTGCTGAGCGTTATAGCATTATATTATGTTTTATGGGATGCTTGATTTGTATGCGGAATAGACGCGGGGCATAGAATATTATATAATAATTAATAAGTTATTTTCTTTTAATGAATTGCCAAGAAAGTATACAAAATGTATGTTCCATTTCGTATGAAAATGTCAATAATGATAAAAAAGAAACTAAAACTAAATGTCAACTTGAAATGTGCCCAAAAGACAGGTAGCATTGACACATTCGATGGCAATGCTTATAGCCCTTGAATCTTGGGAAGCGTCAACCAACCTTAAGAATATGGGCACAAATATCAACTTTAAAGGAAGTTTTGTAAAATTTAGTAGGTACTTAAAAAAGCTGAAATAAATCATATTTTACTTACCAATAGTCATCATTGCTCCAACAGTCTCGAAAAGCAGAAATACATCCGATTGGAAATCATTGTTCACATGTTTCAAGAACAAATTGCCACCAATTGTACCAATCTAAAATTTAAAAAGAAATAAACAGTGATAGACACGTCAGTTCAAGATTCTAGACACAAAACGATGATATTTCCTTTGCTCATATATAAAAACAGGGGTTCCATACAAAATTGTAACAGTTAGACTTCATAATGTTAAAAATTAATTGTAATGTGTGTATGTGTGGATGTTGGAAATGTTCTGTTTCTTGCACCTACTTTGTTCCGTCTTTGCGTCACCCTAAGGTAGACTGGTAGAAAATGCCTAGGGCATTAAGTCCGCCTTTGTACGGTGTATGTTATACCTACATGTTGTGCATAAAGTTAAATAAATCAACGGAAAAGCTGTTCTTTTTCTTACCACCTTTAATTAAAATCGGTTCAGTGGTTTAATCGTGAAAGTCAAATACAGACAGACAAAGTTATTTTCGCATTTATAATATCTAATAGATTTAAAAAGTTTCAATATACTTCTAGCCAAGAGGTATCGTGTTGCCTAGTTACTGGATTGTGGAGGTCAGATAGGCAGTCGCTCCATGTAAAACATTGGTATTCAGCTGCATCCGGTTAGACTGGAAGCCGACCCCAACACAGTTGGGAAAAGGCTAAGCAGATGATGATACTTACATTTCTCACAGGAATATGGGCCACTAAATCCATGTGATCGTAAAATTGTTTCAAATAAGAGAATTCTTCTTTCTCTGCTGACAGTTGTAGGAAAAGTTCCATCATATCTGATAGAGGCATGCCAGCACCCATTATTAGGTTTACATCAATCGTGTGGCCCTTTATTTCAACCACGTTGAGTATATCTATCACATTTGTTGGGTACTCTGTAACGTGGTATACACCTGCAAAAAACCAATTTGTTATTGAAAGTACAACAATCATAACATAACCTGGCGCCTGAATAACCAGGCATCATACCATCACGCCTGTATTCGCCGAAGGGTTGGACAGAGGTGTATCAATGTACAGTCTGTTGTCAACATTATCTGACCCACCCTAAACACAACCAAAATTGGACCCTCTGCCTATGATAATAAGGTTTAATTTCAATTTATCGATGAATACAGACACGCATAAACCCACCCAACGTTGTCGGAGCCACCGGCATTATATCATTTTGTTAAGCTATTTTAATCATTATCTCGTTGACATTAAAGTTAAAAACCTTTTAAGTCACCTTACATAATTAGAACCCAATCTTGAATTTCGTGGAGTCATAACAAGTTCTTGTGGCTTGGCGGTTTGATGTTGGATTGGCGAGGAACAACATGTGGGTTCGAAAACACAGTCCACCTGTTATCAGTTTCTTTTTTAATTTGATTTCATTTCTACAAAATTGTTTGCATTATTAAAGAACGGCCAATATGATTTACGCCTAATAACTTATCTTGTAAACAGGTGGGTAAATTAAAAAAGTTTAAGTTAACGTGAGGTAGATAATTTATTTATTATTTTTTTTTATTTATTTTTATTTATAGTTAATTAAAACGGTTACACCAATTACAATAATTAACCTAGAATACAATACTAATATTATTATAAAATCTACTACACATTTAATAAATTACAGTGGATATTCTCTCATACTTTCTCTCGCAAAACTTCAGACACACTCGCATTATCTCTCTCCATTCATCGGCAAACAGATCACAATCAGGATTGACTGCCAGGAGGGCATTTAGGGCTTCCAGAGTCCGACACACCGGCGACTCTGCTCTAGCGACCGTACGACATGCTGGCCGAGCAAACAATTTGTGCCTCTTACTATAGCGGTGACCTATATAGTTGCCAGGCACATATAATTGACAATATAGGTTATGTAGCTCAGGACAGTCAATAAGCCCTCTGAGGGTTTTGCAGGCTACCACAATCTGATTCAGACCTCGTCTAACCTCCAAGGAGTTGTAACCTAACATTCCACAAAGGAAATTCGTTGGGTACATGTACGGAAAATACTTGTGCACTTTTTTGAACAAGAACCTAAGGAAGGTTTTTTGGACCTTTTCCAGCATTAAAGTTTGAGTTGAAGTGTAGGGATTCCACACACATGCACTTGCTTCTAATTTAGATCGTACCAGAGTATTATATAGCAGTTTGATAACATGTGGGCTGTCAAAGTCACGGGCATTGCGCAGGACGAACCCTAAACGCCTGAAGGAATCCTTTGCAAGGGTGGAAATATGGTCTCTGAAAGTCAGGCCTTTGTCGAAAGTTACTCCCAAGTCCTTAACGTTAGTGACGCGTGTAATTTGTTGACCGTCTAAGGTGTAGCCATGATAGATTGGTTGCAACCGTCGAGAGTATGACATGACGTAACACTTATTACGATTGAAATATAACTTGTTCTCAATGCTCCAATGGTGGATAGAGTCAATGTCATTTTGCAGGCTTCTACAATCATCGTCCGTATTCACTTCCATTAATAACTTCAAGTCATCTGCATATAAAAGATATTTTGCGAAATGAATTTCCTTTGCTAGATCGTTGATCATGATCAGAAATAGAAGTGGACCCAATACTGAACCCTGGCTGACACCTGAACTCGTATTATAGGTCTCAGACTCAAAACAGCCATGTCTGACAAATTGTTTGCGGTCGCGCAGGTAATCGGCGAAGAAGTTAAGAAAGCCTGGGGATAAACCAATGGCACATAGTTTACTCAGAAGCACATCATTGTCGACCCGATCGAAAGCCTTGCAAAAATCGAAATAGACAACGTCAATTTGTTTACCGGAATCTAGACTTTTAGAGATAAGGTCTACATGGATCATTAGGTTAGTATCGACAGAGCGTCCGGGCCGAAAGCCGTGCTGAGCATCTGAAAGATACACATTTATCTGTTTGAGAATGGTGGAATGAAGACCGTGCTCGAAAACTTTGGCAATTGTAGGAAGAACTGCAACAGGCCTATGATTTTCTACTGAAGTTTTGTCACTAGATTTGGGTATAGGAGTAACACGTGATACTTTAAAATGCTTAGGATAAACACCGGATCGTAGAGCTAAGTTAAAAATGTGACAAAGCGGAGTTGCCAAGATTCGTTTGCATCCCTTCAGAACATAATTAGGAATGTTGTCAGGGCCGATCGAGGCATTTGGGTTGAGTTTTTCAATACTCTTTTCTACATCTAAAGGACTCAGGGAGGGAAGAGGAATATTATTCCCTTCGTCGGTGGTCAGGTTCAAGCTACTTGGGTCTAGTTTTGGCATATCCGGTAGAAATACCCCTGCAAAATATTGAGCAAATGTTTCAGCCGCTCTGATACCCGATATAGACTCTCCCTTATATGTTACATTAGGTTCGAAACCTCCCTTAGATCTCATATTAGATATGTGATTCCAGAATTGTTGCGGGTTCTTCCTTATATTTGTTTCGATGAGCCGAGAGTATGATTTATAAGCCTCCTGAGTTCTGAGTTTTAGATCCGATCGTAAGGCATTGAATTTTGCATAAGTACGTTCACAGGTAGTACGTTTCCAGTTATTGTGAAGTTTGATTTTTTTCTTTAGGTCGATGATTAGATCTTTGGTAAACCAGACCGGGAACCTTTTATTATCAGCGTTTTGCCTTTTTTTCTTAGGTACTGTAGAGTTAAAAAGATCATACATTATACTATAGAACTTATCAGTGGCAGAAGAAGCATTATTGCAGCTAATAACCTCGTGCCAAGGGGCCGAATGTATATAATCATACAGAAGTTCATAATCTCCTCTTTTAAAGTTCCAGTCGCGACTTTGATTAATGTTACTGGGGTCTAACTTTTCCTCGCCTCCTTTATGTAGTGGTATTGGTATCGCTATATCCAAGGGTGGATGATATAAATCGATCGGAACCAACTCAGTCCCTTCGACATACTCACAATCTACCTTAGTACCCTCCCAGGTCAACACCACATCTAACTTGCTCCCGCGCATATTCATCACACCATTCACATCAGCTAAATTACAGAAATTCAAGAAATAACAGTAATAATTATTAATATTTACGGATGCACTTTTCAAGTTAAGGTCTCCTAATACTATTACAGTACACTTAAAATTACAGATAATGTTCTCAACCTTGCAGAACCACGTCATGTAGTCATCATCAGTGGCAGACGGTTTCACGTAAACGACACATACATATATATTGCGACCATTAATTTTGAGAGACACCCACATATCCTCGCCACTGTCCGTCTCGAATTCACGCCGTCTTCTCAGGGTGATACCTGGCCGAGCAGCCAGCAGTACCCCGCCACCCGCAGTTTCTCTGTCTCTACGAAGGATACTCCAACCGACAGATATCTCAAGGTCTTCTACAGAATCGTCTAGATTCGTCTCTGTCACAGCTACTAAGTGGTGCTCTGTGAGTATTAAGCTTGATTTCCATGTTAATAATTTGGTTTTTAAACCACGTACATTCTGATACAAGATACGTAGGTACTCATTACGCTCGTTGGAGACAGGTGGAGTGAGGTGGAATGGGTTACTGTGCTTGACTTTCATTACTTTTGGTACGAAAATTGCGACGCCACGGTTTCACGCAGATATCCTCAGCCCAGTTATGAGCCGACATGACACACTCCGCCAAACGCGTTGGCACCGTTATCTTGAAAGAGGCATAATTTCCACGAGCTTTCAGTACCTCAACAGTACAAACATCCAATCCACAAATGTTAGCTAAGTGTTCGCGTACCTGCTTATCGGTAGTACCTTGCTTTACATAGTAAAGATGTAAATATTTCAATCGTTCCGACGCCTCCAGTTTGGTTTCACCAGGGGCCGCAGTGCCACGTAGGACGGAATTGATAGTACCACGATGGCGGCTTCGGCGGACCTCGATCCAACCAGCGTTGTTCATATCGACCTTCTCAACTGCTTCAGTAGGTTCCTGCAGAGAGGCACTGGTCTCGACCGCCGATGGTAGGATGGAATAGTCACACTGCTGGGCTGCAGATGATTCTATACATTGTGGTCGCCATGGAACTGATGTAATAGGCTCCTGTAGAGTGGCGCTAGTTCTGATTGCAGGTGGTAGGTAGGAGACCTCACCCTGCTGAATTACTGGTGGTACATTACATTTGGATGGCATTGGGACTGCTGTAATCGGTGCCGCCAGGTGAATTGAAGATAGGGATGGTTCAACGCCTGTAACCAGAGTCGTGGGCTTCTGAGTGCTCGAACGTGTTAATGGTTTTGCAATTGGCTGAGCCTGCAATGTATTTGCATCTGTAGATGCAGCAACCAGGGTCAAAGAGTCCAGCTTTCTGTTTGCAGCGTCTAGTCCTTGGCGCAGTGCCTTTAGAGATTGCATAAACTTGCTGTTTAGGCTATCCAGTAGCTGGTCTATAATTTTAGGAAGCCGATCCGCAATTACCTTTTCTACCTCTTCACGAATAATTATTTCAATGTTCTCCGTTGAAGAGCTCTTATCTGCTTGTTGTCCACGCCGAGCTCCACCACGGAAGGTGGTGACGTTTTCCGAGCCGATAGACGAAATAATGGTGGGCGCCGTAGCGGGCTTCACGGGAATATTCGAATTGTCGCCTCTAGGAATTTTTGAACGGCATCCCGAGCATAGCCAGGACGAAATATACTCAGGTGTTAAAGTCATAAATGCCTCTTTAGTGATGTTAGCACACAGACGATCGTAGGTGCTGCCGCACTTGGAGCAATCAATTTTCCCATCTTTTATATCACTACGGCAACCCGTACAAACTTGGGTTACGGAATTCATCATAATGGCAATAAAGTGCGCGTAGAAAAAAGAAAGTAATCCTCTCAGAGATAGTAACCGATTATGGTATAACACTTAAAGCGTGGCGTAAGCTAAGTTTGCTATAAATGCGTAGCGTATACTCAGGTTGTTAAAGCAAGCGAAGCATATGCGTTGCGCATGTGTGCGTAGAAGCGGGCGATCTGCGGGTTGCCCTAGGTCAGGGACAAAGTTCGTTGCGATATATTTTTAAAAGTTTTTCACTGATTACTCACGATACCGGTGGAGTCCAGATGTGATCTATATACCACTATTTAGTCCATTTCACAGGCTTCACTATGATATATAGCACTAACGAAATAAGCAACTTTTTACCACTTTTTCCTAATATTTTATACAAGCAATACAAATACGGTGTTAATTCTTAGAATCTCAACGACGAATTAAATAAATTCGTCTACTTAAGTGACAAAAGTTACACTACGCCTATTAGCATTGACTGTGCACACACATTTGTAAATCGTTTCGCATAACTCGTTAAGTATTTTTAAGCAATTTGGTGTAAAAAAGCATCATGTCGCAGCTTAATGACTATACCAAACATAAAATCATATTTTTACATGAGCAGAATGTTGGAATTAGAGAGATTGGTCGTCGTCTTAATATAGCAGTAAGTGTTTTTTTTATACCTATTTTATTTAATTGATTGTGATTAATGAACGCGTAGTTGGCTATTTTACTATTACATTCACTCCTTACAAGTTACATAAACGGTTCCAAAAAAGTTTTTTTTTTTTTGTTTTAGAGAAATACGACTGTAGCTAAGACGTTATGGAGACAAAGTAAATATTCAGCGGATTCGTCCAGGGGCAAAAAACATCAAGTATAGTCCCGAATGCGATTGCCCATTAGTGTAACCGCAATAAAACGCCATATTTCAGTGGAAACAGTGAGAAGGCATTTACACGCTGCTGGAATAAGGAATTATAAACCGGCACAGAAAATAGCATTGACACCTGCTGAAGAGGGGTCCGTTTTGCCCAGGAATATTTAAATTTTAATTGAGAAGAAAATGTTGTGATCTTCACTGATGAAAAAAAAAACATTTAAATCGAACAAAGATGAACGTAACAAGGAACGGTGCGCCATCACTCCGCTACTAATTAATCTAGGATATTTTTAAACACACCATGTAAGTAAATGCTCAATGGATAGATTGTTAAACCATTAAAATGTTGCCAATTACGTGGTGATGTTATTGTCATAAATAGTTTTTTTTCTATTTAAATGACATGTTTATTCACTACGTATAATAGGCAGCTATAAATCTTTAAAGCATTTCACAGATAAAATAAATTTTCTCGATAACAAACTTTCAAGAAAACATGCCTTTTTTAATGTTTATAAATGGGTAGATTTGATTATGGCATCCTCATAATATATTGTATATTAATTTGGAAATATGTGAGCATTTACTTACTTTATTTACCTAAGTGTTTTAATGAAATAATAAACATTTTAAATTTGCAATTATTTAGTTTTATTTCTATGCGTTGTCCATTAAAGAACTGTAAAAAAAGTATAATAAAATAATTAAAAAAGAAACACCTGAGCAGAAGCTATATTTAGGTTAAACTTGATTTCGAACGTAAACAACGATTAGTGACCACAAGACTAAAGAATTTAAACCATATATATACTTTAATAAAGTTTATTCTTGCACAGCACAAGCAGCCAACCTTATCCTAGTGCAAATAGATTATTTTGTATTTTATCCCTTCATTATTATTTAATCACTCCATTAAGACATGATAATAAAAAAACTACCTATAAAATAGACAAAAATAAATTGTAAAGAGAAGTTGTTTTTGCAATTTAGTAAGGCAAGGAAAAATATGTTTGCGCGTTGTCACTGCATACCCTTAGTTAGTAGCATTTGAATACCAGTTTTACAATGAATACAAATATTTATTTTTCAACTACCCACTTAATACAAGTTATGCCAAAATATTACCATTTTAGAAACTTTATATTTGAAGATTATCCGTCTATAGTTCTTTACAATAATACAAGAAATACTTTTAGAATAAATTCTAAATTGAAAGCAAAACAATATCTTCGTCGCGGGATTTGATCTCGCAACTTGTCACTCTCAGTCTTACACACAGACCACGAGACCAGAGTTACTTGACCGAACTCATTAAAATAAGCTATTACACTTATTATATTATAACAAGTTGTTATAAGATTTAACCCAATGCTAACGTGATAAAGATCAAATTTGCGTGTGTGTATTTTTATTGTATTTATTCCTTCTCAGTTCTCGAGCACTTGACTGATAACCTCATATAAATTGAAATTAAACCTTATTATCATAGGCAGAAGGTCCAATTTCGATTGTGTTTAGGGTGGGTCAGATAATGCTGACAACCGACTGTACACCTACAATTTGCAGTTACGTTTAGATTGCATGTAATAAGGGGTGATCCTGTTGCCAGTAACCGGGCACAAATCGTAAATCCGAGCTGATACTGAGAATTTAATACAACCCATTTTTTTGCTCGACTCTAGCGTAGCAGTACTACTAGGCTAACGATGCAGTTATTGAAAGTACAACTGTATTTTAATTAAACAATATTTTATTAGAATTTCTTTACGTAAAATGTTTAAGAAGACATTTAACTTCGTTAAATGGAGTTTGGATTTGTGCCCGGTTAATGGCAATAGGCTCGCTCCCTATTACACGGGATCTAAATATACCGGCGAACTGTGGGTGTACATTGGTACACCTCTGCCTAACCTTTCGGGGAATACAGGCGTGATGGTTTAACGAAGCCGAAAGTTACATGTTCTCATCGTTATGATCATTTTTTTGTTCCAGACCATCCTTGTTCCAAAGTTCCATTTTTTTGGACGGATTTTACCGAAACACGTATTAATCTTATCTTTAATATTTAATTATAATAGTTGTTTCCTGGCAATATTTTTTGCTCAAACTAACTTAATTTGATAAACAGTATGCGTAATTTATAGATAAGTGATGAATGTTTTTACACCCACTACAGCCAATTTCAGATTTAAAATTAAGTTTAGTAGTAGAGCTCTTTGTGAAGGAGCTCGTCCGCGGTAGTACCTACTACCACCATACCTATTTCTGCCGCAAAGCAACGAAATTGTATTCCGGTTTGAAGGGTATGTAAGACGGTGTAATTACATGCATTTCATTTCTGTCTGGGATAGCAACGCATTTGCAAGATCTTTGGTATTGTAGATGTCTATAGGCAGCGGTGACTACATAAAGCGTAAGACAGATACGTCATCGCCTTGTTTGCTATCCAATGATATTAAAAAAAGACAAGAAGAAGCCCTAAATAATGCAGTTGAGACATAAACATAATCTAAGAATAACTTTCTCCGTTTCCTCTAAGTGAGACGTAATAACTGCTATCGTATATATTTAATAAGCGAATATAATAGATCGTGTATCATCATACACGTGTGCGAAGGGCAGACAAAAAACAAATATATTATACAAAGTGAAGCATAGCCGGCAACAAAAAACATTGACCTTTATGAGAAAAACGTGGCTGTCCTTGTACCGTCTCTTTTTGTTGTAGAAAAAAAAAACCATTACCTTGACCGGTGTTCCCAGCAATCAATTTATAATCTCCAACATTCATAGCTTTGAAAACGTCACTCAGATTATAAGCTTTGTACCATTTGTGTTTCCCAGCATCTACTATCATCATCGTTTCATCTTTTATATTAATAAAGTCATATTCTTGTTCATCTATTTTAATTTCATCTTTATCATTGATTGCTTTTACTGCTTTAAAACATTTATCTTTGTGCGAGCATTTTTGACCACATTTGAGTGCACAAGGTTGAATAAAGTCCAAATCTTCAAGATCACATAGTTTGTCTAGTAGTTTTTGATCAGCGTCCTTAGCGAATGTCTTGAATGCATCAGCTATTGGTCTGTAGCCGGTACACCTGCACATGTTACCAGCGAACGAATTCTCGACCTCAACTGAAGTTAGGCTTTTACTTTTTGATTCGTATAAACTGAAATAAGAAATATTTTGAATGCTTACCGACTTGGTTATTAAATGTTTGGCATGCGCACTCGAGGATGCTAGGGCACAAAATGATGCTAGATCCGCGTACACCTGACTAACATTGTAACCAAGACAGCTGTCTCATTGGTCCCATGTGGGTGGCATTCTAAGATTGATCCCCAGGTCAAGCAAAGTATTATTAAAATTTGCCATTAGACATTTATCAGTAGTAACCAGGAGCTTAGAAGTTGATGGAATGATACAGCTGTGCCTCGATAAGCACGTAAAACTGTTGGTCCCCTTACTTCTTGCCCGTCAAGCGGTTGTGTCATTGTCCCATCGCACTATAAGAGTGAAGAGGGGCGCACCTATGTTTGCGCACACACTCGTGCACTACAATATCTCCTGCATACTCGGTAAGTCTTTATTGAGATTGGTTGCCGAGACAGAAGTAAATAACTGTTACAAAGGCATGAGTCTACTTCAAATAAATAAAATAACAAGAATGAAAGTAATTTTAGGTACTTACTAAATAAATATAAGTACACATTCGCACATCACACGAAGAATACCAATATTGATGACCTAGTCTTATTCGTCTTTTTATGGCATCGTAAAAGATTAGTATTCCTCCCACGTTCGTGAAGAGAAATATTTGATACAAAATTGCGAAGGTGTTTCATAAAAACATTTTGTTTTATTCCATACTGAGTTGTTATACAAATGGCGTACCTTTGTTTTGTAAGAATATTTTAACATGTTAGGGTTGTTTTTGAACTAGACATTGCAACAACATAAAGGTTTTGATTCTCTGAGTAAAGAATTCGATATTCGAGGTGGATTCAGTAAATGATTCTAAAATCATATTAAAGTTAGCGGTTATTTAAAACAAAAACAGTTGTTCCATACAAAATTGAAATACCTACACGGTAAAAATTGCAAATTGTTTTCTTTTTAAATAATGTTGTGTGCTTAGGGTCTAGAATTAATTAAGTACTAGTCCATGATAAAAGTTTTTGTTACGATTTCTTTCCCTACCACAACTGTTGAATTTTTTTTCTTGTTGCCGTCCTCATAGATACCTTTTATCTGGAGAAAATGGAAGGTTTTGTCGGACTTTTACTGACTAAAACTCCACGGTTCCCTCTACCACCATGATTATGATGAGCAGATTGCCAAATTTTATGTTATGTGCATCACTTTCAAGTGAATAGTTTTTCTTTCTTTTTTTTTCTTCTAGGTGTTATACCTACCGTGTCGACGGCGCGTTCCTGTTCTACGCGCGCCTCAAAGAGATGTCAGCAAACTTGAAAGGGGCCACTAAGGGCCGATGCCTGCCGGGGCTGCGGGTTGTTGGAAAGAGATACCGCGGCTCCGGAACGCAAAGGAGGCATGAAGGAACATAGATGGGTTTTAGTCAGTAAAAGTCTGACACGCCCTCCCATCCCGCCCAGGGCGGGGAAAGTTATTTGATGATTTCACATCTATAAAAAAAAAGGTGTTATACCCGACTTGTTCTTACCTGTACATGTTCATGACCCATCCAGGAGTGCAGTACCCGCACTGGGTGCCATTGAACTTGGCAAGTCTGTTCTGTATGTCATGGTAGCCTTTGATCCTGTTGCCGACACCCTCCACTGTGGTCACCTCCCACCCGTGGCAGGACAGTACTGATACAAGACACTAAAAGAAAGCATAGAAAATTCCAGATGTAGTGTAGTGGTCTGGCCGAAACTCCAGCAGTTGGGATGCCACTTACTGGGCCTAAATAGCTTAAATTATTATAGATGTAGGTGGAGATGCAGGCCGCTTCCAACCGGTCCTTCTGGAAATGTATGGGGGAGGCACATGACCAGCAGTGGACGTCCTGTGGCTGATGTGATGATGATCATAGATGTATAATCGATACAAAAAGAAAAAGTCTGAAGAGTGGTGTCCTTGTACCCAAGGCGATACCACACTTTGCAAATGAAATACTCGTGTCTTCTTTATATAAGAAGAAGTCTTTACCTTGCAGTGGGATAAAAATAGCCTGGTATTATTTAGGTATCTACTTAGTACACACTGTTCGGCAAAGTATTTTTAGGTGTTTTGATAGGTATTGTTGAAAACCTTAAACCTTATTAATAAAAGTATGTAAATTCGCGCAAAAAATAGGACATAAAAAATGTGATAGGTAACATAAAACAACCTTTTGATATGTTTCTTGCGAATATTACGAAGCAATGTTCTTTTTGAAGGTTCCGTAACTGAATTGGGAAAACAAAACATTTGATGTTAACTTTTTGTCTGTCTATAACAAAAGGTTTTTTTTTTTAATATCTATGAGAAGCGTTTGATTACACGGACACAGATCGCCAGTCAAAGATCAGAAATGTTTCGTTCTTTGTTTGGATTTGGGAATGTTCGGAACTATTGATCCGATTCTGAAAATTGTTTAGTTAGTTAATAGGAAGCTTACATCTAAATGCTAAAGGCTTTAAGAACTGGCGGACAAAGCTAGATTTTTTTTATACGAAATATTACGATAAAACACTAAAGTCAACATATTATCGTGTTTTTTATCATTTTAGCTCAAAGAATGAATTTTCGGGCCTCGTCCGAATGTTTTTAATTGATATGTTTTTGATAAATTACTCACGCAATAAACGCTTGTCTTTATCTCCTAGTGTACTCACAGAATTAACAGCAAAGGTCTTGACCACATTGGTGGGCGGGAAGGCTGCCCGCACGGAGACGATGCAGGCGCCACAGCCGCCCTCGTGGCACATCGCCTTAGTGCCGCGCAGCTCCGCCACAGTCCGAATGTACTCGTTCAGAGACACATCTGGGCCGAATTTGCCGTCCACTAGAATTATTTGCAAGATTTCATTAGCATGAATGGCCTTAAAGGCTTTCCTCTACACTAGGAATTCCTCCTGTGTCATGGGTGCGTTTAAACAAACAAAAAGTTTAAACATATAAACTTGTTATTCTCCAGACCGATTCCGGCCACGGCTCCTAATCTAAATGCAGACTAGCCATGTACGCAGGAGATATTAAAGTGCACAAGTGTGTGCGCAAACACTGTTGCACTCCCTCTTCCCTAACTCTCATTGCCCGATGGGACGGCAATCCTTGCTCAGCAGTCGCGCTTGCGACCACGAGACCAACGGGGCAGTCAAAACTTACTCGTATATACACAAACAGCCAGACACCGAACAACTGTCTGTAGGCCATACAAATATTTGTTCCGTGTGAAAATCGAACCTGATTCGCAGGCTAGCAGCTAATCGTCTGCGGGTTGTTCGAAAGAGATACCGCGCCCCCGGAACGCAAAGGGTACATGAAAGGAACATAGACGGGTTTTAGTCAGTAAAAGTCTGACACTCCCTCCCGCCCCGCCCAGGGCGGGGGAAGGTATTTGATGATTTCCCGTCTATAAAAAAAAAAAAAAAAAGCAGCTAATCGCACTGCCACTGCGTCAACCAAAATAATCTTTCCAAAATATTTTTTTCTTACCATCATATTCTTTTCCGTTGATTTTGAATTTCATTGAAGTCATTTTTATCGGTTTTTAAACTGCATCTATAAACAAGAAAAACGTTAGGTACCTACATATTGTTTTACTTACTTACTTACTACAGGTTCCTATGGTGTGGTGTGTACACCTTCTGTACTAGTATATATGTATGATGTATGCTTAATAATATTATAAATGAAAATACCTCTATCTGTCTGTTACCCTTCACAACTAAACCACTGAACCGATTTTGATGAAATTCGGTACGAGGTAAGTTTAAATCCCAAGAAAAAACTTAAGCTATTTTTAATTCTGCGACTTGGTCTGCGACTGCGATAACCGACATTTACAAGACAAAGTCGCAAGCAAAAGCTTATACATACACACATATACACACCACACTACAGGAAAATTACCCTTAAAGATACCTAACAAAGAGGTAATAATTGGTTGCTTTTTTTAAATGCATGTTATATTCACTTGTTTGTGTACTAGTATGCAGTTCATAAACAAGTAGATATTAGAACTGCAATTAATCTATCTCGTAGTAATTAAACTGTGACTACGTAAACCCGTAACTAGTAGTTAGCTTACAGCTTAAGGCTATTGGCAATGACTTCATAATCTTAGGTAATTACAAAGTCAATTCTTTTTTTCATTATAAGATTTAGAAACATAGGCATAGATGAAATGTACTTAATTAATTTAAAAATGAAAAAGTCACAACGTATGTAAATAAGTGAATCGTAATTAGATATCATCATCTGCTTAACCTTTTCCCAACTATGTTGGGGTCGGCTTCCAGTCTAACCGGATACAGCTGAATACCAGTGTTTAACATGGAGCGACTGCCTATCGGACCTCCACAACCCAGTAACTGGGAAACACGGTATCTCTTGGTTAAACTGGTTGTCAGACTTCTTGGCTTCTGACTATCCGTAACGACTGCCAAAGATCTACGAATGACAGCCGGGACCAACAGCTTTACGTGCTTTCCGATACACGGGGGTGTCACACCACCAACTTCCAAACTCCGGGCTGCTACTGAGAAATTCCTAATGGAAAAACCCAATAACACTTTTTGCCCGACCTGGGAATCGAACCCGGGACCCCTCGCTCGGCAGTCGCGCTTGCGACCACGAGACCAACGGGGCAATCGTAATTAGATGTAAAAAAATAAATAACTGTTTTGATATTAATTAATTACTAAAATTATTTGTATTTAAAATACTCACATGCAATGTTGAAATTAAGAAGAACAATTTTAATTGGTAATTAATACTATTTCAAACATTTTGATATAATATCATAAAATTAAACCAGCCCCAAAAATATTTTTTCAAAAAAAATATTTATTTAATTTAATTATTAGTTTTATATTTATTAACTATACTTTATACTTTTTTATACTTTCTATTTATACTAAAAAAAGAAACAAAATTTAAAATAATTCTAAATTATAACTTACGTTATAACTATAATATATAACGATCGTAAAACACGTCACTGTTCGATAGCTTATAGTACTATACTGACAAGAGGTACTAATCATAATAGCTAACTCATTACTAATACAAAAAACCTGAAGAGCTTTCTGTTTGTTTAAACGCGATAATCTCTGTAATTACTAAACGGATTAGAAAAATAATTATGTATATTGTAACCAGATTCATGAGGCATAGTATAGGCCAGGGATGGCGAACCTTTATCGGTGATAGTGCCATTTTTTATAGAAAAATAATAATGTGACTATGACGTGCCATCAAAGAATCTTGGCTTAGTCATTGAATGGAGAAAAATACAACTAGAAGCTGTTAACATAAAAGGTTAGTGTGATTTCTGCTGTTGTAAATTGTTTTCGATCAAATACATATACAGTTGTCATATATTGGCGTGCCCGAATTATTTTGTCGCGTGCCACTACTGGCACGCGTGCCATTGGTTCGCCGTCCCTGGTATAGGCTATATAACATCACGCTACGAAACATGGGAGCGGAGCAGTAACCAAACACGTAACGTACACCGGCTGAAAAAGAAACACTTAGGCGAAGTCGTACGTAGAGGTTAGTACAGTTATATATAACGTGATGAAGTATGTAAAAAACGTATATAAGTACACATCAATAATTATATACCAGAGTTCAAATAGGTAGTACCTAGAATAAGAAAAAAATATGACGCGTCCGTAGCGAATATGTATTTTATGTTAATAATAACTAGCGGTCTGTCCGCGACTTCGTCTGGCTTATTTCACTAGCGTTAAGTTACGTCTTTGGTTACTGCTCCGCCCCCGTGGGTCGTAGCGTGATGTTATACAGGAAAAGTTTTTAACCAGTGCGTATTTTTTTTTGGTAGTTCAGTGTCAGTAATAGACCACATTTTCGTGTTTAGTTAAAAAAAAAAAAAGAAAAATTTTCATCCTTATCCGAGTTTGAAATAAGCAAAACATGGACATAATCTATTCGCCATACTATCAATGAAAACTCGGGGCCGCCGCCCGGGCGCATGGCTGGGGTGAGGGGGTGGGGAATGCGCTAGCGCCGAGTGACAATAAAATATGGTTTTTAAGTAAACACTTTTCGTAAGCGATAACTTTTTTTTGATAGTACTAAGACATATCAAAATAAAATATACGTGTTTAATAAAACGTGTTGAAGTTTATTATGGCAAAATTTACGCACTGGTTAAAAATTTATCCTGTATAGCCTATGTTACTCAGTGTGATGATGAAGCTTTCTAATGGCGAAAGAATTTGTGAAATCGGACCAGTAGTTTTTAAGTTTATTCGTTACATACAAACATACAAATCTTTTCTCCTTATTTATTATACGAGTATTATAATATTAGTGTAGATTTAATCATCACCACTCTCTTAGAAACAAGTTAGCATTGACATTTCTTAAAAAAATATTATTTATATTTTGTTTGTGACCAATGTGATTTATTGATTTAAATGAAGATAAATAATATTAATTAAATATATTTTTTTGTAGACTGCCTCTTTAGCCTTGTGGTTCTAAGAGAGGCTGCTACGCTAGAGGTCGTGGGTTCGATTCCCAGGTCGAGCAAAGTGTTACGTTGACGTTAGTTTGACTTTAAATTTTATTATCCCATAACATTTGGATTGCAAAGTCATCAGTTTTAATTAACTTAGCTCGGTCGGGTCGCTACCTAACATTGCAATTCCGAACCATCATTACTTGCACCTATAACAATAATATCTTACTTTAAATGTATTTTATTTTTGGGCGCTATAATTGGATAATCTTATTACTGTTGGCCAAACCTACAATTTTTGAAAACGTTTTTATAATAACAATAATAATACGTGCTAGCGGCCGTTTTAGGGGGCCCATTTATCGAGTGTGCTAGTCACCCCCTGCCATTTTATCTGTGTCATAAAAACATTGATTGGCAGGGGCCATAGTCTTTCCATAGTGTCAGGAAACTAGTCCATCTAAGCTACCCAAACCCATAGCCCTATTCTTAGTTTCCATATTCTGTGATAGTCCTGCGCCAGCCGGGGATTGTCCTTGGGTGCATTTGCATAGTGCAAACAGGGATAATTGTCGGCTGGTGTTCCATTTCCTTGTAAAGCCATGTAAGGGGCCTCTGCGAGTTGGCTTCGGCTCCTCGTACGCCTTCCAAAGGTCCGGGACCCTAGGGTCCCGAGATACGTAACCATATAAAAATAATAATAATAATATATTTATTTGCGAAAACTAAAATTTTTTATTTGAATAACACATAAATAATTATTATTGTCACGCTCTAAATATTTCTAAAATCATTATTATTACCTAAAACGACCAACATAACTAAACATTTAGTTACCAAATTATTTCCGGAAATTCGGTCCTTTTGTAAGATATTGTATGGGGCTCGTTAAAATGTCATCAAGAGACAAATTATTTCATATACAGTTGCGTGGTAACCTTTGTGCAGTAATCAGGTACCAGTGGTCGTAATTATGTTGTACCGGTGACGTAATTGCAGTTTTTCTGCGCGTGAGCATGTAGAGTTAGGGTTGCCATTACCTACCTAAATTTCTGTTGGCGAGCCAAAACTTCAAAAACCTCAGACATTTGGGTGACATTGAGATTTTTGCCCGGAGTCCAAAGAAAAATAAAAATAAAAATATCAATTACATTATTCATTTCGTTTTTACCTGCCCCGTTAACGTAGTCGTCCTTATCGCGACTGCTATACTAGAGGTCGTGGGTTCGATTCCCAGGTAAAGCAAAAAGTGTTATTGGGTTTTTCTGTGAAATTCTCAGTAGCAGCTCAGAGTTTGGATTTGTGCCCGGTTAATGGCAATGGGCTCGCCCCCTATTACATGGGACCTAAAAACATACCGGCCGAACTGTGGGTGTACATTGGTAAATCTCTGCCTAACCCTTCGGGGAATACAGGCGTGGTGGTATGATGGTAGAGTCCTTATTTCTTTGTCTTCCACAATTTCTGACACTAAAAGTGTCCGGGTTTTATCCGGACATTTTTAAAAAGCCCCTCTGAACCCCAGACGCCCAGTAAACTAGGACATCTCCGGGGAAACCCGGACGGATGGTAGCCCTATGTAAAACCAATGTCAGGTTCTTATGGCGTCGGCTGTGCAGGTAACTACGACTATATTATTAAAGGTTATTAAAAAGCAAGGTCTTATGTTTCCAAGTACAACAAACTACAACTATTGGACTAATCCACGTAATTTTTATATCATAAGATAATAATAAGTTATAAGCGAACCGTGCGACCTTCGTATTGAATAAAAATAAAATGTTGAAAAAAAGGCTTGTATTTAACGCGGTGACAAAGTAATTTGATTTAGGGTTTTAAAAATAATTAAAATGGGTAGCAAAAGTGAAGTTGCATTTTAAGTATAAAGTAGCAGCTTTATATTAAGTTTGTTTAAATTTAAATTGGCAGTGAAATTTAGGTATGGCAACTGAATTTATTGTTAGGCCACAATGCATGCTTGCGTGCAAGCTACTTACTTGCCCTAGACATAGATCCAGAGATTGCCCTAGGTTTAAAAGGCACAGCGGGGAGCCCCGCTTCGCGAAGCTCAAGGGTTTACAAAAAAATAACCACGAAGTGGATGGCGGGGCCTGTTCTCTCGCTTCCCTCGCTCTCTAGACCCCGCCATCCCCTTCTAACCTAACCTGTCCGAGTCGGGGTACCCCAAGTCCCGAGCTCGCTTCGCTCGCGCTAAATAGAGCTGCTAATATAGTTGGTAATATATTATCTTTGCCACCCTACTAATATTATTAGTCGCCAAGTCATTATATATAGCTCCTCGCCTAATATTTCAATTGACTGGTATAGTTTATTTACTACCTAAACGCAGCTGCTAGTTTTTTGTTTTTATAACAATTTTGAACCGTACATAATATAATAGTCGCGAAAATATTTAATTGCTGGCAAGTTATTTTATTTGTTGCAAACATTTAGTCGACTTTTAAATTATTAGTCACCTGGAAAATAATAAGCTAAAAAAAAATATATCCATTCTTCATACTAATATTATAAACGCGAAAGTAACTTTGTCTGTTGCGCTTTCACTAATAAACCACTGAACCGATTTTGATGAAATTGGGTACGGGGAAAGTTTGAACCCCAAAAAATGACATAGGTTACTATTTAATCCGCGACTTTGTCTGAATCCACGATGACCGACCTTTACACTGACGAAGTCGTGGGTAAAAACCAGTCATTTGCATTTCTTTTTTAATTTTCTGTTTTGCCCAGGAGCAGGAGAGAACAGGCTAGCAAAAAAAAAAAAAAGAATATTCCTTATATTTTTTTTTGCTAGCCTATTCTGTATATGGTGAACAGACAGGTAAATCTAATTTCTTCAAAGTTATAGTGACCAGACTTCTTCTGTGTAAACTCATTCCACCGTCGACCCTGTCTTTGTCACCTCTGACCTAGACTAAAGTCAAAAGCTCACCCATATCGAAAGAAAAAGGAATAAAAAAGAAAAATAAGACTTATTAAAAGAATATTACTTACACACAATAAAAATTAATAACACCCTCTAGATATAAGTACACAAATTACACTTTTTATTATAAAGTACTTAGTACAGTCGGTTGTCAGCATTATCTGACCCACCCTAAACACAATCGAAATTGGACCTTCTGCCTATGATAATAAGGTTTAATTTCAATTTATATGAGGTTATCAGTCAAGTGCTCGAGAACTGAGAAGGAATAAATACAATAAAAATACACACACGCAAATTTGATCTTTATCACGTTAGCATTGGGTTAAATCTTATAACAACTTGTTATAATATAATAAGTGTAATAGCTTATTTTAATGAGTTCGGTCAAGTAACTCTGGTCTCGTGGTCTGTGTGTAAGACTGAGAGTGACAAGTTGCGAGATCAAATCCCGCGACGAAGATATTGTTTTGCTTTCAATTTAGAATTTATTCTAAAAGTATTTCTTGTATTATTGTAAAGAACTATAGACGGATAATCTTCAAATATAAAGTTTCTAAAATGGTAATATTTTGGCATAACTTGTATTAAGTGGGTAGTTGAAAAATAAATATTTGTATTCATTGTAAAACTGGTATTCAAATGCTACTAACTAAGGGTATGCAGTGACAACGCGCAAACATATTTTTCCTTGCCTTACTAAATTGCAAAAACAACTTCTCTTTACAATTTATTTTTGTCTATTTTATAGGTAGTTTTTTTATTATCATGTCTTAATGGAGTGATTAAATAATAATGAAGGGATAAAATACAAAATAATCTATTTGCACTAGGATAAGGTTGGCTGCTTGTGCTGTGCAAGAATAAACTTTATTAAAGTATATATATGGTTTAAATTCTTTAGTCTTGTGGTCACTAATCGTTGTTTACGTTCGAAATCAAGTTTAACCTAAATATAGCTTCTGCTCAGGTGTTTCTTTTTTAATTATTTTATTATACTTTTTTTACAGTTCTTTAATGGACAACGCATAGAAATAAAACTAAACAATTGCAAATTTAAAATGTTTATTATTTCATTAAAACACTTAGGTAAATAAAGTAAGTAAATGCTCACATATTTCCAAATTAATATACAATATATTATGAGGATGCCATAATCAAATCTAACCATTTATAAACATTAAAAAAGGCATGTTTTCTTGAAAGTTTGTTATCGAGAAAATTTATTTTATCTGTGAAATGCTTTAAAGATTTATAGCTGCCTATTATACGTAGTGAATAAACATGTCATTTAAATAGAAAAAAAACTATTTATGACAATAACATCACCACGTAATTGGCAACATTTTAATGGTTTAACAATCTATCCATTGAGCATTTACTTACATGGTGTGTTTAAAAATATCCTAGATTAATTAGTAGCGGAGTGATGGCGCACCGTTCCTTGTTACGTTCATCTTTGTTCGATTTAAATGTTTTTTTTTTCATCAGTGAAGATCACAACATTTTCTTCTCAATTAAAATTTAAATATTCCTGGGCAAAACGGACCCCTCTTCAGCAGGTGTCAATGCTATTTTCTGTGCCGGTTTATAATTCCTTATTCCAGCAGCGTGTAAATGCCTTCTCACTGTTTCCACTGAAATATGGTGTTTTATTGCGGTTACACTAATGGGCAATCGCATTCGGGACTATACTTGATGTTTTTTGCCCCTGGACGAATCCGCTGAATATTTACTTTGTCTCCATAACGTCTTAGCTACAGTCGTATTTCTCTAAAACAAAAAAAAAACTTTTTTGGAACCGTTTATGTAACTTGTAAGGAGTGAATGTAATAGTAAAATAGCCAACTACGCGTTCATTAATCACAATCAATTAAATAAAATAGGTATAAAAAAAAACACTTACTGCTATATTAAGACGACGACCAATCTCTCTAATTCCAACATTCTGCTCATGTAAAAATATGATTTTATGTTTGGTATAGTCATTAAGCTGCGACATGATGCTTTTTTACACCAAATTGCTTAAAAATACTTAACGAGTTATGCGAAACGATTTACAAATGTGTGTGCACAGTCAATGCTAATAGGCGTAGTGTAACTTTTGTCACTTAAGTAGACGAATTTATTATCTACCTCACGAAGCAAATATATGTGAACTTAAACTTTTTTAATTTACCCACCTGTTTACAAGATAAGTTATTAGGCGTAAATCATATTGGCCGTTCTTTAATAATGCAAACAATTTTGTAGAAATGAAATCAAATTAAAAAAGAAACTGATAACAGGTGGACTGTGTTTTCGAACCCACATGTTGTTCCTCGCCAATCCAACATCAAACCGCCAAGCCACAAGAACTTGTTAAGACTCCACGAAATTCAAGATTGGGTTCTAATTATGTAAGGTGACTTAAAAGGTTTTTAACTTTAATGTCAACGAGATAATGATTAAAATAGCTTAACAAAATGATAATTATAATGCCGGTGGCTCCGACAACGTTGGATGGGTTTATGCGTGTCTGTATTCATCGATAAATTGAAATTAAACCTTATTATCATAGGCAGAGGGTCCAATTTTGGTTGTGTTTAGGGTGGGTCAGATAATGTTGACAACAGACTGTACCTATCAATACCATAGCATATAATTTAATTTTTCCAGACAAAAAAGAATGTTGATGCCTCGGGGAATATTTAAATAGAATATTGGACCCTACTGTGATCCGATTAAAGATAGAAAGAAGACGAAATATAATTAATTTGTCGAGCGCTATCTAATATTACCGTATTAAAATTAAATAGCGGACATTAATTTTGTTTCTTTTCGTATCGATGATACATCTACGTCTGTTTATAGTATTTGGGTTTAGTGGGTGTCTAGATATATTGTGCGTCAGAAGCGTTAATTAAATCGCCAATGGTACAGGTTTTTTTTTCGGATGGGAAATCATCAAATAACTTCTCCCGTTATGGGCGGGGCGGGAGTGCCAGACTTTTACTGAGTAAAACCCATCCATGTTCCTTTTTGTGCCCCTTTGCGTTTCGGGGACTCAGTATCTCTTTCGAACAACCCGCAGCCCTAGCAGGCACCGATCCTGACTGGCCCCTCCAATTTGCTGAAATCTCTTTGAGGAGCGTGCCGTGGACACGGCCTGTCGTTATACAACGTACGGACGGTGAGCTGTCCATTGCTTGCCGTCCATAGGTCTGCGTGTATGGTGGCCGGGAGTCGTCTCACGGCTCCCGACGCCCGGAGCGTCTCCCGCGGCGGCTGGGATGGGACGTTCTCTATCTCAAGGGTACTGGTGAATGAACAATTG
Source organism: Caradrina clavipalpis (assembly GCA_932526535.1). Taxonomy (NCBI): domain Eukaryota; kingdom Metazoa; phylum Arthropoda; class Insecta; order Lepidoptera; family Noctuidae; genus Caradrina; species Caradrina clavipalpis. Next base: position 3,742,332 of record OW052099.1, on the reverse strand, counting down.
CTGCGCTTCATCATATGGGACACACCTAGCCCCATGGTGGTCCCTAGTAAATGGTAGCGTGTGTTTTAGATCATTCTGTTCCCTTCAAGATGGTTGCGCTAAATGGTGCTAATGATCTCTTGACCCAACTGCGTTATTCGTACTGTTCTTTGTTTAGGTATCACATCAAAATGATAAAATTAAAAATATGTGCAAAACAAATATAAGTATTGGAAACTAAGTCGCAATTATATTTATTCGTAAAAAGCAATACTTTTAATGAACTCAATTAGCGAAATGGAGCTTTACCTAATCGAGTTTTTAAAAACCTATAATAGTAGAATTTATTTAATCATTAGAATCGAAAATCCATGCCAATATGATAAATGCAAAAGTAGCTCTGCCTGTCTGTCTGTTATGCTTTTACGACTGAACCAATGAACCGATTTTTATAGAGAAAATCTGTACGGGGTAAGTTAGAACCACAAGAATAGGGTACTTTTTTCCGAGGTTTTTCATTCGCATACTCAATACTCAATACTCAATTTTTTATTGCATTCCATAATGTACATAATGGTCTTAACAATATAAAAAGTACAGAATCAATTATGGACCCTGTCGGGCACAGCAAAAACATAGGAGAGAGGAAAGGGCTATGCAGCAACAACTTAATATCTAAAATCTTAAAAGTAAAACACTTGAGTAATAATAATAAAACAAATATCTAATGTTAATCTAATTTCTCATCATATTTTTTATGTACTATGCAAGCACTTATACTGTATTATATATGTGTAAATATATCATGAAATAAAAAAAATAAAAAATTGTTTCTAATATTACTACTTATATCTGTAGGTAGAGATTTTCATTTTTATCAGGAAATTATCATTTCCTGATACATAAGTATTATTATGTAATTTGTAACAAAGAGAGACGAGGTTTATTACTTTCTCGTTCGATTGCTTTTCATTAAATTTCAACTCTCATTACACAGTTTCTTCTTCATATTTGGTAGATATTTTTTATTAAAAACGTGGCAATTACTGCTCACACGACATATTTTATTCGTCTCTTCGTATGACTTGTATTGAAAAGGTTTATTTGTAAAGAAAAATTGTAACAAATTATTCTTATCTAGATTTTGCCCGCGACTTCCTCCGCGTCAAAGTATTATAGAAAAATGTACTATGTGTTATTCCACACCACATTCTCTCTCAATGCCAAATTTCATCCAGATCCGTTTAGCCGTTTAAGCGTGAAGGAGTAACAAACATCTCTATTCTCACAAACTTTCGCATATACAGGAAAAATTTTTAACCAGTGCGTAAATTTTGCCGTAATAAACTTCAACACGTTTTATTAAACACGTATATTTTATTTTGATATGTCTTAGTACTAAAAAAAAAGTTATCGCTTACGAAACATGTTTACTTAAAAACCATATTTTATTGTCACTCGGCGCTAGCGCATTCCCCACCCCCTCACCCCAGCCATGCGCCCGGGCGGCGGCCAAGAGTTTTCATTGATAGTATGGCGAATAGATTATGTCCATGTTTTGCTTATTTCAAACTCGGATAAGGATGTTTTTTTTTTTTTTTTAACTAATCACGGAAATGTGTTCTATTACTGACACTGAACTACCAAAAAAAAATTACGCACTGGTTAAAAACTTTTCCTGTATAATATTAGGGGAGAGTTGGCTATATCGTACTGCCATTTTAATCGTACCACTTCTAAATTTTCCATTAAATGGGTCAATTTTTCTACACTGGGTACACCAAATCGTGGCTCTGCGCAACCCCTCCGCCTTCCGCCATTTGCAAATGATGTGAGTTAACAACAGTGCGCGTGAGTGAAAAAAACAATTTATAGGGGGAGTTGATGTAAATATTCTTGTAAATTCGTAAGCATATAAATCCAAAAAAAGGCAAGCTATAGACACACAGTTTGCTTCATTCTATTACAGTTTTATGCTAGATTATTGGTGGTTTTTGTGGCGTGTCTAACTTTTGAGGCTATGCTGGATTGTTGGGTTTTTTTGAAAAAGGGTCTAGTTCCCTAAATCGTACCACTCGTAGTTTGGTAAATTGTACTGGTACGATTAAGTCGACTAGTCCAAAAGTACCTATATGAATTTACTAGCTAATTTTATTTTTTAGCTAAATTGTTATGGATGGCGGGCCCTAACGCTAAAAGAAAATATTATAGTTGGAATGAAAAGGATTTAGAAAGAGCTCTCGTGACTTACGAAAAAAAAAACAATTGAGTTTGAACAAAATTTCAAAGATTTCTTCTATTCCAAAACCTACAATCCTATGGCATACAAAGAAAAAATAAGATTGCTGTTGATACAAAAATCCAAAAAGGGAGACCGGTTATCTTCGATGTCGAAACGGAAAATAAATTAGCCGAGCATATTCTACATCCTGAAACACACATGTTTGGTCTAACTATAAAAATATAAATAAAACTGTTTATATTTTCACGTTACTTTATGAATATGGTTTATACTATTCTCTTTATTATTATAGTTGTGATGATTGATCTCTAAATTGTAGTTTAATCATGTTATTCATATGAGAAAACATAGTTTTATTGATAACATTGTTCCTTTATCACCTAAGAGTAAAAAAATAATAATTTGGTTAAAATTTTAACTGTCTTTAATTCAGTGGTACGACTTAACCACCTATGGTACGATTTAAAAACTCAGTGGTACGATTAAAACGACTTGTCGGCTAAATCGTACCGATGGTAGTCCTTTATAAAAACACATTTTTAAGAATGTTAGAGTAAACGTATGAAACTGATTTCTATGTCTAAGCAAGGCAGAATATTGAACTTTATTTTGCATATTCATTCATTATTGTAAGTCTTATCATAGTCGAAATATTTAAGTTGAAGTAAAAAGTGGTACGATATAGCCGACTCTCCCCTAAGTAGGACTATATTATAGTAGGATTATAAATAGCGTCTTTGACAAAAAATAACTTAAAATGGATCGTAATCTCTCGGATAGACTTTTAGGCATGTTCGAAGACTAAATTGTACGCTTTCTTTTCATATATGATTCATCTTTGCCGACGCTTGAACCACTTGACTACTGTCACTTAGTCTTAAATCAAGTCTTATCAACAAGTTGAAGTTTTAACTGCCCGTTGGCCTCGTGGCCGTAAGCGCCACTGATGAGCATGGTGTCCTGTGTTCCATTCCCAGGTCGAGCAACGTGTTATTGGGGTTTTCTAAGAAATTCTCAGTAGCAGCTCGGAGTTAGAATTTGTGCACGGTTAATGGCAATAGGCTCACCCCAATTACATGGGACTTAAAACATACCGGAAAACTGTGTATTGGTACACCTCGTGCTAACCCTTCAGGGAATACAGACGTGATGGAATGTGAAGTCTTATCGAAATAGTCTCTTCAAGGTCGGTAAAAGTTAAACAACTGTTGAAGTAAAACATCGCATAGCTTCACGCAAGTTATTTCAACATGCATGCATGGGAAACATTACGCAATAATAAAGATTCGATCGCTGGGTGGCGGAACAAAACGCGACATTTTAGCTTAGATAAACATCTGATCGACGTGTTACAGTTCCACCACAGAATGTCTGAACTAGGGACTTTTTAATATTCGGAAATAAATATCTGAAATCGCCAATCCGCCTTGAGCAAGCGTGGTGATTAATGATCATGCCTTTGAAAAGAGGCTTTTTATAAGCAGTGAGTTTTATATACTGTTATTATTATAAGGTCATTAATGTACAGTCGTTGGGTATAAATGACCCAATAAAGCAGTTAACTACTAGAGGTAACCTACTAGAGTTGTTTTCAAACTATGAATCTCTGTGTCTGAAATAAAGAATTTATCATTACATTATATATAGCAGCAGCGGCAGCTCGGAGTTTGGATTTGTGCTCGGCTAATGGCAATAAGCTCGCCCCCTATTACATAGGACCTAAATATACCGACGAACTGTGGGTGTACATTGGTACTCCTCTGCCTAACCCTTCGCGGAATACAGGCGTGATGGTATATATTATAATTAAATCAATATCATGAAAATACGACTCATCGATAAGTTTAGTATTAAACTGTGGTTGTCGATGAGTCTAAATATTATGTTCTCTAGAAGTTGTCTCTGTTTTGTCAAATAATTCTTTGACCCTTAAATACTGTCTTTTATTCTGGAAGCGCCTCATTAATTTTTGCTAGTGTCTCTTGAACACTCTCAGAGAATGTACAAAACAAAGGAAATTCTTTGTGATTTTTTTTCAGTATCAGCACTTTTACCAACAAAGATTAAAAAAATCCGCAAATATGTGCCTCGGTGGATGTAGGTCATCAGAGGACCAGAGAAGCTCCACGCTCTCGAACCAAACGCTTTGATTCCACATTCAAATCAAATCAAATCAAATCAAATAATTTATTTCAATTAGGCCATTAAAAGGCACTTTTGAACGTCAAAAAAAATTAAAACTAATGAATCTAGTTGCCCATTCCAAAAGGTAGTTTCGTATGGAGAAGAACGGGCAAGAAACTCCATACATACTCTTTTTAAAAAAAACGTATTACATTATATTGTACAATTACATGCATTCCATAATAAAATATGCTAATGTCAAAACGATCTGTTAACAATAAAAGTCACTCAAAGTACTACAATGTACATTGATTGTGCGAACTGTCAGACTGTGCAATTCACTGCCCGCCTCTCTGTTCCCTGATAAGAATAATCTGGGTATCTTCAAGACACGAGTGAACCGGTTCATCCTAGGCGAGCATGTTTCACCTTAGGCCGCATTTTAAGATCACGTGAGTTGCGGTTAAACGCAAGCCTGTTAGAATATAAAAAAGGTGTGTCCCATGTGTGACCGAGAGCCCGGCTTTTCCTTTATAGGGCTCCAACTACGTTAATGAATACACAGTCGTACTTTTTAAATCATATTTTTCAAACTTGAAGTTTACAGCTCGAACGCGGCAAAACCAGTGCCTCTCTCTAAAAATCCTAATCGTTCCTCTTGAATCACAATATCTATTGATACAAACCGCATTAAAATCCGTGGCGAAGTTGAAAATATTTAAGCATGCAGACGGCGGGAAGCGATTTTCTTTTTACCCGACTGCGGCGAAACAAAACGAGGGTTTTAATTTTATACTATGTAGAGACGAGTAGGCACCATTAAAATGTACCAAAGTCCAATATTTATAAAATGATTTTTCATTATAAAAATGTTTGATCGTATAAACATCTAATTAAATTGACATTTAAAGTCTAGAAATAGTTTATCAGCATCATAATTATGGCTATGAAGTTCAATTATTGTATGGGATTGTTCAGTAAAAGTTACCGTATTACATACAGTTTGTGGTTGCCTTGCAAACCAGTAGTAAGTACTAGCGTGACAATAGCATATTTTTTTTTATAATAGTCAGCCATCAGTGGTGTGTGAGATGATTAATAGTGAGTATACCATATTTCAAATATTTTTCTAGTATATTTTTCATTTCTTTTATAATTGTGCTTTTAATTTAGTGTACTAGTAATTGAGTGACTTTGTAGTTGTCAAACTGGAGTCTTAATAGATCTGATAGGTCCTTTTAATAGGCTGGTAGGCGATACAAATTATATCCGTTGATAATTGTCCCACTGAAAGGCAAAGGCTTCTTCTCATATAGAAAAGCCATGAGCATTGATCACCACATAGCTCAAAGAGGATTGGCGATTTCAGTTTTATGCGAGAGTACAAACCTACTATAGAAATATTTAAAGAGCAGTGTACAATTGTTTACTTCGGAGCTTGGATTTGCAAATAATTTGATATTACGCAGTGTTATTAGCAAAAACTGTTGCGGTTCCGCCATCACCGCCACTTTTTCATGATGGCGGGTCAAGTCGAAGCAACTTTGATGTCCCAGTTGTTTCGACAGACAACTCGCAAATAGCTGTTTATGACGATTTCCAAGTCTAACTTTAAGAAACTACATAGACGTAGCAGTTGTTGCAACTGACAACCGTTAACAAAAACTTTTAAAATGTTGACAGTTGCGTTACATAAAGTTGCGCGTATCTCGGAAAGCACATAAAACAGTTAGCCTGATCTCTTCCCGGGCATGTCGGATTGCCGTCCCATCGGTCTATGAGAGTAAGGGAAGAGGGCGTGCACCCGTGTTTGCGTACACACTTGTGCACTATGATATATATTCTGCTAGTCTGCAACAAAATAAGCCGCCGTATCCAGAATCGTTCTGGAGAATACATAATATACCTAAAGATGCTTCGTCTGGGCTGCACCTAACCACCGCATCACAGCCCTATTTTCATATACACCCAATAGTTGCACATACATATTATATTTTCAGCGCAACATTTCGAATTGATATACATCTACAAGTACCTGTTCCTTGCGGGGTTGTATGCTGCTAGCATACCGCACAACGAGCCAGTCAAGTTCACAATGAGCTCAATCGTTGACACCACCTTGTCCATGATACAACCTGTGGTTGCTGCTGGATCCAATCGCTGTAAGTACTGGTCTTTGTGAAGGAACTCGTCCGGGGAAGTAGGGTCAGCGTCAGAGAAAAGGAACCCCCTTGGGTAATGATATCAAACCGTATAACTGTGGTCCTTTTCTCTGACGCTGCACACAACGCAGCACTGCTTTGCTCAAACTTCCTTTTTTTGAAGAAAAGTATGCATAATTAGGCTATGTAATGTGTGTTTTTACACCCTGTACAGCCAATTACAGATTTAAAATTAAGTCCTGTAGTAGTAGGTACAGCTCTATGTAAATGAGCTCGTCCGGGGAAGTACTACCACCATACCTATTTCTAAAGCAAAGCAGCGTTGCTATGTTTCGGTTTGAAGGGTATGGGTGCCGGTGAAATTACAGGTAGTAACGTGAGCCAATTTAATTTTATCTCTGGGATGGCAACGCATTTGCAAGGCCTCTGGTATTGCTGATGTCTTTAGGCAGCCGATGACCACTTAACATCAGTTGGGCCGTTGGCTTGTTTGCCAGCCAAACATTTAAAACCATCGTAACGTCAAAAGAAGAGCTACAGGTTTCTAATATGGATTGATAAATAATACCATAATTTGTGCACCTATGTTATCTCTTCACCACTTTTAGTTGACTGGTAGAGAAGACCTAAGGCATTAACTTCGCATTTGTATTTATTTTTTCATAAAATTTAAATAAATACATTGTCAGGGGCAGTGACCAATTTGCATTGAATGCCTAAACAGATGTAAATACAAGTAAAAAAAATATATAACTACCTACGTTTATCCGCAAATCATTAAATAATAATAACATTCAAAATGATTGGACAGTTGGAATAACGCTTATTGAAAAATATGTAGGTATGTGGTTAGTTATACAAATAAAAAAATATTATAGTTAATAGTTATGATTGTATACATAGGTAGTATTACCTTCATACGTATTTGTACCGCAAACCGTTGCTGTGTTCTTTTTTTTTACCATCACCATCACGCCTATGTTCCCCGAAGGGTTAGGCAGAGGTGTACCAATGTACAGCCACAGTTCGCCGGTAAATTTAGGTCCCATGTAATAGGGGGCGAGCCTATTGCCATTACCCGGGCACAAATCCAAACTCCGAGCAGCTACCATTAGCTTGGGCCTTTTCTACCATTTTTTTTTTTACCGATGGGAAATCGTCAAATGACTTCCCCCGCCCCTTAGTGTCAGACATTTACTGAGTAAAACCCATCCATGTTCCTTCTTGTGCCCTTTGCGTTCCGGGGGCGTGGTATCTCTTTCGATCAACCCGCAACTCCGGCAACCGGTTTAAAGGGTACGGGTACGTGTACGCAAAATACGCGCTGAGATGTGGAGTTGCGGACACCAGCCCGTTATACCAATACCAATTACATAAGAAACTCTACCTCGATGACTGCCTCGTTAGCCTAGTGGTCCTAAGCACGACTGCTACGCTAGAGGTCCTGGGTTCGATTGCCAGGTCGAGCAAAAAGTGTTATTGGGTTTTTCTATGAAATTCTCAGTAGCAGCTCGGAGTTTGGATTTGTGCCCGGTTAATGGCAATAGGTTCGCCCCCTATTACATGGGACCTAAATATACCGGCGAACTGTGGGTGTACATTGGTACACCTCTGCCTAACCCTTCGGAGAATACAGGCGTGATGGTATAGATAAGGAATAGATATTCAAAACTGTGATCCACGTTGTACAAATGCTCACAATGTTAGGCTTTTTTTTGTTTTCGTCAAAGTTAAATTCGATTGGAGATGACCTCAACTGTGACGGCAGAAAGTAGTTAAAAATAATTCCCAAATCATATCGATGTGGGTCCAATCCGAAACTTTGACCTAGACGACTCTTCGTGGAAATGAATTGTAAACAACAGTAAAAGTAATATTGCCTCGAACCCTTAGGATTCGATGTTTTCTTGTTGTTATTGTGAAGTTTAAATACTTTAGCTTTTGACCGCGACTTCGCCCATTACATAATCGCCCAATATTACTTTACTTCCCGTAGGTAGTAGCCTAAACTATTCTTCATGAACCTGGCTATCATATACAAAAGGATTTTTCCATACCGACTGTAAGTTCCAGAGATTAACGCGTTTAAACAAACACACAAAAAAGTCCTTAGCTTTACTTTATTGATATAATATGATATAGTATGGTTGCCGAAAATGGTTTCAGAGTTTTGTATCAATTGTAGAAAGTATGAGTTCATGACTTTGCAGTCCTTTTGGGACCGACAAGTAATTTCATTATAGGTGAAGTTTAAGTGGTGTTTTTCAAAACCCGGTTTGGTTCGGTTCGGTTGCGCTACGCAGCAGCCAATCGCTAAGCTACTTGGCCAATTGTGTAGTGAAATGATTACCAATATCTTGATCAACCCTTGCGCTTCTATTAAACATAAGATCTACGTTATAACAATTTCAGCAATATTCTTCTTCTTCCAGGTGAGGCTTTTAAAAGCTTTTTCGGCATCACATACGAACAAATGCAAGAGAAGAACAAATCTAACTTACACGAAGTATTAAACATAGACCTGATCACCAAGAATGGAAATATTAAGTACAACTTAACAGCAACGAGAAGGATCAACAGGTTGATGGCCAACGCCCAAGCAATAGTCATACTAGTCCACGGTTTCATGGAGAGCTCCGAAGGCTGGATGGTCAACGCTATTGCTCCAGAACTCTTGAAGAAACCAGAGTTGACGATCTTTGCCCTGGACGGGAGGAAGATTATCAATTTGGAGTACTTCCGATCTTCGACCAATGTGAGGTTCATGGGGGAGATACTTGGAAAGTTTTTGAGTGATATCATTAATAGTGAGTGTGTTTTGTTTATATTTAGGAGCCATATCTATAGGTAAGAGAATCACTGCTGGTTATTTATTGTCCAGGGTGAGCCAGGCGTAATAGAAGTTGGAGAGTACGTCGCGATAGATCTCAATGAATTCATTTTCACATGGTGTCATAATTTCTGCGAAATCCACGCAGTGATACTCTCGCGGCGATAATTTGAAGATATGATTTAATGCTATCGTTGTTGCTGTTGACTATCTCTCGCCAGTGGAGACGGCGCATTAAATGTGACGTTTTTTAATGAAAAAGAAAAATTAAGCTTAATTATGTACTGATTCCTTTTCTTTTGCCTTATCATCTAACAGTTTTCTACTAAGCGAAAAATTTTGAGAATGCAGTTTTCATAATGTTTAAGTCTCAAAACAAATAACAATTTTTCAGATGGTCAAGACCCATCAAAGATCTACATCGTAGGACACAGCCTCGGGTCTCACATTGCTGGGGCAGCAGGGAAGAAAGTCCATGAACTAACAGGCAAGCTTATCGGCCGTATCACCGGCTTGGACCCAGCAGGACCTTGCTTTAGCAACATCAGCGCCGCTGGAAGACTTGACAAGACTGATGCTGAATATGTTGACGTCATACATACCAATGGTGGCTTTCTAGGCCTTAAAGAGCCTGTAGGTAAACGACGATTTTTTTAATAATTTTTTTCACTTAAGGAACCATTCACGATGGCATAACATACCTATCTCTAAAAACCTCTTGCAGTTAGTTTCACTCACGTTAAGAATTACATCTTTGGTTATTGCTCCGCTCTTGCTAACCTATTATACCATGATGTTAGATAGCATTATTATGTTACTCGCTGATAATGAATGTAGCTCCATAGGTAAAGATTTTTTAAAACGGTTTATAAGCTATTGAGTAAACAAACAAAAGCACAAATCTATTATTTTTATAATATTAGTAGATGATTGAGCTGATTGTAATGTATGATGGAGAATCTATCTCCATCATTCATTACAATCAGGTAAGTCACGTAAGATGTTAATTGGATTACCTGATGATTATGGATTGAAGTTTCGGAGCAGCTGATATTATGATAAACTCATTATTCATTTGGTAATACACAGCGCAGTCATTGATGTATGTACCTAACTCTAAAGTTTATATTATTATGTTTTTTAACAATATTTCCTTTCCGACTCAATTTCCTATAAAAACGTTAAACAAAATTAAACCTGCGAAAATTTCCTACAATTTATAGAATCGTAAGAATATCGTAATCTATATAATTATCCATTTTCAAAACTCCCGCAAAACTTTTTTGGTTAGGTACCCTTAATGTTAGATTCAAATGTCTGGACTAAATGTCTGCCTTTGGGTCCGCCAATTAGGAGTGTTATGTCTATTCCGGGTCGTGTTATGAAGTATGTTTATAATGGTGCTGCTATACAACATGTTTATTGGCAATTTGGTTGTGGAAAGTATGATTCGAAGTATAGTGAGATGCCTTTGTTTAGTTTATTCGGACTTGGTAATAAAAATGTAAAGATAAAATAAATAAATATACCATCACGCCTGTATTCCCCGAAGGGTTAGGCAGAGGTGTACTAATGTACACCCACAGTTCGCCAAAAAAAATGAAAAAATGTAAAGATGTATTTGCAAAATCAGTTATGATTGAATATGTAATTAGGAATATAGAATTAAATAGGTATTATGATATGGGTAAAGTGAAGAATAAAACGTCATTGTTACAATGACCATAAACTCTAACTAGCCAGTGTCACAAAGTACTTTGAGCAAGGAGTCTTTATTGACAAAGGTATTAACGAGCGCAGCCCATTGTTCTAAAGAAGTATTAGTGGTGTGTACTGATGCCCTGAGGAGGCACTTACAATAGGTCCTCTTCTCCCAATAGGTCCTCAACTTTTTATCTGCAGCCACTTCTCTGCAGTTAAGGTCCACTTTCGCAAAAAAAATACTCGGAGTTAGTTGCTAACATGAGGTTGAAAAAAAAAAAGTGTCTGTGTCTTTACTTGATACATATAAATAAATGTTTACACAGTCATTGTAGCAAAAAACAGTTTTTTTAATTTTTACGTTGCATATCTGCCTATCTGTGCGTTTGTTTTGGCTATTCTCCGAAATAGCTGTACCAATTATGACGGGAAGTTAAAAGTTGTGAGAAGTTCATTGTACCGTTCACCGTCGATGACAGAAACGTATTCAACATTACGCCTGTATTCTCCGAAGGGTTAAGCAGAGGTGTACCAATGCACACCCACAGTCCGTTAGAATGTTTAGGTCCTATGTAATAGGGTGCGAGCCTATTGCCAGTAACCGGGCACAAATACTAACTCCGAGCTGCTACTGAGAATACCATAAAAAACTCAATACCACTTTGCTGGACCTAGGAATCGAAATCAAGACCTCTAGCGTAGCAGTAGCACTTAATACCACTAGGCCAACGAGACAGTTGATAGAAAGTTTATTAACTATTGTTTAATAATGTAAATATTTTTTCCCAGGTCACAAAGACTTTTTTGTCAATGGAGGTATATCACAGCCAGGATGCTATATCTCCATTTGCGATCACAGCAGAGCTTGGGAAGTGTTTGCAGAATCTGTCATGGCGCCGAAACATTTCCCAGGTAATGAGGGATTCCATTTTAAAAATGAAAGCTGCTGCATGTTTTTAGCTCGGTTGATAGACTAAGTTTTTTTAGACACATGCACAATTTATGAGGTCTTATAGTTTAAATAATAAAAATCTGGTGATTATAATATAGTTATTGGTTTAAGTTATTGGCTGCTACGTTGCGTGTTCCGAGTTTGATCCCGCACGGAGAAAATAATTGTATGGTTTCAATTTTTGAAAATGAGTTTTAAAGCTAATGTATGTTTGGTTGATGAGCTCATCAACCAAGGTATATCTCCAAAATTTTAGATTCGTAAGTTCTTTACGAGAATCTAGTTTTTGCCTGTAACTTCATCCACAAAAATGTCTGTTATTCAATTCAATTCAATTCAATTCAATTTATTTGTGTCCACAGGTGAAAAAGGTGTTACAGTCACTTATAATTATGATCTCTATGTCCTACCATTTACGGTGTACAAATAATATTAAAAAAATATACAATTTAAAATGTCGTTATCGCGGAATCAAAAGAAGCCTATCGAGGGTATAGTGCTAAAACCCAATAAGTGACAAAAAATCAAAAATTGCTTTTTTGGTCCATCTTAATGCGTTTTTTGCGCTCTTTACAGTGGTGTAATCAAATAAGCAGATTTTACAGTATCAAACAAATTACATGATTTAATAACCCAATAAAGTGCCAATGTTTAGCCATAACGGAAAAACCAAAACACAATAAAGTGTGTTGACTTTCTAAATGCTATTGTTGTTTTAAGGTTAAACCACATAAAAGGATTTATTTGCTTTAAGTATTTATACTTTTCATTTAAAATTTCATCAAGGCATATGGCAATACCCATTATTCATATTTATTGGGTTTTAGCTTTAGTTAATTAAACAAGAAAACATACAAAAAAATAAAAACTAAAACCAAATAAAAATACTTATCGGGTTTTACTGTTAAATTATACTTCGAAATAAACAGTTAATATTTAGTTATTTGGTACTTGCTTATTTCGTCTACCGACTTTCTTTAAACCTTGTTTGAGGAAAAACCCAATAAATCATGTTTTACCAGGTTTTACCCACAATAAATACGCTATTGTTGACAGTTTGCGAACAGCTTCGTACAAGAGCACGTGACACGCGAGTATTTTTTTAAATTATTCTATTTAGTGCAGATTATTTGGGTTGAACGCTTCGATTGGTGAACGAGGAAGACGACTTGAACGTGCAACTCTAAAAGCTTGCAGGAAATCCTCATGGACTGCCTCCGCCTCAGGGAAGGCGGAGTGGTATGTCGGACACCTATTGGTTAAAACCCTAGAGTATTCTTTTAACTACCATTGGCCAGGACACGGGTATCGCTCTGAGCACCCCAGCAGGTATTGGCCCGCCACCACCACAAAAATCGGACCCCATCCCATAATGGGGCCCGATTTGTGGTGGCTCACGCCATCGGCCACACTAACTCCAGAAAAGGCGCGCGGGGAACACTACGCTCGATTTACTCTCGGGCCTGTCTCTGTTCGGGCGACGGACCGACCCCCAGTCCGCAGCCCGCAGGCCCCATTTCATAGTAGATCACCGGGCACCTTGAAATGAGGCCTGTAGGCAGCAGACTGGGGGTCGGTCCGCCGCCCGAATCGCCTGGTGCGTCCGCTCTTGGTGGGATAGGAGGAAGTAGCCTCCATCTCCCATTTTACCGCCTCCTTGGCGGCCACCACCTTCTCACAGAAGAATGCGATGGCGTCCCAAGCACTCTAACTCCCAACAATGGACAGAACAACGTCCGGAGCGAGAGGCTACACGCAGTTGTCGCGATATGCGACCCGGCCAAGTACAACAATACAAGTACTTCCCAAAGCACCCGTGTCCAAAAAGCACCTGCGTCAATCGGAAGTTAAGGGCACCATGACACCTCTCCAGCCACTTTTTCCACACGCTGCCGTTATTCCGTGCCCTGCGCTGGGTCGCCCAAGTCGATCCTCCATTCCGCCACCAGGATCTGGCGGAGCTCTGCTCTTTGTGCCTCGTACTCTCGAGCCCATGATCCCTACGTAGAGCCTCCGGCAGGTACAAATGCCCCATCGAGATTGGGCAACAACAGTGCGAGAGCAGCCGTCGTGCCCATTTATTGGGGGCCAGGGAAAACATGGATTCTCTGATTTTTGCAGGCCACGAATCCTTCCAACGACTTTTGCGACCCCAGCTGTCACCAGTATTGTCGCTAGCCGGTGTGAGTTCCCCCGTGCCGTCACCAGTATGTCATCAGCATAAGATATGACGCCGACGCTGTGGAGAAACACACTGCGCAAGACCCAGTATTAACCGATGTTCCACAGAGGCGGGCCAGAACCGATCCCTGTGGAACACCACACATCATCTCTCGCCGACCCCATCTTTCCTGGCCCGGGTATAGAGAGGCCAGTCAACTGACTACCCTCTCTGAAAGGCCCTGACTATACGGCAGATCGGCAGAGATAGGTAGGCACCTTAAGATAAAAGAGCGCCTCCCTGATGCAACTCCAGGGCGTTAAAGGCGAAGTGTTGAAGGCGTTGGCGATGTCCATGTGAGACACCGCCGAGACAACCTCACCCCGGGATACTGCTTCATCCACAAGGACACCGGCGCCCCCAGCGAAAACCAAACTGATTGTCCGCCAGGTCCGCCCCTTATTCCTCAGGTGTCGGACGAGGCGGTCTGCAATTATTATTCTTTAAAACGGTTTGCCCACCTCGTCCAACAACACGACGGGGCGGTATGCGGACGGTGAGTCGGCCGGGTGCCCCGCCTTCCTAAGCAGGACCAGCTTACTGGTTTTTCAGCGGATTGGAAACTGGCCCCGCTCCAAACATGCGTTTTAGAGCCCCGTTAATCGGGGCCAAAGAGCCCCCAGGGCGAAGACCCATAGTACCCATGACACGACCTGGTATGCCGTCGGTTCCCGGAGCGGTGTTTTTGGCCTATACCTTTTCGACCTATCGGTGCGACGCAGTTTTTCTCCACGTCCTGCTTTTAAGAGCGTCGAGGAGTAAATAAATCTTCGCTTTTTTGTTTAATTTCTACTAAATAAATTGATAAAAGTACAATAAATATTTTATTTGTTTTGAGGTAAAACCCAATAAGTCGGTACCCAGTGCAACTTATAATTTTTTTATTAAAAAAATAGACCACTTAAAAATTTAAAAGTTCTTTTTAATATTAATTGAATTTATACGCTTTTAGGAAAAATAATAATAAAAAATATTTTATTTATATTTCATAAATATTTTTGTCCTTGAACCTTTAGCATTGAATATCTCGAAAGTAACAATTTCATACTTATTGGGTTTTAGCACTATACCCTCGCTATGTCCATTCTTGGGGTTCAAAATTACCCATCGTCAATATCGATTTGGTCGTTTAGTCGTGAAACCGTTACATACAGAGTTACTTTTGTATTTACAATAGTATGGAGTATGGAATATTCGACATTAACATTTTTAATCCATACAAACCTTGTTTATTATTGCAGCACGCAAATGCGGCAACTGGACCATGTTCGGCGAAGGCCTCTGTTCCAAGAACGAGATATCCTACATGGGTATGGAGTCTGACAACAAGAGTCCAGGTCTCTACTTCCTCACTACTAAAGTCTTACCGCCTTATGGCATGGGTTCCGCAGGCAGTGGTTGAGAGGATAAACGAAATAAACTTTTTAGACAAAAATATATTTTATTTATTTTTCTTTGTCCGGTTAAGCCACCGACTCTTATGCATGAGTTTTGCGAGTTCGATACCGAGCCATCTCATTTCAACTTCAATTCATTTATGTAACTGCCCCGTTGGTCTCGTGGTCGCAAGTGCGACTGCTGTGCAAGGGTCCCGGGTTCGATTCCCAGGTCGAGCAAAGAGTGTTATTGGGTTTTTCTATGAAATTCTCAATAACAGCTTGGAGTTTGGATTTGTGCCCGGGAAATGGCAATAGGCTCGCCCCCCCTATTACATGGGACCTAAATATATCGGCGAACTGTGGGTGCACATTGGTACACCTCTGCCTAACCCTTCGGGGAATACAGGCGTGATGGTATATATTTTTTTTTCATTTATGTACTTTATACATTTATCTGAGACATCATTGACGTCGGTGAAGCCCAGCAAAACCGGTAATAAACCTTTAACTGAAAACAACTACCTACGGTAAATTTCAAGTATTTTTTTAATGATATAGCTAAGAAGCCAGCGCTTTTAGACTGGATAAATAAAATAAAACTTACATAAAGCGACCTTCAAACCTATCACTTGAAATCTCTGTTTATTTTAGGAACCCGGTTACCCAAGAGATTTTTAGGAATTCATATGATTATATCGGGACCGACGATTTCAGCGAAATACGGACTTTTACATTTGGGAATCCATGTGTAAAAATAACATTATAATACGAAACTTTTACTGACCCACGAATGTTTGACGTTTACGTTTTTGATATTTTTTTTTTATTGTATCCATGGTACAACAATTATCTAAGCAGAAACTTGCCATAATTACGTAGGTGATAGTCAATTATTATCCATCTTACCACTCAAAGATGTTTCCTTTAAAAAAAAAGTTTTTTTTTGTTTTTGAAGAGGGAACCGAAATCATTGTAGGTAGGTTGGGTTACCTATGTTTATTTTATATTACAGCAGTTTATAAAAATAATAATGACTAAAGCAGCCGCAGCATTAGAAAGACACGACGTTCCACAAATCCATCTTTTTCTAAACCCCAGAAATAAATGGCCAAGCAATAACTAACCGAATTTTTTTTGGACCTGACGTAGGTACAAGACATAATTCGAGGAAAAACCCACCAGCATTACATTGCGACAACTCAAGTCCATTAATTCAATAAACTTCCAGGAGCTTCACAAAGTTCTCCTACGTAATTAAATTTGAAAAAAGAATAGAACACTAAATTCAAATTCAAACAAGCGGGGTTGCCAGCCCTAATTTTTTTACATAGTCACGCGCACAAAAATGTGGCCACGTGACAGAATAATCGTTGGTCACGTGGAATGGTTTTACAATAACCTCCGCTCCTGGCTACTTGTTTCAAAACTTTTTTTTTTAACAATGAACTCAAAAGCTCCCCTTTTTTTTACAAAAGGCTAACGTAAAAAAATAAAAAACAAAATCTTAAAGGATTTTAAAGGTTTCGTGTTTTTCCGACGTTCGCTTTTTAAAGTTTGTTTTTCTTCCTATGTTTTTGGCAAATTGTGTGGAAATTATTATGTTGATTTCCTTGTTTAACCCTCGGGCCGCGAAATAGGGAAATATGGGGTTAAATGTTTTAAAGTTGTTTTATGATATCTTTTTTATATTTTTATGAAAAGGTGTGTATTTTCTTTTCAATAGAAAATTGGCTTAACTAACCAACCCGTCTATTTTGCAATATCACTTTTTATAAAGAAAAGATTTTTTAAATTTTCTGATTTATATATCATTCGGTCTACCCACGAATTCTTCGCTGCCTTTGTATATATTGGAACATTAGAAGTCCCTAAAATACCATACCATCCCACACACAAGTATTTTTGGCTTCTTATTTTACGTCACCAAAGTTTATAAGAGACTAGCTTTGGCCCACGATTTTGTCTGCCAAAATGTCGATTATCAACGGATGCACACGAAGTAGCGGATTGAGAAATAACCTATATTCTTCTTGGGGTTCAAGCTTAGTGTGTGCCAAATTTAATCAAAATCGGTTGAGTAGTTTAGCTGTGAAAGCGTAACAAACAAATAAATGAACAAACTGACTTTCGCATTTATAATTTTAGTTCGTAATGAAATATCTTTAAAAATAACGTAGATAAGGTAAAAAAAGAGATGTCTTGTCTTCTTATAATATTTATTTTTATTGACAGCAGCGTAGGTGCTACAGAGGCGCCAATAACCTCCTTCGGTGAATGTAGGTGAAAAAAGAAAGCGATTGATACTCACTTCACATAAATTCACCTAGGGGGATTTTTACAGAATAAAGCCAGCCAGATGACATTATCTATTCAGAATAACATTAGAAAAAACAGCAAAATAACGACAGTTATAACGTTGTATTATTGTAGATTATTGCTCTGTATGTAACGTAATATAAGTACGATTAATTCGATATAACGTTCTAATTGTAAGTTTATAACGTTATTGAATGTATTTTATCTTGATTAGACTATAAACGTACATAGTTGAAACCTAGGTAGTCAGTCAGGTAGTGGTTAGTTGTAGGTACCTAATTGAAATATGCTCAATCCTAAGCTAACAATATAACATTACTAAACTACCGATATTTCAGAGTAGGTAAGCGTGTCATAAGCTAAATATAAAGCTATATAAGTAGAACATTCGCTATTTACAATGCATTTACGAAAATATCACAAAAATGCAGTCATTTCAACAATATAACACCACCTTTTTCTTATAAATAAATATAGTTACGGGGCAAACGTTTAACATTAATATTTTTAATATGGGAAATAATGAGCAAAACGTTAATTTAAAATCACTCTTACCTAGTACTGAAAAAGGTGCAATTTTGTGCTACTTTAGGTACGGAGACACTTCGGTGGGTCTCGACGCAGCCATTTCGACTAAGTATAGAATAATTGAATATACTAGTGTTACCAAAATGTGCTACACACTGAAATTCGGCATCACCTGGTCTAGTAGTAGTAGAGATCTTTGTGAACGAGCTCTTTCAGGGAAGTGCTACCATACCTATCTCTGGCCGTAAAGCAGCGTTACTGTGTTCCGGTTTGAAGGGTATGGGTGCCGTTGTAATTACAGACATATATGAGACATTTCTACTTTGGTTTTTTTGTTTCATTTATTTTCGGAATTGAACGTGTTGTCGCGTTTATTTAGCATCTGGTACTGTAGATGTCTATAGGCAGCGGTGACGATTTAACGTCAGGTGGGCCGTCGGCTTGCATCTAATGATATTAAAAAAAAAAACTAAATTGCCCCGCCCAGCTCCACTATTGCCCGTGCGTGATCAGCGAAAATTCGTCTCTTGTAACTAAAGAAATAGGTAGTAGTCAACTTATTCCACATAAGGCCACACTGCATTCCTCTTGAAATATATCCTTTCAGCGACAAGTATCAAGAATGACGAGACGTAAGTACATGCCATTATAGTGAGGGGTATCGAGATTTGCGACAAGCGTATCTGTACGAGATGAGATCTTGTACACTTTGGTTCTTCGAAATCGGTCGAGACGATCCGTTTTAATATGCCAACTTCTTTGATGCGCAGTGTACTGGAAAATTTAAGAAATATTAAAAAGTCTTTGAAATACTGTTTTGGAACAGATATTTTCTTTGTTTTTGAAGCGTTGCCCCACTCTAGGAATTTCTCCTGTATCGTGGGTGCCCTTATACACACGTAAAATCATATACACAAATAGCCAGACCCGAAACAACTAGGTATCTAGGTATTTGTCATACAAATATTTGTTCCGTGCGGGAATCGGAAAATAAAAAACTAAATATTTTTTTATGGCCTACAGATAGTTGTTCCGGGTCTGACTGTTTGTCTATGTGAGTTTAATATGTTAGTAAACGCACCCACAATACAGGAAACATTCCTAGCGTCAACGTTTTAAAAAATGGTAGTGTGCTAGCTCGCGACTTCATCCGCGTCAAATTTGATATATTATCCCACGGGAACCGAACAATACAATCTATCTTAGTGCCAAATATCATCCAGATTCGACCGGCCGTTTAAGTGTGAAAGAGAAACAAACATCCATCCATTTATTCATCCATCCACAAACTTTCGCATTTATAATATTAGTAGGGTAGGATGGTACGGTTTAGAGAGCAGACTCCTTCTACCTACCCGACTTTAAATTGTTCCTTGTATTTGAAATCTTTTGAAGTGAATAAGTACTTCTTGATTCTTGAGAGTAGATCGATCGAAACCAGTTTACAGATGTTATCGTTGTCGTATGCTGAAAGAAAATGAATGTGTTTTGTTTATGTAGACTATTTTAAAATGAAAATATAAGCTTAATTTTGTCCCACTGCAGAACAAAGGCCACTTCTCATACAGAGAAGGCACAAGCATTGGTCATAACGTTTGCTCAAGGCGGATTGGCAATTTCAGACTTATATTAACCCTGCAGTGGACGCGCCTTAAAACGTCACGTGAGTGGTCGCGCGGATTACATATGTAGCAATTTGTTTTGTCGTTTTTTAAATGAAATTCAATTGTATTATTATTTTCTTATTAAAATATGACAAATTAACCCTTCCAAAATGAAATTAAAACGAAAAACAAACATAAATCTTTAACGATCTTGTTTAAATCAGCTATGAAAAAAAAGTACGCAAATAGTCATGTCAGTTTAAACAACCGTGGGCTACATATGTAGTCCGCGCGACCACTGCAGGGTTAATAGGAGTCCAAATTTCTTTATCATACCTATTACATATTTTTCTTCATCGATGTCAATAATTATCAAGATGAACTCAAAAAGTATAATCCCATCAAAAACATAAATGTGAAAAGAGAGCCAAGTTCAATACTAAGGGTTGTTGACTTGAAAGACAAAAGAAGTGAGATCTAAATGGCTGCCAAATTCAATGGTCAGTCCTGAAATTATGAAATTGAGAAGTCACACGCGATCTAGGCAATGTCAGTTTGTCGTTGTAGTTCGCATGTTGAGCGATAGATGTCGCTACTTTATTGAGAGATCACAATCTCGTTAACTCATTGGTTGGCTTATTTTGGCAAAATAAATTTTAAATGAACTTACTTCTTCTAATATACGGATAGATGGTTGTATAGTCCGATAGTAGAGCGACGTTGCCGTTCTTCACAGCATTCATTCCATCAGCGACGTTGACAGTTCGCAACGATAGCAACTTGCCCAATATTATACTAACGTTGTGGTGCGTGACTTTAGACTGTAAATAAAATTTTAAAAAATACAACACGCCTGTATTCCCCGAAGGGTAAGGCACAGGTGTACCAATATACACCCAGAGTTGGCCGTTATATTTTTCAGGTCCCATGTAATAGGGTTCGAGCCTATTGCCATTAATCGGGCACAAATACTAACTTCGAGCTGCTACTGAGAATTTCACAGAAAAACCCAATAACACTTTGCTCGACCTGAGAATCGAACCCAAGCCCTCGAGCTTAGCAGTCGCACTTAGTACCACTAAGCTCAGACAGCCGAGACAGTTTAGGCAACAGTAAAAAAAAATGTTTTGAAAAATATTTAACGGCTACTTACTTGACCGGGCGTCAAACCCTGAACCACTGGCGTAGTAACCCCATCACCCGCCTGAGCTTCCATGTTCAACTCAAACAAAAATATAATTATTATGACGTATTTGTATATTAAAATAAAACATTTTTATATGCATACATGGTGGCATGGTGGGTCATCGATGCTTAAATTATTACCAAGGATTTGTACATGATTCTAGGATCACACGGAGAGACAGAAAACTTTGTCTCTTAAAAAAAACTGCTGTTTCATACAAAAATGCAATACATACAAGGTTAAAAAAAGTTAAATTACCATTCTATTGGACTATGAGGGTTAGGAAAAGGGAGTGCAACTGTGTTTCCGCACACACTTGGGAACTATAATATCTTTGCGTAATTGAGTTCGAAATCCGGTCTGGAGTATATATTACATGTACAGACCAGATTTTTTTTTAAGATAAATCGAAAGTCAGAAGAATTTATTTCAATTAAACGTACTTCTTAAAATTAAATGTACTTCAATTATTAAGTTGTAAGGAGGTCTCCACTTTTTGTCTCTATTTTTTGAAGTTTAGCCACATTAGCTCTACCTATTCCGATCACTGATGATAACATAATAAGTATGTACTATAGATACTCACTCGCTGAATTAAAGCCAGCCTCATATAGTCAACAATGACGCATTCATAGTCACTTTCAGCCAAGGTCTTAAGGTCAATATTAAGGTCTCTATCATTGACCAGGTGGGACAGCAAGTTGGATGTATAGAACGTGTAGATGATGTAGGCAAACACGAAGAAAATGAAGTAGGCAATCCTTCGCGATGATAGCTTTGGGTCAATTGGTGGAACTGTGGAATAATCAAGATGTTAGCAAAACAATCTTAAACAAATAAATAGATAAAATATATCTGTTTGTAATTTCAAAATAACAGCTTTTGGCAAAGTAACATGAATGTTTACAGGGTTTATAACTATACAAACAAAAAACATTTCATTTAATTTTGAGAAGCGTGATGCACGCTGCTTTCAACCGGTTCTGTTAGAAATCTATGGGGGAGGCCTATGTCCAGCAGTGGTCGACCTGCGGCTGATATAATGATGATGATCTGTTTGGTCGGGCTAATATTTCCCCAGCAGATAGCAGATTTTATAAGGAAAAAAAGAATTCGGGTTCTGGGCAAAAAACAAAAACCCTGAGAAAACCGACATTCATTTGTTATAGCGGACATAGTAACACAAGTCCCTACCTATTACAGTTCAAAAGATACAGCTTTGCGACAGACAGATAAACAGTGGAGTCTAAAGGGTCTAGTTTATCTTACCTTTGGCTACAGAACCCTAAAAAAGCTAAAAGGAAAACGAGAAACATTTTTAACGTGGTAATTAATTCATCTGTTTAAGTGTTTCAGGATTTCGCAAAAACGTAGGTACGGTCAACAAAAGAGATAAGCAACCAGACCGTCTTATATGGTTGAAGTGTTCTTTCAAACCGGTGTTAGATTTTAAATGCTCTCTTTAATGTCTCGCTGACGGTGGCGCGTGGGTTGGATCGTTTGGTTCCCTTCAAGATGGTTGAGCTAGATGGTGCTGATGCACGCGTCATATTCGTGAACGGGTGCTGTCAGTTGGGATTGGTCATCTCTTAACTGCCATGGCTTACATCTTTATTATAATTTTGTTATTTTTTATATTCACCTTCATTGTTTTCACATATAGAAGCAACAAGAATATTGTAACCAAGTTTTTGTAAAAACCAAATTGAATGAAAAGAGTGTCCATGGAGTTTCTTGCTCGTTCTTCTCCATAGAACGAGCAACTAGCTTCAATATTAAACTGTAACTTCTTGACAATTCAAAAGTGCCTGTAAATGGTCTAATTGAAATAAATGCTTTGATTTGATTTGATTTGATTGAAATTTAATTAAATTAAAAAACTGTTTATTCATTAAAAATCTTCTATCGGTTTACGAAAAACTTTGAGTTTATTAGGCGACTCTGGTTACTTATCTCTTTTGCTGACTGTACATTAATGCCGAGTAAACGCTACAAAGCTAATAAATGAGAATATTCTAAAATCGAATTCGTATACGGAGAAGATTTAAATAAATGGCTCCGAGAGCTTTTAGGGCAAGAACCTTTTTTGAAGTCAGTATACTCAATTAGATTATTTTGTTATGTTATTTATTTTGATTTGATATTTTAGAGGTTCATTTTTGAGCGCTGTTATCTTCGGTTTTCATTATTTATTTCTTGTTAAACTTTATTGGCATAAGAGCGCTTTGTGAAAGAGCTCATCCGGAGAAGTACTACTATGTAATTACATACTACCCTTAATGGTGAATATATTTTTGTTAAAATTATATTATTAAAATATTATACATCCTATAAAATAAGAAAACATAATTAAATAAGTTCAAAAACTAAAAAGAAATGAAAAGTATGAAACAAGAAAATATTCTCATCAGTGTTAGTGAAGAGGATAGCCCTGGTTGTATGCCATTCCACCCTGAAGCTAATGCTTGCTTACAAAATGTATTGTTTTACTAAGGCATGTGGCATACGACCAAAGGTACAAGTAGCGGTACAAACCGGTAGGTTTGACAACACGGTTGGCGCAGTGGCTGAGCAATCGAATGCTGCGTGGCGTGTCGTGAGATCGATTCCCGCACGTACGCGGCTGCCGCGTCTGTGCCGAGGCCGGCTAATCAGCCCCCCAGCAGGGCTGGGCCGGCCCCCGCGAAACCGGCTCCGGCAAGGCGGCGATAAACCTCGGCGAGCTGGGGATTACGGGCCTCCAGCTCAGGGTGACGGCAACGGGGGCCAAGATGCTGGAGGTCCCCGGTGCCACCAGCGGCCCGTCTGCGGACGCTCTGGCGGAGAGGCTTAGAGCGTCCCTGGATGCGGATGAGGCCCGAGTGTCCAGGCCCGTCAGATGCGCAGACCTGCGCATCCTGGGCCTGGACGACTCCGTCACCGCGGAGGAGGTGGCGGCCGCCGTCGCCAGGACGGGTGGATGCCTTGCCGAGGAGGTGAGGGCAGGCACCATCCGCCCGGAGCGCTCGGGCATGCAGACCATCACGGTCAGCTGCCCAGTGACGGCGGCCAAAGCGATAGTCGAGAGGGGCCGTTTACTGGTGGGCTGGGTGTCGGCGCAGGTCAGACTGCTCGAGCCCAGGCCCCTGAGGTGCTACCGCTGCCACGTGGGGAAGCACGTGGCATGTCGGTGCGCCTCGGAGGTGGACCGAAGCGCCCTGTGTTTCCGCTGCGGTCAGCCCGGTCACAAGGCCGCGGCTTGTGACGCCCCGCCGCACTGCGACGCATGTGCGGCGGGGCGTCACAAGCCGCACATCACCGGCCGATCACCGGGCTGGGGGCAAGGCCTGCGCCGTACCCGCCAGGACCGGGGGAAGGCCCCGCGCCGCCGCCGCCGCCGCCGTTCCCGCGGCCGCCGCCGCCGCCGCTCCCGCGGCCGCCGCTGACACCGCGTCCGCCGGCGCAATGGATTGCCAATAACGGCACCATTGCGCCTCCCGCAGGCGGATACCGTGGGCACGGTCTGTGGGCGGTGAGCAATGGGTAGCTCACCGTCCGTACGTTATTAAATAACGACAGACCGTGCCGACGGCGCGTCCATGTTCCGCGCACAGAGGTGTCAGCCATCGGAAGGGGCCACTAAGGGCCAAATGCCTGCCGGGGCTGCGGGTGGTTCGAAAGAGATACCGCGCCCCCGGAACGCAAAAGGCACACGAAGGAACATAGATGGTTTTTAGTCAGTAAAAGTCTGACACTCCCTCCCGCCCCGCCCAGGACGGGGGGGGTCATTTGATGATTTTACCATCTTTAAAAAAAAAAAAAAAAAGGGCAACGTATTAAAAAAAAAAGAAAAGAAAGAAGAAGCCAAATAACTTACTATGTTGACAATATGCAGCAATGACCATCAGAGCTTCATACGCATAGCTGCACTGAAGGCCACCTATAACGCTGAACTCCCAACGTTTGAGGAAGTAGAAAATAACGCTGATAAGCAAAGCCATGGCATAGAGGCAGTTCCAGACAGGTCTAGAAAACGGCTTGCTGTAGAAAGTTGTGAAGAATTCGTTGTCTCTCCGACTAAGGAGGAAGCCAAATCTGAAAAATATACACACATTACTATTATTTGACTGCCTCGTTGGTCTAGTGGTTCTGAGCACGACTGCTACGCTGGAGGTCCTGGGTTCGATTCCCAGGTCGAGCAAAAAGTGTTATTGGGTTTTTCTACGAAATTCTCAGAAGCAGCTCGGAGTCTGGATTTGTGCCCGGTTAATGGCAATAGGCTCGCCCCCTATTACATGGGACCTAAATATACCGGCGAACTGTGGGTGTACATTGGTACACCTCTGCCTAACCCTTCGGGGAATACAGGCGTGATGGTATACACACATTAGAATTATGCTTATTTAACTAGAACGATTAGGGACACGAACATAGTAATGTAAACACTAATCAACATTCTAAATCATGTGCTTTTTTATTTTGGTTTTCATTGACCCTCGCTTGTTTATTGTGTTTGTCGCCTACCTACTGATCTTTCGGTACTCGTCATGACGACTTGACATGCAATCAATTCATCATGCGATCATCAGTGTACATACTCGTATTTAGCCATCTCCTTTCTATTTCTTTTTTTAAGACTGGTAATCATCAAATAACTTCCCCCGCCCTGGGCGGGGCGGGAGAGAGTGTCAGACTTTTTCTGACTAAAACCCGTCTATGTTCCTTCATGTGCCCTTTGCGTTCCGGGGGCGCGGTATCTCTTTCGAATAACCCGCAGCACCGGCAGTTCTCCTTTCTATGAGATAAACTCTGTTCTAAATTAGAAGAAGGGTTGTAGGGTCATCGTCAGTATCACCCGAACGAAGTCCACTGCTGGACATAGGCCTCTCCTAAAGATAGCCAATGACCGGTCTCCGGGCTACGCTGCCTGCATCCAGTCATTGGGATCGCAAGTGTCAGGGGTGAGAAGGCCGCAACACGAGTTGGATCAACGACATTGTAAAGGTCTTGGGTAATCGCTGTGTTTAGCAATATTATAATTTATAACATAATTAACTCAATTTATAAAGTAATAAGGAAACGAGGTTTCAAACCAGTAGGTTGAACCCCCAAGTACCTTAATCACACCTCAGTGATTACAGTACACTACATCTAATTATACAAAATTCAAATTATACTAAGGGTCTTATCATACTAGCGGTTTGCAAGCGGCTGCGAGGCGGGGCAGGTGCGCAGCGAATGCGTCGCGAACACGCTGCGGCTACACAGCGAAGACGTTGCGGTCGCGTGGCAAATTTGCAACGTTTTTTCTCGCGTATTTGTAGCAAGTTAACGTCTTACAAAATGGCATCCACACTGATATTCTCGGCGATCTCGTTGCGCATCCGCAATGAATTCGTTGCGCACCCGCTCCGCTTTGAAAACGCTCGCATTCCGCTAGTATGATATCGGCCTAAATGATTTTCCCACTTGCTTAAAGTATATGCTGTTGGTGTACTTTATTAAATAAATAAATGAAAAGATACAGACCTCCAAGTATTAACAGCAAGAACAGGATAAACTTGGTCCATCAGTTCTATGGTCAAGCTCATAGTTCTCGCAAATACATCAGCGGTGCCATTTTGATTATGCGAGATGATCAAAGTTTCTCCGACTAAAGACACATTCCTTGCTGGATTGTCGTGCACATACGTTACACTGTAAAGAGGAATTACAGGTTGTGATCCAAGATTTCATTTTAGCACGGCAGAAATTTTGAGAATATTTACGGTGTTCAAAAATCGACTTTACAAATTTTGAGTACTTGCTCCGTATTGAAAAAGTAATAAGTCAGTCGTAATAAGTAAATCGCTTTGTTAATTTGTCACATCAATATATATACCATCACGCCTGTATTCCCCGAAGGGTTAGGCAGAGGTGTACCAATGTACACCCACAGTTCGCCGGTATATTTAGGTCCCATGTAATAGGGGGCGAGCCTATTGCCATTAACCGGGCACAAATCCAAACTCCGAGCTGCTACTGAGAATTTCATAGAAAAACCCACTAACACTTTTTGCTCGACCTGGGAATCGAACCCGGGACCCCTTGCACATTAGTCGCACTTGCGACCACGAGACCAACGGGGCAGTTTAATTTGTCACATGTAAAAGCATTTTGTTTAAAATTTTAAGTAAAGTGCCTTTACACATGAAAAACTAAAAAAAAACATGTGCGTGTGGTGTGGGTGATCTTTTTTTAAAGTTCATCCAATGAGTTTAAAAAAAAGGTATGTGTTTGTAAAAAAATGTAGAAACGTAGTGGTAAAATAAAAAAATTGTAGAACCTGAACTAACAAAGTTATGGCGAAAAACAAGATCACTCAATCTGCCACTTTGAAGAAAATGCCCTATCACGTATCTCAGTATATACCAGTATTGTGGTTTTAATTTATATCTCAAATATTTGTATAAAAAATGTAAAAGCTATTAACAATATTATTCGTTTCATTGGAATGTCCGGTTGCAAAGTTTGAACGCTTTATTTGGATCACTCAATCGACACACGTGCCCGTGTGAGTGATCTTTGAATGGCGGCCTTACACTAAATAACTACGTAATATTTCTTTTGGATATTATACCTAAGCTCGAAAGAAAATGTGTACAACATAAATCATACCTAAATACCTATTAATTCAAGAGCTAACGCAAATTGAAAATTTGTAAAACTGCCGATCTGAGTGATCCAGTTTTTGGCCTGTAAGTTCAAAATCAAAACTCGTAGACAAACGGAGCTTACACACGAAATCGTATTTTTTTTCTACAAATATTTGACATGTCTTCGGCTTTTCCAAGTACTGTACTTTAAAAGATATCGCAATTTTTAGATTTCTCAAGGAAAACATTTTTAGGGTGTCCATACATTTGCTACAATTATGGCGACCAGCACCCCTAGACAAGTGTCAAACGCTCGGTGTCGTTTCTATTCTAATGAATATGAAAGCTTAAGCGTTAGCGATTTTCAATTGGTAGCCAAATGTACAACCACTTGTCGACCGCTCAGTCTATTCGTTTTTCAGAAAAACATCAAGTGTTCTCTATGGTTTGTCGTACGCAGACGTCTCTTTGACATTGGGTCGTCGGTAAACAAAAATATTTTATATTTTTTCAAGTGAAATTGGATAGCTTTTTATAAACGGTAAGTATTGTAAATATAATATAATAATCTAAATTAAATCATTATAGTACTCCCACAAACGTTATATAAATCATCATGCAATAATTAATCATCATTGTCATATAGTACTGTGGTTTTAATGGTTACTAGCAATAATATTATTTTATTAACATTTTAATACTATTCTATGATTGGAATCGAAGTTGCGAGCTAGCCCAGAGCAATTCGTAATTCTAATATATATTTTGGAAAGGTAATTCATTGTGGAAATCTTATTATTATTTCAGTATTTTCACATAAACATAATACAAACAATGACTTGCTCAAGCTTTACTATCCACAAAGGATTATTAAGGGGACAGCGGCTGTGGCTGGTATTAACCAGTTTAATAAATTCTGTTGGTGGTGGTGTTCAAAAACCACCAGACAAATGGAAAAAAGTAGTACTCAAAAATATTATTGTCTTCCTCATAGATTTTGATCGCGGCAACTTCAGAAAATTAAATTGTATTTAAGTATTTGTATATATTTTTTTGGAAGACGCTGGATGCAGGCCGCTTCCAACCGGTCTTTTTGGAAATCTATGGGGGAGGCCTATGTCCAGCAGTGGACGTCCTGCGGTTGATATGATGATGATGATGATGATATATTTTCACCAATATAAAATATATTTTCATAATAACAAAGTTTTGACACAATGTTTAATTAATTGCGCTTTTTAGGTGTGGGCAGACTGGAAGACTACAGCAGCGGCAGTGGCAGCTCTCGTGAGATATCGCCAGGAGTAGAAGAGGAAAGTGGACTAGATTTCTGTGTTTTGGAATAAGAATATAGTCAAAACAGTTAGTTTCATGTGTAAATGTACTCTCCAGACCGATTCCGGCCACGGCGGCTAATCTTAATGCAGACTAGCCACGTACGCAGGAGATTTTATAGTACAGAAGTGTGTGCGCAAACACAGGTGCACTCGCTCTTCCCTAACTCTTATAGTCCGATGGGACAGCAATCCGACACGACAGGAGAGAGATCAGGCGCAGGACCAACAGCTTTACGTGCTTTCCGAGGCACGGGGTTGTCACACCACCAACTTCCAAACTCCAGGCTGCTACTGAGAAAAATTCTTAATGGAAATACCCAATAACATTTTTTGCCCAACTGGGAATCGAACCCAGGACCCCTCGCTCAGCAGTGACGCTTGCGACCACGAGACCAACGGGGCAGTTTAGTTTAATGTAATAATTATACGGACCAATTTAAATATTATGTTGCTTTAAGTCACTGTAAAATTAATTTTATTGAATATCACAATACACCGAATGATTCACAAAAAATATTATTTTCAGCTGAAGCCACAGCACTTTGCACGCTCAACTTTGGCACCGCTTCGGGAGACAACTACGCCACCACCCCAGCTTGCCCCTCTCCCTCCTCCTCTGCCGCGAACTCCTCCAGCACGAAGCTCTAGGTGACAGCCGTCAGCCTCTCCGCGGTCAACGGCTACAACACCAAATCATCGTGCCTTATTTAGGGCGCGTAGGAACAGAGAATTGATGCCGTTTGAGAGGGCGACGAATGCTTTTGTAGCCGTCGAGCAACGCCGACTTGAATACGAGGAGAGGCGCGACAGGCGCCTACCTGAGCGAGTGTTGCCAGCCAGTAGCCAGTTGCTACATCAACTAGCTCTTGTTGGTCAGCCAAGCTAGACTAGTCTCTGAAGACTAGTTGATGTATTGACGCAGCAGCGATCCACTAGTCTACCTTCTACAGATATTCTTTCTGGTGCTGTTTATAACATGTTCACATTTTGTAAATTGTGCCAGGATTTGGCACAATTTTCAAAATGTTGTGACGATGTAACTTAATGTGACTGCCATACCAAAGTATAAGGCTAATTTTAAGTTCGAGATTTATGTAACGAAATTTTATTCTTTATAAAAGGTTATATACCTACTAAAAATAAAAAAGTTTTATTCTTATACAAATTATTTTATTTCACCATTTTATTTAACTGCCTTGTTGGCCTAGTGCTCATAAGGGCGACTGCTACGCTAGAGGTTTTGGGTTCAATTCCCAGCTCGAGCGAAATTCTCAGTAGCAGCTCGGAGTTTGGATTTGTGCCCGGTTAATGGCAATAGGCTCGCCCCCTATTAGGTACATGGGACCTAAAAACATACCGGCAAACTGTGGGTGTACATTGGTACACCTCTACTTAACCCTTCGGGGAATACAGGCGTGATGGTATGTATGTTTATGTCATGTTATGCCTAAACATGTCGTGTGGTGTATACCTCTTCACGAGGACGATGTGCAGTATTTAATATTGGTGTCATTGGCCAGGGTCTTTGCGGATATCCAGAATCTACGTAACACGTGAATCCTGGCACAACTTATAAAATGTTTGTTTATCGAGCCTAAATCTCTCTCTAAACAATAAATACGGAATTTCATTAATTACCCGACTACGGCGAAGCAAAAAGGAGGGTTATGAGGTTGACCGGTATGTATGTATGTATGTATGTATGTATGTATGTATGTATGTATGTATGTATGTATGTATGTATGTATGTATGGATGTTCATCTGTTCCCTCATAACTTCTAAACCGTCTAACGTAAATTGACAAATGAGGTGTCATTAGAAGCGTCTTGATCGTCCGCTGGTTATAGGCTACATTATGTTGCAATAAATTGTATGTGGCGCCCTCTGGGGCTCAAGAAGATGTGAAAAAAAATTTTTTTTCTTCCAAATATGGTCGTGTTGCATATCAAACTAAAGGGCTTAATTAGCACATTTCAAATATATATATATATATATATATATTATATAAGTAAATTGTACATAGCACCCTTTAGAACGCATCATAAACCTATCTAACTAACCAATATTTCGTTTGGGAGACTTAATAGATTATTATTTCATATATTGTGTATATATGTTGCAGTTCCAATAATATTACGCATATAAATGTCTAAATTTAAACCCCAAAATATTTTAAATAAAAAAGAAGTTTAAAAAACTAAAACCCGACTACAAAAAATTCACGTTCTAAAAAGTATGAAACAAGAAAACATTCTCATCTGAAAGCCGTGGTCGTATGCCACCTAATTCAGGTAAAACTGTATGTATGTAGTTATAGAACATGAATCTTTAGCACTAAAGTTTAGGGTAAAGTGGCATACGACCACGGCTTTCAGATGAGAATGTTTTCTTGTTTCATACTTTTTAGAACGTGAATTTTTTGTAGTCGGGTTTTATTTTCTATAAGAGATATATTTCTTATATGACGCCTGAGCCAGCCTTCTTCGTTATGTGCAAAATTCATTATAATTAATACAAATTGTAAAAATGAAAAATGCAAAGTGTAAAATGTTTTTGTGATTTTTTTCAAAAAAAAACGTACACTTTCACAGCTGACCAAAACATCGCCATCTTGGTTAGAGTAGCGTAGCGTCTGTCTACAGGGTCCTAGCGTACGCTTCGTAAGCGTTAGATTAGAAACGCTCACAGTCGATTTCGCTTGTCATACGTGCCACTTGGCTACCGATTTGTATGCAGAATATTGACGTATCA
Source organism: Caradrina clavipalpis (assembly GCA_932526535.1). NCBI lineage: Eukaryota > Metazoa > Arthropoda > Insecta > Lepidoptera > Noctuidae > Caradrina > Caradrina clavipalpis. The sequence goes on along the minus strand of OW052099.1, from coordinate 3,710,405 downwards.
ATGGCGTTTCGTTTCATGGAATAGAATGTAATACACTTGGCTACCAATTTGACGTTCTAAACGTTAAATCAAATTTCGTGACGATAATTCATTCTATTCTACAAGCGTTTATGCCACTTGTCTAGGGGTGCTGTCATAAACTAGTACCTGGAGAGACGCCTATAGCATGACCTACATGTACGTCGGAAAGTACTTGTACCATTATAGTCTTGGAGCCGACGCACGCTTCGGTTGTCACCATTGTGGATTGTATCAACAGCACATTTTTTCAAAATGTTCCCAGAGCGAGTGCCCAGAGGGGCACTCGCCTAGCTACGACAGTACAGCAATGGAAAACCAATTGAGACTTCAAAAAGTATTTCTTAATTATTGAAATAGAAACAGATATATGAATTTAATATTGATTTCTCGTGAGTTAGGTTTGGTCACTTCAGTTTCTCTTCGCCAATTTTCGCAGAAAGATGGCTGGTCAGAAAATATTGAGTCTGTTGGAACTCGTTGACCAGTGCAGCTTTTTAATATTTTTGAGCGCTTTTTTTAATTGGTAAATCTTAATCTTTCTTTTTTAATTAATTCTTTACTTTTTGAAGTCTCAATTGGTTTTCCATTGCTGTACTGTCGTAGCTAGGCGAGTGCCCCTCTGGGCACTCGCTCTGGGAACATTTTGAAAAAATGTGCTGTTGATACAATCCACAACGGTGACAACCGAAGCGTGCGTCGGCTCCCAGACTATAATGGTACAAATACTTTCCGTCGTACATGTAGGTCATGCTATAGGCGTCTCTCCAGGTACTAGTTTATGACAGGTCGCCATAATTGCAGCAAATGTATGGACACCCTACAAATTTTTTCCTTGAGAAATCTAAAAATTGCGATATCTTTTAAAGTACAGTACTTGGAAAAGCCGAAGACATGTCAAATATTTGTAGAAAAAAAAATACGTTTTCGTGTGTAAGCTCCGTTTGTCTACGAGTTTTGATTTTGAACTTACAGGCCAAAAACTGGATCACTCAGATCGGCAGTTTTACAAATTTTCAATTTGCTTTAGCTTTTGAATTAATAGGTATTTAGGTATGATTTATGTTGTACACATTTTCTTTCGAGCTTAGGTATAATATCCAAAAGAAATATTACGTAGTTATTTAGTGTAAGGCCGCCATTCAAAGATCACTCACACGGGCACGTGTGTCGATTGAGTGATCCAAATAAAGCGTTCAAACTTTGCAACCGGACATTCCAATGAAACGAATAATATTGTTAATAGCTTTTACATTTTTTATACAAATATTTGAGATATAAATTAAAAACACAATACTGGTATATACTGAGATACGTGATAGGGCATTTTCTTCAAAGTGGCAGATTGAGTGATCTTGTTTTTCGCCATAACTTTGTTAGTTCAGGTTCTACAATTTTTTTATTTTACCACTACGTTTCTACATTTTTTTACAAACACATACCTTTTTTTTAAACTCATTGGATGAACTTTAAAAAAAGATCACCCACACCACACGCACATAAAAAAACGTACTAAAAAACCTCTTTGTAATAAAAAAACATGTTTTGACTTGGGTTCCATAAGAGTAACAAAAAAGCCATTTCTTTCTTATGTACTCTTTTGCTCCGTGGTATTTACTTACTTGAATTTATACATATCCCGCAAAAGTTTCAGGATCTTGCAGCCGGTGACCGTCTGCCTGTACATCGGGTCAAACGTGTTGATAGATTTGAGGTGTTCATTGATAGATTCGCATTCGAATAACGCGGCCACTGATATTGTGACGTTCTTCATGTTTGACGAAAGAACTCAACTGTAAATAAGGTTCAAAATATTATTGAAAGTATGATATGTGAAAATAATGAAGGTGAGTACAAAACAATAAATAATATAATAAAGATGTTAGCCATGGCACTTAAGAGATGGCATCTTGTGTATAATATGGACTAATCCTAACTGACAAATGTGTCAGTTAGGATTAGTCCTGACTGACAAATAGGAATTTTGGGTTTAACATAGTATTTAAATTCTATTATTATTCTATAAATTCTATTTTATTAATATTCTATTATTTGCCATTGATACGCTAAGAAGAAGAATAGGAACAAGGCTTTCCCCAGCATCAAATGACCATATTAAGTATTAGTATTAAAGGGTCTCAATATAAGGCCTTGTAACTGTATATTCTTGTTGCTTCTACATGTGAAAACAACTGTCTTTCGCAGCATCTTACTTATAACACTACATTTCTAGCTTTTGTCCTACGCTATCGAGGCCACTAGTAGTACTACACAGGCGGCAATAAAAACAACTAAAGTAGGCTTTCGCCAACAGGCACACTGAAGTGAGAGATATGTATGTTCTGCACTTAAAGCATTTCTTCTCCTCAAAGTATTTTGTAGGATTACAAATTAAGAATCTATACTTCTGTACTAATATTATAACTCTATCGTTACGTTGCGATTAGGTTTAGGTCTGCGCTAGAGGTCTTACGTTCGATTCCGATTGACGCTGACTGTACACCCACAGTTCGCCGGTATGTTTAGGTCCCATGTAATAGAGGGCGAGACTATTGCCATTAAGCGCCACAAATCCTTACTCCGAGCCGCTACTGTGAATTTCATAAAAAAACCCAATAACACTTTTTGCTCGACCTGAGAATCGAACCCAGGACATCTAGCGTAGCAGTCGCGTTTAGGACCACTAGGCCAAAGAGGCAATCCATATTACAAAAATAGGACTTATTTTGATTCCTTCCATATTTTTTCATTAAATTGAATGTACTCGTAATACAAAAAAAGGCTCTGCATATGCCTAACAAAAAGTTGGTCCTACTGATTTTTTTTTAATTCTACTACAAAAATTCTGCCGTGGGCGCAGGCCCTCATTGTCTAGAAATATTGCCACGTGCCGACCATTTAAAATATTTTCCTAACATTAAGTACTTAACCAACATTATGTACATCCAACAAACAACAATAAAACTTTACCGAAACTGTACAGACCTTAGAATCACAAACTAAACCCGGCCAAATGCGAGTAGGGCTTACAAACCGGGGGTTCCGCACTACTGTAAGTATTGTATTTAACACTACATATAAAAAAGAACGTTTCTTGATTTGGGATCCCGTTTATTTTATTATTTGTGGTTCACATTTCGGTCAAAATTCACGAGACAACATTTTATTTTTATTTTTTTACTAAACTTTACTTTTTGTTCACATAATCTCCTTCAAGAATGATACATTCATTGCAACGGTATACTAACATAATAGTATAGCGGCGGGTGGATGCAGAAAAAGAAGAAAGCCAAAGCAAAGTTAGATAGATTGTGTGAAGAATGATATGAAAGAGAAGGGAGTCAGTGATAGCATGGCTGTTGACAGGATGGAATGGAAGAATAAAACGTGTTGACCCCGAGTTACAAGGCAGAAAGATGATGATGTTTTGTTGTTATAGCATCCATAGTACCATGTCGACGGCGCGTTCGTGTTCCACGCGCGCCTCAAAGAGATGTCAGCAATCAATGGAGGAGCCACTAATGGCCGATGCCTGCCGGGGCTGCGGGTTGTTCGAAAGAGATACCGCGCCCCCGGAACGCAAAGGGCACATGAAGGAACATGGATGGGTTTTAGTCAGTAAAAGTCTGACACTCCCTCCCGCCCCGCCCAGGGCGGGGGAAGTCATTTGATGATTTCACACCGGTAAAAAAAAATAGCACCCATAGTAATACAATCTTTGTGAAAATTTCAAGTATCTACCTAATAACGGTTAAAATGACACAGCTCTGTGACAGACGAACTGATAGACAGACACTAAAATCTCAGTAATAGGGTCACGTTAGCACCCTTTAGGTAAGTGCGGAATCCTAAAAATGCAAAATTTCACAGAAATATCAGCAGTTATCGTAATATTAATAAAATAATATGGTTTTGAATAAATATACACAAGCAACCTACCGTTAAACACCACAGAACAACACTGAAATATTACAGTGTTAATGGTCGGTTATACAAACAAATTATATGAGGTACACATCATGTTAGACATTTTGTTTTTGCTCAAAACATATTTGTGTTAAGGGTTTGTTTTGTAGCGTGAACTATAAAATATTTAACTATACTAATTACGCTATGCTTATATTATGAAGTGGTAAAATTTGTTTTTTTGTTTGTAAGAGGTAGTTTCTAGAACAACTGCAGTGCGATTCTCTAAGCCTCACTTCGTAAATCGAAAGCTGAATCCGCAGTGAGATTTCAAAATGGTATTCTGTTAAGCACGATCACGCCGGCGACATCACCACGGCGAGCGAATACTAAACCAATGACAAGTGGGGTCGTTATCGAAGTGAGCGCGATCACTTAAGTGAGACTCGTTTTCGAGTTTGCATTTTAGAGAATCGCACTACTGGTTCGGTTACAAAAAAAATCTTTCACTGATAGAAAGCCGAGCCGTATATTGCCGAGCTGAATAGGTTTTGTTTGTTATTGAATATTCTGCATTGAATTTGGAGCAAGTATAGTTTTTTTTTTGATAATAATAAGTTCTAGCCATTACAAAATTTGTTTTTTTTTTGTTCAATGTTAATTAACACGATCTATATTAGTTTGATCAGAATATATTATAACAACAAAAACCGAAGATTCTATTCCCTTCACTTTGAATCTTTGCTGTAATAAAAGAAAAAGTGTCAAGTGGTTCCGCAGGCGGAACTGTGAGAGCATAGCTTTAATACATTATTAATGTACCAGTGGGTAACAATGTTTAGTGTATGCAAACAATTATAAGCGGTGATCATTAAAATTATATTCAGCCGTCTATCAAATAGCTTGATAGAAAGTAAGAAATTTGTAGAAACCGGCCAAGCGCGAGTGCAAGGGTTCCGTACCCTTATCTATAAAAACGGCAAAAAAATCACGTTTGTTGAAAAGGGGCCCCTCAAATATTTGTTTTATCCTGTTTTTTTAGTATTTGTAGTAGCGGCAACAGAAATACATTATCTGTGAACATTTCAACTATCACGGTTCATGAGATACAGCCTGGTGACAGACGGACAATAAAAAGGTAAACACCATCACGCCTGTATTCCCCGAAGGGTTAGGCAGAGGTGTACCAATGTACACCCACAGTTCGCCGGTATATTTAGGTCCCATGTAATAGGGGGCGAGCCTATTGCCATTAACCGGGCACAAATCCAAACTCCGAGCTGCTACTGAGAATTTCATAGAAAAACCCAATAACACTTTTTGCTCGACCTGGGAATCGAACCCGGGACCCCTTGCACAGCAGTCGCACTTGCAACCACGAGACCAACGGGGCAGTCAATTAAATAGGTAAACAATTGAAACTTTTCAAGAATTTTAACACTAAAGCCACTTTAATAACACATAATATAAATAAATGAAAGTTAAAAGTCTCCGTACAAGAAAAGTGGTTTTTTTTTTCACTTAAATATTTAACAAGGAAAATATAGTGCTAGTGTAAATATATATACCATCACGCCTGTATTCCCGGAAGGGTTAGGCAGAGGTGTACCAATGTACACCCACAATTCGCCGGTATATTTAGGTCCCATGTAATAGGGGGCGAGCCTATTGCCATTAACCGGGCACAAGTCCAAACTCCGAGCTGCTACTGAGAATTTCATAGAAAAACCCAATAACACTTTTTGCTCGACCCGGGAATCGAACCCAGGGGGTCTACTCTGAAATGACAAATCCGACCGAACCGACCGACCGAAACACGACCGAAGTTTGCATTGTTGCCCTACTACGAACAAAGTTCGGGATGGCTCAGTTCGGTCGGAACCATAGTCAATTTTCGGCAGAGTGTCGGACTGAACGCAATATAGGTCTAGAGTTGAATGTTTTATCGATATGTTTTTATTAGTCTTTCGATATGATTTAACTGTTGAATTACAGATTGAAATTATTTTCTATAACATGGAAATTGAACTTCGCTATTAATTCAGTATTTATACCTACGAACATTGTAATATTTCTCAAAATAACATTGAATTTGTAGCTGGCTGGAAAGGTTGTATACCTTTGTCGATTATCATTAGAAGAAAAAGTTAAAAAGTCAAAGGATGACAAGTAAAATGTAAACAAACTAGCGGTGCTTGAGTTTTTTATTCATGCATAATTCAGGGACAAAATACAAATCTCGTCTGTCGCAAACGTTATATACCGATAGGTAACCGTATTTCTGTCGTTTATCATCAAATGCCGACTGAAGTGAAAAGTCTTGAGTTACGTGTTGAGTTATGAGTTTATAACAAAGAATAAGCTTACTACACTTTAAATTATTTATTTAACCCGTGATCAAGTGCCCCTTGCGTTGCGGCGATCACAATAGATGATATGCCATGGTCGCAGTGATACCACAGCCGCACAAATGAAGTAAAAAGAAGCGCCCCTTGGGTTTATCGTTTTCCCATGTTCGTGTTTTGGAAGTTCGGAAATGAAAGTTATTATGAACACACATTCTGCAAGACAAAGTCACCATGTCCAGACCGACAGCACACATTGATGCTCTCCTTAATTTCCTTGAAGAGCATCGAGATTTGGCTCAAGGCAATTTGAGGAATATCGACAGTCGTACGCTGAACCATTGACTGCGGGAAAAAATTCGCAACACGCTTAATGCTATGGGTCCTGTCATTTTACAGCCATACAACGGTGCAAAGAATCTTGACGTTATCCTGAACTCTTCAAGCTGGAAGCTCTGTGCGGGACAGAATAGTGTATTTTGGTCAGAAGATCATTTTTTTATTTGTTGAACATAATCCTAAGTTATTTCTGTCTCCTACCTAATGTACATCTATGTCTACTTTTAAAATAATATAAAACTATTCTCCAATAACTGTAAAAATCCTTCTCTTTTAATTAAATTTAACGTTGAACTTCGTTTTTTTTTTTATTTCAGTTAACCTATGACACATGACACATTCACTTTAAACAAAAATAAAACTCAAGATAATTGTTAATAACTGCTTCGGTAGCCTAATGTTCCTAAGCGCGCCTGCTACGCTAGAGGTCTTGGGTTCGATTTCCAGGTCGAGCAAAGTATTATTAGGTTTTTCTATGAAATTCTCAGTAGCAGCTCGGAGTTAAGATTTGTACCCAGTTAATGGCAATAGGCTCGCCTCCTATTACATGGTACCTAATTATACCGGTGAACTGTGGGCGTATATTGGTTAAACCTCTGCCTAATCTTTCGGGGAAAGCAAGCGTGATGGTATGTGTGTGATAGTTGTTAATCATTCATTAAATTTGATGATTACGATACTCAAAAGGTAGCTATTTTGCTGTCGTGAATATTGACATTAATTTACGATGTAACTCTTGTCAAACTAAAGCTTTCGCTCGGACTTTTCTCGTTCAGAGTAGGGTTTACGATACAACAAACGTCAAAATGAAGTTCGGTCGGATTCGACCGACCGAACGAAATAAAATGAACTTCGTAGTAGGAAACGTCCGAAGATTCGGCCGAAACTTCGGATTTGTCATTTCAGAGTAGACCCCCAGGACCTCTAGTGTAGCAGTCGCGCTCAGGACCACTAGGCCAACGAGGCAGTGCTAGTGTAATTGTGTACTTGCCCGGATTTATTTATATAAACTTTATGCACAAAATAAAGCACAAAGGCGGAGTTCATGCCTTAGGCATTCTCTACCAGTCAACCAAAGGTGGTGAAGAGATAATTATTGTACGAGAGTAAATAAAATAAAATGTATACAAGTACAAAATAATTTCAATACTCCATTCTATAAAAGAACAATAACAATGACTTAATAATAGTCTAATTTATATTATTCCTAATACCGAATAGAAAACAAATATACACACATAAAAATACATACATACATACAATGGATTTCAATGTCAAGGCGTAAAAAATAACACCAAGCATTCACTATTTCTGGATTTTTTGTGAAGAGGTCAGCGGCAGCGGGATAACGAATTCTATGAATGACAACAACCACTCCACTACACTGTAGTCCTTTGTAAGAATCCTTACGAGGCGTGAAGACAACCCACCTAGTCCTTGCAACTCACAAACGTGTACCATGTGACTCTTATGACCACCATCATAAAGTATAAATTACAATAATTGTCGCGCGATCGTGAAATGGCAACATAACATGAGTTACGTTTTTGCTGTTGAAGATTTATACTTAGGTATGAATGGAGACGCTTTTAGACTCGTTCCTTGAAATGAAATGGAAAATATATAAATTTTCTTTGCCTGGTTCTTGGTTTCCATTGAATAAAAGAAGAGGAAGTGTAGATTTTGCTTTGATTTTTTAAAAGAAATATTTACGTTACACGTGTCGTGCCAAGACTGGCCAGGTGTCTTGGCACTCACTTGGCAATCTTGGCCTAGTGGTCAGTAGCGACACTTGGTCGAGAGCATTATTGTGCTCTGTCGTTGTCAGTGATTGTGTTATCAAGGCATTCAATAATATTATCCAATTTGGTTTCTCAATGGAATCTAGCCAGGTTCAGGAAATGGTGGAAATTTTCCAGGTGCACAAGTTTGTGCGCCAACAACGGTGCACTCCCTCTTCCCTTACATCATCTATTATCCGTTTCTTCATATTGTATTCCTTCACCCTCAATAAATTCGTTTTTATTTCCAAAAAATGCTAGGCTAGCCTACAGTACCTATCTACAAGTTTAATTAATTTACACTCATTGATAAATGAATAAAGCCTTAAAACTACAACATTTTCTTTGGAGATTAAAGTAGTTATGTATTGTTAAGAAGAAGTTTGGTATTGAGTTTTATTAAGTCACAAGCTTTTGTCCGCCACTTCCTCCGCGTGGTTTTAATCACCCGTGTTAAGTTACATCTTTATTTACTGCTCCGCTCCCGAGTGTCGTAGCGTGATGTTGATACCTATAGCCTTCCTCAATAAAAGGACTAACCAATACAAAAAGATTTTCTCAACTCAAACTAGTAGTTCCTTAGAATAGCGCATTCAACCAAACAAACAAACTCTTCAACTTTAGAATATTATTAACTAGCTTCTGCCCGCGACTTCGTCCGCGTCACAGTTGATGTGGTATCCTACGGGTACCGTACATTTTCCCGGGATAAAAAGTAGCCTATGTGTTATTCCAGACTATAATCTATCTTTGTGCCAAATTTCATCCAGATCCATTCAGCCGTTTAAGCGTGAAAGAGTAACAAACATCCATACATCCATACATCCATACATACAAACTTTCGCCTTTATAATAGTAGTAGGATAGTATAAATGTAGATAGATATTTTGAGCGGAACGAGTATTTCCAATTTTAAAATCGTTCGAATTCACGTTCCGTTAACTGCGTTCTGCGCATAGCTCTCAGGTGACTTATCCATGATATTTTGTATTCCGAATGCTTTTATGTGAAATATTCGTCCCGACATTACATTTCCTCGTGTAACTAGAAAAGTTCTGATTCTTATTTTCCGCTTTTAATACTGAACTTACCCGACTCTGGTATGCCCCGTTGATCTCGTGGTCGCAAGCGCGACTGGTGAGCGTGGGGTCCCGGGTTCGATTCCTAGGTCGGGCAAAAGGTGTTAATGGGATTTTCCATTCGGAATTTCTCAGTAACAGCCCGGAATTTGGAAGTTGGTGGTGTGACACCCCCGTGCCTCGGAAAGCACGTAAAGCTATTGTTCCTGGCTGTCATTCGTAGATCTTTGACAGTCGTTACGGATAGTCAGAAGCCAAGAAGTCTGACAACCAGTCTAACCAAGGGAATCGTGTTGCCCAGTTACTGGGTTGTGGAGGTCAGATAGGCAGTCGCTCCATGTAAAACACTGGTATTCAGCTGCATCCGGTTAGACTGGAAGCCGAGGTTAAGCAGATGATGAATACTGAACTTACTGAAAGAAGTACAAAAATTACATCAAGTTTCACGATATAATATAATTCAAGTACGCTTGTCATGACCAGAACTGAGTACCTATATTAAGCCATTTTTCATAATACAAGAAAGAAACCACAATCTCTTCTTTGCAGAACTCGAACTCACCGCATTCAGAATTTATTTCAAGTGTCAAATAAGCGAAATGAGGTTGTCTGTTCTATGTTTAAACTTGTATTATTTATTATATTTATACTTTTTACAAGCTTCTACCCGCAACTTGGCCTGCCTAGTATATTTCACGCGTTTTAAGTTACATCTTTGGTTACTGCTCCGCAGCCGGGCCCGTTCCCTAGTTTATCAAAAAACATATTAAATATTCTCCTGTCCTGTGAAATCCATATTTCAATAATATACGTAATCTTGACCAAAGTCATGACGTTTTAATCAGGATGGCTACGTTAAGAGACATTTAGCAATCCAGCAAAATATTAAGTAATCATTTCAAAATATGTGGTACACAAAGTTTATTCCTACGACATTCTTAGGCGGAATTCCTTTGCATAGGGGTGCATATATAGTTGGTATATTTATGTTTGTAAGTACCTAATTATATAAGGTGGCAGGGCGATTGACGCCCAGCCTATCACCATGGATTCAGTAGCTACCCGATTCTAGACAGCCCAGTGTTAAAAATATCCAAGTGCATTTTTGTATTCGGTCGGTTCGGTCATGTTGAGAGGATGAGTGAAAGGAAACTAACAAAAGGGATTTATATGGCAAATGTGAGTGGCAATGCCGGGAGGGGACGCCCTAGAAAGACCTACCTTGACCTTATCGGCGAGGTTCTTCAGGAAGGTCAGGTGCGCAGTACTCGTAATCGGCGTGCTTATATAACCAGATGTATGAATGTGGACGAGGCGAAAGGAGTGTGTAAGGATCGGAGCAGGTGGCGGTCCGTGGTTTCTGCCTACCCCCATGGGAAAAAGGCGTGAGTTTATGTATGTTTTTGTATTGAACATCTGTCTTTTTCTTAAACTTCGGTGAAGGAAAACATTATAAGGAAATCTGGAGTTATATGTATAGAACTAGCTATATACCCCCTGGTGTCTACCATTACTGCTGCTCTGCTCCTGTTAGTTACAGCATGATGTTCTATACATATAAATCTTCCTCTTGAATCACTCTATCTTTCTATAAATGCGGCATATAAATATGGTACACACTGTATTTGCTATTGATATGTAAAGAAGAAAACGAATAATTTTTTTAACCCCCGACTCAAAAAGAGAGGTATATAAGTTTGACGTGTCTGTGTGTCTGTCTGTAGCACCGTAAATCTTAAACAGGTAAACCGGTATCTATACTTCTATACTATAATAATAATATAATAATAATATTATAAAGAGGTAACATTTGTTTGTAAGTTTGTATGTAGGGGGTAATCTCCGGAAGTAATGAACCAATTTTAAAAATTGTTTCACTGGTAGAAAGCTACATTATTCGTGAGTGCTATAGGCTATATAACATCACGCTCAAACGGGAAAAAATATTATTTTTTGAGGGCTTTCGTTGCGTGCGCTGCGTGAACAGTTAAAGTTAAGCAAAAATGATGTACGAGAGAATTGTTCCTCTTAAAATATACTAAAAAAAAGTCCGCGGTAGTAAATGCCTAACTTTTAAGGTTGACTCACTATAGCCATTTCTATGGCCAGAAAATTTGTTTTAAAATAATGATTTATTTGCGAAGGTGTTTTTATGGAAATAGTATTAATCCTTATCAACATAAATACGTTATTCATCACAAGTGTTTAATTTTGAATGAAATTGCCCTTTACATCATTTAATTTCAACGAATATCTTAGGAGATATCACAGTTTTAAAATAACTTGACCGCAAAATAATGGCTCTTAGAGACATTCCGTAGCTTATACATCAGAATAACATAATTATTATAGGCTACATAACATCGCGCTATGAGCCACGGAACGGATCAGTAACCAAGAACCTAACGTTACGCGAGTGAAACCGCGGGGCACTGCTAGTGAAATAGAAATAGAAATATATTTATGAATGCGGTTTATTTTTATTTTAAAGCAGGTTTCCTTGCGTTGGTTCTTAGATATGTTTTATCAAAATCGGTTCAGCCGTTTCAAGGTAATCGGCTCTTTTGTTAGCTGTGGTAGGGACATTAATTATACCTCTGTGGGGGTTACTTAATTTTTTAAATTGTAGTCCTTGTTGATTCTGTCCGTTATTTGAATAAACAGAATTTTATTATACTAGCTGTTGCCCGCTTCGCTCGCGTATCTCTTATTTTATCCCCATGGGGGTTGAATTTATCAAAATCCTATTGAAGCGGTCATTTTCATCATAGTAGCTTCAATCTTTAATTTCAGTTCAGTCAGTCGAAAATCTAAGAAGATTTATACAAACTTTCATCCCCTATTTTATCTCCTTGGGGGTAGAATTGATCAAAATACTTTCTTAGCGGATGCCTACGTTATAACATCTACCTGCATGCTAAATTTCAGCCCGATCTGTCCAGTGGTTTGGGCTGTGCGTTGATAGATCACTATGTCAGTCAGTCAGTCACCTTTGAGTTATATGTATTTAGATATATTATATTCTTGGAATGTCTTGAATTGAATGATCCAATAACAAATATTTCAGGTTATCACTATAATATGTGTGATAAGCCTCGCTGTAGAGATTGGGCTGTACACGAAATGCGTCGAGTGCACTGACCTCGTGCTCTACAACGCCTACAGCTTCAGCCTCAACGCTATCATCTACTGCATCCTGATGATGTTGGTCACTATGTGGTACATTTGGGGGGTTAGGAAGGTCAGTACCTATTTTCATATATACCCATACATACATAAACTCACGCCTGCATTCTAAACAATGTACACCCACATTTTTCCGGTATGTTTTTAAGTCCCATGTAATAGGGGGCGAGCCTTTTGCCATTTACTGGGCACAAATTCTAACTCCTAGCTACAACTGAGAATTTCATAGAAAAAGCCAAAAACGCTTTGTCGACCTGAGAATCAAACGAAGACCTCTAGCGTAGCAGTCGCGCTTAAGACCACTGAGCTAATACATAAACTCACGCTTTTTGCCCATCGGGGTAAGCAATAAGGTCAATGTAGGTTTTTCTAAGGTGTCTCCTACGCCGTAAAAAGACATACGCTGACCTAAATAGTGAGGTTCTAAAAGAAAGGTCAGAAAGGTCTTCAGAAAGGTCGGATGGGCAGTACTCGTAACCGGCGTGTACTCTTGATCTGCCGCATTACCCTAGTGGTCGTAAGCGCGACTGCTTTTTTTATATATATGGGAAATCATCAAATAATTTCCCCCGCCCTGGGCGGGACGGGAGGGAGTGTCAGACTTTTACTGACTAATAAAACCCATCTATGTTCCTTCATGTGCCCTTTGCGTTCCGGGGGCGCGCTATCTCTTTCGAACAACCCGCAGCCCCGGCAGGCATCGGCCCTCAGTGGCCCCATCCAATTTTGCTGACATCTCTTTGAGGCGCGCGTGGAACACGGACGCGCCATCGACACGGTCTGTCGTTAGTAAACGTACGGACGGTGAGCTACCCATTGCTCGCCGTCCACAGACCCGCGTCTACGGTGGCCGGGAGTCGTCTCGTGAAGTGCGACTGCTACGCTAGAGGTCTTGGGAACGATTCCCAAGTCGGCGAAAGCGTTATTAGGTTTTTCTATGAAATTCTCAGTAGCACCTCGGAATCAGGATCTATGCCCGGTTAATAGCAATAGGCTCGCCTCCTATTACAAACCATCCTATTCCTAAACATACTGGCGAACTGTAGCTGTACATTGGTATACCTCTTCCCTTTAGGTAATATAGGCGTGTAGTATGTATGTAGTTTTGATATTTCATTATATTTTTTCAGGAAAAGCCGTCAGTGGTGCTAAGTTGGGTGGTGATCACTGGGATGTGGTGGGCACAGTCGTTTGTCCTGGTATTTGTGCTTATGTGCGTGTATATTGCACACAACACTATAGGCTGGGTAGCGGCTCTCTGCTTTGCTGTAGTGGCTTTCTGTAAGTTTGATAAGACGATTTTCTTGAGAGTACCTTTTATGAATAAGTAGTCTAGTCATATTTTGGTCCTTAAGTCGTAATTAAAATTAAAAACTCGATGAAATTTTGTAGATTGCATAAGTGGAGTCCATCAAAACTTGGTTAGACTTAGGTTTTATTGAACAATCTTAGGATTTACCATTTCCTATAATAGGTTTATCCGTATTCCAAAATGACAAAGTTAGGTACAGTCGGTTGTCAGCATTATCTGACCCACCCTAAACACAATCAAAATTGGACCTTCTGCCTATGATAATAAGGTTTAATTTCAATTTATATGAGGTTATCAGTCAAGTGCTCGAGAACTGAGAAGGAATAAATACAATAAAAACACACACGCAAATTTGATCTTTATCACGTTAGCATTGGGTTAAATCTTATAACAACTTGTTATAATATAATAAGTGTAATAGCTTATTTTAATGAGTTCGGTCAAGTAACTCTGGTCTCGTGGTCTGTGTGTAAGACTGAGAGTGACAAGTTGCGAGATCAAATCCCGCGACGAAGATATTGTTTTGCTTTCAATTTAGAATTTATTCTAAAAGTATTTCTTGTATTATTGTAAAGAACTATAGACGGATAATCTTCAAATATAAAGTTTCTAAAATGGTAATATTTTGGCATAACTTGTATTAAGTGGGTAGTTGAAAAATAAATATTTGTATTCATTGTAAAACTGGTATTCAAATGCTACTAACTAAGGGTATGCAGTGACAACGCGCAAACATATTTTACCTTGCCTTACTAAATTGCAAAAACAACTTCTCTTTACAATTTATTTTTGTCTATTTTATAGGTAGTTTTTTTATTATCATGTCTTAATGGAGTGATTAAATAATAATGAAGGGATAAAATACAAAATAATCTATTTGCACTAGGATAAGGTTGGCTGCTTGTGCTGTGCAAGAATAAACTTTATTAAAGTATATATATATATGGTTTAAATTCTTTAGTCTTGTGGTCACTAATCGTTGTTTACGTTCGAAATCAAGTTTAACCTAAATATAGCTTCTGCTCAGGTGTTTCTTTTTTAATTATTTTATTATACTTTTTTTACAGTTCTTTAATGGACAACGCATAGAAATAAAACTAAACAATTGCAAATTTAAAATGTTTATTATTTCATTAAAACACTTAGGTAAATAAAGTAAGTAAATGCTCACATAATTCCAAATTAATATACAATATATTATGAGGATGCCATAATCAAAATTGCCATAATCTAACCATTTATAAACATTAAAAAAGGCATGTTTTCTTGAAAGTTTGTTATCGAGAAAAATTATTTTATCTGTGAAATGCTTTAAAGATTTATAGCTGCCTATTATACGTAGTGAATAAACATGTCATTTAAATAGAAAAAAAAAACTATTTATGACAATAACATCACCACGTAATTGGCAACATTTTAATGGTTTAACAATCTATCCATTGAGCATTTACTTACATGGTGTGTTTAAAAATATCCTAGATTAATTAGTAGCGGAGTGATGGCGCACCGTTCCTTGTTACGTTCATCTTTGTTCGATTTAAATGTTTTTTTTTTCATCAGTGAAGATCACAACATTTTCTTCTCAATTAAAATTTAAATATTCCTGGGCAAAACGAACCCCTCTTCAGCAGGTGTCAATGCTATTTTCTGTGCCGGTTTATAATTCCTTATTCCAGCAGCGTGTAAATGCCTTCTCACTGTTTCCACTGAAATATGGTGTTTTATTGCGGTTACACTAATGGGCAATCGCATTCGGGACTATACTTGATGTTTTTTGCCCCTGGACGAATCCGCTGAATATTTACTTTGTCTCCATAACGTCTTAGCTACAGTCGTATTTCTCTAAAACAAAAAAAAAAAACTTTTTTGGAACCGTTTATGTAACTTGTAAGGAGTGAATGTAATAGTAAAATAGCCAACTACGCGTTCATTAATCACAATCAATTAAATAAAATAGGTATAAAAAAAAACACTTACTGCTATATTAAGACGACGACCAATCTCTCTAATTCCAACATTCTGCTCATGTAAAAATATGATTTTATGTTTGGTATAGTCATTAAGCTGCGACATGATGCTTTTTTACACCAAATTGCTTAAAAATACTTAACGAGTTATGCGAAACGATTTACAAATGTGTGTGCACAGTCAATGCTAATAGGCGTAGTGTAACTTTTGTCACTTAAGTAGACGAATTTATTATCTACCTCACGAAGCAAATATATGTGAACTTAAACTTTTTTAATTTACCCACCTGTCAAACGAAAACAATCCGTATGCTACCTTGGTATGGTCTTAGAAAAGAACTTTTCTTTTATTGACCACATTAACATAGTCGGAGAAAAAGCTAAAAAGAATTTTTATGCCCTAACGAGAATTTCTAAAGCTACTTGGGGTCTGTCTTTCTTAACTCTGAAAACTATTTATGCAGCTACCTACCTAGGTTGTATGTGCTTTTTTTTTTTTTTTTTTTTTTTATAGACGGGAAATCATCAAATAACTTCCCCCGCCCTGGGCGGGGCGGGAGGGAGTGTCAGACTTTTACTGACTAAAACCCGTCTATGTTCCTTCATGTGCCCTTTGCGTTCCGGGGGCGCGGTATCTCTTTCGAACAACCCGCAGCCCCGGCAGGCATCGGCCCTCAGTGGCCCCATCCAATTTTGCTGACATCTCTTTGAGGCGCGCGTGGAACACGAACGCGCCGTCGACACGGTCTGTCGCTAGTGAACGTACGGACGGTGAGCTACCCATTGCTCACCGTCCACAGACCCGCGTCTACGGTGGCCGGGAGTCGTCACGTGGCTCCCGACGCCCGGATCGTCTACCGCGGCGGCCGCTGGGACGGGGGACCCTCCTTTCCCTCTCCCGTCCCGCCGCCTCCTTCTCTAGCATTACAGCTTCGCAGAAGGAGGAGGTTGTATGTGCTACGGTGCACCTGTTTGGGCCGATAGGGCCACCATAGGGGCGGTACGACGTAAATTGCTTCAAAGCCAACGGTTAGCTTTAATATTTTTATGCAAAGCGTATAGGACCGTTAGTACTGAAGCACTACCAGTACTTGCAGGTGTACTTCCAGTCGATCTCGAGGTGCAGCGACGTGCTGCAATGTACTATTCCGCGCGAGAGACCATGGACGCAAACTTTCTAACTCAACGTGACCGTGCTAAGATCTCTAGATTATTTAAACCGCAGACTGATGTCTGGGAGGAACTTTTATCTGAATGGCAATGTAGGTGGGATAATTCCATCAAGGGCCGGCACCTCCATCAGTTCTTTCCTTCAGTTCGCGAAAGGCTGGCCAGAACATGGCTGGAGGTGGACCACTGTGTTGCCCAATTTCTTACAGGTCATGGCAACTTTAAGAGTAAATTATTTTATTTTAAGCTTGTTGCCTCTCCTTTGTGTCAATGTTCTACATCTGACTGTGAATATGAACAATCTGCTCATCACATCTTATGGGAGTGTATTCTTTGGCAGAATGAGCGAAATATTATGTTAGATAGTGTACAGGCTATATCCGGTGTTGTTTATTACGCGGACCTTGTAGAAACTAGAACTAATTTCCGTGCGTTCAAGCGTTTTTGCCATACCTATTACTGGAATCAAATGTAACAGTTCACATTAGGACCCATTAAGTTAATGATAATTGCAATCCGTGGTGCTTGGCAATCTGGGCTTCTCCCAGTTGTAAATAATCCCTTTGTGCCTATTGGCCTAATTCTGTTCTGTCTCCTGCTTGTTTGGAGGGAAGTGGAAATTATATTTTTCTTACTCCTCCGCTAATCTTTTCTGATTAATTTCGTTGCGGGATCCAAGACAGTTGAATCGCTTCTCTGGGACTCGTCGAGCTTCATTGCCTCGGCGCTTTTCTTGTGGTCGCCACTGTTGATTCTGGCTTACAGAAGTTGCAGTGGTTTGGGAACAGTGTGGCGGGCTTGTCCCATAAAAAAAAAAAATTACCCACCTGTTTACAAGATAAGTTATTAGGCGTAAATCATATTGGCCGTTCTTTAATAATGCAAACAATTTTGTAGAAATGAAATCAAATTAAAAAAGAAACTGATAACAGGTGGACTGTGTTTTCGAACCCACATGTTGTTCCTCGCCAATCCAACATCAAACCGCCAAGCCACAAGAACTTGTGAAGACTCCACGAAATTCAAGATTGGGTTCTAATTATGTAAGGTGACTTAAAAGGTTTTTAACTTTAATGTCAACGAGATAATGATTAAAATAGCTTAACAAAATGATAATTATAATGCCGGTGGCTCCGACAACGTTGGGTGGGTTTATGCGTGTCTGTATTCATCGATAAATTGAAATTAAACCTTATTATCATAGGCAGAGGGTCCAATTTTGGTTGTGTTTAGGGTGGGTCAGATAATGTTGACAACAGACTGTACAACAGTGCCGTTGGGAGTCGCAGGGTGATTCCTGTAGTGCGATTCTCTAAAATGCAAACTCGAAAACGCGAAAGTCAAGAAAAGTGATCGCGCTCACTTCGATAACGAACCAACTTGTCATTGGTTTAGTATTCGCTCGCCGTGGTGACGTCACCGGCGTAATCGTGTTTAACTGAATATCATTTTGTAATCTCACTGCGGATTCAGCTTTCTAATTACGAAGTAAGGCTTAGAGAATCGCATTGCTGGTAACCGTAGGCGCGGGCTTGCGGACCGCGAGTGTTGGCTGGCTCGCCGTCCGATTAGGACCAAGCCCAGGTCGATGCGACCCGTTGTGTTCCCCGCACGCCTCCAAGAGATGTCAGCATCGTAGACAGGGCCGGTTAGGACCAGTGCCTGCAAAGGTTGCGAAATTTGTCCGAAGGAGTAACCGCGGCCTTGGAACGCAAAAGGTATTAGGAGGAACTCAGATGGATCGGTCAGTAAGAGACTGGTCACTCCCTTCGGCTCCGCCCAGAGTGAAAGAAGTCATTTAATGATTTCCAATACATAAAAAATGGTAAAATGGTAAACTACCTCGTTGGCTTAGTGGTCCTGAGCGCGACTGCTACGCTAGAGGTCCTGGGTTCGATCCCCGGGTCGAGCAAAAAGTGTTATTGGGTTTTTCTTTGAAATTCTCAGTAGCAGCTCGGAGTTTGGATTTGTGCCCGGTTAATGGCAATAGTCTCGCCCCCTATTACATGGGACCTAAATATACCGGCGAACTGTGGGTGTGCATTGGTACACCTCTGCCTAACCCTTCGGGGAATACAGGCGTGAAGGTGATGGTATAAAAAAAATGGTACATATCACATCTTCTTCTATTTGTTTCAGTAATATTCGCATACTGCATACTCGTGGGCTATGGATACTGGCTGGAGATTCGGAAATCATCAACTCAACAAACTATTATTATTCAATAGAGTTTAAAATTATATAATCTTTATTTACACAGTCCCAGATACAAAGTTGCTTCCAAATGTTTCTGTCATGCAATATGTAGCTTTATTGCAGTCAAAATAAAAATTTACATCAATTTTGTAAGTGGCTTACAATAAAACAAGATAGTTTTTCAACGTTTGGTTTTATTCACTTCTGCATTATGTGATTATGTTTCCAAGCTGAACGCCTGCATCAATTTCTTCTAAAAAAGATATCCTTTTTAAAATCCGATAAGGCAGGGCCAGTAGCTGCGACAGTTTGTGGTTCTCTGACAAACCAAGCCACTGTTCTCTTTGTGGCAGAGGTGAAGCAAACACCCTGTAGAAAAGAGTCAAAGAGTTAAAAAGGGGGATTTTTAATAACACTTCTGTTTACAATATAAGTAAACGAAGTGTCTCCACTAATAATACACATAGTATTAAAAAACTGCTTCGTTTACCTAGTGGCCCCAAGCGCAACTGCTACGCTACAGGTCTTGGGGTCAGCAAAAAGTGTTATTGGATTTTTCTATGAAATTGTCAGTAGCAGCTCGGAGTTAGGATTTGTGCCCGGTTAATGGCAATAGGCTTTCCCCCTATTACATGCGACCTAAACATACCGGCGTACTGTGGGTGTCATTGTCCCCTGCCTAACCTTAAAGGCTCGAGCAGACCTATTGCGTATGCGTATGCGTAGCCGTCAGCGTAGACGTGCACGTCTGCGGGTTGTTCGAAAGAGATACCGCGCCCCCGGAACGCAAAGGGCACATGAAGGAACATAGACGGGTTTTAGTCAGTAAAAGTCTGACACTCCCTCCCGCCCCGCCCAGGGCGGGGGAAGTTATTTGATGATTTCCCGTCTATAAAAAAAAAAAAAAAAAAAAGACGTGCACGTACCACTGAGTTGTAATGTATACAACTGTATGAGACACGACACACCGCTTGCGTAACGTAGACGTGCGCGTGAAAAGAGTGTCCATGGAATTTCTTGCTCGTTCTTCTCCATAGAGACCTACGTTTTGGAACGAGCAACTAGCTTCAATATTAAACTGTAACTTCTTGACAATTCAAAAGTGCCTGTAAATGGTCTGATTGAAATAAATGTTTTGAGTTTGAGTTTGAACGTCAATGTAAAGGCAGATTTAGACAGGGTCAGTGCACAAGTCAATTATCGGCGCCAGTGCCCGCGCCTAGACTGACTTCTAAATATTCATGTGCGAATTTACTGACTTCCCGCCAGTGTACTGACCTGAAATCAATTTATACGGGGTTTTTTTCGGGTCGGCGCTGACTTATCTCGATTTCGGCGCCAGTCACTGACCCTGTCTAAATCTGCCTTAATGCGTAGCCCTACGCAATATACAGCTTCATACTTTACAACTCAGTGGTACGTGCACGTCTACGCTTACATCTACGCATACGCATCCGGTCTGCTCGACCCTTTAGGGAATACAGGTGTGATGGTATGTATGTATTGTACTAGCCCTATTGCACCCGCTTCTTGCGGCTTCAGGTGGTGGGGCAAGATCTTCTGATGGTGGGGTTGCATCGTCTGGTGGTGGGGGGTCCGGTGGTTTCGCTGCGTCTGAAGAGGTGGTTTTGTCTTGAGAGGAGAGTGACGTAGTTCCGGTATCCGTTTCAGAAGTGGACTTGATAGTCCTTCGATGACTGTTCACCACCAATATGAAGTAGACTGTTACTGAAAAATTCACAAGATTTTACGTTTATTTTTTAATATATTATGTCGAAACGTGGGCGAAGTGGGTAACTCAAACAAGCAAAAGTCGACACAATATAAAAATACCACTTTTAGAGTGAACTGGTAGGTTCAGTTGACATCAGTCCGTCTTCCTGCAGTCTAGACCGCCATGTCTAGCAATGCTCTTTCAAGTCTCCGGACGGCATTGTATCACCGCCTCCCGCCCAGGTACTGACTCCATTAGTACCCTCATCCACACTAGAGGGCGTTTTAAATACTCCATCCAAAGCCAATGCACGGATGGAATGCAACCACTTTTCACAAGTAGCAAGACGATTTCAATTTCCGACATTATATTATTATAACGGCAGATTTTTTTTTGGGAAAAATTGGATGTAATAGATAAACGGAATAGAAGCCTAATAATTAAGGTATAATTAAGTATTGCTGAGAGGTCAGTGATGACCAGAGAACCACTTGTGTGGATAGCAATAATAAAATCGATCAATTTCTAATTGGAAAAATTCGTTTCACGTAATATATTTATTAAGTTTTATTCGTTACAAAAATAATACCTATTCCTTGCATAAATTTTAAATAAGTAAGAACGACATACTCACGTCCATACCAAAGTATTCCTAATACGAGTATGAGGACTTTGGCCCTGTTTTTCCTTGAGATTAGAACTATTGACAGCAATATCATCAACAGCACCATTATCACCACAAACACCAGGGAATACCAAATCCATATATCGATATATAGTACATTATTCTGCAGAAAAAAATAACTGATAAAAAGTTAAGACTACTACTATACTAGAATCGAATAAAAACGGGTATAAAAAGACACATAAAATAGACGAACTATTCCAATCTTTTTTTTTGGTGCGTGTTGGAAGTCCTCATAGACTTCCTCCGTCGTGGGGGTCATCTTTCCACCAGGAAGGGGACTCTTGCCGGCTAAAATCACCGCGGTGTTCCACCTCTGCCTATGGCTGGGGGTGAGTGGATTAGTATAAGCATTTACTCCTCCCCCTACAGGCCTCGATCCGCTGGTCCTTAGGGCTAACCAGAACGTCCCAGATATGTATATACAGTTGTCATTTTGGTCTTTAATATTTACGGGTGGGTAGGGCATAGTGGATATGTCACGCAGAGCTGATGGCCGAAATGGGGCTGCAAAGTTTTTGAATAGAAGTCTCGCGCCGGCAAGCGCAGCGTAGGATATCCACCCACAAGGTGGACGGACGACCTGGTTAAGACTGCAGGAAGACGCTGGATGCAGGCCGCTTCCAACCGGTCCTTTTGGAAATTTATGTGGGAGGCTTATGTCCGGCAGTGGTCGGCCTGTAGATGTATGATGTACTGTATGCACCCGCAATTTTTCACATAGAAACTAAAGCCTTTCCCAGCAATACTGTTTGTTTAACATTGTTTAACATTCCTTAGTTTGATGGGCAGTTTGCCTAGCCACCGGCTATGAGATGTGCCTTTATATACCCACTAAATAAACAAAAAATATTGCATTATTGTTACTTTTCCATCATACTTCGATAAGTCCCAAAAACAATAGCACGCTAGCAGCGAGGAACAGCACCAGAAGAAGCCAGATTGTGCATATGAGGTAACTCAAGGGCATGAATAATGTACATCCGTATGCAAAAGGGTGGATCTGAAACATGAAAAGATGTACACGCTTAAAAATGCTTGCATAATACGCATATCATTAAGGCAACGCACTCGATAAAAAAGGGAAAGTTTTCATGGCCTTCTTAAAATAGTGTAGTTGGGGAGA
This sequence comes from Caradrina clavipalpis, assembly GCA_932526535.1. Taxonomy (NCBI): domain Eukaryota; kingdom Metazoa; phylum Arthropoda; class Insecta; order Lepidoptera; family Noctuidae; genus Caradrina; species Caradrina clavipalpis. Next base: position 3,687,581 of record OW052099.1, on the reverse strand, counting down.
TGTTGGATTATTTAAACCAATACCTATTCCTAGACAATTCCAAAAAAAATATTATCTACTGTAAACATACATAAAACTGAAGTCTCCGTTTATATAATCTTAAAATTATAGATGCATATTATGAACGGTATCTTTTAATAAAACACGTTTTTTGGGGTCTTGTCTGTTTGTTCCGTCTAATCTCCGAAACGGCTGGATCGATTTTGACGGAACTTTCACGGATAGATAAGTAATGCTATTTTTTTTTATAGATGGGAAATCATCTTATACCTTTCTCCGCCCCTAGTGTCAGACTTTTACTAACTAAAACCCATCTATGTTCCTTCATGTGCCCTTTGCGTTCCGGGGGCGCGGCATCTCTTTCGAACAACCCGCAGCCCCATAAGTGATAAGTAGTTACTCCATATAGCTATGGAGTAACTAAAGCTACTTTACGTAAAAAAAAAGGAATTAGGGTACCGCGCAAAAAGTAACTCCGCAGATAACCGCCTCTATTATTAACACAGAATCTACATCTATCCTAAGCAAGCTTTCACCTAATAGACAATGCGAAGCGAATAATCGCTTCGTCGTCGGCAATGGAATAGGTCCCCAATGGTGATGATAATAAAGTAAACTTTTCTAATTACCACGCATATAGCAGCGATTATTAAGGACCCTATCTTCAAGTCCAAGATTCCGAGGAAATCCTCCATTTTGGGCAGTTGCTCCAATAATTCTGCCATAATTATAAATCGTTTTCATATTAGATGATTTTCCATAAAATTATTGTTGTGATTTCAAATTACAAAGTGGATCCAGACGACTGGCAGTTGACATTTGACGTCAATTTTGGACCACAGAATACGTATTATATGTTTGTGTAGGTATTAAAAAGAGGAGCAATGTGGCTTTTTGAATTTAATTTGTCATACTTTCTAAGTATGAAGTAAAAAGTGAAGTAATTTAAGTATCTACAATTTCAACAGTAATGACTGCGAAACCTAACTTTGTCTTCTCTACATGGCATATAAAACAAAATCGCTTCCCGCCGTCTATAGGTGACGCCGTGTAGATGTTATAAAATACGCAACGGATTTCAATGCGGTTTTCAAGAAAAAAATATATGATTAAGAGGAAAGTTTCTCGTTAAGGAAATCACGCTACGACTAACAAGAGCAGAGCAGTAACCAAAGACTTAACAGAACGCTGGTGACACCGCAGGGGATGATATCTCAGTATTATCATTAAAGCGGCTGCAATAAGTATGGTGGTAGTACTTCCCCGGACGAACTCCTTGACAAAGAGCTGTACTACTACAACCCTAGCAAGTCTTCCCTTTTCATTTCCTGACTTTAAAAAATCATAATCATTATATTAAAATCTTCCTTAGGCGTTACTATAAGAAAATTACTACAACAAGCAAAAAGCGTTGTTTTAAAAAGGTAATTGAAAAGAAAATTATTTTGCCACTTTTTGAACAAAAAAATATTCTTTTTGCTACATTAATTAGACACTACAAGCCTCTTGTTACTGTTTTCCCAAATTAATTATTACACCATGGCTGACATTTAAAAGAAAAGCAAAATGAGAAAATAATCCTTTGTTTGGTGTGTTGTCGGAAATTTTTAAGGTTCGATGTAATTTTGATCGAAATTTATTACACCGAATTTTAGTTATGTTACGTTTATGTTATATATTATATTGCGCAAGTAATATACGCAAACAAAGGTGCTCTTGGTCTTCCGTCATTCTTGAAGTCCGATGGGATGGAAATCCAATACGACCGGGGAGAGATTAGGCGGCATAACGTGCTTTTGCCGCTCCGCCCAGGGAGGAAGAAGTCATTTAATAATTTTCCATCCGAAAATAATATTAAACAAAAAACGTGCTTTTTAATGCACGGGGGTGTCACACCACCATCTTTCAAACTCCAGGCTGCTACATAGAAATTCTTAGAGAAAAAACCTTTGTTCAACCTAGAAATCAAACCCAGGACCTCTAGCACAACGATCAATCTTGCGACCACGAGACCAAGAGCGCCATCAAATACTGTGTTATATAACTATTTCTAGGTAAGTAAACAGTTTTCCAAATGTTGCCATCGCTTAAAGACCAAAAAAAGGAAAGTGGTTAGATTCTCGTTAAAAGTAGTTACATGACCTAACTGGCTCAGATCATTCAATTCCAACGACAAGAACAAAGTCTGAAAAAATAGTTCAAAAGCTTAAGCCTGATTTTTAAGCTTCACAAATTGATCTCCAAAATCCAGTTTAAACCAGATTTATTATCCTTTTAGTTCTATATCGTTAGCGTTTGTCGACAGAGCGTGGGATTCGAAAATCGAAAAAAAGTCCGGTGCAAACCGGTTTAATCCGGAATAATCCAATTAGAACTAGAAAGGGGTATGTTGCGTCAGTAGTTAGTGTTGTGGTGTTTAGCTTTCGACTTCGTTCGAAAGAATTACGTTACGTATGTTTTAATTCAGGAATTCTCGCAGATTCTGGCTAAAATTAAAAGTTGCAATGCCAATATGTAATGAAAGACATAATTCCTCGTCAAACAGGAGGTTGTCTTAAAAAACATAAATCTATACTAATACTAGCTTTTGCCCGCAGCTTCGCTCGCGTATCCCTTATTTTATCCCCATGGGGGTTGATATTATAATCCTATTTAAGCGGACATCTTCATCATAGTAGCTCCTCCAATGTTTAATTTCAGTTCAATCAGTCGAAAATCGGTCGATCGGTCTAAAATTGACAAAGTTTCATGCAAATTTTCATCCCCTATTTTATCCCCTTGGGGGTAGATGGGGTGTAAGTGTAATTGATCAAAATCCTTTCTTAGCGGATGCCTATGTCATAACATCTACCTGCATGCGAAGTTTCAGCCCGATCCGTCCAGTGGTTTGGGCTGTGCGTTGATAGATCACTATCTCAGTCAGTCAGTCAGTTAGTCATATATATTTAGATTACAAAGAGGTAAGATTTTTTTCTTTGTCTGTTTGTTTGTAACGAATAGGCTCCGGATCTACTGGACCGATTTTAATCATCAGGCGTAACTTATGGAGGTTGAAATAAGCCACATAGGCAAAGTCGCGGGCAGGTCGCTAGTAATCAAATAATATTACAACACTCGAACAATGGACTTATAAATACTTGTTTATGTTTGTCAGTATTTTAGAATACACTTCTTTCAAATAAGAGAATCGCCCAGTTGCTTATGCAGTAGGTAGTACAGGACAACTATATCTCTGTGTGCATGCAGGTTCTTCGTCTCGCCTAGCGCCTGCATAAACCCAGCAGCAAGGTGACTAATTCGAATTCGAGAATCACATACAAAAAGAAAACCTATATATTTTATTACAAACTAGCTTTTATACGTGACTTCGTCCGCATCAAAGTTGATATTATTATCCCACGGGAACCGTACATTTTTCGGGATAAAAGTACCTTATGTGTTATTCTACACTACAATCTGTTTCAGTGCCTTTCATCCAGATCCGTTCAGCCGTTTGAGCGTGAAGAATGGACGAACATACAAACTTTCGCCTTTATATTATTAGCGTGATTCGTGTTAAAAATCACAAGCATACTTACCTCCTTGAATTTGACGAGGACGCAAAACTGCACTTTGTATACTGTACTAATTAAGTTAGTTTTTAATTAAGCTGAAGTTTACTCTGATCGTACCGAAAACAAGGTTATAAAATCCGGTCAAGTGCGAGGTTGACTTGTACAATAAGGGTTCCGTACCATCGATACTAATATTATAAATGCGAAAGTAACTCTGTCTGTCTGTCTGTCTCTTCTTCACGCCTAAACCACTGAACCGATTTCAATGAAATTTGGTACAGATATAGTCTGGGACCCGAGAAAGGACAAAGGATAGTTTTCATCCCGGAAATCCCCCGGGAACGGGAACTATTAAACCACGCGGACGAAGTCGCGGGCAAAAGCTAGTTAGCTATAAAAACGGCAAAAAAAACACGTTTGTTATATGGGAGCACCTTAAATGTTTATTTTATTCTGTTTTTTAGTATTTGTTGTAAAACTTAAATATATCATGTAAAAATTTCAACTGTCTTACTATGACGGTTAGTCGGTTAATGAGATACAGCCTGGTGACAGACAGACAGACAGCGGAGTCTAAGTAACAGGATCCCGTTTTACCCTTTAGGTACGCAACCCTAAAAATGTTACGAAAATATGTAATTACAGAAGTTTGAACGCAGCTAGTACTTACCGGCGCAATTCTACCCTTGCACCCGCGAACTTTGCAAATTACGAGTACGTTATGCAAGTTTCAAAAACTCAAATAGAATAGTAGTTAGTTCGAGGTAGTAAAGTGCGCCTTTGATATAACCCACTGCAAACAAAAGTAGGTTCTATTGCGCTGGAAATCAATTTGAAAATTAAAAAGAGGTTTTATGTTTTTTTTTTTTTTGTTTGTAATGAGGTAATCTCTGAAAATAATGGTCCGAATGTTTAATGTCATAGAATATACACTCACTCACAACTTGCATAAAAACTTTTTGATCGTTCATACAATTTTATAAAGTTATGGACGTTAGTAAATCATTATGCTAGGTGGCTCGATTTAGGAGTCCGGGAGTGTAATTTATTATGATATTCTTGAGTTGTTAGCGGACGAAGTCGCGGGCAGAAGCTAGTGAGCCAATAAAAAAATGGCACAAACGCCAGAACTGAAACCTCAGCATCACCAGATCTATTTCTTTTTAACATGGCTTAAATTTTGAGATTACATAGAAGAATATATACTTAAAAAGGTATGTATGATGAGTGATGACTATCTGTTTACTTTTGTATCTATTACTGTTCCAAATAAACAATTTGTTTTATTTGCCTCTTCTTAATTTCGATTACCAGTTCAGTTTGAATAAAAAAGAGGACTGTGTGCCTTTTTTAAATAAAGACTTATTGTCTTTCTATTAAAATAGAAAGACAATAAGTCTTTATTTAAAATAGAAAAACTCAAATCATCAAAAAAAAAAAAGAAATCATCAATTCATTTTTTTTTTCACCTCCACCTCCGTTAACCTCCGCATCTGCGGAGGCAAAGCCCTTTACCTCCGCATCCGCCGCCGCAAAGAAGACCTTCATTACAGCCCTAGTTTTAGGTCCATAAGTTTTTCTTGTAAACTAACCAAGTGTCGTAAATACGATCTTTCGCACCATAACTCTCCGCTTGTTTATATTTCGAAGTTAAGTTACGATAACGTCTTGTAATAAACACTAGATTCTGCCCCTAACTTTGTTTGCTTGTTTTTTTTCACCCGCATACTTCACGTGTTTGATTACTGCTGCGCTCCCGTGTGTCATAGCGTGATGTTTTAAAGCACAATACACTCACAAATAACGTGGCTGTCTATGGGTAAAAAATGCTATTGCTGCTCCTTTGCTTGCCTTTGCTAATCCCCATGAATCTGGCTATCATATACTAAGATATATTTTATTATATCTTATCTTCTATAATATAAAAATGAATCGCAAAATGTGTTGGTAAGCGCATAACTCAAGAACACCTGGACCGATTAGGCTGATTCTTTTTTTGTTGTATTGGTAATTTCCCGGACAAGGTTTATATGTAAAAAAAAAACTACCGAATAACTCGGAAATCAGCACCCGTGCGAAGCCGGGGCGGTTCACTAGTTTATTATAGATTTTATTTTGGAGATAAGCGCGTTTAAATAAACAAACAAACAAACAAACAAACAAAATAACTCTGTAGCTTTATTATATTAGTAACGTCCATTCCTACCATAAATTTAGTAAACAAAAGGCAGCTACTCCAATCTAAAATTGATTTATAACTACTCTCTAGTATACAATATCAAGTACCCTAGAGGCCTACAAGGGAGGGACTTATATTAAATGCTTTTGTTTAACTGGTTCGAGACACGCCACGATAGAGTCAACGTGCCTTAATACTTCTTGTTATTAAACTAAGTTCCTGATTGTTTCTTGTTTGGGTAAAAGTGTTATTAAAAAAAAACGGTAATTTAAAAAACTAAAAAACCCGACTGCTTTTCTGAGTATTTATGAAAAATCCCTAAAACAAGGAAGTCGTTGTACCCGATTGCACTTAAAATTGTAGCAGTCAGGGCCCATTCGGGACCATCTGCAATGTAATATAAGTATTTGCTCTCAATTCACTAAGCCTCCATTTCTAGAATGGGTGGGGTGTTTCTAGATGGAGTGGGCAATATATTGCTGCCACATGTTGCCGGGTAAGTACCTGTGTGGAAAACAGTTGTAACTTTGACCTTCAATGTCTTTGGTAGGTACTGTTTCAAGTGAATGAAATTGCTTCTAATATAACATACTGTAAACAATACTGTCTCTTGTCTCTCTCTCACTCATCCTCTCCACTCTTTCACACACTATTTGAATGGTGTACATAGTAAATAGTATTCTATTTATCCATGAAATACTCACGATACAACACGAATTTTCGAGATAACTTCTCTGGAACTGTTAACAGTACTACCGGTCTCATTTATAGTTAGACTGGAAACTGTGATTACAAAAGACAATAACGTATTGAAAAGTCTTTCACTTATTGTTTTAGATTGTCGCTTCTGTTATTGCGTACCTGCAGCCGGCAGTTCCTTGTAATTGAAAACTATTCAGCTTGGTCATAGAGTAAGGTTTTATAGATAGGTCATTTTGCTTTCGTGCTTTTTAGGTATTTGTACTTAAGGTGAATGCTCCGATATTTCATTAAATATTGGCATTTTACATGAACCTTGACTTATAGAGTCATTTTACTGATTTTAATGGTTATAATTCTGAAAATATATACTTCTTACGCCCGCGAATCATACTTTAATCAACATTAAACCTAATACTGACTTGCAAATTGCAAAAAACGTAAGGAAATTTAAATTTCGCGGGCTAGTCGGAGCATTCACCTCAAAGTGCCAAATGGAACCCTATTACTAAAACTCCGTTGTTGCTTTATTTTTTAACTTTAACCGATGACTAGACCACGTAAACAAATAAATAAAATAGAAATGTCTGTTTGTAATGTCAATATTATACAAAATAAATAAAATTAATAACGCGAAAAAACATTTTCTTTTTGTCTGTCTATCTATTTGCTTGTCTCTTAAACGGCTGGACCGATTTTGACGGAACTTTCACTGGCAGATACCTGATGTTACAAGAAATAACTTAGACTGACATTAATTTTAGTAAAACAATAAAGGGTATCTATCGTGCAGAATATAACCCCGTGATAGCGCCATTCAAACAAAAGAAGTCACGAGCAAAACCTAATAAAAATAGCGGCGGGAAAAGCACGTGAAATATATTTTAAGCGATGGTACTCAATAATAAACATGTCTAAGCGTCTAGATCTAATAAAATACACAACTAGAAAATTGTATATGTTGCAGTCAAAACTCTTAACCAGTCAAAAGTACTATTGACTAGCAAAATCAGTCAAACCTACTTTTGACTGAACAGGTTGGTCAAAAGGGGTTTTGACTGAAAAATATTGGTTATTAGTACTTTTGACTGCAAATTTGCGGTTAAAAGTACTTTTGACCAACGCTCTTCGTCAAAAGTAGTTTTAACTGCAATAAAGCATCAGTCAAAAGCACTATTAACTTGTCAGATGTGAATAATGCTTAAAAAGCATAGTCGAGGAACCCCGCTTCGCGGGGCTCAAGGGTTTACAAAAAAAATAACCACGAAGTGGATGGCGGGGTCTGTTCGCTCGCTTCGCTCGCTCTCTAGACCCCACCATCCCCTTCTAACCTAACCTGTCCGAGTCGGGGTGCCCCAAGTCCCGAGCTCGCTTCGCTCGCTCTTTCATCCTATAATTTACTTTTATAAAGAATAGATATTATTAATTATTATTGCAGATTAGTGACTGATTTTTAAGAGTTTTGACTGATTCGAGCAGTCAAAACCACTTTTGACGGAATTACTTAGTCAAAAGTACTTTTAACCAGCTCCATTGGGCAAAAGTACTTTTAACTGTTATTTTAGTCAAAAGTATTATTGACTAAAGCATACGGTCAAAAGTACTTTTGACTGATTTTGCTAGTCAATAGTACTTTTGACTGGTTAAGAGTTTTAACTGCAACATATACACAATTTGAACCACTACCAGATTTTGTTATGATTTGTTCTTTTTTTAATATCTACTTCGGTCTTACTTTCTCCCTTTGATCCTTCAAAGGCAGAAATATTAACTTTTCACAAAATGTGTTAGCAAGAAGAAATAATACACCTCAGTTGTTAATATCAAACGTATATTCCAGATTTCATCCTTGAGTAACATTATATAACATAATTATTATATTATATAATCTGTATTCCCCGAACGGTTAGGCAGAGGTGTAAAAATGTACACCCACAGTCCGCTGGAATGTTTAGGTCCCATGTAATAGTGAGCGAACCTACGAGTATTAACATTAACCGGGCACAAATCTTAACTTCGAGCTGCTACTGAGAACTTCATAGAAAAACCCACACTTTGCTGGATTTGGGAATCTAACTCAAGACTAGAGTAACACTAGGCAGTTCGAGTTCCAGGGAGATATAAAATAATGTCCTAGCTAAATACCCTTTTTTTTTTTTTATTGACGGGAAATCATCAAATAACTTCCCCCGCCCCGGGCGGGGCGGGAGGGAGTGTCAGACTTTTACTGACTAAAACCCGTCTATGTTCCTTTCATGTGCCCTTTGCGTTCCGGGGGCGCGGTATCTCTTTCGAACAACCCGCAGCCCCGGCAGGCATCGGCCCTCAGTGGCCCCATCCAAGTTTGCTGACATCTCTTTGAGGCGCGCGTGGAACACGAACGCGCCGTCGACACGGTCTGTCGTTAGTGAACGTACGGACGGTGAGCTACCCATTGCTCACCGTCCACAGACACGCGTCTACGGTGGCCGGGAGTCGTCTCGCGGCTCCCGACGCCCGGAGCGTCTACCGCGGCGGCCGCTGGGACGGGGATCCTCCTTTCCCTCTCCCGTCCTGCCGCCTCCTTCTCTAGCATTACAGCTTCGCAGAAGGAGGCGACTGCTTCCCATTCCCCCTCGCTCCGGACCATGGCCTGAACCAGTGCCGGACGCGAGAGGGCGCCGCCGCCGATGGCCGCCTCGAGGACTCGGCGGTGCTCAGCCCAAGCAGGGCACACCGCCAAAGTATGCTCCACCGTGGGCTAAATACCCTACGGCGTCACCCGTGTCAGTTACATTATGGTTACTGCTCCGCTCCCATTGGTTGTAGCGTGATGTTCTAAACGTATAACCCTTCCTCTTGAATCACTCTATCTGCTGATTTATGTATTTAAGATCTCCAACAAATTTATACACATAGCATTTGTAGATAAAACACGACAAAGCATTAAGATTATGAACACTAAGGAGCATATTCGTTTCTAAACCCATACCAGGCCAAAATTGTCTTCCGTGTGTGTTCCGGATACATTCAGTAACAAAAATGTTTTTGATGTTTAATAATGAATTCATGTTTTACGCCTTTTGTATAATAAATGTATCTCTGTCTCCTGGGAAATAAGGATCACTTGTCGGTTTCTGAGCCTTTGTTGATATCTCTTGGGAATGCCTTACCCAGTAGTGGGTTGTACCTCGAAGGTTCGCTGATATATGTCATATTGCTGTTCTAAAACAGGAGGAGGTTAATTCATTTGTATTTTTTGTTTTTGCTTTCTTATCTCAGAACTCAGTCATTTATCATTTATTCGATAATTATCAACCGATTTGGCCTTTTTTTTATAGGATAGGGTGCTCTTTCGGATTAGTGATATAGAAATTTTACCAAAAGCGGTTTTTAATAACATTTTTCTCTGGATATTAAAAAATATTTCGTAACGGTTAGAAAATTACTTATTTCCTATATCTTTCTTTTGAATCTTTTTATCTAATTTAACAACGCTATCCTTCTCAAATTCATGGATTTATTTAAAAAAAAAAAATACGTATGTTTTCTCCATGAAATTGGACACACTAAAGAGACAAAGACAGTCAAGTTCTAGATTAACGCAGTTTCTTCCACACAATTTTGATTTACAACTTAGCAAACGGTTTGTTCAAATAACTCACCTTTATCATACCCACACTGATTACACCTTAATATTAAGGTCTTGACAAATCTCCAGAGAATCATAAAATAAATTTTCGTTAGCAACAGAAATTAAATAATATTCCTTCAGTTTTGTTTCTGCAAAATTATTTAACTTTGAAATTGTTTTGTTTAGAACATAAACGTAGTCGTGATGGCTTATAGTTAGGGCGTCCGGCTCTGATGCTTTAGGTTGCGGATTCGATACCGGGCAAGTACCAATGTGGCTTTTCAATTCATTATGTACTTTCTAAGTTTATCTTGGACATCTCTGACATCGGTGCAGAAAAACATCGTGAGGAAACTTGGACTTATATAAGTCTGAAATCGCCAATACGCCTTGAGCAATCGTGGTGATCAGTGCTCATGCTTCTTTGAATTAGAAGAGGCCTTTACCCTGCAGTGCGACAATAACAGGCTGGTATTATTATTTATTATTCGCATTTATTTATTCACAATACACATTAAATACATTTTTAAATGTATACCTTAATTTAATAAAGGTGAAGAGTTTGTTTGTTTGTTTGGTTAAACGAGCTAATCTCAGAAACCACTGGTTCCTGAGATCAGCGCCTTCGATATGCTATAAATAAAGCATCACGCTACGACTCATGGGGGTGGAGCAGTAACTAAAGACGTAATTTAACAAGGGTGTAAAACCACGCGTATTAAGTCCCGGACAGTGGCTAGTATTTATATGAATGCGAAAACATTTAAAAATAAATTTCTTATTATCATTAAAAGGTGAACCTTTGTGTTGCAATTCGAGAACAATTTGTATGCTCACCCCGAATTCTGTGGACTCTCAAGGTATCTACTTGGTGAAGTAGTTTTCTCGAAAGCGGAACTAATTCCGGGATTCAATCCTTGATTTAATTAAGTCGATCCTTTACAAGTAATAGAATTGAGGTAGGTAGGTTGCGTGGTTAACCGAAGTTGATGATGATTTTCTTTTGTTTATGTTGTACAATCATGTTTTTATCCTTAGCTATACATTGTTTAGCCATGCTTTTTTTTTTTTTTTTTTTTATAGACGGGAAATCATCAAATAACTTCCCCCGCCCTGGGCGGGGCGGGAGGGAGTGTCAGACTTTTACTGACTAAAACCCGTCTATGTTCCTTCATGTGCCCTTTGCGTTCCGGGGGCGCGGTATCTCTTTCGAACAACCCGCAGCCCCGGCAGGCATCGGCCCTCAGTGGCCCCATCCAATTTTGCTGACATCTCTTTGAGGCGCGCGTGGAACACGAACGCGCCGTCGACACGGTCTGTCGCTAGTGAACGTACGGACGGTGAGCTACCCATTGCTCACCGTCCACAGACCCGCGTCTACGGTGGCCGGGAGTCGTCTCGTGGCTCCCGACGCCCGGATCGTCTACCGCGGCGGCCGCTGGGACGGGGGACCGTCCTTTCTCTCTCCCGTCCCGCCGCCTCCTTCTCTAGCATTACAGCTTCGCAGAAGGAGGCGACTGCTTCCCATTCCCCCTCGCTCCGGACCATGGCCTGAACCAGTGCCGGACGCGAGAGGGCGCCGCCGCCGATGGCCGCCTCGAGGACTCGGCGGTGCTCAGCCCAAGCAGGGCACACCGCCAAAGTATGCTCCACCGTGTCCTCGGGGCGATCCTCACAATGGTGACACCCGGGCGTTTCCTCCCGCCCGATGAGGTGCAGGAACCTCCCGAAACATCCGTGTCCGGTGAGGACCTGCGTCAGGCGGTAGGTGAGGGCGCCGTGGCGCCGCTCAAGCCACTCCTCAAAGAGGGGACTTACCGCCTCAATCAAGGCGTGCCCTGCACGAGGTTGCGACAGTCGTTCTCTCCATGTCGCCATGAGATCGAGCCGGAGTTCCGTCCGCAGGGCGGCAATTTGCCGCGGCAGCGGAGTTTCGCCCCGGCCCAGTGCCTCCGCGCGCCACTCGTGTAGGCGCGCGAGGACCAGCGCCTCCAGATCCCATGGCGGCAATCCGGCAAGGAGGCTCGCTGCCTCGCCGGAGATCGTGCGGTATCCGCGGAGTTTAGCCATGCTGTGGTTCCAGTATTGCCCGAAAATTTTAGAACTATATCCAAAGTTAAAGCAAATTATTTATTTATTTATAATAAGCATACCAGCACTGTCACTTACAATAATTGAAATAAAACTAACACATAACGTTGGCATTTCAGTAACCATGGTATGCACGACATTGACATAATGTAAATTAGAGACAAGAAGAAAAATAAAATAAAGTAAACAGTGCGTCCAAATAGAAGCTTTATAGACGTACACCATCGCGCCTGTATTCCCCGAAGGGTTAGGCTGAGGTGTACCAATTTACACCCACAGTTCGCCGGTATATTTAGGTCCTATGTAATAGGCAAATTATTTATTTCAATTAGATTATTAAAAGGCACTTTGAAAGTTATTTACGAAAAAATATAATATTGAATTTAGTTGCCAAACAGAGCCTTTTTAGGGTGGCAAACAAAACCCTGATACTAAGAAAGAATGTCTGTTTGTCTGTCTGTCACAGGGCTGAAACTTTTGTATCTACCGTAATTGGTAAACCCTTGAAATATTCATTATTAAACGATGAGGCTGAGACAGTGAATGACTCATCATCATCTGCCTAGCCTTTTCCCAACTATGTTGGGGTCGGCTTCCAGTGACAAGAATGACTAAATAACAAAAAATTTTCAGAATTCTTAAAATTTGCTATAATAAAATACACATTTTTACTTTTAGCACAGTTGTCTGTGCAAAAGAAAATGTTAATTTTATGTTAACTAAAAAGTAGTTTAAATTATTAAAGCCATTATTGAAGTTGGCAATTAAAATTTTATTTATTTAAAGGTGTATTATTATTCTTATTAATTAAAATGGTATATATATTACAAAAACAATACTCATCATCATCAGCCGTAGGACGTCCACTAGATTTCCAAAAGGACCGGTTGAAAACGGCCGGTATCCAGCGTTTTCCTGCGGTCTTAATCAGGTCATTTGTCCACCTTGTGGGTGGACATCCTACGCTGCGCTTGCCGGTGCGTGCAAAAACATTAATATAAAAAAACGGTAATTTAAAAAAGTAAAAAACCCGACTGCTGTTCTTTAAAAATCCCTAAAACAAGATAAATTGTAGCAGTCGGGACCCATTCTAGAACTGGAGGATTAGTGAATTGAGAGCACATACCTATATTACATTGCAGATGGTCCCGAATGGGTCCCGACTGCTACAATTTATCTTGTTTTAGGGATTTTTAAAGAACAGCAGTCGGGTTTTTTAGTTTTTTAAATTACCGGTTTTTTTTTTTTTGTGTTTTAAAAAAGAAATTAATATACCCAGTATCACTCTTACAGTAAATACGAATCTACTGACACCTCTCAAGCTAAAATTCATCGAGCCGTTCAGCCCGCAGAGCGAGCCAAACATTTGAATTTGGCGCCAAAAATCCGCCATTTTGTTTTTTTATATACCCAGTGTCACTCTCACAGTAAATACGAATCTAACAACACCTCTCAAGCTAAAATCCATCGAGCCGTTCAGCCTGCAGAGCGTGCCAAACAATTATACATACATACATACATACATACATACATACATACATACATACATACATACATACATACATACATACATACATACATACATACATACATACATACATACATACAAACATACCCTCGAAAAACATAACCCTCCTTCTGTCGCAGTCGGGTAATTATCTAGCGAACTGCCCGCGACTTCGTCCGCGTGGCTTATTGCAACATCTTTGGCTATTGTTTCGCTCCCGTGGGTCGTAGCGTGATGTGTTATAGCCTATTTTTTTACTTAGTGATAATGTAGCTAATGGCAAAAGAATTTTCGAAATCTGTCCAGTATTTTTAACGTTTATTCGTTAATACAAATCTTTCCTCTTTATAATACATACATACCATCACGCCTGTATTCCCCAAAGGGTTAGGCAGAGATGTACCAATGTACATCCACGGTTCGCCGGCATATTTAGGTCCCATGTAATAGGGGGCGAGCCTATTGCCACTAACCGGCACAAACCCTAACTCCGAGCTGATACAGAGAATTTTATAGAAAAACCCAATAACATTTTTTGTTCGACCTGGGAATCGAACCCAAGACCTGTAGCGTAGCAGTCGCGCTTAGGACCGCTAGGCTAACGAGGCAGTTAAGTTTAGTTTCCTCTTTATAATATTAGTGTAGATTAGTGTAATATTAGTGTAGTGAATAAAAAAATGACTAATAAAATCGATCAATTTATAAATTCCAGAAATGTTTTTGTCTACAAGACACTTCTGACAATACTTACTCTTTGAACAGGACTTGGTTTCTGGCAGATAAATACTCCTTTCAAACGTGGAATGTAGATGCTTCTTATTTCAATTATTTGTCGTTAGCTATGGCCCAAGGTTTCACCCGCGATCAGTTACATCATAAGCTGGGCTTAGCAGTGTAGCACGTAACGTATCAGATACGGTATCAAGTGAGTACGTAGGCACGAGCCCGCTGCGAGCCGCTCGCGTGGAGCGCTGTAAGCTCGCAGTGACCCGCCGAGTGGCGGTTTCACTGCGAACACAAAGGCGGCTAGGAAGCTCGTAGCTAGATACGCGGAGGACCGTGGACGAGCCGTACCCACTTGCAGGTTGATACCGTATCTGATACGTTACGTGCTACACTGCTAAATGAGTACCCAGCTTTGGGTTACTGCTTTGCTCCCTTGCGTCAAAGCGTGATGTTATAATTGTTATAATTGACGAAAAAGAGTGTCCATGGAGTTTCTTGCTCGTTCTTCTCCATAGAGATCTACGCTTTGGAACGAGCAACTAGCTTCAACTTTAAACTGTAACTTCTTGACAATTCAAAAGTGGCTATAAATAGTCTAATTGAAATAAATCATTTGACTTTGACTGTATAAATCTGGCTATCATAATCGAAATATTTTTTCTAATCCAACTGGAAGTTCCAGAGATTTGCAGGTTTATACTAACAAACAAAAATCCTCTTAAGGTTTATAGAATTAGTAGATATATATAGATGTAACAAGGGAACCTCTGACGTCACAACCACAATCTTATTTTGGAACGGTATTCAATTTCTGTTTTTATGTGGATGGAAATAAAAGCAAGTTTATTCCTATGGTTGGTGATTTTAAAAGGATTGCGAAGTGCAAGTCTCAGAGGCAATTTTTTTTTTAAGAAATTTCTATGTCACATATCATCATCATCATCTTCCTGCCCTTATCCCATGTTACTTGGGGTCGGCGCAACACGTTTTCTTCTTCCATTTCTAAGTCACATATATGGTTATTTAAATACTAATAACTTATATCGTAATCAATATAATATCTTTAAAATTAAAAATTTAAAAAACCCCCAACACAAAAACCTAAGTTCCTTTAAAAAGTAAAAAAATAACAAAAAAAATACGTCACGTTGGGGGACCGATGTTGCATTTAGGATACGATCGTCCCGAGCGGTCCCCCAACGTGACGTATTTTTTTTGTTATTTTTTTACTTTTTAAAGGAACTTAGGTTTTTGTGTTGGGGGTTTTTTAAATTTTTAATTTAATTTTTTATATTATACTTTTTATAGGTACCTACTTATTATAATGTCGATTTTGTTAAGTTTGAGACCCCACTCGAGTATATTTACAGACATTCGGTTTTTCTTCCCTACTTTCACCCCCACAACTTTTAAACGGCTCAACCGATTTTCATCAAACATATCTAAGAACACTCGTACATAGGTCACCTTTAATACAAAAAAAAAAAAAATTGAAATCGCTTCATCCGTTCGGCAGCTATGATGCCACAGACAGACAGACAGACAGACAGACAGACAGGCAGACAGACACGTCAAACTTATAACACCCCTCTTTTTGCGTCGGGGGTTAAAAATAAAAACTTACAGACCTAGCTTTTCATTCTATTTTCAATACCTTCAAAAATTATGAAAATAAGACTATTTGGGAAAAAACATTAACACTTTTTGTATAAACATTCACAGCTTTACAATTCTCTTAAGAAAATGGCCATGTGTTATAATTAAATTGACTTAAACGCAAGCGAAGACGCGGGCAGATGCAAGCTATTAATAATATCCTAAGTCCTTGATATTGTTTGTTATTCTAACAACGCCTTAAATTATTATAATCTGTGAAATAATATGAATTGCTTACAATAAGTAACAATAAGTTATTGAGCTAATATTTTTATAAAATCAATTATGATTTTTTTAATATCCTGTCCTTATTTTCAATTTTCTATTATATATATTTTTTAATAGCTTGAATTATATATTTGCTTAATAACTTCAAATTATAATCAAAAGATTTGTTTATTTAGGCGTATGTAAATACTAATGTACACCCACAGTTCGTCGGTATAGTTAGGTCCCATGTAATAGGTGGCGAGCCTATTGCCATTTACCGGGCACAAATCCAAACTCCGAGCTGCTACTGAGAATTTCATATAAAAACCCAATAACTCTTTTTGCTCGACCTGGGAATCGAACCCGGGACCCCTTGCACAGCAGTCGCACTTGCGACCACGAGACCAACGGGGCATTGGTACACTTCTGCCTAACCCTTCGGGGAATACAGGCGTGATGGTATATGTAAATACTAATTTTTGTAAAATATATTAAATGTCTACTAATTTTGTTATTTTGTTTTGTTTGTGATCGTAGCAGGTGGCGGTCCGTGGTTTCTGCCTACCCCCATGGGAAAAAGGTGTGAGTTTATGTATGTGTAGTTTATTTATATATGTATGTGTAATTTTGTTCCTTTTTTATGTTTCTGTTAAGGTTTTCTCTCGCCCTCTGTCAAGGGTCAAAGAGGTCAATTTTTTTACCGAATTCTGTCGGCTGTCGGGTAACTGCCCCGTTGGTCTCGTGGTCGCAAGTGCGACTGCTGTGCAAGGGGTCCCGGGTTCGATTCCCAGGTCGAGCAAAAAGCGTTATTGGGTTTTTCTATGAATTTCTCAGTAGCAGCTCGGAGTTAAGATTTGTGCCCGGTTAATGGCAATAGGCTCGCCCCCTATTACATGGGACCTAAATATACCGGCGAACTGTGGGTGTACATTGGTACATCTCTGCCTAACCCTTCGGGGAATACAGGCGTGATGGTATGTGTATTCTGTCGGCTGTTTGCATTGGTGTATTGGAATTCATTTATGTTCCATGCCGACAAAAAAATCTGCCAAAAGTCGGTTAAAATGTGGGTCGTAGACGGAAAGGCTAATGGCGGTTAAAACCTTCGATTTTGCAACATGGAAGATTTTAATCACCATTATCTAGATATTTATGAAGCCAGTATCACTGGAAACATCGATACTAAACATAGGTATATTCTCTTGACCGAAATCTTAATGGAGACTAGCTACTTGGCTAGACGGGGTGTCACACCATCAACTTCTAAACTCCGGGCTGCTGTTAAAACTTTTTTCAGTTTTCACCCGAGCTGGGCATTGAACCCAGGACTCTACGCTGCACTCGCACGACGTCAACACTAATCGAATGAAACCTCATTTGTGAAAATCCGATGCGCCTGATCTCTCTCCGGTTGTGTCGGATTGCCGTTCCATCGGACTATGAAAGTTAGGGAAGAGGGAGTGCACCTGTGTTTGCGCATAAATTTGTGCACTATAATATCTCCTGTGTATTTGGCTGGTCCATTTTAAGTAGCAGCCATGACCAAAATCGGTTAGTAGAATACATACATACACCGCCCCAAAATCATAACCCGCCTTTTGAGGCCCCGCCGCAGTGGGGAATTTTCACAATATAACGCGAAGGCTTTCCTGAAATTGATATCATGATAAGCGATTATAGAATTATTTATATTTCTATATTAAGAACGTTCTTTGAAGTCTTAGATGTGTTTTATTACAGAGGTATTACAGCTTTGTGTTTTGTAGCCAGAAGTACTTATTTCAGACACAAAAGGGACTATGTACCGTCAACAAAAGAGATAACTAACCAGGGTTGTTAGCTATAGTTGGGATGTCTGCAGAAAAATAATTATAATTGGGTAGATGACACCACTAATCAATTGACGTACTTTTTATGAGCTGTCAAAACGCGATTCCTCCGTAGATTTGTATGACAATACTAAACTATATCGTCACTTTTTTGTCATCTCAATTCACTATTTATAGATTTCAAATCAACCAAAAATCGAATTTTATAGTTCTTTATACATCCATCGGGTTTATAGGGCTAAAATAAACAGTTTTTTTGTGAATTTGTATTTTGGAATTATTGTTTGTCGGTGTCATCTACCCAATGAATGAACTGTTAGTTTTCTAATCAATAAATCGATTCCATTTTAAATCATCCTTCAGCGTCAAAAAAACAACTTCTATAATATGTGAAGGCATGGTTACTCATCTCTTTTGGTAACAGTACTTACCTAAGTACTGAAAGCACGTAATCCGCTTTAAGTTTCAAAAGGATTTTTTATATCAACGTGGCTTATCGTGGAATAGGGAATTAATATGGTTTAATTAGTTTGTTGTAGAGAATAAAAGCTTGAGAAAAATGGAGTTTCAGCAATGAAAATCTTTGTAAAAGCCTTTGTGAAATTGCTTGTTTAGTAAAAGTCCAAACATGTTTTTAAATCTCGAGAGTTTTTTTATTATTTTGAATGAAAATAACATAATAGAAATTTAATGATATTTGTGTAATCACCATTTTTAACCCCCGACGCAAAAAGAGGGGTGTTATAAGTTTGACGTGTCTGTCTGTCTGTCTGTCTGTCTGTGTGTCTGTCTGTGGCATCATAGCTGCCGAACGGATGAACCGATTTCAATTTAGTTTTTTTTTGTATTAAAGGTAACTTACGTACGAGTGTTCTTAGACATGTTTGATGAAAATAGGTTGGGCCGTTTAAAAGTTGTGGTGATTAGTAGTGGTGAAAGTAGGGAAGAAAAACCGAATGTCTGTAAATACAGGAAAAAATTTTAACCAGTGCGTAAATTTTGCCATAATAAACTTCAACACGTTTTATTAAACACGTATATTTTATTTTGATATGTCTTAGTACTAAAAAAAAAAGTTATCGCTTACGAAACATGTATACTTAAAAACCATATTTTATTGTCACTCAGCGCTAGCGCATTCCCCACCCCCTCAACCCAGCCATGCGCCCGGGCGCCGGCCAAGAGTTGTCATTGATAGTATGGCGAATAGATTATGTCCATGTTTTGCTTATTTCAAACTCGGATAAGGATGAAATTTTTTTTATTTTTTTTTTTAACTAAACACGGAAGTGTGTTCTATTACTGACACTGAACTACCAAAAAAAATTTACGCACTGGTTAAAAACTTATCCTGTATACTCGAGTGGGGCCTCTCAAACTTAATAAGATCGACATTATAATAAGTAGGTACCTATAAAAAGCATAAAATAAAAAATTTAAAAAACCCCCAACACAAAAACCTAAGTTCCCTTTAAAAAGTAAAAAAATAACAAAAAAATACGTCACGTTGGGGGACCGCTCGGGACGATCGTATCCTAAATGCAACATCGGTCCCCCAACGTGACGTATTTTTTTGTTATTTTTTTACTTTTTAAAGGGAACTTAGGTTTTTGTGTTGGGGGTTTTTTAAATTTTTTATTTAATTTTGTGTAGTCATTTGTGTAGCAATGTTAAGTTTTTTAGAGGGTTTATTATAGTGGATTTGTTTGTTATTTTACATAAAAAGGAAAATCCAGTTTGTTGAATGATTCAAGAAAGAGTCAAAGTAAGATCTAATTTCCATTTTTTTTTAATTATCGTAGATTCAGAAAAAATATTCTGAATACTGCCTCGTTAGCCTAGTGGTTCTAAGCGCAATTGTTCCACTAGAGGTCTTAGGTTCGATTTCCAGGTCGAGCAAAAAGAGTTATTGGTTTTTGCTTTGAAATTCTCAGTAGCAGCACGGAGTTAGGATTTGTGCCCGGTTAATGGTAATAAGCTCGCCCCTTCTAACATGGGACCAAAACAAGGGGTGTACATTGGTACACCTCTGACTAACCCTTTGGGGAATACAGGCGTGATGGTATGTTCTGTGTTATTTTGAGTATATCTATTTATTTTCGTATCACATGTTTTCACTCACTCAACACCAGAAAGAAAAATCCTACATTCTCGTGTCCATCGAAAAATCTTAACCATATCTGGAAGTTCTGCAGTAGAAGTGCTTTTTGGGAGTACCTATTATTATTATAATTACCCCGTAATGTCCCAATGCTGGGAAAACGCATCCCTTCATTTTTTTCATCACACATACCATCTAGCCTGTATTCCCCGAAGGGATAGGCGGAGGTCCACCAATGTACACGCACAGTTCGCCAGTGTGTTTAGGTCCTATTTCTATGTCGCGCAGTGTTCCGTGCGCGCCTTTATTTATTTATTAACACTTTATGCACACAAAATGTACAGCGGCGGACTTAATGCCAATGGCATTCTCTACCAGTCAACCTTAGGGTGATGCAGAGACAAATTGTGGTAGGTGCAAATAAGAAAAATCGTGACTTCAAAATTAATCAATTGATATTAAGATAAAAAATATAAAAAAATAAAACTGAAATTCAATATAATAATACATAACTATATACATAAGTCCTTTCTAGTGGAATGTGCAGTTGCAGGACAGGCCGCATATGGTGAAGGGGTCCTCCGTTGGCGGTCCAATACCAGTCGGGAGCGCGGATCATGCGTCGAGCGAACACCGGGCTCCTGACGTGTGGTAACAGGAGGGACCGTGGGGTTTTAGCCAGTAAGAGTTCGACGTACCTCTCCGTTTACCCCAAACGGAGAGCATCCATGAGGATATCCCAACGGAAAAAATAAAATAAAAAAGGTCTTCTGCGTATGTGTGTTGTGTGTGTGGCCTCCATTTTTTCTATCTATCATTGCCAATTTTCAGGGAAGCCGACCAAGTCACTCCACCATCTTTGTCGTAGTCTGCGTCCCCGTTTCGCCTTTTCGAGACACCGATCACCTATATCTATATACAGGATAAGTTTTTAACCAGTGCGTAAATTTTTTTTGGTACTTCAGTGTCAGTAATAGAACACATTTCCGTGTTTAGTAAAAAAAAAAATTTAAAAAAAATTCATCCTTATCCGAGTTTGAAATAAGCAAAACATGGACATAATCTATTCGCCATACTATCAATGAAAACTCTTGGCCGCCGCCCGGGCGCATGGCTGGGGTGAGGGGGTGGGGGATGCGCTAGCGCCGAGTGACAATAAAATATGGTTTTTAAGTAAGCATGTTTCGTAAGCGATAACTTTTTTTTTTAGTACTAAAACATATCAAAGTAAAATATACGTGTTTAATAAAACGTGTTGAAGTTTATTATGGCAAAATTTACGCACTGGTTAAAAATTTTTCCTGTATATTATTTTATTTGTTTCCATTAACAAAGAACATTTGCTTTCCCCCTGGTCACGTTGTTAGGGTAGCCGAAACCATACAAATTCCATTAAAATTTTTTCTAATGCGTTTTGAAATAAAAACCACCCTTTTCAGGGTTCCGTACCTGATACCTGGCAATGGGACCTAACTACTGAGCCGCCCCTGTCCGTTTGTCTGTCAGCGGGCTATATCTCATGAAGATGTACAGAGTTGAACTGCCCCGTTGGTCTCGTGGTCGCAAGTGCGACTGCTGTGCAAGGGGTCCCGGGTTCGATTCCCAGGTCGAGCGAAAAAGTGTTATTGGGTTTTTCTATGAAATTCTCAGAAGCAGCTCGGAGTTTGGATTTGTGCCCGGTTAATGGCAATAGACTCGCCCCCTATTACATGGGACCTAAATATACCGGCGAACTGTGGGTGTACATTGGTGCACCTCTGCCTAACCCTTCGGGGAATACAGGCGTGATGGTTTTTTTAAATGTAGAGAGTTGAAATTTTCACAGAATGTGTGACTATGGCCGTCTTAACAAGAACAAAAACAAAAAATAATACCAGACATACAAGAGACGTGTCTTTACACATTGGTTATTTATACATTGGTTTGTATAGCAATAGATTTTCCTGAAATAACAAAAAAAAAATTGCACATTTCTACGGAACTCTTAGTATGTGAGTTTGATTCGCACTGGCCGTTTTTAATCAAAGAGCTTTCAACACAGGTAAGCCATAAAAAAAGTTTGACAACGGTCCCTTTGTTTCCCGCGTTTTCCTACAGGTGGTTGCAACACAGTATTTCAGCGGTATATAACAAGTTACGTTCTACCCTTTTTGTCTCAGTTTCGCGTTGCGCGCCAACTTGGACGGACGTACCGCGTTCCTTGTGCTCCCAAATCATACTTAGGTTCACGAAATATTATATCCAGTTTAATTATTTTTTTGTTCTTAAGTGTTTGTTCTGGTTTTCTGTGGATTAAATACAATGCCTTAGGTAAGTTTTAAAAGTTGTTTTTTAAGGGAAAAGTTTTTCTTTTACAGCCTTGTCCAACTTGAAAATAGTGTGCTTTGTGTTTATGTGGCGAAAGCACATTATTTTTGTTTGTGTTTGATTTATGAAACTGTCTATTTAGCATATGGGTAAAAAAAAAACTTTAGAAAAAAAATGTAAGGACAAGGCAAAACAATAAGGTTAACCGACAGACAAAAAGAGTTATGTTAGTTTTTTCCATGAAACTAAACGGAAAAACTAAGAGAACAATTCATTCAATAATAGAAATGTATTTTACAACAATTTACCACATTTCACTCTTACTACTCGTGACCTACAATTACTAACCTAACCTATTAAAAAACTGTATCGATTTTTCCATGAAACGTTAATTGAAAACTTTAACATTAATGCCTTTTCAAACAACTCACGGAAATTACACGAAAACATCACGAAGTCATTATCCATCCTTAGTCACCTCTATCATGACTACCAAGTATTTGGCTGGTTGTGAGACGTGTCTTGCTGAAAAAAGTCATCAATTAACGTCATCATCTATTAGCCTTTTCACAACTAAGTTGAGGTCGGCTTCCAATCTAACCGAATGCAGCTGAATACCAGTGTATTACATGGAGCGACTGCCTATCTGACCTCCACAACCCAGTTACTGGGTAACACGATACCTCTTGGTAAGACTGTTTGTCAGAATTCCTGGCTTCTGAATATCCAACGAGGAACAAAACTTATCAACTAACAATTATTAGTCCACCTACTTACATATTCCATTTTATAAATTCAAATAAACAAAAAATCATCATGTTCCAGCCTTAAATCCAGTTTTTCTGAGGGTCTACTCAACACGTTTTCTTCTTCCATGCCGTCCTGTCAACCGTCATGCTATCACTGACTCCCTTCTCAATCATATCCGATTTCAAAATAAACAATTGAAATATCGATTTTTGACGTCGTTCAGTCCCTAATTAAACCGATTGTGGTTGCGATTAACATTGTTTGACTACAATTACCTAGTTTTGATTACACTGTTTTGTATTCGAATACGTCTAGTTTTACGTGAATAGTAACCTAACGAATTTTGACAGTAAATGGTAAATTAACTCTTGATTGCAATTTAGACGCCTTTGTGCGAGATTTAATAACAGATTTTTTTGTTTTAAAGCAATTAGATAACCCACTATTTAACAACATTTATTTAAAATCTCCATGAAAGGATATTCACAAATCATGACATACAAATAATAGTCAACAAAAGGGATTAACTATGTGTATTCATTCACTATAATAGGAGACCACAATATACACAATAAAGTTAACAACTTACTAACAAAGTAATAATTAAGTCAATTATAATTATATTATTTATTGAATATGTAAACAATATTCCCTATAGAGTATTTTCAAAGGTCGACAATTTAGAAAATCGTTTAAAAAAATAAAGGTAATTTAAAAAACTAAAAAACCCGACTACTATTCTTTAAAAATCCCTAAAACAAGATAAATTGTAGCAGTCGGGACCCATTCTAGAAATGGAGGATTAGTGAATTGAGAGCACATACCTATATTACATTGCAGATGGTCCCGAATGGGTCCCGACTGCTACAATTTATCTTGTTTTAGGGATTTTTAAAGAATAGCAGTCGGGTTTTTTAGTTTTTTAAATTACCTTTTTTTATTTTTTATTTTTTTAGTGTTTTAAAAAAGAAATTAATATACCCAGTATCACTCTCACAGTTAATACGAATCTAACGACACCTCTCAAGCTAAAATCCATGGAGCCGTTCAGCCTGCGGAGCGTGCCAAACAATTATACATACAAACTTACATACATACATACATACGTACATACATACATACATAGGGGTCCCGGGTTCGATTCCCAGGTCGAGCAAAAAGTGTTATTGGGTTTTTCTATGAAATTCTCAGTAGCAGCTCGGAGTTTGGATTTGTGCCCGGTTAATGGCAATAGGCTCGCCCCCTATTACATGGGACCTAAATATACCGGCGAACTGTGGGTGTACATTGGTACACCTCTGCCTAACCCTTCGGGGAATACAGGCGTGATGGTATATTTTTTTTTATACATACATACAAACATACCCTCGAAAAACATAACCCTCCTTCTGTCGCAGTCGGGTAATAATGGCGACTGGGATTATGAGAATATATTTTTTGTCTAATAAAAATAGGGACTTAGTCATTATTGACTGCTACAATAAATAACAGACGTTCTATTCTGTAAAGATATGGTTCGGTAAATTCAGGTAAAGTGAGATTGAGGTGAGCTGTCATCCCACCTAAAGTTAAGCATTAACAGTTACGCACATACCATCACGCCTGTATTCCCTGAAGGGTTAGGCAGAAGTGTACCAATTTACACACACAGTTTGCCGGTATGTTTTTTAGGTCCCATGTAAATAGGGGGCGAGCCTATTGCCAACAACAATGCAATAGCCAATATTGTGTTAACAGTTACCTCACTTCTAACTCGCTTTGCCAAAATTCATCTTTTATAATAGATTCATGCAGAATAACTCCACTTCTGTAGTGCGATTCTCTAAAATGCAAACTCGAAAACGAGTCTCACTAAAGTGATCGTGCTCACTTCGATAACGAACCAACTTGTCATTGGTTTAGTATTCGTTCGCCGTGGTGACGTCACCGGCGTGATCGTGTTTTACAGAATACCATTTTGTAATCTCAATGCGGATTCAGCTTTCGAATTACGAAGTGAGGCTTAGAGAATTACACTCATCATCATCATCATCTCAGCCATAGGACGTCCACTGCTGAACATAGGCCTCCCCTTTAGATGTCCACATAAACCGGTCGGAAGCGACCTGCATCCAGCGTCTTCCGGCGACCTCACACTGCTGGTTTCATATTCTGATTGAATTACTAATGCTTCTAGTTATAGTAAGTCCATTTGACGAAAATATATTTTTTATAACTGTAATAAAAATTTTACTAGCCATAGGCATGACCTTCAAACAGTTTCAATGATTGTTCCTACGCAATAGGTAGGTACTACTTGTTGTGAATTTTTATTGTAGTTTTAACCTACATATTTGGTTCAGCTATACGTTAGTAGCTACCTACCTCGTTAGGCTAGTGGTCCTAAGCGCGACTGCTACGCTAGAGGTCTTGGGTTCGATTCGCAGGTCGATCAAAGTGGTATTTGGGGTTTTATGTGAAATTGTCAGTAGCAGCTCGGAGTTAGGATTTTTGCCCGGTTAATGGGTCGCCCCTATCCGCGTCAAATTTTGATATATTATTCCACGGGAACTGTACACTCTTCTGGGATAAAAAGTGTATGCGTGTATGTGTATGTGTTATTCCATACTACAAGCTATCTCACCCACAGTTCGCCGGTATATTTAGGTCCCATGTAATAGGGAGCGAGCCTATTGCCATTAACCGGGCACAAATCCAAACTCCGAGCTGCTACTGAGAATTACTAATTTTTGCTAAATATACCGGCGAACTGTGGGTGTACACTGGTACACCTCTGCTTAACCCTTCGGGGAATACAGGCGTGATGGTGATGGTAAGCTATCTCAGTGTCAAATTTCATCTAAATCCGTTCAGGCGTTTGAGCGTAAAAGAGTATTATTGTTACTCTTTCATCCATCCATCCTCACAAACTTTCGCATTGAAAATATTAGTAGGATTATTAGTAGGAAGTATTATTAGTAGGATAGCTATTAAATTATTCATATTAAAATCGAACTGCCTCGTTGGCCTAGTGGTCCTAAGCACGACTGCTGCGCTAGAGGTCCTGGGTTCGATTCCCAGGTCTAGCAAAAAGTGTTATTAGGCTTTTCTAAGGGATTCTCAGTAGCAGCTCGGAGTTAGAATTTGCGCCCGGTTAATGGCAATAGGCTCGCCCCCTATTACAGGGGACCTAAATATACCGGCGAACTGTGGGTGTACATTGGTACACTTCTGCTTAACCCTTCGGGGAATACAGGCGTGATGGTATGTATATATTTAAAATCGTATTTACTTAATTTTCCATTACTATGGCCAAGTGAGCCATTTGTTCTAGATTTGTAATAAACGTTTCTATGTCACACAGATGTGACAGCATTCTGCCGCTGACGCGTGTCGTCCCTGCGGTTCTTTCCGAGAAAACTATTGCTTTTTTTCCTCTTTTATTAATTTCGTGCTGATTTGTGCACAGTCATTTCTTTTCATGATATATTTTTCTACATACCATCACGCCTGTATTCTCCGAAGGATAGGGCAGAGGTGCTCTAATGTACACCTAAACCTACAGTTCAACGGTATGTTTAGGACCCATGTAATAGGGGGCTAGCCTATTGCCATTAACCGGGCACAAATCCAAACACCGAGCTGCTACCTACTGAGAATTTCATAGAAAAACCCAATAACACTTTTTGCCCGACCTGGGAATCGAATCCAGGACCTCTAGCGTAGCAGTCGTGCTTATGATCACTAGGCTATTGAGGCAGTTCAAAACATAATATACTTATCTACATATTATTATACTTACATAATATACTTTTAATATTTCATTTAAATAATTGAGGCTCACAACAAAAATAGATTGTATGTTAAGCCTCCTATTGTCTTAATTAGCCTTTCACAATCAGTGATTGGTTTTACAATAGGCGCAGTCAACTCCGCGGATATTACACAAATTAATCCTATCAAAGTTTTAAATACTAATTATATGGAATAGGTACAAGTTCTCAGAATAAACCTCTTTGAAGGAATCATTTGGAATTAATCAACCAGGATTGTTCTAAAATATGTCTACTAATGTTATCAATTGTTTGTTTGTTTGTATGTAACGAATAAACTTAGAAAATACGATACCGATTTCAAAATTCTTTTGTCCGTTAGAAAGCTACATTATCACTGAGTAACATAGGCTATATTACATCACGCTACACTCCACAGGAGTGAAGCAGTAACCAAAGACGTAAACTTAACTAGGGTGAAATAAGCCACGCGGACGAAGTCGCAGTTAATTCGCTAGTCTATAGGTACTATCTATACTTATAATGTTATAATAAGGAAAGATTTGTTTGTTTGTAACGAACGGGCTCCGAAACTACTGGACCGATTTTAACCATTTTTACGCCAATAGATAGCTACATTATTCCCAAATAACATAGGCTATATAACATCGCGCTACCACACACGGGAGCGGAGCAATACCCAAGAACGTAAACTTAACGCGGTGAAGTAAGCCACGCGAACGAAGTCGCGGGCAGTTTGCTATAGTATTATTTATTTTAGGCACATGTTTGATTACCGCTTCACGCCACACGTGTCAAACACTCACGTAACTAGTTAAAACTATCGAAACAACGTACAGTCAGCAAAAGAGATTAGTAACCGGGTCACCTAATCAATTAAAAGTTTATCAAAAACTGATAGAAGTTTTTTAATGAATTCTATTTTTAATAATACATAGTAAACAGTTTCATCATCATCTGCCTAGCCTTTTCCCAACTATGTTGGGGTCGGCTTCAGACAGGTCAGGCTTCGGTCAGACTGGTCATCAGACTATCAGGCTTCTGACTAACAGTAACGACTGTCAAAGATCTACAAATGACAGCCGGGACCAACAGCTTTACGTGCTTTCCGAGGCACGGAGGAAACTCGCCATGGTAAATGGTCACCCATCAATCTGATCACAGATCAACTTCAGCAAGCGTGGCTTGACCCGGAAGATCGGTCTATGCGGCTGTAATTATTTATCCACGAGCTCCTCCACGAGATAATAAACAGTTTATGAATTAAATTAAATTTCATTTAAAAACGGCCACTAGTTTGAAAGAAAACTTCAACTATATTAGACAGCCCGGATACTTATCTCTTTTGTTGACCGTACTTTGTTTAACCCAATACTTTTAATTGAATTCGCAGAAATAACAAACTTCAACTAAAAGTCGAGTTTTTCATCAAAATAATAAATTGATGATTGATTTTATTTGTACAGACGCTAATAAAATTGATTAGTTCCAAGAAAAAATGTGATTCATTGAGTGAAGAATTGCGTTCTTAAATCTTTCATAATAATTACAAGAAAAAAGTAATTAGAAAGGTATTACTGAAAGTAATGAAGTGTAGGTTGTTAATGTTTTATAACTTGGTGTAGTTTTATTACTTTACTTAAGTATAGCTTGGGTTTTACTGTTATGATGTTGTGTGAGAGTTTGTAAATAATTGGATATACAGGGTGGAATTTAACGAAGCTCATCGCGAGCATGCAATTACTAAATGTACTCGATTTTCTCGTCCCAATAAAATAAGTTTAGATTGAAATTTCATGGTTTTTCTTTAATTTAGTTTACCATGTTTGCAGAGAATTGATCCTTATGATTGACCCTATCCATTAGTGCCATAAAAGTACAGAATGCTATTTTTTCGGATTTTAGTCGGTTCGATTCCCGGGTGTGGCAAGCAATTCAAAATGATATAAATGCAGTTTTGTTTCTTTTTAAAAATAAAGGAATGTTACCTTTCAGTAAAATTTGCTAACTTAAGTATTTAGAGTACTTTCTCTCCAGGTAGCATTATAAAATTCCACCCTATATACCTATAACTGGTACCTAATTATTATAATAATTGCAAAAGTGACTCTGTCTATCTGTCTGTCAATTACGCTTTCACGACAAAACTACTGAACATTTTGACGAAATTTGATACGGAGTAAGTTTGAAACCCAAAAAAGGATTGCTAAAAAGGATTGATTGGATTGGATTGGATTGTATTTTGCGACTTTGCCTGCGTCTGTGATAAGCGACATTCACAAGGATGAGCAAAATCAATTAATACCTAAACTTTTTAAGCCAGTACCTAAATATGTTAATAGCCTACTAATGATTTTCGATAACTAGGAGAAGTCGAATTATCAAATTATTTTTATATATTTTTTTAAATACAAAAAGTTTATCTAATGACGATACTGGCACAATTAAGAAGGATTATCAATTTAATTTTGTAAAAAATTCTTAAAAATGTTCTTGTAATCATACAGATAAAACCATTTTTATACCAGTCCCCTACAATTTTATTTCACCCACTTTTTATGAATGACAGCATAAAGTTTTACTGCAATTGGTCCTTCGAGCAAACCTATGATAACTGTGAATGTATTTCGGCCTTTACAGTTCCACTTGAAAACATTTTTACCCGGCCCGGATTTGGGCCTATGTATGTACCGAAATCCCGGGCTTAGCTATTTATTGGACCAGATTTATCTAGTGTTCGCAGCTTCACACGCTCTGCGTACCATAGGACCAAAAGGTTTGGATGTCTGATATGGTCATTGATCAATTGGGGCGCAATTCTACGAAATGTAAGAATTGTGAAGACTCACTGGTTCATAAGAAATGTATAAAGATTGATCACATCGCCGTTAATGATGCTACACAACCAACTAGAGTTAATAAATTTGGGATACGTCTTTCATTTTTGGTGTGAAGAATCGCTATCAGACAATGTAGCGCACCATTGTGACTTTCTCTAATTCATATTATGTAGACTACATATATCTTGGACATCACTGACATCGGTAACCGTGTCAGAGGCCCTTGAGGCGGTTAAGAAACTCTGACACTAGGGTGTGTGGGGTTGTTAGACCTTACTGCCCACACGATAAAGAAAAAATGTAGCGCACGTAAAACATTTAGTAGTACAGAAATCAGGGGGACATTAAAAGATTAGATAGAACATTTAAAGATGATGTTGATAAGAAAACGTTTAAAAAAAAATGTCCAAACTTTCATCATCATCATCATATCAACCGCAAGACGTCCACTGCTGAATATAGGCCTCCCCCATAAATTTCCAAAAGGACCAGTTGGAAGCGGCCTGCATCCAACGTTTTTTTTGCTTTCTTAAGATCAGGACAAAACTTTAACCTCAAATAACTCCGTAACTAAAAACTTCTCAGGTATGATGTAGATTTGGAGCAAAAAAAAATATCGCATTGATGGAAAAAATATTGTAACTTCCAGCTTCGATAATTCTCTTTTCGCCCATTATATTAGAATCCTTAGGCTAAAATTATTATTGAAATTTTTATTTCTACTTACCTAATCTGAGGCTATATTTTTTTCTTTATTCTAAATGCCGTGATGGCCCAGAGGTAAAGGCGCTCGCCCCTTAAGCATGAGATTGTGAATTCGATGTCAGACGAGTACCAATGTGATATTTTCAATTCAAATGTAGTTTCTAAGTTTATCTTGGATATCTCTGACATCGGTGAAGGAAAACAGAAGAAACCTGGATTCATAATGAATAAGTCCATCATCGCCAATCCGCTTTAAGCAAGCGTGGTGATCGATGCTCGTGCCCTTTCACTATGATAAGAGGCCATTGCCCTGCAGTGGAACAAAAATAGGATGCTATTATTAAAGTCAAAGAACCCAGTTACCTCGACACACGATATCAGAAACAATTACTGTCAGAACACAAAGGTACAACATTGACATGGCTTGGCGTTCACACAATGGATATAATGACGGCCATTACTTTAATGAACACATTTTAATCCTCAAAACACATTTGTTTTAAGCTGGGATCATGTATCATGTACGAAATAATTAGGTGTAGTGAGGTATTTATATGACTGGTAATTTTCCAGAGTGTTCTGTCAATCTGTTCAGGTTTGATACATGGTGCAATAAAACATAGGCAAAGTTATTTTTTCTCTAGCCTGTGATGTCCCTCTGTTGGGCAAAGGCCTCCCCAATGTCCTTTCAAAAACTCTATTCTTGCGCCACCTCGAACCAGCCGTCCCGATGCTAATCCAGCCAGCCACCCTAGCCAAGTCACAAACGATAAACGCAAACGCTGAGTAGGCTTTAATAGATCTTCAACTTTATGTGCTTGGTTTTAAGTTGAAGATCTAATGAAGATTGCATAGCGTTTTCGTTCGTTCCAGTCGTTAACGCTTAGAAATCTTTAATAGATTTTTAACTTAAGGCTCTGGGGTATAAAGTTTAAAATCTATTGGTACCTACCGAGCGTTTACGATTATCGTGTGACTTGGCTCGGGGGGCAGGTTTGATACATGGTGCAATAAAACATTGTCAAGGTTATTTTTTCCCCCTTATTTCTATAGCCTGTAATGCCCACTTCTGGGCAAAGGCCTACCCACAAGTTCTTCCAAATATTCTTTTATTGCGCCACCTCCGATGCTAATCCAGATCATCTCGCCATGGGCCAGCGTCGTTGATGCCGATCATCCTCATGCAGCCATTGCATGGAGACTTTTGCCTAGCAGTCGCTGTGCATGCGGCTGACGTGTCCCACTCGATCCCATTTGAGCCTGGCCTGTGCGGCGGCGGCGGTTTTAAGCGCAGCGTGGTGTTTCGTTTCCTATCTGTTCTTTTTATTACGCCCATAATGCTGCGCTCCATTGCTCTTTAGCAAATGCCAATGCGGGACTTTTGTGACTCGGTGAAGTATAAGCACAATATTATTATTTATTGGAAAATATAAAAGTGCAATGATTGTACTACATTGAATAAGCCGGACATGGCGTGCCGGCGACCTGTGCCTACTGTCGCGCTACGCCCTCAGGCGTCACTGCGCCCCGGGGCGTTCATTTCCTCATGAATCTGGCTTTCATATCCAAAAAATATTTTTCCAATCCGTTTACAAAAAAGCGAGTTACAAAAAAGCTTTTCAGCTTTACTATCATACTTCCTACTAATATTATAAATGCAAAAGTTTATGAAGATGGATGGATTGATGTTTGTTACTCTTTCACGCGTAAACGGCTGAACGGTTTTGGATGAAATTTGGTCCTGAG
This sequence comes from Caradrina clavipalpis, assembly GCA_932526535.1. Classification (NCBI taxonomy): domain Eukaryota; kingdom Metazoa; phylum Arthropoda; class Insecta; order Lepidoptera; family Noctuidae; genus Caradrina; species Caradrina clavipalpis. The sequence goes on along the minus strand of OW052099.1, from coordinate 3,655,295 downwards.
ATAGATTGAAGTGTAGAATAACACATAGGATACTTTTTATACCGGAAAAAATGTACTGTTTACGGGAACAGTACATTACAATAATATATCTAATTTGAGGCGAACGAAGTCGCGGCTAGAAGCTATAGTATTAATATAAATTTTCAGTGTCCTTATGATGTTATCCGTCAGCCACAGAACCACCTACTTTCTAATCTGTTCTGAAAAGTAGGTAGATACTTAGGTAGTACTTGAAAATTTTCATTCAACAAAATATACCTTTCAAGTACCGGAGTACTTGAAGCCTAAAATATCGCAAATTCAGATCTAAAGATAAATCTGGGTTTAAGAGGTACTGACTCGTTTATTTTCGGTAAGTACCTACCGTTTAGGGAAAGCTTGTTGGTCTCGTGTTCACGACTGCTAATCTTGGGGTAACCTTTGGGTTCTGCTTAAGTTTTTTTATAAAATTGGAATTACCTACATAAATCAAACATTTTTTTTAATCGTTTTACTCGAATTTGGTGATGACTCATGGACGAGGTTCGCAAGCGGGCACGAGCAGGTACCAATGTGACCTTATCTATTTCATAATGTACTTTCACATTTATTTTGGACATCACTGACATCGGTGAAGGAAAACATAGAGAGATAAACGTCATAATCATATCAGCCGCAGGACGTCCACTGCTGGACATAGGCCCCATAGATTTCCAAAAGGACGGGTTGAAAGCGGCCTGTATCCATCGTCCTTATACGGTCTTAATCAGGTCGTTCTTTCACATTGTGGATGCGCCCTGCCTCCTGGTGAGAGGAAACTGAATTTATAATAATAAATAGAAGTCTAAAATCGCCAATCCGACTTTAGCAAACTTGGAGATCAATGCTCATGCCTTCTTTACTTAAGAAGAGGCTTGTACTCTGCAATGTGACAAAAATAGACCAATATTATTATTCTTTAGTGGTTATTGATAGACTGTAATTGGCTTTATTGTTAGCATATCTAGGTACCTACCTACGTTGAATGATTGCAAAAATCACCATTTTAACATTCCTGAATATTCCCGGAAATTATATTCAACCAAAGATACTTCAATTTACGATGCCTGAGGGAACGATAGATAACTCGATAACTCGAATCAGGGATTCTTGAATCGAATCACGCATCGTTATCGGTATCGTATAATCGTTTTATATGCATGCTGTACTGTTAGCACGTAATAATAATAATCGATATAAGTAGAAAGCATCGATCATAGTGATACGATAAGTACCAAACCAGTATGACGGGTGATATAAGACACTTGATTAAGTCGAAAGTTAGTTTATATTATGCATCATTGCGTTCATACTTTTGTTCTGAAAACCTTCTGTTTACGGAAATATTGAAGACCAAAATTTTTTTTTTACGTATTTATGAATACTTTCAAATCATAGATTTATCTAATTAACTAAACTTTGAACGACCTCTGCACTGTTGAATGCACTCGTAAGCACAATGTTTTTAAATCAGCAGTTCCACACAAATGTCGGACCCACAAGGTCAAAGTGTATGGAGCAATATATTTTTTTAATAACCGTCTATATATGTTATTGCTCGAGGATCCAGAATCATTTACTGAATCCATGGTAAGAGTTTACCGAGTCGAGGGCGCGTTCGTGTTCCACGCGCGCCTCAAAGAGATGTCAGCAAACATTCGGAGGGGCCACTAAGGGCCTAAGGGACTAAGGTTGTTCGAAAGAGAAACTGCGCCCCCGGTACGCAAAGGACACAAGAAGGAACATGGATGGGTTTTAGTCAGTAAAAGTCTGACACTCCCTCCCGCCCCGCCCAGGGCGGGGGAAATCATTCGATGAATTAACATCGGTAAAAAAAATATATGGTAAGAGTTTGCGTCATGATATCCCCTTCCACCGTGTATATAATATATCGGCGATCCAATTGGTTAAATGGTTATAACCATGGTGTTACGAGAAAATGATCTGAAAAATTCATACTATTCAAATGTGATCGTTTCGATTTTGACCCTTTTTGAGTCAATTTCGCGATTTAGTTGTGATCAGCACTTCCCTTTTAGGTATATGAATATTTTTTTATAGTTATTTGAATACTATAAAAAGAAATTCAAATACAAATAGTGATTGCTCGAAGCGATGTGAAAAAAACTATTTTACATAAAAGGAAACCACCTTCGAAAACTCAAAAATAAAAAATAACCTTAGCTTTGGAAGTCGGTGGCTTTGGTTATGTTTGTTGTTTTGTATCGCCACCGACTTCCAAAGCTAAAGTTATTGTTCTATTTATAGCTTTTGAAGGCGTTTGTCTTTTTTCACCAAACATTGAAAACTACTTGAACTGTGGTAGGTAAATAATGTAATATAAATAAGCGATAAACGTTGCGACCTACGGGGCCCGAAAATTATTGGATTATCTAAAATCATCGACTCAAAAAGAAGAAGGTACCTAATGGATTTTTGACTTTATAAACTTTGGTTTTACGAGAAACTACGTTCGTGTGTTCGGAACTATATAATATTTATAAGCTAAAGGGCAGGCTTACATTCACTGAACGAATAAACACGAAATCTCGGAAACGATTTGACCTATGAATCAGTTTGGTTGAAAGTAGTTTCTAGGTAAGAGACGTCAGCTTAGAATAATGGCCCAGGGCTGAATTATTAAGTTACCGAGGCACTAGAACGCAAAGGGCATTATGAGGAACACGGATGGGTTTTAGTCAGTAACCAGCCCAACCCTTTCGCTCCACCCAACGCAGAAGAAGTCATTTGATGATTTCTGAATTAGTAAGGTGTTTGACTGTATGTATCGTATTATCCAGACCGATTCCGGCCACAGCGGCTAATCTTAATGCAGACTAGCCAAGTACATAGATGCACTCCCTCTTCCCTAACTCTCATATCCCGATGGGACGGCAATCCGACACGACCGGGGAGAGATCAGGCGCAGGAACAACGGCTTTACGTACTTTTCAAGCCACGGGGGTGTCACACCACAAACTCTGGGCTGTTACTGAGACATTCCTAATGGAAAAACCCAATAACACTTTTTGCCCGACCTGGGAATCGAAACCCGACACTCAACAGACGTGCTTGCGACCACAAGACCAACGGGGCAGTCACGTGTTACTATGTGGTAATAAAACAGTAACTCGCGACTTCACGCGACTTTGTAGTCGCGGGCAAAATTAGGCACTAATATTTGACGCCATCTTTGTATGAAGATAACCATTACCATCAAAACACAATGGTGCGGACATAATTATTTAAATTATTAAACTAACCGTTTTTGTACCTCATCAAATTTATTGAAGCCAAAATATTATGTTAATATTATTTATATTCTGAATTCGATTTCGGTTCCTTTTTCAAGTTGTACACGTGGTGTGGTCTAGTCAAATAAAATGATTTTATATTTGGAATTCTTTATTTATTTTATTCAACTGTCTCGTTAGCCTAGTGGTTCTGAGCGCGACTGCTACGCTAGAGGTCTTGGGTTCGATACCAAGGTCGAGCAAAAAGTGTTATTGTGTTTCTCTATGGAATTCTCAGTAGCAGCTTGCCGGCTGGTTAATAGTAATAGGCTCGCCTCCTATTACATTGGACCTAAATACAGGATAAGTTTTTAACCAGTGCGTAAATTTTTTTTGGTAGTTCAGTGTCAGTAATAGAAAACATTTCCGTGTTTAGATAAAAAAAAAAAAAAAAAAATTTCATCCTTATCCGAGTTTGAAATAAGCAAAACATCCAGGACATAATCTATTTGCCATACTATCAATGAAAACTCGCGGCCGCCGCCGCCGCCCGGGCGCATGGCTGGGGTGAGGGGGTGGGGAATGCGCTAGCGCCGAGTGACAATGAAATATGGTTTTTAAGTAAACATGTTTCGTAAGCGATAACTTTTTTTTTTAGTACTAAGACATATCAAAATAAAATATACGTGTTTAATAAAACGTGTTGAAGTTTATTATGGCAAAATTTACGCACTGGTTAAAAATTTTTCCTGTATACCAGCGATCTGTAGGTGAACATTGGTACACCTCTACCTAACCCTTCTGGGAATACAGGCGAGAATATTTTCTCACCAGACTTACAAAGTTATTTACAAAAATCTGTTTTATTTTGTAGTAGCTGTAGATGTACCGATTTGAAAATTATAATCCCGATTATTTAATCGTGATTTTAGTTTTCCGTTCCGTTGGCCAAACTACGGCTGTACCTGACAACTCAAAAAGACGTTCTTGAACGTATAAGTCACCCGTATCTGAAAGATTAAATCAATTAAATAAACCAATTCAAAAAGTTGAAAACCAATTTTAAATTAAGAACTCTTCGGATAACTTAACGGTGTAACTTGGAAGATAATTTGAAATTTCAACAAAACTTTTGCTTTGGACTTGGTCGAGTTTTGTGAGTACTTGTCATAGTCAAGTATTGTACAATAGAGTATTTATCAATACGAATTAAACCTGAATAAGACACTTAACGAAATTGTAAGTTATGTGTTTCTTTTTTATGTATTTTTTTCTAGACCATATGTGGGAATCTTGGGGTTTTATTTTTAGGACAAGCCTGACCCTCTATTCCCAAGCATTACAACTCTTGGAAACAACAGTGGAGACCGCCAGAAAAGCGCTGAGGCAATAAAGCTCGACGACTTTTAAAACAAGTTCTAAATGTAACTAAACTTTAAATACCCACGCCCAATACACAGTAGTGTTGCGTGAGTTGCGTGTTTACCACTAACAGTGATTTTCACCATAACGCCTGTATTTCTCGAAGGGTTAGGCAGAGAGGTACCAATGTACACCCACAGTACGCCGGTATAATATGTATACTAGGCGATAGGCGAGCCTAATGCCATTAATCGGGCACAAACCCTAATTCCGAGCTGCTACTGAAAATTTCATAGAAAAACCCAATAACACTTTGCTCGACCTCGGAATCAAACTAAGACCTCTAGCGTAGCAGTCGCCCTTAGGACCACTAGACTAACGAGGTAGTCCGTGATTTTTCACTTCAAAAATAAAAGTAGTTTCCCAGCAGCGAACATAAGTCAGGGTCAGCTGATATTCTGTGTGCACACAAATGCTTAAACAATAAAGTACAAAAACAACAACAGACCGATCAAAAACTCAATCAGATTAAGTAACCAAGCCACTTTTAAATGTTGATTTAGGACCTTAAAGATAGACTACCTAAGCCCTAAGTTTACATAAATCACTCTTAAAGTTTGATCGCTGTTATAGCAAGTTGTCTTGATTACTTAGTGCCTACGTATCGGTAGCAAGGTTAATTTGCGGTTGGCTACACTATTACATAACTTTAAATTGTTTACTGGAATAATGTTGACCTTACTTAGATCATATTTTGACTGCAATTTTATTTATAGCAAAAGTAAAGCATTGCAATCCATCGTGGTAATGCATATTTTGGGTACATTTCCATTTGACTTCAATGCGGAAGAATATTTTCATGACATTTAATTTTAGTTTTTTATTGGTTATCTTATTTATCATGTCTGTAAAAATTGAACATTTTATGAAAATCAAAAACTATACTATATAAGGTGATTACTTTGGCTCACACACACAATCATTGTCTTTTGCAATGTTACAATATTGTAATTTGTAACTAAACGAATCCAGATGTTGTCAGATCCCCCAAGCTATTGTATGAATGTCTTTGCAAATAAACTGTGCAGCTACATTTAAAGGGTTTGAACTGAATTAAAATCATTATGAAATATTTTTTACTGTACGCACGGGCGCTTTTTAACGCGCTAGGGATTTCTTTATAACACGCTGTTGTTTTAAACTCTCAGCGTTTAGTCTAGTGATGAAAATCCACCTATGCGCTTTAACGCGCGTCCAAAAAATTCCGTGCAAAACATCTCTGAGGCGCGAGAATTTGTTTTTCCTCAATCCGGAATTAATGCCGCGGATACCGTTTAATATACGAGCGGAATTAGTACCGCATATGGCTTGTGGGATCCGGGTATCCCGGTAATGCAATCCCTATTCGTTAATCCGATTTGAAATATGTACTAAAGTATTACGAGTAACACTAATGCAGTTTGTACTTAGGCATACCATCACGCCTGTATTCCCCGAAGGGTTAGGTAGAGGTGTAACAATGTACACCCACAGTTCACCGGTATGTTTTTATGCCCCATGTAATAGGGGGCGAGCCTTTTGCCATTAACTGGGCACACATCGAAACGCCGAGCTGCTACTAAGAATTTCATAAAAACCCAATAACACTTTTTGCTCGACTTGGGAATCAAACCTAAGACCTCTAGCGTAGCAGTCGCGCTTAGGACCACTAGGCCAACGAGGCAGTTGCACTTAGGCAGTCTTCCATTTAATAAAGAACTAGCTTCTTCTCCACAATATTCCTCATATATCTAGCTTTCATATACGAAAACAGATTTTTTCCAAACCGACAGGTCGTTCCAGAAATTTGCTTGTTTGAACAAACAAAACAAAAACATTTTTCAGCATTATTGTAGTGTAGAACTCGTTCTCTAAAAGCGCACACATTGCAATTTTTGACGGGACCATAATCCGACATGCGGGCTTGCATGCATGGCTGCACTCTTTCAGAAATAAATGCAACCGACAACATGGCCACCGCATCGCTCCGCCGAGGTAACCGCATTTTCTATCCGTTTTATTTTTATCGAATAGGCTTGTATTTTTTGTTATCTGTGTCCACCTGATAACAAGTGTTGCTATCTATATGCTTGCCTGAAATTACATATTCATTTATGACTTTAAAGATATGATATTGTGCTGACCGAATTTTGATTACGGCAGTCTTAACGGAGACTAGTCAAGTATGCAGGAGATATTATAGTGCACAATTGTGTGCGCAAACACAGGTACTCCCTCATCCCTCACTTCCATAGTCTGATGGGAAGGTAATCCGACATGTCCTGGGAGAGATCATGCGCAGGATCAACGATTTACTTGCTTTCCGAGAAACGAGGATTTCACACCACCAACTTTCATTTCTTACGGAAAAGCCCAATAATACTTTGCCTGACCTGGGGATTGAACCTAGGACCCCAGTCTTAGCAGTCGCAAGATTCCGACCACAACACCATAAGACCTTATTATTATTTTATTACAAGACCAACGCGGCAGACATGAATACAACACCTATTTACAATTAACTATTCATGTAATACTACTGAAAGTCCGAAAGTCTGACAACCAGTCTTACCAAGAGTATCGTATTACCCATTACTGGGTTGTGGAGGTCTGATAGGCAGTCGCTCCATGTAAAATACTGATATTCAGCTGCATCCGGTTCGACTGGAAGCCGACCCCAACATAGTTGGGAAAAGGCTAGGCAGATGACTTACCGACGAAATATGGGTGTATCTAGTACACGTCTGCTTAACCCTCCGGGGAATACAGACGTGATGGTATGTATATTCATATAAGAAGTCTGGAAGACTTCATCATCATCATCATCTCAGCCATAGGACGTCCACTGCTGAACATAGGCCTCCCCTTTAGATCTCCACATATACCGGTTGGAAGCGACCTGCATCCAGCGTCTTCCGGCGACCTTTATTAGGAAGATTTACAAACCTTCAAAACAATCGATTCCCTAGCCGATTCGGAGCAAACTACTTTCAAGGTTTGCGTTTAATAAGTTACACGTGGTATTAGGAAATGTCCTAGAAACCTCCATGACCCATATAGAAGACTAGTACGAAGCAACACATCCTCATATAACAAATGACACACATTCCTTTATATATTACAATTTAATCAACTCAAGACGCATTCTATCTCGTAACTTTATTTCCTTGATTGGCATTGGTTTTCATGAATAAATATTCCTCTACTAAAAGTCTTAAACGAGTTTGGTAATTCGTAATCTTACGGTTTATTTATTAAATGTATTATTAACCAATACACAAAAATTCAAAAATATTAAAAACTAGCTTTTACATAAAGTTGATATATTATCCCACGGAAACCGTGCGTCTTTTCGGGATAAAAAGTATCCTATGTGTTATTCCACACTACAATTTATCTCAGTACCTTTCATCCAGTAGTGCGATTCTCTAAAATGCAAACTCGAAAACGAGTCTCACTAAAGTGATCGCAGTCACTTCGATAACGAACCAACTTGTCACTGGTTTAGTATTCGTTCGCCGTGGTGACGTTACCGGCGTGATCGTGTATAACAGAATACCATTTTGTAATCTCACTGCGGATTCAGCTTTCGAATTACGAAGTCAGGCTTAGAGAATCACACTGCAGATCAGTAGCCGTTTGAGCGTGGAAGTGTAACAAACATCCATCCATCTATCTTCACAAAATTTTCGCATTTATAATATTAGTAGCAGGTAGGATAGATTAGTGTGATGTTAAAGGTATGTACAATTTATAAAAGATACAGGGGGAAGGTCATAGGACATCAAAAAACTCGTTATCAATGGGACAAGTGCGCAATAAGCTGGCAGCATTGCCTTCTGCCTTCTGGTCATATAAAGAGTCCACCAGTCGCTTAGCGAAATACCGAAAAACAAGATAAGCGAATTCCATGTCCCTAGGTATTTAAACCGTAAACGGCTCAAACATATATCTTCCAAGAAGAACGTTTGAGCGCCGTTTGAGGTTTGAGGTATTTTAAGCTTGAATAAAACCCTAAACAGTAATAAGCACTTACTGGGAACAGATCCGTGAAAATACTCAGTAGCTACTAATTGAGCGACGCGGCGACGTATTAAGAGCGTTTACGTTGCGCGAAGCAAGTGAAGATTAGGTAAATCGGAGCAAAATTCACTCACACAGACGCAAGCGCGTTTGTGTGCGTAGAGAAGCGCGCTCGCTCACGGACTATAGTCGGAATAAAAAGCATTTTGATCCATTTGATTATTTTTGTTTGTGATATATAGTTTTATTTTTTTACAAAATATTTTTTATGCTTATATTAGACTAGGTGTGCCCGCGGTTTCATCCGCGTTTATGGTAAGTGTGTTATAGCGCGATGTTTGATTAAAACGATATATCTCCTCAGATATTCGTTGAAATCTAATGATGTTCAGGGCAATTTTGTTCAAAATGAAATACTAATGATGAATAATTTATTTATTTAGATAAAGATAATATCATGTTTATGAAAAACTAGCTGTGCCCCGCGGTTTCACCCGCGTTACGTTAGGTTTTTGGTTACTGAACCGTTTTCGTGGCTCATAACGCGATGTTATGTAGCCGGATATAGTGCCAATCCCACATACAACTCCCTGCACGATCGCCCGCTACTCGCGCACGCGTCCGCCTCGCTCTTGTCGGCGTAATCTTGTGCCGTGTACTATGGTATATTAAATGTGTTATAGTTATAATCTGTTATTCTGAGGTACAGGCTACGGAATGTCATTATTTTGCTGCGAAGTTATTTTAAAACTGTGATATCTACTAAGATATTCATTGAAATTAAGTGATTTAAAGGGCAATTTTGTTCAAAATTAAACACGTGTGATGAATAACGTATTTATGTTGATAAGGATTAATACTATATTCATAAAAACACCTTCGTAAATAATGCATTATTTTAAAATAAATTTTCTGGCAAAAAGTTAGGCATTTACTACCGCGGACTTTTTTTTTGTATATTTTTTTTTTTTTAGAGGAACCATTCTGCCGTACGTTATTTTTGCGTAACTTTAACCGTTTACGCACCGCACGCAACGAAAGCCCTCAAAAGCTCGTTTTTGCCACATTTTTCATTGATGCTCCGCTCCAACTGGTCGAAGCGTGATGTTATATAGCCTATAACCTTCCTCGATAAATGGGGTATCCACAAGAATTTTTCAAATCGGACCGGTACTTCCTAGGATTAGCGCGTACAAACAAACAAACAAACTCTTCAGTTTTATAATAATAGTACAGATAATAGTAAAGATAAAGCATTTACTAAAATTGGAGTCATTTTCTACACACTTTCCGATGTGCTTCCTTAAAATCAGATCGGATTCTAGCGTTGATTCTATGCAGACGTGTTTCTCATGGCTCCTATGTTGTCTAAACTACAAAAGATTGCAATAGGAGTAGCAATATCAAGTACGATTGTAGATACACGAAAAAGGAGGAAAAGTGAAGCTTATAGGCTGAAGAAATAAATAACAGACAGAGAAAAAAAAGTAGTTTAAAAAACTAAAACCCGACTACAAAAATTCACGTTCTAAAAAGTATGAAACAAGAAAACATTCTCATCAGAAGCCGTGGTCGTATGCCACTTTGCCCGAAACTTTAGTGCTAAAGATTAATGTTCTATTACTATACACATACTGTTTTACCGGAATAGGTGGCATACGACCACGGCTTTCAGATGAGAATGTTTTCTTGTTTCATACTTTTTAGAACATGAATTTTTGTAGTCGGGTTTTAGTTTTTTAAACTACTTTTTTATTTAAATTATTTTGGGGTTTAAATTTAGACATTTATATATTATGTAATATTACTAGAACTGCAACATATACACAATATATGGAATAATCTATTAGGTCTCCCAAACAAAATATTGGTTAGTTGGCTAGGTTTATGGTGCGTTCTAAAGGGTGTGTGTACGGGTGTATGTATAATTTACTAATAAAATATTTATATATTTGAAATGTGCTAACTAAACCCTTTAATTTGATATGTAACACGACCATATTTGGAAAAAAAAAAATATTATTTCACATCTTCATTAGCCCTAGAGGGCGCCACATACAATTTATTGAAACATAAGATAGCCTATAACCAGCGGACAATTTAGACGCTTCCAATGACACCTCATTTGTCAATTTACGTTAGATAATTTAGAAGTTATGAGGGAACAGATAAACATCCATACATACATACATACCGGTCAACCTCATAACCCTCCTTTTTGCTTCGCCGTAGTCGGGTAAAAAGGTATACAGGTCTGAAAATGATTAAGGTCTAAAATAATTTAATGATAAAATAAGATTAAAGTTTTTCATAGGACTTAGTTCTCAAGTCTCTGTTCGAGTATACAGATATAAACATCTACATTCTTTGTAGCACTCAACACAACACAACTGGAGACTGGAGTGCTGATCGTGTATGACTGTGACGTTTAATCGCACGAATGTTCTATACATCATTCGATTTAGAATCCGATTTTAGGAAAAGGACGGTCGAAACATCCGATTTTTCAATTTTGTAAAAATAATAACATTAGAATTATAGACCGATCACATGTCAACCGACGGTCTATACAGTTCTTACATCTATTTTGAGAGCTAAAATCAATGAACATATTGATATTAACGCTATCATGACTGTCTCTCAAAATGGTTTTAAGAATGAATGCCGTGGTACTAAGAAGCTACTCCTCTTTAATATGGCCATTAATCAGCACGTTCGTCGTTCTCGAAGGGATCTGTCGGCATGTTGGATAGACTATTAAGAAGGCCTATGATGCGGTGAAACATACATGGCTCATGAGGGTTTTTGAAATCCGTTCCTTCTTCATATATATATATTTTTAATAGCATTTTAATTGGTAATGGTGTACTTGATATTTTGCTCTGCTTACCCCTTCAAACCGTACAGACGTGATGTTATATTATGAAATCGTGAAAACAAAACAGACATACGATCACAGCAATTTCGGTTCATTTGTATATACTAAAACCTTCCCTGAAATTATACACTCAAATAACGAAATCCCCATTCAAAAAGAATAAGCAGTTTTTGAGAAATTCATTCCTATGAAATTCGATCGTATGTTTGTATAGTACATACAAACATATAATCTACTATTTTTTTAAGTCGGCTAAAAAATATACTTTTATATATGTAAAATGGCTATTAGTATAAAATAAATAACTTCTGGCCGTAGCAAAATTTTCAATTTCCAAATTTTCCTTTTCCTTTTTTTTTTGATAAAAATATCTTGGTTTTCTTTCCCATTGTGTCTAAAACATAATTTATTGTTACTCTTAATATTATATCAGTCATTAAAATTTATAAAAAAAAAATCTTACTACCAAAGTACTAAAATGTTTTAGTCGCGCTATAGCGAAACGGGCTTTGTATTTACGAGAGCGCGGGCGCAGAAAGTTTGGACGTGACCTCTCCGTGTAAAGGCTCGCGGCCGACTGAATTGGCTACCGCTCGCGCGCCTTAATTTATAGTAGTTTTAAAATATTTATTAAAAAATTATAAAGCTAATTACACGAAAATTTTGAATTGCAAGTTTTAAAAGAGATGTTCTTCTATTAGAATATGTTATTATTATAATGATAAATGCAAGTTAAAACGTTGAAAAAGATCATTTTATCTACGTGTATTTTGTTAAAAGTTAGACATTGTTTTGATTTTATTTTCCGTAGTAAGTAACGTAAATCGGAAAATCTGTCTTGACAAAAAAATTATTAAGGATATTACCAATTAGCAAATATTTTTGTTTATTGATTCTATCAGCAATTTTTGGAGATTAACGGCTTCGAAATTGACTCTGAACGTAAAATACGCAAATCTCACTTTAGTTATCTTAATATAATTTACAAGCATGCTATTTAATTTAAAAAAAACCTCTCACGTCCTCTAGAAGACAAAATTTCCTAATATTATTCGTAAATTGCATGTTTGTACGATAAGTTATTAATGGGTATTAACAGGTTTGAAAATCATTGATTTTGAGGCAAATAGCGCGTGGACGGCGCGCCGCCGGCGTAAACCCTCTTAAATTGTTGACCCACATATTAACAAGACTCCCCTCAACGCGTGGGACGAAACAATTTAATAAAGAACGTTTGGGATGAAGGGTAATTTTACAGTAGTGTTCTGTAGAGGACCTAGGGCTGCCAACCGTACTCTAAAATAGAATACATACATACGCCTGTATTCGCTGAAGAGTTAAGCAGAGATGTACCAATGCACACCCACAGATCACCGGTATGTTTTTAATAGGGGGCGAGCCTATTGCCATTAACCGGGCGCAAATCCTAACTTCGAGCTGCTACTGAAAATTTTATAGAAAAGTTCAATAACACTGCTCGAACTGCGAATCGAGCCCAAGACCAGTAGCGTGGCAGTCGCGCTAACGACCACTAGGCCAACGAAGCAGCTCAAAAAAAGTCGTTTTAAAAAAAATAGTTAAATGATGAATATAAATGTACTCCTGTTTATAAGTTGGTACTCTTTAATTGTGGTTAAAGACTTTATTCACATAAAGCAATTGAAATTTCACTTAACTGAAAACTGATTAAGTTTTGAAGTGAAACAAACCTTGCAAGCATACGGCTTTTAGACTTAAAATAAAATATAAACAATTACAAGTTTAAGAAGTATCCTGGTAGGTAAAGAAGCCATAATTATTATATACTTATAAATTATTAATAATTATTTACTCTCCCTGATTTCAGATATACTCTTTATTAAGTTGGCAACCTTATTCCGTCTGAGTTTACATATTACGTGATTCGAGTGACAGTTAATGAACAAACAGTAATTAAACCTCACATTGGATGGTAATTTCAGACATAATTAGTAGGTAGTGTTTTACTACAGAGCACCGTTGCTGTGTTCCGGTTGGAAGGGTTTGGGTGGCTGGTGTAATTACAGGCACATGAGACATTGCTGCTTTGTTTCTGGGAGAGCAACGTATGTCTATAGGCAACGGAGGCACTTAAAATTAGGTGGGCCGTCGGCTATTTTGCTAAAGTTTACTGTAATTTTGTACCTGTACATCTATTCTGTAAAATTCAGACATGAACACCCTCACTTCGCTTAAAGTTCAAAATGACATTGATTTATTTGACACTTTGAAGTGCGAAGTGAGCGTCGAAGTGACGGTAGAATTACCGTATAGAAAGCCACTTCTTACGTGATCTCATACTTTATCTGTTAAAATTTCCCCGTCAATCTAGTTCAACTCGCTGACAGTACGCTCGCAAGAGTGGCGCTAGTGTTAATTCGAATTATCAACCGAGTTTTTAAGTCAAGTTTAAGAAAGTCGCAGCGGATTCAGATTCGAAGTTTAGAACGAGGTCTTACAGAATCACACAGCTGCTATTAAATAGAGCGGATGTGATACTCTGCTAAAATACTCACCAAAATCTTCTTCTTCTTACCGTATCGTATTATTCTAAACAGAATATTCTATACTAATATAATAAAGCTGAATAGGTTTTTTATTTGTTTGTTTAAACACGCTAATCTCTGGAACTAGCCGTCGTAATGGAGATAATATGTTTGTATATGATGAAGAGGCAAGGAGGAGAGACGGAGGATCTATTCATGAGGAGTTCCTTATAAATCTGGCTGTCTCAGGCACATAAAACATTATACTTTGGTATTGTTTCTGGGTTAGTAACCCTGCCCCCTGCCCAGTACATAAGCAACCCATACTACTGTATTGTCTATATAACATCACGCTTTATCCCACAGAAACAAAGTAAGCAGTAACAAAAGACGTAACATAACTCAAGATAAATAAGCCTTGCAAACGAAGTCGCAAGCAGAAGCTAGCATTTTATAAAACTAACAAACCTTAACTCAAATTAAAAAAGAAATATCTCTCTACAAATTGTCCAAGAGAAGAACCGCAATTATTTAAAATACAAAGGCAAACTGTCGGCTTTGGACTTTAAAAATGCAAGACTAATTAATTTTGTATTACGTCAGTTTACTGTGGACCTTGAATTATACAGTAACCATCTTCAGTGTCGGGGGAGGACTTTGCTGAAACTGTCAACTTTGTCAGAAAGTTTAGAGGATAACCATCACGCCTGTATTCACCGAAGAGTTGGGCAGAGGTGTACCAATGTACACCCACAGTTCGTCGGTATATTTAGGTCCCATGTAATGGGGGGCGAGCCTATTGTCATTAACCGGGCACAAATCCAAACTCAACAAAAAAGTCAAAGTTTAGAGAGGTTTCCGTAATTCCATATGGGAAGAATGTCGTGATGGTACAGTGGTTAAGGCATTCGCGTATCTCCCGTATGAGGTTTTTCGTTTTATTACATTAGTGCGGCTGTGGTTCACAGTGACCATAGTTGATCAATTGTGGACAAACAAACAGAGTTACATACATACAATCACGCCTGTATCCCCCGAAAATCTATGCAGAGGTGTACCAATGTACACCCACAGATCGCCGGTATGTTTCTAGGACCCATGTAATAGGGGGCGAGCCATTAACCGGGCACAAATCCTAACTCCGAGCTGCTACCGAGGATTTCGTAGAAAAACCCAATAACACTTTTTGCTCGACCTGGGAATCGAACCCAAGACCTCGAGCGTAGCAGTCGCGCTTTTGACCACTAGGCCAACGAGGCAGTTACTTTCGCATTTATTTTTGGGATGTGTTTTAAGTAAGAAAATTCATCTGTTTAAATAATATCGCAATTAATATTGTTGAATTTTACGTATACGTAAATGTTTTAATTGAAAAGAAAAATTTAAAAATGAAAGCATGTAAAAATATGCATGCGTAGCATGTGCAAATGTATAATATAGTTTTACATTACACAGTACCAGTAACCTTAAGGCTACAGGATAAAATGGAAGCCTGGTTTTTTTCCAAAGAACTGATAATAAGAGTACCTATATTTAGGTACATTTTTATGTCGGTAATAAATTTAAGACATCACGTCGTTAGGTTATTGTTCGACTTTGAAAAATGGCCAATAAAATGACGGGAATCACGACATGGTACTATAGAGGCTCTGGCTGGATGACTCATACACAATCATTTATTTTGTGTAGGTACTTTAGGCTATGAGATAAACGCTACTTTGAAGAAGTGGAAATTAAGTATATTTTTCTTACTCCTCCGCTAATCTTTTCTGATTAATTTCGTTGCCGGATCCAAGACAGTTGAATCGTTTCTCCGGGACTCGTCGAGCTTCATTGCCTCGGCGCTTTTCTTGTGGTCGCCACTGTTGATTCTGGCTTACAGAAGTTGCAGTGGTTTGGGAACAGTGTTGCGGGCTTGTCCCATAAAAAAAACGCTACTTTGAAATAAAGAAGAGAATGACAGACCGTGACTGGCGCTGCAAATCTTAAAATCATCATCATATCAGCTTCTTCTTCTTTATCGTGTGGGCAGTAAGGTCTAACGACCCCACACACCCTAGTGTCAGAGTTTCTAAACCGCCTCAAGGGCCTCTGACATGGTTACCGATGTCAGTGATGTCCAAGATAAACTTAGAAAGTACATATGAATTAGAAAAAGTCACATTGGTACTTGCCTATGCCCGGATGCGAACCCACAACCTCGTGCATGAGAGGCGGGCGCCTTAACCACTGGGCCATCACGACACATCATCATCATATCAGCTGAACGACGTCCACTGCTGGACATAGGCGTCCCCTAAAGATAGCCACAATGACCTTCACCAGGTCGTCGGTCCACCATCCCACACTGCGCTTTCCGCTGCGTAGTCGCCACTCGAGAAACTTGCTACCCCAGCAGTCGTCTGCTCTACTACGAGTCATGTGCCCTGTCCATTGCCACTTGAGTGTCGCAATTTTGATAAGTCAAAGTCAAAGTCAAAGTCAAATCATTTATTTCAATTAGGCCATTAAAAGGCACTTTTGAACGTCATTACATAAAAAATCATTAATATTGAATCTAGTTGCCCATTCCAAAAGGTAGTTTCGTATGGAGAAGAACGGGCAAGAAACTCCATACATACTCTTTTAAATAACAATGTATTACAATAAGTTGTATAGTTACATTCATTCCATAAAAAAAAATATAAATGTCAAAACGATCTATCAAAAATAAAAAGTCACTCAAAGTACTACAATACGTACTCAGTGCTACAAATTAGAGATGAAAGCTAAATTAATTATAATATTTAACGCCAATATTGTGATCGTAGATGATTACTTCTAACATTTCAAATACAACGAATCAGTGTGTGAGTCAAACTCAAATGTAGAATTAATGTCGAGGAGAAAAACAATTATTGGTCAAAACAAATTAGTTTTATGATTAAATAAGCAACCAGTTGATTTTGTCAAGATAGTTATGTCGGTTACCTTAATTCTTCTCCAGATCTCCTAATTTTTTATTCTATCTGAGCTTAAAATAGATATAAATCTTATTGGAACTAAAATAGGTGTTGATCTAAATATAAATATTAAGTTAAATCATTATTTATAATGGTTTTACTATGATATTATACTAGGATTGAAAAACATTATAAGTAATGATTTAACTTCGTAATTTATTTGGATCAATTCCTATTTTGATTCCAATAGATCCCTCCACCTACTTACCGTGACACACTTTGACGCTTTTAAGGTGTAACGTATTTAGGTTAATATTATTTACGTAGGGTACTTAGTAGATGAGTAGCTACGGTGTTCAATTCTAGGAAACACGGTAGCGGTAAATTAATTAAGTAAGCCCCGGCAGGTTCAAATCTGCTTAATCTCACCTTTTTCTATACTAATGTTATAAAGAGCTTGCTCTATACTAATATTATAAAGACCCACTACAACCTCACAAACTCATGTGAGGTTGTAGTGGGTAATCTCTAGATCTACTGAACAGTGTTTGAAAATTGTTTTACCCGTAGAAAGCCAAGTTATTTGTGAGGATCATAAGCTATATAACATCACGCTACGACATATGGGAGCAGAGCAGTAACCAAACACGTAAATGACTGGTGACGCCGCGGGCAATGTAGCTAACGACCCGCCTCGACTTTGTACACTGCTTTGCAAAAAAAAACGGGCACCTAAGGAAATTTGCGTTCTAAGGTCGATTTCAATGAATTAAATTGAATTTAATTGTTTAACGTAGTCTGTATACTTACTTAAAATCATGTTAGTTAAGTAATATGCATGTAGGTACTCAATTCAGGCAATTTTTAAGATAATTTTCGATGAATTTCATAAAACCGATGTACAGTGGCGACCAAAAGTGCATAGGCAATGTCAAAACGTATTAGTTTAAATGAATAAAACGTCTTTTTTAATATTTATTGAAGTAGAGAAAAAAAACTAAAGTGCCCGTTTTTTTGCAAAAGAGTTTATATGCAATTTTAATTTAACATCACATCTTTTGAAGAGCATTATTTATACGATTTCTAATCTAACGACAATATCATCCAAACCAACATTTGCGACACCGTTAATTAGATACTCATTAGCCTCGGTCCTAAGCGTGACTGCTACGCTCGAGGCCTTGGGTTCGATTCCCAGGTTGAGCAAAAAGTGTTATTGGGTTTTTCTATAAAATTCTCAATAAATATCTATGTATTCTCAGCTCGGAGTTAGGATTTGTGCCCAGCTAATAGCAATAAGCTCGCCCCCTATTACATGGGACTTTAACATACCGGCCACAGAACATTGTTCTGTGATACCGGCAAACTGTGGGTATACTTTGGTACACCTCTGCCTTACCCTTCGGCTACATAACATCACGCTACGACACACGGGAGCGGGGCATTAACCGAAGACGTAACTTATGGCAGGTGAATTAAGCCACCCGAACGAAGCCGCGAGCAGTTCGATAGTATTCTATAAGATAAATGTTGTTCTAAAATAGAACGATAGAATTTATTGCTGGACCGTACGACTGTGAAGTTTAATGATTTCTGAATAAAATATTATGATTCAGTCAATATTCTGAATATATCACAAATTATTACGCCATTCGATCTTTCCATTGTGTATATTCGAAAGAAAATTAGCATTATTCCCTATAAATGTATACTTTTCAATTTCTATTCAACAGTATAGCTAGCTACAGACCTACACAAAAATTGACTTTCAACAATGTTAAGTCTGTCAAAAAGTTAGGACTTTATAAATTGTTCTCTTATGTATAATGTATACCGTTTACTGACAAACTTTACAGACAATTCTCACCTGAGACTTGTTTGACGAGACCCACGCGATATTACACTCAATTGGGCTTAGAACAGTCAGCAACAAAAGGATAGATATTTTAGATTTTTAAATCATCATTATCGAGCACAATCGTCACGCCTGTATTCCCTGAAGGGTTAGGCAGAGGTGTACCAATGTACACCCACAGTTCGCCGGTATATTTAGGTCCCATGTAATAGGGGGCGAGCCTATTGCCATTAACCGGGCACAAATACAAACTCCGAGCTGCTACTGAGAATTTCATAGAAAAACCCAATAACACTTTTTGCTCGACCTGGGAATCGAACCCGGGACCCCTTGCACAGCAGTCGCACTTGCGACCACGAGACCAACGGGGCAGTTCACAACAACAAACAAAATACAACAGCACAATATCAAAGAAAATACGAAATAGATATACGCTTAGGTATATGGTAGGTACTTGTATTATTTCTGTTCTTGTATTTATTAATAGAAGAATACTAACTTAAATAATTATAAATTAAATTACAAACTACATAATGTACAGTATATGTAAAAAGGGAAGGTCATAGGGCATCAAAAAACTCATCCGCAACGCTGTCAATGGGACAAGGTATTGCTTAAAATTCTGAATAGCAGTGAATTGTGTTATTTCGTGTCTTTTTAAATGATATGTAAAAGTAACATTGTTAATCGACTTTTGTTGCTGACGGTACCTTTGCACAAGTCTATCAACACTTTAATGTTTTTGCTTAAACTCTTTTCTTTTAATCATCAATTTGCAAACAACCCGAGGCAACCTGTTGTTAAGTAGTCACGGCCGCCTATAGACATCTGCAATACCAGAGGCCTTGCAAATGCGTTACCATCCCAGAGACAAAGTTGAAATATCACATATGACTTTTTTAAATTTCTTTTGCTGGCATACAAACTGACGGCCTACCTGTTAGTGGTAATGTTAATGTTCACCTCTGCCTATTGACATCTGCAATACCAAAGGCGTTACAGCTTTGCCACCCCAGAGACCAAGTTGAAACGTCTCATGTGCCTGTAATTACACCGGCACTCATACCCTTCAAACTGGAACACAGCAACGTCGCTTCGGCTGAAATAGGTAGGAATGGTGTTAGTACTTCCCCGGACGAGCTCTACTAAAACACAAGTTCATAAAACTTTTAGTGTTTTTGCCTGAACTTTATTGTTTTACCTATAATATTTTAAAGCCCACTTAGGTACGCCAAAAGCTCAATTCAGAGTTAGTTGCCAATATAAAGTTAAATAACTACATTTTTTAATGGGCCCCATTAACCTTATTTTAGTAGGTAGGTACTTAGCTGACGTAAATCAACTTAGCCATCAATCTGATGCGTAACTTTGATTTATTTTTGAAATATTCTTTAAGGCAAAAAAACCTTGATTCGAAACTGTTTGAGACTTTTTTCTTGGCAATTAAAATAAAAATAAAAAATCGGCCAAGTGCGAGTCGGACTCGCGCACGAAGGGTTCCGTACCATTTTCTATAAAAACGGCAAAAAAATCACATTTGTTGTATGGGAACCCCCACAAATATTTATTTTATTCTGTATTTGTTGTTATGGAGGCAACAGAAATACATCATCTGTTAAAATTTCAGCAGTCTAACTAGGTATAACGGTTCATGACGGACTGCGAAGTGTTAGTAATAGGGTCCCGTTTTACCCTTTTGGGTACGGAGAATTTCATAGCAACTAGCGTAGCAGTCGCGCTTAGGACCACTAGGCTAATGAGGCAGTTAAAACATAAAATAATGAAAGCTACGTAAATTATAGTCACCTTTCCGTAGAACGTAAAGCAATTAAACATCGATGTACAGTCTGTTGTCAACATTATCTGACCCACCCTAAACACAACCAAAATTGGACCCTCTGCCTATGATAATAAGGTTTAATTTCAATTTATCGATGAATACAGACACGCATAAACCCACCCAACGTTGTCGGAGCCACCGGCATTATAATTATCATTTTGTTAAGCTATTTTAATCATTATCTCGTTGACATTAAAGTTAAAAACCTTTTAAGTCACCTTACATAATTAGAACCCAATCTTGAATTTCGTGGAGTCTTAACAAGTTCTTGTGGCTTGGCGGTTTGATGTTGGATTGGCGAGGAACAACATGTGGGTTCGAAAACACAGTCCACCTGTTATCAGTTTCTTTTTTAATTTGATTTCATTTCTACAAAATTGTTTGCATTATTAAAGAACGGCCAATATGATTTACGCCTAATAACTTATCTTGTAAACAGGTGGGTAAATTAAAAAAGTTTAAGTTCACATATATTTGCTTCGTGAGGTAGATAATAAATTCGTCTACTTAAGTGACAAAAGTTACACTACGCCCATTAGCATTGACTGTGCACACACATTTGTAAATCGTTTCGCATAACTCGTTAAGTATTTTTAAGCAATTTGGTGTAAAAAAGCATCATGTCGCAGCTTAATGACTATACCAAACATAAAATCATATTTTTACATGAGCAGAATGTTGGAATTAGAGAGATTGGTCGTCGTCTTAATATAGCAGTAAGTGTTTTTTTTATACCTATTTTATTTAATTGATTGTGATTAATGAACGCGTAGTTGGCTATTTTACTATTACATTCACTCCTTACAAGTTACATAAACGGTTCCAAAAATGTTTTTTTTTTGTTTTAGAGAAATACGACTGTAGCTAAGACGTTATGGAGACAAAGTAAATATTCAGGGGATTCGTCCAGGGGCAAAAAACATCAAGTATAGTCCCGAATGCGATTGCCCATTAGTGTAACCGCAATAAAACACGATATTTCAGTGGAAACAGTGAGAAGGCATTTACACGCTGCTGGAATAAGGAATTATAAACCGGCACAGAAAATAGCATTGACACCTGCTGAAGAGGGGTCCGTTTTGCCCAGGAATATTTAAATTTTAATTGAGAAGAAAATGTTGTGATCTTCACTGATGAAAAAAAAAAACATTTAAATCGGACAAAGATGAACGTAACAAGGAACGGTGCGCCATCACTCCGCTACTAATTAATCTAGGATATTTTTAAACACACCATGTAAGTAAATGCTCAATGGATAGATTGTTAAACCATTAAAATGTTGCCAATTACGTGGTGATGTTATTGTCATAAATAGTTTTTTTTCTATTTAAATGACATGTTTATTCACTACGTATAATAGGCAGCTATATCTCTTTAAAGCATTTCACAGATAAAATAAATTTTCTCGATAACAAACTTTCAAGAAAACATGCCTTTTTTAATGTTTATAAATGGTTAGATTTGATTATGGCATCCTCATAATATATTGTATATTAATTTGGAAATATGTGAGCATTTACTTACTTTATTTACCTAAGTGTTTTAATGAAATAATAAACATTTTAAATTTGCAATTGTTTAGTTTTATTTCTATGCGTTGTCCATTAAAGAACTGTAAAAAAAGTATAATAAAATAATTAAAAAAGAAACACCTGAGCAGAAGCTATATTTAGGTTAAACTTGATTTCGAACGTAAACAACGATTAGTGACCACAAGACTAAAGAATTTAAACCATATATATACTTTAATAAAGTTTATTCTTGCACAGCACAAGCAGCCAACCTTATCCTAGTGCAAATAGATTATTTTGTATTTTATCCCTTCATTATTATTTAATCACTCCATTAAGACATGATAATAAAAAAACTACCTATAAAATAGACAAAAATACATTGTAAAGAGAAGTTGTTTTTGCAATTTAGTAAGGCAAGGAAAAATAATGTTTGCGCGTTGTCACTGCATACCCTTAGTTAGTAGCATTTGTATACCAGTTTTACAATGAATACAAATATTTATTTTTCAACTACCCACTTAATACAAGTTATGCCAAAATATTACCATTTTAGAAACTTTATATTTGAAGATTATCCGTCTATAGTTCTTTACAATAATACAAGAAATACTTTTAGAATAAATTCTAAATTGAAAGCAAAACAATAACTTCGTCGCGGGATTTGATCTCGCAACTTGTCACTCTCAGTCTTACACACAGACCACGAGACCAGAGTTACTTGACCAAACTCATTAAAATAAGCTATTACACTTATTATATTATAACAAGTTGTTATAAGATTTAACCCAATGCTAACGTGATAAAGATCAAATTTGCGTGTGTGTATTTTTATTGTATTTATTCCTTCTCAGTTCTCGAGCACTTGACTGATAACCTCATATAAATTAAAATTAAACCTTATTATCATAGGCAGAAGGTCCAATTTCGATTGTGTTTAGGGTGGGTCAGATAATGCTGACAACCGACTGTACCACTTACCCATGTTTGCAAAAATAAATGATTTGATTTGATTTGATTTGATTTGAATTAAAAAAGAATTTAAATACAACCAACCCTCACGGGCACTTTAAACGCCCGCCATTACGGCGCGCTTAGTGTGACGTCATAGTTAATGACAACAAACAAAAAAGCGGAGAGAACAACTAACTACGCACTCAGAATTGACATTTCACATTTGATTATGATGTAAGAATTTACATTTTTACGTCACATTCGCTCTGATCAATGGCGACGCTTTTCAAATATTTGAATGTTCTACAATTTTTTGGCACGTTTTTTTCAAAATTCATTGTTCATTGTTACATAGGTTGCTTATAGCTAGGTTAACATAGTACACAAAAAAAGAGATCGGTAACTGTTAACAGTTCGCATTTATAGTTAAAAGCAGTGGTGCCCAAACTAGGCGGGGCCTGTATCTTGGGAACTCATAACTTGCTCAGAAAAAAAATATATATAGTGAAAAATATTGATGGAAGCAAAGTTTATAAAAATAATATGTTTGTCTCATTTGAATCACATGCATATTCCCTACCTACTACTTGACTGTATTATCAACTATGAACGTCAACTTATGAGCGCTTGAAAATTGCAAACTAACTCGGAGTTAAAATATAACCCTGGCTCAAGCGAGCAAGCACAACGTAGGTACTAATACCTAGCTTTACTTAACCATAATTATTCTGGTAATTAACAGTCTGTCTGACCTCCATAATCTCTCGGGAAATCAAGTTTATCTGACACGGGAAACTTCTAAACTACTCTGTCGGTACCTGGAGTCACGTGGTGTACAGTCACAAGCATAGATTAAATATAAAATATAATATAAATTTTTGTGACAAATGGAAACAAAAGGGAATTATATGGCAGATGTGAGTGGCAATGCCGGGAGGGGACGCCCTAGAAAGACCTACCTTGACCTTATCGGCGAGGTTCTTCAGAAAGGTCAGGTGCGCAGTACTCGTAACCGGCGTGCTTGTATGACCAGGTGTATGAATGTGAACGAGGCGAAAGGAGTGTGTAAGGATCGTAGCAGGTGGCGGTCCGTGGTTTCTGCCTACCCCCATGGGAAAAAGGCGTGAGTTTATGTATGTATGTTGTGACAAGTGTGCTTAGTTCCATACCATCACGCCTGTATTCCCCGAAAGGTTAGGCAGAGGTGTACCAATGTACAGTACAGCCACAGTTCGCCGGTATATTTAGTAGGTATAATAGGGGGCGAGCCCATTGCCATAGTTCAAATACACATTTCATTGTCTCACATTCAGAATACGTTGCATCTTCTTACAATGAAATTCTCATAATGAAATGTGTATCTTTTCGTACAGTAAATAAAGTTAAATTTTGAGTCGCTCTGTCAAAATGTGCGCACAGCGTCGCGTCTCGGTCTGATCTGACCCTTACTTCATAACAAGATAAACACCACTGAAAAATCAATTCCGTTTACTTTCATTACATATTTTTTTCTACTAATTTTTAATTAAAACCAAGGGACTGAAACTCATTTTGTTAAAATTCCTATGGGACTAATCTAAAAGTATTGTCCTTTAAAAAAAGGTGGTTGAAAGATTATGGAGCCCAGCTTCTTCTTTTTTGAAGTCGGTTAAAAAATATTTTCTCCATAAGTTTTCACAGAAATTTTGTGATGTGATATATTAGATTTTTTTTCGAAGTTCATCATCTGCCTAGCCTTTTCCCAACTATGTTGAGGTTGGCTTCCAGTCGAACCAGATGCAGCTGAATATCAGTATTTTACATGGAGCGACTGCCTATCAGACCTCCACAACCCAGTAATGGGTAATACGATACTCTTGGTAAAACTGGTTGATTTTTTTTCGAAGTTGCCGTATTAATTTCACAAGAAAATCGTTTTTACATTTTGTTCGTGCCTGTACGCCTGCCGGCAGTCATCCGTTCAAATTCTAAAATGGAACCACAACTTGGTAATGTCTCGTCGTAATAAACTATTAAATGTAAATCAAATCATTACTTTCAATTAGATTAAATGATATTTTTCTCTAGTAAATAACATTCAGAAGTGCCTCGAATGGGGAAGATTGGGCAAGAAAATCCATAATAACTATTTTTTTTATTTCAATAATTAGAACACAATGTTTATCCTACTAATTCTTCCTATTATACAGATATAATACTATCCTACTAATAATAACACAAAAAATACGAAATAATGAATGGATGGATGTTCGTTACTCTTTCACGCTTAAACGGCTAAAAGGATCTGGATGAATTTGAAATTATGGTCTGAAATAGGTACATTTTTATCCCGGAAAAATGTACGGGTCCTGTTAGATAATATATTATTTTTGACGTAGACGAAGTCGCGGGCTGAAGGGGTATCAAAATATAGGAAAGAGGTATTACAAAAGTTTAATCTGTACTGTATAGTTTTAAAGTTAAACTACGGTTTTACCTAAGTAACAGCAAAAACTACGACTAAAGAAACCGAACCTACTCAAGAAGTACTTGAAAACAAATTGATTAAGATGAAGCCTAACTAAATTAGATCTTCGAATCAACTTTCCTTTTTAATTGAGCGAAAGAAAGATGAGAGTCTATAAATATATAAAATTTTAATAAAAATGTTCTCTGTGCTAGTTTTATTAAGAGTTAAAATTGTTTGTTTGTTTTTAAGAGGTAACCTCTGGAAGTGGTGGTCGGATAACAAAAAATCTTTCACAGATAAATAGCCACACTATTGTGTGTGTCATAGGATATGTTTTCTCTTATACAGTTTGATCTCCACGCAGACGAAGACGTAAGCAGAATCTAGTTATGGTATAAAGTTATTTTTTTTTTTAGACGGGACGTCATCAAATATCTTTCCCCGCCCTGGGCGGGGCGGGAGGGAGTGTCAGACTTTTACTGACTAAAACCCGTCTATGTTCCTTCATGTGCCCTTTGAGTTTCGAGGGCGCGGTATCTCTTTCGAACAACCCGCAGCCCCGGCAGGCATCGGCCCTCAGTGGCCCCATCCAATTTTGCTGACATCTCTTTGAGGCGCGCGTGGAACACGAACGCGCCGTCGACACGGTTATGGTATAAAGTTAAACCAATTAGGTAACTAACTCATAAAGGTTGCTCAAAGTTAAGACATGCTTAACCTTTTAACCGCCACAGTCATGCATAGATGACAAACCAAATGTGTCCAACCCGCCACGGTCACGATCCCATGACAGACTTATATATACGTAAATAAAACTCATAAAACAACATCAATATATCACTTAACTAAACGTTGATAAGTGATTCAGTTAGTTCTAAGCCTCTGAAAGTTAAATCTTCGGTCCATCTCAAAGTTACAATGACATCTTATGAAAATTTATATAAACGACATCTCGAGTTCAAACTTGTTTGCAAATAAAATAAAATTTCCTACTGGAAGTGACAGTTTGCTGAACCGTAGCGTGAACTCTAGAAAATAATTTTCAATATCCATACTTCCATGCTAATATTATGAATTCGAAAGTAGCTCTGTCTGTTACGCTTTCACGACTAAACTACTGAACCGATTTTGATGAAATTTTGGTAACCAAACCCCAAGATCCAACATTGAAATTTAGTACGGTTTATGAACCCCGAGACCTTTCATAGGGTTCAAAATACCTATTTCCTTACATAAGTAAGTTCAGTATGGATTTATGGCGTATAACGCTGCCTGCCAAAGACCGACTTCTTGACCGATTTTTTTGTTGGGAAGAATGGAATATGAATTATATACGCCGTGTGCCGAACTGCCCACAGAAAATCGGTGAGAAAATCGTTCGTGGGCGGAGAGGCTAATAACTCATTTTTTTTTGCACCATCACATCTTTATTTCCCGACGGGTTAGGCAGAGGTGTACCAATTTACACCCACAGTTCGCCAGTATATATTTTTTTTGCAGTCGGTTATTTTTGGCTTGCAAATAGGGTTATTCTGTAAAAATCTCCTTCGGTGAATTAAAGTTAAAATTAGTTTGGAGGTGTCATCAAAAGGAATGCACACTCACTGTTCACTCCACGAGGGAGTTTTTTTACAAAATAAACCAATTGTTCTTTTAACTTTGTATTGTCCTCAATTTAAACGCAACCATTTTTTGTTTCCAGGTAAAAAGAAGCGGCCATTTTGAAAAACGATGTTTTTCCGAAGTGCAGTGTTAATCATACTAGATTATTGTTGACGTGGAGTGTCAGTGAATTAGTGAGTGAGTGAGTGAGTGACAATGACGTCATATCCGGAGCATTTCAACGACACGGTGGTGAAGATCGTGGATGAAGGGTTCCCACTGCTGATGCCCAGATGGGGTTATGTGGTATCGGCGTTTGTGCTGTTCCTGATTGGATTTTTTGGATTCTTCCTGAATCTGATGGTGATATTACTCATGTTTAAGGATCGACAGGTGAGTGGTACTCATTCTTGTAAATATTTGCATTCATTATAGGTACGTATTTTAACTTGATAAGACCTAGGTACCTTTTCTTATACGAAGAAACTGCCTTATTGATATTATGGTGACAAACGTGACTACTGAGAGGATGGGGTCTTGGGTTTGATTCCCAGGTCAAGCAAAGTGCTTCTGGATTTTTTCTTTAGGATTTTTTTCAGTAACATCACTATGGCTTAGAAAGCATGTACAATCTTGCGTCTCATCTCTCAACTGTCGTATCGGATTGCCATCCGGAATTAAAAGAGAGTGGGAGTGTACCTGTGTTTGCGCACACACTTATGCACTATAACACCTCTGGCGTACTTGACTAAGTCACCATTGACCACCGCCACGGAAATCCGGTCAGAAGAATATCATAGTAGAAATTACTCATTACACATTTTATTTTTATACTGACCCCTAACCATTTCTGTTAAGTAAGACTTTTGAAAGGAAACTATCTATATAATATACTCTTACCGTACTGCCAATATCCTTGCTTTCTCCTTTAGCCAAACAATAGAAACGATACCTTTGCAAAAATAATTATCTTTGAACTTAGACGTACTTACCGCCCATTTTCTTATCTACGGTCCAATTTAGTTCGCTCAGTGCTTCTGATTGGCTGTCATTGGCAGATAAAGCTGTAGGCAATTCAACTGGGATGTACGGAACCAACAATGTTGGGTTTAGTTGAATCTTGTACCATTGAGTCTCGTGGGTGTCTTTAAGAGATTTTGTCTCGTTTTAATTTTGCCTATTACATGGGACCTAAATATACCGGCGAACTGTGGGTGTTAATTGGTACACTTCTGCCTAACCCTTCGGGGAATACAGGCGTAATGGTATGTATGCGTTTTAGAGTCAGCAGCCTTCAGATTTCATCAAATATTTTGCTACAAAAATCAGGCTATTTGTTTCTCCTTTCGAAGGTCAAACGACCCATAAGATTAATTTAATCTCATCTCCCTCAATTACGTAATTTTCAGTAGACAGGGACACAAGTCAACGTTTTAATTAAAAGAATTTAACCTTCAATTATTTGAGTCTGCAAACACACTCTCTCTGACATCCGCCCGTAACATACAAACTCGAATTTCCTGTGGTCCCGAGAGAACCTAAAACTTCCTGTATGGCTATAGGGGTAAGGTGCTTTTTAGAATTGAATAGGTAGGCGAAGAGAACTTCCCTTTTACGATATGTTGCTGATCGGCATTTCGATAAAATAGGTCATCGTAAGTGAATGATGTTTGATGTTGGGAAGAACCTTAATAAAACAAATGTACCTATGGGGTGGATATCGTGACGAAAATGAAAGCCGGACAAGTGTGAGTCGGACTCGCGCACTAAGGGTTCCGTACCATTTTCTATAAAAACGGCAAAAAAACACGTTTGTTGTATGGGAGCACCCCTTAAATATTTACATACATACATAAACTCACGCCTTTTTCCCATGTGGGTAGGCAGAAACCACGGACCGCCACTTGCTACGCTAAAAAAAAAAAACGCCGTTGCCTTAAATATTTGTTTTACTTATATTATTTTAATTATTTATTTTTAGTGAATATATAACTAAATATTCTGTGAATATTCCAAGTCTACTGGTGGCGTTATCAATATCGGGCAAAATGAGCAAGACTCGTACAGAAAGGGTTCCAGACAACTGTACAATATTAAACACTATACAACAACAAAGACACGTATCTTGTATCATCATCAGCCTGCAACACTCCACGGCTGGACATAGGCCTCTCCATTTCTTGTATACGGACCTCTTTCAATCTTTGACTTCATTTTAACGTAAACAGGAAAAGATTTATCAGTGCGTAAATTCTTACTTAATAAACTTAAAGAAGTTCTCATAAATAAGTATGTTCCATTTTGATCTGCTTTAGTAATAAACAATAAAGTTATTGTTTACGACAGATGTCTACTTTGAAACTTATTTTATAAGCACTCGCCGCCGCGACGCCGGCAAGCGACTGTGGCGCAGGGTAGCTAGGTATTAACTTCCACCGCTAATTTAATCAGCTACGAATCAAACAGTTGAAATTCCAGTATAAAAATGCAAAAAGTAAAACATCTCTTCTTCTTTATCGTGTGTGCAGTAAGGTCTATAACGACCCCTTATACCCTAGTGTCAGAGATTCTAAACCGCCTCAAGGGCCTCTGACATGGTTACCGATGTCAGTGATGTCCAAGATTAACTTAGAAAGTACATATGAATCAGAAAAAGTCACATTGGTACTTGCTCGTGCCCGGTTGCGAACCCACAACCTCGTGCATGAGAAGCCGGAGCCTTAACCACTGGGCCATCACGATCCTAAAGTAAAACAAAACTTAATAAAGTATTAAATAATCACTGGAAATGTCTTTTATTACATAAACTGAACTAATATAACAAATTCCACACATATTAAGCATTTTCCTTATAGCAACCCTTATAAGTTCTTGTTGATCATAAATTCCTATCAAGTTCACGATAATCACATAATCTGCTACTTTAACATAAATTCAAAATCTACGATGCTTTAATTTTCAATTAATACGGGTTGAGCTTTTTTTAAATTGGTGTCGATGAACCGATTAGCTTTTAATATCTCTGATCAGATATCGTTTATCCATGAAGCTTGTCCGGGGAAGTACTACCAGTTACCTTTCTCTGGGATGGCAACGCATTTGCAAGGCCTCTGGTATTACAGAAGTCTATAGGCAGCGGTGACCATTACACATTAGGTGGGCCGTCACGTAAGCTTGTTTCCGATGATACAAAAAAATATAATATGGTATTATTATAGTCAGGGACAGAAGGAATATGTATAATGCTTATTGTACCTAGGTAGGTTGACGGGCCTGTTGGTCTAGTGGTTAGCGGCCCTGACTGCTAAGCCGGTGGTCGTGGGTTCGATTCCCACCCAGGACAAACTTTGTGTGATGAGCATGATTGTTTGTTCTGTGTCTGGGTGTGATTTATCTATAATATGTATGTATTTATAAATTATATAAGTATGTATATCAGTTGTCTGGTTACCATAACACAAGCTCTGCTTAGCTTGGGATCAGATAGCCGTGTGTGAGTTGTCAAAAAAAAAAAAAAAAAAAAAGGTACTCAATACAGTAAATCGAATATTTGTATTATTTTTCTTTCTTATAATTGACTTTCTAAAGCGTCTTTTAATGTTCTAATTCAAATAAATGGTTTGACCTTAACATTACTTTATTTCATGTTACGAATAGATATGTACCTACACCGTGGTGGCACCCGCTTTCAGTTACGTCTTTGGTGACTGCTCCTCTCCAAGTGGTCGTAGCGTGATAGTTTATACGTATAAACCTTCCTCTTGAATCACTCTATCAATAGATAGAGTGATTCAAGAGGAAGGTTGTAATTTGTAAATTGTTGGTAATGCAGTTCAGCTATTGCTGAACTGTTTTCGGTACCGAAAATCCGTTGAGTAATTTAAAAGATCTCGCACATAGGTACAGTGGGAGCGACTTTGTTGTATACTATGTAAAGATGTTTTGGTCCAGAAACTAACTTTGAATTCTCATAAACAATAGCTAGTCATATTGCTTAAACAATATCATTATCACCATTCGATCTTTCATTCAGTTAAAAAGGTCGCTTAAATTCTGAATCTCTTCCCAAAGAACTTTTAAATTGAATCTCCGACATGTCGGGTCGTGAGTAGAAGTAAAATGCCACTTTCTAAGAACAAAACCAATTGGACAAAGTTAAATGCGGAAGATACATAGATCCTAGTTTCTGATCTTTATTGGGATTTGTTGATTGAGGTTCCTGGACTTTGTTTGATCAGGAATCCATCAAATGTTTCGATAACCAGTCATGTGAGAGTTGGACTTGCTCTTCAAGAGTTATGTAGAGTCAGCGTCAGAGAAAAGGAATCCGCTTTGGTAATGACATCAAACCGTATAAGCCTAGTCTTGGGGGGTTCCTTTTCTCTGACGCTGACTGTACTAGCCACACTGCGCACGTGTGATCGTGCATTCTGCCCTCGAGTTATTAAGTGCGAAAGACAATTGTATCATACAACAAAACCTATGGCACTCAGCAATAATGTAGCTAGCTTTGTCAATGAAAAAAAATATATATTCGGACCAGTACTTCCAGGTACAAACTAACAAAACAAAACAGACTTCATCTCTTCATAAAATGGATAGATTATTTTCTAAAAATAGATTTACGAATATGTCAAATCTCTCAGGATAAATTCTGTAAGTCATCAAGAAGCTGCTTTAACATTTTTTATATACTTTACAACAAATCAGCAGACGCACAGACACGGTTAATACGCAAAAGGGGACTTAATAAATGCTATTTATTATATTATAGGCTAGGTTCTGCCAGCGACTTCGATCGCGTAGTTTTTTCACCAGCATTAAGTTGCGTGATGATTACTGCTTCGCTCCCGTGTGTCGTAGAATGATGTTATTTATATAGCCTAAGGTAGATCCAGAGATTACCCCGTACAACCTCACAAACTTTACCTCTTTATAATATTAGTATACATTATAACAACACTAGCGGGCCCGGCAGACGTTGTGCTGCCCTGAAAATCGGGACAAAAATTCAGTTCCAGCCTACCCTACCCCAGCGGCCGCCGCGGTAGACGATCCGGGCGTCGGGAGCCACGAGACGACTCCCGGCCACCGTAGACGCGGGTCTGTGGACGGTGAGCAATGGGTAGCTCACCGTCCGTACGTTCACTAGCGACAGACCGTGTCGACGGCGCGTTCGTGTTCCACGCGCGCCTCAAAGAGATGTCAGCAAAATTGGATGGGGCCACTGAGGGCTGATGCCTGCCGGGGCTGCGGGTTGTTCGAAAGAGATACCGCGCCCCCGGAACGCAAAGGGCACATGAAGGAACATAGACGGGTTTTAGTCAGTAAAAGTCTGACACTCCCTCCCGCCCCGCCCAGGGCGGGGGAAGTTACTTACTCTACTTACCTATCTACCTACCCTACCCCTACATACCTACCCTACCCCTACATAACTACCTACCTTCCAACGAGATAAAAATTATCCTATGTTCCTTGTACCTTCTCCTGGTTCTAAGCTACCTCCTCATCAATTTTCAGCCAAATCGATTCAGCCGTTCTTGAGTTATAAATAGTGTAACTAACACGACTTTCTTTTATATAATTAATATAGATATAGATTTACAATATATCATAGATGTTCCAGAAGATTCGCCCAAAACTCCAAAGAAAGATTAAAGATAAAAGAATGACAGTACCCTAGTAGTAGCTACATTGGTGCTTTTAATCAAGTTGGCCCTTGCGGATAAATGGGAAGTAAATGAAACCTGTTATTCAACGATATAATAATGAAGAACGTGTTCACTGCCTCGGAAAATAAACAATCTTTGTTTTCCATTGTTTTGTTTGTAAAATGTCCCTTGGTAATGAATAATGTGTGTTATTAAAGAAAAAATATAA
This sequence comes from Caradrina clavipalpis, assembly GCA_932526535.1. Taxonomy (NCBI): domain Eukaryota; kingdom Metazoa; phylum Arthropoda; class Insecta; order Lepidoptera; family Noctuidae; genus Caradrina; species Caradrina clavipalpis. The sequence goes on along the minus strand of OW052099.1, from coordinate 3,622,205 downwards.
AAATAGCCTTAGCTTATAGGCTGGCCTATTACATGGGACCTAAACTTACCGGCGAACTGCAAGTGTACATTGGTACACCTCTGCCTAACCCTTCGGGGAATACAGGCGTGATAGTATTGTTGTTGTTGAAATATTGAAAAAGGAGAGCTGAATATTTTCTCTCCTTTCCGAGAAAAACGTATTTGAAACATTAAAGGTTTGAAATGTTGCAAATAGATTATAATTTTCTCTCGAAATACGAATAAATCCAATATTAGATTCTTGAAGAGTAAGTAAAATACAAATATTGAGGGATCATCCATAAATATGGAAGTCAGAATTATAATATACTAGTTTCTGCCCGCGACACCTTTGATAAATTTGATATATTATCTCACGGGAACAGTACATTTTTCCGAGATAAAAAGTATCCATGTGTTATTCCACAGAACAATCCATCTCAGTGCCAAATTTCATCAATATCATTTATCATTATTGAACTATCAAATACATCTGCGTAGGCTATCATAAACTACCCATACAAGATCCATCCATCCATCCATTCATCCTCACACACTTATCATCAGCCTACAACAGCCCACTGCTGGACACAGGCCTACCCACTCGCACGCCACTTAGCTCGATTCTCGGCAACTCTCACCCAGTTGCTATCAGCTACCCTGCGAAGATCGTCGCACCACCGAGTCTGAGGGCGTCCCACCTTAAGCTTGCCGAATTTTCAGCACTAAACCGCAAAAAAAATCTCTTCATAACATAACATAACATAACATACCATCACGCCTGTATTCCCCGAACGATTAAGCAGAGGTGTACCAATGAACACCCCCCAGTTTGCCAGTATGTTTAGGTCCCATGTAATAGAGGGTGAGCCTATTGCCATTAACCGGGCACAAGCACAAATCCTAACTCCGAGCTGCTACTGAGAATTTCATAGAAAAAACCAATAACACTTTTTGCTCGACCAGGGAATCGAACCAAAGACCTCTAGCGTAGCAGTCGCGCATAGGACCACTAGGCTAATAAGGCAGATTCTGTTCTTATAAGCCGCAAAATGTATGGAACAGCTGTTCTTTTTCACGATTTCAGAGTTGGTCCCATAGTAACAGTTGTTCCTAATGATGTGTACAATGAACCCTTTTAGGGTTCAGGGTAAACGAAAACGAACATATTATTACGTATGTTTTAGTTAAAGTTTACCTAGACAGTATGTACTACTCGTATTATTAATATTTCTAAGTTTTGTTTACATTTAATTATGGATGTAAGCTGTGAAATAATGTTCGCATTAATTAAATTGTATTATTCAAAAGTAACACTGTTATTACTATACAAAAATAAATAAACACATGTACCATCACGCCTGTATTCCCCTAATGGTTAGGGAGGGGTGTATCAATGTACACCCACAGTTCGCCAGTATGTTTTAGGTCCCATGTAAAAGGGGGCGAGCCTATTGCCATTAACCGGGCATAAATTCTAACTCCAAGCTGCTACTGCGAATTTCATAGAAAAACCCAATAACACTTGGGCGAAAAATAAATAAAATCAAAGTTTCTGTTTGTAATAGAATATGATTCTTTGCACGTTACCTACTACAACCAAAAACCAAATAATATATTTGACACTCTATCTGCCTGTTTGTTCCCGTTAATCTCCAAAACAACTGGACCAATTTTGACCTGTCACTGGCAGATAGAGGGGTTATAAGGAGTAACTTAGCCTACTTTTATTTCAGAAATAAGAATCTATCTAATCATTAGGATATCACAAAAAAAAACCCGCACATAACCACCTTTAGTTGACTGGTAGAGATGCCTTAGGCATTAAGTCCGCCTTTGTACTTTTTTTGTGCATAAAGTTTAACCATCACGCCTGTATTCCCCGAAGGGTTAGGCAGAGGTGTACCAATGTACACCCACAGTTCGCCGGTATATTTAGATGGTATATTTATTGACTGCCCCGTTGGTCTCGTGGTCGCAAGTGCGACTGCTGTGCAAGGGGTCCCGGGTTCGATTCCCAGGTCGAACAAAAAGTGTTAGGGTTTTTCTATGAAATTCTCAGTAGCAGCTCGGAGTTTGGATTTGTGCCCGGTTAATGGCAATAGGCTCGCCCCCTATTACATGGGAAAGTTTAAATAAATAAATAAACCAAAATTCACGCAGACACAACCTAGCCAAAATAAAAATACTTTGTTCATTCATCAAATAACCAAATGGGGAAGATTTCAATGAAATCTGTTTATGCAAACAAAGACTAATCGCCCTCCAGTACCATATCAGCTGTAAAACACCCGACTCAGAGGTTGATTGCCGAAGTCCCAGAGACGAACACTATTTGAACAAAAGTCTAGATTTGTTTAGGCTTTTATCTGTAATATAATACCGTAGTGATTTAGAAACTAATTGTGCCTATTTTAATACGACTGTTTTATTTGACAATTGCCAAAAAGTGTGTAATAAACGTTCTTTTAGTCTCATTATTATTTCCTTCGTAAATATAAAATGAGTAAATAAATAATAAGAATATCAGCCTATGGTTGTATATGGTAAGTAAAAGGGATTTATATGTCAGATGTGAGTGGCAATGCCGGGAGGGAACGCCCTAGAAAGACCTACCCTGACCTTCTTGGTGAGGTTCTTCAGAAAGGTCAGATGCGCAGTACTCGTAACCGGCGTGTTTGTATGATCAGATGTATGAATGTGGACGAGGCGAAAGGAGTATAGTTAGGAGTAGCAGTTAATGGCAATATGTTATGGCCAGGAACCTAAAATACCGGAGAACTGTCTAACCCTTTGCAAAATAAAGGCGTGATGTCATGTGTGTACTTGTCGGGACCCTACTACCTCATGAATAAAAGGCCGAGTGGTTACTGGGCCATCAAATATAAAATAACATTTGTAATTATTTCAGGAAAACTCATTAAAAACCTTTTAACATTTATAAAATTACATTTTAATTACAAGGTTACACCTAACATGTAAGGTTTCAAATAAATAATTTATGAAAATTAATTTTAAACATTTTGCATTAATTTTAAACCTTTTAGAAGCCTTTATCTGTAATGTTATAAAGCTTAGGAGTTTGTTTGTTTGGCCGTGCTAATCCCAGGAACCTATAGTTCGATTTGAAAAAATCCTTTTACATTATATAACCAGTTTATCGAGAAAAGTTACAGGCTATTTATTACATACCATCACGCCTGTATTTCCCGATGGGTTCGGCAGAGGTGTACCAATGTACACCCACAGTTAGCCGGTATGTATACATCTCACGCATTAGGAAGCGAGCCTATTATCAATAACTGGGCACGAACCCTAACTCTGTGCTGCTACTGCGAATATCATAGAAAAACCCAATACCACTTTTTGCTCGACCTTGGCTTTTATAACATCACGCTACAACACATAGGAGTAGAGCATTATCCAAGGACATAACCTAACACGAGAAAAACGGCGAAGTATAAGCTACTCTTAAATAAGTAACACACTGTTACCAATTCTGAATTCTAATAATTAACCATTTAAATATAATTGTTGGTATATACCATATATATACCATCACGCCTGTATTCCCCGAAGGGTTAGGCAGAGGTGTACCAATTTACACCCACAGTTCGCCGGTATATTTAGGTCCCATGTAATAGGAGGCAAGCCTATTGCCATTAACCGGGCACAAATCCAAACTCCGAGCTGCTACTGAGAATTTCATAGAAAAACCCAATAACACTTTTTGCTCGAATGCTGGGAATCGAACCCAGGACCTCTAGCGTCATTGTTGGTCTACCCTTAAAAATGAAACCCCGATTGAAATGATGCCTGATTGGCTGAAAATGAAGTGTTTAATATTCACAGAAACATTTTCTACAAATACGTGTTCTCATTTTCCAATGTTTGTTCTTACAAAACTTGACAAATAAAGAAATTATACGAAAATAGAAACGTTATAATATTTTTCGATATAATTTAAACCAAGTTCACAAATTAATATTAAATGAGAAACTAATTGTTAATGTTTTGTCAGTTGACTCAATTTGTTTTTGTAAACTTTTTTTTGAGGAGATCCTCTTTTGGTGTCTGTCTGTCCGTCAAGTCTATCCGTAGAAGAAGAAGGGAGGGTAATGTCTCTTATCGACTTATTTCGTTGCGGGATCCAAGACAGTTGAATTGTTTTTCCGGGACTCGTCGACCTTCATCCTCATTCCATCATCCTTTTCTGGCGGTCGCCACTGTTGATTCTGGCTTACAGGAGTTGCAATGGTTTAGGAAAAGAGGGGCGGGACTGTCCTGTAAAAATAAATCTTATCTAGCTACCTATTGGTGTAAAAATAGTCAAAATCGGTCCTGTAGTTTCGGAGCTTTTTCGGTTTATACAAACAAATAAAACAATATTTCCTCTTTATATTATTGGTTAAGATAAACAAAAATACGGAGCTTTTTGTCCTTATAATATTAGTTATCACTTCTAACCTTCACGAAAATGTTGTACAATTCTGTAAGTTTGCCAAAGTCAAAACATCTTGAAGGTATTACAAATAGAAACTTATCCAAGCTGTAAGTTTTCAGGCTAATAACCTCCTAAGTAGAAGAAAGAAAATATTTGTGTTTGTGGAAACACAAGAAGTGTGTAAGTATGTATGTACTTACTCGTATTTGAATCATAACATACTCGTACCATTACGCCTGTATTCCTCGAAGGGCTAGGCAGAGGTGTACCAATGTACACCCACTGCCAATGTTCTATGGCTCTCTATAGATAATTTGTTATCTAGTTCGCTAATAAGTGCTGGTACCCAAGTACAAATAAAATAATTATGATTATGAGTACCTACAACGCTATCTGCATCGTTAGCCTAGCGATCCTAAGCGCGACTGCTACGCTAGCGGTCTTAGGTTCGATTTCCAGGTCGAGCAGTGTTATTGGGTTTTACTATGGTGTCTTCTTTATTTGTATCTGTGTTGTTTATACTATCTAACAAGAAGATAGAACTTACATAGATACAACTGCCCCGTTGATCTCGTGGTCGCAAGTGCGACTGCTGTGCAAGGGGTCCCGGGTTCGATTCCCAGGTCGAGCAAAAAGTGTTATTGGGTTTTTCTATGAAATTCTCAGTAGCAACTCGGAGTTCGAATTTGAGCCCGGTTAAAGGCAATAGGCTCGCCCCCTATTACATGGACCCTAAACATACTGGCGAACTGTGAGTGTACATGAGTGCACCTCTGCCTAACCCTTCGGGAAAAACAGGCTTGATGGTATGTTTATAATTTTGTCAGTAGAATATTTGGCCCTGAGAGTTAAACAATCGGCTATAGGCTATTAAGAACCAAACACTCATTCTCATAAAAGTCTTCAAAATAAATAGGTAGGTAGTAAGTGCTAAACGGTTATTTCGAATTAAAAAATCGATCGAATTCTTGTTCGGTTTACGCCTCTCGCTCTAGGCCTGGGATTTAATCATTTAAGATTATTATTTATGTATAAACCGATACGATAAGGAAAACGTGTCTTTACCAAAAAATGAGGGTATGAGAAATTTTGTTTGATTTTGAGTAGGTACGGCCGCCCTCATAAATATAACTTGGTGTCGTATAGGACACGACCCCAACTTCTATTCTTCTTTATCGTGTGTGCAGTAAGGCCTAAACGACCCCACACACCCTAGTGTCAAAGTTTCTAAACCGCAGCATGGGCCTCTGACATGGTTACCGATGTCAGTGATGTCCAAGATGAACTTAGAAAGTACATATGAATTAGAAAACGTCACATTGGTACTTGCCCGTGCCCGGTTGCGAACCCACAACCTCGTGCACTAGAGGCACGCCTTAACCATTGGGCCATCATGACACGTTCTATTGAAATACTAGTATATCCTACGGGAAACGTACATTTTATCGGGATAAAAAGTAGCCTATGAGCTATTTCAGGCTATAATCTATCAATGCGCCGAATTTCATCTAGTTCCGTCAGGTGTTTAACCGTGAATGAGTAACAAACATCCATCCATCCAGCTATCCTCACAAACTTTTGCATTTATAATATTAGTAGGTACGAAGTAGAACAGTATAACGCAATAGGCGTAGCTAGCTTCTGTGTGGTCAACTACCATATTTCACGAGACCAACGGGGCAGTCAAAAAAGCTTAAAGTAAATACTTACCCATCAAACAGACCGCTTTGAGCCAAAAACCGTGCGTAAAGCCGAAACATTCATAATGCTATTAATATTAAGCAGTAACAATATAACTGCCCCGTTGGTCTCGTGGTCGCAAGTGCGACTGCTGTGCAAGGGGTCCCGGGTTCGATTCCCAGGTCGAGCAAAAAGTGTTATTGGGTTTTTCTATGAAATTCTCAGTAGCAGCTCGGAGTTTGGATTTGTGCCCGGTTAATGGCAATAGGCTCGCCCCCTATTACATGGGACCTAAATATACCGGCGAACTGTGGGTGTACATTGGTACACCTCTGCCTAGCCCTTCGGGGAATACAGGCGTGATGGTATATTTTATATTTTTATTTTTACAATATAACTTCGCCTACACGTGTTAACGCTTAACAAAGAACTGCTTAAACAAGCGTCTAATAATATCTTGTATTAAGTTTCCAGTAGTTTGAAGTAAGCTTTCTAAAGAAATATGAATGGCAATACTAATAATAAACTCGGCCCTGTTGAGAGGCGGTCACGTTACGTTACTGTGGCACGTTTTGCGGTCACGTGTCTTAAGCAGTTACTGTAGGCCTAGTATAATGTTCTCCTGAGCGATTTACGGCAGTTAATCGCAATGTAAACTAGCTAAGCTTCTCTTGCTTATCAAGAGATATTATTATAGAGCACAAGTGCAAACGCAAGTGCACTTCCTCTTTTCTAACTCTGGATCTGGATGGCAATTCGACACAACCAGGGCGAGATCTGTGACATTTGTAATGGAAAATTCCAATAACACGTTTTGCCCGACCTGAAAATCGTACCCAGGATCCCAAGCTCAACATTCGCGCTATTGTGTTCCGGTTCGAAGGTATAATTACAGGCACATGTGATAATTTTGTTTCTTGGATGGGAACGTATTTGCAAGGCACCTGGTATTGCAGATGTCTATAGGCAGCGGTGACCACGTAGCATCGGGCCGGCCGTCGCGTCGGCTTGTTTGCCATCCAATGACATAAAAAAAAGAAAACCTATTATAATGCTGTGCTATGGGGAAAATATTGAATACCAGCGTAGCACCGTGGAGTACAGCGCTGATTTTCAATGGTGACCAAAAAAATAACGTGCGGAAATGAAGTACTTATGACTTCTTCTTTTGTTCCAGTTATGGACACCGCTCAACATAATTCTGTTCAACCTGGTGTGCTCCGACTTCTCCGTCTCAGTCCTGGGCAACCCCTTCACGCTCGTGTCAGCACTCTTCCATCGATGGATCTTCGGGAAGACCATGTGTGTTCTCTACGGATTCTTTATGGCTTTATTAGGTAAGTTACGCAATTAATACTAATAATATCAGATTATTATTGTCCCACTGCTGGGCAAAGGCCTCTACTCATACTGAGAAGGCACGAGCATTGGTCACTGCTCTTGCTGAATGTTTATGTTAATCTAAGTCCAGGTTTAAACACGATGTTTCTCTTCACCTATGTCAGTGAAGTCCAAGATAAACTCGAAAAGTCATATGAATTAAAAACATTACATTGGTACATTCCCGGTATCGATCCCGTAAATTTATCTATGAGAGGACAGCGGGCAAAATTAATATTGATAAAAACCTAATTTTTATTTGAAACTAGCTTCTGCCCGCGACTTCGTCCGCGTCACAGTTGATGTGTTATCCTACGGGTACCGTACATTTTCCCGGGATAAAAAGTAGCCTATGTGTTATTCCAGACTATAATCTATCTTTGTGCCAAATTTCATCCAGATCCATTCAGCCGTTTAAGCGTGAAAGAGTAACAAACATCCATACATCCATACTTACAAACTTTCGCCTTTATAATAGTAGTAGGATGTCTGGGAATATCAGTGTGATTTTGTAAAACGACAGTAATTATATCACCAGTCAAGCTAGATTCTAGGCCAGAACTACCGGTATATTCTGTAAAAATCTCCTTCGGTGAATGTAGATGAAGTATACTGCCATTCCACTGAATGCTAGACTCACATTGAAGTCACTTCACCTATATAAAACTGAGATTTTTCACAGAATAACGCTGCAGTTTATCCTACGTCAAAATATTTCAGCTAAAGCACGTTACGTTTCTAAAACCAACAACCCAACTCGAACCGATTTGTCTTAAGAGCTTTAGGAACAACTACTTTATCAGAAAACCTCCTTTTGGCTTTGGTTTTACTTGAAATATCTTACCGCTGCTTGGATGGATGTGTGTTGCTCACTCACGTCGAAACGGCTGAACGAATCAGAGATCAGAGATAGATTATGGTCTAAAATAGCACAAAGGTTACTTTTTATCCCAAAAAAATTTACAGTCACGAGTAAAAACATGTAGACACTTAGCAACATTTGAAAGCTGATATTTCGGAGTAAACAGCTGCAATTTTGAGTTAAGACCTATTTCATCGAAGTATGGGATCTAGAATAGGATATTCGTAACACTGTTTCACTTTAATCAATAATTTAAGAGAAAATCCTTGAAGAATGTTGTTGAGTGTATCCATGTTTATGCTTGTGACTGTACTGTTTCCGAGAGATGACGACATAGGTGACAACTGACGACATAGGTGGGCGGCAATATTTCTGTGGCCTACAGATAGTTGTTCCGGGTCTGGTTGTTTATGTACCATCATACCATCACGCCTGTATTCCCCGAAGGGTTAGGCAGAGGTGTACTAATGTACACCCACAGTTCGCCGGTATGTTTTTAGGTCCCATGTAATAGTGGGCGGCCTATTTCCATTAACCGGGCACAACTCCGAGCTGCTACTGAGAATTTGATAGAAAAACCCAATAACACTTTTGCTCTACCTGGGAATCGAACCCAAGACCTCTAGCGTTGCAGTCGCGCTTAGGACCACTAGGCTAACGAGGTTGTTTAAGTATGTGAGTTTATATGTTAGTGAACAAACCCACGATACAAGGGAAATTCCTAAAGTGAGGAAACGATTTAAAAAAAAGGGGGAAGTCGGAAGCAAAACCTAGTTTGCTTAGAAAACGAACTTCGATTAGCGACTACATCGCGTGGTTCAATTCAACTCAATCGAGTTACATTCACTAACCTGTCAAGCAAATCGAAAATAAATGTTACATAAAAGGTAAAATGAAAAAAAGTCATATTCTTGAATAAACTTACCATTCATAAAAAGTGGAAATGTAACTGCTTGAATAAAGAGAAAAAACTTAAATCAACGTAAACTTTTTATAAAAATGACTTTATTAATATCAAACGAGATAGAATTCTTCGAATATTGTAATCGTGGCTTTATAACCTAGTTTCAATTTCAACTTAAAGTTGGTAACTAAACACTCATTATTTTACAAAATCTACACTAAGTTTTTTATAAAAACCAGTCAAGAGCCAGTCGAAATCGCACAAGAAGGGTGCTGTACCTACTTATAACAATTTAAAGTACATATTAATTCTGACACATACTTTCTCTACATATTGTTTCGTGAGGAAACCTGGACTAATAATTAATATAAGTTTGAAATTGCCAATCCGCCTTGAGCAAGCGTGGTGATTAATGCTTGTGCCTTCTCTATATGAGAAAAAGCCTTTGCTCTGCAGTGGGACCGTTATAGGCTGGTACTATATTAATTCTGAACAAAAGCATGTTTCTTATACGGGAATCCCATACGAAAACATGATTAGTAGGTATTTTGTTTATTTTATTACTTCTTGTTATGGCGCCCATAGTAGATAATACACATTCTGTGAAAATTTTAACTCTACCTATTCACCTCCTACCTTTCTATTTACCTGTTTTAATCTCTTTTTTTTATTTAGACTTTAAGTACTTTCTGTAACTAAACCTTTACTAAACAACCTATGTACTTTTCATGTCTGAAATAAAGATTACGTGACGTATCTCGGTACCCTAGGGTCCCGGACCTTAGAAAAGCCTACGAGACAACGAAGCCAACTCGCAGAGGCCCTTTATATGGCTTTACAATGAAATGGAACACCAGCTGACAATTATCCCTGTTTGCACTATGCAAATGCACCCAAGGGCAATCCCCGGCAGGCACAGGACTATTGCAACAACAAAGAATAGGGCTATGAGTTTGGGTGGCTTAAATAGACTAGTTTCCTGACACTATGGAAGGACTATGGCCCCTGCCAATCAATGTTTAAAAAACAAAAAGAGTTATTATTAATCTTATAATTATTCATGAGATACACCCCGATGTCAGACAGGCGGACAGACAGCTCAGTAATAGGGTCCCGTTGGCACTTTTCAGATACGCAACCCAAAAATGGAACCAATAAATAACTTTTAGATTTTCAGTCATTTGTGTAATATATTCAAGAAAATGCCGGTGAATATTTTTATTTATCGTTTGACTACTTTTTAATCTAACGAAGCGTAACTTTCTCTGAACGCGATAAAATATTGGGTTTTTATATTCTGATTATAATGAGTCGAACTCACTCACTAAGGCAAAATTTATATTTTATAGTTAACAAAAAATACAACGGCCAACTACCTAAAACAACTGCAACAACAATAACTGCAATATAACTGCCTCGTTGGCCTAGTGGTCCTAAGCGTGACTGCTGCGTCTTGGGTTGGATTCCCAGGTCGAGCAAAAAGTGTCATTGGGTTTTTCTATGAAATTCTCTGTAGCAGCTAGTTTGTATTTGTGCCCGGTTAATAACATAAAAAAAACATACCGGCGAACTGTGGGTGTACACCTCTGCCGAACCCTTCGGGGAATACAGGCTTGATGATATGTTTGTATAAAAAAAACAAGCTGCAATCACTACTATAGTAAACTTCAAGAGATTTTTTGCTTGTATGTTTGTTTAAACGCACTAATCTCTGGAACTGCCAGTCGGATTGGGAAAATTCTTTTGCTATATTATAGCTAGATTCATGAGGAATACTAAAGGCTATATAACATCACGCTACGACACACGGGAGCGGAGCAGCAACCAAAGACACAATTTAACCCTTGTGAAAACAATTACGCAGACGAAGTCGCGGGAAGAAGCTAGTTTTAAATAAAGATTCTAAACCAAATACACTCTTCATCCCGTTTGTATAGATATTTATCCTTTTCTGACACGAATGGGATATTCAATAACAAAAATGGATAGCTGTCTTTTCAGCTGTCAGAAATAGTTGCTTTTAACATAGCTCTCCTGATAACGTCACGGCTAAAGCCGTTTATTTATTAGAAAATACTTTTATTATGTACGAAATTTCAGAAACACATTTCTTTCGCAAGATTTGTTTTGTGACTGTATCTAACTATGCTGTCGTAGACCTTGCTACGCTGCCGTAGACATTAGCTACATGCCGAAGACGTTAGCTACGTGCCGTAGACATTAGCTATGTGCCCTAGACGTTAGCTACGCTGCCGTAGACATTAGTTACGCTGCCATAGACCTCAGCTACGTCACCGTAGGCCTATGCTACGCTGCCATAGACCTTAGCTACGTCACTGTATACCTTAGCTACGTACCGTAGACCTTAGCTACGCTGCCGTAGACCTTAGCCACGTACCGTAGACCTAAGCTACGTCACCGTAGACCTTAGCTACTCTATCGTTGACCCTAGTTACCCTGCCGTAGACCTTAGCTACGTTGCCTTAGATCTTTACTATGTATCGTAGGCCTAAGCTACGTGACGTAGACCTTAGCTAAGCTTCCAATTGACCTAAGCTACGATAAAATAGCAATTATTTTTTAATACAAAAAATCCACGTAGTTATTTTTTTTCGGATTCCGTACACTTTAGTGTCTTCATTACGTTTACGTTTGAATGTTAATAAATTAATTAATGTATCTACGTAACCATTTCAAATCAAGTACATTAGCGAGTTCAAAGATTATTTACAAGCACTTTTGAATTTTCAAGAAGTCGGTCAGCTTGTCAGAAATTTGTGGTTGCTCGTTCCAAAACGTAGGTCTCTATGGAGAAGAACGAACAAGAAAATCCACGGGCACTCTTTTCAATCAAATGTTTTCTTTTCATAACCGACAATCCAAACATTTGATATAATTTCTCAATGTTATTCCGTACCACATCACACGTTACAAGCAGCATTCATTCAACCTTGAAAATGTCGCATGTCTGTCAATTTCACCACTATAATATTTTTCCAATATCACGTACGGTCAACAAGAAAAGTCGATTAACAATGCTAATTTTACATATCATTTAAATAGACACGAAATAACACAATTCGCTGCTATATAAAATTTTAGGCAATACCTTAAGAGTTCATTTTATCTTAATTTGAGATCCGTTTCGTATTACCTTTGATATTGTGCCGATAACTATGCCTCGTTGGCCTAGTGGTGCTAAGCGCAACTGCTGCGCTAGAGGTCTTGGGTTCGATTCCCAGGTCGAGAAAAAAGTGTTATTGGGTTTTTGTATGAAATTCTCAGTAGCAGCTCGGAGTTAGGATTTGTGCCCGGTTAATGGCAATAGGCTACCTAAAACATACCGGCGAACTGTGGGTGTACATTGGTACACCTCTGCCTCAGCCTTCGGGGAATACAGGCATGATTGTATATATGTGCCAATATAATAAGGATTTAAAAATCTGAAATATTAATCTACTTTTGTTGCCGACTGTACCACTCAGTGATCTAAACATATGTCTGTCAATAGCCACTCTGTCTCGCTGTCATTGACTGTACCTTCTAATGTACAGTGGCAGACAGTGATTGATCGAGATACTTCGGCATTGAGAATACCTATGTCTTCGAGTTTGTGGATATAAGGTTAAATATAAGTTCAAGGCAAAAGTTTTTGTACTACTCAGATTCTGCAGGTTGTTCGAAAGAGATACCGCGCCCCCGGAACGCAAAGGGCACAAAAGTAACATAAATGGGTTTTAGTCAGTAAAAGTCTGACACTCCCTCCCGCTCCGCCTAGGGCGGGAGAACTCATTTGATGATTACCCATCCCTATAAAAAAAAGAGATTAGTCAGAACTGAACCAGTCGAATTCTCTCTTGAAATGACGACAGGGAGGAGGGACCTAAACATACCGGCAAACGGTGCATGTACTTAGGTACACCTCTGCCTAACCCTTCGGGGAATATACACACATCAACAGAATCTAGGGATATTTTATATTTCATCAAATATCTAAAAATCTATGAAGATTTTTCTGATATTGTAAATGGGAGAATGATAGGTTATTTTAAGGTCTATAATAATAAATTAAAAAACATTTCCTTTTTTTGTTGTTTTGATAGAAAATATTTTTTTTTAATCGCCCTAGAAAATTTGTATGACAAAAAATTTATGTTTCTTCTTATAAAACTATAAATTTTAATTAAAATTGAATAAAAATACTAAAATCTGTTTATTAATAAACTGTGTTGCTACCTCTCACATTAATTACACATCGACATCGATTGTTAATACTTAAAATTAAATTGCCAATGTCTTGCTGCGGTATGAGGTCCCATGTTCTTTACAAATGGTCGAAAAGTTGTTGTGCCATCGTCAAATTTTGCGGGAAATCTGTCAAAGCTTTTCGTTGTTACATGCCTCAGGCATGCTCGATAGGATTTAAGTCGGGAGGCTGTGCAGGCCAATCCTAAACTTGAATATCGTGGTCTCGGAGAGCGGCCGACACCAGCCGCACCGTATAGGAAGGAGCATTATCGTGCATGAGTACAAATTCCTGGCCTATTTGGAGTCTGTGTGGGACAATAACAGTCTGTACTACCTCGTCGTGGTATTTTTGTGCAGTCATGCAGCCTTGGATCCAAACGAGCTGGGTTCGTCCGCTAAGACAAATTCCTGCCCACATGATGATTGTGCCACCTTGGTATGAGCGGACCTCTTGAGGGTGCCGAAGACGGCTAACTCGCCCTGAACTTCTCCAAACACGTGTTCTTCGTGATTCCGGATGAAACCCAAACCGGGACTTATCGGTGAACAGCACCAAAGACCATTATACGTCACTCCATGGTAAATGCTCGCGAGCCTACGAAAGCCGCCGACCGCGATTGCCACGTCGCAATGCTGGAACACGTAGCGGTCTTCGAGCATGAAGACCAACTTCATGCAACCTCCTTCGCACGGTTTGGTCGCTTACCAGTAGCTGGTGATCCTCCTGGAGCCTTTGTACTAGTTGCATCGCTGTGATATTGGGTTGTCTTCTGGCAGTCATTTGGAGAAATCGATCCTGTTTCTGCGAAGTAACACGATATCTTCCCGTGTGCCGTTCAGCCACATCCCCAGTACTGCGATAACGAGACCACAACCTTGATGTCACGTTTTGGCGGGTGTGTAGGGCCTCAACAACGACGCGTTGAATTGCACCATTTTCTAACATGCCCACGGCTCGTAACATTTCATCTCGACTCAAATGACAACGCCACATGACTCTGAAAGCTCACACGACACGTTAAATTAAAAAAGAAAAAAATCTAATACCATTTTCATTAATTAATATTAATAAAACAATTTTAATTTTCCTTAACGCAACGAATTACTAGCAATTTTGCCGCCGTATTTTGTTTTTTCTTTTGTTTTTTTATTTAAAATTTAAAATTTTGAAAATAGAATACATGAGGTTTCCATATGTATATAAACTTTTCATAGAATACTAGAAAAAATTTAAACTATGAAGTCGTAAATAATTTAGGATTAAGGTATCCCTAGATTCTGTTGATGTGTGTAGGCGTGGTAGTACCTACGTATGAATTTTTCAATTATATTTTTTTTCACCTTTATAATGAGAAAAAAGTTTTAAATGTAAAATACCACAGCCAGCCCCTGCCCTACCGATGCTTGTAAACACATTATTTTACGTACGTTACATTACGCGCTACCATAAACAGTGATTTTACACGGCAAAAACAAAAGGCGTTTCCCAGCAATAATTCTCGCTCAATGTTACTTAGTTAGATGCGCACTAGGTCAGGGCTTCCCAACCTGGGCGCCGTGGAAAGTACGTAGGGGCGCTGCGAGGCATTCCTCTGAAGTCTGAACTTCAAAAAAGTTAACAAAAAATAAGAAAAAATAAAAGACCACGAACAATTTTGTAATAAAATTATTGATTAACATTATATTAAAATTAATGCTATTTCATGAGGGAACAAGTACGCGGAAGGCGCGTTGTTTGGTTATTTTTATTCAGTAAGAATCTGACAGAGTCCCCCCAAAGGGCGCCGCGCGCCGTGGCGAATTCCTAATCTTGTAAGTGCAGACTGGAAAAGGTTGGTAACCCCTGGGCTAGGTGATATGTCTTAATACACTCCGTATTTTATGTAAATGAGACTATTGCGTAAATATATGGCGACAAGACAACATTTTCTTTAAAAAAACATTCTGTTGAGGGCGACCATATTTTATCTTGACAAAACCTTATACTTTCTGTTTGGAGAGATTAAAATAAAATAAATTTCTGCAACATTTGCTTTCACGCCAATTCCATGTGTGTGCAATTTATGTGCAAACTTTTGCACAACTTTTCGGAGCAAATACCTATATGAATATCTACATAGGTAACAATATATCCTTGCAAAGGGTTTAGAAGTTTGAACCGGACCATATGACGCAACTTAACACCCATAATTATTTATCATTTGTAGTAGAGTTCTTTGTAAAATAACTCATCCGGGGAAGTACTACCACCATACGTATTCCTGCCGTAAAGCAGCGTTGCTGTGTTCCGGTGTGAAGGGTATGGGTGCCGGTGTAATTATAGGCGCATGAGACATTTCAACTTTGTCTCTGTGATGATGACGCATTTGCAGATGTCTACACAGTGACCACTTAACGTCAGGTGGGACGTCGGCTTGTCTGCCTTCAAATGAAAAAAAACCCTTGCATTTAAAATTTACAAGGTTGCGTACATACAATCTAATCGAATATGTTAATTTATGCAATAGGACCGCCCTTACGTAAAAATATTCGATACAAGTATACAAGTCGATTTCAAAACGTGCCAATGCTAGTAGTTATTATTTAACATTTACCTTTAGACGAAATGTTATTACCTACTATAAAAATAACTGAAATAAATTCAGCTTAATGAGCTAAGTAAATTACCAACCTTCAACCTTCAAGACTCGTTTTTTTTTCAATATTTATAAATATTCAGTCCTACATTAGATGTAGTGGTCCTACATTCCAAGGTCGCCAGAACTACTTCATTTTATAATGGCTGACATTTTGTATAAGATTAAGATAAATAACTAACTAATTAACTTACTAGCTTGAATGTTGGCCCTACTTTGTGTATCAATTTCAAATGTCAAGTGCTAAAAGTACTCAGTTACATACATACATACCATCACGCCTGTATTCCCCGATGGGTTAGGCAGAGGAGTACCAATGTACACCCAGTTCTCCGGTACGTTTAGATTCCATGTAAAAGGGGGCGAGACTATTGCCATTAACCGGGCGCAAATCCTAACTCCGAGCTGCTCCTGAATGTTTTATAGAAAAACCCAATAACACTTGCTAGACCTGGGAAACAAACCCAAGACCGCTAGCGTAACAGTCGCTCTTAGGAGCACTGGGCTAACAAGGAAGTCAAAAGTACTCAGTTACTCACTTTAAAATCAATATACATGATTGTCAGAAACTATCCGTAAGCTATAAGTTCGGCTAGATGCTTTAAAGTTTCGTTCCTTCAAACTGCCGGGTTGAAATTATGGCCACGGATCATGTTTGTTGCTGGACGCTTGAATTTTAAGTGCGACCATTTGCAATGGAAGGCAATGGGTACAGGAATCTTTACGACTTGGAATTCCTGTCTTAAAATCACATCAACATTTTGAAATACCATACCGACTCAAAAAGAGGGGTGTTATAAGTTTGACGTGTATGTGTGTCTGTTTGTGGCACCGTAGCTCTTAAACGGGTGAACCGATTTGAACGCGGTTTTATAGTATTTGAAAGCAGGTATCCTAGCGTCGGTTCTTAGAAATGTTTTATAAAAATCGGTTTAGCCGTTTTAAGGTTATCAGCTTTTTTGTTAGCTGCGGTAGGGATCATTATTCTTCTGCCGGGGGTTACTTAATATAATATCATTAAGATATAATATAGTAACAAAAACTAGTCAGTTACAATGAAGTAAACACAATTTAATAAAACTACAAAATACACTGACTACAAACAATACTTAAACATACAAAAATCATAAAGTAGGACACCAATTCAGGCGCCAAACGAGACATCTTGCCTTGATACAGTGGTGGAAGACGGCAGCATCAGCGGCCCTCGATCCGAAAGCAGTACAATCACTAGATCTGCCGCCAACAGAATTATTGTAAAGATTGGTAGGACAGCATTCAACACGAGCGCAGTACTAGCCTTTCCAACTTTCTTTAGTTCTTCAAACACAGTCAAAGACAACGCACCGTGGAGTATGGAGCAAGCAACCAGGGAATATGCCTGGAGGAATTTCGAAGCTTGCTTGTCACGAGTGCGCCAGATCACCTGATTGCCAATCATTATGTAGGTGGTAAAGATCGCAGCTGGGGCTAACAAGGCATGGTTCCGGGTCGCGGTATAAGTAGATCTTTCGTTGATGAGGTCACCGGTATTCACAACTAAAGCAAGGAAGCGTACCTTGCATGAACAGCTTTCGGTGATCATTGATATATCGATGAAATAGAAACACTTTGTTGGTTTTTGGAGACAATTCTATTTTATTTTCTTGCATCGCTTTTTCTTCTAAACATTTTAGTTATAATTTGTATTCAATGCAGACGCTTCGTGACGTTTAGTGTGGCAGTAAATATTGACAGTTATAGACAAGTCGTTCATTGACTTTTATTTATGGACGGGTCCTTCTACGATAAATACTGTCGCCTTGAAATATCAAAAGGAATAAAATAGCCGTCGAATACGACGTTTTATATGAATATGAACCTTATGTCAATCAAATAAGTAATACTCAAAATGGAGGACTTGTCACACACTGACAGATATTTACATCATATTTGTGGAATTTACTAGCTTCTTGACGCGACTTCATCCGCGTCAAAGTTGATTTATTATCCCACGGGAACCTTACATTTTTCTGGATAAAAAGTAGCCTATATTATATTCCAAACTATAATCTTTATCTGTGCCAAATTTTAGCCATTTTTTTGTAATGGAGTAACAAACATCCGTTTAGACTTTCGCATAATATAGTAAGATTAGATAGAAAGACGACAAAATCTATTTTAGAAATCTAATGTTTCTAAAGAGTACCTCTAAAAGAAGTTCCAAAGTTTTCCTTTTGGGTTTTATTGTATTTTTAAGTTTTTTTTTTTTTTGTTTTTGGAAAACAATCTTTATTTCGTACTTGTATGTTCGAGTTTTATATACCACTCAAGACTTAATTTTCGTCACAATTTTACTTAAATTCAAGAATACATTTCCTTTGATTAAGAGCTTAAATACAGACTTACGTTCACAACATAATTATTGTGAAATCATTTCACTCGAAAGATGGCAATGACTGCACGCTATTGTGAACATTATTGCACATCAGAATAAGATTCACATTTACATTCATCTGATTTTATGAGGCTTTAGGAGTATTATTCTGTCACGGAACCAACTGACGCTGAAAAAGCCTCTTTCTCTATATTTCCTTCAAAGATACAGTTTTGAAGTAAATACTGAAAACAAACACATAAATTGAGGAAAGTAGTTAAAATAACATGGGTCTGTTAATGCTGTGAATGGTCAAGGAGGAATTAAGGTCATTGCGCATTTGATTTTTGAGACAATGAAATCATTTTTTTATTTAGCATTATTTTCGCTGACTTTATTTTTTTTTCCAAAATTTTGGAAAGCAGTTCAGTATTTCTCAAAAAGTTGTAGATAGTCTGTCTCCTAAGAACGTTTTCCTGTAACTATATTGGCTAAAGTATCTTAGGCCCTGCCCTTAGTGACCTGTCTCAAAAATCCACCCTGTAAAACAGCTTGACCCCGACATAGCAAATAATTTGCCATTCAAATTACGGCCTTAAATCGTGTGTATTAACGTAAATTGACAGATTAAAAAAGATTAATTCGTAATAGAAAAGACGAAAAATAGATAAAAAGGTGACGGTTTGCAGGCGGCGCCCTGGTAGCAAATAATTGAGTTTTTTGAGGCATCGGCAATGGAATTTGTGGGGAATTAGTAATCGTAATTATTCGGTTAAGCTGTGTTTCTAAGAGTCAATTGAGTAGTTGACACCACCATCAATTGACATACTTTTTATAAACTGCCAAAACGCAATTCTCCCATAGATTTTGTATGGCAATAGCACGCTGTGACGTCACTTATGGGCCTACTCGATTGACTAACTATTTATTGATTTTAAAGTAAGTAAAAATCTAATTTTACAATAAATTGAAAATTAATGGGTTTTCATTGGTAAAATAAAGTGCTTTTTTAGAGAACTTGTGACTTGAAATTATTGGTTAGTGGTGTCAAGTACCCAATTGTCGTATTTTCAATCATTCATCCTATTCTCTCTCAATTTGTCTAAAATGCCTCTATTATACTTTAATAAGATGAGTTGAGGTTGCGACTATATTTTAAACGTTTTTAATTACGAAAATTGGCCTCCCTCACGTTTAAACATAACATTAAGTAAGTATTTCATTTCAGAAAATTTTGGGTTTCAAATTAATTCTCCGCTTGTAGCATACTCCAGATTAAACTTTGATAATTTATTCTCTTGGATTAAAGGAATCCTTATTTTAGATCCAAAACATGCTAAAGTCTTTATTATTTTAATCTGTTCGTCTTATTAATTTTAGGTCCAAGCGAAATTGTTGGTTAAAAATATTTAATTTTATAGAACAGCAACTATTTAAGTTTATTCTACGGATCTTGCTGTTAAGAATCATCAGAATTCAAAGTTCGTTCATTTATTGTTTGTCGCTGGTGAATTGTAACATAACCATGGGGTTTATAATATTTATACCACGTATTCCAATATTATTGGCTATAATTTTTACACAATGTCAAAAGACAAGTCGAAACATAAAAAATAAGTTTAACATTTGTAAATTTTTGTAACCTCATCAAAACATTTATCATTAGACTTAATTCCCATAATTCTTATTATGGGATATAATTTACATGTATATGCGAAAAACAATTTTAGTCTATAATTTGGTCATTTAGAAATTCATTCATTTGTCTAACAAAAGGGATTTAAATGGCAGATGTGAGTGGCAATTCCGGGAGGGGACGCCCTAGAAAGACCTACCTTGACCTTATTGGTGAGGTTCTTCAGAAAGGTCATGTGCGCAGTACTCGTAACCGGCGTGCTTGTATGACCAGATGTATGAATGTGGACGAAGCGAAAGGAGTGTGTAAGGATCGCAGCAGGTGGCGGTCCGTGGTTTCTGCCTACCCCCACGGGAAAAAGGCGTGAGTTTATGTATGTATATGTAGAAATTTATTTTTTGAATAAAATGTTTTACATTCTTTTAGCTTTGATTTAAAAACTTTTAATGATGAGAAATTCTTGAGTTGAGTTTGGAAGTTTGTTATAGATTTTAACTCCAATACCAAATACACTCGATTTAAATTTTACTATTCTACATCAACACAATATGCTATAATTAGCAAAATACCCAGCGGTGTCATTCGCATTCAGTTACGTCTTTAGTAACTGCTCCGCTCCCTTTGCTGGTAGCGTGATGTTCTATACGTATCAGCCATCCTTTTGAATCAGTCTACCTATTGATGAACACCTCATTAAAATCTGTTGAAAGATCTAAGCGTATAGAGGGACAGACGTCGGGTAACTAACTTTACTGGTGAAACTAGCTTTTGCCCGCGACTTCGTCCACGTCAACTTGATTTATCATCCTAAGGGTATTTACAGCTCTGATCAGCCGTTTAAGCGTGGAAGAGTAACAAACAATTATCCATGCATCAATCCAGCCATCCTCTCCCGGGGCTGCGGGTTGTTCGAAAGAGATACCGCGCCCCCGGAACGCAAAGGGCACAAGAAGGAACATAGATGGGTTTTATTCAGTAAAAGTCTGACACTCCCTCCCGTCCCGCCCAGGGCGGGGGAAGTTATTTGATGATTAAATTATTGGTAAGAAGTTTAGCAGGACTGTTTGTTTTTTCAATATTTGACTCTTACACTCTCTAAGGCTCTAGACAGACGGACTGCAAATTTGCAGTTTGAATGCAGTTGACATACAGTTGTTGTCTGTAATGATAGGGCGACTGCATTTCAACTGCATTCAAACTGCATTAAAACTGCAAATTTGCAGTCCGTCTGTCTAGAGCCTAAATGATAAAAGGGACTTCATACCAATAACTTTTACCATCGATCTTATTAGCTGTTATTTTTAATTACCGACGAAACATTTCAGCTCCAGTATTATTATTGTATTGAAGAATATTAAACATTTAAATATTCTCCAGACCGATTCCGGTCACGAAGGCTAATCTTAACGCAGGCTATATATATTTTTTTATTATTATTTATTACTCCTTCTTCCTTAACTATCATAGTTCGATGCATGTGTCTGGTGCGATGATGATAGCACGGCAATCCACCACAACCGAAGAGAGACCAACAGTTTTACATGCTTTCCGAGACATCGGGGTGTCACACCACCAACTTTCAAACTCTAGGCTATTACTGAGAAATTCCTAATTGTAAACCCCAATAAAACGGGGTGTCTATACTCATGTACTGAATTCTTGGTAAACAATTTCGTACGATGTCCCTTTCACCCTGTGTACAGTATCTTTGGTAATAGGTCGTGTGTCAATGAACTCTTCTATCCTTTGTTCAGCCCTTTGTCCTGCCATTCATCTTTATTAAGTCTCCTCTCAGATAGAATTTTAATTAAACAGCTACTAAAAATATACGTATAGGTACCTACAAAAAAAAATAGCAATTAAGTTTCGGTAATCATCAACGGACGAACTAATTAAGACCGCAAGAATACGCTTCCAACCGATCTTTTTGGAAATCCATGAGGAAGGTCTATGTCCAGCAGTGGGCGTAATGCGGCTGATATGATGACGATGAATCATCGAATTACTCAGACTCTTACTGACTAAACCCATCCGTGTTCCTCTTAAGAGGACGAATTGGAAATTTTGGCATCAGTGATCTCTATTTTTGTCAGTAATTACGAAACGTATAAAAATGTGAGTTGGTGTTCTGAATAGTTCATGATGAAAGCCTTATTTTGTTGGTTTTCATTGCATGATTAAGTAACTTTAGTAACAGAGAAAAAAATATCAAACATACCTCTTTTTAAATAGAGATTCACATCTTATGGGCAGACGGGACCGATTTTAGCCTCTCAACTTGCTCTGTAGACAAGTCTATAAATACTCTTTAAAATTGTAGAAGGATTTTCTCAAGTTATCATTTCCGACTAAATAAAATAACAAAAAGCTTACTTACCGGGGTGTGTGCGGGTTGCGGGGGGCGCGCGCCTGGTCTAGAATTATTGTTAAACAATTCGTCGCCTTATACGTAACAGGCCCGTAGGCACACTTTCAAAAACATCCCTCAAACTTGACACAACTTTTCAGGCTAAACAATAATATTCAACACCAGATAAGACTATACAGCAGCGCTTCCCAACCTGGGTGGCGCGGCGCCCTGGAGCGCCGTAGAAAGTATACATCCTCAGGACGTCAAAAAATTCAACTTTTTTTTTTTTAAACAGAAATCATACGAATAGTTTTTTTTTTTTATATCAACACACTATATTCTATTCAAGTTATTTACATTTTTTTTTTATTTACTTTATACATTCATGCAAACTAAGCTTGTACGTGCGCCGGAACCCCTGCTATACAGTCTTACCAACGTTGCGGACAAAAGATAAATGGTGAATAAATTATTAATGGAAGCTTCATTCATGAATGTAAATCCCTGTTTAGATTTCCGTCATAATGCTCTACCGTTGTTTGAACGGTTTAAACTAAACAACTTGATTACCGTTATCACGATACCTAATGGATTAGTAAACTTCGAAAATAATACTCAATACTCAATACTCAATACTTTATTGCATTCCATAATGTACACAAGGCTGGTAGGTAAATTATAGAGAAACAATTATGGACCCTGTCGGGCACAGCAAGTTAGTTTTTAGAGGAGAGGATGAAGCGCTTTTTGTTTAAAAACATAATAATATTGAAATTATTGAAATTAAGGAAGTAAATCTTATATTTAGATATTTAAGTAGCTATTATTTATGAGTAGATTTATATTAATTCTGTTTATTATTAATATTTATATATTTATTTATTTATATATTTATTTATTTATTTATTATTAATATATATTTTCTAAGTTATATATTAGGTCATTATTTTATATATTTATTTATATACGAGTATTTATATATTAGCTGTGATTTATTATTAAAAAAATAATATTGTACAATTAGAGCTCTATGTAAACGAGGTCGTCCGGGGAACTACTCCCACCATAGCTATTTCTGCCGCAAAACAGCTTTGCTGTGTTCCGGACTGAAGGCTATGGGTACCGGTATAATTACAAGCACATGACACATTTCAACTTTATCTCTGGGATGGCAACGCATAAATTTCCTGTCCTTGAACCAGAAATATGAAATAAAATCTTAACAAAAATAAGATCACAAGAGATTTCAAATAAAACACTCTTTTTTTCCTGTTTCTTTTTGACAAAGACAAACTGTGGGAAGGGGGATTTGAGACGTTTGGGAAAAGTACAATGTTGAAATTATTCCCGATAGAATGACTCGTATACAGGAAAAATTTTTAACCAGTGCGTAAATTTTGCCATAATAAACTTCAATACGTTTTATTAAACGCGTATATTTTATTTTGATATGTCTTAGTACTAAAAAAAAAAGTTATCGCTTACGAAACATGTTTACTTAAAAACCATATTTTATTGTTACTCGGCGCTAGGACATTCCCCACCCCCTCACCCCAGCCATGCGCCCGGGCGGCGGCCAAGAGTTTTCATTGATAGTATGGCGAATAAATTATGTCCATGTTTTGCTTATTTCAAACTCGGATAAGGATGAAATTTTTTTTTTTTTTTTTATCTAAACACGGAAATGTGTTCTATTACTGACACTGAACTACCAAAAAAAATTTACGCACTGGTTAAAAACTTATCCTGTATTATGACACAAATAATTTTGAAGGGGTATAATTATGTATTTTTACTTGAAATGGTGTATGAGCAGTAAGATTGTAAATATAGCAAAGTCGTATAGTTTCTTGCTCGTTCGTCTTCATTTAGACCTACCTATATTTTAGAATGAGCAACTAGCAGGAACTTCAACTTACTATCTAATAGACTCCTTAACAATTCGAAAGTAACTGTAATTGTTTCGACTTTGGCTTTCAAAAGATAACGAATCCGAAAGATAGAAACGTGTTCTTTCCATCTGTATGATATTTTTTTTTGTTCCAAACCGTATCTGGGAACCTTCTAGTTATGAAGATTTTAAACGTTAAAGTTACAACATTTTTACCACTTTTGTAAATGTCAAACTTAACTTAATACACCCACGATGCCTGTTCTGTTTTTTAAATAGGCCGGTATTTATGAAGAAAATAAATAAAAGTTATCTGCATTTACGTCGACTTTTGACGCTTTGTTAAAGACCACGTTTGTGCTATAAGTGAATCATTATATTACACTAGCGGACTGCCCCAGACTTCGCCCGCGTGTTACGTCATTGGTTACTGTTCCGCTCCCATGGTTCCAGTAATGTAGCTAACTATTGGTGAAAATATTATTAAAATCGGTCCAGTAGTGTCGGGGCCTATGCGGTACAAACAAACCAACAAAAAGTATTTCCTCCTTATAATATTAGTATACCGTACGCAAAATATGCGCTGAGTCGTGGAGTTTCTGCCACCAGCCCGTGATACCAATACCAATATTTGTATGAAATTATAGATTATGTTATGTTATTAAATCAAATAACACAACTCAACTGTCTCGTTAGCCTAGTGGACCAAAGCACGACTGCTATGCTAGAGGTCCAGGGTTCGATTCCCAGGTCGAGCAAAAAGTGTTATTGGGTTTTTCTATGAAATTCTCAGTAGCAGCTCGGAGTTTGGATTTGTGCCCGGTTAATGGCAATAGGCTCGCCCCCTATTACATGGGACCTAAAAACATACCGGCTAACTGTAGGTGTCATTGGTACACCTCTGCCTAACCCTTCGGGGAATACAGACGTGATGGTTGGTCTGTTATTAAAACGAATGTATCTTTGTTCCAGGAATAACATCAATAACAACTCTAACAGTGATATCCTTCGAGCGGTACATGATGGTGACCAGGCCCCTTAACTCCAGGCACCTCAGTTCCAAAGGAGCCATCATGTCGATAGTGTTCATATGGACGTACTCGCTGGCTCTCACCACGCCGCCCCTGGTGGGGTGGGGGCAGTACGTTAATGAGGCTGCGAATATCAGGTATGAGTTTTGGTCTAATGGTGGGTCCACACGACACAGACTTTTGTCTGTACAGACATCTGCACAGACTATAAAGTCTGACTAAAAATTTTTACTCAGAGGTATTTACCAAATGTCTGTGCAGACTTTTCATCAGTTCAGACTTCGATTTTAATGAATAAATTAAGTAATTCAATAATCATGAGTTTTGCTCCGACAATCGTACAGACATGTACGCAGACTTCCGACTTTTCTGATACACCGACATTTGTCTGTACTGATTTGTTGTACAGACAAAATTCTATAGAAGTCTGTGTTAAGTCTGTGTCGTGTGGACCCACCATTATGGATTAGATACAGATAGATAAAATATTGATCTCTATTGATTGAGGATGTTGTTCTATGTACTGTAAGAGTTAACATTATTTAGAAGTTCATACAAATTATAAGAATTGTTTTTTTTTTTTAATTTTTACTTTTCTTTTAATTTGATACTTATTTTTTTTCTTATTTAATTTAATGTTGCTGTGCCCTAACAGGGTTCGTAACTGTACTTTAGCTTAAAGCTTTATGTAACATCTTTATACACATTATGGTATGCAAATAAATGAATATGAAAGATACACTTAGAAATACGAAAAGTTACATGTTCTTCATATCATTATAATATTCTAGACTATAGCAATTTCTGGTATATTCCTGAACACAATATTGTGTACTAAACCATTACAGAAGGTCTAGTATTCCGTACACACTGCGCCGTACTACAATTTGGATTTAACGATGTTCCAACTTATTATGCGGTTTTTTAAGAAAACAAGTTTTAAACGTTATAGCTAATCTTTTGATACTTTTACGACTCCTGTACTGTTGTTTGTACCCGTCATCGTCAGCACAATGTTTTGTGTGTGTTAACAACAAACAGTAATTTCACACCAAAATTAAAAGTAATTTGTCAGCAATACCTACCTTTTGCACAATGTATTTTTTTGATAATATGCGTAGTTTACATTGGTGTGTCTTTATACATATATGTTGTGTTCATTTTTTAACGTGGTTGATAACAAAACGTAATACTAGTTAGATTATTTCTCATTCTCAAATTTCGCCTTTGAAGTAAGACATCTAGATTTATAAGCTCCACAATATAATGAAATATTGTGGTGCTTACAAATCTAGACTGTCTACTACTGAGAATATTTCTAATGGATGTTACATACATACTATCACGCATTTATTCCCCGTAGAGTTAGGCAGGGGTGTACCAATGCACACCCGCCAATGCCACCAATTCGCCGGGTATGTTTGGGTCTCATGTAATAAGGGGCGAGCCTATTGTCATTATTCGGCCATAAATCCTGACCCCGAGCTGCTAATGGAATTTACTTAACCTTTATTACTACTTATAGCCACGAGCAGAGTATTATTTTATTTTATGTATTTATTTTTTATGTGTAAAAACTATATTAAAAGCAAGAATATTAAGTAGGCGCTATTCTCTTCTTCTTAGAAATGTTTTACTAAAGTTTGTAGACTACTTGAGTCCCGTTTGAGAATAATTAATTCTAGTTGCTTTTCAGTTAAGCTAGACGCAAAACCTGTCCAAGTGCGAGCCGAAGTAGCACACTGAAGGTTCCGTAGCACCGTACTATATTTTTTTTTATGTCACTGTATGTTAAACAACCTCACGGCCCACCTGATGTTAAGTGGTCAGGTCTGTCTATGGACAACTGGAATACTAAAGGCCTCGCAAATGCGTTACAATCCTAGAGCCAAACTTAAAATGTCTACCTATTACAGTTCATGAGATAGAGCCCACTGACAGATAGACGGACAGACAGCGGAGACTTAGTATTAGGTTCCCGCTGGCACCGTTCTGGTACTTCAGTACCTAAAACTGGTTACAAGTATCCACTTATTAATTTAATAGTTAACACTTTTTTCTGTAAGATAATATTTTTGAAGAGCTTCTATTAATTAGTTAGTAGACACTTCAGCTTCTAAGAGAATTATATTGCTCGTAAAACCTTTTAGGAATTACAAGTTTTTCACTTTTTACTATCCAAGTTTAAACAGGTATCTAACTTCTTTAAAGAACGCCTAGAGACCAATTTTTTATCACACTTTAAAAGTGGTTTCTTCAGAAACAATAGATTATAAAAACATGTTTCATCGTAAATTGATTAATTAAAATGTGAACGCCAGCTTGTACTATATTATAAGATTTTAGGTTCGACGCCCAGCCTACGCAAAGTTGCGTGAATAATTCACTACCCGCGGCCTGAAAAATAAAGTAAAAATACAGTATGTAGTAGTGGGATAATTTCTAGTTTCGCTATACACGTATATTAGTCTTACATTACAATTATATATGAAAACAATTTTAAAGTAAAAAAAATTCTAACTGAGTTTATTTCTGGGTGTTTGACACCAAATTCCAAGGATCATTTGAGGTGGCGTTCTGTGGCTTCTGCCTACCCCCATGGGGATGGAGAAACGGCGTGAGTTTATCTATGGATGGATATATGTATCCCAAACACAACTACTTTCTAAAAACATGCCCTAAAAATCCTATAAATTCTTAATTAGCTGTAAAATTTTATTTCAAATAATTGATTTGAAAACAATAAACAGTTTGTCATGTCGGCAAAAATGTGACGTCACGGCTTACTACATATTGCCATACAAAATCTGACAGCTCATTAAAAGTCAATTGATTGGTGGTGTCAAATGCCCAATTATGCGAACAAGTAGCTTAATTACATTTTTCGATGTGTGTGGGTGGCAAACAAGTCTACGACCTACCAGATGCTACGTGGTCACCTCTGCCTATAGACATCTGCATTACCAGCCCCTTGCAAATGCGTTGCTATCCCAGAGACAAAGTTGATATCTCTCATGTGACTGTAATTTCACCCTTCAAACCGGAACACGGCAACGCTGTATTGCAACAAAAATAGTTGTGGTGGTGGTTAATTTAGTGTTCCCAAGACTTCATAGTTAACTATGAAGTCTTGGCAACACCAACAGCAATTTCAAGATTATATGGCAATAGCCAACTGCTCAATGTTAGATTCCCGTGTACCACCCACACGGGTTACCAGTTTAAGTACAGGATGAGAACTTTTGGAGTCAAACACGAGCAATACAGTCATCGACCTTTAAGTACGCGTACTTCTATGTCTATCGCTCACTTATGAGATGTCCGAAATAGTCGTCAACTACGAAATACTTTGAAGTACTCGTCTACGACTAGTGAATATAGGAACAGGGCTGCTATCAATTAAATTGCCGTCATCGGTTAAAATATTCATAAACCCCCGACATTTGGGTGAAACTGCCATTTTCTTGCTGGACGTCCCTGAGAAAAATATATATTTACAATAAATATAGAAAAATATTTTAATTATTAAAAAAACCTAATTGAAAAAGTGGCCATGGGGTTTCTTGCCCGTTCTTCCTCTCGAGACCTACGTTTTGTAATGGTCTAATTTAAATAAATGCTTTGACTTTGACTATTTTTTTAATCGATTTATCTAAACGGTTGATTGATACTTTTAAGGCTGGCTTTTACCTTAGCCAGAGGTCAAGCATTGCCAGCTGTTAAATACCAGCCGGTATTTGGGGAAGGTTCGACCTGATCTGACCTGAAGGTACACTAATAAATAAAACCACTGTGTACTGACCTGCTAACGTGGCAATGCCGCCAACCTTATGGGCACTTTTCCAGTTGTTGGCGTAAATGTTAAATGTTTCTATTTTAAATATTTAATAATATTAATGAAATCTATTGATATAAACAACTACGTGTCTTTAATTTTTTTTTATTTCTTTATATTTTAGTTTATTGTTACACGAAAAGTCACATTCACAGTTCCAGTTACACACGACATTTTTTTTAATCCCTTCCGGATAAGCCCTCTAAACTGGGTCAAATCCAATTTAATCTCGGCAGGATGGCAGCCCTACATAGGAGTACTAACAGAAATGGACAAACCATTTTCAAAGCAGACATCCAATCATACATCAAAGAATATATTCAATTTGACCACAAGCACGCGAAGCTTAAATAGGTACTTATTTACCAACCCTATTAGGTCTTTTATACTTAAACGCCGTGAAGTCCCTCGCGCACAATTCCACCAGAAGATTCCTTCCTTCTTCGTTTCATCTTTTGTAGAAATATTTGGAAGAAAAAAAGTATTATTTCACATCTTCTTGAGCCCTAGAGGGCGCTACATACAATTTATTGCAACATCACGTAGCCTATAACCAGCGGGCAATTTAGACGCTTCCAACGACACCTCATTTGTCCATTTACGTTAGATGGTTTAGAAGTTATGAAGGAACAGATGAACATCCATACATACATACATACATACATACATACCTACATACATACATACATACATACATACATACCGGTCAACCTCATAACCCTCCTTTTTGCTTCGCCGTAGTCGGGTAAAAAGACGTACGTGGTTAATATTATAGCTGATGTCACTGTTGATTGGCTGCTGCGATGCGTGTTGCGTGTTCGATTTTAGCACGGAGCAAATATTAGTATGACCTACAGATAGTTGTTCCGGGTCTGGCTATTTGTGTATGTAATTTTATAAGTTTGTAAACGAACGATACGGAATATATTTTTTGTGTGGGACACCGTTAAAAAGAAAAATCGTTTTTAGTGATATATCTACTGAAATTCTGAAGATGCCTGTGGCAGACGCCATGTAAGTCACGATCAAGAATCTTGCTTTACAAGTACTGCCCCTGTAGCCATGTAACAAACAATAACCGCAAACGCTGAGTAGGCTTTAATAGATCTTCAACTTTATGTGCTTGTTTTTAAGTTGAAGATTTAATGAAGATTGCATAGCGTTTTCGTTCGTTCCAGTCGCTAACGCTTAGAAATCTTTAATAGATTTTCAACTTAAGGCTCTTGGGTATTAAGTTGAAAATCTATTGGTACCTACCGAGCGTTTACGGTTATCGTTTGTGACTTGGCTAGGGGGGCTGCTAAGAAACAGTAGAACCGATGCCCCACGCTAGGAATCTCTACTGTATCGTGGATACGTATATAAACATTATAAAAAATATATACCTACACAAAAAACGAGACCTGCAAAGCCCTAAAATAGTTGTTCAATCAAATCGGACACGTAGCGCAGCCACCAAGATACCGCGCCCCCGGAACGCAAAGGGCACACGAAAGAACATAGATGGTTTTTAGTCAGTAAAAGTCTGACACTCCCT
Organism: Caradrina clavipalpis; assembly: GCA_932526535.1. NCBI lineage: Eukaryota > Metazoa > Arthropoda > Insecta > Lepidoptera > Noctuidae > Caradrina > Caradrina clavipalpis. Next base: position 3,591,416 of record OW052099.1, on the reverse strand, counting down.
CCCGCCCCGCCCAGGACGGGGGGGGGGGGGGGTCATTTGATGATTTCCCATCTCTGAAAAAAAAAAAAAAAGCGCAGCCACCAATGCGAAAACATGATATTTTTTTAATTATAATTCGCTTCGAATCGATTATCGAATTGGAATTTCGACTATCCTATGCCATTTTTGTATAATTTTACACGACTAACCCAATTAATATCACCCATTGATTGAATAAAGGCTTCAAATTGTATTAATCAGGTATTTTTAATTAAAAATCAATCAAATTTCCGTTACGTTTAGGATAAGCTCACACTGAAACACGACGAGTGAGATATGTATCTCACACAGAGTATATAGGCGTGATGGTATGTATGTACAGTCAGCAAAATAGATAAGTAACCAGAGTCACCTAATAAAGGCAAAGTTTTTCAAAAACCGGTAGAAGTTTTTTAATGGATTTTGTTTTCTTTAATAGAAAATAAACAGCTTTTTAAATTAAATTCCATTAAAAAACTAGTACTGGTATAAGAGAAAACTTCAACTATATTAGACGATCTGGTTACTTATCTCTTTTGTTGACCGTACATACAAGGGTATGCAGGCCGAAGGGTTAGGTATGCAGAAGTGTACCGATGTAAACCCACAGTTCTCCGGTACGTTTAGGTTCCATGTAATAGGAGGCGAGCGTATTGCCATTAACCGGGCACAAATTCTAACTCCGAGCTGCTACGGAGAATTTCATAGAAAAACCCCAATAACAGTTTGCTCGGCCTGGAAATGGAACCCAAGACCTCCCAGGACCACTAGACTAACGAGGCAGTTAGATGATCAGATGATTAATTCAGACGTTTTTTTTTGTATTTAAAGTATCAAATGTTGTTTTAATCTTTTACAACAATTTGCACCTGCCATGATATCTCTTCACCACCTTGGTTGACTGCTAGAGAATGCCTAAGGCATTAGTCCGCCTTTGTACTTTTGTTGCACAAAGTTTAAATAAATAAATAATCTTTGTATTTCTTCCACAGTTGTTCAGTAAACTGGCACGAGCAGTCCATGAACACGCTGACATACATCATGTTTCTGTTCGCGATGGGACAGATCGTGCCTCTCGGAGTCATCACCTTCAGCTACGTCAACATCATCAGGACGCTCAAGAGGGTATGTAGTGTTTCTTTTTATTCTTATGCTACGGCTTTTCTTTTCCTTTTTTTACTCCTCCACTAATATTTTCTGATTAAGTTCGTTGCGGGATCCAAGACAGTTGAATCGTGTCTCCGGGACTCGTCGAGCTTCATTGCCTCGGCGCTTTTCTGGCGGTCGCCACTGTTGATTCTGGCTTACACGAGTTGCAGTGGGTTAGGAATTGACGGGCTTGTCTTATGCTACGGCCACACTACAAAGCGAAGATTTGAGTTCGCGTTGTCGCAATAAAACTTCGTGTTCCATCTACAAAGTGTTTGACCACATTGAAAAAAAAAACTTCGTAACATCGCGATAATTCATTTGGAAAAATGTAAGTGGCGGTTGTGCTATTATAATAAATCGGAAGTATTGATGTAACACACGAAAATACGTGCTAACCGCTTGGCATCTCACTGCCAACAAAGCGCCTGAAGTGAAGCCAACCGCACGAACTTTTGTCGCGACAAAACCCTTTGATGTGCGGATTTTACCGACAGCAGCGCGATGACCATTTGTGTTCACGATAATGATTCGCGATAGGACGTAATGCTTGGTCAGACGTGTCGCCACAACGCGAATCTTCGCCTTATCACGACAATGTAGCCGTAGCATTAAAGCCAAAAGGCTTGTATAGCGGTATTCAAATAGGTTGCATTTCATTGTACCCTGCCGTACCAATTTCTGCCACATGGACAGGTATTGCAAGCTCTGCATGTTATGTAAGCTGCTCGTGTAATATGTATTTTCCTGGCTTTGTGCTTGCACTTTTGCTGAATAGATTTTTCAATTTTGTAACCAAATGAAAATGTATATGATTATTTTTTATTTTTTTTCAATTACTTAAAGAACCTTAAGGGATGAGCGTATGACTAAAAAATAACAGTAAGAAAATTAAAACAGAACAATTTTAAGAACTTAATTTTTAATGACTATTTAAACAATGTGAATGATTACTGCAAATAGGCATATAAATTGCTGCCTTAAAAACTGCCGAAAAACACATCAAAATGTCTAGATTTTTATCCGTTGAACTACAAGTCAAAATTGTTTGTTGTCCGACCCGCCATTACCATAATATCTTTAGCAATTTGGACGTCCCCCGCTTGAATAATATACGAATCCTCGACTCCTTTCACGAAGAATTCGTTTAAATTCAATTCGTAGTACTTACAAAATGTTTTGTGGAAAGCAATTTCGAATGTCCAGTGTCGTCTTTTGTTTTGAAGTGTTGAATGAAAAGCAACACACAGAGGTACTCCCGGCTTCTAATTTTAATTTATGTGGCAAATTGTCTAAGCTTCTGTGATTGGTTGACTGAATTATTAACAACTAATCAGAGCAACTTACTGATAGACTTGACCATTCACTTTGACGGAATATTGAGCATTCGCCGATTTTAATTTTGTCGAACGGTTCAACGAACGGTGCCAAGCATAGAACCAAACATCACTATGAACATTCTTACGATCATTCTAGCGAACGCTTTAGTAAATGCTCGTCAGAAAATATATATTAAAATGAAACAAAAAGCAACTGCCTAGATAGCCTAGTGGTCCTTAGCACGAATGCTACGCTAGAGGTCCTGGGTTCGATTCCCAGGTCGAGCAAAAAGTGTTATTGGGTTTTTCTATGAAATTCTCAGTAGTAGCTCGGAGTTTGGATTTGCGCCCGGTTAATGGCAATAGGCTCGCCCCCTATTATTATGGGATCTAAATATACCGGCGAACTTTGGGTGTACATTGGTACACCTCTGCCTAACCCTTCGGGGAATGCAGGTGTGATGGAAACAAAAAGCAAAAAGCTCGAAGCTTTACTATCTTTTCACTAGAATACTCGCTGAAACGCTCCTGTTTATTTTAACATTCGCGATACTAATTAATGCTGAAGTCTATCAGCGGCTATCTGCGTGCTTTTTTTTTTTTTTTTTTTTATAGACGGGAAGTCATCAAATAACTTCCCCCGCCCTGGGCGGGGCGGGAGGGAGTGTCAGACTTTTACTGACTAAAACCCGTCTATGTTCCTTCATGTGCCCTTTGCGTTCCGGGGGCGCGGTATCTCTTTCGAACAACCCGCAGCCCCGGCAGGATCTGCGCGCTTGACAATTTGATAAATTAGTCACATTCATTTTTGAGTAAATTTTTCGCCGGGAAACCGAAGGAAAGAGCCTGTGTTTTGGCAAATTTACACGGTAGAACCTGATGTACTGACTTTTATTAAAAGGTTTACAGCCTCATAACCCTCCTTTTTGCTTCGCCGTAAAAAAAAAAAGTAAAAAATAAAAAAAACATGACCGACATTGAAAAGTTCATTAACAGTCAGCCATTAGCACGATATTATATTATATTATTATTACGATTATTCCAAATTGATAGGCAATTTTTAATTGAACCGTGTAATATTCCATTAACACCGTACGTCAATATTAATAACATCCCTCTCGCTATTTGCTAGTTAATAATCCCTTTAACAATTTTACATTAAAGCCAATTCAATTTTCATTAGAGGTCCAATAGGGAAATAATTTTGTTCAATATTTAACGAGTAAAATCAATCAAATCAAAATCAATTTCATGTTTCTATGTAATTTTTTAGATCTACTGAAAAGTGGCTATAACAGCAAACTGTTGGGTTATACTTCATATAATTATTATGGTCAATCTTCTCTGATCATTCTCATATACCGTCAGACCCGTCAGAGTCTTGAACAATATGTCAACTAGCTGGGCCCAGTTGTTATACGAAAACTGTCATACGCTGTAAAATAATCGCGGAAGATGGTCATATCATATCATGATAATTATATCTATTTAAGTGTAGGTCTCAGTTTAATTAAGTTTACAAGGAATGAAACTATGTACTATACACCAACTATTCAAAATGTTGAAAAGAAAATAAAAGAAGCAGAAAAAGAAAGAAGAAGTATTCAAAAGTAGGTTTAAAGAAAACATCGTGCCGCGGATCATCCGTGAAATATGAAACTAAGGGTTATAGTCGGTGAGAGTTCGATATAACATTCCATTTTCCCCAGATCGGGAAAAAGATAATGTATCTATAGGAAAACATCGTTAGGAAACCTTGCCTTACAAATTATAATATACTAGCTTTTGCCCGCGACTTCGTCCGCGTGGATTAATAGTTCCCGTTCCCGGGGGATTTCCGGGATGAAAACTATCCTATGTCCTTTCTCGGGTCCCAGACTATATCTGTACCAAATTTAATTGAAATCGGTTCAGTGGTTTAGGCGTGAAGAAGAGACAGACAGACAGAGTTACTTTCGCATTTATAATATTAGTACGGAAGTCTGAAATCGCCAATCCGCCTTGAGCAAGCGTGGTGATCAATGTTCCTGCCATCTCTGTAAAAGAAGAGGCCTTTGTCCCACAGTGCGATATTAACGGTCTAGTATTATTAAATAGGAAACGGCTCTAACTGCTATAACTCTGAAAAGATTCAAACTTTTTCTACACATAATAGAAAAGTAATTGTCGACCTAATTGATTTACTTCCGACTTTGACTCAAGAGACATTTACGTAGCAGTCATTAAGTAAATCAATTAAGGAAATAACTCAACAAAAAGGCGTGTAATTACACAACTAAATGTCATTACGCACGAAAAATTAATACGAGTGGAAGGGAGATCGTAAGAAATACTTTTATCCTGAATTCAGTAAGTACATGACTTCTTTCTTTTAATGGGTCAAGCTCGCCACACTATTCCCAAACCACTGCAACGCCGGTAAGCCAGAATCAACAGTGGCGACCACAAGAAAAACGCCGAGGCAATGAAGCTCAACGAGTCCCGGAGAAACGATTCAACTGTCTTGGATCCCGCAACGAAATTAATCAGAACAAAATCGGAAGTACATAACTGAAACATGCCATCACGACTGTTCCCCGAAGGGTTAGGCAGAGGTGTACTAATGTACACCCACAGTTTCGCCGGTATGTTTAGGTCTCATGTAATAGGGGGCGAGCCTATTGCCACTTGCCACTAACCGGGCACAAATCCTAACGAGGTGCTACTGAAAATTTCACAAAAAAACCCAATAACACTTTTGTTCGACCTGAGAATTGAACCCAAAACCAGCGTAGCAGAGGGCCAGTGCGTAGCAGTCGCGCTTAGGACCACTAGGCTAACGAGACAGTCCATCAGTAGTGCGATTCTCTAAAATGCAAACTCGAAAACGAGTCTCACTAAAGTGAGTGCGCTCACTTCGATAACGAACCCGCTTGACTTTGGTTGTGTTTTCGCTTGCCGTGGTGACGTCACCGGCGTGATCGTGTTTAACAGAATACCATGTTGTTATCTCACTGCGGATACAGCTTTCGAATTACGAAGTGAGCTTAGAGAATCGCACTGCTGTAATGAGCAATGGCCGTTAATCTTTGGTTAGCCTCACATGTTTCCCTGAACAAACTGGGTGGGTCGATTGTAACAGACGTATAGCGACAGAACGCCATATTGCTTATACTTTATGGTATCTGTTCCTCCTTTGTGTTACGACCATTCCGCATTTAGCTACAATACTTAGTACTAAAGTAAAAACGTCTTACTTGAGTAGGTCAGTTGCCTTGGCCAGAACCTAATTTAATGTTGTATAAGGCCTTATCTACCTGTCTACGTAAGTAATTAAATTATTGAAACGTTGAGACGTTTAGTTGGAACTAAGCCTAAAATTGTTAAGCGTAGCGTAAGTAAGTGTGCACAAAAACTTGCTTCATTCAGTCTGTTTTTATTAGCTCAGCTTTTTAGACAAATATTCTATACCTTCCTAGATAGAAAGACAAAGAAAGACGAACTATTTATCCAAGTGAAAGTAACGAACATACGTAAAAAGTGTTGTTTATAAAAACAAGAACAAGCCTACCTACCCAACATAAGCCTACCTACTTTACCAAGCGAGTAAATATTATAAAACAAGATTACTCCTAAACATCAGACTCCGACTATTCTCAGCACAATATTTCATCAAATATTTAGGCACTGTAGAGACTGACTGACTGAGCCTTACACAATCTTAATTTGTAAAAATATTCCTAAGAGATAAACAGTGTCAAAATTAAGAAAGACTTGACAGTCAGACGGGCTTACAAGTCACGATATAATATAACTAGATTAAAATATCACATTATACTTTAATATATGAAATGAAGTTTAGAAGCCCTTTATTTGCATTCGACCGATATTCATCGTTTATTTTTCAAATATAAAAATTTAACAGTTTATAAAAAGAGGGAAGCTCATAGGGCATCAAAAAATTCATCCGCATCGCTATCAATGGGACAGGTGCCTAAAAGGCTGGCAGCATTGCTACGTTGTATGGCAATGATGATTCTTTGGCTCAAGAAAAGATCACGTGAAGATTCGACCAATCGCTTGGAGATGAGATGACCCAAATAATGGCTAAAAGCTTTCAATTATTAAAATTTCAGTGCGAAGTCCAAGCAGATGACTACTTCCTAGGGCATGCCTATTTGTAAAAATAAATAATTCATGGTATTATTTCCAGAATTCCCAACGCCTAGGCCGGGTGTCGCGAGCAGAGGCGAAGGCAACAGCAATGGTGTTCATCATGATCGTGTCCTTCACAGTCGCGTGGACACCCTACTCGCTGTTCGCTTTGATGGAGCAATTCGCCACAGAAGGAATTGTGAGTATCTACTTACTACTGCTAAAATATTAATTAATTTCAAACTGATTATTTTATAGCCAGTTTTATTTCCCAAAACAATTTCTTACAACAGTCATCATCATCATCATCATCATCATATCAGCCGCAGGACGTCCACTGCTGGGGCCTCCCCCATAGGCTTCCAAAAAGGCCAGTTGGAAGCGACCTGCAACATTGCGACTGCCACATTTAAAAGCTTTTGAATTACTCATCGTGTAATTTTAGACCACCAATAAAGGTCCCAAGACCACAGAGTGGCCACTATACGACATATTTTGTCTAGGGCGCAGATTTTACGTCAAGCGAATACCAGCCTCCCGACTAATGTTGGCTAGGTTCTCCTCAAACGAAGGAAATACCTAAGGATCTCCCACAAAAAAAAAGCCTACCTAATTTCAGCATGGCTGAAATGTTGAGTATAAATAGAGGTGTAATGTCCTTTTAAGTAGGTGCTTGCTAGTTTCCATAATATGCTCTTTTTCAAGTATCAAGCACAAAAGTTATTTTAGGCTAAAATTATGGCCTGCCAAAAGTGCCTGGCAGTAAAAACCACACGCCACACTTGAGTGTAAGTAAGTGCGGTCCTTTTATCCGCCTTCTTAACGACTTACCTCTCTATCTATCCTCATATTTTCAGGTGACTTCATAGCCTATAAGTGTTCCTATAAACTACAAAGAAAGAGAATTATTGAAATAAAAGAATATCTATGAATACTTCTTTTTGTTTTTAAACTATTAATATAAATTAATTGAATTCTTTTGATCTAGTCCAACTCTTTATGAACTAGATCATTAATATTCATGGTTCTATGATCGTTTTCCGAATGATAATTCTTTTACATCAGTAGGTCGACTCTTCACGTGACCAGAGGGCTGGCCTTTTCCTGGGTCAAAGAATCAATATTGCCATACAATATAAGCCCTTGTCCCATTGACAACGATGTGGACCAGTTTTTTTATCGTCTTTGTGCTCCTCCCGTCTATTTTTATAAAAAAAAATCAATGAAAAGTAACACCAGCCTTATACTGCTGTCTCACCGCAGGGCAAATGCCTCTTCTCATACAGAAAAGGCTTTCCTGTTCATTGATCACTACGCTTGCTTAAGGCGGTTTGGCGATTTCAAATGATCAAATTAGTTTAGGTTCCCTCCCTCACGAGGTTTTTTTTCACCGATGTCAGTGATGTCCAAGATAAACTTAGACTGCATATGAATCGAATAAGTCACATTGGTACTTGCTCGGATTTGAATCCACTACATGAAAGGCGGGCGTACTAACGTACACTTCGCCATCGGAAATAAATTTTAAAATAAATAACAGTAATAGTTGTAGCTATTATACTCGTATAATTATACTAACAACTGACTTACGTAATACAACTTTGAAATTTACATACATAAAGTCACGCCTTTTTCCCATGGGGGTAGGCAGAAACCACAGAACGCCACCAGCTACGATCCTTATACATACTAACTTCGCCTCGTCCACGTTCATACATTTGAAATTTATTCATGTCAATTATGTAACTTATACCTTACGCCAATAGAAATAAAAGTTATAATAATATTACGTTGCTTTTACGAATATACCACCTCGTATGGCTTTCCAATGCCAATTTTAGAGATATAAAAGGAAGCGTTCTGTTTACGAATATAAATACAAAGGAAAAGTTCTTAGAATAAACACCTACACACAAATTCCACATGCCATGTTAAGAACGAGCTTACACCCTCAAAATCGGTCAAGTGCGAGTCAAAGGATTCCGTACGTCAAATACCATCATCACGCCTGTATTTACTGAAGGGTTATGCAGAGATGTACCAATGTACACCCACAGTTCGCCGGTATATTTAGGCTATTAACCAGGCAGAAATCCAAACTCCGAGCTGCTACTGAGAATTTCATAGAAAAACCCAATAACACTTTTTGCTTATTCTGGGAATCGAACCCAGGACCTCTAGCGTAGCAGTCGTGCTTAGGACCACTAGGCCAACGAGACAGGATTCCGTACCACGTGTCTGTATACCCAGCAGGACCCTAAGTTTAATCCGATTGAAAGTTACATGTTAACGAAAATAGTATTTAGTACCTTCCAAATCGTATAAATAAAAAAATAGTACCTTAATTGTTACAGCGATATCTTAACATATTTTCCAGCAAGACCCACCGCTGTTTGAAGAAGGTACTAATACACCGCTAAACGAGACCATATAAGATTTGTCTATAGACCTGCAAACAGCGGAGGGTCGTACCACAGAACAATACTTAACACTACATACAAATAAACGTTTTTTGTATAGGGACCCTCATTGACTGCCTCTGCCTCGGAGAAGGCGGTTTTCCTCCTATTACCTTAGGCCCGGGCACGGGTATAATTTGTTGCCATATTAATGCACAATCTGTGAAAATGTCAACTCTCAACCTATTACGGTTCATGAGATACAGCCCGCTGACAGACATACGATCGGACGGACAGAAGGATGAGCAATTGAGGCTTTTAAGAGGGTCCCATTGGCACCCTTCTTGTGCGGTACCCTAAAAATCACCAAAATAACAGACCGACTTATGTAAATCCGGAATTTTCCCTCTTATCCAGAATTCTTTATGCATTCCTGTTAATGCCTTTGTATGTTGTTTACATTGTTACCATCAGAATAAGAAAGAACCATCACGCCTGTAATCCCCGAAGGGTTAGGCAGAGGTGTATCAATGTACACCCACAGTTCGCCGGTATATTTAGGCCCCATGTAATAGGGAGCGAGCCTATTGCCATTAACCAGGCACGAATCCAAACTCCGAGCTGCTACTGAGAATTTAATAGAAAAACCCAATAACACTTTTCGCTCGACCTGGGAATCGAGCCCAGGACCTCTAGCGTAGCAGTCGTGCTTAGGACCACTAGGCCAACGAGGCGATAAGGAAGGAACCTTTTATAAATACTTACTTGAAAAAGTAATACAAATCATAAAGGTACCTACTACAGATAGTTGTTCCGAGTCTGACTGTTTGTGTATGCGAGTTTAAATGTTTGTATGCCCACCCAGGAAAAAATCATAGTGTAGGAAAGTTAGAAAGAGTCACAGTGGCCCTACAACATAAAGGGCATGGAGGAACACGGATGGGTTTTAGTCAGCAAGAGTCTGACACTCCCTCTGACACGCCCAGAGTGGAAAAATTATCAGATGATCACCCATCCTTTAACCCTTTCTGTGCTGAAAACAAAAATATGCGTTGTTTTTGACGCACATGCCCACCGCCTGCACTTAAAGGGTTAAAAAAGGCAATGTATAAAAAAACTTGTGTGTCAAGCAATCACCCTTCACCTTTCACCCTGAATAGGTATAAAAAGTTCAAATAACGTTAGAATTAAGAGGACCAAAAAACATTAAATCATTGGTCCTTGGGTACGGATTCGAATCATGCTAACACTCAATTCCGTATGTCTGTTTACCTCATCACGGTAAAACCACTGAACCGATCATAATGAAATTTGAAAAAAAAGGTTGTTTGGGATGTGTATAAACACATATGCTACTGTTTATCCCGTGACTTCGTCTGCGTGTGCGATAACCGACCTTTACAAAATTTAATAACAATTAAAGTTCCGTTACTTAGGGGCTGGTATGAAAACAAGATGGCTGTGCGTTCTGTTCGAATTTTAAATTTGTTTTTTATTAAGAGAAGTTTAATTAGAAGAATTTTAGATTTTTAGTCGCAGAATAAAAAATACCCTATGTCTTTTTTGGGGGTTCAAACTTCATCAAAATCGGTTTAATGATTTAGTCGTGAAAACGTAACAAACAGAATTACATTCGTATTTATTATATAAAAGTAAGTACCTATGGATCAATCCGAAATCCAGCCAAAGAAAATGCTTTCTTGCTATTACAAATATTATAAGCAATAGTAAGTCTTTATCTAAGCAAAAGCAACGGACACGAAAGTAAATAAACAAAAGCAATTTAACTAACAACAAACTGATGCAAACAAAGAAACAATTCAAATACAATTAAGTCTTATGAACGAAACAGAAACTCAGACATTACATGCTAAAGGAATCGTATTGTATTTGTAAGAATATTTGACGACTCTGTACGTGAAACTATGTCTTGAAACTAGAATCTCTATTGACTAGGGCTGCTATCCATCCGGTTTTCCTAGGATTTGTCCAAGTTTATTTATTTACATATTCGTAGGGATTAAAAGCTTATTTAACTTTTTTTTAACCCTTTAACCGCCTGGTCGGATTAATCCGACAAATATTTTCGGATGAACGAGATGATGTATTTGGTGGTAATTATCCGACGCTGGCGAAATGGACACGAAAATATTTGTCGGATTAATCCGACCTTGGCGGTTAAAGAAAACTTAAAACTACTACTAGATCTATTTAATAAATTTAAATGACTAAAAACTTGTGAATTCACTCAGTTTGCAAGCAAAAATTTAAATCTCCTCTGTTACAAAATTCAGAGGGAATAGTTAATGTAGAGGGCATCAGTGGTTCGTCCGAAAGGGCTTTTCATATAGTATCCTTAACAGTTTCGTGTCAAGGGAATCCTGATTAATTGAAAAATAAACAAAAGTTTAAAAAAACAATGAATACGTTAACGATGTTTTTATTTTCATTGTAATAACTATTTTTTCTCAAGAGCGTTCGGAACAATATGACTAATTTACCTAAATGTACGCGATTTTCGAAGATTTTTGGGGTTTCTATCCGAGAGCGTCGACAATTTTGCTAACGACAGCCCTACTATTGACACAAGCCTTTGATATGTGGATTGGGAATTGTCTATTATGATACCATTAGTCTAAATTAAGGATACAATCAGGCTTGATGTAACTCTCTATCTCTATAATGGGGTACAAAAGGAGTACTTTGTGAATATTGAAATAATACTGTTTACAAATGTATCAGACAAAGGCATTATTTTGTCTGATTGATTTGAAGTTCTTTATTGAGTTAGGTTTAGGATTGTTTTTGTACTAAAGTAAGTTTTAAAGTAAACGATAATGTGTTGACTATTATGCTTGCTGTCTTTGAAGGGCTTAGCGCTCTAAGCAGGATGTGCATTGTTCTTATATCTACCTATAGTGTATTTAATTATAAAGAGGAAAGATTTTTTTTGTTTGTTTGTACCGATTTAGCTCCGAAACTACGGGACCGATCTTGACCATTTTTCCTACCTTGGAAAGCTACATTATTTCTAAGTAACATAGGCTATATAATATCACGCTACGACCCACGAAGGTGAAGCTGTAACCAAAGATGTAACTTAACGTGGAGGAAATAAGCCACGCAGACGAATTCACGGGCGGTTCCCTAGTAATTTATAAAGTCAAAGTCAAGGACAAAATAATTTAATTCCATCATGCTATTAAAAGGCACTTTTAAACGTCATATACACACATCCCACGATCCCACAGTCAAACCGATTACACGGATTTGTGGGGCAACCCTGAACAAATTGAATGAATAAATAAATAATACACATACGTACATACATAAACTCACGCCTATTTGCCATTGGGGTAGGCAGAAACCACGGAACGCCACCTGCTACGAACACTACATACCTACTCCTTTAGCCTCTTCCACATTCATAAATCTGGTAAAAAAAAATATGGAAAAATAAAGAATTTGACGCAACCCTAGCGATGTGACATACTGAATTGCATTTTTGATATGGGACCGGAAAACGAGGGAGCGGCTTGCTTGTCTGGCAAATGCAAGTAGACATTATTTGCAAACATTTTATATATGGCAAGGCTATAATTCTTTGCAAACTTCATATGGCAATACTATACTAATGTCAAAGTTGTCAAACTCAATTTGTCAAACAAGACAGCGTGTTGTTGGTGATTTGTTGTGATCTAATAGCACGACTGAAGCGCGTGGGGTCCGGGATTCGATTTCCAAGTCGGCCAAAAGTGTTATTGGGTTTTTCCATTACGAATTTTCCCAGTAACAGCCCGGAGTTTGGAAGTTACGCCTGATCTCTCCCCGGTTGTGTCGGATTATGAGAGTTATGGAAGAGGGAGTGCACCTGTGTTTGTGCACACACTTGTGCACTATAATATCTTCTGGGTACTTGGCTAGTCCGCATCAAGATTGGCCGCCGTGGCCGGAATCGGTGTGGAGAATACATACATATTATAGCATTTTTTTTTTAATTTAAACGTGGATAAAATTATTAAAAGTGAAATCAGGAAGATGTTTTTTCACATGTTTTTTTAGAGAAAGCGCTACAACACCGAGTTCAATAAGAAACAAGATTGTTTACGTGTGGTGTTGGATTTTTTAAGATTACTTATTCCACCCCCTGCAACCTCACAAACTTTACCTCTTTGTAATATTATTACAGATTTAGTTATGCAAATAAATGCTACATTATAGACTGATAAGTTCACTGTAAGACAAACCATAGGTCAAAAAGAAACTGTATGCACAATTTTCCGTAATTACATTCACACAGACATGTTGATGGGTGGCGCAATCTCTTGGCTCTTCTGACTCTTTGTTTTTGTCATACAGGTGTCGCCTGGAGCCGGTGTCATACCAGCACTGGTCGCCAAGAGTTCCATCTGCTACGACCCTCTCATTTACGTTGGAATGAATACACAAGTAAGTTTACAACCAAAATATTAACCTATTATTGTCCTACTGCAGGGCAAAGGCTTTTATCGCTGCGTTTTTTCTTATATTTCGTTGCATGGCAAATAAACCTACGGCCCACCTGATGTTAAGTGGATACCGCTGCCTATATCTACAATACCATAGGGGTCTCAAATGCGTTGCCATCCCAGAGACAAAGTTGAAATGTCTCATGTGCACAGGCACACGGCTTGCTCAATTATTTTATTTATATTCCATCTAATTCGGTTAATTTGTTACAGTTCAGAAACTCAATCAAAAGGATATTCGGAATCCATTCCAAGGGTAAGAATTCTCAGACTGAAAGAGGCTACAACAATACCCTAACGTCACCAGCCAACAAACTGTCCAGCGTCAACACCCGCCTTAACTCATCAGAGACCAACGTGTCTAGTCACAAAAGCAAAGGCAAGAAACTCGTGTTTAACGATGACATATCAGAGATGACGACAAACGACTACCACCGAACATTCACGAGGGATCCCGATCTCTGCACAATACCAGAGAACAAACATTCTGATGCCGAAAGGTCTGGTGACACAGTATGTGATGATGAGAGTAGCAACCCGGGGAACCTCAAAAAACTGGCCCTTTTCGGCGAATCCTGCAAAGTGATTACCGAAACTTCACCAGTCTTAACTTTCATGGACTCTGAACGTCTGCTTTTCACCAAAGTCCCTGAACACAAAATTGTAGAACCCAGTGGCAGTAATATATTCGGTAATGATGCGTTCGAAGACCATTTGACTGACAAAACAAATAAAGGCTCTCGCAAAACTGAAACAGAGCAACAAAGCTCCGAAAAACAAAAGATGATACGGCAAAGTTACTCCTTAGACTTTTCTCGCCTTTCAAATGATAATAAGAAAAGGAAACTGTCAATAGAAACGAAATTGGAAAGTTTCATTCAACCTAAGGGGTTTTTTAATAAACTATTCGAAGCTGACGTGAAACAAGGACATAATAAGTTCAAGAGTTATCTGTGCGAGACTCAGGAAGAAGCAGGCCATGACAACTTGTAGTTCTGGGCATCACTCTTATGAGATCAATGTCAAATTATTAAGAAAAATCGAAGTACTGATAGAGAAATATAGTACTTACCGGTTTTAAGAACCGGGGGATTTGCAGACTTGATGACCACGCTTATGTGACTATGTCCCTTCGCTGTCAGCATCTTTGCTAAGGATTTTTCCAATAGTTTATAATTTTTAAATATTAACATTTTTCTTTGTCATAACTTTTGTATTTCGAAAACGAATTCATAAACCTACTTAGACAGTCTATGGTCCTTAACAGAACGATACTTACTCTATTCAAAACTTTCAACCAATCAAATTTCTTCAAATCTTCCAGGCGAGATCCGCCCTTTAGTACCTATCGTTCTAAAAATTTGAATGTTTTAAACTGAAGTACATATTTAGGGATGAGCGGTGCTGACCTACAATGGAAATGTACTTTCATTCGTAAGAATGACAGTTTTAGTCAAAGATCTGTGATATAAGATACGAGTGCCAAGGTAAAAAATAAGAAATTTTATTTTTGGGAACGTAAAATGTAGGCTTAAGGTAAATTTAACTATGTTCTAGATTACAATAAGTAAATGTAAGTGGATTTTACGTGCTTTTTGTCTCAATTTTTTTAACATACATCAATATATTGAAATGTTTTGTTGAAAAGCGATTTTTTGTTAGCGCATAATGTCAAAAACGCATAATGTCAAAAGCGCAGTGTCAAAGCGCTTTTTTATTACATAGGAAAATTTCCATCCCATCAAATTATTATATCGATGGCCCCACCGAATAAACGTGTAAGAGAAAAATGACAACTTTTCAGTAAAAAATAAAAACGTTTAAACTTCAATAACGCTCATTTCATTGTAAATGGGTATAGATAATGTATTATCGAATTATAGGTAAGAAAAAAAGCTATAAAATTATATATTTACTTTTTTTCAAATACCAACGAGATTCAGGAAATTCATGAAAAACTATTTAATATTTTTACTCTTGTGAAATTTGCATGACTAGGTCACAGCAATATATCATTACACGTTTATTCGTGTAATAATCCACAACGAATAAAACGTACTGTAATGTTACACTATTACTCTCCGTATATTAAGTTTATTTTTTAACCCAGCTATAACTATTTACACGTTTGTTTACAGTACATTGTTCGGCTATTATAAGATTAGAAAGACCGTATGCATTTATATTAGTGTTAATAAGATCAGTTTTCATTTATGTAATACATCTTTTTTAATGCATGGTATAATAATATAAATAATTTTGTAAAAAGATGAAATAAAATACGGCTATATACATATAGAATTAAAAAATATAATTTTGTATTTATCCACGTGAACACAAAGTACTAGTCTTCTTAATAAGAATAATAATGAATCGCAATATTAGAAACACTAATCCTCCTCCTCGCTGTCATTGAAAACAGAGATGGAGTTTTCCAATGGCAGTAGATTTTTATAAAAACTTTGATAATGGTTTGGTAGGTATTGAATCACACAGACTTATCAAGTCCTTAAATAACGGAAGTGGTATAGGTAACATTCCAGTGTACGCTAGTTTTAAGCTTTCAGCATCATCTGTAGGTTCTCCACGCCGCCTTCTTGAGTTAGTCCTTATCATGATTTGCATCTCTCGTAATTCGTCTTCCAAACTATACCTGAAGTAAATTGTATGAGGTAATGCCCTGGAGAGGTCCACGGCATTTGTAGTCGTAAGTAGTTTTGGATTTTGGATATTGTATATTTCACCTGAATAATAGAATCCCGTGACTATTTTAGTAGGTACGGAACTCTAAAAAGAAAGTGCAGGCATCGACGAAAGTGGAGGCGCTGGTCCTCGCGCGCCTACACGAGTGGCGCGCGGAGGCACTGGGCCGGGGGGAAACTCCGCTGCCGCGGCAAATTGCCGATCAGCGGACGAACCTCCGGCTCGAGCTCATGGCGAAATGGAGAGAGCGACTGTCGCAACCTCGTGCAGGGCTCGCCTTGATTGAGGCGGTAAGTCCCCTCTTTTAGGAGTGGCTAGAGCGGCGCCACAGCACCCTCACCTACCGCCTGACGCAGGTCCTCAACGGACACGGAAGTTTCGGGAGGTTCCCACCTCATCGGGCGGGAGGAAACGCCCGGGTGTCACCATTGTGAGGATCGCCCCGAGGACACGGTGGAGCATACCTTGGCGGTGTGCCCCGCTTGGGCGGAGCACCGCCGAGTCCTCGTGGCGGCCATCGGCGGCGGCGACCTCTCGCGTCCGGCACTGGTTCAGGCCATGATCCGGAGCGAGAGGGAATGGGAAGCAGTCGCCACCTTCTGCGAAGCTGTAATGCTAGAGAAGGAGGCGGCGGGACGGGAGAGGGAAAGAAGAGTCCCCCGTCCCAGCGGCCGCCGCGGTAGACGCTCCGGGCGTCGGGAGCCACGAGACGACTCCCGGCCACCGTAGACGTGGGTCTGTGGGCGGTGAGCAATGGATAGCTCACCGTCCGTACGTTTGCTAACGACAGACCGTGTCAACGGCGCGTTTGTGTTCCACGCGCGCCTCAAAGAGATGTCAGCAAACTTGGAAGGGGCCACTGAGGGCCGATGCCTGCCGGGGCTGCGGGTTGTTCGAAAGAGATACCGCGCCCTCGGAACGCAAAGGGCACATGAAGGAACATAGATGGGTTGTCAGTAAAAGTCTGACACTACCTCCCGTCCCGCCCACGGCGGGAACCCCTTTGTTTATTTACCATTACTAGCTATAAACTTAAACTAATATGCAAAGAATATTAATGTTTGAATCTTTAACACAATTTGTTAGAAAAAAAAAATATTATAGTAAGAGACAATGCAATACTTTAATTTTAATAATCTATTTATATTCAAACTTCCATTTTGTGGAGTAAAACATTAGTAATGAAATTTGCATACATTTCTACACGAATAAACGTGTAAGAAGACATTACCCAAATTCGAAAACAATCACAAATCTTCTCAAACGTCTGTAGGTTTTAGCATGTTTATTCTTGTGTACTTGGCGACACTCAAAAAGCATGTAATAAAAGCATAAACTATTATTCCTATGATTTTAAAATTAATTATTTCCCTAGAATAAAGAAATTCACTATTATAACAGGCGTGTTTTGAGCCTAAAATTCATAAAAAAAATTAAGTAGGTGCAGGATAGGCAAAAGAAACGAAAAATGAAAAAAAAAAAAAAACGTGTAAGAACTCTTGCACGTTTATTCGGTGGGGCCATCGATATTACTGTTAGTTTAGAATGAAGTTGTAATACATTATGGTGCACAAGTCATTTAAAAAAAACAATAAACTGTCTTTAGCCACCGCGATTATTTCATTTGTTGCCAGGTAGAAATACCTAGACGAATAGAATGAGGTTAAAATGGAGTTGCAACACTGTACAAATACAATAAATTATCTCTATCTGTGTTGCCAGCTTAAAATAGGTGAATAAAATGACGTAGTGCGTACCCAGTCTTATGTTAGGATACTTGTAATAAATTATCGGTATTTTTACGTAAAATTTGCCTGCGTAGGAGTTAATTTAGGATAACTAAGAGTCGTGCCAGATATTAAAGCGTATAAATAGTTTACTTTTAAAACGACAATTGTGTTCTTTGTAATTTTTAGGCGCCATCATTTAGGTATTATTTGCTGTCATTATAAACAGCTGAACTTGAATAAAAAATTTACATATTGTGCTATTGTGCTTAATATTTTTTGTTTTTTGTAGTGATAGAGTAAGTTTTGTAATATTATTAGTGTTTAAATGTATTTTTATAAAGTCTTAGTATTATTTAAAATAGCGCAAATGTCATTGCGTTTAAAATATTTTTAAGTATGATGGTACTGAAACGAGTGTACCTACCTATTCATTTTTTTGTGTGGTCATAAAATTGTATATGGCGTGTCTTAGATTTTTTATTGCATTTAATAAATCGAAAAAAAAAACAACAATAAGATTTGTAGTTATGAGTATGATTTTAGAATGTCAATAAGAACCAAAATAAAAAATCTCAAGGATATGATTTAAGTTATTAGGTATGTAACTAACATCATTTAAAAGACTAATATTTTTAATTTTATTTAGATTTTAAAATAACGATTCATTTCACGCACAAACTTGATCACTGTTATAAAACATACTATATTATAGAACAGTTACTTTTATCATTTTGAAAGGTCCCATAAATATTTCATCTCGGGTCTGGTGTTCCGGTTTTGCGTCCGGAATTCCGGTTGTAAGGGATAGCCTTATTATCCGCATACGGTTATCCGTAAGAAGGCAATCTGTATGCAGATTAAGTAGGCAGATTTATGAAACATATCTACATGTCAAACTCTTTGAAATTCTATCAGAATCTGTGTAAAACTGTGTTTAGAATTGTATCTTTGTTACTATTTATTATAGTTTAACCGTGTTTAATTATATTTAAAACCTATACAATGGTGTTTCTTAGAAAATACGTTTTAAAATTATCAAATTTTTCACCATTTGTTTTAATTTACACGCTACGAACAATAAATATTACAAGCCCATTATTATCCCACTGTTGGGCAAAGGACTCTTCAGCTCTTCTCATACAGAGAAAGTACCGAGCATTGATCACCACGCTTGCTTAAGACGGATTGGCGATTTCAAACTTATATTCATTACAAATCCAAGTCTCCTTGCGATGTTTTCCTTCACCGATGTTTATGATGTTCAAGATAAACTTAGACAGTACATGGATTAAAAAGTCGTATTAGTACTTGCGCAGTTTTGAACTTGCAACCTCATACCGCCGTCACTTATATCACGATTTACATATTACGAACAATAGGTAAATCAAAATCTTCAAATTAAAATAATGACTTTTTGATTTAGATAAAATCATTCTTTCCTACAATAATTAAAGTAACTGTCAGCCATTTTTGCTATAAATAACCTTTTTGTTTCGAAAAAAGAAAACTCCGGCCCTACAAAACAAAAGCGGGAAAAAAGTGTTCCTTTTTCAAATAAACATCGAAGAAAATTAACGTTCCGTTACACTTGAAGAAAGTTGAGCATTGTAATTGTTTAACAATGGAGACGGAAATTCTTGGTTTACGACTTTGAGTAACTTAAACTTGATTTAATAGGTAATTAGTATAAATGGTTTGCGTATACTTATTATTTAAAATAATTTAGTTAAGTGATTTAATGCTTCTTGATGATTGAAGTAAGTAATTAATAAAACCAAAAATCTGTGTTGAAATTCTATAGAAGAAAAAAAATAATAGAAAAAATTAAAATAATGCTATTGTTGCACTCATGCATATTCTACTTTTTGTTACTAGTTTACTGAATTTAAAATGTTGTAATTTAAACCGGCCTAGGCAATGAAGAGTCTAGTCTGAACAAAATACTTAATAATATTATTTTTTTAGTTTTTACGTTGTATGTAATAAAAATAGGTAATATTATTTGTGTTCTCTATTTAATAGTTTTAATTAGTTAAGACACGTATCTACATAAGTTTGAAATCAGTGTAAGTAGGTTTACGATTATATTTGATATTACACGCTGCACTATTGTGCTGACATTAGAAAAATGATTTTAGGAGGCTATATTGGCTCCGTATTATGAATTTTAGCTCTTATAATTTGTACATTAAGAACGTGTTTATTAGATTAATTCTGTACTGTCACTAATTTATGGATGTCCAGAAAAATAGTTACTTAATTGGTTTTTATAAATTATTATGGACAATAATAATTTAATTGATTAGTATTGTAAAGAAACAAATTGTGTGATGTAAAAAAAAGGAAAAGGAAAAAAAACATTTGCTAATTATACCATGTTAATATAGTTATATCAATAATAACATAACGGTTAAGATGTTTACGAATATACAATTTAAAAAAGGAATACTGAAAGATTTTTCAAGCATTCGAATTTTAAAAACTGTTTTGGCACCAACTTCATTAAAAATATATAATTCGTAAGCATCTAAACAGATATGGCGTTAATATTTATTGTATTCTACACATTTATTTATTTCGTCTTCATTAATTATTAAAAAATATAAATACTTACAATAAAAAATTAAAGGAAATGAATGAATATGTCAACATAATCAATACTTAAACTGAGGGGCAACTCTACTAATTAAAAACGTTCAAAATCTAGTCGCAATCTCATCTCAGTTGTCTCAGTGACAATTAATGTCAAACATTTTAAAATTAGAAGCATTTTTGACAGATTGCGATCGTTACTAAAAGTTAATAGAATTGCCTCCCAGTAATTATTCAAATTAATGAGGTTTCAATAACGAAATAATATTGTATTATCTTAGTGTTTTAGCTGTGAACAGACGTCATAGAACTCTTAATTGAATGTTTTAATTAATAAATGATTGTCATTCAGAAAAACGTTATTTTATTTTCTTCCAAGCGCTTCATCATATCATCTTACGATCAATCTATTTCATTTCAAATAATAAAGCTGAAGAGCTTTTTTGTTTGTTTGTTTGTTGAAATGCGAGCGATTTATGATTTATTTATGTAGTAAGTTATTTAGCTAACATGTCACTTCGATAACTTGGGTCGGTTACCAATGAAAAATATCACGCAGACGAAGTCGCGGGCAATTGGTAGCTAGTTAACTACAAAATCTATTCAATTCAGACATGAATTTATTAAAACTGTCCTTTACCGATGTCAGTTATCTCTAAGATAAACTTTGAAAGTACATATTATGAGTTGAAAAGTCACATTAGTACCTACCCGGTTCTGAATCCAAAATCTTATGTATGAGAGCCAGGCTCTTTAACCGCTACGTTATCATGACATTATAAAACACTTACCCAAGTAATATTACTATAAGATTGTATTCATTATCTTAAATATTCGTCTTTCTACAAAGCTTGCCCACTTACATAGAGCTAGCCTATAAGGGTTAAGAAAATCTCACGGGTTTTTCACGGGAATCGAATGATTAAGGGTTAACCATGAGATGGATACCAATTGGATTGTGAACGAATGAGATTGGTACAAATTGATTTAGTTAAAGTGGCTAGTTTTTTTTTTAAATTACAGTTTACTATGTTGTTTTGAATAGTTTATTTTTACACATGATTCAAACAAACCATCACGCCTGTATTCCTCGAAGGGTTGAGAGAATTGTTCCAGTGTACACCCACAGTTCGCCGGCATGTTTAGGTCCCATATAATCGGGGGCGAGCCTATTACCATTGGCACAAATCCTAACTCCGAGCTGCTACAGAGAATTTCATAGAAAAATCCAATAACACTTCTTGCTCGATCCGGGAATCGAACCCAAGAAATCTAGCGTAGCAGTCGCGCTTAGGACCCCTAGGCTAACGAGGCAGTCACACATGATTTTCTGATCGTACCTATAATCCGAAATTTTAAAACTTATTCCTTTTTTTTACTTTTCCCACACTAGGTTTTTCTCCTGTACCGTAGGTCTGTGCATTTACAAACATATGAAGTCACACAAACAAACATCTATTTTATACGACCTTGTATCATCATCATCATCATATCAGCCGAATGACATCCACTGTTGGACATAAGCCTCCCCTAAAGATAGCCAGCAATGCCCGGTCCAATACGGGCAATACGGTTACTTTTACATCGTTCTGGAGCCGAAACACAGGAACTCCAGTCGAGTTACTATTGGCGTTGCATTTCTAGCATTTTTTTAAGACATCTCTAAGACCTTGAAGATTTATCTAAATTTTTATGAATTTCGACTTAAATGTTAGCAGCGCTTCTGTCTGATCGATGAATGGATATTTCAAAAGCTACAGGTTCCAGTTCCAGAAAGATGTAAAAATAAGCTTGTATAATTAGCAAAAGTCCTTTTTCACTTGATTATGTTAATTGATATTCAAGCCATCTCTCCGGATATTCTCTGTGACGCCTGTGGTCCAAGCAGGCTCCTATTGTGTATTCCTCGCTAAAGTCACAGAGCCCTTGCTTACTCAAGCACGCTTGATTCGATTACCGGTTACAATGCTAGAAGTTGTTCGTGCCTACACAATTTGATGATGCATTGCAATTCTAGAGACAAGTTTAATCTGGGTCTATATACCATCACGCCTGTATTCCCCGAAGGGTTAGGCAGAGGTGTACCAATGTACACCCGCAGTAGCTGCACCTGGTTAGACTGGAAGCTGACCCCAACATAGTTGGGAAAAGACTAAGCGGATGATGATCGTAAAATTATGTCAAGTACCCAATTTGTTGTATACGTACATTTTCAGATTCCTATTTTTATCCTGACCTGAACCAGTTGACGAAAATAGCTCCAGGTTAATGTCGCTAACATATTAGAGTCTATCCTAAAATGGCAAAGTGGTTGGTGAAGCAATAAATTGAAATTCGCCAGACAAGCTACTAACTACAGGGCTCGAGGCTCCATTACACGGTAGCAAAATCCGTCTTTTGAATTCGTAAATCTTTGGATTGTAAAGATCGTTCTACTAACACTTGGTAGGGTAATTATTTACAGGATAGTCATAAGGAATGAAGAATTATAAAGGCAAGCAAAGCAAAACATTAAAAAAAATACAAAGAAAAAAATAATTAAAATCATTCATACTAAACTAGTAGCCATTAACTTACATCTACCCGCGACTGCGTCCGCTTCCAATATGATTTATTATCCCAAGGGAACCGTACATTTCAGTTATAAGTCATAAAAGTATCCTATATATATTCCACAGTAAAATCCATCTCAGTGCCTCATCCAGAGCCGTTCAGAAAAAAAACAAATGTCTATCCAATCATCCATCCTCACAAACTTTCGCATGTCTAAGAAAAATAGTAGGACCCTACTATTCTTCAAAAATTAGGTAAAATATAGTTAAACTAGCTACTGCCTTTACAATACCTTTCTGTAATGAAGTGTGTAGCAATATTACGACCCACAACACATTTTTTATGAACCTAAATCTAGATTCTTACCATAATATAGAAACACCTCGAAAATGAATCTTGAAAAAGATGCCTAGGTAAGTAATATCCTGCTTTGATGTCTTGTAAAAATATTACTTTTCATAAAAAACCAAAGTACTTTCTTGATCAGCATTTCTCAAACTGTGGGTCGTGCTCGCGACCCCACTGCTATGTCGGGCAGTTGGATAGGCTGGGCCCCGAAAAATAACATAAATAGGCAACAAAAACATTTCAACAAACTGTTTGTATTTTTTTAAACTTTGCTCCACTCTAGGCATTTCTTCCGTATCGTAGGTGTCTTTACAATCATATAACTTCACATACATAAAACGGCTAGACCTGGAACCAATATTTACAGGCCATAGAAATATTGGTTCCATGCGGAAATCGAACCTACGACGCGCAGCTCGGCAGCCAATCGCTCAACCATAGCATCTATTGTTTCACCCGCAAAAAATATTTTTTGAAGTTTGAGAACCACTGTTCTAGATCATTATTTGCGTCCTTTGAACCCATGCGTGCCCATGCATATGTTACTAGGCAGTATACTTGTACATAAAGAGTTAACATCACGCCTGTATTTGATGATTAGGTAGGCAGAGGTAAAGGTGTATGTTTGGTGGTTTGGTTAAGACGCATTTTCATTGGTCGTTAACTCAGTTGTTATACAGCAGGTCGTCTTAGGGGCGGAGGATGTTATGAGAGCTATGTGGCCAAATCTGGATGATTCAACTAGATCCATCCTGCTATTTATGTCCCAATCATCAAATTTATCTGAGATTTGATTAAGAAAAAATCTGCCAAGTGCGAGTTGGACTAAAATAGGCAGCATTCCGAATAATTAGGCTTATACCCACATGTTTGTAATTAAGTAGGTACTATAAAATAATACTGTAGTAAAAAAACACTTTTCATTTGGTGGATTTTCTGACAATAATACATTGCACCGTTTGTTAGACCTAGTAATTTTGAAGACAAGCAAAACATGCAATACATATTGTATAGCTGTCGTCAATACGGAACCTTTCGCCGTAATAATGCGCAATTAAGGCACTGAGAAATTCCAAATGCCTGCGGCTAGAATATTAAATTCCGTCAAATCATGAATATACGATCGTGTGTTTAATTTTAACTTACTAATAATACAAAGCTGAAGAGTTTGTTTGTTTCAATGCGATAATCTGAGAAACAACTGATTTGCCATCATCACGCCTGTATTCTCCAAGGGGTTAGGCAGAGGCGTAAAAATGTACACCCACAGTTCGGCGGTATATTTAGGTCCCATGTAATAGGGGGCGAGCCTATTGTCATTAACCGGGCACAAATCCAAACTCCGAGCTGCTACTGAGAATTTCATAGAAAAACCCAATAACAATTTTTGCTCGACCTGGGAATCGAACCCAGGATCTCTAGCGTAGCGTAGCGTAGTGTACTACTAATTTGATTGAAATAAAATCCAACAGGAAGGAAGCTTATAAGCAACGTAACTGCTGCTCCGCTCCCATTGGTAATAGCGTGATGTTCTATACGTTGAACCTTCCTCTTGAATCACTCTATCTATTGATGAAAACCGCATTAAAATCCGTTGCGCAGTTTAAAAGGTCTAAACTTACAGACGGCAGGAAGCGACTTTTTTTTATACTACGTAGAGATATAACATCACGCTTTCTACCCACGGGAGCGTAGCAGTAACCAAAGACGTAAATAAACGCAGATGAAACCGAAGGATATAGCTAGTATATAAATATTAATATAGACCTGCCGAATAATGTAGGTATTAAATGTTTTATATAAGGAGTATATAATTATGTTTACTTTGAGTATGGGGTTTAAAAATTACCCCATTGCCCTGAGGGCTGTGACCCTCTCCTTTTAAACTTGGCACCAAATTAATTAGGTTCGGGGAAAAATTTCTTCAAAATAATAATAATGTCATCCAACGTTAATACTGGCAGCCTTTACTTATCTTTATGTTTATATGGTATGTTTTATTTAATTTTCATTCTTTAGACCAAATAATAATAATAATATAATCCGCAGGGCAGCTTGTGGCGAGCTGTTGGGCAGTAGCGACCCCACGGACCTGACCTCCCGGGAGAAGTCTCGTTCTTCATCTCTGGCTTGCCTTTATTGGCCGGCCGGAGTGAACACTGACGAGGAACAGAGCTCCCACCTCTCTCTTGCCTTCATTGGCCGGTTTGAGTGGAGATTCGCAAGAGCATTCGTGTTCGGGGGAAGGAAGTGTTTCACTAAGGTGCTGGTAGGGATCTTGACCGTACTTCCGGGATTGTCCTGATAGCCTTGAAACACCTCTCCACTCCTCAAGCACCTCAGTCTGTGTTGCCCTCTTGTCGCTACGTCACTACGTGCTAGCGGCCGTTTAGGGGGCCCATTTATCGAGTGTGCTAGTCACCCCCTGCCATTTTATCTGTGTCATAAAAACATTGATTGGCAGGGGCCATAGTCTTTCCATAGTGTCAGGAAACTAGTCCATCTAAGCTACCCAAACCCATAGCCCTATTCTTTGTTTCCATATTCTGCAATAGTCCTGCGCCAGCCGGGGATTGTCCTTGGGTGCATTTGCATAGTGCAAACAGGGATAATTGCCGGTTGGTGTTCCATTTCAGTGTAAAGCCTTGTAAGGGGCCTCTGCGAGTTGGCTTCGGCTCCTCGTACGCCTTTCAAAGGTCCGGGACCCTAGGGTCCCGAGATGCGTAACGTAATGAAAATAATATAATAATAATAATAAATATCTTGGGACAGTTCACACACGGCTATCTGATCCCAAGCTAAGCAGAGCTTGTGCTATGGTAACCAGACAACTGATATACATACTTATATCTATACTAATATTATAAAGCTGAAGAGTTTGTTTGTTTGTTTGTTTGTTTGAACGCGCTAATCTCAGGAACCACCGGTCCGATTTGAAAAATTCTTTTTGTGTTGGATAGCCCATTTATCGAGGAAGGTTATAGGCTATATAACATCACGCTACGACTTACGGGAGCGAAGCAGTATTCAAAAACGTAACTTAAGGTGGATGAATAAAGCCACGCGAACGAAGTCGCTGGCAGAAGCTAGTAATTTATAAATACATACATATTATAGATAAATCACACCCAGACACAGAACTAACAATCATGCTCATCACACTAAGTTTGTCCTGGGTGGGAATCGAACCCACGACCTCCGGCTTAGCAGTCAGGGCCACTAACCACTAGACCAACAGGCCCGTCAAATACATTTACAAGAATAGAAGGGAGGCAATTTCGCTTTTAGAAACAATCACAATCTAATCTCAGCTTCAATCTGTAAAAATATTACCTGTCTAACTCTATTACTATATTTGCTTCTATCTATGTCTGCTATTTTTAGCAGACATTAGTAGCTGAAGCGAGGTTACGACTAGATTTTGAACGATTTTAACCGACTTCAAAAGAGGAGAAGGTTCTCTATCTTAAAATTTCGTCATATATGAATCCGGAAAGTTCTTCTTCATTCAAAATGACATACTTTCAGATTGTTTTATAGAAATTTCACTAAAATCGGTTTCATCATCATCTGCCTAGCCTTTTCCCAACATGGTTGGGAAAAGGCTAGGTTTTTTTTTTTAAGTTTTTAATTAGGTAATAGTATTGGCCTTCAGGAATTTATGCTATTGTATTGCTGGCACTGCTGCACTGCAAAGACCTCTTCTCATACAGAGAATTGAAAGATTGATCACCACGCTTGCTCAAGCTACCAACTCAAAGACTATCTTACTATCAATAAAAACGGGAAAGTTTCTAAGGATGGATGTTTGTAACTCAATCACGCCAGAACGCCTGAACGGATTTGGATGAAATTTGGCACAGATATAGATTATAAGTCTGCAAATAGCCTACTTATATTCCGGAACAACGTACGGTTCTCATGGGATAATTAACGTCGACATGGACGTAGTCGAGGCTAGTGCCCGGTTAATGGCAATAGGCTCGCCCCCTATTACATGGGACCTATGTAAATATACCGGCGAACTGTGGGTGTGCATTGATACACCTCTGCCTAACCCTTTAGGGAATACAGGCGTGATGGTATATATGGACGTCGTCGCGGGCGAAAGCTAGTCTTCAATAAAGTCAAAACCTTTCTGTCTATTTCCTAACGTAAAGCCTACTTTGTCTTATCTGTAGACGCTATCCATCAAAATTAGTTTGATCTATGTCAGAGACAGCTTTCTGTCAGAGATACGCAATTAGGTCTATCAAGACGTCATCGGATTATGTAACGTAACTGAAAACATTAGGAACTATAGTCATTTGTCTGTATTAGTGATAGACATATAGAAATGTGATCATTAAGGTTCTTTTATTAAAATGAATCTCTGAATGATTCGAAAATATAGTTCACTAATAGCAAGCTACGTTTTTCTTAAAGGGCATTTTACAGGCAAAAAATGAAGGATCCGTAAGAAAATTTACGCAGACGAAAGGATACGTCGACGTAGTGTTCATTTTCGAACAGTGTTTATCTCATTATTCCAATATCCATACTTATTCCATACATACTTACTTATATTATAAATGCGAATTTAATTATTTCTGTCTGTCTTTTATGTGCTTTGAAGACTAAACCACTAAACAAGTTTTGATGAAGTTCGGTACGGAGTAAGACTGGAACCCAAGAAAGGAAATAGGCTACTTTGTATTCCGCGACTTTGTCTGCGTCCACTGCAAACGCTAGTCCCGATAATATTATAAATGAGAAGTTTGTGAGGATGGATGGATATTAGTTACTCTTTAATACTTAAACGGCTGAACGGATCGGATGAAATTTGGCACTGAGATTGATTGTAGTGTGGTAAAACACATAGGACACTTTTTATCCCGGAAAAATATACGGTTCCCGTGGGATAATATATCAAATTAACAAAGTCATAGACAAACCAAAAACTAATTCAATAAGGTTGTACACGATTAAACGAGCCAAAGCGTTTACATTTGTTGAGAATTAGGTCGACGACTTATTAAAATAAATCATTCCGAATCTTACATCGTTACCCGAAAACAGTATATAGACAGTATAGTAGTAGTACAAACTTGATTCAACTAACTTACTTAGGGTCTTACTTATAAAAATAACGCTAATTCATACTTAGCTACTTATCAATTGATTAACTTGACTAAAAATCAATTATTTTTCACATAGCAACCACTTTCAACGGTGTCTCAGGTGAAAAATCTTTCCTATAAACGTTAATAAGCGTTGAGATGGCTGTTAGTCTGTACATAGTATAAAACCAAGTCGCTTCCCGCCGTCTGTACTCTTAGATCTTGTAAGCTACGTAACAGATGTGAATGGGGTTTTCATCAATCGCATGAGTGATTCAAGATGAAGGTTTATACGTATAGAACATTACGCTACGATTAACGGGAGTGGAGCAGTAGCCTAAGACATTACTAAACGCAGGTGTCACCGTCTGGTATATAGCTAGTATATTTATGCGTTAGCTACATAGTGGATTGACAGATAGTGTAATTTATGACTTTGACCCAAAACTCAACAAATTGAATTTTCACACTCGCTTTAATACCTGTGCGGGACAATTGTAACGGGTAGACATCGTATCGAAAACTTTTATCATGGATTCAGTAGGTACTTGATTCTAAACACCCCAGGTCGAATATTTTTCGTCTTCTGTAGGATTTAAGCGTGAAAGAGTAGCAAACATCCATCTATTCATTCATCCATTCATCCATCCGCACACAATTTCGCGTTTATAATAATCCTTACTATTATAAATGCGAAAGTAACTCTGTCTGTCTGTCTGTCTGTCTCTTCTTCACGCCTAAACCACTGAACCGATTTCAATGAAATTTGGTACAGATATAGTCTGGGACCCGAGAAAGGACATAGGATAGTTTTCATCCCGGAAATCCCCCGGGAACGGGAACTATTAATCCACGCGGACGAAGTCGCGGACAAAAGCTAGTTATTAATATGTAGGAAGTAGGAAAGATTATAGTGTGGTTGACGAGCGTCTTGTACTTACTCTAGTCCTTCCTAGTGTTCCTAATAAGTAATTTCAAATCCACCGTAAAAAGGCACGTTATGACAAGCGAACATGCACCTGAACTTCACGCTTTTTCTCTGCGATTGAGCCTAATTTTCTTCAAACGATAGAAACAGACCATTTTACTTCCGCGAAACAACTTGATTAAATTCTACGACCGGGGCTTTAACAAGCTGTCGCAGTTTTTCAGGCTTTCGGGGGCATTATCATAAATATTTTCGTGACAAGGTCGGGAGTACCTACTGGTGACGCAAATGACGCCGGAATCTGGAAGAAAATATTCTTACTTGGAGTGCTAGTCTGTATCACACTCTGAATCACTCTTAGTAATGTGAGCTGATGGTGAGACGTCCATTCTTAGTAGAGTCAGATTGTGGCGGTGGTATGTATCCTACTTATAAGTGCGTAAGATCGTAGCAGGTGGCGTTCTTTGGTTTCTGACTACCCCATGGGAAAAAGGCGTGAGTTTATGTATGTATGTAAGTTCGTGAGGATAGATGGATGTTTGTTACTCTTTCACGCTTTAATCTGGATGAAATTTGGCGCTGGTGTATCAGTACCTACTGTATACACATTCTTTTACCAATATTATTATTTTCTTTTATCATTTTAAATATGAGCATGATATAGTAAAAAGCTCTTATATTGACATAACAAACAGACAATTTAATTTCACTTATTTATGTAGATTTATATAAGTGCCTTTACTCCTAGAGATCCCTAGATCAGCAGTGAATTCAGTCAACCTGTATAAAGATAAAAAGCTCTCTTGAGTTCGGTGATCTATTAGACGGGACAGTGTGTTCACATCCGTGTTCAATTGAACAGGTGACCCTGAAAGCGTTTACCTTTAGCCTCAGTAAATCAGAACTATCTTTAGACCTCTATGTTAAGATAAGGAGTCTCCTGAGCCAGGTCAACAATTAAGACCCGCCATCGATAGATTTAGCCACATAGTACAATTTAATTACGTTTCTTTACCGATCGGAAATCATCAAATGACTCCCCTAGCTCTGGGCGGGGCGGGAGGAAGTGTCAGACTTATACTGACTAAAACCCATCCATGTTCCTTCTTGTGCCCTTTGCGTTCCGGGGGCGCGGTATTTCTTTCAAACAACCCGCAGCCCCTCCAGGCAACAGTTTTATTACTAAAACTTTGTTTTCACAACACCAGTACTGCCCAGTTTCGTGGTCGCAAGCACTACTGTTGAGCGTGAGGTCCTGGCTTTAATTCCCAGGTCGGGCAGAAAGTGTAATAAAATTTTACCTTTAGGAATGTCTCAGTAGAAACTCGGAGTTTGGAATTGTGACACCCTCGTGTCTCGGAAAACACGTTGTTCCCGACCCTAATCTCTCTCCAGTCTTGTCGGATTACCGTCCCATCAGACTATGAGAATTAAAGAAGAGGGAGTGCATCTGTATTTGCGCACACACTTTTGTACTATAATATCTCCTGTGTACTTAGCTACGGCTAGTCTCTATTGAGATTGGTCGCCATGACCGCCTCCTTTCAATTGTTTTTTCTCTGAACGGAACTATAAAAACTCGGGAGTCAAACTAAATACCCCCTTATTTAATTTTCCTCAATCTTGGACACTTCTTTATTCTACTACTAGCTTGTGCCCGCGACTTCATCCGCGTAAATTTTGATATATTATTCCACGGGAAGCGTACATTTTTCCGGGATAAGATGTATTATTCCGGATTACAATGTATCTCAGTGCCCAATTTCAATTGGATCTGTTTAGCCGTTTAAGCGTAAAAGAGTAACAAACATCCTCACAAACATTCGCATTTATAAAATTAAGTAGGATAAATATTTTAGCAAGAGAAACATTGTAAGTTTCGACACATGGTAACAGCCATTAAAATTGTAATCCAATCCGAAGCGCTGGTCATTATTCCTCTCATTATACGCAAGGAAATCCACTAATGAAGCTGGAATTTTCATGAAATGCTTTATTTTGCATGGAACATATGTTTTGTAATTATTTTGTGCAACGGATATTAATTTGTTTCTGAATTTCAACGTCCTAATGGCTTGTGGTGCATGAAATATTTAATTTCAACATGTTCATGTTTATGAAGAAAATAAACTACGCTCCGTTAATGAACTGAATATTCTCTTACCAACGCAGTGAGCATGATTATGAAATCTACGTACTGGAATCTTATGAATACCTACTTTGTGTCTGTTCGCACCTTGTATACCTATTGAATTCTTCCTCAGGACATGTCCCTTTTGAAGTATCCGTGCATGAAGCAATACAAAAGCAAATAATATAAGCAAACAAGAATATTTCGACTTGATTAATCGTTTTTCCGTACAAAATATATGGGAAAACGTTTTGGAGATTTCTGTAATTACTAGTGCTCATACTTTAAATGGTCTCATAGAGTCTTTTGATCCCTGATTAAAATTGGATCGAATGCTATAATTTATTTTTTCGTATTTTTGCTTTTTTTCGCTGGCTGTACGTTTTTTCCTAAAGTAAATGCAGTTTAGAATATCTCAAAAAGTTATGGATAGTCTCGTAAGAACCTTCTCCTGTAACTATGACGGTTAAGGTACCTGCCCTTAGTACCCGTCTCAAATCCACCCGTAAAGCATGTGTGCTCTTGCCGTGAGTCATAACTACTTGGCCTGTAGTGTCGCATAGGGGTAGGGCTGCAATCACCTAAACTGCCGACCCCGGACAAAAATTTTAAAAACCTGGTCATTTTGGTGATATTTAGTTTGGGGCGCCTGGGTTGGTCGTCGGCCGCCGTTAATTTGAATGTACACAATGAGAGAAGGCACGAGCATTAATCAACACGCTTCTTAAAATTAGTGTAAGACTACAATAATCGTTTTAATTAACCGGGATACCCCTGATATTAAAGTAGCTTACATTACTTCTCTAGTTAATACGATACTTTTTTTAAACTACTTCTTTACAGCTCCCGAACACACTAAAGAAATCCATGGAATCTCGGACAAATGGCAACCCTACATAGGAATAGTTAGCTAAGAGCCTCGGGAGATACGAAACCCCGGCAGGTAAGGCACATGTCAAAACTTATGATTATAGGCTCTCCTATGAACATGTAGTGATCTTAAAACAAACTAGTAAGTACTGTGTTATTGTAAAGTAATTCTGAGAAGAGAACAAGTATTTATCGTCAATATGAATTTAAGATAAATACTCGTACGTAAAAGTAATATGAGTAACTTTTCTCTAATAGAAATAAGTGGAAAAATAATTCATAAGGTGATTGCTCATTGTAGCAATACGGCGCCGAGGCCATTACAGATAACGTTGCGTTAAAATCATTTTCGTACTTATAACAATACTAATAATTTCTACAGACTGAACTGGACTGCCGAAAATTGCCTCGTTAGCCTAGTAGTCCTAAGCGTGACTGCTATGCTAGAGGCCTTGCGTTCGATTCTCAGATCGAGCAAAAAGTGTTATTGGGTTTTTTCATGAAATTCTCAGTAGCAGCTCGGCTTTAGGATTTGGGTCCGGTTAATGGCAATAGACTCGCCCCTATTACATGGGACCTAAACATACCGGCGAACTGTGGGTGTACATTTTGTGGGTACACTGCCAAACCCTTCTGGGAATATAGGCGTAAGGATATGCTATGTGTTAAAAACGATGACGGCTTACGGGCGGCATCAACGGTTGGATTCTGGCTGGCCCGCTGCCGTGTCTGAGCGTTTCTGTCAGAAAGAGCGAAAACCATAACGCAAAATAATGTCAAGATTTCCAGGAACGTAAAATTAATAATCTGAATAATTGTCGTGTTCGTAGAAAAGGTTCTTTCTTAGAGTCAAAACAATTGAAGAATAAAAAAAGTTGAACTAAAGGCCAATTCTCGTAATTGAAAACGTTTAGATGGTAATCTCATCTCAGCGACATTTTATGTCAAAAATGTGGGTAAAATAAGGAGACCTTTAACAGATTGAGACCGAGATTAGAAGGCGAATGTTGCTAAAGGTTACGAGATTGCCCCCCTGGTGAAGTGGTTATCACCTTAGGTATTGTTACAACCCGTTCTAAGCTATACTAATAAATATAATAAAGAGGTAAAGTTTGTGAGGTTGTAGGGGCAATCTCTGGATCTACTGAACCGATTTTGAAAATTCTTTTACTATTAGAATGCTTTAGGATCCCTGATTTACATAAGTTATTTAACATCAAATTACGACCCCGGGAGCGGAGCAGTAACTGCAAGGACGCAACTTAAAGCGATTGAAATAAGCTGCACGGACGAAGTCGGGAGCAGAAGCTAGTCGTGTAATATAACAAATATCATGTTTATTTTTCTTGCCTTATTCTATATACATGTTTTAATTATCGCTTTTCAAGTAACAACTGTTAACAGGACTCCTTTTTTGTAATTTTCTTTACCAATGAAAAATAACTATTTTTAGGTATGTAGGTAATAATTATTCTAGGAATTCAAACTTACTGAATTGTGGGAATTTTCATTTTAGCCTATTATTAGGTTACTAATAATTCTATTGTTATTTAAATACTGGTTAGCACGATGGTAGGTGCTACCCAGTAAATGGATTGTTGAGGTAAGGCAGGTAAGGCAGTCGCTCCATTTAAAACAATGATACCTATTCAGCTACATTGGAACTCGACCTCGGTGGTTGTAAAAATACTAGGCAGATGATGACCTACCTAATACGGACTTACTTCTTAGACTCTTAGTGACGTAATTAGTGGAAATAATGCGTTTAACTTGAAGACAGTTAAAACTTTAAACTGTTACAAACAACTGTTACGGAATTTTCTGTAGAACTACCATTAAAATACCATTAGGAAGAAAACAGAGGTCCTTAATGATCATCCAAAAGGTCTCGCACGACTGAGTACAATGGTAGGTATATTGAAATAATTACTACACACTAGCCAGTTTGGTTCAATCAATATAGAAAGGTTTCCAAGAACTTTCATATTAGCATTCGGCAATACATACCTATATCTGAGATTTCTTTTTGTAATCGTCAAGTACTTCCAGAAATTACCTTCTGTTAACAAAAAAAAACCGGTCAAGTGCGAGTTGGACTCGCGCACGAAGGGTTCCATATCGTTCCAATAGTTCCATATCGTCATATTCCATATCGTATTCCGTTGTTGTATGGGGGCCTCCTTAATTTTTTTTTTGTATTTTTATAGCGGCAACAGAAATACATAATCTGTGAAAATTTCAACTGTCTAACTATCACGTTTCATGAGATAAAGCCTGGTGACAGACGAACGGCGATGTCTTAGTAATAGGGCCCCGTTTTACCCTTTGGGTACGGAACTCTAAAAATTAAAACACAACAAACTCTAGATTTGTTTGTCTTTAATTTTTTGTCGCTGTCGAGTTGCTAGCAAAAGTTAATATTAAAAGAAAATAATGTTTAAAAACTTCACTAATACAAGCAAAATATCATTTACATTAACCAAATTAAAATCCTATGAGACATACAAAAAGTGGGTTTTAGCAGAGCGTGGTTTCGATCCACGGACCTCTGGGTTATGGGCCCAGCACGCTTCCACTGCGCCACTCTGCTTATGAGGAAGGGGCGCGAAATAACAGTTCACTATCTTAGGGTGATGCAATATTATGAAATATTTGAAAAAACACACTCCATTCCTTTTCCTCATAGGAAAATAAAACAATGTAATACTTCTGTCCGCAACTTTGTCTGCGGAAACTTCAGAATTAAGCTAAAGTCCTAAATTATAAATTAAACCACAGGAACGAAAAAGTTAGATCAATATGTTTATTATAAATGTCAAATTTTAGCCCTTTAAAGGTGACAGAATAACGAACATGCATCCATCCATCCATCCATCCTCACAAACTTTCGCAATAAATAATAGTAGATACACACTCTGGCAAAATTAGAGAAACACAAAGGATGTATTTTTTTAGTTATATTTCGGGGTTTTTCGTACATTGGTTCCGTACCCTTTTTTTTCACCATGGGGATTTTTTCCAGTTTTCATCAACTTTGTAATAGTAACATAGTTACCTTTAAAACCTAAGTAGGTACTCGTAGGAAGAAGAATTCAGGCTTTCCCTGTCTTCCGATACAATAAAATCCTTATCCACCGCCCGTCTACAGTGCCTCAGTGAATTTGGTCAGGGCTATAAAACTGTATTCTAGCTACACTGGCTTAGACGACCTACATAACTTACCTCCTCTTAATCCCTTAAATAGATAAGCTAAGTTTCGGCTTCCGAAGTCGTGTTTAAGTTGACAACGTAGATATTTTATTACCGTATTATTTTAGTAGAAAAAGATCTCCATGTTTAAAAAACCTATCTAGTGTCAGTTGGGCTCACATACGAAGGGTTCTTTACCACCCTACAATTTGTGTATTTAACACTACGTATAAAAAACGTGTTGCTTGAATAGGGGATCCGCTATATTATTTTTGAGGTGAAAGGACTATGTAAGGATCGTAGCAAGTGGAATTCTGTGGTTTCTGCCTACCCTAGTTCCCTAGTAATACCCAGTCTGTCAAAAGGTCAAGTGTCTAGCTATTATATATATACACACCTACAGCCCTTTGAAATATGAATGAGCGGACAGACGTACGGACAGAGGGCCAGACAGCGGAATTTTACGCTGCCGACACACGCCAGGCCATCGGTGACCGATTTTTTAGTCGGAGAGAATGGAAAATATGAATTCTTATATATAATTCAACGCACACATCCTACCAAAGTCGGTCCGATCAATCTATGAATCCATTGAATCGGTCCGATAATCGGTTTTACAAAAAATCGGACGTGGACGGAGGTTTTAAATACATATAAAGAAACAATCATCAAAATCATAAAAACTGCCGTTTGTACTGGTATTGAAACAAATTCGTTCAATGTCGATTTGACAAAGAAATTCTAGATAGTTTTTAGTCTTCAAAGACGTTTTCTTCAACAGATCTGCAAGAGACGTTTAAAGTCTCGCATGCAAAGGAGTAACTTGTTGAAAATTGTTCGGAACTTTGAAATTATGAAATGTTCTAGAGTAAGAGTGTGGGACATGAAAATCTAGGCCACATAGTGCCTACCTAGGTAATGTTAAAGCATTTGTTCTCTTTTGCGAAAATTTGAAAACTGAATAAATAATGAAATTGTTTCCACAGTTTACACCACCTAGACAAATTAATTAAAACTAGCTAGTTTTTATTTATTATTCATTACGCTGTTACCTAGGTATGTTACGACCCTCCTCATACAAAGACAGTATGCCGCATATCTACAGATCAGCTCTCACCGCTCAGTTCTTCATGGATTTCTTTCGTCACCCCCACGACTAGGGATTGCAAAATCCGGAGTTTTTTCAAATCCGGATTTCTGATTTCTCGTCCGATTAAAATCCGGATTATCCGGAGTTTTCGAAGTTTTTGGTGTTTTAAGTTATTTTGATAAAATTTATATAAAATAGTATAAATTAATTAAAATCTGCATCAATTGGCTCAATTCACAGCTCGACAGAATAAAAACAACTAAAATAATCAATAAATTTTGGGTATCAGTAATTTTTCTCGTTATAAATTTACATAATCATTACATAACATAAACTGTACTCAAACATTGATACTCCAGCACTCCAGTGGGGAGGAGCTGGAAAAGCACTTTTATTGAAATCGAAAGAGCTCAAAGAGCTCAAAGAGCTGTTATCAAAGTGATGCGTAAAAAGCTTTTCAGCTTTTTATTCTCAGTGTATGTTCACAAATCCATAAAAATAGAGTTAACTACCATAACCTACTCTCGAAACGTATTCTACATATCCCTCTTCATAATGCAAACAGACCAGACGATGCCCCTTTTATTTACTCACACATATCTACAATAAAGCAAGTAAGTACTGTGATATCAAAGATCTCACCTCCCATTCATGTAGAAGAACCACAAAAAGCTGGCTTCTTTCACTGTCATACAATTAAACCGAAAATTGCTAAATTATCAACAAAAATTTTCATACATGTGCTCCTACACAAGTTCCTACTCAAAATAATCTTAATCTCAATATTACACACATACACCATTTCACCAGCACACATCTCATCTCACTATTACAATATTTACAATCACATTTCATATTACCATCACACCCACACACCTCATTACACGTATTCCCCGCGCTATTAAACACCTTAACATTGTAAAACAACTTTTTTTTGTTTTGTTATTTATTCCATATTTTATTCTAACCATATAAAAATAAAAAGTTGAAAATTAGATTGCCTTGTTCAATCTCATATAAAGTCTTGATTAAAAAATTAATTTAAGCAACTCTAGCCCTCAAGGTACGGGCGCTGCCTATTATGGGGACTGCCATATATTTTATAACACATTTATTTTATAAATAAATTGTCACACCATATCTATACTAATTACTAATAATATTATAAAGAGGTAAGATTTGTTTTTTTTTTTTGTAAAGAATAAGCTTCAGATTACTGGACCGATTTTACCAATTTTAGCAATACATAGCTACATTATTCCCGAGTAACATAGGCTATATAACATCATGCTACAACCCACGGGAGCGGAGCATTAACCAAAGACGTAACTTATGGCGGGTGAAATAAGCAACGCGTACGAAGTCGCATGCAGTTCGCTATAACGATACCAGAAGTATCAATTAATGTAAGGGACAAAACACGGTTTTTCAGGAGAGCCAATAAACGATTTTATTTTTTTAAATCTGGGTATAACTTTTTACTGTCTGCTCCAATTTTAATTGTGTCTAGAGCAAAGTTTCTTAGAATTTCCTCTTCTTTCATGCTCTAAACGAAAGATTTAGGAATACCCAGCGGATTAAACTATAGCATGTCCTTTACATTAAAAAAATATGTTTAGTTGTGCCTTACGTTACTAATATTTTATGTGTAAACCGTGAAGCATAGTGTAAGCAGCAAGAGAAATAGAAAATTATACGTAATCCTATTGTAAAGGACTTTTACAGTGTTGAAATTTGATGTAACTATAGATTATCTACTAAAATTATGGTATTTTAACACCATGGAAATAGGTTATTTGCATGATGAATGTTAGTTTCAGCTTAGCTATCACAGATTTAAATGAAAGGAGATGGCTAAATGGAAGTATAGACCACTGCCCCATGTGCCAGGTACCATGTATAAATATGGTACTAGGTACAATGTAATGCTGAATGGCTAAATATTAGTATTTCATGTAAAAAAGATTCAGATACTTTTTGGGAATAATATAATGGTAAAATAATATTGCCTAAAAAGGAAAAAAAGGTGTGTGACAGTATATAATTTTCTTCAACTGACAAAAAATAAAACGAAAAAGAATAAAACTAAAAACGAAAATGAGGTTGTATATTTATAAGCGAATGTTTGTGATGAAAAAGTTTTTTTTTAGGTACTTTATTATGTTTAATAGTTCACGAAAGTGCTAGGAAAATATTAAACACTACATATTATTCATGAATGATTTTTTAAATGTTATGAGGCTATGTAAGATTCATATACATTCCAGAATGTATCTGGCCCGGGGGCAGTCATTTAGCCATCACCTTTAGAAATAATTCTTAAAAAACTCTAATCATAAATTAAAGTAAGGGATATGCTATTTAAATCGACTGAGGTTGTAAATTATTAACACTATGACTTACTTTATTTTTCAGAGAAAAAAAATGTAAACGTCCGTTACATCATTTTTTTTTTCATAAATCGTTTTACGCAGGCCAAATTTTTTTAACGTAAGGGATTTTTTTTTAACGATAGAATTTTTTTAATAATACCAATCGATAGAGCAGAAAATTCTGAATCCAATGATGTATATAACTCATTTTCGCCAAAATGTCCCTTACGTTAATTGATACTTCTGGTATCGATAACTTAGAATAGCATACCATAATATGAAGTACTTTTAAGTTTATTTTTAACCCCCGACGCAAAAAGAGGGGTGTTATAAGTTTGACGTGTCTGTCTGTCTGTCTGTCTGTATGTCTGTCTGTCTGTCTGTCTGTCTGTCTGTCTGTCTGTCTGTCTGTGGCATCATAGCTGCCGAACGGATGAACCGATTTCAATTTAGTTTTTTTTGTATTAAAGGTAACTTACGTACGAGTGTTCTTAGACATGTTTGATGAAAATAGGTTGAGCCGTTTAAAAGTTGTGGGGGTGAAAGTAGGGAAGAAAAACCGAATGTCTGTAAATATACTCGAGTGGGGTCTCAAACTTAGCAAAATCGACATTATAATAAGTAGGTACCTATAAAAAGTATAAAATAAAAAATTAAATTAAAAATTTAAAAAACCCCCAACACAAAAACCTAAGTTCCCTTTAAAAAGTAAAAAAATAATTTTAAAAAATACGTCACGTTGGGGGACCGCTCGGGACGATCGTATCCTAAATGCAACATCGGTCCCCCAACGTGACGTATTTTTTAAAATTATTTTTTTACTTTTTAAAGGGAACTTAGGTTTTTGTGTTGGGGGTTTTTTAAATTTTTAATTTAATTTTTTATGTCTTGTAACAATGCACCACTATTTTTTTATTTAATTTTTATTCTTATTTTTGCATTAAAGTAGGTAATATCGATATACCGATTAATTACAATCAAAATTATTATTATAATCAAAATTAATTACAAATATTATGCGTTATAATCAGTTTTGACTGAAATCCGAAAAAATCAAATTTGAGTCTTAAAATCCGGATTTAAAAAAGGCAAGAAAATCCGGATTTTTCAGTTGTTTTCGGATTTCGAAGAATCCGGATTGCAATCCCTACCCACGACGGAGGAAATAAATGAGAAATACAATAATACATTACTCTCTTACCTTCAAGTGTCACGGGTGGTTGTTATATTTTACAAGATATAATATTTTAGTGACTATGATATCACAAGTCGAAGTAAAGCAAAGTTTGCTAACCAACGTGGCAATACCGCCAGTCTTTTGAGCACTTTTTCAGTTAACGGAGATCTAGAGAAATTTATTAATGCTATTTTCTTTTTTATTGTTATTTGGTTGGTATCTTATAAGTACACCTACATAATACTTTTGTAACACTGTTTTTATGTCATGATTTGTGTATATATCTTTTGTTGGAGATCCTAAATAAATAAATAAATTAATTAAGTGTGTAAATATTATACATATTTTATCATACGTAAGTTTATAACTCGGCTTCAGTGCATGCATCTGACTTTTAATTACAGCGGCAACTTTTGTAAACTATGCCATGCGAAACTGATGGCTCCTGGGAACTTTATTATTTAAGTGAGAGGAACTTGATGTAGGACCTACTTTAATTCTTGTGGGTTAACTTTACGAGTGTGGGGAGTGGAATCATCTAGAAATCAAATGAACCAAAGTGTCGTAGTTTTCAGCTCGTGAACTGCTTGCGAATTCCTCCGCGTGGTTTATTTAACCCGCGTTAAGTTAC
Source organism: Caradrina clavipalpis (assembly GCA_932526535.1). Taxonomy (NCBI): domain Eukaryota; kingdom Metazoa; phylum Arthropoda; class Insecta; order Lepidoptera; family Noctuidae; genus Caradrina; species Caradrina clavipalpis. The sequence goes on along the minus strand of OW052099.1, from coordinate 3,550,476 downwards.
GTCTTTGGTTACTGCTCCGCTCGCGTGTGTCGTAGCGTGATGTTACATAGCCTATGTTACTCAGGAATAATGTAGCTATAAAAAAAAAATATACCATCACGCCTGTATTCCCCGAAGGGTTAGGCAGAGGTGCACCAATTTAGGTACACCCACAGTTCGCCGGTATATTTAGGTCCCATGTAATAGGGGGCGAGCCTATTGCCATTAACCGGGCACAAATCCAAACTCCGGGCTGCTACTGAGAAATTCCTAATGAAAAAACCCAATAACACTTTTTGCCCGACCTGGGAATCGAACCCGGGACCCCTTGCTCGGCAGTCGCGCTTGCGACCACGAGACCAACGGGGCAGATGAAAACCATCGGTACATAATGAAAATTCATATTCCATTTCACTTACTAAAATTCTTTCTGTGAATTTTGTTTTCGTCTTTTTCATTTTAAACTACTGTTCATGGAAAAGTAATATTGGGATACTTTAAACTGTTTGATAATATAGATAATTAATTCTGCCACAGATAAAGATTAACTATAAGGCAAGGCGCAAACGTGGACACTTTTGGTGTCTGGTGTCAAATACAAGCTACCGATGAATATTTGATTTCTATAGAACCAGTATGAAATCGTCCACTCCCAGCGCATACGTAAACATTTTTTGTGTCCAGTTGCTTCCACTTAACACATACTCATGACGATCAAAGTGTTCGGTGTCGGTAACTGGAAACTAAAAGTGTCTACGTTTGCGCAGCGTCTAAACTATCATTTTCCGAGAAACAAGATTGGGACTAATAATTATAAAACAAAATATCTACTACCCACATAAATATAGCAATTGTTTTTGTAATTCTACTTCAAAGTATTGGGCAGATTTTATTGTATATTTCTAAGAAAACTTTTAGTTTAGTGTCTATTTTAACCTACGTGGGTGGCTGTCTTCTGTTTCTTTTAATAGCCCTTAATTAAATCTGCTCGTTGGCCTAGTGGTCATAAACGCGACTGCTACGCTAGAGGTCTTGGGTTCGATTCCCAGGTCGAGCAAAAAGTGTTATTGGGTTTTTCTATGAAATTCTCAGTAGCAGCTCGGAGTTGGGATTTGTACCCGGTTAATGGCAATAGGCTCGCCCCCTATTACATGGGACCTAAAAACATACCGGCGACCTATGGGTGTACATTGGTACACCTCTGCCTAACCCTTCGAGGAATACAGGCGTGATTGTATGTATGTAATTAAATCTGTACAAAAGATTGATGGTCTTTCCACACTATGTATGTAGGTATTACACATCGATTCCGGCCACGGCGGCTAATCTTTACGCAGATTAGCCAAGCACGCAGGAGATAGTATATTGCAAGAGTGTATGCGCAAATACAGGTGCTCTCGCTCTTCCTTAAGTCTCATAGTCCTATGGAACGGCAATCCGACACGATCGGGACGAGAACAGGCGCAAGACCAACGGATTTATATGCTTTCCGAAAGACGGGGATTCCCCACCATCAACTTCCAAACTCCGGGCTGTTACTGAAAAATTTCTAACGGAAATACCTATTAACACTTTTTGACTGACCTGGGAATCAAACCCTCAACAATTGTACTTTCTACCGCGATACCAACGGGGCAGTCAAACTATCCACAGTAAGTATACAGACTTAGTAGTGACTTACGTAGATTTATATAGAACTTTGTCTGTGTAACATAGCAGTGCAGAAAACTGACGAAGTGTACAGTCATCAACAAAAGTAGATTATCATTTTAACATTTTTAAATCCTTATTATTGACCACAATTTCAAAGAAAATACGAAATAGTTCTAAAATTAAGATAAATGAACTTTAGTGTCTTTTTAAATGATGTAGAAAAGTAACATTGTTGATCGACTTTTGTTGCTGGCCGTACGTATCTGTCAGTCTGTATCGTGTGGACGCACCATTACATAAATCTTGATCTGTAGCCTTAAAAGAAAAAGTAATCGAAATTGGAAAGCATTGTCTGACACAATTCTTGTGTAGAACAGAATAGGAAAGTAGGTATAATCAAATCAATATCAGAGACCTAGTTCCTAGGCATGTGACGCAGAGGAATAAGAAATATTATGTCGCGTCGTCGTGGCGCGTTTTTTTTTAAGTGAAAACTTCTTTAGCGGTGTTGTGCACTTTTTTTGGAATAGGTAAAAAATGTTAAACTCGCGTCAGGACACGTGACCCTGATCGAAAATTCGTAAGCGGCGTTGTGCACTTGTTTTGGAATGGGTAAAGAATGTTAAACTCGCATCAGGACACGTGAAATCTTACGAATTAATATTCAAGTTTTCACTTCTGCCGGCACTCCCGGAGTGCAACCCGACGTTTTTTTTTATTACTTATGTACTAACTTCTGCCCGCGACTTCGGTTTTTTTTTTACCGTGCGGATATCATCAAATGACTTCCCCCGCCCTGGGCGGGGCGGGAGGGAGTGTCAGACTTTTACTTACTAAAACGCATACATGTTCCTTCTTGTGCCGTTGCGGGGCGCGGTATCTCTTTCTAACAACCCGCAGCCCCAGCAGGCATCGGCTACGGCGCCCAGGTTGGGAAGCTCTGGCCTTTAGCACTCAGGGATAACGTAGCTTTCCATTAGCAAAATATTTTTTTAGAATCGGATCAGTAGTTCCAAAGATTACGTTTAAATATTTTTTTAGAATCGGATCAGTAGTTCCAAAGATTACGTTTAAATAAAAACAAACAGTCTTTATCTTTATAATATTAGGTGTTCCTGTATTCCTATACCTACACGTAATTAGGTACGTATAATAAACTGTAAGTAGCAGCAGCTCGGAGTAAGGATTTGTACACGATTAATGGCAATAGGCTCGCCCCCTATTACATGGCACCTAAACATACCGGCGAACTGTGGGTGTACATTGGTACACCTCTGCCTGACCCTGCGGCGAATACAGGCGTGTGTATAATAAATGATTCCTTTCTCGAGGATATTCATACAATACTTCCTTGACAACATAACAAGGGTCCCTTTTGAACTGAAATAGGTTTCAAATGACTTTTCAAGCTCCTTCATGCATGAGAAATGAACCATTCTTTCATGATTGTCTGTCTTTCAAAGATTTCACGGAAGTTCATGTTACAATACATGTAGCACAATAAAAATGTGCGAGAAATGTTAAGTCGAACAAGAGCTTTTATATTCGGATCTATATAAATTTTCAGATAGATTGTAAATATCTGTTTATTTATGTTACACAAAACTTATAAATACTAATTAAACTACAAAGTTTAATAATAATTAAATTACAAACTATGTACAGTTAATATAAAAAAGGAAGGTCATATATATCAAAAACTCATCCGCATCGCTGTCAATGGGGCATGTGTCCAGAAGGCTGGCAGCATTGCCACGTTGTATGGCAATGCTGATTCTTTGGCCAAAGAAAAGGCCAGCCCTCTGTTCACGTGAAGAATCGACCAGTCGCTTCGCGATGTTGCGATAAACTAGATGAGCGCTCGTTCGCTATGATAGATTGTTGTCTGGAATAGCACCTATGCTACCTACTTTTGTTCTCGAAGAAGTATCAGTTTTCCGTGGGATAATTTTGAACTTTTAGCTAATTCTGAAATCTGCGCAAATGAAGTCGCAAGCAAAAGCTAGTGTTTATAGGTACCTAATATGTTTGTTTTAAATAACATAAACCCACATTAGTAATTTCTCCAATCATATAAACTCACATCCTATCCTACTAATATATAAATGCGGAAGTTTGTGAGGATGTTTGTTACTTTTTCACGCTTAAACAGCTGAACGGATCTAGATGAAAGTCGGCACTGAGATACATTGTAGTGTGGGATAACACATAGGATACATTTTAACTCCAAAAAATGTACGATTCCCGTGAGATAATACTTCAAATTTGATGCAGACGAAGTCGCGAGCAGGAGCTAGTACTTATATAAATAAGCAAACCTGGCACCTGTACGCCATACAAATGTTCCGTGTGGGAATCAAACCCGCGACACTGGTTGTTTGTGTACCTATGTGAATTTGTATATCTTTAAACGCACCTACAATACAATAAAGATTCCTAGCGAGGGGGCTACGCTTTTTAAAAAAGAATGATATGTCTGCGTAGGTACGTTAAAATGCACCTGAAAATGGCAAAACTCCGAACATTGTTACGTGAAGAGGCTTATTGCTAATATTTTCAGCGAGGCTCACAGCTCCCTTACCTAATCCTCTGTGACACTTTTTAAACGATATAAGCCTTACAAAAGCCCTTTCCCAACGTTCGTTAAAACGTTAATACCTTTTATACATACCTTTGTAGTAAAAAAAATCTTGGTAACAGAATGTAAAATTGCACAAAGAGTTTCGTACATGGAAAATTATGTATATTTCCACTTCACTGCAAATATGACGTGCAAAAAAACGAAGCATTTAATAGAGATTTCCACGTTGAATTTGTACCTATTCAATGTATTTATAGTATGTGTGTGTATAAAGTCATGCACATGTTCAACATATCTTTACAAGCATGTTATAAATTAATTGGATCATTATTATTTATTGGCTTAATTTTTTTGGACGTGAGTGTGTAATATTTTATTCGCCCTACGCAAATGCATAATGCAGTGGGTTCAAAACCGGGCAAGTACCTTTTCCTTTTTTAGTATCTTTTTCAATTCATGTTTTTTCTAAGTATTATCTTGGACATCACTGACAACAAGTTCCTAACATTAGGGTAAAACCATGTAATGATAGTATAATAAGCTGTAATAAATAAAATTGAAAAGGTGATGTAAAACGTTTTCATCATTGTTCTAATAGTTGACTCAGTAGTTAAGTATCTTTACCTATCTATTCAAGAATATGATCCCACCACAGTGGTGATGCCACTGCACGACTGATGCAGTGGTTGAGCTATTGGTTACTCTGCTGCATGGTTTGGATACGATTCCGAAACAGAACAATTACTACATTTTGCATGGCCTAAAGATAGAAATTGTTTCGGGTCAAGTTGATTGACGTGACTTTAGATTTTTTAAACTTTTTAAATAAAGAAATAAAATAAATAAAAAAGAAAACATTACCAAGCGAGTTACAATCTCAGACTTTTAATTGTTTCCAACGTAGTAATTCACAGTAAACGTACGTACGTTTCAACTTTACATTTTTTACAGCTGAATTTAAAGTTTAAGTACCAAAGTTCTGTACATAATTTATTTAAATAAAATAGATTCAATTGTTGCGAACTTAACTGAAATACCAGTGGCAACGTAGACTCATTGCCATCCCAGAGTCAAAGTTGAAATGTCTCATGTGTACCTGTGATTATACCGGCACCCATATGCGTCCCCTTCACACAAAATACAGAAACGCTAAGCGAGCAAAACCCGTCGAGTCGAAAATTAGGGGAACGACACAATGCAATGGCATAATAAATAACAGTGACTCGAAATGGTTCACTAATATGCCAATAGATGGCGCTGTACATTCGCAGCCGATTCCTGAATCGCGGTGTTAAGATTCTCCGCGACTGAACGACCTCCCCGGTTCAACTTTGTACGGTATCGCTTCTCGGCCTTTTGGCTAAGATCAAAGTGTAGTATCTGTTCTTTTCAGCTTAATATCTGAAAGTTCCCTCACTGAGGGACCAGTATATTAAACTGATTTTTGTAAGCTGACGGGATGTTCGGGGCTCGCTCCACTCCCGTCACGGGTCGGCCCGGCATTGCAGTGCCGCCGGGATCGGCCCACATAATACCTTAGACAGACGTACTAGCGTCAGTGCTTATCACGCATGGTACCGTAACGTCCGTAACTACGTTAGTATATATTAATCTATGCCGTAACTAACATGGTGCTTATGACACTTTTAGAATAGAATAGCGTAGTATAATCATGCTATCATTCATTCTCATTACTCTGACTCCGTGCGCTATAAGATTTAGAAGGAAGACACTTTAGTCTGTGCTTTTGATTTTTTTGTTTGTATTTTGTAACTCTAATGATTTAACATTTATTCGTTTAATTTTAGACTCGATATTTTTTTGCGATGGTAGAACTATATTTTTAAGAAAACATCGATGTATCACTTACCCATGTTTGCAAAAGTAAATGATTTGAGTTGATTTGTAACTTCTTGAAAATTTTAGGGGTCCTACCACCATCTCAAACAGTATTATTTTAATACATATTACTTTGCCTTATGCACTGTTATTGATTTTTAAAGCTCGGGTCAGCGACGAAAGTTGAAAATCCAAGCAACTGAAATTACAGAGAATATATTAAAATGGTACTGTTTGAATAGATGGTGGTATGGGTCCAGATGTGTTGGTTAAAGCGACATGATAGATGAAAATAAAATCACCGAATAATGTTCAAGGGTTTAATTTAAATAGTGTCTAATATAATAATCATTATACTAATATACTATGAGCTTAAGCAATACTGAACAAAACAATAAAATTTACAAGTGACAAACTTTATTACATACATTAAGAAAATTTTCAATAAATTATAGACTCCATTTTAAAATAGTGACAGTAACAAATTTTGGCAAAAATTAAAAAAATAATATTTACAATGGAATAAAATAATATTTTTCACTTCTATAATCATTTGGGAATAAATTAAAATTAATGATGATAATTTATAAAAAATGTAAAATTTATCAAAAAATTTCTACTACGCTTTAGTTGTTACAAAATTCCAAAATGTATTATATTCTAGGTATGTATCAATTCCTACACCTAGTAAACTTTTAGTAACAGTATGGGCCATACCTCCCGAGATGCCATGGCGAGGTGGCCAGCGACATTGCCATGCGTTGACGTAGGATGGCAACGTCGCCAGTCGGTCGCCAAGTGAATTAGCCGTCATACATCTCAGTATGAACTAGTTGGCAACGTCGCTGGCCACGTCGCCATGGCATCTCGGTGAGGTATGGCCCTATAGGTATAATATAAATTATGGTGTTTTAGTCAATTCCCATTCTATTGACACTTATGATTCTATTGTGTCCGATTCGTCTATCTATATAGGTACATTGAGATATGTAAAAAATCATCAACATTCATACTGTGAGTCATCGTTATATTTATCAACTAGGTTTTGGTTGAGCATGTTGTAATATTTTTTATTATATATTCTAATTAGCTAACTATAAAATGACACAATGAGAAGACAAGTCAAATTGAATTCAATTATGTTATGCTATTCAATTCTGTGACTGGACAGCTGATGATAAAAACTGCATCCCATATTTTTTCTTAAGTTGGCTAAATATTTAGACATTACCTCCGATTTCTCGAACGAAAAATTAATTGAAGAAATTGACAAGTGGACCAATCATAGCAGATTATGCGCGCTTTTCGATTTTTCATATAAATTTTTAGTTCGAGAAACCTGTTAGACTACTACACGAGAAAAGACTATGTGTACATTTAAGTTAAACTTGTATATTAATTACGTAATATAACTAAAATTGATAAATACAACGACATCTTCGCTACAACCAAGAGAACTCCAGTAAAAAACTCAATCAATACACTCTAAACTCTATGGTTACTCAAATCACACAACGCTTATAGATAAGTAAAGACTAAAATAAATCGTCTATGGAATAACATGCACAGTCTTTGACTACCTCAGTCGATAACCAGCAAAAGCTTTTCGAAAATTCTCGGAGGTCGTGGCCTTAGGACAAGCCTTAGGCTCTTGTGGACTAAATACGATAATTCGAGCTCTTTCACTGGTATTATTGCACTAAACTAAAGTACGTTCTTTAGTTAATTAATTTTGTAATAAATACAAACTCATGGAAAATAATATTCCTTATTTCCAAGTCGTCAAAAAGGTACTGAGATTACAATAAAACATTGAGGCCAAATCTCCGTCGGGCCACGACCTTAAAAACATCCAAAATTAGGCACCATGTTTGTGAGAAATTACCAAAAATTAATCCAAAAAATGGCAGCGGTCCTTTCGTTGTCACATAAATGTGTGTTGACACACGTCACACGTCACACCCGTCTTACTTCGTTTGTAATCTCATATTTGTGACTCCGTACTTATAACGGACCAATAGGATCCCCTACTCGGTAAATATCACGTTTCGATTAAACTAATCGTTTGCCCCCGACAGTCCAGCGTCCGCTACAGATAGCCAGGTAAATGTTTTAAAGCCAAAATCATATATTGAACTATGTTGACAACATAGTTAATACTATAGTTTATTTACCCATCAAGAGAATGCTTTGAAAATTTTCCTATTAAATAAAGCACATCCTATCGCGTCGACATTGAACAACTAAGGGTCGCTGGACACTACAAACATTCAATAACCTTTACTAGAATATTGTGTCGTTCAATTCTTCTGTCGTTCTCTGGAGTCTTCCCTGCAGACGCCCCTGGGCGGGGAGTCTCTGCCTTTATGGCTGACTTTGGAAGCTTTCCGGGATCGCTTGAACTTGGCCACGTCGTCTCCGAACACATCTCCGGTCCGGAGTGCGGAGATGAGGTCGTCGAACTCTCCCTTCTGTCCGTTGGTGAGTGTTCCGTCGCGCGAGCTGTCGGAGTGTCCGTTGCAGTCGCCGTTGCCGGTGGACTTGCCGAGCGACTTGCCGACGGAGCTCAGAAGACTGGATGCTTGCTTTCGCTCCATTGTGCGCTTTTTGAGCTACGAAGATAATATAATGAACGTAAATTTTGATGTTCCCGACATGGTATTGAACGTACTCAAAATGAGTCCAAAGGGTTTTCACCGACTCAATTTGCTAATTTACGTCTCAGGTACTACAGTCAAACTGGCTGAATAGAGACAGACGCAGGGGCGAATCGAACCAAAATTTTAAAAGAGATTTTAATCTTGAAATAAGATAGTGTGTTAGCACAGAGAACTCTAATGATTTATCTGAATTTTAGTGCTCTTGCTGGCACTAAACTATATGTTTTCAAAGTTAAAATTCCATTCACTCCTGCGTCCCTATTCACCCCATTTGACGGTACCACATAATCGTAGTTGTATAAATAATTTTAAGCAGAAGAGTTTTAGTTTTTATAGAATTATAACCATGGTTAACAAACCATGGTTATAATTCTCACTTTAAAACCTTCCAAATAGCTCTCCTACTCAAATAGCCATTCTCTCCTTGCAAATATCTCTCCCACCCACACAAGCACCCCCTCCTCCACCCCTCCTGCTCACCTCCTGCTCGTGCCTGGTGCGTCGCTCCTCCTCGTCCCTCCTCCTCCTGGCGGCGTCGCACTCTGCCCGCGCGTCTCCCAGCTGCGTGAGGAAGGAGTCGAGTGCTCCGAACAGCTGCTCAGGGGACGCCGACGCCTCCTCACCGAATGCGTGTGCGCAGGCTTCTAAGCGACTCTTCATGTCCTGAAATGAGGAAAGGAGGAAGGTTTAGATTTAGTTCATATTAATATGTCTTATGAGATCACTTATTCTGAAGAACCATGGCCACTATTACACGATTCTTGGGCCCAATTTACAACATTTCTCAATTTTCACCATTTTTGCGCTGGATTTCAAATTAGCTGCCATAGAATGAAATGAAGTACTCTTTAAGAGCTTTCATATGACATGTATCTCGTCACTATTGAGCAAGAAAAGTGGGTCCAAATTGTCGCATGATCCTTTACAAATATTTTCAGTGCGTAGAAGGGCATAATAGGCACAGAGCCACTAAATAAACCACTAATATAACCTGGATACATTCGTTACCAAAACAATGTTCAAATCATCATTATTCCAGTGCAAGATAAAGATCCTATATTCCTCCACCTCTCTCTCCCATTAAACATAGTTGTCTTTCACACAAAATACTTGACAATCTAAACCCACCTGGAACAGATCCTCAAGCTGCGTGAAGGAGCAGACAGCGTGCGCGTGGAAGTCCCGCATGACAGGCAGGAACATGTCGTTGTGTGACCTATTCCCGAGCGCGGCGTGGTACTCCAGCTCCCGCGCGACCTCCCGGAGGCCCACGCGCAGGGCTCCCACGTCCTTGTCCAGCTGCTCCACGCACACCTTGGCGGCGGCGCGCACGTGGGGCAGGTCCTCTTCCAGAAGGAGGATGTCTTTGAACTGGAAGGTGAAGATGGCTTTAAGTGACCTTGAAGTTGCTTTTAGGTAAGGGGGTACAGTCTGCGAGCCGTAAGCTGAGCTACGCATTTGCGTGAGTGCCCAAACAGATAGTGTAGGTGTGACGTCGGCCTAGTGTGCGATGCATCTTTGATTGGTTGAAACCGGTTTTAACCAGACGTTCTCTGACGACGCTCTCTCTACTTTTGGTAATCACTTACTCAAATACCAACGCCTCGCGGAATGTAATGGGGAAGCTTCGCACTCTAGATGAAACATAAAAGCTCTTGAAGGCCTTTCTAAATACTCCTAATCTAAGCTGCTACAAAATATTTAGTAATTTAATACGGCGCTTAGAATCGTTACTTAAATCGTTAACTTTAATTATCAATTATAAATTGAAACGTTGTCAATCAAAAATATTATAATTTTGTCGTTATATTATAAGATATCATAGCCAATAATTAAGTTTAATGATTGATCAGTAGTTACTATTGCAATGTAGAAGAATACTTATTATTTTTATGTTTTACCTGGGTCTCTAGCATTTCGACGAGGTAGTGCAACAGCGTGGTGTTGCGTGACACTGAAGACTTCGTGTCGGCCAGCTTGTTGAGTGACGTCAGACGGAACCCAGACGCATTGCCGCGGGCACCCCTGTAATATTTACAAATAATATTTATGTACTACTTAAGTAAATCAAATTGATTTGTAAAGTATGCACCTATGCTCCTATATTAACAATTAGCGCTTTGCATGCAACTTCTTCCGTGTAGATTTTGTAAAGAGTAGTTTAGATATTTAAAGAGTACTTAAAAAAAACAGTGGTATCATTTTCTTTTAAACGAATTCCCTAAGTTGAGTTGGTATCACTAAGAAGTAAAATTGGATGGCAAAGTAGAGTACTTAGACCCATTTATGTACAAATTTCATTTTTGTATAATTTAAATGTATTTAGTGATTTTGGTGAAAGAGGCTCTTAGTGCCTAAACGTATTTAGAACATCATTGCATCCCTGTCACATTCTTAGAAGGTCTGACAGTGACAGAACGATAATTTAAACACATTTAGCGCTAAATATGATTTTGTTGAAAGTTTTTTTTTTATACGAGTACCGCTGAAGGTGGCAAACAAGTTAATGTCCCGCCTGATGTTAAGCGGTCATCGTTGCCTAAGGACACTTGCAGCACCAGAGGCATCACTCAAGTTCATAACTCATCGCACAACTGGGCCTTAAAGACATAAATCACCCACCTGTTCATGTAGTTCCCGAGCGCGAGCACGACCTCGAGCAGCGCCCGCAGTCGCCGCGAGCGCGTCATGTCTCTCGCCGCTCGCAGCACGACGGACGCGCGGGCGCTCGCCTCGCCCGCCGCCACGCTGAACTTCTTCTTGAACAGCAGCAGCCGCACGCGCTGCGAGTAGTGCGGGATCCTGGGGGAAAGGACACACTCATTATACACTACTTAAGCTAAGTTTGCACCAAGGTAGACCACTGGCTGCGGGTTGTTCGAAAGAGATACTGCGCCCCCGGAATGCAAAGGGCACAGAACATGGATGGGTTTTATTCAGCAAAAGTCTGACACTCCCTCTCGCCCCACCCGGCGGATCATTTGATGATTTCCCATCGACAAAAAAAAAAGATAGGCCACTGCAAACACAATCTGGCGAAATGGAGCATTAAAGACCCGTCTGGCACCCAGTGCGAATGCAGAGCTCCTGATCACACAATGCCTCATATGCTAGTGTCCTAATTGTCCGTTCACCTGTACCCTTGACGATTTGGACAGAGCCTCTGTGATCCACCATACACCAGAGATCCACCATGATCTCCTTGAGATGCTCTGAGATCCATGTCGATGTACGGCATAAGACTCACTTGGATATCTCGTAGAGGAACCGGTCAGCGCGCGCCATGCTGTCGAGCTCGTCCTGGTGTTCCTCCAGCAGCGCAGCCTCCTCCGCACTCGGCGTGAACTTCACCAGCTGCTCCACCATGTCGATGGGCAGCTGCTCGCCGCTGTCCATGCGGAGGATCGCCCTGGAAAACAGATACAAACGTCGATATGAAATAGGCAGTGAGTCAGAGTCGCGGCAAAACTAGAAGGATGTGGGACGAAAACGTTAAGCATGGAAGAAGTGGAGGGAAGCCTTTGCCCAGGAGCAGGAATGGACGGGACCCGCCTTGTGATAGTGGCGGGTGTGGATGAATGCTCAGAGCGACACCCGTGTCCCGGCCAAAGGTACGTGGAGGAACACCGCCGTGGAGTTTTATTCGTTAGGAGTTCGGCATACATAGATGGTGCCCACTAGGGCCAGTGCCTACCAGTGTTGCTAAATTTGTTTGAAAGAGTTACCGCAGTCCTGGAACACAAAGAGCATTAGCAGGAGCCCGACAAACCCCAACGCCTTCCAAATAAAAGTGGGATTCAGGTATTCAGCAATGGCGACAGTTTTGATTGAAGATAAATAGTGTATACTAACCTGCAAATCTCTTCGTCAGTCATCTTGAGCTTGGACAGCAGAATGGTGCAGTTCTGTGCGCGTCTGCCGTCGATCACCGTCAGGATCTTAGTGCGCGGCTTAGAGCCCAACTGTCGCAGGTCTTCTACTGAGCCTTCGTTCTGTTGATTAATAATGGTCATTGTTAAAACGAATGGTAAGAAGTAAGAAGGTGTCACTTGAAGTAGATAAATGTTGTAGCTTATTGTATGGTCACTTTTTCATAAGATTTAAAATACTACAAAGAGTATTTGTGAGGATGGATACATGTATGTTACTTTTTAACGCTTAAACGGCTAAAATTAAGGAATTAGCTGAAAATAACACATAGATATTTATATAGTCTTGACACATAGGATAATTTCTATTTCACTTTTGTGTACCTGTAGTATAATTGAAGACTTTGGCAAAGTTCTGAACTTCACTCACTCAGATGAAGACACGAATCAGGCCAGTAATCAAAATGATAACTTCAAAAACCAACCTGAACTCCATTCTTCTGATAAGCGCAGAACATCTTGTCAATTGTATGCAGATCCATAGCGTTATAGAGCTTCGTATCATCCAACTCTTGCCAAATAGTTCCATGTAGCTTGGTGTCAGGCAGCTTACTCCAGTTGAAGCTCTTCAGAGGATTGCCCGGTGTTGGCACGTTCTTCTTAGCCCGGGGAGGGGCGGTAGCTAGGGGGGCTAGCGGGGCGAGCGGCGCGGGGGGCGGGGCGGGGGCGGGCGGCGCGGGCGGGAGGGGCGGGGAGAACAGCGGGGGCGGGGGCGGGGGCGGGACTGAGCTGGTCTCTATGACGGCGCTCTTGAGGTTGCTCACCTGGAAGTAAACGTTGGGTTATTATTACGTGGTACGGTTTAAAAGTGTGTTATAAGTTTTATACAAGGTCGATTAAAATGAACTGGTAAAACTTTACAGATATAATATCATATCTGTTTGTGTGTTTGATGGGTATCGATATCGAATCATAACAAGAGAAAAAAACTAGATTTTATAACCTCATGACTCATGCGCGGGATTTATGAAGAATAAGGAATGATTTTTAAAAGACATTTCTTTTTTGTTTTTGACATTATTTTATATCAAGTTTCGCTATTTCATTTAATTAGATCTTACATGTATAAGATTTGATTACGTACCTTCGCATCATCAGGTATGCTACCTTCACTGACTAGTTTCTCAAACCTCACTCTCTCTGCTCTTTCCTGGTTCAACTGTAAGTTTAAAATGTACAATGTCATTATATATATCAAATAATTAATATTAATTGTAAAGCCACATAATAATTAAATATTTAAATTGGCGTTAGCAAGCTGACGAATTGGTTTAAGTTATGATTCACTCTTGGCCCTTGGTGTTAGAAGGCGATACGAACCATGATACCAATGCGCAAAATGGGTTGTATACGTGTATCAAATAACGACTTAGAAACCTATAGTTTAAAGACCTATTTTGCTTGGGGATCTTCAACGAAAGATTTTTATTCAGATTTTACGGGGTGGAGGGAACGTTCTAAGAACAATGTTTTTTAATATAAAAAACAACTGTTCTATACATTTTGACCGTGTAGGTGTAGCACTTATAAATGGAATAGGTGGTTTACATTTTGTTTTTTTTTTATCTCTTAGTAGTTTGTAAACACGTTCTAAATCAATGTCAAAAACTTTCGTTACGATATCCGTTCCACCCGCTTACATGCTTATCAGAAAAAGTTTTCAGGGACATTTTGAAAACTGAACTCAAAAACATAAAAAGTGGGACAACGGGACAAACCTGTCCGTCAAAATCATTACGCTTGTCAACCCAGGCTGCTGTAGTCGAGTACCTACCTGCTGCTCGAGCGGGTGTGCTCCTGCGACTAAATTACGAAAATCGAAGTCTTAAAACCACCAAACGCGGGACAGCGCACGTCCCGCACGGTATATCCCGTCATAATCGGGCTGTCTGTTGTCCCAGTCCGCAGTACCTGCTGCTCGAGCGCGTGTGCCCGGGCGGCGGCGGCTCGTGCTCGCTCGCCGCACTCCATGTGGGCGCCGGTCTCGCGCTCCTGTGTACTATACCTGCTGCTCGAGCGCGTGTGCCCGGGCGGCGGCGGCTCGTGCTCGCTCGCCGCACTCCATGTGGGCGCCGGTCTCGCGCTCCTGTGTACTATACCTGCTGCTCGAGCGCGTGTGCCCGGGCGGCGGCGGCTCGTGCTCGCTCGCCGCACTCCATGTGGGCGCCGGTCTCGCGCTCCTGTGTACTATACCTGCTGCTCGAGCGCGTGTGCCCGGGCGGCGGCGGCTCGTGCTCGCTCGCCGCACTCCATGTGGGCGCCGGTCTCGCGCTCCTGTGTACTATACCTGCTGCTCGAGCGCGTGTGCCCGGGCGGCGGCGGCTCGTGCTCGCTCGCCGCACTCCATGTGGGCGCCGGTCTCGCGCTCCTGTGTACTATACCTGCTGCTCGAGCGCGTGTGCCCGGGCGGCGGCGGCTCGTGCTCGCTCGCCGCACTCCATGTGGGCGCCGGTCTCGCGCTCCTGTGTACTATACCTGCTGCTCGAGCGCGTGTGCCCGGGCGGCGGCGGCTCGTGCTCGCTCGCCGCACTCCATGTGGGCGCCGGTCTCGCGCTCCTGTGTACTATACCTGCTGCTCGAGCGCGTGTGCCCGGGCGGCGGCGGCTCGTGCTCGCTCGCCGCACTCCATGTGGGCGCCGGTCTCGCGCTCCTGTGTACTATACCTGCTGCTCGAGCGCGTGTGCCCGGGCGGCGGCGGCTCGTGCTCGCTCGCCGCACTCCATGTGGGCGCCGGTCTCGCGCTCCTGTGTACTATACCTGCTGCTCGAGCGCGTGTGCCCGGGCGGCGGCGGCTCGTGCTCGCTCGCCGCACTCCATGTGGGCGCCGGTCTCGCGCTCCTGTGTACTATACCTGCTGCTCGAGCGCGTGTGCCCGGGCGGCGGCGGCTCGTGCTCGCTCGCCGCACTCCATGTGGGCGCCGGTCTCGCGCTCCTGTGTACTATACCTGCTGCTCGAGCGCGTGTGCCCGGGCGGCGGCGGCTCGTGCTCGCTCGCCGCACTCCATGTGGGCGCCGGTCTCGCGCTCCTGTGTACTATACCTGCTGCTCGAGCGCGTGTGCCCGGGCGGCGGCGGCTCGTGCTCGCTCGCCGCACTCCATGTGGGCGCCGGTCTCGCGCTCCAGGCGCTCCTTGAGGCGCGACACCACGCCCTCCAGCTCCTCGCGCTCCTGGCTCTGCTCATCCACTTGCTTCTCCTGTTAGTGGGTTAGTTAGTCAGTACATGCGGGTGGTTGATGGAAGTGGGGGATTATTATTATTTGGCTGTCGGTTTAAGCGTTAGGGCGCTTTCAATTTAGACGGTTGGTGCCGGACTACTGCCGCACGGTTGTCACGACCATGAGCCGTACTGCTGCCGCACGGTTGTTACGACCATGAGCCGTACTGCTGCCGCACGGTTGTTACGACCATGAGCCGTACTGCTGCCGGACGACAGCAGTACGACGTAAATCGTCTTATTTGCAGATATACGCGGCTGCAGTCCGGTCGAATTTCTAAGAAACACGATGCGTTCACAGCACTAGCGAACAACGACTGAGCTGAGACACTGACAGATTGTTGCCATTCCGCCAACGGACGTGCGCCGCACTGCTGTCGCACGACTTTGCGTCGAGACATTTTGTATGAGACATCATAACCGCCCGTGCGCAGTACGATACCCGGACTGCAGCAGTCCGGCACTAATCGTCTAAATTGAAAGCGCCCTTAGGTTCTGGTAAGCTGATTTTTGATGCTCAAAATTTCGTCTATTTAGTATAGTCTTTTTGGAAATCTATAGGGGAGACCTATGTCTAGCAGTGGACGTCCTGTGGCTGATATGATGAATGCCATGTTGAGATATAATGCAACCTAAATATAAACCCCAACATGGCTGTAATTAGGACACCATGGCGAAGACTTTTTCTCACACAGAAAAGGTACCAAGATTTGATCAGCAGGCTTGCTCAATAGTGTTGGTAATTCCAGATCGTTTTTTGACAATTTCCTCACACTGTTTTCCTTGACTATAAGTATGCATCTGACTTGAAATAGTAATATTGATATGGCATACAAAACAAAAAATAAATAAAATACATTTTTTTATCACAGCTTCATAACGAATAAGGAACAGTAAAAATAAACATCAGCTTATCAGAACCAGTAGCCCGTACCAGATCATAAAGGCATCACCACCCCGCTCATAAAACAACTTGTCTTAAAAAGTGTTGTATTTTGTCAATATAGCTCCATGTCATGATGAATGAACATTTATTAGCTGCTCCAATTCACGTTGACGCGTGACAATGCAAATTGAACTTTAAGGGCTGATATTTAAATTGCCAAATAAATTTTATTTGAAGAGCAACAATATGACCGTTTGACAGTTTTTGAATAATATGTCAAACCGTCACAATTAGTTATTTCTAAGTTCTGTCGTCCGACTATCGAAATATCAGTCTTAAGTCATTGGCATAAGAGTTATCGTAAAATGTAGCAGTTATATTACCAAAATGAAAATGTATGTAATCCCTGCAATGAAAACCATTATTATGATAAAAATAAATAAGTAGTAATAAATAAGTACATTTTATGACTTGTATATTTTCCGCTACCATTAGGCTGCTATTGACGCTGTTGAAGAATTGATATCATACTTTTATTAACTTTACAGAAATGTGCCCCTTTAATGTACGATTTCCATTAACTGGTCAGCGCCGGGGCGCATTTCACAGTGTGCTAAAGAAAATTCAGGCTTCTACATAATAGTTAAGGATCATGTTTGCAAAGAAATTATACTGCTTGGAACGGCATACGCGGACCTAAGAGAGTTCCAGGCAGTATGCGATGGAAATCATACATAAGGCGTCATATCTGCTCCGGTCAATAGACACCTTTACTCTAGATTTGTTTTTTTTTTATAATCTTTCTCAAAATTCAAGTCCCATAACGTAACATTATTTCGGACACTCCCAAACTACTAGAGAGTTTTACTGCAGAGATCACCAACTTTTTTTTTTTGTATGATACAAAATCTTCAACAACGTCATAAGTAAAGCTAGTATCTCCCTCCTACGTACCTTCTTAGCGAGTTCGGTAGCAAGGTCGATGTTCTCTCTCTCGAGATTGTCTGCCTTACTCCTGGCTGCCACCAGCTCTTCCTCCTTGGCTAGCAGGTGCACTATCTCGCCCACGTTTATCTCGAGGGGAGCTACGTCTGGGTCGTAGATCTGAGAAAAATAAGGTTAGTTTTTTTATAAATGTATATTCACATAATTATTGTAGTTGTGAGTCTATTGTACCGCCAAATATACTTTTGCTACAGCATCTAATACTTTGAAACAAATTATTTGTTTAAAAGCTCATTTTTAATAGTATGGGCAGGGTATTATAGGCCCCAGTTTTACCTTAGTAGTATCAGAAGTACTGCCGCGCTCGCTGCCCTGTTCGGAGTTGGCGCGACTGCCAGAAGCGGGCTGCTGCAGGATCAGCTGCTGCACCACGCGGTCCAGCAGGAGCCAGTGCTGCGACTGAGGGTTGTACTCCACTGGAACAAAGAGTCAAGAATGATCATACTGTAAATATCAGCTCGACTGGTCAGCGTATCCGAGTTTCTCGCATTTACAGTCTGTAGGAAAGATTCATGAGGTCATGGTGTATTCTCGTCATGAACGACGTGTACCAACCAAGATGTACATACATACATAAACTCACGCCTTTTGCCCCTAGGGGTAGGCAGATACCACAGAACGCCACATGCTACGACCCTTACATACTGCTTTCACCTCGTGCACATTCATACATCTGGTCATACAAGCACACCGGTTACGAGTACTACGCACCCTACCTTTCTGAAGAACCTTACCAATAAGGTCAAGGTAGGTCTTTCTAGGGCGTTCCCTCCCGGCGTTGCCACTTACATCTGCCATATTTATCCCTTTTGTTAGTCGACAAGGTGTAATAAAAACGAAAGCTTTAGAAAGTCGCAGGTATCCGCTGGATGCTAAAAGCATAGGACTAATTGAGGTTGGAGTTTAGTATAATAATAATGATGACTTACAAGGCAGTAGAAGTAGATGTTCCAACATGGACAGCAGATGGGGGTAGGCAGCAGTGTGGCTGAGCTTCCGCCGCAGTAGCTCGAACATGGAGGTGGCACTCTTGGTGTCCACGTGCTCCTTGTCGAACCTTCTCGCTAGCTCCCGCTCGTCCTCGTTGCGGATCATCTCGAAGAACTCGATGTGACGGTCCAATGTCTCGTTTTCGTATTTGCGGAGTTTCTCGATTACTGAAATGAGGGTTGTAAGTTTTAGGATTTTTGTCGACAGTAATCATGAATAGATTTTTTTTGGAATGGAAAGACATTCCAAGAAATTATAACCATCTAAAAATAAAAAATAAATGTGTAATAGATATCACCAATCCATTGAATTCCATTGATATACTTTTTATGACCTGTCAAAACGTGATCTCCCACATAGATTGTTTTGAAAAGGGTACAGTGACGTCACTTATTTATCAATTGCGCAATTGCTTATTTTTTTTTACTAACACTATATGGATCAATGGTCTGAAATAAATAAATTATTATTATTATTTACCAATTGAACTATTCTAAACAACTAGAAATCTTATTTTACAGTCAAGTAAAAATTAAACACCACTTAATTTTAATTAAGTAAATAAAGTTGTCTTTTTTTACTTGGAACTTTTAATTAAAGGTGTCAGTACTCAATTGGCTCTAATTGCCCTGTAAAACCGACCTGGTTGTATCCCCAGCATCAGCAGTTCATATCTGAGATGCAGCCTGAACTCCAGGCTCTCCTCGCCAGGTCCGTAGTTCAGCACCGCGTTCACAAAGGACATGATGGCGGTCTTGAGACCAAGGTCGTCGCGGTATGCGCCGGTGCTTCGGTCTAACTCGTTCATTATGCTCTGGAAGCGGGCTCGCTCGCCAGCGTACTTCTGGTAGTGGACCATTGCTTCTAGCACCTGTGTTTATAAAGGTTGTTTAAGATACTAGACTATGAGAGTTAGGGAAGTTGGAGTGCACCTGTGTTTGCGCACACTTGTGCCCTATAATTTCCCCTACGTACTTGGCTAGTCTGCATTAAGATTAGCCGCAGTGGCCGGAATCGGTCTGGAAAAATTTTTTTTTTTTGGTTTGTTGATACGTTGCCCCACACTAGAAAATTCTCCTGTATCGTGGGTGCGTTGACAAACATATAAACTCACGAACACAAACAGCCAGACCCGGAACGAGTACGTACAGTTACGTATACATACAGTTTGCTTAGTAGATACTTACTGAAAAATTAACCATTTGCTATAGAAAAGTTGAATAAAGACCTTATTTCCCTGGATTATATTATATATCCATTGCAGCCTTCCCATCTTATTATTCTTGACTTCACAATGCAATTCCTTTTTCTTACCTATCATCGCCCGGAATCTTGATTCCAGTATCGATATCCAAAGCACCGCCAATCGTAGATAGACATAAATCTCTACAAACCCTGAAAACCAATCACCAGCCCCTTACAAACTACATCTAAACAAAACTCTCTACCTTCTTATGTCCTCCTGGTACAAGACAGACAGCGCCCAGTATCTCAAGTGCAGCGACCTTGGTCTTAACATTGTCAGTGTCTAGAGACTGTGCGATCAGATCGATGCTCGTGGGGTGCGCCAGGACGTGTGCGCGCCCAGTCTGCAAGCAACCAATATATTTGTGAAGCGGGTTGGAGATAGAGAGGCTATAGGGAGATAAGTATGACGTCAGAAATATGGTTTGAGGCCGTATTTCTGACGTCATGCCTAACAAGCCAAAGAAGTTTACTTATAATTGTCTAAGGGATACTTTAAGACTATTAAAGGATTACAAAACTTGCTGAATTATAATTATAAAATATTTTGTATTTGTATATATTGTCGTGAATATAGACGTTTATCACTTCATCAATTCACCAAGGAAATCAAAGGTTTTCTTGATGAATTCGTAATTTTGCTATCCCATCTCATGTTGGTTGTGATGATTGGGTCGTCGAAATTACAACAACCAATCATTTTGATTAGATAAAGTAACACTGGTAATATGAATTCAGATTAAATGGAATTGCTACTGGTTTTGATTGTGGTATTATGGGTGGTCTGGATTATGGCAGTTTTTGGTCTACCAAATAAATTAAAGCCATGATCCTAAGAGAATTTAATTCTACAAAAAGCATAAGAGGTGTGGCGTCATCTATGTGATCTCTGCTTATGTCGCGAAGTAGGAAACTCCTCGCCAGAGAAAAGAGAATAGCACAGAATATGCAGTGGGAATTGCTAAGCTACAATATTTGGCTAATTTTTCAGACCAATTAACACTTGTCCCTGCAAATTCAAACTACTTGATCTACATCCATAACCACAAACTCTTACATTATCTCTATACTAATAGAATTGAAAAGAAGCGTTGAAGAGATTTTAAGAGGAAAAATAAAAAGTCATTCAATCGCACCGTTGGACATATTATCTACTACTTAAGACAGTTCTACGATGATACCATTACGTTAAGTACTTACCGAGTTATTCATGAGCGCCTTAATAGCAGCTATAAGGTTATGCCTGGTCAAAGCATCGTCTCTGGGCGCCTTCTGCAGGGCATCCAGCAAGGAACCTAGGCCTCCCTGCTTGATGAAACGGAGGACAAAACTGTGGGCACGCGTCCGTAGGGCTGTCTTTAGGCCGTCGACTAGGGCGCATGCTTCTGCTGGTGGAACACCTTCAGATGAGGCGAAGGCCTGTAAAGAAACGAAAGAAGATCAGGATTAGTAGATGTTAGTATCAATATTTTTTTCTTTGTGCGGTTATTGTAAAAGGCACTAAACTTGACGAATCCTGGCTTAAAACACACATATATACCATCACGCCAGCATTCCCCAAATGGTTAGGCACAGGTGTATCAATGTACACCCACAGACCGCCGGTAAGTTTAGGTTAGGTCCCACGTAATAGGGGGCGAGCTTATCAAATCTTCATCTTATCAATCTCAAAGAAAGGGGTATAAAAAAGCTCCTTGTACTCACATCAGCGATCTCGTTAAGAGCTTTGATGTACTCCTCAAGCTGGGGCGCGGTGGCGAGCGGTGGTGGCGCGCCAGGCGGAGGCCGTCGGCTGCAGTAGATCTGCCACTTCTTGGCGGCCGGGAGAGCCATCATGGCCGCTTTGTTAACAGCTGTTAGGTCCAGCTCCTCCTGTGAATAGAGAATGGTGGGGTGAGAACTGATATCATTTAATGAGAGTCAAGGAGTTGGTAATCGTTAGCAGTGTGTGATGGCCATGTATGATACTAAAATACTGGCACAATTTTGTAGGGAAGTAATAAATATCTAAATTATAATAATACTAGCTTTTGCCCGCGACTTCGTCCGCGTGGATTAATAGTTCCCGTTCCCGGGGGATTTCCGGGATGAAAACTATCCTATGTCCTTTCTCGGGTCCCAGACTATATCTGTACCAAATTTCATTGAAATCGGTTCAGTGATTTGGGCGTGAAGAAGAGACAGACAGACAGACAGAGTTACTTTCGCATTTATAATATTAGTACGGATCAGCCTACTGTGCTTATATACGTATTATCCTAAAACCTCTGTAGATTCGGAGAAGGCACGATTGACACTCTGGTTCAATGTGCATTAACGATTTCAGGTTTACATTACTTATGAATGAAGATTTTCCTTTACCGACGTCAGTGATGTCCAAGATGAACTTAGAAAGTACCTACATACGAATTGTAAAAGTCACATTTACATTTGCCCGATATCACACCCACAATCTCATGTAAGACAGACGGGCTCTTAACCTCGAAGTCATCACGCCACTACTTGTTTTTATCAATAAATTAAAAAAAAATACCTATGCAGTCCTATCTGTTTAAGGAAGGGTCAACATCCTAAGGAATATCCAATTTAGTAGGAAAAAAATCAAGTCTTCTTTTCCAACGAATTTCAAATGAACCTAACCCTCCATTCCAAGTGCTAAAATTTTACGAGTATGTCCGATGAAAAAGGAAAAACATCATCTGGACCCACAAAAAGACCAGACTAATAAATTTTGGACACTCCAACACTCCATTTAGTCAGGAATTCAGAGTAATGGATACGATATTTGGACCAGTAATGCAGTTTATGTATTACCTCCATAGATAGACTGCAAAATATGGTCAGCACGCGATTAGAATTTCAAATGTCACCTTTTATAGATATTGAATCGGACTTGGTGTGACCTACTTGGAATATAGCAAGAAGGAAGAGTACTTTATACCTCGACATTTGATTGGCTCTGAAAATTTAATGTGAGTTTAACTTTCTAAAAATTCGAAATAGGTAGACATACTACTACTAAAGTTTATTAATTCATAAAATCATTTCTTTGAAAAAAAATGCTGAATGTTAATTAAAATATGCAAAAATATCTGAAATCCGATGAGCCCAAATTAATTTCAAGGGGAATCTATACTAATATTATAAAGCTAAAGAGTTTGTTTGTTTGAACGCGCTAATCTCAGGGACTACTGGTTGGAATTGGAAAATTCTTTTAGTGTTGGATAGTCCATTTCTTGAGGAAGGCTATAGGCTATGTAACATCACGCTATGACCAACAGGTGCTGAGCAGCGAGGGTGAAACCGCGGGGAACAACTAGTTATACATAAGTACTTAAAGAACCTTTGCAATAAAATCTCGGTCCCGATCTGTTAATTATTATAACCACAGATGCGTCTATCTGTGAATAAACCCCTATTTACTAACCCCTATTTTTATTTCTGAATAAAATTAAACATTGATTGTCGTTAAGATAAGATTGTGACTAGATTTTAATCATTTTTTTATGACGGGAATTGCCCTTCTGATATGTTAAACATACACAGCGTTATTTCTCTATTTACTTACAAAAGTAAATAAGACCTCCATCACTCTTCACCTCATTACTAAAATCAAGCAATTGGTCCGCAAATAATTGACAAGGTGACAAACGCACGAGTACAGTCGTTGCTAACGAATCGCATGAAATCGAATCGAGTATCGAATCGAATCGCATCAGCCCGTGCCGGACTTCCGCGAAGAAAGGCAATCGATCAAGCGTGGATCGATTTATGATCGATATAATCGTGGAAACGGTGAGTGATGCGGATGTGAAGCTGTGAAATGTAGGTTTAGTGAATCGTGACCTGTTATTAAAACTTCTGTTTGCTACTGTACTTATTATACCGAACGGCCATTAATTTATGGCGATGTTGATTGAATAATGTTTGCAGTAGCAAGATAATATAATTCTACTATTGAATATAGGTACTATGATAATTTTATACAGTCATTCACTGCTGGTCTCCGTGAAAAATGAAATTGGGAATGTAAATTTTCCTTTATGATATATTTTTCCTATATCCAACGATGAAATTAAGGAGTGCGAAGGTTGTTCAATAGCAAATAAATAAATAATACCAGCCTATTCACACTGCGAGCCACAGGCATCTTTTCATATTGCCACGCGCTTTGATGACCATGCATGCTCAAGGCAGATTTGCAATTTCAGACTCATATTAAGATGATTTCCTTCACATTAGCGACTTAAAAAGGCTGGTTGTTTATTCATAATTAATTGTTTAAATTAGCTGTACCTAATTAATCTCATAGTAAAATGAGCTGAGAGAAATATGACCCGTATTACACATAATATTTATTCAGTTTGAAGACTTTATTCACATCAATGGGTAATATTAACACTTAATGTCGTATTTCTAATTCGAAAATCAACTTGAATCGAATATTTTTACATTAGCGTTCTCATATTGCTTCTAGAACTACTGCATAATGTAAAGTAGCAACTTATTAATCTACATCACATCTGATGACATTGACAGCCATTATAGAACAGCTAGAGAAAATTATTATCTAGGCTTTCGCTTGCACCATCATCAAGAGACACCTGGCTCAAGACAAGACAAGATAAACAAAGTAAAAGACAGTTTAAGGTCAATCTTAACATAATCAGATGCAGTCACCGGTGAATGCAGCGGAAGAAAGCTAATCTCTTACTAATAAAATGCATTTATTTAAACTTTTTTCAATAAAAGATCAGATTACATTATGCTGTCTAGACGATTAAATTATCAATAATAAGCTACCTATTTGGAATATTAAAATTAAAATGAGGTATAAAAAATTGTTAGAAAAAGTTATGGCCGACTTTTTTATTTATGAACTTCGCAATAAAATATGGTGACATAGATATTATGTATTCGTGCTTTTATTTGCATTTTGTCGATTAGGTAACGAACGTTAAATCACTGAATAAGATTAGGTTAATGTAACTGTCAAAGCAAACTGTCGTTTATATTTTATCAAATGTTAGCAGATAAGGTCACCGGGATACTTTTGTGACCAATGTATCTATGTAACTACTATTACAAATGCGAAAGTTTGGATGGATGAATGGATGTTTATTACTCAATCTCGCCAGGACGGCTAAACGAATCTGTTATAGTTTGGCACAGAGACATATTATAGTCTGGAATAGCACATAGGCTAGGTATTTTTTATCCCGGAAAAAAGGACAGTTCCCGTGAGATCATATATATTAACGTTGAGGCGAACGAAGTCATGTGCGAAAGCTAGTGTAAACAAACACAAAAAGGTCACTCATTCATTTAATAACTGGCTAAACACGAAATCTCAAAAACTACTTGACGTAAGAAGCTTAAATTTGGCAACTAGGTACCTACCTACCTAATTTAAAGTGAGAGAAGTCATATGCTAGAATTTTTTGTCAGGGCCAGATTAATTGGGTCTTTGTCTTCAACGCGTACGAAATCGTAAGCAAAAGCTAATTATAAATACATCTGAATAAATTAATGGGTAATACAAGGAGATATTCTAGAGCATTTTACTTAATTAATATATTAATTAAATATCACTCGATGGCACGAAATGTCACCTATGACGCAGTTCTCTTTGCAGAGATAAATCAATCACTGTCAAATCCCCTATTCAATTTAATTTGTTGTCAAATCTAATGTCAACAAAAGAGATCGGTTTTTTTTTTTCAATCAGCTTACATGGGACTTGACAGCAGATTAACTTGACAGACTTAATCAGGCTTTAAAATGGCTAGTACGTCTAAACATACTTACGTAAGCACAGTTATCGATAAGTCGATCAACTCGATGCCTGAACTTAATCAAACGCAATTTAAAAATTGTAAAGGCACAATAATACATAGATACAATCGCGGAGAAATATGGTTAATTACTTCCACCCTTAAGCCCTTTATAATAAAGTTCAAAGGGGGAGAACAGTAATTTTGCTCGATTGTACATTTCTAAGTGTGAAATTATAATCCAAAAAAATACGTAACCAATTTTACAATAAGAAGGAAACAATAGCATCCAATCAAATGTTACTTTCAACCGAGCTACAATTAATCTAAAACTCAGCTGCAGGCCATCAAATCACTTGCATTTTAATCATATACGAAACACGTATCATCGGAAATAATCTCGTGTGTTATTATAAGAACAGGGGTTACAAATCTTCGGCACGAGAATGAATATTTCGGGCTAAGTTAAAATAAAAGTCACTTATATTTTTTTCTAGTTCTTTTTTTTTAATACAATCACTTTCTTGAGCCTTCCATAAAGTACTTTTAATTCATATTTTTAAATATTGGTGGCATTGTCTGGATACTATTTTTGAATATTTTTTTGTATTTGTAAATGTTGCTAGGAGATTTTGAGATGAGTAAAATCCAAAATCGCAGTTTTCTAAACCTTCCTTAGAGGATTTCTTTTTTTTTAATATCGAAAGCATTTGATTTTGATCTGGGTAAAAATCAGTAACAACACATTTTAATATTTCTTTTTTTTAACATCAGACGCGTTAAATGCCCACTTTTTTTTGGGGACATGTTCCTGGCTGTTTTTAATAAGGTTTGCGATCTCTGACTAGAACAATAGGTGTACTTTCATGTCCGTTTCGCAACAGTAACCGATGATATAATTGATAGCCCCAGGGGACCGGTAGACATGATGGATGACAGCTAAATGATGTCTTTAGATGATTATGTACTACGTTTAGGATAGGTGATTAAGCAGACAAGTTATTTCTTTTTCTTTGGGTCATTGACTGTCTGCTTTGACTAAGATCGTAATTTTATAAAATATATTTTATTAAAAAAGTCTTAAAGTGCACATCACATGATCACATCACATCACATCACATCACATCACATCACATCACATCACATCACATCACATCACATCACAAAATGATGAGATGAGAGTTTTAAGTGAGTTTAGTAGATCAATTATTATCACTATTTTTTACTCATTTGAAAAGTTCATTAATTTGTAGGGTGTAGAACCCAGAAGGTGACAAACGGAACCCTATTGCTAAGTATGTGCTGTCCGTTCATCTGTCTGTCACAGGGCTGTATCTTTAGAACTGTAATAGGTGGACACAAAATTAAAGGGGCTAAAAATTAAAGGCCTCTATATCTATATTGTACAAATCTCTTTATATCTATATTAGGGGGGTCTCTATATTATACGGTGTTTCCTAACCGGTATTTTAAGATTATTTCACCTACCTGTTAAAAAAGTCACAAAACAACACCTCAAAAGTTTAAACTCACTTTCTCATCACGATAACCACAACAGAACCTTAAACGCTTCATTTAAAACTTATAATCACAATAATCTAAATTTTAGGGCACTATTTACGCTGATTGGCCGGTATTTTTCAAACGGCCGCGAGCTGCGCAGGAGTGCAACTCGCATAGTCCGCATAAAAGGCGAGCGTTTAAAGCAATTGCCATAATTAGAAGAGGTATCATTAGAGATCTTGCGGGGTCAACGACCTTTATTTTACGACGCAGTAATACCTATTAGTGTATGTGGGTTTAAGAAAATTAATTATGTTATGTCCCTTAATTTTTTTTTTTTTATGTGTGTCTTATAATTTTGCTAAATGCTAAAGTCATTCTTTTTATTAACAGTACGTAGGGTGTTCATTAAACAAAACCTTGGCAATTTAGAACTACATCCTAAGATTTTTCAGACCGATATTAAAAAAAAAATTTGTATCCCATAGCATACGCTGGACCTACGGTGCCTATTGCAAGCCAGACCCTAGTTGCACAAATGGTCGTTATGTTCACTTGGATTATGTCTAAACTTAAAAGTAAAACGTAAAAGCTTATTATAACATGTGTATAGCTACCAATAATACATTTCTAAACATTAGCAACTAAGTATAACGCTTTCGTAAAGCTTAGGACCTAAATATCTCACATTCACATCCATCTTTCATAACATACCACAAATATAGCTATGGATGTCCCATGTATGTTGTAAGGCTTCACTACAGTGTACAGACTACCGTCTCGTCTGCAAGGCTTAGATTCCATGAGTACCCACTTAAGTCCTCCGCTCCAGGCTAGCCAATTAAGGGGCAGGGGACTATTCCGACAGAGCGCTCTACACAAAAAATAATCTATTCGTATTGCGGTTCGATATGTAATTAAACTTGATACAATTTGTAGTTAGGATAAGGGCTCTAAACTAATATCTATCTGTTCCATCGATTTTGACTTACGTACACAGACAGCGTCATCAACTGGTAACCCTTTCTTCACGATTACCCAAAAAAAAAGTGTTTTTAAACAAATTTCAATGCAAGAGGAGTAAACAATTGATGACGCTGTATGTACCATTTTGAAATTATGGGAAACTAAATACTAATTTTCTACTACAAGCTTAGATATTAGTACTCTTATTCTACCTACAAAATTTCATTGTGTTTATTTATAAACCAAAATATGACAAGATTACCTGTGTATGGAGCGCACTGTCGGGAAATTCCTTTGAAGTGTACGAGTATGCATGCCTAGGAAAGTTGAGTGGGAAGAGGACCTGTAGGTACTACAAAGGTTGTATGCTAATGATACCTAGCCGAAAAGTTATCTAAACATTCAGTTGAATTCCAGAAAGAGCTCAAAACAAAAATAATTATTTTTGTTTTGAGACAAAAAACAAAAATAACAAAAACAAACAAACGCCTATTATAATAGGCGTTTGTTTTTTTTTTAATATTGGAGCAATTGTCTTTGTTTTTTTTTTAATATTGGAGCAATTGTCTGCTCGGACTCATGTAGTAAACACGTTATTTTAAATATAGTTCAAATTTAGCAAAGACCGCCTTTGAATCAAATATATATTTGGAGCCTCACATACACACAAAGGCCAGACCAGAAACACAGAGAAAAAAACACAAATAAAAAAAAAAATGATGAAATTTCCTAAATAGACAAACGAGAACAGCGCCGTCAATTCGATAATATACGCACGCAATACTGACAAAAATCTGTTCTAATATGGTAATAATGCAATAGGTAGGTTAAATATAATTCACTAGGTTAACACCAGTTACAAAGTAGAACGATTAAACCTTGGCATGTGGGGGTTTCCAGGATGACGTTGGAAAGACGTGATTAAGCGCGAATAAGGAATTGCAATGTCAAATTGGTAATGGAAGTGACAGTTGAAGTGAAGATCGGAAGTGACAATGCGTAGGTAATGTGTATAGAAAACATTAAAATGTCTTCCTCGATTAGCGATAAGTAGGCAGGTGTTTTAAAGTATAATTGTTTTGACGACACGGTTGGCGCAGTGGTTGAGTGATAGGCTGCTGCGCTGCGTGCCGTGGGTTCAATTCCCGCGCGGAACAAACCTCCAGGTCTTGCAGGTGTATGAGAATTTACATGTGTGTAAAAGCGCCCACGATATAAGAGAAATTACTAAAGTAAGACAACGTATTTATTGAAAAAATAAAAACAAAAAAATCAAACAATTTATTTAGGTCAAACTTGCTTGATGTGCGAGAGGGCAATCTCTATTGTATTTTCTAGCACCAGTTAAGATATGCTCACTTCATCTAAAAACACACTCGGTGGAAAAGATGTACCTACTGTGAAAGTCGTACAGTACAGGCGGACATACTAACAGTAGTCTTAGTGTAACGCTCTTGTTTGGCACCCGGTACCCAAAAATGCAGCTAGACCCTCCTTTCTTAAGAATTTCTTTGATTCAAACGAGATCAACACAAAGTTCAAGCATAGTAACAAACAATCTTCTAAAGCCTTTAACCATGTGTCTACTACTGTTCACACTAATTAAAACAGTTAAGTGCTTTACTACAGTTATAAATAACTTGGAGATAACCTTGTCCTTGTAATTAGTGTAATGGTTTCCATCATTACCTACTGATAACAAGATAGTACACGTTTAGGACTCTTCCCATGGTTACGCAACACGCTCTGCGACATAATACGAGTACGGCACATATGTAACGTATGTATTATGTTCGTTTATACAGAACCAGGCAGTACTATACGAAACGAAGTAAACTCCCTAACCTTATTATATCTTTACTGATATTATAAATGTAAATTGTTCCTTCTTTCTTTGTTAAATAATGTTGCCCCACACTAGGAATTTCTCCCGTATCGTGGGTAGGTTTGCATACATTTATGAAGTCTCATATACAAACAGCCAGACCCGGAACAACTGCCTGTAGGCTATACAAATATTTTTTTCCGTGCGAGAATCGAACACAAGACACGCAGCGTCGCAGCCAGTCACTTAGCCATGTTAACGAGTTATAAGGCCTACTTGCACCATAAACTTTATTTAAAATAAAATTACTTGCTTGAATTACAAAATCAATTTACATAATTTGAAATTAAAGCTCGTGGTAGCAACTAACTCTAAGTTAAGCTTTTGTCACAAACTTAGGCCCAGTTTATAAACATGATTATTGCTCGATCACGCTTTTTAAGACACAATAAAATGTATTGCGTGAACGGCTAGGTAAAGAAGACAAAATAAAAACCAGAAGAATACTTAGAAGACGAAAATAAAAATAGAGATATTATCAATTTTTGGATAAATACAGAAGCTTCCATTAAGATACGAGTAAAACTAGCAAGCAAACAGCTACATTATGGTATACATAAATATGTTTCTGAAGAGAACATGGGCCTCTACTATCGTGCATAATAATAAAGTCATCACAACGCAGGGTCAATGATAAATGTCTTATTACGACCTCGGCTAATTAAGCGAGGTGACATAGTTCAAATTCTTTTGGTCAGTTTTGGTCAATAACAGTGAATAAGGTTCGTATGACATGCAGTCATAGGAATAGTATAGGCTATAGAACATAACGCTACGACACATAGGAGCGGTGCAGTAACCCAAGACATAACTCAACACGTGTGGCAAAAAACCACGTGTATGAAGTCAAGGACAGAAGCTAATAGAATCATAAATAAGGTCTCAGTTTAAATTCAACAGCAGATCCAATTCAAAAATATAACTAGTGTATGGAAGCGAACTTCAAATGTAAACAAGAGAGAAGTTTACCCGGTTATGGCAATAGGCTCGCCCCTATTACATGGGACCTAAATATACCGGCGAACTGTGGGTGTACATTGGTACACCTCCGCCTAACCCTTCGGGGAATGCAGGCGTGATGGTATTTATATATATATACTAGCGGGCCCGGCAGACGTTGTCCTGCCCTGAAAGTCCAGTTCTTGCCTACCCTACCCCACCTAACTACTCCATCAACCTACCTACCCACATACTTACTCTACCTACCTATCTACATACCCTACCCCTACATACCCTACCCCTACATACCTACTTACCTTCCTCCCCTACCCCTACATACCTACCCTACCCTACCTACCTACCCACCCACCTACTTACCCTACCCCTACATACCTACCTACTTACCTTCCTACCCTACCCCTACATACCTACCCTACCCTACCTACCTACCTACCCTACCCCTACATAACAACCCTACCTACCTACTTACCTTCCTATCCTACACCTACATACCTACCTACCTACCCTACCCCTACATACCTACATACTTACCTACCTACCCTACCCCTACATACCTACCCTACCTACCTATTTACCTACCTACCCTACCCCTACATACCTACCCTACCCCTACATATCTACCCTACCTACCTACCTACCTACCGACGGGATAAAAAGTATCCAGTGCCTGAACTTTCGAGACATAGACAATAGCTCAAAGAGTATATAACCACTACGTATGAATAGCTTATCAAGAAAAATATTCATATTCATATTCATATTCATATTCATATTTATTTATTTGCATACCATAATGTGTAAAAAGGTGTTACATAAGGCTTAAAGCTAATAGAACAGTTATGGACCCTGTTAGGGCACAGCAACATTTAAGTTAAAATTAAACTTTGAGAAACACAAATTAAATATAAAATTTAAAAACATTAAAAAAAAAAAAAATAACACTTCTTATAAAATCGTAACATTTATAGTTTTTAAAGTGACTAATATAAAAATTACTTACAATATTTCTATTTTAGAAATTATTTAAAGTTTTTATGAGATCATATATCATTATCAAAAAAAGGTAAGGAAAATAAAAATAATTATAGAATTAATTTTACATTGAAAAGCCGAAAACTGAACACATGAACTAAGGAGTAAAATTACAATACAAATCATAAAATACAAATCATAGACAAATCATAGAAAAAGTGTAAATGACTTTTTATAGATAACCTATAAAAAGACATTTACACTTTTGTTAACCTGTAGTTTTTTTTTCCTTAATCTTATAACCTTTACCAACTGATTTTTTATTCCCTAAATCCCGTTCCTTTCCGATGATTTTATGTTTTTACTGTAGAATAATAAATAATTAATAAATAATTTTCGAAAATTAATGCCTAAAAAACAAACAAATATAACAGTACCTGAACTTTGTACACATTTTACAAAAAATAAATTTCTGAACGCACACATGATGTCTTCAGAAAAAAATAAAGTTCTCAGCTTAAAGGTCTCAGCAACCAGGCCATAAGCTCCAAAAAAAAAAATAGTTGTTACACTATTTGACAGGATTGGACAACAAATGTTTGACATGTAATAAACAAATCAGCATCTATTGAAATGATTAATTATTTATTATACATATCGAGTTTTCATTGTTTTTAAGATGTATTCTGCTATTCGGGACGGAAACAAATCAAAAACCATGGCAATCGGTCCAGCCGTTCTCGGGTAATAAGTGTTGTAACAAACACGACTTTCTTTTATATATATAGATATACCATCACGCCTGCATTCCCATATATGAAGTTCAAAAAGATACAGTAACAATAATAATAGTAGCACCTAATTAGGCTAGTGGTCCTAAGCGCAACTGCTACGCTAGAAGTCTTGGGTCCAATTCCTAGCTCGTGCAAAAACTGATATTGGGTTTTTCTATGACATTCTCAGTGGCAGCTCGGAGTTAGGATTCGTGCCCGATTCTTGGGAATAGGCTCGACCCCTATTACATGGGACCTAAACATACCAGCGTACTGTGGGTATTCATTGGTACACCCCTGCCTAACCCTTCCGTGAAATACAGACGTGAGCAAAACATTGTTAATGATACACACACTTATAAACACAATACAATTGAATACAATATTGACATAACGCAATTGAAAACTAACTACAATACAATTGTTAAAACACGGCGCCTTGTTATTAAATATTAGCAAAGGCGGCAGTCGTTACATTGCAGAAGATAATTCAATGTTTTTTTATGGCACGTTGTTATGGCAACACATGAATATAGAATGTATTTTGTTTAGTGCTAGGTACCTACAATAAATATAACTGTGAATAGACTTAAGACTTAAGATATAAATATTATATTTTAAGTCTTTTGCTATAAGCAGTTGTTAGATAAGATGGACTTATACTATGATCATCATCTTCGCCGAATGACGTCCACTGCTGGACAAAGGCATCCCAATTTATAATATTCAACCAAAAATTATAGGATTATCTAAAATCATCGACTCGAAAAGAAGAAACGGATTGTCTGATGGAAGTAGTAACGGAAATTAAAAGCTGTGGGCATTACTTAGTTTTCTTTAGAAAACATTTGTTTTCTTATAATTATTCTTAGGTGCGTCACGGCTACGACTTCACTTACTTTTTTTTTTGTTGTTTTTAGTGCCCTCGTGCCAAGTGAAACTCCATAAAGAAGTCCTGAAGACCAAATTGCCAAATCGTTCAAATTCAGATTCAGAAACACTTACTTTGTAATAAACAAGGCAAGCAAGTGAAACATGAAAACTATCGGTAATCATTAAACATGATTAATTAAGCATGGTACCGGCGGCGGCGGTGTAATTACAGGGACTTGAGATATTTCAATTTTGTTTTGCAGGCAAATGCAACTGCGGGGCCTTTAATATTGCAGATACCAATAACCGTAGATCACAGGTGGGTCGTCCGTTTATGAGCCATCCACTGTCTTAAAAAATATTAATGTTATTACACCGCACTTACAACAAGAAGAGGAAAAACCAACAAAAGATACGAAGTAGGAAGTAGGTAATACAAATGTACATGCAAATCTCATCTAGTTTGCAGATATCTCCATTCAACGAGTAGATAGAGGTACTAAATATGCAAGTGGGTATAGGGCGAGCTAGAAAGCAGGTACAACAGGCCAGCTAATGAAACTATCAGTCCTGATAGCTTTCACACATCTAGAGAAAATATACTTATTTAGAATCGAAGAAACGAAATGTCTTATTAATATCGATTTCACGTTGGATCGCGGATGTTTTTCTCTTAGACTTCGAAAGTCGGATTTCAATGATACACGTACTAAGCCTTGATGTTGAATACTAAGTTTAGTGCATGTTGGTATTCACGGAATGATTTAGTTTATTTATCCGGGTAAAACTTCTTCTTATTGCAATAATGGATTTGGTAGATCTTAACGTTATACTCGATGGAAATGACATCGTAACCAAGATAACCATGGATTCAGTAAATGTTAAAATCATTTACTGAGTCCATGGTTATCTCCCCCAACATTAAAAATTTTTCGTCGGAAGAAACGAAATTTTTCTAGCGATGTCTACAAACATGAACTAAATTCAGGATAAATGACACTGATATAGCCCTCAGTTCATCCCAAATGCAGAATATCCATGAAGATCTCCCCAAGAAGAAGAAAAAAAACCATCGTATCGATCGTACCATAATCCTACACATAGATAATATCGTCAACCACCTATCAGAAAGCATGCATGATTTAATTCGTTGTCACTTTGTGACTGGTCGAAAAATCACAGTGGTTAATAGAATTGACAGATTTGACAGCATAAATTTAATTATGCATTCAGAAACCGAAGGCGAGTGAGCACTTCAGTACCTACTCTAAATTCCGTAATATCATGACAATCATGAGTCCATGACCCTTACGTGTAGATTGCACTCCAATCAGTTTTTAGTTAAGAGAATTTTATATATGATTCTTTAACGAACAGCAATGGAGGAGGTTTAAGAAATAGGTAAGATGACCATGAATGAGGGAGGTGTATGAAAAATTGGTATTCATAATAAATAGATCAAAAATGACGGTAACAGAGCAAAAAATACATAGGCATATATCAAGATCGATGGTAAAGAATCACGCATGTTTACCATTGAACCTATACACATAGTATAGTCGATAGTTTGATACAATAAAATAAAAATAGTACTGTAGGACAAAGGCCTCTTCTCATACAGAGAGGGCACGAGCATTGATCAAGACGGAATGGCGATTTCAGACTTACATAAAACTATGATGCAAAACACTTTGTGAAAACTTCCGAGACAGTTTACAAGACCGCGGACATACCAAACAGCAGTGACTGCCTCGTTCAATCACTGTATATGTGACCGCAAATACCGAACGGGAAGAAACTTCGCCTTGTAACGACGACGTGGTCAAATAACATTAAATAGAGAAATTTGCTTCTAGTTCTTCCTGTCTTTAGCAGATTATTCTAACTGATATGAACATTTTTATAAATGACGAGAGCCATTTTATCGTTTGTATCGATGATGAAATTTCTAAATGTCGGAATTTGTCCCTTGTATCATTTAAAATTTCCACTGTCGATATTGTTTACTCCGTGGACATTTCAAGTCACTTTGCACATCATCAAAGTCAAAGCATTTATTTCAATTAAACCATTTAAAGGCACTTTAATTGTCAAGAAGTCGGTCAGTTAGTCACAAAGTTGAAACTTGTTTCTCGGTGCGAAGCCTTGGTAGGTTCGCTCGGGGAGCGCGCGCGCCCCCGCCGCCGCCGCCGTCTCTCGCGCCCCTTACCTCTGCTACATCGGAGCGACACTCTCAAGCTCAGTCGTTGATAACTCATGCTAATTGGAATTTTAATAAAGCCGACTTCGATCAGATGTATAGTTTGTTAGCTAAAATAGATTGGAGTGAGATTTACAAATCATGTGATCCCGATGTAGTTTTAGATTTATTTTACAGTAAAGTATATGATGTTTTTGATCAGTGCGTCCCTCAAAAAAGAAGACACATTAATTCATTAAATAATAGATACGTTTATCCAGTTTGGTACACAGCTGAGATTATTAGGGCTATAAAAATTAAATATTTATTGCATAAAAAATATAAATTAAGTAAATCGCGCACTGACTATATGGAATTCGCACGTTACAGGGCGAGAGTAAAAACCCAGACTGCTAGCGCGCATAATCAGTACCGCAACCGAGTGCAAGCCCACCTGGCGAAGGATCCGCGAGCATTTTGGGGATATATTAGGTCTAAGAAGGGTGACTCGAATCAGCGGAAATTAATTAAGGATGGGCGGGTACTATCGCAAGACGAGTGTGCCACTGAATTTGCTCTGTTTTTTCAGTCGGTGTACAATCCGGAACCTCCCGTACTGAGTGTGGCGGTGGCAAGTGCGAGCGAGGCAGCGAGCGCGTGGCCGGGCGCGCGGGTGCACCTAGCGAGTCTGGGACCCGCTGACGTAAAACACGCGCTCGCACGTTTGCCGCCTAAGCGCTCAGCCGGGCCGGATGGTATACCAGCGTACATTTTCAGGGACTGTCGTGCAGTATTAGTTGAGCCGTTGCTACACTTATTCAACATCTGTATTCGGACCGCAACTTTTCCTGAACGCTGGAAACTTACCCGGGTTGTGCCGGTCCCTAAGAGTAGCAGGGGCTCAGCACCTAGCGATTATAGACCTGTAGCGGTGTTATGCACTCCAGCTAAAGTGTTTGAGTCGACCATTCACGGTAGCCTGTATCCACAGATTAGCGCTCTGTTGTCCGACACGCAGCATGGTTTCCGTCCCGGGCGGGGGACAACGGGGAACTTACTGGATTTAATGACACAAATAGTACCAACAGTGGACGCTGGTCAGCAGGTAGATGTTGCCTACTTCGACTTCAGGAAGGCTTTTGACGTAGTAGATAACGACGTTCTTTTAGCTAAGTTGGCTGGAGTAGGCTGTACACCTCACACTTTATCATTTTTCGCCAGTTATTTACGAGACCGTTGTCAGTACGTTGACTGCAGTGGGCAGCTCTCTGAGCCCTATTTCACAAGATCAGGAGTTAGTCAAGGTAGTAATTTAGGGCCTTTCCTCTTCATTTTAACAACCAATGACCTGCCGAGGGTAGTAGATAAATCATTACCGTTACTATTCGCAGACGACTTGAAATTGGTTCATAAAATGAAGCATGAATCTGATCATGACATACTGCAGCAGGATATTAATAAAATCGTAGAGTGGAGTCGTAGCAATAAGATGTACTTCAACGTGGCCAAATGTTCAGTATTATCATTTACTCGTGCACGTGACCCTAGGCATTATCAATATTGCATAGATGGAATTCAACTGCAACGTGTCTCAGAGGTTAGGGATTTAGGCGTACGCTTTACAGCTGATTTAAATTTCCGTAAGCATACCACCGACGTGTGTAAAAAAGCATACCGTAATTTAGGGTTGGTCTTACGGCTAGGAAATCAGTTCTCGAACATCAGGGCTCTGAGATCGTTGTACGAAGCGCTGGTAAAAAGTCACTTGGAATATAATGCTGTCGTTTGGTCCCCACATGAAACCAAGTACAAGCTGATGCTAGAACGTATCCAGAACAAGTTCATGAGATTCCTGTACCTAAAGCAGTATGGTGTGTATCCAGGCTACCCACTTCTGTATCCTACACTATTTGTGCTGGGCATGGTAGGATATAATAAACTGGAAGCAAGAAGGGAAGTAGCTATTGCTACTTATATATTTAAAATTTTGCGTGGTAAAATACACAACCCGGGCGTTTTAAACACGTTGGGGTTGTGTGTACCGGACGGGTACGTGGGACGGCGGAGGCGGCCGCCGCTGCTGCGGGAACCGCCCGCTCGCACCAACCTGATGCAGCACGCGCCGCTGACGCGAGCGCTGCGTACACTCAATATGGTATCACAACGGATTGATTGTTTCAATTGTACTTTGAGTGAATTCACACGGGCCGCACTTTGCATCGTAACTTCATGTTCGGAATAATAATATATATGTATATTCATAACTACAACTACACTATTGTATTAGGTTAAGCCTGTGATGATAGCTGTATGTGTTTAAATAAAATAAATAAAGGTTTCTAAGGGGAAGAACGAGCAAGAAACTCCAGAGTATTTTCAATTAAGCTTTTACAAAATCCTGGTTAAATCTACGGCCTGAGAAAACAAGTAGGCGGATTCTTGATGCCCGGTAACTAGTATACAGCCTCATATCATATAGAAACTACACAAATCTTCTCATATACCTATCCTTTCCATGTACTATAGATAAACATACACCACGCAGTAACATCTCAAAATGGGAACGCCACCATTCAAACACGATCCAAGCATCTAAACGCAACATTCTTCGGCATACCGTCTGCGCCTGCGCAAATTACATCTCGGTATAATTTATAATAATTTGTCATTTAACTAAATGTCTTAGAAGGCGGTCAATGAAAACAAGGGAGGTAGTACTCTGATGACCCCTCTTTATGATGGCATTGAGGTTTACTTCATCCGCCATTTACTGCCAGATGGAAAACTATAGAACAACCTTGGTAACTTGTTACTACTTGAATATTCTAGGACTCTAGGTCTTAAAGATGGCTAAATTCCTAGGTTTCATTTTAATGATGTAGGTACAAAGTTGTTTGATACGTGATAAATTGATGATGAATATACTTAAGAATATTCTGCCTATAATTTACAAGATTTATTGCTTTTTAATTGTGATGATGACACTCCTAGCTATTACATTGAAAAGGATTCCTTCGAAATGTTTAAAGAGCCAAAATAACTACTTAATCATGAAGAGCAAAAATCGTGCAAAAATATCATTCAAAATCCAAGCCCTACTTCCCTAACAATCGGAAGCAATCACAATAAAATATTCATCAACACCTCTCAAAGTAGTACATCATACCTACCTGCAATTAAGCTTAATTAACTTGACATTAATCATGTATGTGCGTACATCACCGTACTAACGTCAACCGCAGGTCATAGTAACACTTAATCTACGAAAATCGACCTTACTTCTAGTGAATTAAAGGTGTCCAAATTAACCTGTAGTTGGTTGTATGTGGTATCAAGCTAATCTCAAAAGTAACTGAGATCCGCTCTCACTGCCACTCCTTCACGACTCCTGCGCAGGAAACTATTATTTTAAATACCAACTGTATTTTGTGCTCGTTTGTTGCTGTAACTATTAAAATCTGGGAAATATCTCGATGTTTTCATTCTAACGTAACTAAACTGAAAATAAATTATACTTCCGTGACCCAAGAGCTGGTTTCTACCTCGGGTAGATAAAAAGTATTGCCATCTAGTGTGGCAATGTCTCTTGGGTACAATACCAGTTGACATTTCCTCAAAGTTGGTTCTTCTAAGGATGGATAAAAAAATGTCTATAATAATGATCTTGCAATTATGTTTTATCCTTCGTATGGTGATAAACACATAATTGTAAGTACGTGATATCAAAAAATAAAAACCTAGAAAAGTCATTTTATTTGAATCATCCAACCCGTGATCCAACCACATGCATCTAATCGATATTCGTTAACCAGATAATGCTCTATAAGATGAATGTCACTAAACTACAGACATTGATGTTGAGATAGACAGACATAGTAACAAGCAATCGTTAGACGTAATGCAAGGAGCATGCACAATCCAAAAATGTGAACACTTAACTTAAACCTTAAACGTATTTACTGCAGTTTACGAGTACAATCATAAACCACACCACAAAACGTTAAAAAAGCACAAGATCAAAATTGTTGTAGATATAATAAAGAAAACGTGTAGCCAGGAGGTAGATCATTTCAAAAGTATTTCTGAGAATTTTAAAGAATCTTATCAAAAGTCATCTGAAAGAGTTCATAGAATTGAGATCATAACATGTGATAGACACAAAGGCCCAGGATCTAGTAAATGGTTGACTTTTCCTATTGTATGATACTAGCTTTAGCCCGTGATTTCTCTCGCGTGGTTTTCCTACGGATCCCAATTTTTTTAATGATAAAATATAACCTATAATACTAAAGAGCAACCTATTAGCGAAAGAATTGTTGGCATCGAATTAGTCCTAGTCTAGTAGTAGTAGTAGTTCTGCAGATTATCGCGATCAAACAAAATAACAAAACAAACTCTTAAGCTTTAAAATATTAGTATAGATTATTGTTAGAAGTCTTAAAAAGTGTGTCTTGTAACTTTTGTGTGACATATCAGATGATCTGATTATCTTGAAAACAAAGCACCGCGGTAATAAGATTATGATCAATCACGACTTTTAAGACAGCCTTCAAAATATGAATATCAATCCTAATCCTACAGAATGTCAAAGGACCACCAACATGCAATTTAGCCTTTCGACATTTTAAAATTAATTACAGAAATATGTTAATATATCAACAGTATAAAGTTAATAATGATGAGAGCGTTGATGATGGATGATCTGAACTTAATAAAGTCGATCAAGCGATCGAGACTCCTCGTGACTGGACGAAGGTTAAATAGAAATTAATTCACGACAGCGACACGCTAATGCACTAGAAAATTATATAACTAGTTTTGTGATCGGCATTCAAAGTCAAATGTAAATAAGCGAGACCTTTCGAGCCGCTAAGGAATCTAGTCTGATACCTAAGCGGACACCTCGCACTGTTTGGACTAGAAAACGTAGTTTTATTTGTGTTTACTAGTGCGTAGGCGATCCGATGCTTTATCACTTTATGTTTGAATAATTTATAGCAGGCCATAAAAAGCATGTCAACACATATCGTCTAACTTATCAGATTTACCGAGAATCAGTTATTTAAATACAAAGAACAATAATTTACAATTGAACCGGAGGTTAATCAGTACTAGACCAACGTTTAAGTGACCCTAAAAGTCCATTCAAATAAGTATAGATGAAAGATTATAATTAATACCGTCGAAGAACTGTCATTGAATACGAGAAGAAAGTTGGTGATCAAAGATTTTATGACTATAGGAAATCAATAGAGATTAACTCTATAATAATAAAGCAAGAATATTAATTTGCATATTTCCACAAATATATAACGTATAGTTGTGTTAATAGTTTACAGTACAATGGGCGTGGAAAACGAGCTAAAAGAGACTTGAACAATGATTGATGATGAGGTGAAAACACGACTCGCGTAGGTGCTAGTCGTTAGAGAAATCATTAATAACGAACTCATTGGCACGTTTGTACTTATGCCAATCATGGTGGCGGCGCCCAGTGATCACGCCAGGGGTCGGGAGAAAGTCCACAATGGACATTTTTATGTACCGTCATTTCAAAGTGAATTATTTCCTGACTCAGCAATACAAGATGTAGATGTTGTAGTAAAAACGAATATTTTTTTAATGTACAAGCAAATATTTTCGCGAATAGAAGTCAACAAGGGTGCGGCAGAGTTTCACAACAAACAAACTGGACAAACCCAAATACAACAAAGACTGAATCATTGCCAAAATAAGCGTGAGAACTTAGGATTTAAGAATTGAATTAATATGTCTTACTAGTGACTTTCAAACCGTAACGTAGGTAAGTATAATTAAATAAATGCAAGTAATATGACAGGCCAGATTTCTAACTCGACTACGGATAATGAACCCATTGAAAAGGTTAAGCATTTCCTATTACAATGATACGATGACACTGACTCTGAACATAGATTCTTCGATTCTGCAAAAATTAAATTCACAATGCTATCGATCTTTACAGGAAATCACAGTCGTTTTCACCTTGCCGTGTTATCTTACGTAACATCTGTAATGGCAGTTTGGCATCGTCATTACCGTGTGAGCTTGTAAGTGCCACAAATCTGTCATGTGTTCGTCATATCATCCAGTGAAAGCTCCGTGAGATACCAATGTGTGTTGCGTCACTTTCATTACGTCTGTAATTATCATTGTCTTGTTGCGTTGATTTGTTATAACTTTAATCTCTTCATCTCCTTTTGTTGGAATTATTCAACTATAGAGCTTGAAGTTAGTGAGAGTCTTTTGTTTAATACAACGA
The DNA here is from genome assembly GCA_932526535.1 of Caradrina clavipalpis. NCBI lineage: Eukaryota > Metazoa > Arthropoda > Insecta > Lepidoptera > Noctuidae > Caradrina > Caradrina clavipalpis. The sequence continues at coordinate 3,508,329 of OW052099.1, read as the reverse complement.
GATCGAGAATATTTGCAAGTTTTATTAATACTGGTTCATCTTTCTAGAAACTTCTGACGTCAAGTTTTACAACTGCATCTCCGGTGTCAGAATCAAAGGTCAGATGAAAAACATCATAAATATTCAAATGACACGACAAAAAATATGGCAGGGATTTACATTATTAATTGTTAAAAGGTACGAAAGAATTTACAACGAATTAAAAATCACGGTCAGTTTGTTTATAATATCTTTTACGATCTTCGTTGGTGTGGGCCCGCAACCGGTTTGTAAGCGTAAGTGAAATTTGGTTAATGTAACCGCTTAACGCTATTAACCGCTGAGGTAGCTAATTAAATATTTTGTGGAGCTATAAGTTTTGCATTTTTATTAGCTGATAATTTGATATCTTAATCTTCTGGAATTTCGAGTACTTGAATGTCAACTTTAACATGTCGGAAGAAAGCAAAAGTCTTGGCCCTTAATTGACTTGCTACACAAGAATTAATGTTTGCCCCAGTAATATTTACTTTAGAGATCAAACTATAAACATACCATTTTAAAACGAACACCAAAAACCGTCTTTGGTCAACAATTTTGCGAATTTTATCACCGTTTTGTTGAGAATCTACATAAACGTTGCCTAAATGCGTTCATTTGAATAAGTTTTAAGCAAACCACAATTTGAAGTTATTTGCTACATTTCGTAACATTCAACCTTTCATTTAAAAAATGCAGTGACAGATTAGTTTTGCACCTCATTTCCATAGTTCAAGGAGTGCCACATTGTGACTACAAGGATGCATGATTATCCAAAAATACCAGCCTATAATTTGTTCCATTGCAAGGCACAGGCTTCTTCTCATACGGAGAATGTGGCGAGCATTGATCACCATGATTTTAAGAGGAACTGCTGATTAGAGACTTATATTATTTATAAGTCCAGGTTTCATCACGATGTTTTCCTACACGATGTCCAAAATAAACTTAGGAAGTACATTGGTGCTTGCCCGGCCTATCCAAATATCTATGTTTAAACATCACAACGAATAATTGAAGGACATCAAATTACGTGCATAACAGATTCCTGAATGCGGTCATAAGTAAAATAATTAAGGATCGTCCTCGTCGAGATTACTTAACAATTCTGTTTGGCATTTAATATTTGTGCTGCCCATAATCTTTTATGAATCTCGTATCAATAGGATCATTGGTCTGCAAATTACGTGGTTTGACCTCAAAATAGAATGCTTATCTGCTATGAATATAAAGTGATGACTGTGTGCAAGCACTGGTTTCCATAATACGAAGAATTTCATCAGACGCTATATACATTCTTGTATGATCTACAATGTTTTCTTTACTTGAGTATAAAGTTATTGGAACGCGGAACGGTTCAAGTATGAGGTGTCTGCTGAACCGCTTTAGGGCATTAATAAAATACATGATCAATAGGTATAATCAATGTAAGCAGGTAATAGATAGGTTAGATAGTTTACAATCTACACTCGTAAGCCTGACGAGAATTTAGATAGGTCTAATATTGAAATATTCCAGGATATTCTTTTTGCTAGCCTGTTTTGTCCCTCTGTTGGGCAAAGGCCTCTCTCATTTTTTCTCTGTTTTGTGCCTCCTCTCGCCAGTTCCTGGGGAAGCCATTCAAGGCTTATCACGATAAAATTATGAATTTCATAATATATTTACTATACATTAAACCCATTACTGCCAAAAAACTTAAGAAGTTAGTTAGTTCCTAACACGAGGTCAATTAACAAAGGTGATTTTTGTCGCAAATGGACCTAAGGACCATAATAAATCAAACGACCTCAAAGATAAAGACGCTTTATTAAATAAAATACCGCAAAATAATAGTTCCTAACACTTTTCGAAGCTCAGGCTCATTTTCCAAGCTGAACCCTTCGGCGGCGGCGATCTTGGATCGGTAAGTGGCGATGCGATTGTACGATAACTGATCGAACGAGCCGCGGTATCGAGGACGGCAATTTGCGTGGCAACGTGCCGCTAGTAAATCAAATTAAACGCCACCTACCACTCGATACGATGCTTGTTATCCGATTTGAGCAGCTATAGGGTTGGCTCCATGCCTCCAAAGGCTTATATTATTTTCTATTGTGAATAGGAAGTTGCTTTTTCCAATATGTTATGTATTTTGTATATACTCTAAGATTTTTTGGGTAAGTATAGTCCAACTAAAGTCATGAAATACAAAAACATAAATTTATCCAACAGCAAATTGCGTTAGTCTCAAGATACCAATCGTGTCGTTCTTTAATTTAAAATGCAGCATGTATTCTTGTGCATTTTAGTAAAATATTAATTTAACACTTATTTTATTATTACTAGGACCAGTACGTAGCATTCGCAATATGATTATTATCAACTTTAGCCTTTCCAACAGCAAGCTTCAAGGATGTTGCCAATTTAAACTTAGCCACAATTCTAGACTTTGTTAGATCTTGTTAAGAGATAAAATTAACATTTCTATTAGTTTGGCTAAAATGCCGACGTTATGGCGTCATGATTTATATTACGAAGTATTATAAGATTAACATTTAAACTGAGTTGTAACATTTGTTACATAAAGTCAATAAAGTCTCAATACTCATAACACTGAATATTTATACAATAAATACGATATTGCGATGAAATATAAACCTAATTTTGAACGAACTGTCCCCTCGTTGCAAATAAGAGGACAGAAACATTTTTCCGATCTGTCCCCCGAAGGGGACAAAGCATGTTGAGAGATCGGAATAATTCATTTGGAAAACGAAGCTACAACTTCCTATCAATGCCCAATTCATCCAATAACATTCTAAATATCAACGTGTGAACCCTACAAAAACAGCGATGTATTGTGAAAGTAGTCCGAGGGTGCAGGCCCGCAGGTGCCTGGGGGCGGGGCCGCGCCTCATCTGTCTAAACAACACCTCCCAATCACTGCCTGTCTATCTGTACCGATAATGTTAACGTGGCAATTTGAGATGTAAGGGTACCTCGCGGTAATACCACCTTGTTCCCTCTGCAGAACAACTTTTAGATAGAATCTCTTATTCAACAACGCTAAGTGATAAAGGTGATTTCTGAATAGCAGAGAATACTTTAGATCCAATTAATTTGAAAGAAGAAGCAAAAGAAGTAGATGACGATAAAGTAAAAGTTATAGATAATCAACAGCTTCTACTTTATAAAGAAAATATAGAGGATATACTATAGCTGTAAGCATCGACATTTACGTCTCTAGATGCCACATTACAAGTGACGGATGTCTGTCAACATATCAGAATAATTGATCTGATAAATGTCATTTCCGATCAGCCTTCACCAATCACGTGTCAACTGTTACGCATGTCTTTATGGCAACAACCAAAGAGTAGTACCAGACTCCTTTGTACCTCGGCTAGTAGACATAATGAATTTGAAGTTAAATTTCTAATATAAAGTATCTAAAGAATAGAATAGTTGATGGCTTATAACCATATTAAGTATATAGAATTTCCCATAGATCCATATGTCTACGATAATGCAACAAAACACCCATAAAATGTTATCAGAGAAATAAAGACAGTCAATAAAGTTCTTACTGTCACGTTTCTAAAGGTAATAAACCTACTGATACAGTTTAAGTAAATAGTGTACATAGAAGCATTGGAAACCGCTAGAAAACTGAGGAGTTTGTTTTATTTTGTCATGTTTAAAGGGCTTGTAGAGTTCACATGACTTTACCCTGACAATAAGCTTTGTCTTGTAGGGACACCCTATGTATGATTTGGAACATCGTCGTCATAAACTAGTCGTAGTAATAACAAGGTAAACATTATTAGTATTTTTGTGTCTTGGTCTTGTTTAATGTTTGATGGTTATACGTATACGTTCCACGTAGATGTAAATCAAATCATCCAATTACTCCTTTCGCACTGGGTGGAGCGGGGGGTAGTGTCAGACTCTTACTGATGAAAACTCATTCGCCGGTGTTTCTCCTAATGCCCAATGCGTTCCAAGGTCGCGGTGACTCTTCGAAACAAATTCCGCAACCCTACCAGGATGTACATTTCCTAGGAAGTATACGATGTGAAACATATCATCAAATAGCAACAACAAGGTTCTAGATTGCTAAACGCCAATTAAATTAAGATTGACACAAAAACAATGAAGAAACGACTTAACAGCACAATTTTAGGAGACTAAAGGACCATGGGCACCGTTGTACCATTCTTGGACCCACTTTTCAACATTGCTCAACAGTGATGAGACATGTGTCATATGAAAGGTCTTGACGAGCTCTTCATTTCATTCTATGGCAGCTAACTTGAAATCCACCGCGAACATGGTGTTTTGGTACTTTTAGTCACTTTCGTGAAAGTCATGGGCAAAGATTGCCACATTGCTCAACAGTGATGAGACATGTGTCATATGAAACTCTTGACGAGCTCTTCATTTCATTCTAAGGCAGCTAACTTGAAATCCACCGCGAACATGGTGTTTTGGTACTTTTAGTCCCTTTCGTGAAAGTCATGGGCAAAGATTGCCACATTGCTCAACAGTGATGAGACATGTGTCATATGAAAGCTCTTGACGAGCTCTTCATTTCATTCTAAGGCAGCTAACTTGAAATCTACCGCGAACATGGTGTTTTGGTACTTTTAGTCACTTTCGTGAAAGTCATGGGCAAAGATTGCCACATTGCTCAACAGTGATGAGACATGTGTCATATAAAAGCTCTTGACGAGCTCTTCATTTCATTCTAAGGCAGCTAACTTGAAATCCACCGCGAACATGGTGTTTTGGTACTTTTAGTCCCTTTCGTGAAAGTCATGGGCAAAGATTGCCACATTGCTCAACAGTGATGAGACATGTGTCATATGAAAGCTCTTGACGAGCTCTTCATTTCATTCTAAGGCAGCTAACTTGAAATCCACCGCGAACATGGTGTTTTGGTACTTTTAGTCACTTTCGTGAAAGTCATGGGCAAAGATTGCCACATTGCTCAACAGTGATGAGACATGTGTCATATGAAAGCTCTTGACGAGCTCTTCATTTCATTCTTAGACAGCTAACTTGAAATCTACTGCGAACATGGTGTTTTGGTACTTTATAGCATTTGCGTAAAAGTCATGGGCAAAGATTGCCACATTGCTCAACAGTGATGAGACATGTGTCATATGAAAGCTCTTGACGAGCTCTTCATTTCATTCTAAGGCAGCTAACTTGAAATCCACCGCGAACATGGTGTTTTGGTACTTTTAGTCACTTTCGTGAAAGTCATGGGCAAAGATTGCCACATTGCTCAACAGTGATGAGACATGTGTCATATGAAAGCTCTTGACGAGCTCTTCATTTCATTCTAAGGCAGCTAACTTGAAATCCACCGCGAAAATGGAGTTTTGGTACTTTTAGTCCCTTTCGTGAAAGTCATGGGCAAAGATTGCCACATTGCTCAACAGTGATGAGACATGTGTCATATGAAAGCTCTTGACGAGCTCTTTATTTCATTCTATGACAGCTAACTTGAAATCCACCGCGAACATGGTGTTTTGGTACTTTTTCGTGTAAACCTTGGGCAAAGATTACCACATTGCTCAACAGCGATGAGACATGTGTCATATGAAAGGTCTTGACGAGCTCCTCATTTCATTCTATGGCAGCTAACTTGAAATCCACCGCGAACATAGAGTTTTGGTACTTTTAGTCACTTTCGTGAAAGTCATGGGCAAAGATTGCCACATTGCTCAACAGTGATGACACATGTGTCATATGAAAGCTCTTGACGAGCTCTTCATTTCATTCTAAGGCAGCTAACTTGAAATCCACCGCGAACATGGTGTTTTGGTACTTTTAGTCACTTTCGTGAAAGTCATGGGCAAAGATTGCCACATTGCTCAACAGTGATGAGACATGTGTCATATAAAAGCTCTTGACGAGCTCTTCATTTCATTCTAAGGCAGCTAACTTGAAATCCACCGCGAACATGGTGTTTTGGTACTTTTAGTCACTTTCGTGAAAGTCATGGGCAAAGATTGCCACATTGCTCAACAGTGATGAGACATGTGTCATATAAAAGCTCTTGACGAGCTCTTCATTTCATTCTAAGGCAGCTAACTTGAAATCCACCGCGAACATGGTGTTTTGGTACTTTTAGTCCCTTTCGTGAAAGTCATGGGCAAAGATTGCCACATTGCTCAACAGTGATGAGACATGTGTCATATGAAAGCTCTTGACGAGCTCTTCATTTCATTCTAAGACAGCTAACTTGAAATCTACCGCGAACGTGGTGTTTTGGTACTTTATAGCATTTTCGTAAAAGTCATGGGCAAAGATTGCCACATTGCTTAACAATGATGAGACATGTGTCATATGAAAGCTCTTGACGAGCTGTTCATTTCATTCTAAGACAGCTAACTAACTTGAAATCTACCGCGAACATGGTGTTTTGGTACTTTATAGCATTTTCGTAAAAGTCATGGGCAAAGATTGCCACATTGCTCAACAGTGATGAGACATGTGTCATATGAAAGCTCTTGACGAGCTCTTCATTTCATTCTATGGCAGCTAACTTGAAATCCACCGCGAACATGGTGTTTTGGTACTTTTAGTCACTTTCGTGAAAGTCATGGGCAAAGATTGCCACATTGCTCAACAGTGATGAGACATGTGACATATGAAAGCTCTCGACGAGCTCTTCATTTCATTCTAAGGCAGCTAACTTGAAATCCACCGCGAACATGGTGTTTTGGTACTTTTAGTCACTTTCGTGAAAGTTATGGGCAAAGATTGCCACATTGCTCAACAGCGACGAGACATGTGTCATAAGAAAGCTCTTGACGAGCTCTTCATTTCATTCTAAGGCAGCTAACTTGAAATCCACCGCGAAAATGATGTTTTGGTACTTTTAGTCCCTTTCGTGAAAGTCATGGGCAAAGATTGCCACATTGCTCAACAGTGATGAGACATGTGTCATATGAAAGCTCTTGACGAGCTCTTCATTTCATTCTAAGACAGCTCACTTGAAATCTACCGCGAACATGGTGTTTTGGTACTTTTAGTCCCTTTCGTGAAAGTCATGGGCAAAGATTGCCACATTGCTCAACAGTGATGAGACATGTGTCATATGAAACTCTTGACGAGCTCTTCATTTCATTCTAAGGCAGCTAACTTGAAATCCACCGCGAACATGGTGTTTTGGTACTTTTAGTCCCTTTCGTGAAAGTCATGGGCAAAGATTGCCACATTGCTCAACAGTGATGAGACATGTGTCATATGAAAGCTCTTGACGAGCTCTTCATTTCATTCTAAGGCAGCTAACTTGAAATCTACCGCGAACATGGTGTTTTGGTACTTTTAGTCACTTTCGTGAAAGTCATGGGCAAAGATTGCCACATTGCTCAACAGTGATGAGACATGTGTCATATAAAAGCTCTTGACGAGCTCTTCATTTCATTCTAAGGCAGCTAACTTGAAATCCACCGCGAACATGGTGTTTTGGTACTTTTAGTCCCTTTCGTGAAAGTCATGGGCAAAGATTGCCACATTGCTCAACAGTGATGAGACATGTGTCATATGAAAGCTCTTGACGAGCTCTTCATTTCATTCTAAGGCAGCTAACTTGAAATCCACCGCGAACATGGTGTTTTGGTACTTTTAGTCACTTTCGTGAAAGTCATGGGCAAAGATTGCCACATTGCTCAACAGTGATGAGACATGTGTCATATGAAAGCTCTTGACGAGCTCTTCATTTCATTCTTAGACAGCTAACTTGAAATCTACTGCAAACATGGTGTTTTGGTACTTTATAGCATTTGCGTAAAAGTCATGGGCAAAGATTGCCACATTGCTCAACAGTGATGAGACATGTGTCATATGAAAGCTCTTGACGAGCTCTTCATTTCATTCTAAGGCAGCTAACTTGAAATCCACCGCGAACATGGTGTTTTGGTACTTTTATTCACTTTCGTGAAAGTCATGGGCAAAGATTGCCACATTGCTCAACAGTGATGAGACATGTGTCATATGAAAGCTCTTGACGAGCTCTTCATTTCATTCTAAGGCAGCTAACTTGAAATCCACCGCGAAAATGGAGTTTTGGTACTTTTAGTCCCTTTCGTGAAAGTCATGGGCAAAGATTGCCACATTGCTCAACAGTGATGAGACATGTGTCATATGAAAGCTCTTGACGAGCTCTTTATTTCATTCTATGACAGCTAACTTGAAATCCACCGCGAACATGGTGTTTTGGTACTTTTAGTCACTTTCGTGAAAGTCATGGGCAAAGATTGCCACATTGCTCAACAGTGATGAGACATGTGTCATATGAAAGCTCTTGACGAGCTCTTCATTTCATTCTAAGACAGCTCACTTGAAATCTACCGCGAACATGGTGTTTTGGTACTTTTAGTCCCTTTCGTGAAAGTCATGGGCAAAGATTGCCACATTGCTCAACAGTGATGAGACATGTGTCATATGAAAGCTCTTGACGAGCTCTTCATTTCATTCTAAGGCAGCTAACTTGAAATCCACCGCGAACATGGTGTTTTGGTACTTTTAGTCACTTTCGTGAAAGTCATGGGCAAAGATTGCCACATTGCTCAACAGTGATGAGACATGTGTCATATGAAAGCTCTCGACGAGCTCTTCATTTCATTCTTAGACAGCTAACTTGAAATCTACCGCGAACATGGTGTTTTGGTACTTTATAGCATTTGCGTAAAAGTCATGGGCAAAGATTGCCACATTGCTCAACAGTGATGAGACATGTGTCATATGAAAGCTCTTGACGAGCTCTTTATTTCATTCTATGACAGCTAACTTGAAATCCACCGCGAACATGGTGTTTTGGTACTTTTTCGTGTAACCCTTGGGCAAAGATTACCACATTGCTCAACAGCGATGAGACATGTGTCATATGAAAGGTCTTGACGAGCTCTTCATTTCATTCTAAGACAGCTAACTTGAAATCCACCGCGAACATGGTGTTTTGGTACTTTTAGTCACTTTCGTGAAAGTCATGGGCAAAGATTGCCACATTGCTCAACAGTGATGACACATGTGTCATATGAAAGCTCTTGACGAGCTCTTCATTTCATTCTAAGGCAGCTAACTTGAAATCCACCGCGAACATGGTGTTTTGGTACTTTTAGTCACTTTCGTGAAAGTCATGGGCAAAGATTGCCACATTGCTCAACAGTGATGAGACATGTGTCATATGAAAGCCCTTGACGAGCTCTGCATTTCATTTTAAGGCAGCTAACTAGAAAACCACCGCGAACATGGTGTTTTGGTACTTTTAGTCACTTTCGTGAAAGTCATGGGCAAAGATTGCCACATTGCTCAACAGTGATGAGACATGTGTCATATAAAAGCTCTTGACGAGCTCTTCATTTCATTCTAAGGCAGCTAACTTGAAATCCACCGCGAACATGGTGTTTTGGTACTTTTAGTCCCTTTCGTGAAAGTCATGGGCAAAGATTGCCACATTGCTCAACAGTGATGAGACATGTGTCATATGAAAGCTCTTGACGAGCTCTTCATTTCATTCTAAGGCAGCTAACTTGAAATCCACCGCGAACATGGTGTTTTGGTACTTTTAGTCCCTTTCGTGAAAGTCATGGGCAAAGATTGCCACATTGCTCAACAGTGATGACACATGTGTCATATGAAAGCTCTTGACGAGCTCTTCATTTCATTCTGACAGCTAACTTGAAATCTACCGCGAACATGGTGTTTTGGTACTTTAAGCATTTGCGTAAAAGTCATGGGCAAAGATTGCCACATTGCTCAACAGTGATGAGACATGTGTCGTATGAAAGCTCTTGACGAGCTCTTCATTTCATTCTATGGCAGCTAACTTGAAATCCACCGCGAACATGGTGTTTTGGTACTTTTAGTCACTTTCGTGAAAGTCATGGGCAAAGATTGCCACATTGCTCAACAGTGATGAGACATGTGTCATATGAAAGCCCTTGACGAGCTCTGCATTTCATTTTAAGGCAGCTAACTAGAAAACCACCGCGAACATGGTGTTTTGGTACTTTTAGTCACTTTCGTGAAAGTCATGGGCAAAGATTGCCACATTGCTCAACAGTGATGAGACATGTGTCATATAAAAGCTCTTGACGAGCTCTTCATTTCATTCTAAGGCAGCTAACTTGAAATCCACCGCGAACATGGTGTTTTGGTAGTAGTAGTATGGTAGTAAAAGTACCAAAACACCATTTTCGCGGTGGATTTCAAGTTAGCTGCCTTAGAACGAAATGAAGACCTCGTCAAGAGCTTTCATATGACACATGTCTCATCGCTGTTGAGCAATGTGGCAATCTTTGCCCATGACTTTCACGAAAGTGACTAAAAGTACCAAAACACCATTTTCGCGGTGGATTTCAAGTTAGCTGCCTTAGAATGAAATGAAGAGCTCGTCAAGAGCTTTCATATGACACATGTCTCATCACTGTTGAGCAATGTGGCAATCTTTGCCCATGACTTTTACGAAAATGCTATAAAGTACCAAAACACCATGTTCGCGGTAGATTTCAAGTTAGTTAGCTGTCTTAGAATGAAATGAACAGCTCGTCAAGAGCTTTCATATGACACATGTCTCATCATTGTTAAGCAATGTGGCAATCTTTGCCCATGACTTTTACGAAAATGCTATAAAGTACCAAAACACCACGTTCGCGGTAGATTTCAAGTTAGCTGTCTTAGAATGAAATGAAGAGCTCGTCAAGAGCTTTCATATGACACATGTCTCATCACTGTTGAGCAATGTGGCAATCTTTGCCCATGACTTTCACGAAAGGGACTAAAAGTACCAAAACTCCATTTTCGCGGTGGATTTCAAGTTAGCTGCCTTAGAATGAAATGAAGAGCTCGTCAAGAGCTTTCATATGACACATGTCTCATCACTGTTGAGCAATGTGGCAATCTTTGCCCAAGGTTTACACGAAAAAGTACCAAAACACCATGTTCGCGGTGGATTTCAAGTTAGCTGCCTTAGAATGAAATGAAGAGCTCGTCAAGAGCTTTCATATGACACATGTCTCATCACTGTTGAGCAATGTGGCAATCTTTGCCCATGACTTTTACGAAAATGCTATAAAGTACCAAAACACCACGTTCGCGGTAGATTTCAAGTGAGCTGTCTTAGAATGAAATGAAGAGCTCGTCAAGAGCTTTCATATGACACATGTCTCATCACTGTTGAGCAATGTGGCAATCTTTGCCCATGACTTTCACGAAAGGGACTAAAAGTACCAAAACATCATTTTCGCGGTGGATTTCAAGTTAGCTGCCTTAGAATGAAATGAAGAGCTCGTCAAGAGCTTTCTTATGACACATGTCTCGTCGCTGTTGAGCAATGTGGCAATCTTTGCCCATAACTTTCACGAAAGTGACTAAAAGTACCAAAACACCATGTTCGCGGTGGATTTCAAGTTAGCTGCCTTAGAATGAAATGAAGAGCTCGTCGAGAGCTTTCATATGTCACATGTCTCATCACTGTTGAGCAATGTGGCAATCTTTGCCCATGACTTTCACGAAAGTGACTAAAAGTACCAAAACACCATGTTCGCGGTGGATTTCAAGTTAGCTGCCATAGAATGAAATGAAGAACTCGTTAAGAGCTTTCATATGACACATGTCTCATCGCTGTTGAGCAATGTTGAAAAGTGGGTCCAAACTGACGCATGCTCCTTTCATCTTCAAACTTCTCTACATAACACGTATAATGACAGTAGCCAGTTACATAAGTATAAACTATGCTCATACAATGACGAAATTAACCGCATAATTATGGGAACAAAGATGATGCGGTATTATGACAACTCCATATTATGTTATGGGATATACTGCAATGTTATTAAAATGCCTCTCGATTTAAATAGGAAGTACTTTTGCTTCATTGTGGATTTTTAATACAATAGGGGGAAGTAATTAAGGATGCTTTTAAGTACTTGATTAATTTTGGTTGCCATTATTTATACAATTAGTTAATTTGGTGACAATGATTCTTCTGTTGACTATTTTCTAACACTTTTGATGCAAAAATCGTAGGTGCGCTAACAAACATATAAATTCACAAAAAGCCAGACCTGGAACAACTACCTGTAGATCATACAAATATTTGTTCCGTGCGGGAATCGAAACCGCGACAAGCAGCGCAGTAGCCTGTCGCTCAGCCACTGCGCCAACCGTGTCGTCAAAAATCGTACAAAATAGACCAAAGCTGATATTTCTTTTGTACATTTTTTGAACATTGTCTCTGAATTAAGGTATACAATGCTATCAAGTACCTATCAAGATCTAACGAGAACTGGAGTTTCTGAGTAAAGGTTAAAACCTCCGCGGAGGAAAACTACATAATTATGTACATTGATTATGGGCTGTGCACAACTAGTACCTACCTACTTAGAAAAAGTAAAAGACTTGGATAATTAACTCGGATTATTTTAATATAACTTGAAGCTACTAAGGTGTACCATTTTATTCATAGTATTTTTTTAAATGTCTTTAGATTGCAAACAAGCCCCCTGATGTTAAGTGATTACCGCTAGCTATACACATCTGCAATACACCAGTGTCCTTGCAAATGCGTTGCCATCCCAGAAACAAAGTTGAAACGTCTCAGGTGCTTGTAATTACACCGGCACCCATACCCTTCAGACTAGAACACAGCAACGCTGCTTTTTGGCAGAAACAGGTATGGTGGTAGTACTTCCCCGGACGAACTCCTTCACAAAGAGCTCTACATAGTATCTAGGACGCGATAAAGGCATTTGTCATCTTTCACACTGATGTGATCATTATTATAATATTCTGGATTATGTTTGCTACCCTAATATCTCAATGTCAACAATGAAGGAGCGGCTCGTTAAGCAGTCAACTGAACAAGGAAAGCGAATCTTGATGACACGAATGTAATCCTATCTACATCTAAATGGATATACAAAGATTTTGCTTCCCATTGCATAAATCATTGATTTCCAATCAGTCTAGTCAGCTACAGGCAGATACCTCTACCATTAGAACTAAGGCCAATAGTCGAAAAGAGTGGATTCCAACATGAACAACAGAGGTTGTTCATCACGTAACAGGTTAGACATCTCGAGACATCTCTATATCTAAACAAAGCATTAAACGTGATTAAGGCGTTTATCACACTGCACCGCGCCCTGACGCGTAGCGCTGGGCAGCAGATTTAAACATCGTATACAAATATTTCAAATTAATATACACAGAAAACACGCCTCGCGCAACAAGACACTCCAGACGCGTGAAGCGGTACGCTTCGCCAGTTGGAGAATCGCTTAAATCAATGGATAGCCAGCACCCTAACTCTTGACCGATTTAAAACAATAGCTAAGAAGGTACTATGGGCAGAAAACATATAGATCATACAGGAACAAAACATTTTTAAGTGGATGATGAGATGACCTAAAAATTTCGGCAGATGATGAAATAAAGTAAGTACTTACCACAAGCTCAGCGAACTTCGCATCGAGCTCATCTTGCGGCGGCATGGGGTGCGTGGGGGTGACGGCCTGCAGCGCCAGCCCGCCCTCGCCCCCAACCACGCAGTATGTGATCTCCGGGGGCTCGTCATTCTGGAACAATAGAATATATGGATTAGAATAAAGTGTCTGTAAATGTAAGTGTCTCTCGTCTACATTCGTGATGAAGTGCTGATGAGAAGTGAGAATCAGAAGATTATTTTTTTAGGTATTAGGGAAAACAGGACCTATAACATATTTACATGGGACCTAAGACATACCGGCGAACTGTGGCTGTACATTGGTACACCGCTGCCTTACCCTTCGGAGAATACCTACAGCAAATTAGGTTCAAGTAAACTTGAAGATCGCCGTCAATTCCCAGAATCAAGCTCACTATACTTATTCTGTCACCGAAAATAGCATTTTAAATAATTCGTCTTAATCAAAATGTAACAAGGGAGTTTTGACAGAGACTAACAGCTCTACACAGCTACACTTATTACGAGATGGAAAAGAATTTAGAAGAGGCAAACAATAAGGATCGTTATAGCTGAATTTGAGATGGTGAAATAACGTAATAATATACAATAGAGATAAATAGCCAGAAAGACAAAGGGCTGTAGAGTTTGGCAGTACGATGGTCACAATAGAGCTAACTCCACACTGCAAACAATAGCAATAGTTCATTGACCTATGAAGACGTTTTCAGACGCATTATACATAGAGGCAACGACATTACTGTATTACTTTTACGTAAACCTAGGAGGCAATGAAGTTGCTTATACGTAAGCTGATTAACTTAGCGGTAAATCTTAATAAACTAATTATATTTAATTAGCAGAAAGGCATGTTTTTGTTTAAATGTAAAAATTCTTATTAAAACTTGTCTTCATTTCTGTTTCTCAAATACTACTGAGAAACGGGGAGCGCATATCTATATTATATGAAAAACAATTGCGATGCATTAGTCTCGCAAAATCTCGAAAATGGCACAACTGATTTGATTAATTTTTCATTTGTTTTATTAGCTTCAATACTGGGGTGGTATAGGAAAAAAATCTTGGTGGCACGAAGTTCACCGGATCATCTAGTCTTCCTTAGAAGCCCGCGTCAAGATAACTTTGGTTCCAGTATCAGTAACAAACTAACTACATAATGTAGGTCAGAAGACTGCATCGATCAAAAACACCGACATCTAAAACCTTTGTATATCCTTGGAGCTAAGATTTATTAGCAATCAAAGTGTCTCTTTAAATAAATTACTGTTTCAAGAATGTTTTAACAGAAGATAAAGGCCTATTACAGTAAACGGTGAACTATGGTTACCAACATTTGAAAGGCTTAAAACACACTTGATCAGAGAAATAATGTGCTGTGGAGGACTTCTGTCACTTGATGGTGGAATGTGTCAAAACTAGGGCTAGGAGAGAGGGTTTGATAACTCAATTAAATATAAGTTTGATAGATGACAGGCATTTTTTCAAAGTATTTTGTTAGCACCTTTGCCAGAAGCAGCCATTTTACTTTATAGTTTAAACTAAGTAAATACATGTTCAAGTAATAGTTAATAATGGAGCTAGCATAGCAGTCTTATGACTGCCCGTAAATTATATCAGTACAAAAAATAATTATCCAAATTGTGTTAAGGGTACGTCGAAAACAAATAAAAAATTTCAGTGACATCAACTCAACATTAAACAAGACATAAATATGACACCATTATAAAACAACATACCTTATCAATCAACAGCTGACAACCAAAAATAAACTCACTAAAAAATTATACTCAATTGAAGACACATTTCGGGCACGTGGCCACAAAAAAAGCGAAACAAGAAGAAACTTTCTACATACAATAACTCATTTCCATTCCAACATCTGGCATTCTGGCCAATTTAAGGAAACCATAAATAAAATTACTGCAATCAATACCTAATTATCCGAAAATATTCCACTCACATTGGGAGAATTTTCTCAGTAAGACATAAATCAACGTGAAGACATAATTTGTCCGTGCAAATACTGGCAAGAAACGAAAGAAAAAAGGCAATTTAAATTGTTGAGTTAAAAATAAAATGAGGAAGGCATTGGTTCCTTCCTTAAAGGGAGAGTCGACATGGTCAACGAGGAAGTACAGTCAGACAGAAAAACCTCGTACAGTCACACTGACAATCGCCTGAACGCCAAGCTATTACGATAATAGTAAGGTAATTACTATTAAACACATGATTCAACGATTTGCGGCGTTTAGGTGCGTTCTTAGTTATTTTTTTCTTTCTTCGATGTTTGAACCGGTTATTATTGTGATTATTTAAACTTCTCACTAATTATACGTTTGTACAGTTCCTGTAGACCATTCTCTTTGAATTGAAATTATACGATAATTACATTTCGTGTTTGGCCCAATATCTTTTCCTTAATATGTTATAAAGAATATCACCTGTCCCTTGACTTCAGTTAATAAATGTTTTACTAAGTCTTAAAAAAAAAATACTTTACGATATAATTTTGCACATCTACACTATATGATTTCTACTTTCATTTTTATCATACGAGGTAAAGGGTCAATG
Organism: Caradrina clavipalpis; assembly: GCA_932526535.1. Classification (NCBI taxonomy): domain Eukaryota; kingdom Metazoa; phylum Arthropoda; class Insecta; order Lepidoptera; family Noctuidae; genus Caradrina; species Caradrina clavipalpis. The sequence goes on along the minus strand of OW052099.1, from coordinate 3,492,278 downwards.
CTAAATTCGTTCTGCAATTTATCTATATGTGCTTCACGACAGAACGGCAATTGGCAGCTTACTTTAACGAATGAATGCCACAGATTGTAGAATAAATGGAGTTGTGAACCACACAACGCGTTAGGGTTTTTTGAATAGTGGTCGTGTGCTATGTACAACCTTTTCTACTTTTAACAAAGAGACGGATAGCCTCAAATAAATAAATCTGGCTTAAAAGGAACTTTATAGCTATCGGCCTTTTTATTGTGGTTTGAGGTTGCTACTGGAAGAACACATAGGTATTACTATGCATATAAAAAGTTTGTCCCTTTCAAAATTCTGTGATAAGAGAAGTAGATGTTTCTTTGATAAACATACACACTACGTTCATCAGATTTTAATTTTCTGTCACAATAACAGCATAAAAAACAATCAAAGAAAACTGGTTTCCTGCTTCAAAAACGTAAAACAAATATTGCTAGATCGACATTCCAATTCCTTACTACTCCGTGCTGCATACAAGCTGATTATATCGTGCACGTCCATACATGAGCACGCTAAAAGCGCTTCTGAGTCAGAGTGACCTTTCGGCGGCGCCTGCGACGCATTTCTACGAACTGTCTCCCGATGTCTCGCAAATCCATTGACATAATGAATAGGGCTGTGCGGAGAAAGTAATATAAATTAACCGTTGATTTCCGAAAATTATACATGACTGTCATAAATAATGTCAATTTGTCACCTTGTATTTAAATAAAATCTTAGCATAGCTCTGGCCGTTGGAAAAACCAATTACCTTTGGTAAAGATAATAATTATAATAGATCATAGTTAAGTTTTTTTTTTTTGACGATACGGTCGGCGCATTGGCTCAGCTATAGGCTGCTGCTGTGCTGCGAGTCGCGGGATCGATTCCCGCACAGATCAGATATTTGAATGACTTACTCGGAACGGATATTACCGAGTACTTATCAGATGTTTCCGAGCCTGCTTGTATGTGTATTTGTAGATGTGTGCCTGTATGTGATTTTATTTGTTTCTAAACGGACCCAGGATACAAGAGAAATTGTAAGTTTGGGGCAACTTTTTTTATCGTCCGCCACAATTTGCTGAAGCGAACTGATGGGAACAAATTGCTGCAGTGATATCAGACTTCGCACCCTCGCCCTGCTATTAGGTACTTGAATGTCGCCATCTTTAAACGTTATTGCTGGGACGTGACTTCTGTCGACAGCTACCCAACGAGGCGGATTTATTCTTGACGCCTTTTGCCTTTTACTCTACAATAGTCTAAAAGAAACTGCCGAACCATTTTCAGATGATATTAATAACTTATTAGTGTACTACTATTGTATTGTATCAACCTAAAATAAATTGGGATGTGCCAGATGAGAATAATAACAGCTCAGAAGAGGCAATAGTACTTTTAGAAACGATCGCAATTTAATCTCAGTCTCAATCTATCCCAGCGGGGCACGCTGGGATATAATTGTACAACATGTTGAACGTTTTCAATTTGTAAAAGTAGTCTTCTGAACTCTCTCAGCGTAAAAAAACAAACCAATATACATATAACATACCTGATAACTATGTATGTTGCCCATAAAACTAAGTACTTTCGGGTGCATGCAACAGTACATGAGTCGTAGGGATATTTAAACTTCAACATTCAAAACTTCTTTTCATATTAAAAAAAAACATGAAACAAGTTTGAACTTTGACCTTCAATGTCTCCGTAACCTGAAGGTTCCCAGGTAAGGCTCAGATGATCGCAACAATGAGAAGAAAATATAACTCTGCTTCGTCGCCACCTCGATGACTCATTAACAAAACTAATTGAGAGGCTTTAATGCAAACTCCATTCCTATTCAACAGACAGAAACAACAGAAAGCAAACCACTGTAAAACACACCAATTAATTATGTATTCCCTTAAGTACTTGCTTAATTAACATTAATAGTAGAAAGTACTATAGACTGAGTACAAACAGACAGAGAGGTAAATAAAACTTATCACAGCGAAGAGTTTAATGAGGCCATGAACGAAGAAGCAAAATATTTGTTGAGAGAGAACAATGGAAAAGGTGCATTAAGAGCTAACCCAACTAGCACAAAACTGTTGCTTAAGAGCTTTGGAGCCAATCCGATTATTCCCAAAGGCGCCAAGCTCTAGCCCTAGAGCGTGCACTGCAGACTTTATACAGCCGCTTTGGAGCCAAAGGGGCACAACTTTTTGCAATCTATAGTTCTATTAGAACTTCATAATAGTGGCATAAAAGCGCTACAGGAGCGGCAACTAATAATTAACTCTACACTTAAGCTCTTGTGGCGCTTATTGAATGAATGACAGGTTTAACTGAACGAATAAAGGATCACTGATCATTCACCTTGCGTCTCATTTATTAAATAAATACCATTTGTTGTTCCTGATTCAGACATTACTGAATACAAATAAATAATAAGTGAAGTGAAGGTAAGTGTTTTTGAGCTATATTTTGTATTATATGCAAGTGGCAACAAACGCAGATCAGTTTATCGTGCATATAGTTGATATTATTGGAGTATTTTTAACGCGCCTCAATAATTACCTCAGAATATCGTAAAATATGTAAATTATTATTATATAAATATATTTATATCACATACCTACACGATATTGAAATTACCTACTTGACTGTATTTATGTTTAGTAAGTTGCTGGTGCTATATTTAGTTATATTTTAGTACAAATTGCGATAAAAACCTATAAATTTCTCAAGTACTGATAAATAATTGTCTTGTAAACATGTCGTCTATGAGAAGCAGCTTTAACTTGCAACTTCAACCTTAAAACTTGCTCTCTGCGTGTCATAGCGCTAAGTTTCACTTTTCTGAAGGTCCAAGTAATACCTGTACAACTAATGCAGTTCAAGTCTTTGCAATATCTTTTATTTCGTACTTACTGCAGATATCGAACCACACTGATGGTTATTTGTTTAGAGATCCGTAGAACTCTTTGAAAACCCTAAAATACGATGATCATTAAAATTTGTAGCTGCTTCTATATTTTTCGCTATTTTTCTTTTTTGATTGTTTAACTAACTATGTGTTACCATATTTTCAGAATGCCTTTCAAATTTATAATGAACAATTAAATAAACAAGAACTTTGCATCTGTCCATCTAAGTGGGAAAAACACGGAGTATTACACTGGCCGAACAAAAAAAGTAAAAAATTATATAAAATAGAAGATTCAACTCCACAATCAAACTGGACTAAAATAAACAAATTCATTATGTTATTTTGTATTTCTTTTAAACTGGCTTAAATATTTTATAAAATGTGATTCCTCCATTAAAAATAGCAGAATGTATCCAAATGTCGATTACTCTCCTTCTTCTATTGTGAAGCCTTAATGTCACTAATAGTAAAACGATCAAATTCCTACTTAAGTCTGCGCAAATGAACAAATCACTTCTGCAATGAAACTTTCAGTGGCAGAACAGTGATAAATATATCTTTTATACAGTTCCGTTAAAAAGTCTACAATTAAAGTCTTTATGCAATTCTGAAGCGTACAGCAGCGGCAATAGAAGCTTTTTAGCAGCTTTAAGCTGTAACAGACATGTTTTAACTCTCTTTTATAGCTATATACGGCAAATGGGTTGTAAAATGAACTCTTATAAAACTTAGAGTGGCATTTGGTTCAGTGTCTGCTACCCCTAGTGATATTTACAACTATGAGCAGTTACGGAAGCAATAGTAGAACTTAAAAACCCTTTCTGAACCCCTAAAGCGCTACTGTACGGCTAAAAGTTGCAAAATAGGCTGCTATTTTCACTAGTGTGCTAGTTGGGAATTAGCTAATATAGAATTAAGGATTATATGCTTTAGCTGCATCCTGTTATGAATTGCTGTTTTCTAGTTAGAAGTATGATAAACTAGCTTCTGCCCGCGACTTCGTCCGCGTCACAGTTGATGTGTTATCCTACGGGTACCGTACATTTTCCCGGGATAAAAAGTAGCCTATGTGTTATTCCAGACTATAATCTATCTTTGTGCCAAATTTCATCCAGATCCATTCAGCCGTTTAAGCGTGAAAGAGTAACAAACATCCATACATACATCCATACATCCATACATACAAACTTTCGCCTTTATAATAGTAGTAGGAAGGATAATAATGATATTCTCCAGACCGATTTCGGTCATGGCGGCCAATCTCAATGGCGGTTAGCAAATTCAGATGCAATCCCTCTTCCCTCAATCTGATACTCCGACAATATCAGTCCGACACGACCGGGGAGAGATCAGGCGCAGGACCAATGGATTTACGAGCTTTCTGACGAACGAGGGCGTCACACCAACAACTTCCAAACTCAATTCTGCTACTGAGAAATTCCTAATGGAAAAAACCCGATAACAATAATAATAGAACCCAAGACTTTACGCTCAACAGTCGCGCTTTCGACCACAATACCAACGGGGCAGTCACAGTTAGGAAATATACAACTTTGATTTATTTAAATCATAATTGAAATATAGCATTGCCTTGCTAACATTTGATTAATGTAATCTACATATTAATAACGTGTTAATTGGATTTAGAATTAAGGTCATCTTCCGTGTGCATTACGAAATATAAAATGCATTAGCCATGAAAAGATGTAACAAAAATAAGATGACTACTTTTAAATATGTAACAGCTAAATGATACATCAATAAATTACCGAACTCAAAATATTTTTTTTGAAAGGCAGGCAGCTTTTTTTGTATTTATATATGAATTGTATTTATAATTTAAATCACCTTCCTATGGGTCTGAAACTATATCCTTTCAATTAGAACAAAAACTTTCCAAATCGGGTCATAAACAAAGAAACTTACTGAGGAAACGAATATAAAAAAATACAATTGAGAACTTATTTAATTAAACCAATAGTTCTCCTCCCTCATCTTCGGCAAAAGCCTTGAACCAGAAACCAAGAACTTCACAATACACTGACATCATGCAAACACGAGGACATGACTCATAAGTCACAGCCGCCATTTTTTCTTATTAACACTCGCCATCTAAAATTACAAAAGCGGTAACCCTACAACCCTTTTACAAGGCACAAGGAGTGGAGTATATTTGCGTCGATGACTTCATGCGCCGTCCACTCGACTGAGAACTTATTTGCAGGACCATCGTTATTAGCAACATTAATTTACAAGATGTAAACGAAGACGGTATATTATGTGGTAATGTGCTAATTAAGGGAATGGGTGCAATTTATTTTGTATTTATTTAAACTTTTTGCAACAAAAAGTACAAAAGGACTTAATGCCTGTGGCATTATTAACCAATCAACCAAAAGCAATCAGCAATCTATACTAAAATTGGAAAGCTAAAGATTGTTTTTGGTTGAACCCGTTAATCTCAGAAACTACTGATCCGATTTGAAAAATCAAGAAAGGTACCTATATACAACATCAGGCTACGATTCAGTAACCAAAAAGGAACTTAACGCAGGGTATTGCAAATAATAGATATGAAAGAAGAATATCAAAGAAGATAGGGGATATGCCTATATTTCTATAATGGATGGATGTTTAATACAGTTCTAAGTAACAATAGAAAAACGTGAGTATAATAAATAAGATTTAAAACAGTAATCAATAACATTATACTAATCCTTCCGCGTTGTTGTCAACTAATAACGTGCTCAAAAAGTGACTGGTAGCAATACCACGTTGAATGGCAATGGCAATGCTTAGCCAGGTACGAAAGACAGTTCTTGGGTCACGGTCAGTCATAAAGAGTCAAATTGTATTTCTGACAATTCTTAAAATAAAAATGATAAAGAAAGACGTCAGTACTTTGTGGAAATATTTTATAAATGGATGTTCTCCAAATAGGAGGTGTGTGACTGGTGGCACTACCACGTTGCATGGCAATGGCAATGCTTAGCCAGGTACGAAAGACAGTTCTTGGGTCACGGTCAGTCATAAAGAGTCAAATTGTATTTCTGACAATTCTTAAAATAAAAATGATAAAGAAAGACGTCGGTACTTTGTGGAAATATTTAATAAATGGATGATTTCAAAATAGGAAGTATATTTATGTAAAACATTAAAAAATAAAACAATAGGAAGAAGTTCATGTCCAGGATTATCCTAATCTTGATCACAAACTCATCCGAACCCCAGGTTGACAAAACGCATTCGTTCCTAAAAGTCGTATCCACATTTGGTATTCCAAAGAAACGCATTTGCATAAATAAATATTATGTTAACAACGAACATTAACTTCAAAAGGGTGTGAACGTGAACCATCTTCAACTATTAATGCTGTTCGTAGAAAAGTCGTTCATATAGTGTTTATTTAAAAAACTAAACTTACATTTTGTATCCGTGCGATCGACTGCTTTCTTCTCAAGCTAAAAAATCTAGTTTTATTCATTTCGGGACACAATTCTGGATCATCAGCAGAACAACACTAAAATGACAGATGATTGATTAATTTAATTCAAGCCACTTGACTGCAGTGTCAATAAAACGCTTTCCGACTTGCGCAAGAGTCAATCACCGAAAGGACGAGAGACATGGCCGCCTGGCGCCAGGCAATGTGTCTCAATCAAAACTAAAGACCTCCATGTTACCAGTAACTGCTTCCCGTATTTATCGAAATGCATTGTCTCGCTCTAATTCTATTAACGACTAAATGGACGTTTCATTAGGGTCCATGTTGACGACCGATACAATAAGTATTTATAAACGCAATGTTTGTTTCTGAGGCGAGTAAACAAGGGCTGCACGGAGACGGTGTAATAAATACCAGAATAGTTATCAACGTATTTACTTCGAAGTACAACGAAATTGCATTAGTACTCGATAAAACGATCAAATTGTATATCTGAGTTTAAACAGCCTTCGCTACAGAGACATTACCCCATTGAAATCATACGATAAGTCACGGCCTTGCTCTAAACAGTCTAAACGAACCAATTATAGTTTTAAAAAGTCATAATCTTAAAGCCTTCGACCTCTACTAACTCTCTATAATCAGCTTACGTTTGTGAAATATGTTTTGTAATATTTAAGTCAGAAACTGCTATGTGGCTTCATTGTTATAGTTTGACGTGAACCCTTATCGTTTAACACGATTATGGCCGATGACCTGCCGGTCAAACTTGCGACTTTTAGACAGAAACACGTGCCTTATCGATCAATGAAGTGTTTCATTCATTGTAGGTACCATCGAACAAACTATGTAGTATACAGGCTAACTTGCAACTACTTGAAAACAATGTAATGGGTATGCTTAGTAGTCAATAAGTTTACATGACTTTCTGAAGTATGCTATGAGCTAATTGATTTTATTTCCTCCTGTATCATGGGTGTGTTTATAAACATACAAACTCCCGTACATAAAGGGCCAGACCTGAATCAACTATCTGTAGGCCATACAAATATTTGATCCGTGCGTGAAATCGACCCCACTACACAGCAGCATAGCAGCCAATCGCTCAGCTACTGGGCCAATCGTGTTTGACTGACTTCTTGACAATTCAAAAATGCTCGTAAATAGTTTATTTAAAATAAATAATTCGATAAGATTTCAATATAGGCAGTGTAGTAGAAAGTCAAATATTTAGGCCTCTATACCAAATGCCTTGTTGAATTGTACAATAATTGCCGTTTTTGTATTCAATTGTGCTTGATTGATGTGGTCGAAGTTATAGGTTATCTTGACTGTTTTGAGGCAACACAAAAGCTTTGTTGATTGGCTTACTGTTTTGGCAAGTTATTCATGCATGCCAGTGTCAGAATATTATATGAGATTTTTGACAGCAACAGTTCCTAATCTAAAAAGAATTTTGTTAGGATGATTAGGATTATCATTATTTTGATTAGGACCCATCTATGTGTACCTTATAGCGACCCTTACTTTCACACAAAGGACATAAGAGCTCAAAAATAAGAGGCGGTTTCTATTAGTTAAATCTCAAAGTGAAACAGACCCGACGAAGAAAACACCACTTCAACTAACAAAATCAATTCGTATAAGTAATCTGTAAAGCAATCCACTGCAGATGCGTTTCAATCTCGCGACTTAGCAATAATTTACAATAAGCACGTGTGCGAAGAGCCTCGTCTTGGAAATAATATAAAAGCAAGTGCATGTGCCGACTGACCGACATCTCGACTGCTTTCCAATCCAATGTAAACTGGTTTTCAATAGCGCATGCGTAGGGCTGACCCTTACCTATAGCCCTTTCATACTAGTAACCATCTAACAGTGAAAGTTAGCTAATTTCAACGAAAATCGCAAGAGAAATGGCCTTCTCAAAAGATACGAGTTCTTCATAATTTTATCGCACAGCAGTTTGTTTCGAGATAATATATCTGCGTGTTTATTTGTTTTTATAAGCCTTTGTGAGTAATTTGATTGAGCGAACGAGTAAACACTTAGAACAAAGATAATTTTAGCATCTCTAATCAAGCGTGTCTGGCGCTCATTCATTAGTTTGCTTATGAATTTTTCATTCGCTCTGAAACGGTCAATGACACTCCCGTTATTGTTTTCAACAATAATATTCCTGTATTTGACTCTTAAAAGAAACCCCTAAAAATATCTATCCTCGACATTACATTTTACCAAGATCCTAATGCCAAGGACAGTCACTTCAAAAGTCGTGAGCTTAAACAAAAGCATGACCAGTTCTATTATAGACACAGGTTGCGAAAAACAATTCAACATTAAAAACTAGATAAATTATTCAAATGAATAACTAGGCATAACACTTCTTACAAAGAATCCACTTTTACCTAGAATCAGCATAATAAATTGAGGGAATAAATTACGACGAAAAACGTACAAAACCACAATTTACTAAAGTTAAACAAACATATTGTTTTGATTAATACATCGCGGTTTATAAGAAATGTTAATTTTGATTAGAAAACCCACGATATGGAGATAAAAATTTCTCTACAACAAACTCTAATGGCTAACCTATGAACTGACACTGGCACAATAACATTTGCACAAAATTTAAATACATTAACACTTGATAATCGTATCAATACGGATGTCGGGATTATAATTTCACTTTAGCGAAATTTAAACGACAATGGACAGCAAATGTAATAAATAATCTGCTTTCGTGGCTTTCAAAAGCCATCAGATTATGAAAGAGGCGGTTCAATGGGCTTATTGGCATAAGTGCAAAAAACAACATTTAAAAAATTAAGCATATCTAAACATGCACACAGACACAACCTAGACGAATGGCTCGATTTTTATGTCATCCTTATCACTAACTCCCGCAGTATATACCTATTCCTTTATTTTTTGTTCCAAGGTAGGAAATTTTAATGGATTTTCCCCACCCTGTATTCCCTCTACTCTTGCTGACTAAAATCCACCCCAGTTTTCTCTTGCCACAGTTATGTCGGAAGCGTGCGCACCTTCCGCGATCCCCGACAGGTGCCCGCCTCTATATGACTATTATCGAGTATTCCTAAGCCAGTTTATAGACTTGGGCAGGTGCTAAAAGCAGCGATTAGTAAGTGTATCAGGTGAATGGCGAGCAGCATCAATCTCGCCGATAACATCACTCTTGGTAAACCTGTTTCACATGAGGTTGTAGACCAGATGTCTGACAGGCCACACATTAAACCGTTATACGCTACATCATGGGTAAACGAACTGCCGAAGTTAATAACCAGTCTTTTTTTTTCTCCTAGACTGCTGTGTCCCACTGCTGGGCAAATAACAGGAACTCTTTACCCGTGCGGCTTCAAATCAAAGCAAAGTCATACGATAGATTAAAAAAAACGAGCTCACAGTTATTTTCAAGGTCTTTTTTTTAGATGGGTTTCCTGTTGACTCTAGTCTAGGTAATAAGAGGTGACAAAGACAAAGGCGACGATGGAGTAAGCTTACCCAGAAGAATGTTTTTACATTTCCGCTAAGGCTAAAATTACAAGAATCCAAACACTATTTGCAAATTTGAAATAAAGATTTTGAACGGACAAAATAATTAAGCCCGACAAACTGCAAACAACTAATTCTATGTGGAGAGAAAATAGTGAACTAGAAATACGACTAAACTGTGTCTCGATTCCCACAAACGGATTAGAAACGACAAACAAATCTTAATTACTCGCAATTCGAAATTAAAGAGGATATTAAACATCGACGCTACGAGGCTGACACAAATTGTACTTGTAAACGTGTTTATTTCTCTAAATGCGACTAATGTTACTTTAACGACCGAAGAAATAAAAGCAGAAGACTAACTCCAGATAAATCGCAATCCAATATTAATTGTAGTATGTTATTGTAAAGTTGAATTGTGTAATAAATTGTAAGCTGTAAAGTAACCAGGAAAAAATAAATAAATATTAATAAGCAATCACCGGAAAGCGCAGTGTAAGAAGGCCCCCCGCGAGGTGAACCGACGACCTGGTAAAGGTCGCAGGAAATCGCTGGATGCGGGCACCGCAGGGCAAGCCATTGTGGCTATTTCTAGGGGAGACCTATGTCCAGCAGTGACCGTTATTCGGCTGATATGATGATGATGATGATGAATAAGCAATCAACACCAATGGTTAATCAAACCAATCACTGTAGCACCAGATCCAAACTCTTTCATTCTATCAATTCTTTGATCAATTTTTGCAGACTTATATAATCTTATAATTCATTGAAGTCTAATCTCTGTGTGGCGAACCTTCTGTTTCCATTTCATTACATTACTCACATTACTAATACCCCCAGTGGGTGTGGCAATTACCTTTTGGATTGCCTTTAAGCTATTCTAAATGTTAATTATATCGTTATAGCCAACTTGAACTTATATAGGTACAGACTTTTGCGACCCGTTTCTCAGATTTGTGAAGAAAGATTCCAGAGTGTATTGAATTTAAAGTTCAGGTCTTGTGATTTCATGGCTTACGGAACTTTTGAGTGTATTCATGATCCAATATTAGTATTCTCACTGGAAGTAGAGAAACTAGAAGCGCTATGTAGGGATTAGAGAGATATATATATTTCCAACAAAGAAGAATTGCGAATGTACCTAATCAGTTGGCGCACTGGTTGAGCGATTGGCTGCTGCACTCAGTGTTTAGGTGTGCGATTCCGAGATTTCTGAGGTAGTTGTCACGGATCTTTGTATGTGAGTTTATATGTTTATAAACGCACTCACGATACAGGAGAAATTACTAGGGCGGGGCAACGTTTAAAAAAAATTGTAATAAGCCGTGTTTGAACCACAAACTGCACCATTACTTCGTCGTCATAGTAGGTAGACTGTACGTATATTAATATAAGTAAGCAGTTACCTATCCTATCGAATTATTCGCACCACCCGTCATAAGCCTTCAGTAAGTCCGACATAATCTTTAGTTCAGGCCAGCTTAGTACACCAGTACAGACACTGATAATGATATTAGTCCAAACAACCTCGGAGAAATGAAGTCCTTGGACTCGACTTTCACTGGCGGGCGTAGACTATGAATAACCAACCTGTTGACTACGAATAACCTACAAAAGACCTTTGACCTTTGAGACACGAGACATGAAGTAAACAAGTTCGACGTGGTCTGAAACCTGTCTAATAGAAACAAGCCTGGTGCCGCCAAAATGATTAAATCACAAATGCTTTCATTTTCTACGGAGACTGCATTAATGTATTCTAATTAAGCAAAATGTGATGTTGAAAATGTAGAACCAACTGCTGCAGAAATTTGAGATAGTTATTATTTAGCTATGGCTGTGTGTCTTAAAACATTAAGCAGACATTTTGTACATATTTCACAAACTGCTATTTATCAATATAATTTCATCATGTTTCTTGAAATATTTATAGAAAATCTAAAATACCTTTCATACAACATGGTTATTCAACATAAATTATGTGATTATTGCCTATAGACTTAAGGAACCGCCTACAGTCACAGCGGTGGTCAATAGTTAATATTAATTATAGAGTAATTGGGTATTCAAGTGCATTTTTATGAGATTGGAGAGGCCACGTTGGCTGCAAGTACAGTGACCCCTGATCAAGAGTCGCAATTAGTGCTTGAAGACGGATAGCGTGGTAAAGGCCAGTCCAGAAAGAGGTGGCGAGATGGTCGCGTGACACGAGGGCTAGATCGAAGTGTTGGGGAAAAAAGTCAAGAAGGATTTGGAGAAGGCTTTTGTTGAGAGAGTTGTACGGTGTAAGCAAGGAAAAGAAGGGCCGTGCCATTAAACCAGTTTAAATATGGAAAATCTGATTTCAGTAATACAGATTCGGCAAAAACATCTATTGATTTTCAAACTCCCTAGGCGATTGGTGAAAGTACGAGGTGAAACGAACCCTAATCCGAACCCGATATGCCGTGGGTGTTGTGTTACTGGCTCGCGAAGCCAACCGACACGTTCCGGAACAATTAGCGGCAAAGTACTTACAATATTGGTACACAGATCAACTAGATTAGCGGCAATAAGGATATTGATCAATACTTCCCTTGATTACTTTGTTTTTGTTTGCATATCCGCCGCTGAAGGGTATAGGGAAATTATAGTTGATGCCATTGCATTGAAAGATAGAACGGAAGCTTGCAATAATATGTAATTATAGCTGCAACTATATAATACCATGTATTGAGGCTGAATAATTAAGTGGCTTCTATAAATTAGTGGATCAATAACTTATTACAATGTGCTTTCATTTAACTATTAATCTAATCAAGGTACAAACAAACGCAATTAGAAGAATTACAAATTTTGGAGAACTAAAATCATTTACTAATCTTGGCCTTTAGATTATTAGGTGCGCCAAAACTTGGGTAACTAGTTGATCGAATTTAACGAGCAATTTGTGAATACACGGTAACACAAGTTTTAAACACGAAACCAACTCCACATGATGGAGTATAAGACGCTTGTATCATAACTATCAAATGGACCTGTGCTGTCAATAGTACATATACCTTTTCCGTAAGAAGGTTCCTTGTTAATCTTCTAACTGGTGCAGCACTTAGGCCATTCACATAAAAAAAAAACAGTTTTTCCAAATTCTCACTAACCTGTAAACACGGGCACAGCGGCCACCGTCGGCGCAGCGCGTGCGGCATCTTCTTCCGTGAGGGTTCAGGCTCCGCCGGGGGCTCGCCGCACGCCCAGCGCACGAGGCGCGTGCGTGCAGCCTCGGCCGCCTCCAGCCCGCGAGACCACGATGGCAGGCCCTGGGAAAGATGGAGAAGATACTGTTACTGATGATGTTTGACTAATGGGGAAGTCCGCAGGAAGACGCTGGATGCACGCCGCTTCCAACCGGTCTTGTTGGAAATCTATTGGGGAGGCGTATATCCAGCAGTGGTCGTCCTGTGGCTGATATGATGATGATGATGAATAGGAAGTTCTCGCAATCTTCTTCTTTTTATGTCCACTGACTCGTTAAATTTTGACCGGAATTGAGCAACCTGTACAGCGCTATCATTGGCGTCGTTTAGAACTTGGATGGTTCAAGTAGGTACTAGCAATTGACAAAAATAAAATGCTTGGATAAAATGTTAGTTTTACTATTTTAAATATTTACATTCATGTATATTTTGGTGAATTGTCCTAAAAAATATAAACTAACTTAACATTGATCATCTTAAAGTTAATTATCGTTCTCATGTCAATGATCCCAAATGACCCAAACACAGCAACAGAACTGACAAACAACTCAAAAATCAATACAAATCTTAAAGCATCATCACCCACTTCTCATAACACGAAAACGCATGCAAATCAAACTATACAAGATCATGTCAGTCAAGGCCGATCGTAACGTGATGCTGCGCACACGCAACTATTCTACGAGCATGTAATAACGGTATCACTCATGTTGAGCGGGGTTTTGACAGCGAGAGTGAATTCACTACACTGACGAGCAAGAAAACTTCCACACGAAATTACATAATATTTTAATTTAGGTGATTGAATAGCTATTATACAAACAACAAAGTAGGTGTATAACCTAATTAGGTAACGTTTTATAATACGGAATCCTAATGACGATATAAGCATTCTTGGATGTTATGAAAAATGTTAAAAACTCACTATTTACACACGCTATTTCACTTGAATGCAGCAGTTACTGTGTAGTAATCTGTAAATCACTTTTCGCAACCAGGAACAGATAGACGCAACACGCAACAACACACACATCTACTTGCATACAAAATGTTAGACATTTCAGAATCGCGACCAAATACGACCGAGAAAATAACCTTACAAAATATCAAATATCTAGACGCTATTATAAATAACAGTATATTTTTATTACAAAATGTGGTTTACATCAGCGGCTCATTAAATCTGCGGGTTGTTCGAAAGAGATACCGCGCCCCCGGAACGCAAAGGGCACATGAAGGAACATAGATGGGTTTTAGTCAGCAAAAGTCTGACACACCCTCCCACCGCGCCCAAGGCGGGGGAAGACATTTGATGATTTCCCATCGTTAAAAAAAAGCGGCTCATTATTTCTGCTCGCCACTGTCTTACCATAGAGCGACGGAAAAGCGAAAACGTTTATCTCAAACGACTTTCTTCCGACAGATGCGCTGACGCAACTGATCGGAATAAGAAACATGGCGATTACGGTGAATGGGAATTCTTATGTTAAAAAGTAGAAACTAGTTCAAAACATTGCCATTATAATAGATATAAATATTCATGTTGAAAATTGCGTAAAAAATTTGCCTTTCGATGTTCCTGATATCTTTATATACAAACACATTAAAACTGAGAACCAGTTTTAGTCCTTCGTTTGTTTATATCATATTTATTTACAAAAAATGACAAAGGATTCTTTGAGGAAACGTTTGTTTGTATAAAATTACAAGACATGAAAGATCACTTAAAAGCATCGCTTTTTATGATGCTCCACAGACGATAGGCAAACAACTTATTATTTTGAACAAAACTTATTCCATTGCCTGCATTGATAAGATTCATTTCTAGTCAAGCCCAAGTGGTAAATTCACATATTTCGCAAGCTATAGGCATTTAAATTTTTGCTGCCTTTACCTCTACAATTGTCAGTTCAAGTTATAAAAGTTTCTTACAAAATCCTCATATAAAGTGTGGGCAAAAGCCTATTCGAGCTTAGGTTTAGGACCCCTAGGCCGTCTAAAAAAAAAGAAATGGACCCAAAATTGCTGCCCTAGGGTCAACCCCACTTAGCCTGCTGATAAATCCTCCTCTACTCAAACAATCTACATTAATTAGCAATCAATCACATGCCTAAGTCGTTAACTTAAATAGCTGTTACATCTAATTTATCGTCATGATTAATTCAATTTGGATGTTAAGTCCAGTTCAAAACTCCATAACAGCACTTAACGGTATTACGTAAGCTGATGGCCGTTAATAAGAACCTTTAAAACGTTTAAAATAACATTTTGCATAACGAATTTTAATTGCCCATTCACTATTTGACAGGGATTGAAAACAAACAAACTTAGTTAATATTATTATGGTTTTTAAATGCAATTTTGAAACTTCTAAATTAGACAATAGAGCTGAAATGTCATGGGCATTTAGAAGGTGTCTCTTGTCGTATCAATGAGTAATAAAAAAGAATCTAAGTAAGTATTTTTTGGCATTTTACAAAATGTCTTTAAATATTGAATACTTAATGTAAAAGGTTTTATACTACACTACAAAATTTTTGGTCAGAGCTTAAAATTTATGTTTCTTTTTTTATTTAATACAAAATTGCTTGTAAATATTTTTAACATCATAATATTATCATATCAGCCACAGGACTGTACATACTACATAGGTATGTCCACTTCTGGATATAGGCCTCCCCCATAGATTTCCACAAGGACCGACTAGACCTTAATTGAAATAAATGCGTTTGCTTTAAATCAATTGAAAAGACTAATACCTAGGTGTAATACTTAGGTCAAATTCGCCCTTAGTAGTATAATACTAAAGAGTATATTGGTAGGCAATGCAGTAAATTGGCTTATGTTAATACGCAAACCGCAGTTGATAAATCATAAGAGATAGAGACACAATCTAAAGAAATTGCACAGTCCGTCGCAAGCCGACATTTAAGCTCTTTACCGTGAAACAACTTGCGACATTTAATTTTATAGTAATGTCTGCGTATTTCAATTTATTTAATGTGATTTAGAAAATGTTGCAACGGACAAAATATGAAACGTTTACATTTGTACTGAGCAAATCGAATTTTATAGACTTTGTCATATCTAGGATTGGATCGAGCTGTCGGGATTTACGTCTTAGGTACCCAATTAGCAGTGACAGTATGATCTATCGATTGCTTTTCGTATCGATAATCTATGATACTTTATACTATTTGGATTTTTTGGATCCTATATATGTCCTGTATATTGTATGTCCTCCACCCGGCTTACTTCACCCGGGTTAAGTTACGTCTTTGGTTACTGCTCCACTCCCATTGGTCGTAGCGTGTTCTTATTTAGCCTATAGTAAAAGAATTTTCAAAATTAGTTCTGTTGATCCAGAGATTACCCCCTACAACATCACAAACTTTACTACTTTATAATATTTGTATTGATAAACGATGATAATAATATAATCTACACCTAATCATCATCCTCATCTATCTTTTTCACTTTTTCTCTAAGAGTTTATAATTCTCATTTATTTATTTCTATTACATATTAAATACATTTTTAAATATTAATATAAAAAAAAACATTTAAAAATATAAAAAATAGTAGCCCACCGGCGTCGGGAACAGGGTCCAAGCCACCGGCGGTCAGGGCTCCTGAGAAAGGAATCTCCTAACAATACGCGCCGTGTCTAGGAGTACCGCTTTCTGAATCAAGCCCTTGATCCAACTGCCCAACGAGAGCCTCCTCCAATTATTATTAGTCTGTTTTTTTTTAATATAATGATATGGTTGATTTTATATAATAATAATGGTTCTCCAACCCTAGTTTTACAAACACATATACAGCTAGTCTCGAAATAAATAAGCCATACAATTACATGATTCTTACGGAAATTGCACAGAATCGAACCCGCAGCGCAGCAACCAATCGCTCAGCCACTGCGCCAACCATCAAAGATATTTGAGACCAGTTATTATCGAAGGGGTCCAGCTCATCCCGCCATCTCCATCTCCACCTGGGCTTGCCGCAAAGTCGCTAACCATTTGAATAAGTAAGAATCAAAACGTATCTCCTTTCAAGCAAGCGTGTTTATTACTGTACTTCTAAGCTTACATTTAAAACGGTAGTTAATTGTTTTTAACTTTCTAGCTTGACTAATAACCTAATAAATATAATTGGCGTTAACATTATAATTTTCAAGCATATAACTTATTTTTCACTTGCGAATTTTATTACACCATGGTGTTTCCCGTTTCCTCTGTTGCTTTTGAAAATTAATAATAGCAAGTACATTTAAAGATGTCTTGTCTATTCATTCCATTCCCATTTATAAGATTTGTATAATTATCAAAGTGCAGTTTTATTTGTATGAAAAGGAATCCTCATGATGCGCAAGCACTTTTCAACTGTGGTATATTTTCAAATACGGAATGCGAATGCCACAAAGTAAGGTTCGTTGTCTATTTTGGGTATATCTGGCAGATAACGCATTCTACGGACAAATATGAATAGATACTTAGATTACAATAAAACATTTCAGACCAAGCCACTTAGCATATTAGATTAATCCAACTCCAGATTTATTTATTAGCCTCACGAATTCACTCAACTTTAAATACTAGAGCATTTCAATATCACGAGTTTTAATCTAATTAATTACCTGCGGACAACCATCTTATCTGAACTTAATAATTTATGCACACCCATCATGATTTAGTTTAGCGTCGGTTTCAACACCGTTCAGAGCTATTGTTCCATTGAACTTTAGTTCGGCATTTGCTGAACTGTTGCGAATTGATCATAAAGGTATGATAACCGAATGTGATGTTTCGATGTTTAGCCGGTTTGCAGTCTGTCTAAGAAATGCGTGTCTATGTGTGGGATATAACTGTTCAGATGCATGGGTGATTAATTTCGCGGTTGAAAGTAGGTAGTGGTGATTATAGCGAGGTAATTGAAGATACCGTTTGTTTTGTTGTAGTAGGAAGAGATTTAGGATGTTGTTCGGGTTGGTGTGACTGCAATGGCTTCGTAGTCAAAGCACGTATAGTAGAAGAAAGCGACGTCAACATTGATTCATAAAAGGATCATGAATCACAAGGATGCAGGCTGATAACAGTAGTAGTGCAATTACTTAGCATCAAATTCCCAACAATAGATTAACTTTAGACTTTAACCAACAAAAGATCCAATATCAGAGATCGCAATCGCAACAGCATCCATCATCCATTCCATAACCTTGTAACGACCACACAAGACGCATCTTTCACCACAGCAAAACAAAGGAGTGTCGAAATCCTTTACAGAATTGTAAAAACAACGTAAATGCTAAAAGTGTAACAGAGCGTCAAGTGTAGTGTGTCAAGAGGGCACGGTTAGCATGGGGAGCACGTAGGATGGGTGTGCGGCACTCGAGGATGTGGTGAAAGTGAATGCGAGGCCAAAATTTTGGTGTGAATAGGCCTACAGGAATTTATTATGGTAGTGGTCGATCTAGGCAAAGTTGACGGGACGATGACGCTTACAGATAGGATTGTTCCACATTTGCTAAAGAAAAGATTGGAATGGTGAAAGAGACGCCTTGGTCCTGTTGAAGGGCAATACGAGTACTGACTTAAAAAACTAAAATTACAATAGATTCTATAAAACTATTGTTTCTGATGGAAATAAAGTGATGAATGGCGGTAACGAGGAGAAATTACAATCAAACGTTGTAAGTGGCTCTTTTGGAAAATATGGTCATTTCAAAATTTTAGACCAACAGTGCTATTCTATTAGAAACTAAATCACCCCACATCAAACTCCCTTTATCTAAATCCACTGAGATTTTTACAGAATATTCCACTATCATGTATCTGCTACTATTAAGTAAATCATAGCTTGACGAATCACTTTCTAAACTACTTGTGCGAGTACTTCATTACGTAGTAAGTATAGAACCTCATAGTCGGGTATTGTCACAGTTACGCGAATTCTTCACAACAAATGAATAGTCTTCACTTTCGTTTTTTTCCCGTCATCGTTTATATCAGAGCACTTTTTATTTCAAATGTCTTTGAATAAGATGCTTAGTTTTGATAAATATTCAAGTAAAATTGTCTCATCTTACTCATCCAAGTTTTTTCTTTGTTCATTCGCTGAAACTTTTTCTCATGAAGTATGGTAATGTTGTGTTTACTTAAGCTTTGAGAGTGTATTAAGTTTCTCGTGACTTGCTGTTTTTGAAAGCGTATGGCACATTTCTCTCAAAAGATTTCTTGTGAATAGAAAAGCGACCTTAAGCGAGCTTAGTGGCACAAAACAAAATTACTCATGAAATATCCTAGTATTTATAAACGCGAAAGTTTGTAAGGATGAATGGATGTTTGTTTAGGTATTACTTCTTCATGCAAAACCTGCTGAACAGATTTTGAGATTGAAACTTTACAGTAAT
Organism: Caradrina clavipalpis; assembly: GCA_932526535.1. NCBI lineage: Eukaryota > Metazoa > Arthropoda > Insecta > Lepidoptera > Noctuidae > Caradrina > Caradrina clavipalpis. The sequence continues at coordinate 3,472,746 of OW052099.1, read as the reverse complement.
ATAACTTAATAAATGATAATAATACAAGGACTATTATTGGGATGAAATGGGAAAAGTATTAATCCTACGCTGGTATAGTCGAGAAGGGTTTAGGAAAAGGGTTTTATTACCTAAGTAGTACACGATATACAAAGTGCAGAAATTCGTAAAAATTATTTGAAGAGCAACTTATTTCCTTTTTTTTTATTCTATCCATTGCCATAGTGACTATTATCATACTGCCTTTTTGTTGAGGATGGGAACATCATCAAATTCTTCCGCTCCGGAAGGAAGTGTCAGTCTCTTACTGACTAGACCCATCCATGTTCGTCCTAATGCCCTTTGCGTTCCATGGCCGCGGTGACTCTTTCGAACAAATTCCGCAACACCATGCTGCCCTACAGTCGAAAGAGACCTTACCTATATAAACACACGTGCTACCATCCTAGCCTACACTCTACTAGCCACAGAATCAAATGCGTTATCATTGTTATCACCGTTGCACTCATCTGAACCCTCTAACTAAAGTAACTAGACTATTGACAGAGAGTGTTGACTCAGCACTCCCGCGACATTTCACAAACAAACAGACACACAATACGGTCGTGTGTAACTAGAAGAGATTTTTTTTGTGTTAGTATTTACTCTCGAAAGTAAATATGTGCTTACAAATCTTTTACTTTTACCTAGTAGAGCTAGCTTCGAATCAGTTTTTTTTTATCTTTGTGATCAGGTATAGAAATTATAGAACATTACAATCTTTCACCAGGAACCTGAAAATGGGTCATTCATCATCATCATCATCATCCATCACCATCTTCCTGCCCTTATCCCATGTTAATTGAGGTCGGCAAAACTTCTTTAATGCCATCCTGTCAACCGTCGTCGTCAAAAAACGGGTCATTCATTGTACTCATAAATATCAGTAACTTTTACTATGGAACCAAGGACCAATCCTGAAATCATTTGTTAATAATGATGAGTTTAATTTATTCAGTGTAGAAGATATAAACAAACTACCACTCCTGAGCGAATGTCAGGTATATGAACAAGAAAAGTAAACAAATTGAAGTAAAATAAATAATACAAAACCTAATTAGCATAAAAACTAGTTTAAAGTCAAGAATGAAAATTGCATCATTACTTTTAAGTGCGCACGCGCGTAATTTCAGACCAATCTCAGTTATACAGATTAAATTAAGGTCTCGTCAAATCCTTGACATCTTCGACATTAGCATAAAGTAATTACGAACAAAAAGCGATTTGATGCGTTATTAGTAAATTGGTATAGCATCAATCATTACTTAACCTACGCTTGGTTGGCGACCGTTGCCATGCGTCACTTATACGAATTACATTCGGTAATGTGTAGTTCGAAGTTCAAATCAATCAGGGATATTTGAGTTAGAAAATTGATCTTCATTTTTTTTATAATTACACTCAGCGGCACGGAATGTAGCCCAAGCGCGTTATGTAGCTTATTATCAAAATTGAACTCAAAACAGCGTATTTTTTTGTTGGAAACCTTAAATGTTTATTCGCACCCTTAATGCGAATGATTAATTAAATAAAAAAGAGTTAACATTTAAAATTTAACAAAATTACAAAAAACGAAATTAAGGTCAAGTTTAAAAACAATGTTTATGAATGAAATTTACAAAATAACGCTATGGTACTTAAAATTAATAGCGGGTATTTGCACCTCTGGCTCTGATGACCACCTGCATGTGATCAGGCATGCTGTGGATTACGTTTTTAATGTCCACGTGGGGTATTTCTTCTCAGGCGGCCAACTGAACGGGTTTCATCTGACTGATCGTCTCTGGAGGGTTGGAATTGGATCGGGTGTGTCTTTAAAGCAAGTCCTAGCCATGTTCTCTCGGATTCATGCCTGCGCTTCGTGCCGGCCACTCCAATTTTGTAATTCTCGCCGCCAATAGTTAATAATCCACGCAACGAGCTGTGTGAGGTCGGACATTATCTTGCATTAAGATGAAATCTTTGCCATCGATGAATCCCACGAATGGTTTAACATGTTCTTGGAAGATCTCTTCAATGTATTGCACTGCCGTTAGACGATCTGCAACTGCTGCCATCTCTGTGCATGCGTCTGAACAGATGCCTTCGCAAATCATAACTAATCCACCATGAAAACTGACGATTTCCCTGGTAGTGATTGGCAGTAGCCTCTCTCTATGCCTTCTTTATCCACGTTCGCGGCTATCTGAACCTCTTAAGGCCACTTTGCATTCGTCAGTCCACAGAACTTTACTGTATTGCTCGTGAGTCCAATTTGCGTGTTCGCGAGCGAACCAAAATCGAGCTACGCGATGGTACCTGGGCAGCTCTGAACCTCGAATTGGTCTTCGAGCACGCAGATCCCGTTCCTCCATTCTTCTTCTTGTTCTTCGCTCACTTGTGTTGATCCCACTTGCCGTTTGTGGCCGCTGCCGTATTTAAACCGCAGTAAGAAACCGATTTCTCAAAATTACGAGAGCGATAAATCGGTCTTTGGCGATTGGACCACCACTTTCTGGTCTCCTTGTGTAAAGGCCAGTCTGGTCGTACCTTGTTAAGGCGTACCTGAGAGTTGAACGAGGTACATTTAAAGTTTCGGCAATCTCTCGCTGCGTTTGCCCCTTACTCCGAAGCAACACAGCCTGAGCAACATGAGCTGAAGTTAGAGGCATTGTGATCCAATTCTGGGTGCATAAATGACTAAAGATTAATTAAAAAATCAAACAATAAAGATTAAATGCACGACCATTTGAATATTGAGTTTTAACTCGCCCATGTTAGGTGCGTTCCGGTAACGAACTAACGTTAAGGGTCACAGAAATTAAACAAATTAACTTTTTTTTGTGCTCACTCTCTTAAATTAACAGAAACAAATGTCCTAACAATCTACCATTCGAAATTCTCATATGTGATATCAAAATCGCCTATTATCGGTTGCCTTATGTTTGGGCCAGATTCCGTGCCGCTGAGTGTATTTAGCTTTTTGCCAAAAAGGTCTAATCGCCCTCCTCTGGGCCGAACAGTGCAATAACAAAATAATATCGTTTAATCTATATTTGCCATCGATTCGTTAAGAAGATGACTATTAAAACATTGAATCTAGAAGAATCAGAGAATCTTTTGATTATCATCCTGAAACACCAGACAGTTTCAATAATAAAAAGCTTACACGTACAATCAAATAAATTGCCAAAAGATTTTCAAAACTCCAAGAGACCAAGAGCCAAGAGTTTTTTTCCGGACGCCCATGAGAAAAATATTTTTGCAACAAAAATAAAAACCTCGTTTACATTTTCATTTTATTAATTTCATTGCTTATCTTTCAATTAATCGAGATTCCCCTGACACAAAAAATGGACACTTTTATCCCATTCCAATACAGTAGCAAGACCACTTTAATCTTTTTCTGTTCAATAAAAACACGCAATGTATCACAAACTTTACAACGGACGATAACTTTTTATTAATCATAAATATCATATAATATGATCCTTTAGTCGTGATATTTTTTATGATTACATTACATCAGTATTAATGATCTAGGCATTACAAATGTGCTGTTTCCTTATTAGCAGTATCATTATGTAATACAATCAAAGCTTTCGCTCCGATCAAAGTGTGACGAGTTCATAAAATGTTAATATTCATTTTTTTTATGTGTTATGCTTAATGTATCTTTCCTTCTTTGCTTAATGATAATTTAATTTCAATTTGTAATACTTTTTAATTAAGCTTATTGATAAATAATTCACCCTTCTTCTGCCCTTGTTCAAATTTTATAGAATTTCTAAGCATACGGTTCATTTCATTCTTTCATTTCTATTAGCCGTCATCTTAGTATTCAATTCCTTACTAGTCATATCATTTTTAAAATAATCCTTTTATCTGTTTTTGACGTGCTTCACAAAATATTGATAACTAATATTTTGTTGTTGTTAAATAAACCATCGCTGTATTTGCAAACATATAAAATCGAACAAAGTTGCAATGTGAATCCTATTACTATGATTTAAACAATAACAAGTAACATAAAGATCCGCACTTCAAATAGTGCAATAAAACCAAAAATAAACAAGCAAAAAGTACCTATAATTGTGAATTCCACAACACATTGTTCAAGCGAACGATGCCACAGAAAGTCTGAATTATTCATGTCGCACCGCACACATGGACTCAAAAGACCACAATAATAAAAGTGCAGTATTGATCAATTTGTATGTAAATGTATTGAAACTGTATGAAAATAAACCTAGTTGGAATGAGAACGGATGTAAAGTATTAATAGTAGACAATGTTTTTGCTGAAGACGATATTTATGTTGAGATATTAAATTAAATGATACCGATGCAGGCCGCTTTCAACTGGCGCTTTTGTATTAAATCTAAGGGGGAGGCCTATTTCCAGCAGTGGACGTCCTGCGGCTGATATGATGATGATGAATGATACTGCCGTGTTATTCTGCAAAATATCTGCCTCGGTGAACTATCAATCCCGAATATTGGTACAACGGGCTGGTGTTCGCAACTCAACGTGTAAGCGCATATTTAGAGTATGGTTGCAAAGTAGATCATTCTAACTACTCCAGCTCCCCAAAAAAGACAGATTTCAGACATATTTTTACAGAATCAATCAGCTGGTACATGATTAAAGCTGCATACTTTCTGTCACCTGCTGATACAGATTCGTCTTATCTTTTCGGAGCAACAGAAAGATGAAAGCAACTGTCTGGCATTTCCTTATAAAGATTCCTCCTACCAATAACAAACGGTATATTTCTGACGGTGAAATGGTATTCAAAAGGAATTTCCCGATTAAAGGATACAAACAGAGTTTCTTGAATAGGTCATGCATGAATAGCGTAATGTGCCAATTTGGCTTTAAATCCTTTGGCTAACATTACTCTACTGCAGACCATAATTTACATCTCATATGTAAAAGAGCAGGCTTGGCGCATGGCTGCATTCTCTTGCGACACTTGGCAGAAGCTATCAGATCTATACCAATATAATAAAGCTCAGCTAGCTTAGTGTTTTCGTTTGTTTCTTTAAAGCCGATAATCTTTGGAACTGCTGGCCGGAGTAGAGAAAATATTTTTGTATACATATGATAGCCAGATTCATGACTATATAATAGTATACTCTATAAACTATATAACGACACACTACGACCCACGGGAGCGGAGTAGTAGTAGAGGAAGAAGACGCGGACAGAAGCCCGTTTTAAAATTAACAAGATTATTCTAAACAACTCTTTGATAAACTGTTAAATGCAATTCGTCGAATCGAATATTAAATAATCAATATCGATACTCTAAATCGATTGTTAAGTTTCAACACGCCCATGTAATAGAGTTATAGTGCATTATCGAGTTACGTTACGTATGATCGGAACCGGCAGCCGGATCTAGCATCGATACAACATAGTTACATCACTAGTAAATAGTGTTGACCTCAATTATTTATTATGTAATTAATGTTAAACCAGTACATTGATACGTGTGTCCGTAATTTCTTTGCTGTCCATCTCCGAAAGTGATTGGTCTTTTTGTCCGCACCGTCTTTTTATTTGACGTGTGTGTATTGTAACTTGCTCTCATTGTAACGATGGTATTAATCTTCACTGATCAAAATTTAACAACGCGTCAATAAAAAACACATTTAAATTTAAATTACCATTGGAAGTTCTTAAAACGTTAATAAATAACTTCCTGTCCTGTCATATTATCTAAATATAGTTAAATTTTATACCTGAAACCGGCTGCGTCTAAATAGGTTTATGTCTCCCAGAGAAACGTAAAGTTTTCCCTGCAAGCGTTGTAGAATAAAACTTCACGCTGCGTCGATTTCACATTTCACCTGTTATCTCCGCCAAATCTGACGGGTGTACAAGTAGTGGGTACACTGGCAAGCCGTGATTCAACCGGTCTAGCTATTGACTATTGAACTATGACATCAATGTCTGTACAATTGAGAATGTGTGCTGTATGATCTCACTCAAGAATTTCTTACAAACTTTTGTTTTGCTTTGACTTTCGTGTGAGGTTATTGAAGTATTTATTTGTAGGTCATTGGGTTATTTCCGATTCGAAGGGGAATCGATTTTATTATTATTTATTTCTTTATTGCATCAGAAGCAGTATCTATCCTGTTGTGGCAAAATCAAGTGCTTAAACAAGAAGTGTCACTGTAGCAAGGCAACGGAGACCTAAAAAGATGGTACTAAACTATTCAATGACCAAACTACTAACGTTTACAAACAATACAACAAATACTAAAGCAAAAGCTATAACATCTACAGTTCGACTTTCACAGCTAATCCCACCTTAAGGTTAAGGCCTGACCGCAAAAGAAACAATGCCAATAAAGTTTGAACACCATTCAACGTCACCAGGTCACACTTGACCAATTTGCCTACAAACAAACGGGACGGCACTAAACGTTAAGTACTAGCGAAAGCTGAAGAGTCGTCGTTTTATTCAGCAAGCTTGAAAGTGACGTTTATGACCATGGAGTCTGGTCACGGTGGGTCACGGTTTGGACGTCCAATCTATAATGAAGTTTCTTCAGGTTTCGTAGTGGAAAAAGACATTGTAATGGTGTCAATGCTTTTTAACCCCCGGCGCAAAGAGTGGGGTGTTTTTATTATTTTTTAAAGGTAAACTAGGTTTTTGTGTCGGGGTTATTTTTTAATTTTTAATTTAATTTTTAATCTAAAACGATTGGAAAAGGTTGCAATACTAGGCTACGAAGTTATGTTAACATGTTGGAAACAAAATTGAAATGTCTTATGTACCTACCCATTATTAAATAAAACAATGCTGCTTAGGTGCAGTAATAGACGTTACAATATCAGAAGACGTGGAGCTATGTTATATGTAAAGTCTGGAAGTCTCTCTCTGGATTCACTTTTTATAAGTGACTGGTTCCAGATTTTGTCCTGATATTACCTGTATCTCACTCTGAATAGCGTGCTATCGCTTATGTCTACCACCTAAGAGCAAGTATCAAAAGTTACATAACAACTAAATATCGAACGTTAACTAATTATACAAACATAAGGCGACCTCTCGACACACTTGGTCTCACCAATTGACAAATTGCAACAACCTTCACCCCGTGTCAAGTATGTACACGATTAACAACATGTAGGTACAAAGGTAAACATTATTTTAACCATACAAGCGATTAACTGGTCCTTTTGTACGCAAACGTGCAGATTAAAGATTTGCATTTAAAGGTAATTATTTATTATTTTACTGAATCTAAACATCTTAATTATAGTGTACTTAACACATCAGTAGTTGAAGAAAACGTTCCGACTTTGTCTAACAGTATCCAATATGTAAAGTTTATATTGATCTTGCCGGTTGAAAATTTCCTCGCGTAAAAGCACAGTCATTTCTAAGTAAACCGTGACTCTTGAAAACAAACAAAAACACACGAAACTTAAAAAAATACCGCAAATAACGGATCAATCGTTACTGTCATAAAATGTGGAGGTGACGTATTTATGGCAAAACTAGCTTCTGCCCGCGACTTCGTCCGCGTCACAGTTGATGTGTTATCCTACGGGTACCGTACATTTTCCCGGGATAAAAAGTAGCCTATGTGTTATTCCAGACTATAATCTATCTTTGTGCCAAATTTCATCCAGATCCATTCAGCCGTTTAAGCGTGAAAGAGTAACAAACATCCATACATCCATACATACAAACTTTCGCCTTTATAATAGTAGTAGGATAACTCTTGTGTACATCAATGTCGACTTTGAAATGCATTGTATGCAGAATGGTCTAAGATCCGTAGAACAAAAATATACCCTCATCCGTTATTTAATAATTTTAAGGTTTATATGCAAGATCAGACATAGATTGATACATCGCACATGGGTTGCCTAGCCAAATCGCGTACCAAAGGTGTAAAATATTAAAAAATAAGGGCCAATTTTTTGGGTAAAATCCCCCCATCTGTTATTTAGGTAAATCGTGCATTAGCTGATAGAATATACCCCAAGGAGTCAAAAAAAGTAGGGTTGCCTAATCTCATCCGGGGCTAACTGTAGGGTTGCCTGGTTTGAAGGTGGGCAAAAATGGAGTAAAATACCCCCATCTGTTATTTAATCGAGATGTATGTCAAATGAAAGGTTATTTTATTCCCAATCCAACTGTATAGGGTTGCCTTATCAAAAATGGGGCTAAGTCCAGGGTTGCCTAGATTTTAGTTGTAAAATTGTCATGTTGAAAAAATGGCACCTAGTAGCAGTTTCGGTGAATATCTCCTTTCTGACTCATTTTACGATATAAACATGTTGAACAAAATTAAAGAACAGAAAATTTCCTACAATTTGTGGTAAACAATTTTTTTATAAGATCAATAGTTCTGGCGTACAAGTGCCGCAAAGTGTACTTCAACATGTATTTTGGCCAAATAAACTTTTTAACAATATTTCATCATTATGTATTCATTTGATCTTAAATTAAAATGCATTTAAGTCATTGATATTTATTACAAATAAATACCAATAATTGACTTTAGTCCTAGCAGAATAAACCAACATTTCTCTAAATTTGTACGTAATGATTTTGGATATTTAACGCTGATTAACTTTATCTTTATAAATACACTCTTATCTGGTATTTAATCGAATGTTGTATCAAATAAAAGGTTATTTTATTCTCAATCCAACTGTATAGGGTTGCCTCATCAAAAAGTTGGCTAAGTCAATCGTTGTATAGGTTTTAGATGCAAAATGTTCATATTGTAAAAATGGCACTCAATACCAGTTGTTTTGACAATATCCCCTTTCCGGCTCATTTTACGATAAAAACAAGTGGAACAAAATTAAAGAACAGGAAATTTCCTACAATTTGTGGAAAACCATTTTTTTTTATGAGATCGATAGTTCTGGCGTACGAGTGCCGCAAACTGTACTTCAACATGCGTTTTAGCCAAAGAAACTCTTTAGCAATATTTTATCATTTACTTCTATATAGGTATTAATTTGACCTTAAAATAAAATGCATTTGAGGCATTGATGTTTATTTTAAGTAAAAACAATAATTGGATTTAAGTCCTACAAAAAAAAAAACCCAATTTGTACGTAATAATTTTGGATGTTTAACGCTGATTAAATTTAGCGTTATAAAATACTCTTATCTGTTATTTAATCAAGATGTATATCAAAAGAAAGGTTATTTTATTCCCAATCCAACTGTATAGGGTTGCCTTACCGTAAAGGTGGCTAAATCCACGGTTGCCTAGATTTTAGCGTACGAGTGTCCAAAAGTGTACTTCAACATGCGTCTTGGCAAAAAAAAGAACTCGTTGGGTAAAATTTTATTATTTAATTATATTTAAATATTCATTTGTTTTTAAAATAAAATACGTTTGAGTCTTTGATGTTAATTGTTTATTTTAATAGAGGTTCTCAATTCGGGTTTTCTTTTTAATTTTCTTATGTAAGTTCATTTGTTATATAATCGAATTGCATATCAAAGGAAAGGTTATTTACTTACTTACCAATCCAGCAGTATCACACTGCTTGTAACAAAAAGTTGGCTGAATCCATGTGTACCTAGATTTTAGATGTAAACTTTACAGCGTGAGACATTTTCATTTTGCGGTACTCGTACGGTAAAACTATAAATCGTACAAAATAAAAGTTTTCCATAAATTTTAGGAAATTTCCTGAGCTTTATTTTTGTTTAACATATAATTATCGTACAATAAGTCGGAAAGGAAATATTGTCAAAAACTGCTATTGGGTGTCATTTTTCTAATATGAAAATTTCACATCTAAAATCTAGGCAACCGTGCACCACCACCACCTTTTTGATAAGGCAACCCTATATAGTTTTATTGGGAATAAAATAACCTTTCTTTTGATATACATCTTGATTAAATAACAGATAAGAGTATTTTATAACGCTAAATTTAATCAGCGTTAAACATCCAAAATCATTACGTACAAATTGGGTTTTTTTTGGTAGGACTTAAATCCAATGATTGTTTTTACTTAAAATAAACATCAATGTCTCAAATGCATTTTATTTTAAGGTCAAATGAATACCTATATAGAAGTAAATGATAAAATATTGCTAAAGAGTTTCTTTGGCTAAAACGCATGTTGAAGTACACTTTGCGGCACTCGTACGCCAGAACTATCGATCTCATAAAAAAAATGGTTTTCCACAAATTGTAGGAAATTTCCTGTTCTTTAATTTTGTTCCACTTGTTTTTATCGTAAAATGAGCCGGAAAGGGGATATTGTCAAAACAACTGGTATTGAGTGCCATTTTTACAATATAAACATTTTGCATCTAAAACCTATACAACGATTGACTTAGCCAACTTTTTGATGAGGCAACCCTATACAGTTGGATTGAGAATAAAATAACCTTTTATTTGATACAACATTCGATTAAATACCAGATGAGAGTGTATTTATAAAGATAAAGTTAATCAGCGTTAAATATCCAAAATCATTACGTACAAATTTAGAGAAATGTTGGTTTATTCTGCTAGGACTAAAGTCAATTATTGGTATTTATTTGTAATAAATATCAATGACTTAAATGCATTTTAATTTAAGATCAAATGAATACATATAGATGAAATATTGTTAAAAAGTTTATTTGGCCAAAATACATGTTGAAGTACACTTTGCGGCACTTGTACGCCAGAACTATTGATCTTATAAAAAAATTGTTTACCACAAATTGTAGGAAATTTTCTGTTCTTTAATTTTGTTCAACATGTTTATATCGTAAAATGAGTCAGAAAGGAGATATTGACCGAAACTGCTACTAGGTGCCATTTTTTCAACATGACAATTTTACAACTAAAATCTAGGCAACCCTGGACTTAGCCCCATTTTTGATAAGGCAACCCTATACAGTTGGATTGGGAATAAAATAACCTTTTATTTGACATACATCTCGATTAAATAACAGATGGGGGTATTTTACTCCATTTTTGCCCACCTTCAAACCAGGCAACCCTACAGTTAGCCCCGGATGAGATTAGGCAACCCTACTTTTTTTGACTCCTTGGGGTATATTCTATCAGCTAATGCACGATTTACCTAAATAACAGATGGGGGGATTTTACCCAAAAAATTGGCCCTTATTTTTTAATATTTTACACCTTTGGTACGCGATTTGGCTAGGCAACCCATGTGCGATGTATCAATCTATGTCTGATCTTGCATATAAACCTTAAAATTATTAAATAACGGATGAGGGTATATTTTTCTTCTACGGATCTCGTACTAGAATTGAGACATAAAACTGTTGGCAAAAAGTGCCACACACGAACAGTTTACATGAAATGTAAACTCGTATCTAAGCGAGGTTCTTTGCAATATACATAATATGCAACACTAAGTACTATTGTAAAATAGATACATCTTCTCGTGATCATCTCAGGTGAGTGAACCTATTTACGTACACTATGTGTCAATGAATGCGGAAGTTTTTAAGTCAAATAAACGATTGCATAAAATATGAATGATGTATCAAAGTCAAGAACACACATCATGTTACGTAGTTACATACTTTTTTAACGTCGAGGAATTTCTAGTATCTACTTTGGGGTTTTTTAATTTGAGTGAAATCTATATGATGATAGAACTGAAACTGAACTGAAAATCTTAGTAAGATTTGTGGAGTGACAACCGCGTCCCGGCCAAAGGTAATCAGAGGAACACTGTGAGGTTTTAGTAGATAGGACTTTGAGACATCCGTGATTTGTCCACCAGGATTTCACACGAAAAAAAAAAGGGCAGGCACGAATTAATCTAACGCGAAGGATGCATTTATATTAGCTTAAGACAATATAATTTATAGTTTTGTATTATTGCCAAGAGTTCGTAGAAACAGTCGGCAGACGCCGTGGCATCCACCAGCATTGTTTACACAAAATTTATAACACCGACAATTGTATAGGAATACTCGAGAACAATACCACACAATCTACTTAGAATACTAAACGAAATAAATGTGAAAGAATTGTACATTTTTAGCTCTTTTAGATTCTGGAAAAGCGTATCAAAATGTCTCATTAAATTCGAGTAAAAAAGAACTGTATGTGAAATGTAATTTATGGCCATAACAGCCTGAATTAAGTGAGTATACAACAATATCGTGAGACAATGGCTTTAGCAGGTTTCTCGTTAGCTACAGACACCCACGAAAAGTCAAATATTTATATTGTTATATTTGTTTAAGAGCTGTTTTTGGAGATAATCAACGAACGATGAGACCAATTCATAATTCCAATTTGGTGCAGATTAGAGAAGTATTTGTTTTGGTGGTTTATTAGGTCATTAATTTGTAGCTTGAGCTGAAATTCACATTACACACGTGCCTTTCTAAGTTGTAAGAAAAATTAAAATCTCTTCAAATAAATAAAATAAACAATTAAATTAAAAATAACAGTGATACACTCATACAATCCATTAATTAAATTGAATTATTATTTAAATTTACTATTACTGCATTTCCGTTATTAACAAATTATTATTATTCAAATTACCAGAATAGTATTAATATCCATTTAAACCTGATGCAACCAGAGGATTTTTTTCTATTAATAAGAACGTATTCCACGCCATCCAATAAAACAACAAAATCAAAATATTGGATCCTTTACTTAAATCCAATAGGATTGTACTGATTTTATTTCCTATTAGCTGCTCGTCTTCAGACAATAAGTCGGTGCAACCACAAAGCATCTCATAGAGACATACCTGAGAAGAATGTTAACATAATAATAATAGATAACACTTCAAGGCCTCCTCTACACTAGCGTTTCTCCAACGTCGGGGTTTGATAAACGTATGTGCAGCGCATGCAATGTGTGCGTCGTCCTCTTGTTACAGCGTTTGCCGGACGGCACACTTTTATCGAAGCCTACGCTGGAGAAACGCCAGTAAGAAGACACCCTTAGAGTACCAAAAACCGAAAAATGTACCAAAAGACCAATTCTACAGTACATTACAACACCCGTACAATTAGCACCTCAAACACATCCCTCTCAAAATCTAATTTGCATTGCAACGGAAGGCTGCGGCACACGACCACATTGCCACAAAGCTATGCAACACAGCAAACACATTTTGTAACTGCACACTGCACCGACTAATCACGGTGCAAATTAATTACTTATTGTAGCGAGCAAAGCGGCACGGTTGCGATATGTCGCTCTGTCACAACTGAGGAAAACCTTTACGAAATGTGCACGGTGTAACAATGATTGAGGCAGCTGTCAACATTTTTGGATGACGTCGTGTTCTTTGGCCGTGCTTGTATGAATGGCGGGTGTAAAAATACACTTAACAATACCTACTTAGGTGCGGTACCTGTGCTCATTAAGTAGTTATGTTTGAGTAAACAATTAAGTTTTGAATGTAAGTGATTCTTAAACGTTAATCCCGCCTAAACTTATATGATTTTCCCGTGAATGCGATGAGAAAAAAAAATGGTTCTGGGGATATTGAAGGTCAAAGTTCAAATGTCTTTTTTTGTTGCTATAGGAAAACAAGTTTTAACTATTCCAACAAAACTTATACCCTTTATAGGACCGTACAACCCCTGTAGTGTTGCACATGTTACGCATAATGTTTTTGCGTGATTTACATAGCGCGCTACGACAAAGAGTGTTTTTACATAAAAGGAAAATCTTCATAATATTATTATTTCAATACCTAATTTGATGCCCAGTATGCGTAACTAACTGCTATGTGATGTATATTTTTACATCCTGTACTTTCAATAAAAATACAAGTAAGCGAGTATTATAATTTTATTGCACAAATTAATTTGTATGCAAAAAGAAACTTAACAAAATTGTTGTTTTAATTCTTCTCGGTGTTGGTCGTGTGAAAATTCAATGAATAAAGATAATTATCTAAATTACATTCAGGATGGACGCAGGGGGAAAACCTAATAAAGTAAAATAGGTAATAACACCTCAGGTACCAAAATATTTATGAAGCACTTAACAAGACACGAACTAAATCACACTAATATCTAATATTATAAAGCCGAAAGTTTGTGTGTGTGTGTATGTTTGTCTCTTCTTCACGTTTAAACGGCTGAACGGATCAGGACAAAATTTGACACTGAGATAACACATAGGCTACTTTTTATCCTGGAAAAAGTACCTGGGATAATGTATCAAATTTGACGCGGATGAAGTCGCGGGTAAAAGCTAGTAACACTATAAACTTAATCACTAATTATCTCAATTAAACTCGGACACATGGCCACGATACAAATGACCCGACCTTTACACTCAAATCACAAATCGTTTAACGACAGCATTAAACTTTACGAAGGTTACATTAACCTCAGGTTAACCGGAGCTTAATTTAGCACATGGGCTTAAAACACCTAGTACAATCTTCTGTAGGTACAATTAACACCATTCAATGTCACGGAGGATGATTTGTGCAATTTATGCAACTTAGGTGTGCTTCGATGAGATTAAACTTTAGCAAAATGAATACATAATTTATATTTTTTATATCGGGTACAATAGAAAAACCAAATTTTTATCATATTTATTATTGTATGACTTACTAGATGCACCCCACGGTTTTAGCCACGTGAAGACACGTCTTAAATTACTGCTCCGTTCCCGTGGATCGCAGCATCATGTTGTTGAGCCTATAAACTTCCTCAATAAATTGGCTACATAACGGTTTTTTTTTTAATTTAAAGCAGCCGTTTTTGGCTACTGCTCCGCTGCCATGGGAAGTAGCATGATGTTCTATAACTTATACTATTCCTCATGAATATGATCATCATATACTTACCAAAATATCCACTAGTCCAACTGGGAGTTCCAAAGAGTAACGCATTCAAACAAACAAACTCTTCAGCTTTATAATACGAGTATAAATTCAACAGCAAGATAATATGCAACCTTTATAAAAACTCTTTTATTTCAATAAGCCGTCTATGGAGTCACAGAAAGGGAGTGCCGCCGGCAAGATTCCAAGGACATTTTAAAATCCTTAACGAGGTATTAGCTTAAACGTCAATGCCAGAATAGGATCCGACAGTCGCAAGCCGCGAATTGAAATAAAATTTGTATGTATGAAACATACCTTACAAATAACCTACACATAATGAGAAAATTTAACTCGTTAGAGATAAAGGACAGTTTTTCAACAAGAACCAACTTTTTCTTGGTCCTTTCTGAAGTTGGTGCTTACCAAAGTCTTTAGAACTTCCAACTTAAAAACATATTTCCTGGTTAGCACTAGAATAAACGTGAAAGTTTATGAGGATGAGTATAACGCCTTATAAGGCTGATATAGATTTTGATCTGGCTCAATACATAAGACAATTTTTATCCCATTTTTGTGCTCCTGTGGGACAATTTGGGACTGGATGTACTTTTGAAGTCTACAAAGATGAAGTCGCAGGTAAAATCTAGTTAATAATAATCCATCTATCCAACCATAACCTTCGGAAATTTTACATCTATCTCCAAAAATATCCTTAACACTACGAATCGTTCGAAAGACAAAAGCTGTGTGAGTAATATCGATCTGTCGATCATTGAGCGGCTGATAAGATCGATTGACCAGATAATACTCGACTACTGACATTACAATGGACCGCGTACAAGGATGGAGATACTGTATGTGTGAGAGAATTCTTTGGGCAAATCGTTGTTGGCCTTTTCTGTACAAATTGTCAAAGGCGTGGAAGTATCGGTTTCGTATTGAATTGAATGGCGTAGGATGAGCCGACGAAATAAAATATCGAATTTATCGGAAAACCTGATAGCTTACTCATGTTTAGATATCTCAAAAAAGATTTTTAAGACATTTTATTTGTAAAACATGAGGTAAGTATACAAAAGTTTATAGTGTAAGGTTTAGATATAATATAGGCTATATGTTTTGCCATGGATTATAATATGCTGATCGTAATTGAGGTTAATCATAACAAAGATAAACAGATCTTAGTTATATAGGTTAAATTTTGTCTTCCCAAAAATAAGAGATCCATAAGAAACATCACGCGAACACAGTCGCAGACAAAAGCTAATAAGAAAAAACAGAGGAAGAACAGTTAAAGTTATTTAAATACCTAACCATAAGCATACGGAAGAAACGAAGCTATTCCTAAGAAGCCTGCCTCTACATTAGTGTGGAACGCGGCGCATACGTCACTCTCGATTGTCGCGTCGCGTCGGCGTCGCGCACGACTGCGTAAGCGCACCCGAACACTTACAGCACGCACCACAGGTATAAGCAAAGAAGTATGTATTGAGAAGAATATTCTGCAATAACTTTATATAATTTGAACTTGACTAATTTTGATTTGATTTTATTCGACTGATCGAAAAACCAGGAAGCAGATGGTAAAGAAAGTATTATGTACGATTTCCACAAACCAGAAATAATAGATAAGGTTCATGTTTGCATGGAATCACGCAGAATATAGCACCATTGTACAACACGTCATAGTTGAATGCGGCTTTATTGTTTACCTCTTCATCGGAGTGAGCCTTCTGTTAATCTGCATTATGGCACTCGGACAACGTCTGATTATTCAATACGTTCAAACATACTATTATTGCAATTGTTAACATGCTAACTGTTCAATAAAACATTGGCAATGGGAAAGACCAGAGCTATTGATTCTCATTTCTTTACAATTTAGATAGGTACCTGCTACAATAATTACTTGATAAATAGTGCTGTAAACAATTAGAGCACAAAAAACTAGTTTTGTCTTTTCGACTTTACAATAATTACTGGCTTTGTAACGACCACATTTTGTATCGATCACCTAGATCTGCATGTTCTAGTTTAATAGAAATTCAATTAAAACCTGTTTGTTATTTACTTCCAAAATGTTCTAGTATTTTTCAAGTAGTAAAACCGCTGCTTTAATAAGACTAACCAGAGTTCAAATAATAAATAAATAAATAAAGAAAGAATGAATAAAAAAATATCGATTGAAGAAAAAGGCATTGAACTAATAATTCTTATAGACAAAGCGATTATGATGTAACTTACAAGCGACAGAACTGCTTATAATAATAACAGAAGACACGCGTGATGTTATGCTGATGCTTTAAACGCAATCACAGAGCGTAAACACTTGGAACTGGATGAGCAACAAAAGGGAAATTAATGTTCCACTTATGTGAATCATTAATCATGTATTACATGCTCACTTTCTTTTCGTTGCTCACTTACTGGTCTGGGAAATGAAGAAAATGTATAACCTACATAAGATATGCTTAGATAATAAAGGAGAGATGTTGGGAGGTTCCATTTTCAGATGTGAATTATGGATGAAAGAATTGATAAGTCATTATCATATCAGCTGCACTAGCTAAGAGTGTAGAGAGTATTAAATAAGTGATAAGATACAGAGTTCTTTACTTTATCTAAACTAAAGGAACAAAAAAAATACCTTCAGTAAACATAGTAGTACAATAGACAGTCGTCATTGTTAATAGTAAGATACAGTCAACTATTGCACAGAATCGAAATGAGCACGACAAGATGCGGTAAGCAAAAGGCAATCCATCATAAACATCCACGCAAATACCTCCACGACCAGAACTCGAACATTCTAAATCGGCAAGCAAAACCAAACACGCCAACTACAATAATTATAGGCACAAGAAAGTATAAAGCCGGCTTTTCACTGCGGGATGTAATGTAATATATATTACATCACGAGATATAATTTAATATCGCTCACCATACTATTTAAGAAACCTCTTTACACTAAGCTGTAATATATATTATATCCCAAACTATAAATATTTTTTCGACCGAATGGGCGATAAAGAGGAGATATATATTTTACCTCACGTCCCGGACAACGCACCCCCCCTGCCTCGCCCTCACTTTGAACGGAACGGTGCAGACTGTAGAACTGTTTGAACCAAATATATATCTTTCAGTGTGAACAGCAACTGCGGGATGTAATATATATTCCAGGATGTAATATATATTACATCCCGCAGTGAAAAGCCGGCTTAATTGTAGTTCGGTATGCGCGACAGACGACCGCAAAGGTCGCTCGTGACAGTTTGGAAGCAAACCGCTGTTTTTACACGACACATCAATCATTGCAGGTTGTGGGTACCGAAGTTGGAGGTGCTGATAAAACATACTTTAATGTGTCAGAGATATGCAAGCCCATAATTATGATTCCTTGGTGTTATTTTGATCAACCATTCACGACAGGTAACATGAAATTGGGCAGTAACTTAAGATACTGGAAATAAGATTCAAAGTAGCTAACGCCAGCGAAAATGGAAATCCGTGTCCAAAAGTATTTCATTGCAGGTTTATGATAAGGAACAGCCGAGACTGCTATTTGTAAAAGAAGCTTATCTTACAGTAGTCTGCGGTTGGCCAGAGATAAGAAACGTTTAAAATTAACGCAAGAAGGCAAAAACAAACATTGTTTTAACTGACTGTTAGATAACATGAGCTGACGGAGTTAATTCGGAAACGATACCGGAATTCCTGAACCAGATTCCGGGTGGGCGAAATATCAGCTCTAAAGAGGTCACCGCTGATGCAATACATATTAAACAGTTCCGAATCCCGTCTGCCAGAAATAGGAGCATATGAGAGATTGTGGACGTGTATTTCCGATCTTAAATCATGAGACAGCAGCCGATGAAAAAATGGGTCCATGTTATGCAAATTGGGAGAACTACTGAAGGTGGTAATAAAAAACCGCGAATGTCGATTTGCTTCCCAGTACACTCAAGTAAAACAACATCCGAACACTACTCAACTCAGTCCAACAAGAAGAACAATAGAGACTCAAATGACTTTACAAGCATGCATTTGACAATATGTATAATTACCATACATTTTGGTATGTGTGACAATCCGCAAAAGTCGTGTGTTCGTGACTGTTAGGGAGCCGAACAGCTGTTTATTCACGACACATCAATCATGACGTAGAATTAAAGCGTACGTAGGTGTCACGTGCCCTTATTCGCCTTATAGAGTAGCATTCTTTGTGGTTGTGCGGTTTGAACTCAGTTTGGAATGTTGTATTACTTCCCATATAAAAAAAGGTGTGAAGCTAATGACTGAATAAACGATAAGTGGCAAATAGTGGAATATCCATAATTGGATAGTATATGCTATGGCCAGCAGAGAACTGCAGTGAACTGTCCCCAATAGAAGACACTATTCATGAATTTATTTTCAAGTTAAAAGGTGCTCCCGCGCAGATTGTAAATACTAGTAATGATGCAATATAATTCCTGTAGGCTTGACTAAATCAATAATTCATATTCAGTCTCCGGATGTGGTAGGTATGAATTAAACCAAATCTATAAGATATTCCGAAACAGACAAAAGCTTTTAAACAGGTAACCCTAACTATGATATATTTGTAACACGAACGCCTACACGTTATCTAAAATCACGCGCCCTTATTCGCCTTTTGTAGAATGGAATCGCCTACTCTAAGTAAAGACAGTAATCGCAATATATTTGTAGTCTTTAAGCTGACATAACATAATAACTACATAATCCAGAATAATGTAAAGGTAAATATTCTCAAAGTAAATCTGTCTTAGAAACTTAAGAAAGGAATCTACGATTTAAGACATCTTTAGATTTGCATTACATTGCCTCTAGATTCCTAGTGGTTACATTGATAAAAAGCAACGCGTCCACATTGCATTTTCCCGCTACGAGTAGGTAAGAACTCCAATGCAATGGTATGAATAAGCACAGAGTCAAGATAAATGCAATATGGAATGTATTCAGAAGAAACCTGCCAGGCAAAACTTACAATACTAGAAAAGACACGGAAACGTAGCAGGAATACATAATACAGCAAATATTAATGAAGTGGTGACATAATACTTTACAGGTGTTACAGTATAAACCAACTTATTATAACCTTTACATGCAACACTGGACACTCATGAAGAAACACATTAGGAAAATAAAGGATATAACACAGTCATGAGGACTTTTTGATACTAAAACAATTTGAAAATTTGACTGGTAGGTACCTGTGAAAACTCGTACTCCTGTGTGGCTTTAATAAAATACAAGTTCCTTTTTAAACTAAACCTGCTAACCCTATTCTTTTTTGGGTAATAACATTGATCAATGTACACACGATCTAATCATTACTATTGTTACGAGCTGGGTATGGGATAAATTAATTACTACCACTCAGACAATTAAATAACTTTATTAAACACAAAAACACTTAAACTTAATCACAAATACAGTACTGATCACTATTCGCTTAAATATCGCACTTCTAGTTCGCTTCGATTCGCTTCGTTGTATCGCCTGAATCAGACTGACTGTCGTTTGTCGGCGCTTGTCCTTTTATACAACACACCAATGTTCACGAACATTCCAGCAAAGTCTACTTGTACCGGATAAAGAAATAGGTACCTTATGCCCTCGGCGTACGGTCGAAATTACAATGACAACTAACTTCCAACTAATAATAATAGTGGAATGCTTCTCGAAGCCTTTAGCCAAACACACTGTAATCACGTGCTTTCTAGAAAGATCTCGTACGTACGACGTAACACTGCCCCCTCATTAGACATGCTCGTCCCGAGCATCATTAGCCCCGTAGTATCGGGCCAATCGGTCTACATGGACAATCTTAGGCGCACCTCGTAGACCCTTCTGTATTCGGTAGGTGACATCGTTGATCCTAGTCACGACTCGGTATGGTCCATCCCATTTTGCTTGCAATTTCGGAGACTTCCCCTTGCTCCGCACTGGGTTATGTAACCACACCAGTGAGCCCTCGTCGAAACCCCTACTGTTTGCCTTGCGGTCATAACGGGTCTTCATCTTCTCAGACATCTGTTGGCCGGATTGTCGGATATGCTCATAAACATCATTCAACTTGTTACGCAAATCATTTGCGTAATCTGTTACACTACGTGGAGCATCAGGAGGAGTTCCAGTGATTAAATCTGCAGGCAACCGTAATTCCCTTCCAAAGTTCGCGAAGGCTGGCGTCACAGTCGTACTTTCGTGGACTGCGCTGCGGTAGGACAGTAGAAACGGCTGTATGTGCTTATCCCAATCCCTTTGCCTGCTTTCCACGACTTTTGCCAGATATCTCTCCAACGTTTGGTTGAATCGTTCCACCATTCCATCAGATTGTGGGTGGTAAGAGGTGGTTCTGGTTTTGTAGGTACCCATCAATCGACAAGTTTCCTGAAATACTTGCGATTCAAAATTCCTTCCTTGATCGCTGTGTATCTCTAAAGGTACTCCAAAACGACAGAAAACTTCCTGTACTAATTTATCTGCGACAGTTGTAGCTTCTTGGTTAGGAATGGCGAAGACTTCTGGCCACTTTGTGAAGTAATCCATGACCACCAGGAAGTACTTGTTTCCGCTCTTACTTTCTGGAAATGGTCCCGCAACGTCTAGTGCTATCCGTTCCCAAGGGGCTCCAACGTTGTACACCTTTAATGCACCTCGGCTGCGTGTGTGGGGTCCTTTCACGGCCGCACAACTGGTACATTTGCGACACCAGTCCTCCACATCATCTCGACAGTGGATCCAGTAAAAGCGTTCTCGAATTTTAAGTAGGGTCCTTTTTACCCCCATATGTCCTCCTGAACATCCATCATGGTAGAGCCGTAGAACATCCGGTACCTTAGCTTTAGGGACAACCATTTGTAGATGACAGCTGTCCCCTCGAGCGTTTTCCCATTTACGGCACAAGACTCCATCCTGGATCACCAAGCTGTTCCATTGCGCCCAATAACTCTTCGTGATGGAACTCATCGCAGCCACATCACTCCATTTAGGTTTAGGAGCACCAGCTTTGACCCACTCGAAGATCGGTTTGATGTCCGAGTCATTTTGCTGAGCCTGCTGTAGGGTTTCCTTCCATTCATTGCTGAGATCTGTTCTAAGCATCCTCACGGGCACTACTTCCTTAGTCTCTTGCCTGGCACAGTGCTTACAGTCTTCAGGACAAGGTCTTCTTGACAAGGCGTCTGCGTTACCGTGAGTTCTCCCACTGCGATGTTCAGTTATGAAGTCAAACTCTTGTAGTAGTTCAATCCATCTCGCCACTTGCCCCTCTGGATTCTTAAACTGTAATAGCCACTTCAATGCAGCATGGTCAGTTCGTAATTGGAATTTACGTCCCAGCAAATATTTACTGAAGTGCTGCAATGTCTTTACTACGGCGAGTAGCTCCCGTCTTGTAACGCAGTAATTTCTTTCTGGTTTGGATAAAGACTTGCTGAAGTAAGCTATCACAACCTCTTGGTCTCCTTTCCGTTGAGACAGCACGCCCCCAATTCCAGTATTACTTGCATCGGTGTCAACTATGAAGTCATGTTCAGTGTCAGGATACCCTAAAATAGGGGTGTTGCACAGACGTTTCTTTAATTCCTGAAATGCGACGTCGCAGTTCTCGTCCCAACAGAATTGCCGCTTTTCCTCAGTGAGTTTGTGCAGAGGTTTCGCAATGTCGGCAAAATTCTTGACAAACCTTCGATAGTAGGAGCACAAACCCAGAAATGCTCTGACCTGTGTCTTGTCTTTCGGAACTGGCCAATCCTTGACGGCAATCACTTTTTCTGGGTCTGTTTGAACACCTTCCCCCGAAACTATGTGTCCTAAAAAGTTTACTTGCTGTCTGAAAAACGAGCACTTTTTCGGACTTAACTTGAGATTTGCTGTTTGGATTTTCGACAGCACTCGGTTGAGGTTTTTAAGGTGATCTTCAAATGTACGACCCACGATGATAATGTCGTCTAGATATACAAGACACGCGTCTCCAATCAATCCGGCGAGTACTTGCTCCATCAATCTTTCAAACGTCGCAGGAGCATTGCATAAACCGAATGGCATAACTTTAAACTGCCACAACCCTTTTCCTGTTGAAAATGCAGTTTTCTCCTTATCCTTGGGGTCTATTTCTACTTGCCAGTAGCCACTTTTCAGGTCAAGTGTGCTAAACCACTTCATACCAGTCAGCGTATCCAGTGTGTCATCGATCCTAGGCAGCGGGTAGCTGTCCTTCTTCGTGACGTCGTTCAATCGTCGATAATCTACACAGAAGCGCATACTGCCGTCCTTTTTCTTTACCAGGACCACAGGAGAACACCATGGACTCGATGAAGGTTCTATAACACCGTCCTTCACCATTCCCTCAATCATGGTTTCCACCTCTTTTTCTCGTGCAACTGGCAGTCTTCTTGGTCGCTGACGGATTGGTAACTCGTTGCCTGTATTAATCTTATGCTGAACAAGTCCAGTTCTCCCTATGTCAGCATCGTTTGAAGAGAAAGTGTCGGCGTACTGAAGTAACATCTTCTTAGCCTTGTCCATTTCTCCTTTAGTTAAATCGGTGTTCTCCAAAAGCGTTGACACGTCAAATTTTGCACTACGAATTTTATTTCCGGTAGGCGGATCCTGCAATTGACGCATCCAAGCTACTTCCTCGCAAGTACCGATCAAAGTGCCCTTCTTGATCACATGCTCCTTGTCACTTGGATTCAGTATGCGTACTGCTGAGACGTTGGTGGCCTTGACCAGAGTACGTGCCATCTTCCATGGGAAGTCATTGTTCACCCTTTCTATCAGAACACTTCGATCTTTGTGTCCAGAATTCTGTGGTAAACTAACTGGCACAATTGTTTCTGATCTGCGAGGAAGAATAATCTCTTTCAAGCAGTACTTTTCCTGATGGTGCACCTTCCATGAAGATTTCATCTGAACCACATTTCAATACTCCTTGATCAACGTCGATCTCGCAACGATGTTTCCGCATGAAGTCCAAGCCCAAGATGCAATCGTCCACTATATCGGCCACGATGACATTGTGCTGGTAAGTTCTATCACCCAATTTTAACTCCACCTCCTTCTTGCCTCGGACGATTATGTGCTGACCGGTAGCTGTTAGTAATCGTATACGGTCGTGGTTATCGACGTAGTCCCCAAGAAACCGACTTGCTAGGTGAGAATTGACGACCGTGTGAGAAGCTCCAGTATCCAACGTCAGTTTGCATGGTGTTCCGTTGACTTCGCCTTTGATGGTCAGGCTGTTCCCATCATGTGCTTGCGAGATCAAGATTCTCGGGGCTCTTTCAATACCAGCCAGCACCCGCCCCCCAGTCCTGGCATTTACTCGTTTCCCTGCTGTGGCTGGGCAGTCACTTCAGCCGCCCTTCCCTGCTGATCTTCTCTCGGGCTGCTGCGCTTAGGACAGCTTGACCGAAGATGACCCCGTTCTCCGCACGTGTAGCACCTAGGACTGTACCCTTGCGGCCGGTCGCGTACAGGTGATGCTACAACCTCCCTGACGCGGTGCGTTCGGTGGTCCTGCCTCACTGCCTCTACTTCTAAGGCATGGGCCAAGGCGTCTTTCAGCGTCTCGTGATGCCCAAGTCTCACAGCGGCTCTAACTTCTAGGTCGCGTATTCCATCAACGAACGCTTGTACCAGATTCCCATCGATAAGTGCAGGGGCAGACTGGTATGCTTTCCGAACCAGCTTTTCAACTTCGAGGGCCCACTGCTGTAGGTTCTCGGCACTACGTTGAACACGATCCTTCAACTTAGCACGAAATACGTGCTCCAGGTGCGCGTCGCCGTATCTGGACTCTAACGCCTCCAGCAGCTGCTCGTAGGTAACATTCTTGCCGAGCGCCTCAAGAATGTTTAGGGCCTGGTCTCGAAGGCCCAAGGTGAGCGCGGTCATAGCTTGCGGTTCTGTCCATCCATTCGCCTTCATAACGGCCTCAAATTGAATCTTATAAGCCGACCACGAAGATGTGCCATCGAATGGAGGCACCTTAAAGCCCCGCGCTGAAGGTGCAGCAACTACTGAAGCTACAGTGACGTCTCCAGTCTTCAGTTCCCCCAAAGCCTTCTTCACCCCAGCGATCTGAACTTCGGCTTCTGAGAGGCGATTCTCGTGCTGCTGTACCTGATCCTTCATCACCTTTAGGTCTTTGCCAAAAGTTGCATGAAGATCCTTTATGAGGAGCATCTGCTCGTCTTGGCGGCGGACCTGCTCCTCTTTGTCTCGCTGCAACTGCTCTTCCAACCGGCGAGCCTGCTCCTCTTGACGGCGAGCCTGCTCCTGTAGCAGCGCCATTAAAGCTGACAAGTCTGGCGCACTTGATGCTGTAGGAACTGCGGATGGGCCAGCGACTGGCACTAACGTAGGCTGGACACCACCCGGTCTCTGTGTTGGAGAATCTCCAAACCGCCTTTGGTCCATGTCCTGCTGTCGCTGACTCCTGGTACGGATACCGTCCGTGTCGTCCTTCGGTAGAATCGGCATAATTTATCCCTCATTTCTGACACCAAGTTGTTACGAGCTGGGTATGGGATAAATTAATTACTACCACTCAGACAATTAAATAACTTTATTAAACACAAAAACACTTAAACTTAATCACAAATACAGTACTGATCACTATTCGCTTAAATATCGCACTTCTAGTTCGCTTCGATTCGCTTCGTTGTATCGCCTGAATCAGACTGACTGTCGTTTGTCGGCGCTTGTCCTTTTATACAACACACCAATGTTCACGAACATTCCAGCAAAGTCTACTTGTACCGGATAAAGAAATAGGTACCTTATGCCCTCGGCGTACGGTCGAAATTACAATGACAACTAACTTCCAACTAATAATAATAGTGGAATGCTTCTCGAAGCCTTTAGCCAAACACACTGTAATCACGTGCTTTCTAGAAAGATCTCGTACGTACGACGTAACACTATCTTAACTATCTAAACATTTAACGCAATCTTTCATAATCTCATTGCCACGTAGAACAATATTTAGACTATGAACGCCCATTTCGATGTTATCTCCACAATATTTTATAAACAGCCTCTGGCTGTCCATAATTTATATATCAGAGAGTATATTAATACAATTTGACTGAGTTTAACCTCAAATTTGGATTGTGGGCGTAGATTTATGGATTGAAAAGGGACAGGCTCCAGTTCTCCCACAATCTTTACAACAAGCCTATGTCGTAAAACATGAGATGTGTTACCTTAAATTTTGTATGAATTTTAAGATCCATGACAACACGCGACTTGTGCTTTAAGATACTAGTACGGAAGGTGACTGAAAGCACAGCTTGCGCTTCCCGAAGTGAGTCAGATCAAAACTTGTTATTGGTTCTGCAAGGAAATTAAGTATCCAATGTATGATTTGTTACTTCCTACCGCATCATATACTTTATGAAGGACCCTGATTCTGTTACAAACGATGACTGCAAAGTCATAAACATGTTTACTTTAGGACAACACACTCACAATTTAAAAAAACAGTGCTTTTAAATTAGTTACAATTTAATTCAATTCAAATGCATTCAATCTGCATCCTGCAGGCAAAACAGAAAAGTTCAAGTAAGTTGTTATCAAATCATTAACTACGAGGTTTCGTGGCCAATCAGATAAAGGTAACGACTATATTTTAGAAAATTGGCTCTGATTCTTAACAATCTCGAGCTTAACAAACACTCAATTGGGTATAAAATTGGATAATCAGTAGGCAGCCTACGATCACGTTCCAAGTCACAAGCGCATGTTAGGGAACTGTAATGGTTACTTATCTCTGCTTAACAGGCAGAACAGATGCCTTCACGATACCGCTTAAAATTCGTCTCACCCTATTAGAGTAAAAAGCGTAAAAATACATACAATTCTTGTTGTATCTCTTACTGTGTGCTTTTGAGTAAGTAGCGACAGTGAAGTCAAGCCCAGACATGTAATGGAAAAGCTATAGAAATAGAAGAAGAAGATTATCATGGAGTTGGTTAAACGTATCTAACTTCAATCGAAAGTCTAGAAACTCAAGTGAATATTAGAAACTCATTCCGCAATCAGAAAGATAACTTCTTCAAAACGTATGGAAATGAGGACGCATAAATATCTCGACCTCATTCATACCACGACTATGCATTACGTCATAATTCCATAGTTTTCCGCTGTGCGATTGTTTTTCTACTCCAGTTACTACTTTACATCATACAGCACATTTACCAACGAGGCTGTTGATGTCCACTTCTGGTAATGTTCAGATTATTGGGCAATGGTGATGCCATAATCGCTTAAATTTAAGAATGATGTCTTCAGTACAATGACGAACAATGTCAGCAGAGAAATTGCCCAAGAACGAGTGACCCTATCGGAAGGTATAAAGTCTGGTAGTTCCATCATCCACTTGGGCTTATTCTAATTTGTTTGCGGTTAATGCAGTACCTACATCTTTATGTTTTATTAAGCACTATTACTCGTCATCTCAGTATTTGCTTATATTTTCTGCTGTTTGGTCTCGCTTTGTCATAGCCATCCACATTTACACTTGCCTGTCTTGCTTTACACATTTCAACTGGCTCCTGGCTCAAGTATCTACTTGATCCCATTAGTTGCTTCTTCTTCTCAAATCGAAAATTCTCGATAATTATTTTTTCCGTTTTTGGGCCCAGTTAGTGACCATTTGTAGCTTAAGGTAGAGAAGATAACCTATTCGACAAATGTACAGTTAGTAGAAAATGCAATAAATAATTGTAGACTATATCTGTGCTTGGTGATACCGTTACCCGCATTGTTTGAACGTTTTTCCGGTTCGATTTCCATTTAATAGATATGAATCAAGTTATGTAAGTGCTGTTCTAGTTGTGTTTCCTAATAATAAAGTGCCCTTCATTACATTACATACCCTTTGTGCTTTGGTTCATGTAACTTGGACCATGAAATTACAATAAACTTTACAAGAGTCTAAAAATACTTTGCCTCCAAAACTCTGAATTTGATCGATAACCCTTATCGAACAGCTGGCCAATCTTTTGTATTGATATCTCTGATAACATCATCGTCACCAAAACTTAGTATTTTTTATCATTCAGCAATTTCTGCAACATCTGCAAAAATGTATGGCAGACGCTAATTATTACTAACTTTTTAGGCGACGTTTATAAATACATTTAACTACCTTTCGCCCTTCTAAATCATCTCTTTCCTTTATGGACGCTCATTTCCAAGTCTTCATTTTTAAATTACCTTGTAATTTTTTTAACACCTTAATACGTTTCATCTTTCTGTGAAACTATATACCATTGAGGCTCTCCGTGAACCGTTCAACTTATCTATCCTAATAAAACTACTACACCGTTCTAGATAATATTACGAAGCCAGGCAATCCATTCATGCTCGTGTCTTCTCTGGATGAGAAGAAGCTTTACCCCTGCAGTGGAACTACGGGCTAATGAAGCCAGACATTAAAGAGTGCCTATACAAGTAATTACCAAAATGATCGTTGCCAAATAAGTAGCCACGAAGCCTTTAAAACTCATTATCAGACTTACGGATCATCGGATCTTCGGGCCGTTAGCTCTAAAAACCTCCACTAAAACCAATGTCAATTATACTTTCGTTGTACAGCACATATTCATACAAAACTTTATAATAACATGTACTTATAACCTTCGTAATCACAGCAATACAATTCGAATTGAATAAGAATCGATATTAAATCGTTATTAGCATTAGAATCAATAATTTGGTAATGATCGTTAAGTGTGGCCTGACCGATTCAAATGTTTGTAGGTTAAAAAAAAAGAATAAAATACTGATCGTGATCGAATGACGAAGGCTAATTAAAGTGTTTTAATTATCTGTACCTGTCAATACAATACAGTTCACGATTGTAAAAAACGTGTACCTTACATACGAACAAAACTATTTTTATTATAAGAATATCTTTGAAATGCACGATTGTAACAACAGGTACCAAAAGACCAAAATTATCTAAACAAGCAACGGTGTTCGTGAACTAGATACATATTTTCTTGCTCGTATAACTGATAACAAATTAGTACTAAGTATTAAAGAATACAATGAACTACAGTGCATTTGAGTACAAAAGCCTCGAAAGAACTCGTGCTAATTTAATCAAACATAAGTTTTAGCTGCTTTAAAATCTATGTAAACGAGGTCTTTTCCTTAAGGGATCTAATAGACTAGCTGCAAATAATCTTGAAAGGATACACTCAATTCAGCACGCTTGGTTGGGTCGCCGTTCTCAGTAACCAACAGAGCATTCATCAATGCTTCCATACATAAACTAACTCAAATATAACCTGAATACGCACAAAGTGCAAAGACACAGGTACATTCTAACACATACATATTCATAACAGCCAATCCCTTAGGAGGACACAGAATGCAGATCAATATACATGAAGCTATAACCGGTACAAATAGCGACATTAGATACAGCAGAACAAATACGATAATGCAGTAACTAAAGGTATTTGTACACGAACACTTGCACAAATTGATCGATTATTTACCGATACTAAAATTGGAATCGATTAGATTAACGATGATCGGTATGAGGTTATGAAACATTAGAATGCATGAGACTGAGACTTGATGAGACAGCAACGCTAACGCGATAAGTACCTACTTATCTGAAGTTACTATATCTGTCGGTCTATTAAGTAAAAAATCTCGTACTCAGTTCAATCTCACTTTAGCCAAGTATACTTGGGTAAAGTGAGATTGAGGTAAGTTGGAATCCCAAGTGATACCAGGGATTGACAGTTCTCCTCAATCTTACTTCAATTAAGTTCACCGAGATTTTTACAGAATACCGAACCAACTTTATACGCAAGAGAAATCATTTGACGTCACCCAACACAAACTTATCTAAACGGTTTTCCGTGTTGTTTGGTACCCAAATCGAGGGGGAAACGATAGGGAAATGTAATGCTAATGCGTCACACATATAAAAACAAAAGATAGCTTTACATAGCAATACATAAGGTTCAATATAAAATTTAACAAACATTATCATATTTTCCACTTGGTTTTAATCACTTGATATTACATTTTTCTATATAATATTTTTATTTAAATAAAAACCTGTTTCTTCTGGGTTTACAGACAGATCAACTAGACCTACCATACAAGTATTTGTCAATCTACTATCTTCTTCTGTCGTAGCAGCCAATCACTCAACAACTGCGCTAATCGCGTCGCTTTTGACCACATAACATTTTGTTCAATAATCGTTCAAAAACCAACACAAGCAGTCGCATCGTTCTCAGTAAGCCTGTAAGCTATCGACCTGCAGGTGTAGTCCCACCTTTACTCCCACTGCATTGCAGACTTGCAGTACAATATGCTCGTTAATTATTCACGCTTCGTTACAACCAATTTTAAACCATTGAAATGTACAGGCCAATGTCAATGCGATGCATTTTCCTTCCCTGAACTTCTTTAGAAATAGTTTCTACGTGTTACATTGGGGCCAATACATCACGTCCAACCTTGGCGCCAACCTCCGATGGTAAAGTAATTAATAGCCAATTGTGACCAATTAGGATTTTATATTATCGTTGGATTAATCGGACGAACTTGATCGTTTATTATTTAAGAGGACTGTACCGACTACCGACGTGCGTGCTCCATACAAAAGTAATCTTTTTACATTTTGGTCAATGAGTAATTAAATTCAATTACAATGAGTAATAGTTCTTCCAACCGCTCCTTTTGGAAATCTGTGGAAGGCCTATATCCTGCATTGGACAGTCTACGGCATATATGATGATATGATGACGATGAGTAGGTACGTAGGATAAGGGCGCTGATATTTGCACTGGTTTTTTTTCGTGAGGATAACCTTATGGGGATGGCCTCCGCCTCGGGGTGTGATGGACTCCTACCGACTAAAACCCCACGGTGTTCCTCCAACACCTTTGGCCTGGATACGGCGTTCGCTCTGAGCATTCCTCCACACCCCGTCTATTATCTCCCGTCTATATTATTAGTCAGATTTTCGTTAAATAAAATTTGATTTCATAACAAAACGTAATTCAAAATCACATATCAGATTTAAAAATCATTATCGCGTTTCACAACATTCCATGGAGTTTAATTATTTTATTGACCAATATTTATGTGTAGACTCCATATGCATGGAGCACGTAGTCGGCACAGACCCCTTAACAGTTGCAAAAGACTAATACTTTAGTTTAATTAGCAAAATATTGTTACGGTATTTATGTCAGTCAGGTGGATAATTGATGCAACAATCACATTCAATAACGTTAATTAGTTTCATAATATAAACACTTCACAGTAATAAACGTTCAAGGAAACTGCTCACTTTGGAAGAAGGTAAGAGGTAAGCTAACATTTCGTAGGTGCTGTGATTGAATTAAGGTTTTGTTAACAAATACGATGGATAATAACTGCATAGCCGAAGGTGATACAAAAAATAATTAATGTAGAACTAACTTGGAGGTGATGATCTGATAGGCCAATAATTCAGTCGCCTCATGATGATTCGCAACTTGAAACGTGCAAAGTGCTAATGTGACTTTATCTATTCTATATGCACTTTCTAAATTTATCTTGGACATCACTGATATCGGTGAATGAAAACATCGTGTGGAAACCTGGACTTGTAATAAATATGTTTCACATCGCCAATCCTTGAAAGACGAAATTTTACTTTCTTGGGATATAAAACATTACTGTTTTAGGTGCCCTGTTGTGCCATGTTAATAGAAAGGTACATTTCAGGAATTGGTCATTTATAGACTCTGTAGTCATTTCGCGAATTAGTCATTACTCGACTAAACCACGCATAATATTATAGGATACATTTTAATGCTACATATACTATACGCCCGAAATGGGAAGAGACCATAGGACAAGCCTAGTAAAAATTAAAATAAGTTTAGTACCACCACCATTAAAGTCATGAATGTACTTACCACATTGATCTTACTGAGCACATGGTTTATCTGTTCCTTGCTGCACATTGTTGTGGTTTCTGTTGTGAACTCCTCAGAATATATCACATCTCACAACTCACACTAGATCTTCATGTCTATAGTTACCGTCACTGGAAAAGGCGATACGTTTATTTCACTTTGAGGTCTTGGACTTTGGATTTTAACTAGCTTCAGTCTTATTTGAACCTGTATTTCAATACCTATTAATATAATAAAAAGGTTTGTTTCATTGTGGGTAAGAGAAGAACAATTCTGTACAAGAATTGGGCCGATTACAAAAAAATACTGATAAAAGCTACTGAAAGCTATGCCATTGCCGAATGCTATAAGTCTTGTGGTATACCTACTTGATTTCTACATGGACGAATTCGCAGGCAGAAGAAAGTCATTACACAAAACGTTAACATGTCAAGTTATCAGCAGAAAAAGAGCTCAAAACAATACTAATTCAAAGACAAGCAAACCTCAAACACCATTCACATGAAATGATAATATTCAAAGCAACGTTCAGGTAAATAGGTCTACAAAGGTTGTACCTCAAATTAGCGGCAACATTTACCGTCATGCTGCACTGGACAACACAGAATAATTTGCATGGCATTATCACACATACAACAGTCGAACAGCAAGTACTAGCAAGTACTGGCACGGGGCATTGCGCTGATAACAATCAAATAAGTCAACCGATACGAATAATTAGTTGCTGTAATGAAATTTACGAAACAAATGTTGCAAAATTTTGTAGTGCAGTTGATCAATCAAATTATATAGAATGTCAATTGGTGATCAGATTTTTGGAATGTGCAATGGTGAATGGGGTGAATGGTATAAAGGTTGCGTGAGGCTTGGCAAAAAATGATAGTAAATTATTTTGTAGATTTTATTCAATTCAAAGTTCTAATTGAACAAGTTCCAATCGGTCCTTTTAGAAATCTATGGGGGATGCCTATGTCCCGGCACTGGAAGTCCTGCGGCTGATATAATGATGATGATTAAATAGATGAGTTATAACAATTCAATACATAATGAGAGACACATCAGGCTTACGGCTGATAAGCATCAGTCTGCAAAACTTAAATAAATAAATGCAATCGAGAATATTTGAAATCATATCATTTCATATAAATATGTATATTATTCGTGAGAATTATACGTTCGTTGGCATCTTGACAGTCACCACGCTTACCCACGCCTATGACAATTAAATGCAAATTATAAAAAATACCAGTGAAATCGCCATTTTAAAAGAACAATTTCACCGAATTCTTGCATATATTCTCTGAACCATTGCTGTCATATTACTTATATCATGGAGATGAATATGGATGATACACGACATTTTTGTATGAAAAGCTTTTTGTTTACTATTAATAAATTAACATTATTATAGTTTGTTTATAAAAGGAGCAGGGTTGTGTGGGGCAGAGGTCAACAATCGATGAACCGGAAAAATAAATGAGGCTCGTCTGTCCAAATAACTTTTCTAAATATTTTACGACTGCTGTCTATTTATTCAATAGCTTTAACACGCATTTATTTAACAAAGACAAGTAGCAGTATAAGTTACAGCCTGCCATTGATAAACAAAGGGACAAATTATATGAACGGGAAAAGGTTAAAAGATTAATCGAATTGACCAGCGTTCAGGGTCTCTCCATGAAAGGGCAAGGCGACGAAGGCTTTGGAAACGAAAGGATGTCCGTGGACCTTGTCTTGTCAATCTGTTCGTAGAATGAAACAATAGTAAAGCCTTCGCTATAGATTTTTTGCAACAGCAGACCGGAACATTGCAGTTAGAATGCACTATACATCATTTGTTAACTATCTCGGGCATTCAGAAGCAAACACTTGAAGAGCTATTAACTTTCAAACTGAGTAACAATGCCCGTGGACTTTGGAACTTTGGAATTGATTTCCAACTTCATAAGACGACGAAATATAACAATATGGAATTGACACCTCATGGGAATAATACTATATAAACAAATGAAAAGAAATTGATATCAGAGGTAAACAAGAAACGGTTTCAAATATTACGTATCGCCAAACACAGGTTCGATTTGAACTCGTTTGAGTGCATCAACGTCAAAAAAACAGGTCTCCCAATAAGGAGGTAATCATTTATAAAACGCAAAACGCATAATCGACGTTGCACAATTCCGAAATTAAATGTAACTTTTTTTTAATTCCTGATGTTACGTTGCTAACACAACCGGTCTGACAGCCAGACGGCGGTTCTCTTTTTTCGCTTTTTGTAAACATTCCAAAGAAAATGAGAGTACCATGGTATTGTGAGAATTGATAAGCGACTGAGCAATTTCATGCCATTTGGGCAATGCATTAGAAAATCTAATAACATTGATACGAGCCACGCTTTCACGTAAAATTGTGTTGACGTCATCTGCTTTACGTCTGTCTAGAAGATTATTGACATGTTGTTTGTTATCATTAACTTTAGCATTTGAACGTTTTTAACAGACTTCTGCCCTTAGTATATAAAATAATGTAAGATGATTACTGAGAGTCAACTCAAAAATCGATTACTTGACAAAATCATCGCAGGGTTGTGGAATATGTTCGCAAGAGTCACTGCGGCCCTGGAACGCAAAGGGCATTAGGATGAACGCGGATGGGTTTTAGTCAGTAAGAGTCTAACACTCCCTTTCGCTCCGCCTAATGCGAAAAAGAAGTCAAAAGGTAGCATCAAAGTATTTCCTTACTTAGATATACTGTCACGTTATGGCAGACGAAAGCAGTTTAAATACTATATATAATATCTACCGGATATTATACAATAAATATTGAATCACGTAAAGATCTCCAAAGATATTTTTCTCACATTTTTTTTATGTCTACAACCAAATATCGGTTCTCTATTTATAGTAAACACGTAGAGGCTTGCCATTGTGTAGGTGTGAATGCGTGCAAACACTACTTACGTTAAACGAATTTGGTTGTAGTTCACTTTCACTAAACTAATACATGTTTCTGCACGCCTTGTAGGTGTTTTGTTAATCGAAGGTCTCGGTTTCGATTTGGGGTCAAACGATTAATTTATTAGATTTCGATAGCCGTACAACTTTCTTTACGAAAAGTAAAACTCACACGTTTAAATTGCTGGTCATATTTTTTTTTCTGTTCTGTTGGTTTTGATTTCGGAAGCGAGCGTGGGGTCCGCGAATTGTTATTGAGTTGTTCTATTAGGAATCTCACAGTAGCACTCCGGATTTTGGAAGTTGGTGGTATGACTCTCCCGTGCCTCCGAAAGCATAAGGCATGCCTCCATAGAAATTGGTCGCCAAGACCATTTGTTCCGATTCGTTCGAAAGAATAGTTTTTTTTTTATACTTGGGTCGCAACATGTTGGCAACTTAACTACTCATTATAGTCTGTCCTTAACAAACTGGCATAATGTAAACATTGCGTCATTTCAAGTTAATTACCATTGCAGCAGACAATTCGACCAATACTGATTAAATTTACAATAATTAACATGTTTATTAGTCTACATCGAACGCACTAGACACTAATTTTGATTTAGTAACACTATTTAATGACAGTACCCGTTTTGGTTATGTAAAAGGGAATTTAAGGCGTTAGCGTAGTTCTAAAGATTAATAGATGATAAATTACAAATTAAGTACCATTAAATATGTTACGAGACATGTAATAGACTTCTTCTTCTTAAGACTTCAAAAAAATATACGTAGATACTTTACAAGATATCTAACCATTAAAACAGATAAATTGTAATGATCCAACTAAAATTGAAATGTCACGCTACATAAATATACTTTTTTTTGCTGCATCTTTTGTAATATTTTGTGCGTTGGATGTAATCGGATTTTGTCACACTTATTGTCAAAACTCAATTGATCATTATCTTTAAGTTATCGATAATTGAAATCCACAACTTTGCCGCATGACGAAAAATAACCACAGGCATGTCCAAATTGAATACCAACACTGGTAACACTGGGTATTCATGAAACAATTGCGCCATTTTAAGTCGGCTTCAAATTATTTTGATTGCTACAAAACCGCAAAATATAAATTTAATTTAATAGCCTATTTATTTATCTTGTAATATATTTCATTGTTAGCATTTTTTTTTTATATATAATTGACATAAATTTTATTTTATTTTGAAAAAAAAAGTAGATTGAATATTGTCACGTTCAACTGATGATAAGAAATAATAAAACGAAATTCTAGACAACACTTATTACATAAATTATTAAATCATAGGCACCAGGAATATTTTATTTTATAAAATAACAAATGAGTTGATTTCGTTTAAAAAAGAACAGTAGATTGCCTATTTAATTGTCAAATCAAACTAAGGATTAGAAATAATAAAACAGTTTCATAGACAACAGTCATAATTTAAATTAAACAATAGCTTAACCTACTTAGATCTTTTTGTTTGTCACGATTTTCTTTGACTTCGATTTGTCAAACGTCTGACGATTATATCATAAGTGACTAATTTTTAAAATTAAACTGTACCAACCTATTTACAATTTAAATAAAAAGTTATTATTTGAATTGTTGAATTAAATTTTAAATCATCATGTCATCATGTCTTCATCCGCCCTGGGCGGAGCGGGAGGGAGTGTCAGACTATTACTGACAAAACCCATCCGTGTTCCTCCTAATGCCCTTTACGTTCCAGGGCCACGGTAACTCTTTCGAACAAATTCCGCAACCCTGATTAAAGAAAAAGTAAACACACCAACAAAACGTGTTTCACATACCTATCACAATGCTGATAACTTGACATACCACAGATAACTTCAAATCTAGATATTCCCGAGATCTAGAGTACCTAATATATGAAGAGACAAATTTTACAATAACAAATTAATAAACTGACAATTGTCGCTGAGGCCGGCCCAGGAAGAGGTGGCTAGATGACCTAGACTAGCACTAAGAGGGCTGGTTCGAGGTGGCGCAAGAAAACAATATATCGAAGGACTTTGCGGAGGCCCAGCTCGTTAGCCTAGTAGTCCTAAGCGCGACTGCTACGCTAGAGGTCTTGGGTTCAATGCCCCGGGCCGAGCAAAGTGTTATTGGGTTTTTCTATAAAATGCTCAAATTGCAAGCTCGGAGTTAAGATTTGTGCCCGGTTAATGGCAATAGGCTCGCCCCCTATTACATGGGACCTAAACATACCGCCGAACTTCGAGTGTACACTGGTACACCTCTGCCTAACCTTTCGGGGAATACTGACGTGATGGTATGTTATGTTACTTGGGGATGCCTTTGCCCAGCAATAGGACATTATAGTCCAGAAAGAAAAAGAACTGACAATATACAGCGAATCATTTAAGCGAAGACTCGTGTAAAATTACCCCGCATGCGTTGCTGTTGCTGCACAGTGTGGCGCAAGCGCATGCCTTCGACAAAAGGTTGGGGGTGAACGGGCCTGAACAATTGTACTACAACTCCGACTCTATGACTATTACCTATTACAATAAGACAGATGGTATGCTCGGAATTTTTCGGGGAAACGGTATCGGTATCAAGGTGACTTGATACTGGTACCGATAAACTCGTATTAGATTTACGAAGTAGAAGTTAATTTATTATATAGAAAAGTACCCACATAATCCTAGTTTTTATACAGTTAAGTGTTCCGGATTTTTAGTTTTTTCTAAACAAAGTAGCTTTACAATGCGGGTTATTTTGTTTAAAATAGCAATAAACCTATAATTATACATTCACTGTGTAATCACTTAATGAACATGTTCTCATACTTCCTATTTAATTAATAAAACAAATAGAGTTAGGACTTCGCAAAATACAAAGGAAAAAATGCTTTGGCTAGGAAAACAATGACGAGACTAATTGGCAGTAATCGATGGAACACACGACTAATATTTATCATAATAATCAAGAGAATAGTCTTCCCCGAACGGATATTTGCATATTCAAATGAGGGGTACTTGCAAATTCTAACAGTACCTAACCTATGTACCTAACATGTTAATACATAGTAATTATTGAACAAGCTTGTATATATTATTGAAGAAAGGCTTAAATATTTAATAGTAAAAAAAAAATACTAATTAGGTAGTAAATTAGTTTTTTAACTACCTGAATGTTAATTATGTGTAACTACGTCTTAGTTACGAAATACAGTAATTTCTCATGAAGATTGTTCTGAATTATTCTTGTAGCAAAAAATATATTTAAGCAATGAAGGTTCATTGACCGAC
This sequence comes from Caradrina clavipalpis, assembly GCA_932526535.1. NCBI lineage: Eukaryota > Metazoa > Arthropoda > Insecta > Lepidoptera > Noctuidae > Caradrina > Caradrina clavipalpis. The sequence goes on along the minus strand of OW052099.1, from coordinate 3,434,729 downwards.
TATAAGATAATTTAGTTCGCAAAACAAAACAGACTTTAAATTATCTCGCTCTTTGCTAATTTTATTTTAACAAAACTAATATTATTTTTGCATTTTTCAGTTAAGTAATATAAAATAAAATGAAACAAAAGAAGCAAAACAAATTAAAAAGCAGTTTTATTTCTGCAACTGACATAAGTGAATATCAAAATAACTTTACCATGCAACAAAAAAAAGTTAAACCATGTCCAAAGGGCCTCAAAGGAAAATAACTCGCACTCAGAAAAACACAAAACGCACTGTCCACCAATAAAAAAAAATTAAAACATTTGGCGCCTAAAACCGTCAATTCAAAATATGAACAGAATAGATCGTTTAGGCGCGATTGGCGGCATCTCGCGGTCGCGACGTGTTGCGGTTGGTGCACGCGGCAGGTGACTGCGCGTACGCACCCGCGATCGACGGTCGCGGATCGAAATCGCAGCCGCTGAACCGAAGTAGGTAGCGATGTCACGGAACGTCAGAGAAAATAGTTGTAGAAAACAACTATCATCATTACTTACCGTGCCGTACTCGTCTTCAAACGTGAATCGTCTATTTTTATTTGCGGATGCCGTTTGAATGCAGAAGTTGGGAGTACTCACCTGTAACAATACGAAAAAATCGGTCACAAATGAAATTGTAGGCCTGTGCTGTTGCGCATGTCAGTTCTCGCTGAACTCACGAACCATATTACATGGTACAGTAATTCGGGACTATAGACAAGTACTGCAAAGCATATCATACCATTTTTACTAATTTTACCTTTCATATCTTTTTCTAAAGAAAACCTTATTGAATAGTATAATTCTTTGATTATATTTTTCCATTTCATAATTATAAACAATATGACATAACGTTAAGGAAAACATCATTTGTTATTAGATACTGAAGTCACTTTTCTAAATAGTGTTGTCATACCAAACAATGGAGATAAAGACACGAAGAGAGACTTTCAATCAAGATAATGTACAATATCACTATACAACATGATATGATAACCACCAAGGGCATTCTACATAACAATATGACCAAGGGAAACATCGTCACTGATGTTTATGATCTTACTGATCATGAACATTCAACTATAGCATATAAGAAAATAAATAAGTTATTTTTTTACGAAGCTTACAATATACAAAACCATAAAGTGCATAAACCATATTCAAATTATTGATGAAAAAACATCAAGAATTAGAAAGATCTCTAAATTAAAACTTACAGATTTGAAAACGAAAAAAAAAACATATCATTTTTTTATATCAAATTCAACACGAACCCTAAACTTCATCAGCCAAGTCATTAAAAACCGCTCAACGTGTTAAGTGCACGTGGAATAATCTAATATTCCTATGAGATTGCTCGTCTTGCCCGAGGAAAATGTTGAATGAACCGTGCTCTAAGAGATTTCAATTTAATAGAACTTCTATAAGAAGAAGTCGAAAGAATCATTAAACTGTCTTTAGAGGCTTCAACATATCTTCGGCAATCTACTCCTACAGTTTTTTATTGACTTTCACAAACTCACATATAATTTGGAATCGTTCAGAGCAACGAACAATGTTTCAATTCTTACAAACTTCTTTCAATTGTTTGTTTTTTTACGTTATCTTACAATGCTACAGCGTTATCGTCTGCTCCGAAGGTATCAAAATCGATTTCGTCTGGTGCAAAAGTAGTTTCTACATTTTCTTCAAATGTATTTACATTAAATGTAGAAACAGACGTTGTAGCTTTCGAAGTTTCCAGCGTCTCGTTACCGTTTTGCATTGCGCAGAGAATTATATCGACCAATTCTCTTTTAGGATACTTAAGAATTCAATTAGCTAAGTGGTGTCCCTTTAAAGTCTTATTAATCCGGCTAAAAACAAGTGGTTCTCCATCCAATTCTAGACCTTTTTTCCCACAACACATTAGCATAACAATTTCCGCACCACTTTTACTTTCTTTACAATTCTCGAATACGTTTGATGCCTTGATTAGATTAACCTTTTCGATTGTATCAAAACGTAATATATTACCTAAACTAAATTGATTATGTCGAAGTGAAACTTCCGTCAGACTAAGATATAATAAGTTTAGGTTATAATAAGTGTTAAAATAAAAACATTGTGTAGTACAAATTGGCGGATGTGGGCTAGTCTCGCCTCACTGATTGATTGGTTCAGCCGAGTGCTCTGACAAGACACTTGATCTGTGCGTTATCTCGGACAATACGAGATACAAGTTGTGAGACATGAGAGGGTATGAAAATAGAAGAATAAATTCTTTAGTATGGATAGTAGTAGTAGTTTTTTACGATCGTATGATTCAATTAATTACCTAAATGTTGTTAGTAAATATTTTGATGGATTTACATCTCTGCTAAAATATTCAAGGATAAAGCTGAATAGTAATTAGATTTTGTCTAATATTGTCTTAAGTCATGCGTAGCTACAATTAGACCTACATGTGCCAAAAACTTAAAACTAGAGGTGAAATACAAATTACTTCAATTATTAATTTAACCTCGTGCCGTCCTCCTTCTGTACTTTTAAAGCTACAATTAACAAACGGAGTACAAGTTTATTGAATACTCGTCAGTTTATAACTTAATCGGACTCATTGACTGTGTGAGCCAAGTGTGACCTTCCACGCCCCATACTCAAAGATTGCGTTTCTCACAAATCAATGGCTTCTAAGATTTATTTCCTGTTACACCCTTCTTGTACTTCTCATTAAAATGTTACAAGTTATTGCTTAACTAGCTGTTTGTCATGTACGCTTAGTTGTGACCAACAAATGCTTTTAGTGTTGACCTAAATAGTCCTTTGAGTTAATTTATTATTTGTCTAATTTCATAATTATTGTTAAACGCTACGGAATTTCCACAGTCATTTGGTTCAAGATCACGTTACACCTTTACGTTTAAGGTTACATTTATTTTAATACCATGACTAACAAGAATCCTCAAGCAATGTGACATAGTCACCACGGTCTCAAAATTAAATTAAATAAAATTGAAACCATGAAAGATAGGAGTTCAATTTAATTAAACACTGAATGAAATATTTAGAACAATAAATAATTCTTTTACTACACCTCTTCCTCTACTTAGTCTTTTCCCAACTACGTTGGGGTCGGCTTCCAGTCTAACCAAATGCAGCTGAATACCAGTGTTTTACATGGAGCGACTACCTATCTGACCTCCACAACCCAGTAACTTTGCAACACGATACCTCTTGGTTAGACTGGTTGTCAGACTTCTTGGCTTCTGAGTATCCGTAACGACTGTCAAAGAAATTCTTTAATAATTCTTTCACTACACAAACAACATTATGTTTTGTTTGCCAGAAACCTGAAAAGGGGTCGTTGCACTCATCATTATAAACAACTTTAATTTTTTTATTAAAAAATATCAGTTGATCTCTTACGCAAATGGACTCACATAGTAATCACAAAAAGTAAGTACCACAATCCCTGACCATTTAGAAAAAAAAAAAAGGTATCTTACCATCCGTTGCACACCGCAGTACAGACAGACAGGACAGCCAGACACTCCTATCTACCTTACACTCCAGATAACAATACAGATTGTACAGTAGCCAGTAGCTACGAGATCTGCTTCCGTGTAACTCCTCGTTTCACAACAAACCGCAGAATTATGGGCCCTGTATAGATGTGTTATACATAAGTTCCTACTTCCACCATGTTATGTATGGTGTTCTGTTGTATTCAGGAGAGATTTATTGTATAGGTATTGGATTCAGCTTTTGTAAACGCATTGTCTGTAAGTTTTGTCTCTTCATTTTAGTTGAAATCTGTGGTTTTTACAAAGGTATTGGGTATCAAGCCAATGGGGTTTGGCCTCGTGGTCGTATGTGCGACTGGTGAGTGTGACGTCCTGGGTTCAAGTCCCAGGTCACGTAAACTGTTATTGGGTATTTTCATTACCAAATTCTCAGTAGCAGCTCCGAATTTGGAGACACCCTTATGTCTCGAAAAACACGTGAAGCCGTTGATCTTATGATTGATCTCTCACCGGTAGTGTCCAAAAAGAGAGTGCATCTGTATTACTGCGTACACACTTGTGCACCATAATATTTCCTTTATACCTGTAGTATCCATTGAAATTGGCTGCAGTAACCTAAATCACATAAACCCAAATTATATGCACCTAACACCGCTTTACACTGCAATTTGTATAATCACCAGGCACAGAACACCCTCTCCCATTACACAAAACTTCCTACAAAGCGTACCCTCGGACCGCTATTACGCACTCCACTTGTTCGCTTTCCGATGCAGTGCAGGCAGTGTCCGGTTGTTTCGTGACGTCATCGACCTACTATTTCCTATGCATCACTTACCTAAATCATTATTGACGTATTTATAACAGTTACAACATCCTTAGTTCCGTGTTGTGGCATGCATCTTGTTTGTTATGATTGGCTGTTGCTATTATCGTAATTTGTTATGTTACTTGCTGTCTTTTGATGCAAAAACATTAGCTTGTTTATTTATTGAGAATCATTTCAAAATTGATCTGAATTTTCATCCTTGTATTGTGTGAAGTTTTTATTTTCAAAGTGAAATCACTTTCAATGCAAAAACATCCTTTGTTTACTGGTTGAGAATAATTTTGAAATTGATCTGAATACTAATCTTAATATTGTGTTAAGTTTTTATTTTCAAAGTCAATGTCATTTATCATTTATTTCAATACTGCCATTAAAAAGCATATTTGAACTTTTGAACAAAAAAAAAAATATTGTATCTAGTTGCACATTCTAGTTCTGTATTCTAGTTTTGTATTGTTACATCACCAAAAATAATATTTGTACAATGAGGAATTTATATGTAAGTACTGTACAGTAAGTATGTATATTTATTATGGTTAATTTCTATAACAAGCTAGCAAAATGTTTTTCATTTTAAAATTTCGATCCACGCAGCCAATCTCAATAGAGACTAGCAAAAACGCAAGGTATACTATACAGCATAATGTGTGCGGTGCATTGCCTCTTCCTTCATTCTCATAGTCCGAAAATCCGACAAGACCGAAAAGAGATCAGGAGTAGTACCAACAGCTTTGCGTGCTATCCGAAGCACGGGGTTAACACACTACCAACTCCCAAACTGGGAAGCGAACCCAGGATTTCCCGCTCAGCAAGCCCGCTTGCAACCACGAGAAAAACGGGGCAATCAGTTATAAATACCCACAAACTTAAAAAATGTGTTTAAACGGTCTTAGGCTAATCTCAAGCAATAAATTGTACCTATATCTAATATAACTATTCTAGGCCCTATAACGACTTCAAAAATAATTCCATCGAATTCCCAACTTCGACTGTTTGGAAGACTGCCAGACTTCCTGATTCCCTAGTCGGTCGAAAGTAAAACATCATCTACATAGATCGAACAAACCGATTCGCTCACGATTATCGATTTACTTTCTCCTCAGGTATCTCTCGATCTACATCAAACACCTAATCGAATGCTTCAATCAACATCTTTGTATAGATAATGTACTTAACAGAATCGGTTTGAATATAAAACGACTATTTCTTTCAGATCAAAGCTACAATGTTAAGAGTCTACCAGTAGGCCAATTCTCGTAATTAGAAACGTTCAAAATTTTGTGGCGATTGCATCTCAGCGACAATCAATGTCAAAATCTTGCCAAAAATTTAGAGGCATTTTTGAAAGATTCAGACCCCGCTAAGAATGTGAACATTCCTAAAACTTACTAAAACTGCCCATCTGGGCCCATTGTATTGTGTATTTTCTATCGAACTGGTGTCCATTATTCTACAAGAGCTTACAGATGGGAAACAGAGCCTTGATCCTCTCCAACTCCTCAAGGAAGTCCTGCAACGCATTGACGTTGGTGATGATATAATTTTCATCCTTACTAATATTATAAATGCGAAAGTAACTCTGTCTGTCTGTCTCTTCTTCACGCCTAAACCACTGAACCGATTTCAATGGAATTTGGACAGATATAGTCTGGGACCAGAGAAAGGAGATAGGATAGTTTTCATCCCGGGAACGGGAACTATTAATCCACGCGGACGAAGTCGCGGGCAAAAGCTAGTATGCTATAAAACAAAATTACCCATATGATCTAACCAAAGGTGGTAAAACCTATGGTAGGTTTCACTTTTCAATTAAACTTAGCTTCTAAACATAAAAGCTTCTTCATACAGACTTCCGACAGCCTAATTTCAACTTTCAAGTACTTATGAGAAACTCATCTTCATTCACATAAACACAGACCCCCCACATCGGTTATGGAATCAATATTTTCACACATCACTGTCCATAGCCTAGATACCCATAAGGTGTGGCCGTGATTTCGACACACCGCCATCGTTATAATAACAATATTCTTCTTCACATAATAATATTTTATAGCTACCACTGGATGTGGCAAAAAAGTAATAAAAAAATCTTTGACAAAAGGCTTAGTAGGCTGACTCAAGAACACGTAATTTCCTGGTTGAAATGTAGACTAGATGTGAAATCAAATTATAATTTGTAGATGGTTAGGAACTAACAATAGTTTGATCAATAGTCCAATAATCATGATGAAAAGTTAAAGCAAAGCAATCCGAAAATAGAACTTTGACTTTAAACTGTTAGGCGTGAAGATTGAATAAACTGTTTAAAAAAAATGAATTAATTGCTACTATTATTCGAATAAGTTCCTTCCTTCCTAGTTCCTACCTTCTTTCATTGTAAATAATTTAATCAACCTGTCGCTTCCAGTATCACAACTACATCCATGTATCATCGAACGCTGTTGTTGCACTAAAGTTGGATGCAGCGCTGCGTGAAACCCATGGGTGGCGCAGTGGCGCTGTTAACCTGATTTCAACTTATATGGTACACAATAGGGACGCCTTTCGCATAGTACACGTCGCTTAGAACGATTTTCAACCATGTAGGTTGAAGGCGCTAGAGATGGTGGAAAATCGTTGTAAGCTTACAGAAAGGGAAACTTCAGAGAGATTTCTGTTGAGCGTAAAATGGCGAAGCTTCTAAATGGTTGAATAAATCCAAATAAATTAACATAATGTCCAATATGAAGTCATCAGTATTTGTGGATATATAGAAAAGTAATCATAGCAGCCTACTAGTATCCCACTGCTGGTCAAAAGCCTCTTTTTGTACAGAGAAGGCACAAGCATTGGTCAATGATCAACACGCTTGCTCAAGGCCGGTTGGTGTTTTCAGACTTAAATACTTATAGCTTTTGCTTGCGCCTTCATCTCCGTGTTTTTTTCTCCACCTGTCTTCAGTTACATCTTAAGTTACTGCTCCGCTCCCGTGTGTCATAGCATGGCATTATATAATGTTATTCCTCATGAATCTTTCTATTTTAATACAATAATATCGTAATATTTTTTCTCAATCCGACTGAGAGTTCCTAAAATTAATCAAACAATCAAATACGCTTTTCAGCTTTATTGTATTAGTATAGATAAATCCAGGTTTCCGCACAAGAAGATGAACATGTTCACTCATAAAAGAGTGTCAGATTATAAATCAGTGATCAATACAGAACCTGTTTTAGAATATCTTAATAAACCTTGCATAATGTTCGTGATCAGGAAGTTTCCTTTGGCGATAAATTCTAAATTACTATCTGAGGTACCTACTTAGTCGATTTCTTCGTTCTATGTGATGTTGTTTCCGTTTTATGGCAGTTGAATTTAAATACTGTATCTGTATTAGGTAATGATGAAAGCATTACCTAATTTATTTAAATACTAGCTGTTGCCGCGACTTCGTCAGCGTGGCTTATTTCACCAGCCTTACGTTACGTCTTTGGTTAGGTACTGCTCCACTCCCGAGGGTCACAGCGTGATGTATAGTCTATGACACTCACAAATAACGTGGTTTTCTATGGGTGAAATAATTTCTAAATCGGTTCAGTAGACCCAGAGATTACCCCCTACAACCTCACAAACTTTACCTCTCTATATTATTAATAGATGAGAGAGAAGAAAAACAGAATTTTACCTCTAATAAATTAGATACCTTTGGATAAAGATAGAAAATCTTTATCTACTGGTTGTATCTAATTTATTAGAGGTAAAATTGGTTCTTTTTCTGTTAGTAAGACGTAATCCCTGGAAGTGCTGATCCGATTTCAAAAATTCCTTGACTGATAAAAATATAAAATAACACTGTGTTATGATGAAAACCAATGTTTTCTAGGTAGTTGCAAAGCGGGGAAGTTTTGGCTTTCCTAGATAATATAAGTACGCGAATTTTTATCATCATATGGTACCTACTCACCTCCTAATCTCACAAAATTATAGTAATTTTTTCGAATTCCACGCAGACGGAGTTGCGAGCAGTAGCTAGTGCTCCACAAATTCGTAACGCCTCCGCGATATTATAATGGTGAACCAAACATAATTGGCACATCGAAGTAAAATCACGAACACCATCAAAGGTCCCATTGTCAGGGTATTGGTATCAAATATCTGAGCATTTTGCTTTATTTCAAATCTGATGAAACGTGATAAAAAAAATTAGATCCATTTAGTATTTCCTTTGATATTCTGCTGAATAATAAGGATTTAAATATCTGAAATGTTAATCAACTTTTGTTGCTGGCTGAACTTATTCTGAAATTGTGTGATAATAAAATAAGAATTGCTTTTATAGGGACAAAAGTTTAAACGTTCCTACTACATATTATTTTAGAATGACGCTCATTCTCCAACAAATAGGAACAATTTGAAAGTAATTTATGTCTATCGTTAAATTAACTACTTAACAATTTATGTAATACCCACCCACATTATCGAATGTTACATAAGAGTGGATTTTATGTCAAATCCGCATGAAACGCATCAATTATGAGTAACGACCGTCCGCCACCATATAAAGAGACATTATGACGCTAAACGTAATAAAGTTGGCGGTCATGCGCAGGCGCTAATTACCTATTAAAAACAAGTTCTATCTAAAAGTTTTTTTTTTTAATAAGCTTTTATATTGTATTGTCATGCAAAGTGCACATGTGTGCAAAATTTCAGCTTAATCGAACACCGGGAAGTGGGTCAAATTTAATTTGCAATATTTGATTACAGACAAACATCGGGACAGTTGAAACTAAATAAAAGCTTGTAAAAAGTTAAGTAACTGTACTCCAGTGCTGAAAAAGATTCTGACTAAATTGGAAACCTCCTTTTTTTGAAGTCGGTTAAAAATACCTATGTTACAATGCAAAAGATTAAACCACACAATTCCTGGAAACATTCTCGAATAAGAATTTTAATAGACCATCATGGCCCAAATCTTTATTTAATTCAAAGCCCTCAAAGATCAAACCGACACACCAAATCTCACGAGCCGCTAAATATCAATCTTTCCGTTACTTCCTAGTCCTATTTTAATATCCCAAGTTATAAATACGAAGACAGCTGCCGCCCATGGTGAAAACAAAACACCATGACGGTATAATGGCCGTGACGACTGATTCCTATGCGAGTGATTCAACAGATGAACAGACAACATAAAAGTATGGTGCTGGCGATGAGAAGCGCCTATTGGTACGATTGATGAGTTGCTTTAGGAAGTTGGGCATTAATATGGAACGGTTATGATAGGATGTTTGCACTTATACTCTTCCATTCAATATAACATTAGATAAATAACGTTGCAATGCTATCGTTATTTCACGATAAATATAAAGCAACATAGAGTATGGTCTATGTAAGCCAATTACAAAAATAAATCACCAAAATGCAATTATTTCAACAATAAAACACAATAACTGGCGCAATTTTTCTAACGGAAGAAATGGAGTATAGGCATGTATTTATGAGCAACCAATTAAAAGTGAATCTTGGTGCATTAACATTAAAATTTAATTTCACACAAATCCTCTGAATATCCATCGCCTAACTTTCACATAGCAACAATAAGCTCATTTGACGAAGAAAGTGCATAAAAGGCGTATAAAAATAAATATTCCACTTTCATCGATATCGTTGCGCTCTTATGCATAATAAAAGTAAAAATAAACTAAATTATTGAGTTTATTTTAGTTAAAGACCCACTTACGAATGTGAATGGTCTGAGAATGGTGGTAGGTCTACCACCTGCCGAGTTAAACACGTTGGCAACAGTAAAGAACACAATATACGAGCACATGAGTTGAAGTGCAAACAAGTTTAGTATTAAGCTGCCTCTAAAGCACAGAATAATGTAGTTGTTAGTTGGAATCGGTGTCGTGCTTCGGCGTGAAGCCACTTGGTCAACACTGACAATATGCTATCGTAAGGTCGTATTAGAGAACCTTAAAAAGCCTTAACTAATATAAAGCTATTCAATTGATTAAAACTAAATTAACTAATAAGTTATGCTTAGGTCCTAAGATATACAACGTCCAACATACATGGATGGTCATATTTAAGAGTGATGTTCTGTATCTGATAGTCTACTTTAGGCAACCATTACTAATACAATACCTATAATTGTGCTATGGCGGTGTGATGGTGGTTAAGTAATTGCAGTATTTTCTCATCACTACCACGCTCCCTTACTATTCCAAAATGCCTTGTGGAATATCAATGAATCGAAGACTGTTGTATTTTGAGGAGACATATTTCTATGGTCACAGTCCTAGGCTACCGAAGAATTACAATAAACCAGTAGCTAAAACCATTAAAGCTGTTAATTGAGAGATATTCTCGTCCTTTATGCAGTAGGTACACTTAGAATTAATGAGTTGACAGATTGGTTCGACAAATTAGAGCGGTTTTCTATTTTTAGCCCGAAGACCACACAACCAAAACATGCTTTTAGAGGGAACCAAACGACTTAACAATCAACCATTAAGGATAGTAGCTTCTGTTCATTATTGCTTTTCCCTTAAGTGGGAGTAATGGAGGAAATTGAAGAGCTACCGTTTGTGTTTTCAATTAGTTCAATGTCATACTGTTCTTTCGTGCAAATTCGAAAATATCCAGCAAATCTATCTAATTTTAGAATAGTGTCTTTACATAAGGAGAGGTAATATGAGCGTGCCGTAATAAAATTGAAGCATACTAAGCACTGCTAAAGTTGATTTATAAATAAAACTGAACGTAGGTAGATAATTTTATACACGATGATCTTATCTCATAGTTACAATCTGTTAACTCAAAAATAATCGTAATAAAAATATTCCACACGCGTCAATCTCGGTAACTACCTCTTCCGGCATGATTGGGTAATGCCTAAAAAATATACACTTTAATTATTTCGAAAAGCAACCGGTGAAGGGCCACCGAGCTTCGTCATGTAAACAATAAAACGGAAAGCTTCCGTTGTGCTGTGAAGATACCACTAATTGACCAATTAAATATTACGTCAATTTGTAGGTGGCAACATTTCAGATCATTACTTTCTGCTGTCAAGAGAATACAAAAAGAATAGAGCGTATCTAATCAATGGATGATGAGTAGATCGGTGATTCAGTGCTAGGAGCAAGTATTGGAGTCGAAGGGAGAAGGAATCAGTGGAGTGTTAAATAACATTATTATAGAACTGAAAATGTACAAGCTAAAAGATACGAAGAAGAAGAAAGCACTTGGTGAAACAGAAACGACAGTTTAATTAAGAAAAAAGTGCATAGAAATAAAAACACTAATGATTTATGAATATGACACAAAATGTATTCAAAAGAAATGGTATAATACAATAAAATAATAATATGGTGACGACATTTCTAAAAATAAAAAGCGAAACCGCCCATAAATAAACACGAAAAGTTCATCATCATGTTGTATTACTACAATATTTGGTTTCATTTCTGTATAATATCATCTGCGAAAAAATATCAATCCATTTTTGTCTAGTTTCTATCAAATTCGCTTCCATACCTTGTCTCTTTTATGTCACACACTGTTTGATGCTTAGTCAGCGAGAAAAGCGAAAACATACAAATATTATGCGCATAAATATTCTCTCGTAGGGTGGCTTTTTGAAAATCTGCTCAAATATTTCCAACGGGTTTCTATAAAATATGTTTATCGTCTTCAATCTGATTTATTAGTTCAAAGTACTCGTGCAGTGTAAACGTCTCGTTTCCTGTACTGTTTCAACTTCTTGTTACTACAAATACTACCGAAGCTTTCAATTTGAGCTAAGTCTATCTATCTATAGGCTTAACAATTTCGTCATCATTCTCCTGCCCTAATATTTTAAGACGTCATACGTCATCTGTATTTTTTTTTTTTTACATTCATTGTCGCTGAGATGCGATTGCGACTAAATTTGAACGTTACTTATCAGTAGAGATGGCCCCATCTAAAGCTTTAACAGCTATGCTTTAAAATGTTACTCACATTGTTTGTAAAGATTCACTACTCGTACTTTGTCACCCTCACACATAAGTACTGAGTAGGAGTAAAATCCATTATTAATAAGCTATTGTATGAAACACACTCGATAGGCGACCATTTCCTAGAGGAGTGAATATGAATATCATTTAAATATAACAGTGCGGTCAATGCAACGAGTTAACGATTCTGTCTTACGAACGATGTAAGTGTGAATGTTAGTGACATTATAATTGATGAAGAATAAAAAATATTGCAGAAGTGACACGTGACACATATGAATAACCCTGCGATCTTGGTGCATATTAAATCATCAGATGATGAGTTTCTTGCTTCAAGCCTTGCAAATGACGAAGTGGAAATTATGTCTTTCTTATAACTCCTCCGCTAATATCTTCTGATTAATTTCTTTGCGGGATCCAAGACAGATGAATCGTGTCTCCAGGACTCGTCGAGCTTCATTGCCTCTGCGCTTTTCTAGCGGTCGTCACTATTGATTCTGGCTTACAGAAGTTGCTGTTTGGGGATAGTGTGGCGGGTTTGTCCCATTCAAAAGCCTTGCAAATGTAAGGCCTCTAGTATTGCAAATGTCTATAGGCAAAAGCAGCACTCAACATCATGCAGACCACCGACTTGTTAGTCACCAAAATAAAAATGTTTCAAATTTGGAATTGAGATTGATTTTTCGCCAATGGGATGGCAGTATTAGTTACTAATGTTACTATGCGTAAAATGTCATCCGATTATTCAATGCCACCACAGAGATGTCGATTCTGTAAAATATGCTCTTAATACTCTAGCCTGCTATAAGGAAATGATTTACATTAATAGCATTGTCGATGACTGCTGAGCGCAGTAGCGGTTTAACGATGCATTTTATAAGTGTAGGAAGAACGTTAGGTACGGCAGCAGTGGAGGGATCTATATGCTTATTTAAACACGTTATTTGTGTGTTTCGTTTATCAAGTACTGATTATTATTTTAATTCTAGTTTCATTCTATATGCTGTCAGCCGCAAACATAGACTGACACTCTACTTCTGTTTAATATTTTAAAGTGATATCTCATAGTATGCAAACCATATAAGATTTTGTATTTGACTCATTCAACTAAAGCCTCCACAGTACCTAGGTAGGTTAGAATGTTGCAGCCAAAATGAACCGTTCAGAAAAATGTATCATATAGGAAATTGATAAAACGTCCAGATAAGTGATCGATTGGTACTTTTTTAGTTTCAAGGTTGGCACTTGTTGTATCAACTATTAATATGTTAATTAATGATCGATAAGAGCACAATTAGCTGTATAAATAATTAAAAAATAATTAGTAGGTAACTACAAATTAAGTAACACTAAAAACGCTGTCAATGCGTGTCAGATATTTTTAAATTCAACTTGTCAAAGACATACCAACAGTGATAAAAATAAATTTAGAAAAAATATGTTTAAATAATATGATCACCATCGGATCGAATAATATTATTTTATCATCGCACAAACTCTCTCGTTTTAAGAAATTCTAGAAATTCAAACTAGATTGGTTTCTAAACTTGAGTAGAAATTGCTTATTTTAACTTTTCACTCACCGACTAAGTACCTACAAATACGAATATATATTTTATTTTCACAGTAGTCTACTACCATCGACTACTTAACCCTAATTATATTATGTAAGGCCAAGTTCACACGAATGCAGTGCCTACTAGCCGATTGATCGTCGAAAATGCTGGTCACATCCAATTGGCACTCAATTTCAGACTAATTGAATGTGACCCGCATTTTTCTGCGGTAATCCGACTGGGACTGAGACTCGTGTGAACTTATCCTAAAGATTATCCATAATCAATGTAGGCCAGCAATTTTTTGTCAAATCAATTTCGACGGCACGGTTTGTGCAGTGGCCGAGCGATTAGCTGCTGCCTCGAGTGCCTTGGTTTCGATTGCCGCACGGAACAAAATATTTGTATGGCGTACAGATTGGACCGGATCTGTAGTGCGATTCTCTAAAATGCAAACTCGAAAACGAGTCTCACTAAAGTGACCACGCTCACTGCGACAACGAACCCACTTGACTTTGGTTGTGTTTTCGCTTACCGTGGTGACGTCACCAGCGTGATCGTGTTTAACAGAATACCATTTTGTTACCTCACTGCGGATTCAGCTTTCAAATTACGAAGTGAGGCTTAGAGAATCGCACTGCTGGTTTACATGTTTGTGTATGTGAGTTTATTATGTTTATAAACTCACCACCACAGGAGAAATTCCTAATTTATTTCTTCAGCTGATATAATAACCAATGTTGTTGTATTTACGTCCGAAAAAAACACAAAACAATTTCCTTGCATTCACAAAGTTTATTATTCAAATGCAATAAGTATAAACGTGAATGACGTAACTAACAGATGTGTATCAACAGCTGATTTAATGAAAGCGAATCGTATTCACCTGATTTATCCATTAGATACAAAGCGAACATGTTAAACCAGTCTGGTGATAAAAACTGTCTCAGGAGACCGGTAACGTCGCTAATTATGACATCGGTTTCTAGTGTGGCTGTAGAATAGTTATTTACCATTTGATTGAGCTTTTTATGGAATATTGCTAGAGCTTTTTAAAAGGGAGGTTGCGGGTCCGTCAAAACGAAAGGTCTCTTGATATTCTACTTGTCCAGTATAATTATTTATTTATAATTCTATAGTAATATTATAAAGAGGTACAGTTCTTTTTTGTTAGAGAGAGTTATCATGAAACCACTGAACCGATCATCCTGAAATTTTACATAATGCGAGTATTTACGTTTTCAGGTGAACAGACACGGACATAGGGTACCTTTCATTCGGAAAAAAAATACTGTTACCGAGGAAAGCAACAATAGGTGACGATACGTGTAGGTACTATAAAAATAAACTACTAACACTACTACTGAACAAATCATGATTATTTTTAAAAAATAAAAGTGATATTTACGCGAACAAAGTTGCGAGCAAAAGCTAGTTCAGTAATAATTAAAATAAAACATTTTCCGACAGCATTTTCTTTTTTTAAACCTTTCGTGTGATCAAGACTATCGTGATCACTTATTTGCACTATAATTCCGTTACCAACACGGAAATATTTATTATTGTCATGCAATATTTCTTTTTCCTATGAGGAAAATTTAATAGGTATTGAACATGTAGACGCTAATAGAACAATGTTTATTATTATTTTATTGTACGAGTAATTATTTTATGTCAAGGTTACTGTTGGAAAACCCCATCACCTAAGTAGGCAACAAAAACAATGATCATGAAATCATTTTTTTTTAAATTCTCTCTCCTCTAAAATTTCCCTCCCAACGAGTCTCGATATTACATTGTTTCGTTACGGAAGCTTAGTACTCAGTGACTGGGTTAAGTGCAATCTCGTGTTCTTATGCTTACCTTACTTACTCTACCTATACTGTTTATGTATAGGTAGTGTATACATATAGGGACTAAATACACTTATTCAGTCCCATTCAGCTTTTGTCTGTAGAAAGTGCCAGTTCTGTATCGCATCCGTTCAGCCGCGGAAAGCTGAACGCACGCGTCTCCATACTACACTACAGTACAGTCCATAGTGTTTTCTATGGACAAAAACAGAATAGAGCTGAATAAGTGTATTTAGTCCTATGCAGTAACTACATACATAGGTACTAAAAGTAAACTAACGAAGTGTCAACTTTAGTGAATTTACTGCCCCACTCAGAGACGTTTAACGATTACTTAAGTCGCTCCTTAGTAAAGATTTTAAAAAGGTCGCTCCCAGAGACAGTTAAACGATTCGTTACCGTCACTTAATGACAATTAGAGTTAAGTACAGCAAAACCTTTACTAACTTTTAATGATTGATTTTAAAATTTACGTTTGAGGTTACATTTTTGTTTTTAGCAGAGAATCCACATTAGATAGGATTATAAATGTTATATCTATGGCAAAGATGTTTGATCTGGTAGACTTTATTGACTTTGTAGAGTATGCTAGAAGGTATAGATAAGTGGGGTCGAGGCGTTATTTATTTTATTGTATTCAAGAGGTACAACAAACAGCTACAATATAAAAAGCAGGTACAAGAAATACCAAATGTATAGACAATATTGATTGCACCCCACAACGCTGTACAAAGTGAAAAATAAAATTGGTCTCTTTTTATTAATTGTGCAAGTGAAATTGGCTACTCATTTGCGTGCTGTTTTTTTTTTTGATTATTTTTTTTCAAATACTTGTGTCGGCTACCGAAACATGTATTTGAAAAAAAAAATCGTTCATGTTTCTGTGAATACCGTTCATGTTACTGCCGACATAATAAATAGATTCACTGAATGTAGGTACTTTTAACGAAACTTCGCATTATATAATTATGTTGTAATAAATCTGTAATTAAACTTTACTACACGAAAGTCTCTTTCTTTTCGAAAGAAACATAAACAAAA
The DNA here is from genome assembly GCA_932526535.1 of Caradrina clavipalpis. NCBI lineage: Eukaryota > Metazoa > Arthropoda > Insecta > Lepidoptera > Noctuidae > Caradrina > Caradrina clavipalpis. The sequence continues at coordinate 3,417,933 of OW052099.1, read as the reverse complement.
CAAAATATTAAACATAGCCTTGCCAGATAACATTGACGGTTGCTTAAAGTTGTCATTAACTAATGAACCCTTAAATTATGACTCTGGGATGTATCGTTCATTAACGGATTTAATGATAATTAGTTAAGTATACATTAGGGCAAATTTAATGACGCTTTCCGAGTGTGGCAGCCAGAGTCATAATTTTAAATAAACGGTTAGTGTAGCCACACTTGAAAATGTATTATTATTAAATAGCAAAAAAGTTTATTTAAACACATTGAAAGCATATAAATAAGTTATATAATTGAAAATTAGTTCTTTTACCAACAGTTTTTAATAAAAGACAAAGCAAAACAGTTATTTTCATTTATAGAAAATAAAGCAACCGGACCCTTTTTTGCCTGGTATCACTTAATGCTAACTGTCAATGTTATAAACTGACAAGGTTATGTTAAATTTTTTGTTTGGTTTGGCTTATGTTTCTTTCGAAAAGAAAAAGACTTTCGTGTAGTAAAGTTTAATTACAGATTTATTACAACATAATTATATAATGCGAAGTTTCGTTAAAAGTACCAACATTCAGTGAATCTATTTATTATGTCGGCAGTAACATAAACGGTATTCACAGAAACATGAACGTTTTTTTTTTCAAATATATGTGTAGGTAGCCGACACAAGTACTTATTTGAAAAAAAATAAATAAAAAAAAACAGCACGCAAAAGAGTAGCCAATTTCACATGCACAATTAATTAAAAAGAGACCAATTTTATTTTTTTATTTTTCACTGTATTGTATGTATCCTTTAGTTAATCTGTGTACAGCGTTGTGGGGTGCAATCAATATTGTCTATACATTTTGTGTATTTCTTGTACATGCTCTTTATATTGTAGCTGTTTGTTGTAACTTGTACCTCTTGAATAAAATAAATAACGCCTCGACCCCACTTCTCTATACCTTCTAGCATACTCTGCAAAGTCAATAAAGTCTACCAGATCAGACCTCTTTGCCACAGATATTAACATATAACATTTATAATCCTATCTAATGTGAATTCTCTACTAAAAACAAAAATGTAACCTCAAACGTAAATTTTAAAATCAATCATTAAAAGTTAAGTAAAGGTTTTGCTGTACTTAACTTTAATTGTCATTAAGTGACGGTAACGAATCGTTAACTGTCTCTGGGAGCGACCTTTTTAAAATCTTTACTAAGCAGCGACCTAAGTAATCGTTAAACGTCTCTGAGTGTGGCAGTGGGATGTATCGTTCATTAACGGATTTAATGATAATTAGTTAAGTATTCATTAGGGCTAATTTAATGACGCTTTCTGAGTGTGGCAGTTAGCTACAGTTAGGGAAATGTGATGTTGAGCTGTTGAGTTATTACGTTTTTTTTAAGAAGAACGTTCCTCCATTTTTGTTAACGCTTACATGCACAAACAGACCCGGAACAACATCGTGTAAAACCATACAAATATTTGTTCCGTCCGGGAATTAATCCCAAACACACAGTGCAGCAGCCAAACGCTCAAATTTATTATAATGTGTAGATAGTTTGAAGTTTATAATTTACCCTAAAAAGCTAGGCAAGAATTTTCTCTAGACTAGACAAAACATTAGCTTTGGACTAGACGGCTAAAAAACTGTTTTGACAGGAAGTGCAAACGAGCAGATCCATTAATTTTACAAGTTAATCGACACCAATCAAATAAAATATACTATAACTTTACGTAATATGTATGCATACACTATGCACTAGGTAATTAATCAAGAACGAATGACAAAAGTAATCTGTTATGCGGAAACAGTTAAAAAGTGACGCAACTTTGACATAAAATATTGCTTAGCAAGAAATTGGCGCCAAAACTTTCACAGAAGGGCGAAGGAATTCGATTTGCAATTCTAATTTCAAAAACAAGATTTATTCGAATTACGTCACGGAAGCTTTTTTTTTTCTCTGCAGCCAGTTTCCTTTAACTGTCTTTTCTCCAACATTTTGAGGTTAGGTTACAAATAGCCTAATGGTCGCCGAACGTAAACAAACATTCGTCTTTCGCGACACCAATGACATAACATGTTTGTTTCACTTATTAATTGCTTCGATTACGATGATATTTAATTATTATTATTTATGTAAATTTTCTAATCGCACTCATTTATAACTTCACAAATCTAGGACTTTGGGTCGCTATTTTTTAAGTTATATTCAAATCGCGTCCACTGAGCGCTCTTTGGTTATGGTATATTTATTTTGATTGCTTAGCACTGAACAAAAGATTGAGAAGCCTTTATGAAATGACGCGGATCTTAGGACCAAAAATTATCGTCTATGCTCTTTGCCCTATTCTCAGGGCAAATTGGCGTAGAATGATGAATCAATCCGCATTTCCGAATTATTCGTCGTAAATGAACAAACAAATCCCTCTAATCACTGAGATAGTTCCAAATCCTCAATATACGACCGGCAATGCATATTATTTACAAGCCATAATAACGAACGGTATAACCGAACTAGGAATTCACCTTCGAGTTTGTGGGTGCCTAGATAATTGGATAGAATATAAAATCTGTTCAGAAGTGACATTTTACATAGCCAGGGAACCAATTTATTTAGCAAATTGATAATGAACTGTAATTTTCCGGATAAGTACTCAAATTAAAACTTTCGTTCTTTGGCATATTAATGGCTATATGGTTTAGTATGTCACGTTGTTAAACCACTCATTTTACTGACAATAATTATTTACAGGACTGCCAAGAAAGGCTATCTACCACCACCACCACTATTAATAACTTCTGTATACGTGACAAACTGACATAAAATTCTAAATAGAATTGAATAGGAACTAAGTCCTCATTTCCATAGACTACTTTAACATACTACACATCCCCTCACACTGCACGCATTAGCCTGTTTGTTTGTTTCTGTTGCATATAATTATTAGCTATAAGTACACAATAAAAAATCTAATTGGCTGTAAGTCTAATTGATGTATAATAGGGGTAAATGTCTAAAGAACCTTGGATTTTGTGAATAATGAATACTGTCCGAACTCCCTCACGGTCCCGTACAAAACAGGGTTATCAATTTGTTAATTAACAAGCGCGGAATGCGTACCCTGACATTGTTACACTATCTCCCTAAAAACGAAAAATAAAAGCGCGATTTCAAAACGTGTGTTTCGCTTCTCTACGTACTTATGTTCTTCTATGGCACCTAATTGGTAAACAATCTAGCTGAACCAAGTATTAGATAAAGGGCATAATAAAACACACAAATTGGCCACAAATAGGAAAATATTTAATATTTTATTACCCTTAATTGCTAGCCGAAACTGTGAAGCCGGAATTTAAATATTGGAACCTAATGGTTTACCTGCAATGCTAAAAGGTGCTAAATATTTTAGTGCGCTTTTGCATTTGCCGAAGTAAAACTGCTGTACTTAATAGCTTGGTTGACGTATTATTCTGGTATACTTGTATTACTAGGTCTGTTTAATAAATTATTTTAATTACAATTATTTCGATTACCGTCTTTCTAATCTCAAATCTTTGTAGCATTCCATAATGTGAACATACAGGTAGGTAACAATTTATCTACCTCTTTCTTACAATACAATAATTCGCACCATTAAAAAAATAAACAAAAATGGCGGCCAAACACAGGAGTTTATCGTGCCGTTTCACTCGCTCAGTATAACCAGCGATAGAGAGGGCATCACATTAAGCGCCGCCAGTTTTACCTCTTTTCTTTATAGGCACGGGATATACCTACTTACTAATTTTACAATGTCGCTATCATTATAAAATTATGCTGCAAGTACCATTTAAGAGTACTCGAATTAATAAAACATTTTCCCTTTAACCTTTTGTGCTGAAAATTGTAGGTACCATTTTACCCGCCCCTACCCTTTTAAACACGTGTAACAATTTAATTAATTAAGAAGCCTTTTCCGTTGTGTTAAATCTCCCCTTTCGACATCATTTCCCATGCATTTATTCACAGGGGAATCGTAGGTGGGCACGGATAAAATGTGCTTCAAAACGATTAGTTAACATTCAGAATACAGTGGAACCTCGATTATCCGACCTAATGGGGACCGAGACTAGTTCGGATAATCGAAATGTGACCTTTTTGAGACAAGATCAAACAAAAACAACACCGTTTCACCTTAAAATTGTACAGTCTATTAAAATTTTGAAATATAAAACAACAAAAAAAAGTCAGATGCTGTTCTTATAAAATACTCAATTTTTATTGACGAACAGCAGCTGTAACGCGTTTAAAGCAACAAATTCTCGCCAATGTTCGGATAATTGAGGGTTCGGATAATCGAGGTTCTACTGTAGATAGGAAATAATTGGCCCAAAGTCTGGAATAATTAGTTTTAAATATCTAAATGGTCACAATCGTCAAGGCAACGTCTCCTTTTGGCATATAATTTCGTATACATTTATTCTATTTATACAGTATTGTAGGTGGGTGTGGCTAAATTGCACTAATAACTGTGCAAATAATACAGTGAGAAATATGCAAAGGACTCGATTTCGAATTGCTACGATTATTAATCGTGGAGGCTAGGATTTCGGGTGTGACTGGAATTCATGTGGTGAGATGACAGATATTAATAGTAGCTGATTAAATAGGCATTTGTTTTAAAGGTTATGGTATTTACTGGTTTATTATTTTATAGCTTAATTATGTTATTTGATTTGTCAATCATTTAAGGAAAGAAAAGAGAGAAAACAATAGGTTTTTTTTTATTGAGAGCTTTTTCTTCAGCTCTGCGCCTAATGATACAAAAAGCACATTATTATTTGTGACTCTCTTGGGAGCCGGCAGGGCTCGAAAGAAATCTCCAGAGAGGTTCTGTTGTTTTAATAAAAACACATTATTACGACGTAACTTAAGAAAAAACTGCTGGTTACTGTTATTTTAATAAAAAATATCGCTTACCCCTTACAAAACAAACAGTGCTCAACTACCTACTTACCTGAAAAGGACACATGAACTATTTAGTACCATAAACTATCTTTTAATAGCAACATTACCATAAAGACAATAGAGTAACAGACATAAACAAACCGTACACCTCGACGCCATAAAAGTCATGTTTTACGATAAAACACGAATCAAAACATTGACTTGTATGAAGTTGTATGTAACACGGAACACGTTTGACACACTGTAGTGTGAAACATGCATACGGTATCTACCCTCCCTACCTACAACTACAACCTTTATCAAAAACTGAGAAATAGGTAGGTACCTACACAGTAACGTAGGTACCTATTTGGATGGTGGAAAAAAATCGTATGGGACAAGGTTGACAGTGGGAGCTTTGAATTTTGTAAAACTTGAAACTTTTCGCTTTGTTTCTGTAGTAAATAGTTTTGGTCCTTCTATCCGCTAACAAATATTTATTCCCTAACATAATACATTATACAAAGTGGAAGGGCATTGACTCGCAACCTTTTACCATGAATTCTGTACCTACATGATTCTGACACCTCCGAGGTGAAATTTTTCGTCGTTCTATTATAAAAAAAAAAATTAAATCAAAATTACAAAGTATAATATGTATGGAACAGCGGATTATTTTAACTACCTATAAAAAATAACTAATACTAACTATAAAATATATTTCTTTTGCTCAACATCAGTATCAGGAACTCTAGGTATACCTAGTATCTGTTCTGTTAGTAAATGTTTGTATTGCGTTTTAGGACTAGGTTACTAGGGGCTTTTATGTCTTTTTATTATTGTAATTGTCTTTTAGGCGTAGAATAACACATAGGGTACTTTTTATGCCCAAAAAATATACGGTCTCCGTGGGATAATATACTAAATTTGACGCAGCAAAAGTTTTAAAAAGCTTCTACATAATTACGTCACAAGTTGGAAAAAAAATCGGTTTGTATTACACGATGTTACGATTAGACTATAAAGATCATGTAGATATCAGTTTTTTGTTGGGTCTAAGCAGCTAACCTTGCTTCTCGAGTCCTCTGGCATCTCGACCACCGCACCCACTTGTCAGTTTTTAAAGTTCCGTTCCAATATGGCGATGTGGTACAGTCTTGGAATGTTTGCTCGTACGCCATAGGTAACTTCTCAAATATAATCTACTAAATGATTACCACCATACACGCCTGTATTCCCAGAAGGGTTAGGCAGGGTGTACCAATGTGCACCCACAGTTCGCTGGTATGTTTTTAGGTCCCATGTAAAAGTTTATTGCTATTTTGCCATTAACCGGGCACAAGTCCTAATTCCGAGCTGCTTCTGAGAATGTCATAGAAAATCCCAATAACACTTTTTCCTCTACCTGGGAATTGAACCCAAAACCTATAACGTAGCAGTCGCGCATTGGAACACTAGGCTAACGAGGCAGTAATTGATTATCGACTAAATAAAACCAAGCCAAATTGCCTAATTGTCTACACAGGTAAATCAGAAAAAATCCATGATTGAGAAGAAACATTCACCTAGCTACGTAAGTAAGTTACACAAAGAAGCAATACATAACACATAAAAAAATGTAGATAAAACCGATGAACACCGCGACCCAGCGACCTCCCAGCGGGATGCCAGGCTAGTGAAAGTGAACACATACCTTTGTTTTTGCGAGCATATGGCCTCTAGAGTAAACAAACAGAAAAAGTGTAATCGTGGACGTTTTATTGTTTGTTTAGTGACGGTATGACTTAGTCTAAAATTTTAATATCATTGGTGATTTTAAAAGTTTCACATACAAACTATTAGCAACTGCCAAAGGCCAAGCCTGCAAAATCAGAGGCTCTGCAAACACGTTACTATCACAAAGACGAAGCTGTGTTTCATGAGCCTGTAATTACACCGACACTAATACTTTTCAAACCTAAACAGTAAGGCTTCTTGACGGCAGAAATTGATATGGTGGTAGTTCCCAGCTGCTTGCTAAAATTGCTCAAGGCGTATGGCGATTTCACACTTATATCAATTGTTAGTCCAGATTTCCTCTCTATGTTTTCCTTCAGTGATGTTCAAGATAAACTTAGAAAGTACATATAAATTGAAAAAGTCTCATCGATAATTGCGCGATATCGAAACCGCAACCTCATGCATGAGAGGCGGACGCCATAACCACTAGGCCATCACAACAATACTTAGTTTACTTGAAAGAAAAGTACAAACACACACAAAGATTAAACACACTGAAGTGTTAGCTGAAACGGTGCACAATGTAAAGCGAATGTTCGATAAGGTGTAACAATTGGTGGTATGCGGTAAACACACGCACATGCTCATGTATTTTAGTTAAAACAAACAGGAAAACAGCAGTCATAAGCCATGCACGCTGTAATTGGCGATGTTCACAACGAAACGTGAGGCGAACATGAGAATTTATTAATGTGATGTTATGGTAATATTTTTAGTCTCTGGCATCCAGCTGAGAGCATCGATAAACATGAACATGAAGGATTAATCATACGGGTGTATACAAATGACTGTACCAACTACATTTGTCACAGAGAACAAGTTTAGGTTGACATACTATCACGCCTGTATTCAACGAAGTGTTAGGCAGAGGTGTACCAATGTACAACCACAGTTCGCCGGTGTGTTCAGGTCCCATGTAATAGGGGGCGAACCTATTGCCATTAACCGGGCACGGATCCTGACTCCAAGCTTCTACTGTCAATTTCATAGAGCCCCAAATAACACTTTGCTCGACCTGCGTATCGGACCCAAGGCCTGTAGCGTAGCAGTCACGCTTAGGACCGCTAGGCTAACGAGGCAAGCTTAGGACCTAAAAGTTAAATCATGAAAACCAACACGCCTAAAAGTAGTACAGAGTAGTACTTAGGTACATACGCGACAAGTTAACGGCGAATTGTAACCAAAAGGTTAAAACATAAAACTTTTACCATCTTCCACCTTTCGCTCTACATTATGAGGAGCCACATTGTCTGCGAAATCCGGGTCTATTAAATGACGTCAAGAGTCACAGCCTACCAAACAACGTGATGCTTTGCATAGCAAATAAGAACAGTCTCCCTTTTACTGTGCTAACACGTATTTTGACAAGCTTGATAAATTCCGGTAAAAAAGAAAGAGAATACGTTAGAACAGAACGAATAAATATAACAAAATGTTGAGGGATAAAAAAGGAGAAAGCTTTAGTTGAAACATGAAAACTGGCAGAATAGTATGAAAATAATATGGGAAGAAATTCAACAGCATGGTAGTTATACTCGTTATAACATTGGTATGCTAATCAAATCGCCTTTACTTTGCGGACTGGGTAGCAATTACCGCAAAGTGCGAACTATTCATTAGATGTTTACGCAGTCACATGGGAACATGCGCTCCATAGATAACGTACCTCGTGTTAGATGGAACTAAGAATATTCGATCCTATGCCTATGCTGAAAATTTTGGTGAAATGCGCTTTAGATGAGCCCTCAATCCAGCAAGTGGGATGACAGCTTATATCAATCTCACTTCACCTTAATTTACCGAGGGAGATAAAAACAAAATACCACAGCTGTAACCACTTTTACTAGTCTTACTTTCAGCTTTTTCTAATTTCCATTTTTTTTTTCTCGGAGCCTGGTCCCATCCCGATACGGATCCATAGCCTGTACTAACTAATGAAAAATCGGGCCCTGTAATCAATCATAATGACAACCATAAATGATTTCACTACTAACATTAAAAAAAAACACAGGTTTTATTGTAGAAGTTAGCACCTTCTTAAAATTCTCTTTACAACTTCAACCCTACGGAAGGTTCAAATCAATCTTCGTACAGTTTATTGATTCCCGAAAAGGAATACGAGACAAGACTGATAGAAGGCACAAGGGTGGTGGAACGCAGACGGTCATTAATCTTTCCTGCGTCACACGTTATCACAAGTCTCACCCTCGCCCTGCCAACCCCACGACCCCAGGTAGACACACACGCAAGTAGTTACCGTCTGCAGGAGATAATATAGATACGGGTATAACATGAACTGTCTGTTACGACGCGACGTTTTTATTTATAGAATACGAGCACTATACTATACTATACCCCTCGTTTAGTTACGTCTTTAGTTACTGCTCCGATCCCGTTGGTGGTTGCATAATGTTCTATACGCATAAACCTTCCTCTTGAATCACTTATATTATTGATGCGTTCTATAACGTTCCTCTTAAATCACTCTATCTATTGATGAAAACTGCATTAAAATCCGTTAGGTATTTTTAAAGATGTAAGCGTACAAACGTCGGCAAGCGACTTTGTTTTTATCCTATGTAAAGATTTTCAGTCAGAAAAATAGATAGCACCAGAAAAAGTAAGAGCCTCATTTCAGAAAATAATTATGTGCTCTATCTTGTCGGTAAAAAAGAAAAAGTTGATGCCGAAAAATCCATGAAAAACAAGAATCTATCATTAAGTGAAAATCAAGATTCTTCTTAATAAGAAACTATCTTTACCTATTCGAAAGGGTAACAAGATTCAATTCATTTTTCTTTGTAAGTAAATGACGTTCAAATTCAAAAGTGCCTTTGAATGGAAATAAATAATTTGCCTTCGTCTAAAAAGTACACAAGACAAAACAAATCAGTCACAAGTGCGGCTTCAAATTCACAGAACAGTCGCCAATTAAATTCTAAGCTCACTCCACTTAAAATTGAAATCAAAACCGCGATCGAAATAATAGACCTGTCAAATTAAGCAGTAACAAGAGCACCATTACTTATACTGCATTACAATGATAACAATGTTGATGTCGACATGTCCGTACTTGACACCTGCGGTATCGAAGAGGGGCGGTACACGTCAAGAATGATATGAGATGGAGACATTTGGAGGCTGGTCTAAGTCCATGAAATAAAGGAGGTAAGGATTTGAAAGCTATCTTCGGTTTGGAGAAGAATATTGAGGTTTGGAGTCAGGTTCGGAGAACAAAAAGAACAAAGAGTGGCAGTCAGTAGCTGAGCGATTGGCTGCTGCGAAGCGTGTCGCGGATTCGATTCCAGGAAAAACCAATATTTGTATGGACTACAGATAGATGATCCGGGCCTGGCTATTTGCGTATGAAAATTTATATGATCGGAAACGCACCCGCATTATAGATGAAACTCCTAGGGTGAAGCAAATCTTAAAAAAAAAACTTAAAGCACAGAACATAGCGGTGCAAGCGTTGCTTAAAAACATCTTTCAAGTTTCCATATTTACCTTTAAAACTTTTTAAAATTTCATCCAGTTGAACGTAATACTTGAACTCTTAAAACAGGAGAATAAGCTAAATACTTCATAAAAAATATAGGAAGTTAAAAACACCCGCTGTCATCTGTCACTCAGACGGCTGTCCAACCCCAAAGGCAGCAGTCGTGTGGGTGTCGCAATGACCTTGGCGCGTCGAATCAATAGAGAACAATGCTCTCGATCACCCATTGTTTCAAGCCAGGCTCCAATTTACACTTACTGGAGTTTGGAGTGTTGCGTTAAACATTCGACCAGTGATGTAAATATGAAAGCAGGTTTTTAGAAAATTGCAAACACATTTTGTATGATATGTGTGTTGTAAATGCATTAATATAATTGCCGTTTGTCTGGTTGCATTGTAGGTAAAGTTGAGCCAGATGCTCTTAGTCTGCTATAGAAGTTAGATTTTGTAGTTTTACGTTAATTACATTTAGTATTTTAGCGAACAGCTCTTTACTAAGTAATACTTTTATAACATTTTCCAAAATTTTGACAGCTAAGCCTCATTTGATTATTGGATCAGTAATCAGTGTTTGCATAAAACTTTGTAGCTTTTAACTTATCATCAATATCATACTGCGTAGGCCGTAGCCCATTTCAACTACGATAAAAGACTGACTACATTTGATGACAATAACATCATTAGTGATGACAAAGGCCACCCAACCGAATCAGTTCACACGTACACCATAAAACTAAGAACACACGTATAGAGGTTGATGCTTTCTAATATCCTCGCCACGGGCAAGGAGTGTCACGTGTCAAAATAATTTCTCTACATTCTCACTGGCAACTTTTCATTACCTACATTATTGATTGCTGAGCAATATAAGTTTAATTATAGATTGCCATTGTCCACCATTTAAATCACCATATTGAACGCACGAAGGAACGCATTGTGAATAAGAAGTGGTACTTGGCGAGAATAAGGAATATCAAATAGAATTAATAAGCTTGGGTACATTTGAACCTTGTTTAATGTTTCATTGAGTGTTTATGGAGAGGCGTTAGTATTGAATGAAAGTTTTTTAACGGTCACAAACAATATCAATCAACTGATTAAATGATCTTCTTCTGCATAAGGCTATGAGTTCGATACCGGGAAAGTACCAAGGTGACGTTTTGAATTAAATTGTACCTACTTTTCGACTTATAATTTAGAATTTAAATATTGGAACCTAATGGTTTACCTGCAATGCTAAAAGGTGCTAAATATTTTAGTGCGCTTTTGCATTTGCCGAAGTAAAACTGCTGTACCTAATAGCTTGGTTGACGTATTATTCTGATATTCTTGTATTATATTACAAGGTCTATTTAATCAATTATTTTTATGACAATTCACTGGTGGATTACTGTCTTTCTATTTCTTATAATATAATAATTTGCAGCATTAAAAAAATAAACAAAAATGGCGGCCTAACAAAGGACCCTATATCGTGTTATTTCATTCGCTCAGTATACCCAGCGATAGAGAGGGCATCAGATTAATCGCAGCCAGTATTAACTCGTTTCTTTATAGACACAGAATATGCTACTAATTACACAATGTCCTCATCGTCATAAAATTATGCTGCAAGTACCATTTAAGAGTACTCGAATTAATAAAACATTTTCCCTTTAACCTTTTGTGCTGAAAATTGTAGGTACCATTTTACCCGCCCCTACCCTTTTAAACACGTGTAACAATTTAATTAATTAAGAAGCCTTTTCCGTTGTGTTAAATCTCCCCTTTCGACATCATTTCCCATGCATTTATTCACAGGGGAATCGTAGGTGGGCACGGATAAAATGTGCTTCAAAACGATTAGTTAACATTCAGAATACAGTGGAACCTCGATTATCCGACCTAATGGGGACCGAGACTAGTTCGGATAATCGAAATGTGACCTTTTTGAGACAAGATCAAACAAAAACAACACCGTTTCACCTTAAAATTGTACAGTCTATTAAAATTTTGAAATATAAAACAACAAAAAAAAGTCAGATGCTGTTCTTATAAAATACTCAATTTTTATTGACGAACAGCAGCTGTAACGCGTTTAAAGCAACAAATTCTCGCCAATGTTCGGATAATTGAGGGTTCGGATAATCGAGGTTCTACTGTAGATAGGAAATAATTGGCCCAAAGTCTGGAATAATTAGTTTTAAATATCTAAATGGTCACAATCGTCAAGGCAACGTCTCCTTTTGGCATATAATTTCGTATACATTTATTCTATTTATACAGTATTGTAGGTGGGTGTGGCTAAATTGCACTAATAACTGTGCAAATAATACAGTGAGAAATATGCAAAGGACTCGATTTCGAATTGCTACGATTATTAATCGTGGAGGCTAGGATTTCGGGTGTGACTGGAATTCATGTGGTGAGATGACAGATATTAATAGTAGCTGATTAAATAGGCATTTGTTTTAAAGGTTATGGTATTTACTGGTTTATTATTTTATAGCTTAATTATGTTATTTGATTTGTCAATCATTTAAGGAAAGAAAAGAGAGAAAACAATAGGTTTTTTTTTATTGAGAGCTTTTTCTTCAGCTCTGCGCCTAATGATACAAAAAGAACATTATTATTTGTGACTCTCTTGGGAGCCGGCAGGGCTCGAAAGAAATCTCCAGAGAGGTTCTGTTGTTTTAATAAAAACACATTATTACGACGTAACTTAAGAAAAAACTGCTGGTTACTGTTATTTTAATAAAAAATATCGCTTACCCCTTACAAAACAAACAGTGCTCAACTACCTACTTACCTGAAAAGGACACATGAACTATTTAGTACCATAAACTATCTTTTAATAGCAACATTACCATAAAGACAATAGAGTAACAGACATAAACAAACCGTACACCTCGACGCCATAAAAGTCATGTTTTACGATAAAACACGAATCAAAACATTGACTTGTATGAAGTTGTATGTAACACGGAACACGTTTGACACACTGTAGTGTGAAACATGCATACGGTATCTACCCTCCCTACCTACAACTACAACCTTTATCAAAAACTGAGAAATAGGTAGGTACCTACACAGTAACGTAGGTACCTATTTGGATGGTGGAAAAAAATCGTATGGGACAAGGTTGACAGTGGGAGCTTTGAATTTTGTAAAACTTGAAACTTTTCGCTTTGTTTCTGTAGTAAATAGTTTTGGTCCTTCTATCCGCTAACAAATATTTATTCCCTAACATAATACATTATACAAAGTGGAAGGGCATTGACTCGCAACCTTTTACCATGAATTCTGTACCTACATGATTCTGACACCTCCGAGGTGAAATTTTTCGTCGTTCTATTATAAAAAAAAAAATTAAATCAAAATTACAAAGTATAATATGTATGGAACAGCGGATTATTTTAACTACCTATAAAAAATAACTAATACTAACTATAAAATATATTTCTTTTGCTCAACATCAGTATCAGGAACTCTAGGTATACCTAGTATCTGTTCTGTTAGTAAATGTTTGTATTGCGTTTTAGGACTAGGTTACTAGGGGCTTTTATGTCTTTTTATTATTGTAATTGTCTTTTAGGCGTAGAATAACACATAGGGTACTTTTTATGCCCAAAAAATATACGGTCTCCGTGGGATAATATACTAAATTTGACGCAGCAAAAGTTTTAAAAAGCTTCTACATAATTACGTCACAAGTTGGAAAAAAAATCGGTTTGTATTACACGATGTTACGATTAGACTATAAAGATCATGTAGATATCAGTTTTTTGTTGGGTCTAAGCAGCTAACCTTGCTTCTCGAGTCCTCTGGCATCTCGACCACCGCACCCACTTGTCAGTTTTTAAAGTTCCGTTCCAATATGGCGATGTGGTACAGTCTTGGAATGTTTGCTCGTACGCCATAGGTAACTTCTCAAATATAATCTACTAAATGATTACCACCATACACGCCTGTATTCCCAGAAGGGTTAGGCAGGGTGTACCAATGTGCACCCACAGTTCGCTGGTATGTTTTTAGGTCCCATGTAAAAGTTTATTGCTATTTTGCCATTAACCGGGCACAAGTCCTAATTCCGAGCTGCTTCTGAGAATGTCATAGAAAATCCCAATAACACTTTTTCCTCTACCTGGGAATTGAACCCAAAACCTATAACGTAGCAGTCGCGCATTGGAACACTAGGCTAACGAGGCAGTAATTGATTATCGACTAAATAAAACCAAGCCAAATTGCCTAATTGTCTACACAGGTAAATCAGAAAAAATCCATGATTGAGAAGAAACATTCACCTAGCTACGTAAGTAAGTTACACAAAGAAGCAATACATAACACATAAAAAAATGTAGATAAAACCGATGAACACCGCGACCCAGCGACCTCCCAGCGGGATGCCAGGCTAGTGAAAGTGAACACATACCTTTGTTTTTGCGAGCATATGGCCTCTAGAGTAAACAAACAGAAAAAGTGTAATCGTGGACGTTTTATTGTTTGTTTAGTGACGGTATGACTTAGTCTAAAATTTTAATATCATTGGTGATTTTAAAAGTTTCACATACAAACTATTAGCAACTGCCAAAGGCCAAGCCTGCAAAATCAGAGGCTCTGCAAACACGTTACTATCACAAAGACGAAGCTGTGTTTCATGAGCCTGTAATTACACCGACACTAATACTTTTCAAACCTAAACAGTAAGGCTTCTTGACGGCAGAAATTGATATGGTGGTAGTTCCCAGCTGCTTGCTAAAATTGCTCAAGGCGTATGGCGATTTCACACTTATATCAATTGTTAGTCCAGATTTCCTCTCTATGTTTTCCTTCAGTGATGTTCAAGATAAACTTAGAAAGTACATATAAATTGAAAAAGTCTCATCGATAATTGCGCGATATCGAAACCGCAACCTCATGCATGAGAGGCGGACGCCATAACCACTAGGCCATCACAACAATACTTAGTTTACTTGAAAGAAAAGTACAAACACACACAAAGATTAAACACACTGAAGTGTTAGCTGAAACGGTGCACAATGTAAAGCGAATGTTCGATAAGGTGTAACAATTGGTGGTATGCGGTAAACACACGCACATGCTCATGTATTTTAGTTAAAACAAACAGGAAAACAGCAGTCATAAGCCATGCACGCTGTAATTGGCGATGTTCACAACGAAACGTGAGGCGAACATGAGAATTTATTAATGTGATGTTATGGTAATATTTTTAGTCTCTGGCATCCAGCTGAGAGCATCGATAAACATGAACATGAAGGATTAATCATACGGGTGTATACAAATGACTGTACCAACTACATTTGTCACAGAGAACAAGTTTAGGTTGACATACTATCACGCCTGTATTCAACGAAGTGTTAGGCAGAGGTGTACCAATGTACAACCACAGTTCGCCGGTGTGTTCAGGTCCCATGTAATAGGGGGCGAACCTATTGCCATTAACCGGGCACGGATCCTGACTCCAAGCTGCTACTGTCAATTTCATAGAACTCCAAATAACACTTTGCTCGACCTGCGTATCGGACCCAAGACCTGTAGCGTAGCAGTAACGCTTAGGACCGCTAGGCTAACGAGGCAAGCTTAGGACCTAAAAGTTAAATCATGAAAAACAACACGCCTTAAAGTAGTACAGAGTAGTACTTAGGTACATACGCGACAAGTTAACGGCGAATTGTAACCAAAAGGTTAAAACATAAAACTTTTACCATCTTCCACCTTTCGCTCTACATTATGAGGAGCCACATTGTCTGCGAAATCCGGGTCTATTAAATGACGTCAAGAGTCACAGCCTACCAAACAACGTGGTGCTTTGCATACCAAATAAGTACAGTCTCCCTTTTACTGTGCTTACACGTATTTTGACAAGCTTGATAAATTCCGGTAAAAAGAAAGAGAATACGTTAGAACAGAACGAATAAATATAACAAAATGTTGATGGATAAAGAAGGAGAAAGCTTTAGTTGAATCATGAAAACTGGCAAAATAGTATGTAAATAATACGGGAAGAAATTCAACAGCATGGTTGTTATACTCGTTATAACATTGGAATGCTAATCAAATCGCCTTTACTTTGCGGACTGGGTAGCAATTACCGCGAAGTGCGAACTATTCATTAGATGTTTACGCAGTCACATGGGAACATGCGCTCCATAGATAACGTACCTCGTGTTAGATGGAACTAAGAATATTCGATCCTGCCGGCCTATGCTGAAAATTTTGGTGAAATGCGCTTTAGATGAGCTCTCAATCCAGCAAGTGGGATGACAGCTTATATCAATCTCACTTCACCTTAATTTACCGAGGGAGATAAAAACAAAATACCACAGCTGTAACCACTTTTACTAGCCTTACTTTCAGCCTTTTCTAATTTCCAATCATTTTTTTCTCGGAGCCTGGTCCCATCCCCATACGGATCCATAGGTAGGCCTGTACTAACTAATGAAAAATTGGGCCTTGTAATCAATCATAATGACAACCATAAACAATTTCACTATTAACATTAAAAAAAAACACAGGTTTTATTGTAGAAGTTAGCACCTAGTGTTCTTAAAATTCTCTTTACAACTTCAACCCTACGGAAGGTTCAAATCAATCTTCGTACAGTTTATTGATTCCCGAACAGGAATACGAGACAAGACTGATAGAAGGCACAAAGGTGGGGGAACGCAGACGGTCATTAATCTTTCCTGCGTCACACGTTATCACAAGTCTCACCCTTGCCCTGCCAACCCCACGACCCCAGGTAGACACACACGCAAGTAGTTACCGTCTGCAGGAGATAATATAGATACGGGTATAACATGAACTGTCTGTTACGACGCGACGTTTTTATTTATAGAATACTAGCTGTACACACCGCGGTGTCACCCGCCTTCAGTTACATCTCTAGTGACTGCTCCGCCCAAGTTTGTCGTTGCTTAATGGTATAAAAATCTTCCTCTGGAACCACTCTATATCTTGATGAAAACCGCATTAAAATCGGTTGCGGAGTATATAAGATTTAAGCGTACAAACGACGGCAAGCGACTTTGTTTTTATCATATGTAGAGATTTTCAGTCAGAAAAACAGATAGCACCAGAAAAAGTAAGAGCCTCATTTCAGAAAACAATTATGTGCCTTATGTTGTCGGTTAAAAAGAAAAAGTTGATGCCGAAAAATCCATGAAAAACAAGAATCTATCCTAAAGTGAAAATCAAGATTCTTCATAATAAGAAACTATCTTTACCTATTCGAAAGGGTAACAAGGTGCAATTCATTTTTCTTTGTAAGTAAATGACGTTCAAATTCAAAACTGCCTTTGAATGGAAATAAATAATTTGCCTTCGTCTAAAAAGTACACAAGACAAAACAAATCAGTCACAAGTGCGGTTCCAAATTCACAGAACAGTCGCCAATTAAATTCTAAGCTCACTCCACTTAAAATTGAAATCAAAACCGCGATCGAAATAATAGACCTGTCAAATTAAGCAGTAACAAGAGGACCATTACTTATACTGCATTACAATGATAACAATGTTGATGTCGACATTTCCGTACTTGACACCTGCGGTATCGAAGAGGGGCGGTACACGTCAAGAATGATATGAGATGGAGACATTTGGAGGTTGGTCTAAGTTCATGAAATAATGTAGGTAAGGACTTGAAAGTTATCTTCGGTTTGGAGAAGAATATTGAGGTTTTGAGTCAGGTTTAGAGAAAACCAAGAATAAAAAGCACTTTGCGACGACACGGTAGAGCGATTGGCTGCAGAGCTGCGTGTCGCGGATTCAATTTCCGCATGGTATAAATATTTGCATGGCCTACAGATAGATGATCCAGGTCTGGCTGTTTGCGTATGTAAGTTTATATGATCGGAAACGCACCCGCGATATAGATGAAACTCCTAGTGTGGAGCAAAAGCTTAAAAAAAAACTTAAAGCACAGAACATAACAAAATAGGATAAAATCGTTGTTTTTAATTTAATAGTACCCTAGCTGAACATATAAGTCATACTCTTAAAAGGGAATAATAAGCTTAAAATTTCATAAAAAAATATAGGAAGTTAAAAACACCCGCTGTCATCTGTCACTCAGACGGCTGTCCAACCCCAAAGGCAGCAGTCGTGTAGGTGTCGCAATGACCTTGGCGCGTCGAATCAATAGAGAACAATGCTCTCGATCACCCATTGTTTCAAGCCAGGCTCCAATTTACACTTACTGGAGTTTGGAGTGTTGCGTTAAACATTCGACCAGTGATGTAAATATGAAAGCAGGTTTTTAGAAAATTGCAAACACATTTTGTATGATATGTGTGTTGTAAATGCATTAATATAATTGCCATATGTGTCTGGTTGCATTGTAGGTAAAGTTGAGCCAGATGCTCTTATTCTGCTATAGAAGTTAGGTTTTGTAGTTTTGCTCTTTACTAAGTAATACTTTTATAACATTTTCCAAAATTTTGACAGCTAAGCCTCATTTGATTATTGGATCAGTAATCAGTGTTTGCATAAAACTTTGCAGCTTTTAACTTATCATCAATATCATAACGCGTAGGCCGTAGACCATTTCAACTACTATAAAAGGCTGACTACATTTGATGACAATAACATCATTAGTGATGACAAAGGCCACCCAACCGAATCAGTTCACACGTACACCATAAAACTAAGAACACACGTATAGAGGTTGATGCTTTCTAATATCCTCGCTACGGGCACGGAGTGTCACGTGTCAAAATAATTTCTCTACATTCTCACTGGCAACTTTTCATTACCTACATTATTGATTGCTGAGCAATATAAGTTTAATTATAGATTGCCATTATCCACCATTTAAATCACCATATTGAACGCACGAAGGAACGCTTTGTGAATATGAAGTGGGACTTGGCGAGAATAAGGAATATCAAATAGAATTAATAAGCTTGGGTACATTTGAACCTTGTTTAATGGTTCATTGAGTGTTTATGGAGAGGCGTTAGTATTGAATGAAAGTTTTTTAACGGTCACAAATAATATCAATCAATTGATTAAATTATATGCCATGATGACCCGGATGACGGATGAGCCCGCTTCTCATGAATGACGTTATGAATTCGATACCAGGCAAATACCAAGGAGACTTTTTCAATTTATATATGTAGAGACTTTCTAAGTTTATCTTGCAGGAAAAACATCTCGAGGAAACCTGGACTTTTAAGCCTAGAAATAAATGCTCGTCTTCTCTGTATGAGAAGAGGCCTTTGACCTGCAGAGGAACAATTGTAGGCTGGTATTAGTTTTTATCAACCGACCGCTTACTCAGCAACTCGAAATATCCCATTCGGCCGTGCGCTCGCAATTGCGTGGATAGCCAATCGCTCTATCGCTATTTCCATCCTGCGACCGAAGCTACTGTTTATATCTCAGGCATCTCAGCTCTTAGGCACATTTGTACAAAGCCGTTTCACACAGCTGACAGCTTTGATTGATGCCTGACAAAATGGCGACATACGAGGAAGATGTCGGACTTCGTGTGTTGATGGTGGGCCTATAATAACGGAGAGTGGAGTAATTTCTTTGGAATTTATTACCAAATAGCTGTGCTGTATCGTTACTGACTGCTATTAAAGGTTCTGCACTACATTAGCGAATCATGGACGTAGCATATCTACCACATTAGCATCAAATCGTGGATGTAGTCTTCAAGTCAAAGCATTTATTTTTTCAATTAGACCATTTACAAGAACTTTTGAATTATAGAGGAGTCGGTCATTTAGTCATAAAGTTGAAGCCAGTTTCTCGTTCATAAACGTAGGTAGCTCTATAGAGAAGAACGAGGCAAGAAACTCCACGGACTACCTACGATTCGTACTTTACTTCAAGTTTTAAACGAACCTATTACAGCTGAAAATGTGCTTTTGTAACTGTCTCGAATCATTCTGGTCTCTATTTCTATACAACTCGTAGGTACCTAAGTACCTACGCGAGGCAGAATTCAATGTAAAATCCAGTAGCACGTCTGCTACATTTTTTACACTTTCCTTTGAAGTTGCCTGGCGAAGTGCAGCGCGCAGTGGTATGAATCATTCATTAGGGAACAGTTCATTTCGTCCTCTAAGGGCGCTTTCAATTTAGACGGTTGGTGCCGGACTGCTGCCGCACGGTTGTTACGACCATGAGCCGTACTGCTGCCGGACGACAGCAGTACGACGTAAATCGTCTTATTTGAAGAGATACGCGGCTGCAGTCCGGTCGAATTTCTAAGAAACACGATGCGTTCACAGCACTAGCTAACAACGACTGAGCTGAGACACTGACACAAGCTGTCAGTGTCTCAGCCGTTCCGTATACGGACGTGCGCCGCACTGCTGTCGCACGACTTTGCGTCGAGACATTTTGTATGAAAAATCATAACCGCCCGTGCGCAGTACGATACCCGGACTGCAGCAGTCCGGCACCAATCGTCTAAATTGAAAGCGCCCTAAAACTAGAAGCTGGTAACTGTCTAGGGTAATTGAAGACTCTTCAAATACGAGTACCCTTTTTTCTAAGGATGGGACATCTTCATCTGGCTTCTTCCGCTCTGGTTGGAGCTGTGTGTCAGACTCTTACTGACTAAAACCTATTCGTGTTCCTCCTTATGCCCTTTGCGTTCCAGGGTCGCAGTGACTGTCGAACAAACTCGGCAACCCTGGAAGTACCTACCGTATGCAAAAGGTTAACTGAAATATTATGTTGCACGTATCGCATTGTCGTCTGTATGTAGCAGAAGTCCATTGTCTTAAATATTATACATAGTATTCTTAAATCAAAACATTACCATTAAAAAGTAATTTTATACAAACGGCACAGGTACATTTGATGCATGATAAGTTGATGGGATTCCTGTGCTCATTTTTCCTAACATGAAATTGTAGAACGTAATTGTAGCAATAGTAAGTATTGCCTGATATCTAATACTTAGTTATTAATTTAAGACAAATAATACAAAATATATATACCATCACGCCTGTATTCCCCGAAGGGTTAGGCAGAGGTGTACCAATGTACACCCACATTTCGCCGGTATATTTAGGTCCCATGTAATAGGGGGCGAACCTATTGCCATTAAACGGGCACAAATCCAAACTCTGAGCTGCTACTGACAATTTCATAGAAAAACCCAATAACACTTTTTTGCTCGACCTGGGAATCGAACCCACGACCTCTAGCGTAGCAGTCGTGCTTAGACCTAGGCTATCGAGGCAGTTCAGATAAATAATACACTAGGTCTTAAAGCTCACCTACATTCACCAGACGACAATAAAATGTCTTCAGTGATTTCACCAATATTTCTTTCTAAAAGTAAAGATTTGCCGCTCAATCTTTGGAGAAAGGAGACCACCTCATGTGCCTATGGAATAACAATTAATTTTATATCCTCATACGTATGGCATAGTGATGTTCCATGTCGATAAAACATTAAAGATGTTACACTGCCTCGTTAGCCGAGAGGTCCTAAGCGCGACTGCTACGCTAGAGGTCTTGGGTTCAATTTCCAGGTCGAGCAGTGTTATCGGGTTTTTCTATGGCATTCTCAGTAGCAGCTCGGGCTTAGGATTTGTGCTTGGTAAATGGCAATAAGCTCGCAAAAACATACCGGCGAACTGTGGGTGTACATTGGTATACCTCTGCCTAACGCTTCGGGGAATACAGACGTGATGGTATGTTATGTTATGTTACACTGTATATTCCGATAAGGTTCTGAAAAATTCCACGTTATCGTTTGTTTACTTAGTATCGATCCATACATGTTATTGGATAAAAGTTTTCCGTGTGACCATGAATGGATTGGCAACCTTTAACATGTTGTTACTTTACCAAATTGGGTACAAGGGTCTTCTTATGGAATGGCTAGTTCAAAATCCTTCTTTAATTTAGGACAGACAGAATCATGTTTTCCTAAAAGGTCTAACTCATATGGATAGTCATAGGATGATTTATATTACGATTTTATTATTCCGTACTAGCTTTTGTACGAGATTTCTTTCGCGTGAATGTCGGTTATTGCGGACGCACACGAATTCAGAAAAGCCCCCCTCTTGCCTACGCTTTTGAGGTTAAAACTTACCCCGCACCAAATTTTATCTAACTTGGTTCAGTGGTTTTGTTATGAAAGCGTAATATACAATCAGCTAGATTTACTTTGGCGTTTATAACAGTCAATATAGTATGGATTGTAAAGTGTCTTGATTGGAATCAACAAAAAAACTCCCTAACATAAACTATCGACATCGGACATCAAAGCCAGCACTGGGCGTCTTGTCCGCCGGTCGAATGCAAACTGATCACGAAGGCCGGGGGGTACGTGACCATTGAATACGGGCCATAGACACAACACGGATGTCTACCATTGACTGATGGACTACTATCAGTTTATATGTTAGTACTATAATATAGCACACGTGATTCATGTATGCAATGTCACGGACTAGTCATAGAAAAAATATGGATTTGGAGAAAGATGATTCGTGACTCTTTGGCACTGGTGTTTATTCGTAAGTCGACATGAAATGATCTTTATCTACATACAAAGAAAATAAGAAAATCTAGGAGCAGACTTACCACAACACAACTCAGAATCTTTCGCTTTCAGAATGCAGTCTTTCGGAAGCTATCACTGCAGTAGCCCTATGATTATTGGTATTACCAAGTATTGGACTAGGAGACAAATATATTAATACGCCCTTAGCAGGAGCATGTAAAGAGGAGCTGCAGGAGCAGAATAAAATTATTATAAGCGGTTAACCGTCAAATTTTTATAAGACAATTAAATTCGCCCTTTAGAAGTCTGCCCGCTTCAAAAATACTTAACGACAGCTTAAATCTCAGTATTTGTTTAGTTTTATTTAAAAACCACACCTTTTCTAAATCTAGGTACTAATATATGCTCGTTAGTCTCCATTTAAATTAAAAGCAGATGACCTGAAACTTGTCTGTGCCTAAAACGGAATTAGATTAGGTCATCCGCGACTGGATGGTACATTAATTTTATACAAGAGACCTAAATATGACGTAATAGTCTGCTGCAATCAGAAAACCAGACGGACAACCATGCATCACATTATGTGGATACTAGCTTCTGCCCGCGACTTCGTCCGCGTCACAGTTGATGTGTTATCCTACGGGTACCGTACATTTTCCCGGGATAAAAAGTAGCCTATGTGTTATTCCAGACTATAATCTATCTTTGTGCCAAATTTCATCCAGATCCATTCAGCCGTTTAAGCGTGAAAGAGTAACAAACATCCATACATCCATACATACAAACTTTCGCCTTTATAATAGTAGTAGGATAATAATATTCATCAGTCACTTGGCCGAAATTCGTGTCTTGGGAATATAAAGCTTAATGGAATTTTGGATAAGATTAAAATTGAAGCTGCTTGATCAATAATATCCGTCGAGTATGGGGTATTTGACTACTCTAGAAACAAAAATATTCTTCTAAATATGTATTTAGAAAAATATTTTTGTTATTGAAGAGGAGAGACCTCCTCTTCAAACCATATGCCCAACTATACGCCAGACGCTGAATGTAGGTCTCCTCCGAGAAAAACTATTTATTTTCGGTCTTGGGCTTCCAGTAACCATCTCGTTTCTGTTCTCCACTATAGCACCTGCTTATACCCCATTCTCTTTTCGATTGGAAGCAAATACCACAAAAAC
Organism: Caradrina clavipalpis; assembly: GCA_932526535.1. NCBI lineage: Eukaryota > Metazoa > Arthropoda > Insecta > Lepidoptera > Noctuidae > Caradrina > Caradrina clavipalpis. Next base: position 3,394,081 of record OW052099.1, on the reverse strand, counting down.
CAAATTCCTTATCGTAAACGTCCTACACACTACAGTTCATAGGAAAGTTTAAAGCTACCTAAAAGCTACGGAACGTGACGACAAAACTTGCTTTCCTAAACACAATAGCTAATAACCAGCTCAATAAAATAAGAGAATCCACTTCATTAGGTGCACTTGTATCTTGTGTTACGTCACCTTACGTAACACACGTCCTATCGAAAGTGCTAACGTGTCAACGAGGACAATCTTCGTGCCAATCTTCTACAATTTCGTCTTCATCATTGGACTTAATTAATTCTCTGTAAATTTTTCACCGCAGTGACGTAATAATGTTGGCCAAATGGGTAGACATAAATCCAGTCCATATATTATCCATGACTCGTGACAAAGCAGAAATCTCATCCCTATAGCTTGGTAATAGAGAAGAAATTGGTTTCATAAGGTTATCCAACAGGATTCACAGATTCTTGAACCTCTTACTCCGTCTACTCTGCAGACCATAATAGACTTCAACCTTAATGGGCCAAGTTGTGCTTTAAACTCCTTGTTGCATTTTAGAGCAAATCGCATGCGCATGTTTACTGTCTGTTTACACATACAGACAGACAGCGCCATCTATTCGTTCTACGGCGCATTAGTCTGAGTAGCAGATATATTATTGTGGTAGCAACTCGGAAAGCATTACCTTTAATGAGGGTATTAGAAATGATATTTTACATCAGCATTTACACAATTTCGATGCTTTGAGACTCAAATAAAGCCAATAATTTTATTACCTTGATTGAACTGATCGGAGTTGCATACATTATTACTTTTGTACTACCAATGTAAGATAAGATTTAAGACGAGTACGCAAGAGTGAGAATTGTGTGTCGGACGTCCGTCTGGGTGTACTCTTCGCCGCTTCCTGCCGCGGCCGATACAAAAAGACGCTATACGCATGCGCCACGCGCAGATCGGTGCGTGAATCATATATGTGCAAGCGCATGTGTACCTTTTATACTTAGATGTCGCTTTTATTACCGTACCTAACAAAAAAATGCAAAATTACAAAAGAAAAGTGTTTCTAACATTGTCCAAAAAAAAAATGTTTACGTGCCTATGTATTTGTTTTAATAAACAAAAATAGGCTAAAGAAAGGCGCGTCAAGTTTTAGGCTTTTGTAAGAATAAATCATACAGATATCTATTTTATATGAAGGACAAAATTATTATTCGAGTTACCAGAAAAATCCGGTATTACATTTGGCATCTCAAACTAAAATACCAAAATAGAACATTAAACCCATTCGAAATTAAACTTTACAAGAAAAGCTAATAGCCTCTAATGTTTCCTGCAGCTACCATATTTGACCCATATTAATACACAGCAATGTGTGCATTGCCGCGCAGTACTTAAGTGTGAAATTGATATGCACCACCAGTTGCACGTGCATACAGAGGCGTACTTCCGAACTTCCTGCAAGTTCCCATATGATACAACACGTCCGTAACGTAATTAGTTCAGCCTCACGTATTCCAAGAATCCTATAATACAACAAACTAGTGCGGTTATCCAGTGAAATCATCCGCGACATTCTTTAGCCATTGCGCGTCTTACTCTTAACAAAATAGGACGTACAAATATGAAAGATAAAACTGTACTTAGACACACTATGAGTAAGACTTACTCATGTTTTCGCATTTTTAATTAAGTATTTGTATGCTAGATAGCAAGTTATTTTTGCATAACCACGTGTATGGATCTCTCTTTTAGCATCGATTACTTATTTGGAAGTGTAAGAATTCCGATGGTCAATCGAACTTACACAACTTTGTGTTACATCACTTCGGTGGTGTTTTGTGGGCTTTTAATACAATCGTACAATAACATAACAACCCGTTTTGGTAAACGCCGAAAGCATTGCAAGAAATTAATACGATACATTACAGAATTAACTACAGTATGTGGAAAATCTATTTTGTGTTAATCAGCTTAAGTCCCTAAAAGGTACTCGTTACAATATTATTATTCATCAACATAATATTCTTGTAACAGACCTGTCCCTTGCAGTCATTTTAGGTAATTAATCAAAGGCAAAAAATCAAATTGGGTAGATGACATCACTAATCAATTGAAGCATTTTTTATGAGCTGTCAAAACGCGATTCCCCCTTAAATTTTCTACGACAATACAAAACCATGACGTAACTTTTTTGACATATCGATTCACTAAGTTCTATTGATTTCAAAGCAACCAAATTCTTCTAGTTATTTAAACATTTTTCGGGTTTTCAGGCGTAAAATTAATATTTTAGGGGGTATTTAAAAAAAAGGAAGTTATGTCTTGGATGGTTACTGGTGTCTAATACCCAATTATAAGTCTTACTTGTATACTTCAGGAATCCATAATGTAGGTAACCACGATTTTGGCACAGCACCAAATTGTATAACTTCAACAAACAGAGGGCACTGGCTTCATAAAGGAACTGGCAAGATAAACACAAGGGGCAAACATCACAAAATCTCCGTAACAGCACGACAGTAATTTCTAATCCGGAGCGAGTGGAAACTACTGCATTTCGTATCGATCGTACAGCTGCACTCATTACAATAGAACGCGCCAACTTTATTAACAACATTGCCGTACCTTTTGTGCGCTAACACTCATATTCATACCTATTTAAGTTATAATTATGACCTACGTAAGCAGCTACTGTAATTAGATCATTGTGAACGATGAGAATTGTAATTGTCACTTATGTTTATAATTTCGTCTATTATAAGTATGATAATAATCCATTATATTTTCGCAATTGATAAAATAGGGCTTGCTAGTTTTTTTTTTGCCTTATTATAACACAAGTTTCAGCCCGCGTGGCTTATTTCACCGGCGTAGGTTACGTCTTTGGTTACTGCTCCGCTCCCGTCAGTCGTAGCGTGATTTTATATAGTCTATGTTATTCAGTGATTATGTAGCTTTCTAACAGTATTAAACAGAATTTTCGAAAAGTTTATTCGTTAAGTATACAATAATCCAAAAATACAAATCTTTCCTCTTTAAATATTAGTGTAGATTACAGTATACATATTTTAAAATTTAAGTAACACGTAATGATTAATATTTTCTGGCAATTATAAAGATAAGCTTAATTTTTTGATAACCAGGGTTAATTTACTACAGACTATTTTATCACAGTCGAGGACTTTTCAAATGTGCAAGCTGTGATATCATTCACATTTATTACTAAAAGCAACGATGACATCAATGCGTGATTCCATCAGGAAACGGATTCACGAAATTTTTTGAACATTTCCTGAACGGAAATAAAAACGGCTGTCATACGTGCACAGATTAAAAACTTCATCATAATAATAACATACTTGTACTTCCTTGCTTTAAAAAAGCAATCTGCATTCTGTTTCTATCTCTCTTTCAAAAACGTGTGGGACAGAGATAGGGTATGTGGTAGGTAAATTGATCCGCCAGCCGATGTTGAAATGAGACACTACTCGTGCATTCGCGTCCCTAGATTCTTATTACCTGCCATGTAGGGAGGAACAATACATCATCCAGATTTACGTGGGGTTTCATACTGTGTCTCCAAGTGAAGTGTTTGGCTATGTAAAGTCAAACGTATTTCTCTTAGATTTGACATGACTTTCATTTTTGAATAAATAGGATATGGGCTCGCCCCCAGTACAGGAATGTGGGTGTACACGGGTACACCTCTGTCTAACCCTTTGGGGAATGCAGGCGTGGTGGTATATATGATTTTGGCAAATGTCCTGTTTCTGAAATACTAGGATCTCCTGCACTAAATTAAGAAAAAACCCTCAGTAAGTGCTCATTAAGAAACGATATTGATTTCTCTTAATAGCTTACTCGATCCGATAATAAGAAACCTCAGGCGGTAGCGGTACATAAAAAGATGCGCCAATAATGTTTACGACTTATAATCCAGTCTTTAAACAGACGCAATTAATGAATACGTCGAATTACATCAGACGATTAAATTCCCCTCACGATCTTACAACTTACAGCACGCGAAAGAAAATCCAGTTGTATAGCAAAAAGATCTGAATTGAATCACGAATGGACAGGTCATTGGATACAATAGAGCAAAATAAAGATGAAGAAGAAGCTCGCTTTGAATTGAATCAAGACTCAACAGTATGTGGACAAAATACAATTTTGCCGATATATAAAAGCACTATTCTAACTCATTTAGAAAGAGAAATTCTTCAATATGTCACACACAGACAAATTCGATTACGAATTGAATTTAGAAGCAGCTGCAGTTTTGAAGCACCCTACAAAAAGGATCGTGACTGGTTGGGAATAAAAAATAGAAAGTTGATATTTTTACGATATTCTAAGTGTTATTTTACTACTCGGTTGTTTGATAAGGCACATAACTATTGGTATTTGTAGTTCACAATTTAACGTTTGATGTGATATCGTGACTTTACAACGGAAGACCAAGAAGGATGGTGAGATCGTGTAAAACATGTAAAAAGCATACTAGTATCAAGTATGGGACATGACGAAATGACGCCCTAATTACAGAGATGCCTAAAATGTATAGGAAATTATAGCAGCTATCCCATTCAAATCGGGATCAAGACAGCAGGACAGTGGACACGATATAGAATCTTTTTCAGCATACCATTGATAAAAAGATTGTATAGTAAAAATAGTAAGCCATGCAGAGAGATACGAGTATGATAAATATTATGAATATATTATGTAGGTGACGAATGTTATGAAATACCTTATTTCTTTCCCTATTAAGAGAACAAGTAATGAAGTGTTTGTTAACAAAACAAAAACTTGTGCTTAGATTTTTCATTTTTTCAATTTCATAATTATTTTATAATCAAGAAAGTAAATGTAAAAACATCAGCGATCTCTACAATCATTTATAATTCCTAGATTTAAAACAACACCCGCATCCTGATTTGGTGTGAATGTGCAGTTCTAAATATAACCGTGGCTTAAACATCTGAGGGGAATTCGGGGGTTCAAAGACCTCGCGAACCGGCCCGTGCCGCGATAAAATATACCATTTTTATGGGAGAACTCGAGCAAAACAAAGTTCATGGGCAGACATCGATGATAAATGAAGTTTATTTGATAAGTGTACTTAATAAAATTTATTATAGTAATTAGTTATAGAAATAACTTTTTTTTTTTCTTTATCTGTGGTTTTTCATATACGTATAGTAAAATTTCTGCTAAGGCAGCCATAGTTGTAGTATTTAGTTAAATTGCATTTAAAAATATGTTTATATCCTTATTTTTGCCTATCCACGAGAACCAACTGCCGACAAATTGCTTTGCAGTTAGGCAGATGTTATTTTAAGATTTACGATTTTTTGTTGTGAATAAAATAAATATAAAAAAAAAGAACTGAATTTGAAGGGTCTGCTTGTAATGATAAAATAACAGCTTTTTACTAAATTGCATAATTTGCCCGGGACTACCAAAACCGCTTTGTTTTTGCTTCTAATATATCTCCGAAACCGCTCGACTGATTTTAATCGGTCTTTCATATAGCTAATGATATCATGAGCAACTAAGACTAAATAAATAATTAGGGTTCCGCGCTAAAATATTAAAACCCCGCAGGTAACTGATATTCACGGGAACGAAGTCGTAGGCATAAGCTAGTTTAAGGGACATTCTATTTCAGGCCCAGGACAGAAAAAGCTTTGTGCCATAGGTGCAGATTTCACTTCCAAGAGTTAGCACTTCTGGAAGTCCTTACATAAGTACCTAGTTCTTGTATTGGTTGGCATTCTTCCAAGGCTATAAATGTCTTGAGCGGCGAAAACCATAGAAGCAGCTTCCTTATACAGTTAAATAGCCAACTGGATTAAGATATATAGTTTTTCAGCTTACGTGAGCAATTAGGTACCTATTTACGTACTTGCTAGTTACCGGTAGTAAAAATCTTTATCGCTAATTCTAGTACATCATAAATGTAGATCATAAAGTTCATTGCCAAAGTCAATTAAGAGTAACCGTGTTAATTTAAGAGGCCATGGCATCGTCCCTATCTCATACATGATAATTAATGTACCTTTATGATAGTAAAAAGATAGAATGATGAATAATTCATCACTTTATGCAAAATAAAAATAAAACTTTACGTCTGCAGTTGACTTTTCGATTGAAAAAAAAAATGAAGATCTAAAAACTACAAGAATTATTTGCTAATTCGTGTAGCTTTTAGATCTTCATTTTTCGAGTCGAAAGTCAATGTTTTATTTTTATCTGTAGGCCTCAGTAAGTGACCACGTTAATCGCAGCATCAGTACCGTTTTGAATGTTCTAGAAAATTCAAAAATATTTTTGGATACGATTTATTTAACAATGAATAGACGCCTATGATCGAAATCAATTCAATTTTAAGCTTTTGAGTCAACATAATAGAATAATAGTCAACACGCAAAAGCACTCAAATTTCAATTCAATCAATATTTGAAACCAAATCGTATCGTAGGACCAAAACAAGTTCATGTTTAAGTTGAAACTTGTTGAACAATAGCGGCAAGACCACACAGTGAGCTTTATAACAAGGAATCTGAAACTTGAATGGGGCTTAATCGCCTTTTATTTGTGCTTGATTAAATGTGGTGACAGGACCCTGAAGTGAGAACAACTGCTCGTATACTGCATTAGCAATATGCCTGCGGTTTCACCCGCTTATAGTTCCGTCTTTGATTACTGCTCCGCTGCCATGTGTAGTGGCGTAATGGTGCTCATAACCTTCGATAAACGCACTAGCAAAGATTTTTTCCAATCGGACCAGTAATTCTTGAGATTAGCAAGTTACGCTAATATTAAAAAGCCGAAGAGGTTTTTTGTTTGTTTTTTTTTTATACTCGCTAATCCCTGAAACTACAGTCGAGATTGAACTAAAACCTTTATGTATTTGATATATTATTATGATAGCCAGATTCATGAGGAATAGTATATGATATCAACACGCTACGATCTACGGGTGCGGAGCAGTAACCAAAGACGTAACTTAAAGCGGGTGAAAAAAACTACAAGGTTGACTTCGCGGGCACATTCTAGCAGATAAAATGACTAAGGAAGGAAGAAGATTGAGATCAGAGATAATGTCTGATCTTAGAAACGTACTGTGTAGACTCCAATTACTCAAATTGGGTTAATAAGGATGAAGATTCTTAAACGCAATAAAGTCGACAAGTCTGAGGTAAGAAGACTTACAAAACAACTGATTCCGGTGATTCGGAACACCTGCTCAAACATTTGGATATCGTTTTGGGTAAAACAGCTCTGCCTGAATAATTTAATATGGGATGATGCTTGAAATGATATCCATTACACCTGTCTACGTTAGTGCCAAATAAATAAAAATCTGTTGATTATATCTGCTGATTATTTAGCAAGACATTTCTTGGTAAAGATTCTTATTTTAGGTCCATTGAGAATGCGTTGCCTTCAAAATATTCGTCTCTGAAAGATTTTTTGTGGAGTCGTTGAGACCCTTTCTGAGTCATTGAAGACCTTTTATGTGCCAAACAAATGCAAATACATTTGCAGTACCCTAATTGGTTTAAGGTACTGCAAATTTATTTGCATTTTTTGGTGTACCAATACCAACTCGGAATACTCGAAATTAGCAAATGGCGTTTTTAAATGGTTCTCCATAATATCTTTGTAGATATGCCGTTTTCATAAGTTAGCATTGCAATAGCAACGTTAATGACATTTTATAGGTAGGTACTAAGGTCAAGCCTTTAATTATGTGCATGTCCAAGTGTTTATGTAAAGCATGGTGTGGATCCCGCTACCAGTCATTAGTTAGCCAGACTCTGTCATACTTCGAGTTTAGAATTACTAATGCTTGTTGCTTGCCATTGCCACTACATCAAGCGTGAAGTAACTGCGGAACAATCATTTAGGTTGTAATAAAATATGGTAATTTGATCTGGGAATAAACCCTACGTAGGCACTTGTAATCGCTTTACTAATTTACAAAAGAACTACCTAACTTTTGACATGATTAAGACCGCAGGAAGACGCTAGATGCAAGCCGCGTTCAACCGGTCCTATTGGAAATCTATGGGGGAAGGCCTTTATCCAACAGTGGACGTCCTGCGGCTGATATGATGATGACGATGATGAACTTTGCCCGCGTGAATTTCAGTTATCTCGTAAACAGAGTTCGTCTGTATACAGACGAAGTCGCGTATTGAAGCGTAGCTTTCGTTCTTATCCAAATCCCAAGCTACCTCTGTGTTAATTGATTTTGCTGTGATGAGGTAAAAACAAACAGAGTTACATTCGCATAAATAACAAAAGTGTGAATACATGCTTTTCCAAATTAATTTAAACTATTGCAGTAATTGTAGGTACTCCTTTATCAAACATAGGTAGAAGTCTATTTGGAGAAAAAAATACCTACCTAGGCGCCTAAGATTATGACTAGGTAGGTAAGTATGACTAAAAGCATACAGACTATGAGTTATTTATAAGTTATTTACTGAACGTAATTTTTTTACGAGTAAAAGGGAATAGTTTGCTGAATCATAATCATTTATAACTAGGTGAACATTTTGATGAGGAAGGAAATAGTATTGCGAAACTAAAAATAACAAAGTTCATACAAAGATTATTATTATTAGAGTGCAGTATGTAGATACCTACTTAACGATAGTAATTAGTATTCTAGTCAGTCTAATAATTAAGTAGGATGTGCCTACCTACTTACCTAGCTATATTGATGATATTTAGGTCTTCCATTAATCACTTATGGCTAGGTTGGCCGTTAATTTTAGAATTAAAATTTGAATGAGAATTCACCAAAAGATGAAAATTTCAAAAGTATTTTTTTTTAATGTATTTTGATATTGGGTGGGATCGAACGTCGATCTAGTCTTCAAAACAGATAAATGGTAGGTACCTACCTACATTTTTGTTTCAAATTGAATAAAGTCTATTCAAATAGAATTTTCATTGTGTAAGTAGGTACGATATATTAAGTAATATAGGTACCTACTACATTCCTAAATAAAAAGACAAATTGCGTGCAGTTCCCGCTGCTTCGAACAGATGAATCTATAAGAAATCAAAGGAGCGAGAGTATAAAATAAACGACTGAGATAAAACCGAAGCGACGAAACTTATGGGGGTAGGTCATGAGAGGTGTGCGGTCACACATAACAGTAGGTATCTATACCATAACTTGGACACCATAACAACAAAGTAAGTAGCACTAAAATATACATCACGCACAAAGTAAACTCAGCCACTCAATGGACCATTATGAAAGATATTAATCACACACTTTATTATTGTTTTTACATACCTACCTTGCGGAAACAATTGGGGCGTACGGGAGCCGGTATTCCGAATTAGTAAACACACACTGATTTTGCACTGCACTTAAATAATACACAATATTCACTTTGTAATTTATTTCGGCTCGGTTTATGTCAGCCGGTGACAGCTGCCTCGTATTTTTTTGCCGCGGGGTTGTCAGATGTGTCCTTGAAGGACGCTGTAGAAGCGCGCCATGTTGATTTGAGGACGGGCGCGTGGCGACTGCGCGCAGCCGCCCCTTGCGTGGCGCATGCGCTGTGCGTCACCCTCGTCGCCATCCCGCCCGCACCCGGCCGTCCTTCCTTGTTCCCAAATATTGCCTTCTCCTTGCGTATATTGCAGTATTTATGGTTGGGGGGCTCAAAGCTTTCAAAAAAGTTTTGTTTTTTAATAATTACACTTATGCAAACAATATAATTGTATTAGTTAGCTAAGTATGCATTTTTAGGATCCTAAGTAAAATTATTAGGAAGAATTTATTATTCATCTGCCTATTAAGTTTTTAGCACAGTTGCCGGTCATATTTAATTTGACTGGTTTAGTACCCCTCCCAGTAGTCCCGACTACGAGGTGTCCCGTGCCTTCTAGCCACAAGGGGTGCATTGCAATAAAGGGCAATTCGCCCCTGGCCCCTGTAAGGGGTGTTTTGTTGTAAAATCACATAATAATGAGATTACGGTGTCTTTATTTTTTTCCACAATGATCATGTGGTGAGTCGCTGCGTGGACGGTCCAACCTGTCCCGGGTTTGATGTCAAGTCATACAAAATTATTTTTATCGTGTTTCAAGGTAAATGTTATTCATAATACAGCAGTGAAAACTTTGCTCGCTATATTACATCAGGCTCACACCCAACATGAGAACCAATTTTATCATATAGGGAGCAAGGCAAGCCCTTGAAAAATAAAAAAGAAACAAATAAACACAATTTTGTATATTTATAGTCGTTTAACGACTGCACTTTCATTGTTGTCTGTCGGCTTGAGGCTCGGGGGCGTACAAACGTGACGGGAAGCGAGTGATGCATTCGGGAGAGCACCCACCAATCGCCCACAATCTCGCCTACGCAGGACTGACAAAATAAGAACGGCGAGAAGGCTCACCATCGCCTTCTTTACATGTCATTAAAGAAACTACATTATCACAAAATTACGCGGATATCAAAAGCCTGTTTTTGTGCACAAAATTAAGACTTCTTCTATGTAAAAACCAGTAAAAACTGTTTATAGGTGAGATTGCAATATGACTAGTATCATGTAAAAGGAGCTTATAGGGGAATATAAATAACCACCTAACAGGTATGTTTTACATTTCGTAAATAAGCGGTCTTTTTGGCAATCTATGGGGGAGGCCTATGTCCAGCAGTGGACGTCCTGCAGCTAATATGATGATAATGAAAGATAGGAAAAAATCCGTAAAACTGCTCTGTTGCAACGCCAGAATTCGGTTTTGTCTTCCTCAACAATTGAAAATTTTGTTTCAACATTAGTTTTTCTTCTGCGCTTGTCTATGTAGCGGCAAAACACTGTCAACCAGCGAAGCCTTACCTAATTACCAAATGCACACGAAATTAAACTTTAAGTTTTAGACAAACAGATTAAATTATTATAAGCAGTAATGGAAACATTGCCTCTTTATTTACTGCATGTTCACCGATGATAACGGGTACTTACGGGTGTTGCGGAGATGTGTACACGATTGCGTGGAAAAGAAGGCGTCAGTCGGCATCGGAGCGATCTCCCACTTTGTGATTTTCGTGCTAACTTATTTAAATGGGAGAAATCGATGATCATGATCACGTGGGTAGGTAGTAGGTACCTCAGTCCTTGTAATGTCGTTTGCAAACTGCTTGAGTAGTAGACAGGTCAAAAGATCACAATTAAAATGATTTACCTACTTGTCTACTAGTTTTTGTCTCACACAAGAGGCACCTAATTTGATTTGAAGTTTTTTGTTGTTGTAGCATAAAGTCGGATATTATTGCATGTACGTTCACAGAACAAGTTTGTTTCAGTGTACTGAATAACCGTGCACATTATGCTTCACGATGGACCACTCGTGGGCATATTTTATGACCATCTAGTTTTTTCTCCCACGCAAACGCGTGAAACATGCAAGTAAACGTAAATGCAAAATCGCACGCAGTAAAAGTAGTTGCTGATCTGCCAAAAGTACTACAGAATAATTACCTTTGTTTTTTTTAAATAAGCCCGCCACACATACCTCTGCAACCCCTGAAAGCCAGAATCAACAGTGATGACCACTAAAAAAGCTACGACTACTCCCGGAAAAACGATTCAACTGTCTTGGATCCCGCAACTAAATTAATCAGAAAAAACAATTTCAATCTACACCACAATAAAAGTGACAATAACTAGTTTTGAACCTTTGATAACTAAACGCATCAACTTTGACAGCTTTCTATTTCATCATCCTACTTCGGTACTTCCACTGACAGTGACAAGCACAGAGTACATTTTTATATGTGACAAGTGACAACTCGAGAAAAACGTCAGCTGGTCGGCTGAGCGAGGTGTCTGTCTGGCCGTCAGATAAACTTAACAACTCAATACAACATAGCACAGCTGTTTCTATCGATTCGCCCGTTTGTTCCACCGCTTAGAGGTGTACCGTGAACTGCCGGTTATTTCATTCTTTCACCTCATATAATTTCCTACAGAACAATATGCCTGAAGATTCAAAAAAGAAACAGTGAGTATATTCACTACCTTTTCCTAACCATCTTTGTGTTTTGGCAATCATATCCATTATTATTTCAGTGAAAAGAAAAAAGGGGACCCAAAAGACCAGCGTAAACCCCGGCAAAGGCACCAGCAAGCTGAGAAGAAGACGGAAGAGCCTAGGAATGTCCCTAAAGGTAACTTTAAAATTCAACTTATGCACATCACAGTTTACAAGCCACGTTTCTTACAGAACTTCATGTGTTTGTGGCCTTTTGCAATATAATATTTACCAAATAATGATGAAGTATTTGACTGAATCAACATGCTGTAAGATAAACAAGTAATCACTTTTTAAAAACTATGTGCATCTGGAAATGGATGGTATTTCTGTGATAACAGCAATTAACTTAGGAGACAATACAATAATAATACCAGTCTATTATTGTAGCACTGTTAGGGCCATTATATTCTAATTTATTGGGTGGCCTTCCACCTAACTGCAGGAAAGCCCAGATGGAGGGTAAGGATTTTTCGCAAAATGCGGGTTCATGTCCCATATCTTTGATACGCCTGATACTGGAGATACACCCCTGGCTATAGGCTCTATCCATTCAAAGAATGCATGAGCATTGATTTTGTCAAGGTGGATTGGCAATTAATAAGAAAGTGCAGGTTTCTTACACCAATGTCTGTTAAAAAGAAACAATGAACTTATAAAATAAAAAACCCACATTGGTACTCGTCCGAAACCACATCCTGGTGTATAAGGCACTGGAGCAACAAAAAATCACTCCAAAAAAATTTTGCAAAGCAGTAATTTAATTTAAAATTTGTACAGTTACAGTACCTCAAAAACCAGTCTATGAAAATCCACCGCCGGAATTTTACAAAAGTTTAAAAAGGGAGACAGATGAAATTCTCAAAATTACAGAAGAAGAAAACTTAAAATATAAAAAGAAAGAAATACAAAGCAACTGGTCCAAATATGAGATGCCACCTGAGAGTTATGAAGAAGTTGAAGAACAGGAAAATTTGGGAGCCGACTATGAGGTAAATATTAATCATTACTACTTTACATAGAAAAGTAGACAATAAGAAAATAACAATAATTCATAATCTCTTCACAAGTATGTATTCCAATCCAATAGACTTGATACGTACAAAAATTATTTACCATCTAATTAAAAAGCATAATATTAGTTTTAACAAGTCCCTTGAAATTTTTGCTATAATTTATGAATTTTTCCAAGAAACAGTTTCCAATACAAAGTTAAGTAATAATAGGAACATTAGACAGCTATTTTATAATCTATACTAATATTATAAAGCTGAAGAGTTTGTTTGTTTGTTTGTTTGTTTGAACGCGCTAATCTCAGGAACCACCGGTCCGATTTGAAAAATTCTTTTTGTGTTGGATAGCCCATTTATCGAGGAAGGTTATAGGCTATATAACATCACGCTACGAGTTACGGGAGCGAAGCAGTATTCAAAAACGTAACTTAAGATGGATGAATAAAGCCACGCGAACGAAGTCGCTGGCAGAAGCTAGTCTAAAATTATAATGTTTATTGAGTGGTCAAACCATGTACGAAATTGTAAAAAAATTAAGTTGTATTTTGTCAATTCCAGAAACTCATACAAGCCCCACTTTCCATCGGTGGACATTTCCAATTCAAACACGAGAAGTCTTGGGACATGGACGCCGGCCCATCAGTATATGATAAATATTTTGAGATAAATATGGAAGAGCTCAACACCGCACTCTGTTCTATTGCCTTTCACGAGAGAAACTCAATAGAAGAAGAAAACTTCAGCCAAACAGATATACTAACTATGAATAGCAGAGCAACCAAGTTCAAACAAAAATATTACAATGATAAATCATACTCAACCCCAGAAATGGAAGCTCATGATAAAATACTTAACCTTTTTAGAGATAGTATAAAGGAAGATAATGTAGATACAGAAAAAGATGTAAGCTATGAAATAGATGTACAATATGACAAGGAGAGTAAAACTTTAGAGACAGATAATGCAACAGACAAAATGGAAATAAAGACTGAATCAACAACTGTTAAAGAAAATGTGCCAAACTATGAAGATGTAATTAGTGAACCAAAACTCATGAATACACCAAGTATTGTACAGGAGGTGGAATACGATATTGTATTTGGAGAGACCGGAGAACTTACAAAAGAGACGGAAGCTGAAATAGATCCAGTTTTACCAAAAACTCCAGATTTAATGGAAAATCTTGTGTGCCATGTTGAAGAGTCGCAAGTTGCATCTGTTGTTGCTGCTGCTGCTTCGGCTCCTAAGGTGGACTTCACTCCTACTGTGGTTGCTAAAGGTAAGGTTACTCAGACTCATATCAATAATATAAACTGAGACTGATTTTTATTAAAATTTAATTTAGCATGACCTGGAAATCGAATTCAAGTCAAAATAACTGACTTACTACCTACTACTGATACTTTATTCATAAAGTGCCATTACTTGACACCATTAACCAATAATCCCAACTATTCCCAACAAACACATTCTCTATGAAAACTCGACTGATTTTCAATTAAATTAACTATGAAAACAGATTTTGCTTGCTTCGCAATAAATAAAGCTTGTCAATTGAGTTGGCGAAAAAATTACGTCACATTCTAGTATCGTCATACAAAATCTATGAAGGAAATTGCGTTTTGACAGCTTATAAAAATTACGTCAATGAGGAGCCACAGGCAAAACTGAGTATAGATGGCGCCAGGAGCAACTGTACCGTGTTTACTTGTCAAGACAAGATTGTGATTGATTATTCGTTAATATTCTAAGTTAAATTCATTTAAAATGTACTCTTTTCTGACTGTCCCTCAACTTAAAGATGAGTTACGTAAGAGGAATGCGACAACTGCCGGTAAAAAGGCTGATTTGATTGAAAGGTAAAGACTTAAAATGGTTGAGGTTATAATTGATTTGTAAGGTTTTTTTTGTTTCTATGGACTAACTATCCTATTTTATTTGTAGATTAGAATCATATGACCGGCATCAAAATTTTGGTGCCGATTGCGACATCTTGATCAGATTGGATTCTCAGATTGGACTCCGTGTACCAGTGTCCACCTACAAACACATTAATAGATATAAATGCAGATACTCCTCTACCAATGATCAATTTTCTGGTTTTGCTTTAGTAAAGCAGAACACTGATGGTACAGCAGTTTTCTTCAGAAATTTGGCTAGTGGTTTATAATCTAAAATAAAGGAATCATAATATAGTTATTGAATTAAGAACTTAGGTTCATCAATTACTGACTGATAGTAGAATATTATAAGTAGAACCACTGCGATGACTCACCTGTATACTTGCTTTTCCCATGATAATCGTTTTCAGTAAAATGCGCAGCACACAAGCGTGCAGTATTACTTGCCTTAAAGTTTTTAATACGTAACGCCGATTCCCATTGTTTTCTGCGTTTATTAATCTTAGGAAACAAATGTACTCTTCTATTTTTACAATTTAACGCACTACACTGAGGCATCTTTCTCAAGATTAGGGAAAAAATAAACAATAATATTTACTGAATGCAAAAAACCATACGACTTGACAACTGTTATGTCAAAACAGAGTACAGTTGCTTATGCGCCCTCTGTCGTGATAAAAAGTTAGTGCTCCTCCTCATTGATTTTGGTGGTCTCAAATACCCAATTGAGCTTGATAAAAACCTCATTTATAACACTCGGTACCCCATGGGTAGCAGTCGTTCGTGCGAACATGTTTGATTTCGATGTAGCTAAAATGTTACAAGAAGCTTTTCCACTGAAAGGCCTAGCAGTTTCTTGTTCAGATGAATGTAATTCTAGCTTATAGCAGATACACGGCACAACTGTGTTGCGTTTATGTTCAGACTTTAAGCCACCACTCGTCGAACAACTCTCACGCCCATTGCCAGGATTTGCAATAAAACAAAATAGTATTATAATAATATTTATTTATCATTTCAGTGGCGGACACACCCGCGGAAACAAAGAAAAATCCAGTTATTGAATCTCCCGAAGATCTTGAAAAGTGGCTAGATGACTTTCTGGATGGGTAAACATTTGAATTAAAAAGTAAATATGGCTTGCCTGAAGGATATTAAATACTTAATACAAACTCGAAACAAGTTTTATGTTAGGTATAACATGGAAAAAAAATGTAAGGTTCAGGTACGAGCATATTATGCTATTATGTAAAAATCAAGTAGTTATTTCAAAAATACTATAATTTTTACTTCAAAAAACTAAGAAAATCACTGAATTTGTTTGTTTGTACAATATAAAAAAAAAAACCTAAGAATCTAGATGCACAACTGCTGTGTGGTGTGTCACAAGTTCGGCAAGCACTGGAGTGTATATTGTTTGTAAAAAGCTATACCTACTACAAATTGTCATTGCCAGGTGTGGTTGGCAAGCGAAGGGAATAATAGAAGGAATATTCCGATCTGTCACCCCGCTTTATCCCCCTGAAAGGAGACAGATGAACGAGGGGACAGTTCGAACTTTATTCAATCCTAGGATAGGAGTGAATAAATCCCTGTCCCTGAATTGCTACTAGGAGGTCTGATCCAACTTTTTCCCGGTCTGTCCTTATAAGGGGACAAACCAGGGTTATATCGGAATATTCCTAATAGAATAGCTACTGTGAGTGAGCGGGAGGGCTCAATGCAGATTGTCCGGACTATCAAACATATTTTTATTGTTCGAAGCAATCGAAGCTTCGTTAGCACCGAGAAGTATTGAATAGCAAATGATATTTTGCAAAATACAATGTATCCTGTGCAGAGTATTGCGACTGTAAGAATGTAAATTAAAAGTGTATGTATGTATTATTCTTATTATATTATGTACAGTTTAGGAAAAACACTTTGTAATAATCAAAATAAAACCAATTTTATTATTCAGCTTTTTATTGATCACCTTTTATCCCATCAGCAAGTAGGTACAGTCAATCGCATGACATGTATGTGTCATGTTAACAAATTGATATTGATAGCGCCTTTACTAAGATTAGCAGCAGATGTATATTTTTTATTTAGTTCAAGACAATGTATTTAATGCAGTCACCTCATAAAATATCATATAGTTAAGGAATTGACAACAAAAATTCTTTACAACATATTCCTAAGACTAGGATACACTCTTGAAATGACATACAATTTAAAAATACACAATTGGATTTCAAAAAGCATATTTATCAGTGATGTGAACATTTTTAGGAATGCAAGTTACTTTCGCCGATAAAAAAAAAAAATTAAAACCTTTAACATTAGGTAATGTTTACCCTGTTTGGCTAACAAATAGAAATGCAGTCGGTGCGCTGTGTGAAAGGTACAGCATTTATACAATTGCTAAATGATGGTATTCTGGGCACGACTACTATTGCAAAGATAGCAAAACACGGCAACCGCTTCTTCCCAGCTACACAGTGTCTACACTCCCAATCGCGTGTCAACTTACACTCACTACATCTACAGTTGAAACTTCAAAAAGTTCAAATCAAAACCGACTTCGAAATTATTATTCTCCAAGATTCTTCCGGTCCGAAATCGGCAGACTAAAAGTCTAATGCTAATTCCGGCACGTATTCTGGGTCCGCGCAGACCTAGCGAAACAGTGAAGCGCGCTTTTCGCTGCCTGTTTGGCAGCGAAAAGCGAAAAATCAACATCAATATACTTCTTAAAATAAAGCATATTGATTATTTCCAACTTTATTTCACGGAGGGCTGCGCTTCACTAGGTATGCGCCGGCCTCAGCTTAGCCTAGAAGCCATGGCAATAAGCAATCTTATTAAATAGATATTCACTGCCTAATTCTTGCTTCCATTTTTTTACTATCTTGATACTCCCCGCTTCTTATTCAGGAACAAAATAGTGCTTCTTCGAAGATGTATCAAGGAGAGGTAAATAGGTCGTCTGCTTTCCGCCAACCTTCTTCTGTCTCAGGAGAGGAATATATTTTCAAATCCAAGAAATAGCAGATCTTGTCGACTGGGTTGCACTAATGTCAGACCAACAGCAAAATTTATCACTTCGAACCATTGCATTTTTTTGCCTTACGCACTCAAACAATCACAGTACATACAAATCATTTGTGTATAGGTAATGTACGATTTCCGCCAACCGGGCGGCGCAGGAGCGCAGCGTAGTGCGTCGCGGCGGACTTCGAAGTAGCCGACCGCGTCCGCCCGACGGCTACAATCTGCTGGAACCCGGCCGCATCCGCTAGCATGCTGTTAGCGTAGTCCCGGTTCACTAGTGTGAACCACACACGACAATATACACAAGCGCGCGCGGCGGTGGCCGAGCCGACCGGACGCGACGGCAGCCGAGCACCACCATCCACGTGCGCGACGTGCCGACCGGCTGCCGCGGGCGTCCGAGTGCATCCGACTGGGTGCCGCGGCATACGCGCGGATCTAACCGATTTCCAAGCAGTATAAATTCCATGCCAACATGAACCTTAATTATTATGATATTAAGCTTGAATTTTCTTTAGCACATTGTGAAATGCGCTCCGGCATGCTTCGACCCGGCCCGGTTGGTGGACATCGTACATAACGGAGACAGATATAAGTAAAGCAAATTCTACGATTACCCTATCCCCTAAACATAGATGCGGAATAGCTTTGACAATGCCGTCCAGTTTACAATTAATATTTTCCTTTGCGTGGCCCAAGCGGATTCCGCATTTTAATGTGGGGATTTCGCTTATTTATACAAATAGATAAGTCTAAACACAAGTTTTTTGCCATCCATATAGGTACACACCCAACATAATAAACTCAATATTTATTACTGCAATAGAGAACCGAATCACATAATTATGTTTAATTTTTAAATCAAGAATCGGTTAAAGAAAATACAAGTGAATTATGTACACTATGGAAGATTGCGTTTATTGAAAAATGACAACACTTTTTTAGCGACTTTTATCAGATACGGTAAAAAGGTTTATCTTGAGAAATATACATGCTAACCAGTTTTCTACAAAAATCGCACTTCATAAATCTTTTTAATAACGATAGTTATTGTAATTATGATACTGCTGTTGGTTGCCACCACCTCTGCCATCGTAGTCGTAGTTAGGGTTTCTTCTTCCGAACTGGTTCTGATGCACTGATGGCGGGACAGGCGACGACTGCTTCAGCGTCTTAGCGCGCGCCGCCAGCTGCGACACTAGCTGCGCAGGGGTCAGGTGAGCTATAGAGATAGGAGCTCCATCAGCAACACTCCCGCTCGGGTTGAACACAGACTTAGAATTAACTAGATCATGCTCCACAACTTGAGTATGAACAGTTGTTGTAAAGTGTTCAGGATCCACTGCCGTGCCGACTTCGTGGAATTTCGTAGACTCGCGTATTTCACACACGTCACAGTACGGCCTTGTAGTTTGGCAGGCCGCGTCTTTCACGTCCTTGGGCAGTTTCTTCTTATATCTGGAGACCACCTTATCCAATCCAATCGTTGTAATGATACTCTCCACAAGCTGCTTGTTCTGCTGCGCCAGTGTCGGCCCGTTGGTCTTCGTGAAGTTGAACTCGATGACTGCTTGCCTCTTCAGCGGCGAACAAAACTTGGATTCTAAGGATTTAGGCTCCGCACCTATGATATGGTTGTTCATCATCAAGTGATTGGGCAGGCGCAACTTCTCTAGTTTGATTAAAGCTTGGCTGCACCGAGACACAACTGTAAACACAAAAGCAGCACTGTTTTCATCCAATCACACTAGATTTAAAAAAAATCTGGTAACATTTTTGTTTTTATAATACAAACAATATTAACAAAACTTAAAATTATCATAAAGCATGGCTCCTGATATCACTGTGGCATACACAGGTAGTTTAGTAGTTAGATTATATTTTACTTTTTGATTTTTTATAATGGGTTCCGAGTGATGGGTAGTAATATTGTGTACAATGCTATACCCACCTCCAGCCATAGATTTTGAGTCCATACAACTGCTTACACCTGTAATAATAAAATTCACACACATTTCATTGTAAATTTGTTGTGATGAACAAAATTTTTAGCAAATTAAAATCACAGTGCATTTTTAAATCCTACCTTTATTAGGTGCAAGCTTAAGATAATCTTCTTGAGAAATTTTACCCTCTGCAACTAACTGAAACATTCAGACTTGTAATGAATTATAATTCTTAAACTAAAACAACACACAATTTTGCTAAGAAATGTTATTACTTGTGCCAAAGCATCATACGGCGTTTTCTGATCCAAGACCGGGGGGGCTGGAGCAGGTACCATGGCTGGTGATGGGACTACATTCATAACTGGTGCTGGCACAGGGTTTAAACCAGGCATTGGTACAGGCTCTGCCATAATGCCTGGGGGAACAGGCTGCAAACCATAGTTGTATGGGGGAGCAAATCCAGCATCGTATGGTAGACCTTGTGGATATGGATATCCTGGAACACTTCCAGGAAATTCATTTTGCACAGGAGCAGTGTAAAGCTGTGGCTGTTCTGGATGATAGGGCGGATTTTCGAGAGTGTAGCCCGGTGCAGCTTGCGGCTCACTTGGGTAGAGGAAGGTGTCCATTAGGCGCGGGGAACGAGATCTTGGTGAGCGTGATCTTCGTGTGTCGTACGGGCGTCGCAGCGGTGATCTGGAACTACGTCGCCGACGAGGACTGTGGCCACGTGGTCGGGGAGGAGAATATCGTCGAGGGCTGCGTCTCGGAGGAGGGCTGTATCGTTTTTTGTAGAACTTGTGAGGGCTGAATCGAGGTCTGAACTGGCGTGGTTGAACATGACGAGGACTCCATCGAGGACTATGTTTTCGGCGAGGGCTGTATCGTCGTGGACTCTGTCGTCGAGGACTCTGGCGACGAGGACTGTGATGAGGAAACTCCTTGTAGTGTCGCTCCTTTAAAGACCCTTGCCGCTGGGGTGACTCCGGCTTTTCTTCAACTACACGTTTTGGTGTTTTCTTGGGTTCTTTAGATTTGTCTTCATCAAAGTAGTCGTCCAGCTCGGTGCCAGGTGGCCGCAGATCATCTGTAGACTCCAAATGTTTCGCGAGATATTCTTTCACTTTCACTTCCTTGTCTTTCTTGATGGCTTCATTGGTCTTGCTCGGGTCGCGCCTGCTCCCTGGTTTGATGAAATCATTAAGACGTGTGCTGCTCGATGGCCTCTCCTGCGAAAAATCTTTTTTCCGCCATTTAAACTTATTATCAAATTTGACTGCTGGTTCTTTATTTTTTGAGTCATCTTTATTATCCCCAATCAATTCCCGAAGATCCTTGACGCTGTCGAGGTGCTCTACATTGATGCGACGCGGCTCACGACGTTTGCCGGTACCGTCTTCATCGTCCCAGCTGTCTATAACACTCAAACCTTCCATAAAATCTTCCTTCGTAAAGTCATCAAAGAAATCACTGGGTATATCTTCACCATCACCCGGATCCGACATGCGATCTTTTTCACTTCCCATGATGAACACGAAAAGAAAACACGACGATTATGAAACAAAATTTAATCTATTGACAAAATATATTTACCACTACCTATCTTAATAATATTAAACACGACTGCAAAAAATAATCTACAGGTTTACACACAAGAAAGCATGTTTTCCTAGCACACTATCATTGCCATTGGCCTTGCTAAAAATTACAAAATTACAAATTAGCAAAACAAAGACGGCGTGTGGTAGACACTAGAACTAGAATCAAGAATCATAGATATTATTTTTATATTTTATACTCGAAACTAGAATTTTAAACTAGGCATGTTGAAAAGTATCGATATATCGATGTTTTTAATACAATATATCGATATTTTTAATTCGATATATCAATTCATAAAAACGATATATTTTGATCTTACAAAAATCCAAAAATGACGAAATAGCCAAAAGTCCTTCCATCCATCCTCACAAACTTTCGCATTTATATTAAGGTGCAACCTCCACGGTAGCCCGCCAAATTCAAATTTTCTTACGTTTTTTGCTATTAGGTTTAATGTTGATTAAAGTAAGATTCGCGGGCGTAAGAAGTATGTATTTTCAGAATTTTTAGTGGAGGTTCCACCTTAGCAGTAAAATAACTTAGTAAAATGAGTCATCATCAGCAGTGCGATTCTCTAAGACTCACTTCGTAATTCGAAAGCTGGATGCGCAGTGAAATTACAAAATGATATTCTGTTAAACACGATCACGCCCCGGTGACGTCACCATAGCGAACGAATATTAAACCAATGACAAGTTGGTTCGTTATCAAAGTGAGCGCGATCACTTTAGTGAGAGTCGTTTTCGAGTTTGCATTTTAGAAAATCGCACTACTGCTTAGTCTTTTCCCAACTATGTTGGGGTCGGCTTCCAGTCTAACCGGATGTAGCTGAATACCAGTGTTTTACATGGAGCGACTGCCTATCTGACCTCCACAACCCAGTAAATATGCAATACGATGACTCTTGGTTAGACTGGATGTTAGACTTCTTGGCTTCTGACTATCCGTAACGACTGTCAAAGATCTACGAATGACAGCAGGCACCAACGGCTTTACGTGCTTTCCGAACTCCACCAACTTCCAAACTCCAAGCTGCTACTTAGAAATTCCTAACGGAAAAACCAATGACACTTTTTGCTCGACCTGGGAATCGAACCCGAGACCCCGCGCTCATAAGTCGCGCTTGCGACCACGAGACTAACGGGGCAGTTCAATTAGTAAAATGAGTAAAAAGTAAAATTCTTGACATTCAAAAGTGCCTGTAAATGGTCTAATTGAAATAAATGCTTTGAATTTGAATTTGAAAAAAAATAGTAAAAAGTAAAACAAGTAAATAGTAAAATGAGTAAATAAGAATATCAATTAAATATTTTTTTATAAAAATACTTGACCAACTGACGGACGGACGGACAACAAAGTGATCCTATAAGTAAGGGTATAATTCAGTTCATTTAATTATTATTATATAATTTTTAACTACCCATCGATACTTTATGAAAATGAAGAATAGGAATACTGGTAATTATACCTTCGTTTTTATTTCAATTTTCGTACATTACAATAGTTTACATTAAAAAAAAAACCATTGATGATATTATTGAGCTAGCTAGGCTAAACCAAATATGTGATTATTTTAAACAGCAAAACTTTTTGAAAATTGATATTTATTATTCGATAAATTGTGTATTTTCATTGAGATTTCGACTTGTTATTTTTATAAATATATTCATATATCGATATTACACATTCGACATACAGGACAGCCAATTCAATAAAAATCTTGATAAATATCTATGTTTAGAGTACAGAGTATATTACATTAAACACATACAATCAAAATGTGTCTTTTAAAATTCAAACAGACTTTAAGCGAGCCGTTTTAGGTTTATGGGTCTTTGGATGGGTTACATTTTATATTTAGTTTTCATTGCGCTCAATATATATGTATAATAAAAATTACGTGGAAAACAAAGAAAGCTTACATTTTTAGCTCTAGCAATTTATTTAAAAAATAAAGTCCTGCGTTGGACCGCGTTGGACTCATACTGTATAATCTATGGTTGGAGTGCGTCCTGCTGTCATACTACTGACAGATGGGACACATACGGGAAAATAAACAAGCGGCACACACAAACAATCAGAAACAATATTTCAAGCGCGAAAGCTTACAACATCTAACTGATAATTATTGATATGAAAAAGGAGAAAAATGGAGTGTACCCAGAGATTGGAGTGTACGCAAGATCTATACGATACACATACGGAGAAGACATGCCCGGAACAGGTCGGTACAAACACTTTAATTTTCGTTAACCTGATCGAAATAACGCTTAGTTTGTGATAACACATAATATAGTTAAATAAATTATAAAATAGATTTGGTTTTTCAAGCGTAAGTAAACGTTTCAAGCCGCATTAACCGGAATGTCCTAAGTCCTCAAGTTTATGTTATTGCGCGGGACTTATATAGTTCTTACTCTTCACTCCAATGCTTTACTTTCAGATTGGTTTCTTGGGCATATGTGGAGAGAAACATCCTGTGTTAAAAGGTCCAAACAAAATAGGCAGAGACCCTCAAACATGCAGTATCATCCTTAATTTGAATGTAAGTACCAATTTTTTTATAAAAGACACTACTCACTCTATAAATCCAAAAGTAAGTCTTATTTTGGGCTCTTTTTGTGGCCAACATGTCATAAATAAACTAGGGAATTTCTGGTAGAGGTAATTATGTGTATGAAACTATAAATAAGAATATTAACATACAAAACTTTGTAACTCACTTCTTCCGATGAAGTCACATTCATAACCAAACTCTAATTCTACACAATTAGATTGCAATGTAAAGAAGCAGGTCTTTATTGTTTAATATGACCATGGACTGTTTAGTGATGGGCAATAAAACCTCCTTGGAAAAAAAAGTTAATGTTTCCTTTATCCATTATTGTTTTTATGTTTACGAAAATCTTGACTTTAAGCAATGTTTTAATGTCTGATACAGCTATGGAAATGGTTTTGACAATTTTTTTACTATTATTCTTACTTTGAGATACAAAACTGTTAAGCCAGACTTGGGTATTTTATCTGAGGGATCTAGATTGTCTCAAAGACATAGGTTTTCAAGATTTAAGAACCTCTACGGTAGCCCGTGAAGTTCAAATTTGCTTATGTTTTTTGCAATTTGCAAGTTAGTATTAAGTTATATGTTGATTAAAGTATAATTTGCGGGCGTAAGAATTGTGTATTTTCAGAATAATAACCATTTAAGTCGGCAGTAAAACTCCATAGGGCCAGGTAAACAGAAGGAATGACTTTTTCATGAAATCTTGACATTTTGGGATTATACCAACTTATGGAGTTATTTTACTGATTTTAATGGTTAAAATTCTGAAAATACATACTTCTTACGCCCGCAAATCTTACTTTAATCAACGTTAAACCGAATGCTGACTTGCAAATTGCAAAAAACGTAAGAAAAATTGAATTTGGCGGGCTACCGTGGAGGTTGCACCTTAAGAAACAAAAAATGTAAACAATTTTGTCTTGATATGTTGTTCTTTGTTCTAATTATTTATTTTGCAAACAAATAACGAACATTGACTTTTGCTTACTATGTTATCAATGTATTCACTCACATTAGCATAAGTACTTTTTTATCTTATCTTTCTTACTAATCAAATCAATAAAATCAATGAAAGTGAAAACCGCATCAAAATTAACAAGGACCAAACAGAAGTTGCTTCTTGTGATTTTCTTATTTTATAGCAAACATAACTGGCGACTTTGTTATACTATTTTATTATGTATGTTCAAAAATATGGATATCATCATGCCTGTATTCCCCAAAGGGTTAGGCAGAGATGTACCAATGTATTCCTACAGTTTGCTGGTATGTTTTAGGTGCCATGTAATAGGGGGCGAGCCTATTGCCATTAACTGGGCACAAATTTCACAGAAAAACCCAGTATAAAATAATAAAAAAATAAATAAAATAAAATCATTTATTGGTAAAACAGGTTTAGATGTAAACAATTTTTGTGATTGGACCCTCCTTTTAGGCAATAAGTGCCTGTATTAGGATAGTCCGCTCTTTCATAGCAGGACGTGTCACAGAAATATCTAAAACATGTGATTTCTGCACTAAAACTACTTATTATAAGACTAACTAAAATTAAATTAAATGTGTGTGTATGTATGAGTAGGTGTAAGTGTGGGAGTGAGTATATGTGTGTGGAAGTGAAGCCTGTAGGTGTGTCTGAGAGTACATGAGTGTGAGAGAGTGTGTGTGTCAGGGTTTCAAAAGGGTTTCAGTATCATTGTAGGTAAGCGTTTGTATCCATTCAATTATTATTTTTTTACTATCGTAGTAGTTTTTAGGATAAATGTAGATGTATTTATTGATTCTATTATATAACGCAGCAGATCGTTTTTCAAATTGCATACTGGCAAACAGAGTCTTTGTCCTAGGGATATTTAATATCATATCTTTCCTTCTTTTTGTCAGTATGCCAGCGTCACTGGAAAGGGACTTATGTTTTTTTAATATAATTTGTGTTATATATAGTTTCCTGACTGAGAGCAAGTTACTGAGTCGATATAGGTCTTCAGTAGGATATCTTTTTTTTTTGAAGTACATGCATTTGATAAGAGCGCGTTGTGCCCTTTCCAGCGCTAGAAATTTTGTTTTGGCTGCGCCACCCCAGACAGATATGCAATAGGAAAGTACTGATTGGACTAGCGCAACATAAATCCTCTTAAGGAAATCAGCTTTTTGATGTCCTAATGGATTAGCGTCATTCTTGGGAACGACGTATCTGAGAGTTCTAAACATCCAGCTTAATTTCCTAACTCTATTGGCAACTTGCTCAATGTGTGGGTACCATGATAGTCTCTGGTCCACGATTACACCAAGATACTTAACATGAGGTACTTTGTTGATTGTTGAGCAGCCACAACTATTGCGATTACTGTTATTGCAAGTATGAATTTTAACATTAAATTCTTGCCCTGGTTGTGTGCGCTGGCAGACACTGAAACAAATGTAATTTGTTTTTGTGATGTTTAGTGTAAGCAAATTAATTGTTAACCACTTGGCGATTTTAGTCAAGCCTGTCTCCGTACTAAGTTTAACGTTTTGCCAAGTATCACCAGTGAAGACAACAGCCGTATCATCCGCGTAAGAGAAGACTCGTGCGTTTACAGCATTTATGTTACAGAGTTCATTTACGTAAATAAGAAACAATGTGGGTCCTAATACGCTCCCTTGGGGTACGCCATATGACGTGTTTGCGTCTTCACTAGTGTACTGTCCCACTCTAACCCTCTGCTTCCTGTTCTCGAGATAATCCTTGAAAAGGCTAAGAGGCACTCCGCGAACACCGATACATTCCAGCTTTCTCACAAGGATTGGGACAGAGACGGTGTCAAAGGCTTTTTTTAGGTCTATGAATGCAGTTATACATTTTTTACCTTTGTCAAGCTGTTGGGTTATATGAGCACTTAGAGCAGTAACTGCATCTTCGGTCGAAATCCCCCGCCGAAAGCCAAACTGTGACTCAGATAGTACGTTGAAGTCACTTTCAGTATCACTTTTTGCTAGACCTGGGAGTCGAACTCAAGACCTCCAGCCTAGCAGTTGCGCTTAGAACCAGTAAGCTAATGAGGCAGAACAATCAAAACCATGGTACATTACTAATATCACAATAGTAAAAAAATATTAATAAAATAGATTCCAATGTTTTCTTTTTTAACTGTTATTGCTAAAATTGCTCAATTATGTATAGGTAAATAAATCGTTTTCTATTGATGGGAATAAAAGGAATGACTCAAGTAAACTCATAATACCTGGACTTGTATCTTTCAAAGAACATTTTGGGGGTTTCAAATTTTCTTTTTAACTTTCTTCCAGTCCGTATCAAGACAACATGCTGTGATAAATGTACTAAATAGCAGAGAGTTCATGCTCATGGATTTAGATTCAGCGAACAAAACCAAACTACAAAATGTAAGTTTTATTTTGTCATCAAATATTAACACAATTCTTTTTTTTAGTTTTTCGAAGATGTTGAAGTCACTGAGGCAAAAGCTAGTCTCTTAATATATACGTATATATATTATTATACTGACAAAAATCACGAAGTAAATTATTTTGTGTTATTCCTATTGATCTCTCCCTAGCCATAAATTAAATTGTTCACATAATCATTCCCAATTTTCTGTTATCCACACCTTTGTTCTACCCCAAATCATTTCATAAAGAAATAAACGGATATTTCTTTTTTCAGAAAACACTGCAACCTTACCTACCTCACCCTATAAGGGACGGTGACACAGTACAATTTGGAGACATATTTGGTGTATTTAGGCTTTTAGAGGAAGACAACGCTTTACCAATGACACAGGCCATAGATATCCCGGAGACGCCCATGGTTGCTTACAAACATGTGTCGAAGCTGAACAAAGTACCAACTACTGTGATACCCGAGTCTCCTGATGTCAGTGATCGGGTATGTTGTAAGCAATATAGACATAAACCAGCGCATCTTAATATTTTTTGACTGCCTGTATTTTTAACTAGAGTCTCAAGAATGCTTTATTCTGCTATGCTAGTTTTCTCTCATGTGTGGCGCGTACGCGTAAATTATACAAATAAGAAATGCTTTAGCTTGTTCTGAAAGGAAGAGTCAACTAAACCATAATGTATGTTTTCCAGGATGACTCATTTTTAACGCCATCACAACCTATAGGCGGGAAATCAAGATTGTCCAGCAGTTCGTTTATAAAACTCAATAATAACAAAACACAGACTCTACCAGGGAGCTCTCCTAGAACGTACAGCAATCAAAAACGTCTTAAACAATCAAATTCTTTAAGTTTTATTGACAACCCTAATACTAGTTTGAATGAATCATTTATATCTCTGAAAATGGACAAGAATGTTGTTGACGATATTCATGAAGCGGATACACAAGCACCCATCCCTATTGCTAATGAAAGTACAGATTCAATATACACAGCTAATACCCAAGTTCCGTCAGAACGTATTATTTCTCCAAGTATACATAGTTTAGATACACAAATGCCTTCAACAGAACATTTGCCTCAAGTTCGTAAGATTGAGAATCAACATGAAATGCAATTAGATATATATGCAGACAATAAGGAAAACAACAGAGACATATTCAATGCTGAAACCCAGGCATTTGGATACGATAACCATCCAACAGAAGGTGGTAATAAAAGTAACAGTAATTTGACAAATAAATCGATTTTAGACAGTTCAGCTGCACCTGAATCAAAAGATAAATTGAATACTTCTGAAGAAGAGTTGTTGTTTGATGATGTTGATGGTGAATCCTTTGATGAAGTTTTCCATTCGCAAAACATACTGCAAGACGAATTACCTTTGATTGAAAATGCAATAGAAGTACCAAAAACCACAGAGTGTCCGATTCCAACAAAAAGAGATAAAAGAATCGTATCTGATGATTTGACTGATTGTGAAGATATAGAAGATGATATGTTGCCGACACAAAAAATACCAGAATTACCCAGTAAAGAAAATGAAAAGCAAGCAAAAAATAACGAGGATAATGGCCCAAAGAGTTCAAAGCGGACAGCACGTCTTAAATCTGATAGTTCTACTGATTGCGAAGATATTTCTATAGCACCAACTCAGATAATATCTGCGCTACCAACGTTTAAGGATAATATGAATGAAAAAGCTATCAAAACAAATAAGAGCATTCCATCAAAGAGAATCAACAGAATCCAATCAGACAGTTCTACAGACTGTGAAGACATTGACTTAGTACTGACACAAAACATACCTGAGAAGAAAGTTGATGAAGACGATGACGTCACTGATTGTGAAGATGACGTCATTGAACTAAAAACAAATAAGCCAACAAGTAAGCCTGATAATAATGTGCCAACGGCAATAATTGATCTTGTTGACGACGACGAAATTATCTGTGAAGTTGAAACGAATCCTGAAAACGTTGCTTTTGAAGATCAAGCGACACAAGTAATAGAGGTTTTACCGGATAATATAAAACATGTCAATCAATCATTTGAAGAAATTGTCAGTCCTTTCAAAATACCACTACAATCTCCGATAAGAATTAAAAGTAAAGATATACCAAAACAATTACCTAAAGACAAAATTGATGTAAATAAATCTATTGAAGTTGAAGATAACTATTATAACGACACACAAGATATTTACGATGATCTGTGCTCTCAAAGAGACAATTCTAATGATGGTTTAGTAGTTGCATCTAAACCAGATGATGAGGTCGTGCCATGTTCCGTAGAAGATTATAAAGTTAAAGATGCTTTCGCAAATATTGAGAGAGACTTAAGTCCGAAAAACCAAGAAAGGCTGGAAAAGAAGGATGTTACAGGCGGAAGTGCCAATGTTGCGAAATTAAAAAAGATGCCCAGTGACTCATCTGATCTAGAATGTACGCCTAAAAAGGCGAAACATTACATATTCACGGATAGTGATCTACCGGATAGCCAAGAAATAAAAACGAGTATGATGTCACGCCCAAGATCTGCAGTCATAGAATCATCCAGTGAATCCGAACTAGAAAATTATTCTGAAGAGATCACTCCATTTTTACGCCGTAAGAAAAAAACTAAACCCATTCCAAAGGTCGATCTTACAAAAGTTTTTGAAATTGATAAGTTACCAGAAAGAGTTATAACACGTCAGCGTAAACCAACCTTTAAACTGCTGAGTGGTGGCGAAATTAGTAAAAATAACAGTGCCATTTTAAAACCGAGTTACTTGGTGAAACAAGAGGATCAGATAGACGGAGATATTATCACTGAAAACATACAGCGGCTTAAAACATTCGGAAAAGGCAAAACCAACAAAGATTCCCAAAGTCATGAAACTATAAAAGAAGATCGAAAAGAAAGTTCCTCGCGGAAGAAAACAGACAATAAAAGCAAGGAACCCAAGGAAAAGATAAAAGTAAAAATTGAAAGACCCAAAAGGAAGGATACAAAGTCAAAAAGCGAGTCATCTGCCCGAAAGAGTGCAGAATCGGATAAAAATACTACTACAGAGGAGAGTCTAGATTCAACAACAGCTTCTAAAAGAAGTACCAGGCAAACCAGGTCCAAAAAACCAGAAAAGGACAGTAAAAAAAATGAAAAGAAATCTGTATCTCCAGAAAACATTAAAAAGAATTCTGATAATAAACGAAAACGTACAAACAAGAAACAGGAGAAGGAAAGATCAGTGTCCCCTGAGATTGAAGTAAGAAGAAGTAAAAGACAGCAGAAGGCCAAAGAGAAAAACGATGATACAACAAAACTTTCGACATCTGCTTCGAAAAAGAGTACACACGAGCAGAGTACGGTGTATAACATTTCGTCTTCGAGTTCTGAATCAACGAAGAGTTTGAAGAGATCGTTGGTGGACGACAGCGACGTGCCTAGTCCGAAGCGCACGCGGTCTCACAACACGACCAGTAACAGTTACATACACAACGCGTCACTGCGGGCCACGCCGGCGAGGGCCGTGAAGACGCAACGTGTGCTCCTCACTGTATTCCACAGTGAAGAAGTCACAAAGAAACTGGAAAACTTAGGTAAGTTTAAAAGTAAAAAAAAATAAAAAATAAATAGACTTCCTTAAATGTTTGGAATTATTAGTGCGATTTGAAAAAATCTCTTTATGTTGTATAGCCTGTTTATCAAGGAACGTTATAGGATATATAACATCACGCTTTAGGTCACGGGAGCAGTATCCAAATACGTAACTTACTGCGGTGTATAGCTTGATATAAACATACCATGCTAGAGGAATGTCGGTCAAGGTGGTCGCTTTTTTATCTACTTGGGGCTGTATGTATTAGCTTTCTTAAGGCGACATCGAAGACACACAGACCTACTGTCCTAGGGTGTCTGAGAGTATTCTTAAGGGCTATCCGAATACAGGACACCGAAAACATCCTTTTTTGTCGCATAGTCTGGCGTATTAGTACATATTACAAGCCTGAAATACATTGGTGTATTGCCAAGCGGTCAAAGTAAAGAATTATCTATAAATATTTCATGGAAATAAAGCAGTATAATGGCAAAAAAATCGCAAAGGAGCGCATAAAAGAAATTTTTCGTCGCACATCTCAGAATTTTGAGCGTAATAATATTATACTTCATGAACTAAAGGCATATCTATAATTCCATTGAGCTGTGTATTTTTTTCTCAATTTAATGAAAACCTTAAAATTCTTGATTTTGGTGGTTATTCGATACAACTTAACACCACGCGATGTAACTTACATCGCTATTTTGAACCTTATTTGTTGTCACGATGCGTTTTTGTCTTATTTGCTTACCATAGGGCCTTAATTCTTTTTTTTGTATTATGAAGGAGCGGTAATAGTGACCGACGTTATGGAGTGTACGGTGGTGCTGACGATACAGATCAAGCGCACGTTTAAGTTGCTGTGCGCCTTGGGGCTGGGCCGCCCCATCGTGGGGCCCGCCTGGGTGCAGGCCTGCGCAGACACCAACACCATTGTCGGTAAGATGTGCTTCACCACACAACCCATATAAACCTCGCGGGAGACGCTCCGGGCGTCGGGAGCCGCGTCCCGGCCACCGTAGACGCGGGTCTGTGGAGGGTGAACAATGGGTAGCTCACCGTCCTTACGTTAACTTAACGACAGACCGTGTCGACGGCGCGTTCGTGTTCCTTGCGCGCCTCAAAGAGATGTCAGCAAACATTAGTAATTAGTAACCAAAGACGCAAAAGAACGGTTGAAAAAATTAAATAAAAAAATCAAATTTCAGATCCCTGGCTGTACATAATAAAAGACGAGATGACAGAGAAACGGTTCAAGTTTGACTTGTACAAGTCTCTGACCGGCAAGAGGAACTTCTTGAAAGGGTACAACGTGTCTTGCACTCCGAATGTGCAGCCCAACGCGACGGAGATGAAATGTGAGTTCACACCATCACAACCTACATACATGCAAATCCCCGTAGATTTGGTTGTTGGAATGTGCGAATGCCACCTAAGGATTCAATTGCGCTTACAGAAATAGACTTTAAATCATTGACTAATTTACTTTTCAATACACTTCCTCAGAAGGAGGCTAAAAGTTTAGCTGACTTGTGTCAACGTGCTAATATGCGCATTACCAGGCCTCCGTCACTCGTTCAAGGTTACTCTCTTAAGTGCCTACGGCAAACCTGTGCCCGGGCGCGGAATCCAGTCGGATCAGACAGCCCTTGTGTGACGCGCGTTATTGCTCTCTCTCTCTAGCACAACACGACAGACGACGAAGTACATACTATCGGGCGTCTGCGTAAAGTACATTTTACCGCGCACGACCGTTTTGTAGGTAATTAAAGCGTTAATTGTTGGGTTTTTTCTATGGAGTGAAGTATCTGTACTTATTTAATCTGTGGCATTACTTACTTTGATGATTATTGAGCGCAGCAGAGCCGTATGAATATTGGAATCCTATTGATTCATTTTCTTCCTCTCTGTTTCGATTGAGTGTCGCTAAAGCGGAATTCCTGTGACTATTTTGGTAAGCCATACCGGCGAACTGTGGGTACACCTGTGCCTAACCCTTCGGGGTATACAGGCGTGATAGTATGTGTGTATATTTCAGTGTAGTAAACCCCAGTAATTAATTTTACAATTGACAACACTATTTCTATAAATAGAAGCCAAACAGTGACAAAACAATGTGACACTTCCTGTTTCAGTGATAGTAGAGTGTTCAGGCGGGACGTGGAAGGAAGGTGGACTAAATTGGCTTTGTCTGACCTGTTCCAAGGACATCGCACTCTGCCCTGCGTTGAGGAAGCGAGGCGCCACAGTCGTGACCACAGAGTTCATCTTCTCAGGAGTGCTGCGCCAGAAGCTCGACATAGCAAGCTATGTGCTCCGGTAGGTATGTTACCATTCGCGCAATATCACAGTTTGGTACAACACTTTGATTAAATCGAGTGATACGATTTTTAACGATTATGTAGTCTATAGGTACAGACGGGCTCTGAAATCCAAATTTTAATGTAAATAAAGTGATTTTGATGTGTTATTTTAAGTTTTATAACGACTTATCGAAAATTGTGTATAAAGTGTTGAAAGTACATCATTAGTCTAGTGTCCGCTCCTTTTAACATTGTTTTCTAAAGTAAATATTACTTTGGAAGATATGGGTTTTATCCATTGAGATGAGAAATACCCTATGGATATGCAGCTAAATGAACAAAAAAGATCCGTCAGAACTGCGACATATCCGCCATTTTGAATGAGACGTATCTGTTTGAAATAACGAATCATGCATCGCATCGCCGACCAGTCGGCGGCCATTTTGTGTCATGTAGTATTTAACTGCAGGTATTTTGTGTCAAGTAACATTTAAAGGCGGCAGTTTTTTGCTGTTGTAGATATGGTGTGTCCATAGGTACTGGTCAATGGGTTTACCACAAAAACATTGACATTTGCTCACAAATGTCAGTCTAATGTCAAACACCATACATACATTTTATAAATTTCGTGTTCATGTCATAGAAAACACCATCACTACGTTTGGAGGTAGTAAAGTCAAGCTTTAAAATGTATTTACACGACACATCACTGTTTGAATTACTAGGATTAAGGTATATACAACTATGTAGTTTGCGGCCGATCTATGTAGACCGATCGATCTGTAACAATATAAATGATCGATGTCATAGATCGACATGGAACAATCACAGTCTAGTTGTACCTCGAGAGACGAGACTCCGACCGCACTATGACTTTGCTAAGTAAATTTTGCGTTTTATACAAATATGATCCTTATGAATATGTAAATAATGCACATATTCGTATAAGCGAATGTGAACTAGGGTTTTATACAAAAATGAGTCATATTTTTATAGCATTAAAGTTTCTAATAATAATACAAAAAAATATATAGCATTCATTAATGCATAATACAATGTTTTTAAACCTAGTTCTATGGTGTAATTCTGATTTGCATTTAAGATCGAGGTTAGTTTCACAAGTGCAAATGGTGGTCCCACTCATTGCTTTTATCATGATATTTACTTAATTAAATAAATGATAGTTTGATTGGTTTTGTAAATATTCATCATCGCAATAAACCAATTTTTAATTAATATCTTTATTGGAATGCTAATTTAACTAGTTTTTATGATTTTGGAGAGAATCTGTGTATGTGAAATATGCCATTTAAGTATTACGTAAGCATAGTTTATGCTTACGTAAACAATGATATTTATTTTTTGTGAACTGTTCAGGTTTTCATCATCCCTGAACATGCTTTTCGTTTTCGAGCATAGATAAGTAGGGTTGCCATGAGTTCAAATCAGAATCTACTAAATTTGGTAGAAAAATCATAGCATGTGAATAAAGGTTAAAAAAGAAATTGCTGACGTCACCACCCAGACCCTTCCATCCCCGATGTCATTAAAAATAAGCAAATTAGAGCCCCCCCCCCCCCCCTTTGGTGCTTACGTAATACTGGAATGGCCCTTGTGTTGTCTTATTTGTAAGTTTTGTCAAAAAAATAAAAGAGAATATTGATATTGAACAATTTCATGACTTGAGAGTATGTATGATCATTATTATTGTATGATGTTATTATTATTTTTGATAGCTGTAATCATAGTTTACGCATTTGTAATATTATCATTCTATGATTGTTGTTTATTATTGTATAATATAGTCTTACTTTTTATTTGTGTTCTTTATTTATATGGCCCTTGCTTCCGACCGTGACTCCGCGTCAAAGTTAATATGTCATCTTATGGGAACTTTTTCCGAATAATCTATGTGCTATTTCAGACTATAATCTATCCCTGTGCTAAATTTCATCCAAATCCATTCAGCCGTTCCGGCCTGATTACAAACATCCATTCATCCAAACTTTCGCATTTACTCTGTCAAATACTTGAGCCAATTCATCCTACACACGTTAAGAGATACTTGCATTTCATGCTTTTGCAAATGTAAAAGTGCTGGAAAACATTGAATCAAAATAGTTTTTTTTGCCAATTTACATAATATGTAAACTAAAGTAATATTAAACCATTTGTGTTTGACCGTAAAACGGAACGTTATCGGAATCAGGGAAATACCCTGCCAATGCGAGTACAGCGCTGTTTGACGTCAGCAGTATTACAATAAACGTGACTAAGAACGAACGTGCCTATCATGTAGGTACTAGCCGGTGTGACGACGAGATAAAAACAGTATCATTTAAATGTTTCCGTATGCAGACTATGAACACTGAAGAGGAACGAATATACAATAAATCGTATAATCCAGTACGTAAGTACATAAATCTATTTTTTAATTAGATTGTAACGCCTCATTGGCCTAGTGCTCCTAAGCGCGACTGGTACTCTAGCGGTCTTGGGGTTCCATCCCCAGGGCGAGCAAAGTGTTATTGGGTTTTTCTATGAAATTCTCAGTAGCAGTTCGCAGTTAGGATTTGTGCCCGGTGAATGGGAATAGGCTCGTCACACGACCGAGAATCAGCCCGATTTTTGATAGTTTTTTCTTGCCGAAGAAATCTGTCAAAAATCGGCCCGACAGTCGGACCGATTACAAAATAGAACGATAAATGTATTTAAACAATTGCGGGTTGATAAGAAACAAATACCCTCTATATCTCAGAATTGTGAAGTGCTACGAAAATAAAAAAAAAAATATTTTTAACTACTATCCATAGTCTACATAAATAGTACATGTTTCATTTCATGAACAAAATATTTTTTTTTGTAAACTAGTGTAATCGGTCATGGGGGTGGACCCTAAATGACAGACACATATGCCTGTTAGAGTGGAGAGCAGAGTAAGACCCTGTCCCGTGCTAAGAATTAACCTGTATTACATAAACTAAGGAAATGTTCCGACACCGCACCGAAAACAAGCTTAGGTATATGAATCATTAGTGTAGCATAAAACCACTTGACTCACTGGATATAATTAGGCAATAGGCATGCCTGTTGATATGTATTAACCTAAACAGGAACTAATCCGAACTGCGGACGTGTTTTGCCTTTGTGGGTAGTTTACGGTCATACAACTGCCCCGTTGGTCTCGTGGTCGCAAGCGCGACTGCTCAGCGAGGGGACCTGGGTTTGATTCCCAGGTCGGGCAAAAAGTGTTATTGGGTTTTTCCATTAGGAAGGCAAACAGAAAATACATATTTCAGTATATAAAATAACATAAAAATACTATACATAAACAATATAATTGTTTATTTAAAAACTACTTTACACGTAAAGTCGGCGTCGTGTGTCGCGCGGTTTCGGGTATCCGACCTCGGAATCGCCGGAACACTACATCTCTCGGCCAAAATTCCTCCTTTATGAAAGTCGATAGATGTTCAGTCGGCACCCTCACCACGAAGGAATTGAAACTCACGCCGTGGTGAGATTCCAACTCGACCCTCAGAGTGAACTTGGTCTTGATGCTGATGTACTCTACAATCTCCGCGATCTTTGTAGAGTGATGCAACCGGGACACGTACAGTGGCGACACTGGTACAGCAGGACGCAGCAGGAAATTCGGCCCGCTCGGTGCAGTACCGCACTGGTTGCGACAGCTGGCTTCCTCTTTTTCTTCTGCACCTTGATAAAGCCATCTTTATCGCAGGTACTGTTGTCGGTTTGACGCTGTGCCAGATCCTTGAGAATAGAACCACAGCGCCTCTGCTTACCCTTTCAAGCCGCTTCACTTGCGACACAGCTGGTTTGCTTGCAGCCACAATTGCAACGTAGGCACGTTGAAGGGTCAACGTACCTACGCATATCGTTACCTCAGCTGGTGTTGAGGCGGGGACGGCGGGGGGACACGATGCATCGCACACGATATTGGCAGCCCGTGCCCCATCAAATTTCGCCGAGTCAAAACTGCCGAAGGAAGCATTCTGTGCCCCGCGACGCGTGTTCACGTTGGAAGCATCAGGTGTCCTACCTACAGATCTTTGCATAACAACACTATCCCGGCTCGTAATTCACCTATGGCGTTATCCGACGCCTCCAGCTTAGACTGCAGCTCGGCCAGGCTTGTTTTCAGGAATGTGATGTCCTTCAACAGCCTGGTGACGTCAACGTGGTCGAATGTGACAGGGGGCAGCCTATGCAGCTCCTTTGCCACGAAAGTAGTAGTAGATAGGAGTGGTAGTAGTAGTATTGTATTGTATTGGATTGCATTGAATTATTTTTTTTATTTTTGAAAGTATCAAATTTTGTTGTTTTAGTTACTTATGATTTGCACCTACCGTGTTATCTCTTCACCACCTTTGGTTGACTGGTAGAGAATGCCTAAGGCATTAAGTCCGCCTTTGTACTTTTTGTTGCATAAAGTTTAAATAAATAAATAAAGTGGGCACGTCCACCGGGTCAGTGACCTTCAACAAGGTGATGATGTCCTGGATACTCTTATCCGTTCCATCTCTCCTGCGGGATGGCATCTGCTCGATCTTTCCAAGGCGTCTGGAATAGGAGCATCTTGCTACTGCTTATCTCTTCTTTGAAGCTCGACTTGCTCACATCATCCATGGTATCGATGGCATGTTGCATGAATTCCAACAACTCGTTCGCTATAATCTGCTGTGAACCCACAGCTCATCACTACATAGCTCATTGGTGCACCTCTGCCTAACCCTTCGGGGAATACAGGCGTGATGGGATGTTTGAAAAAGATCACAGAAATGGCACAACGATTAGTTTACTCAGTTTTAGATATAGACGTTTTTGTTACTTATGTATGATTTTTGACATAAGTAGGTACCTACTGCATAATGATTGTATGAGTATTAACGATAAGATAAATAAATAGCAATACTTGAGTAGGTAAACCCATTCAAGTATTTATATTTATTTATTTATCTTATCTAACATACTAATACAATGTTGATTAGTTATCCATAATGTTATTTTACCTTTAACTAGCTTCTCTCCCCGATTTTGTCTACTTTTAATAATAAAAATATACCATCACGCCTGTATTCCCCGAAGGGTTAGGCAGAGATGTACCAATGTACACCCACAGTTCGCCGGTATATTTAGGTCCCAGTAATAGGGGGCGAGCCTATTGCCATTAACCGGGCACAAATCCAAACTCCGAGCTGCTACTGAGAATTTCATAGAAATACCCAATAACACTTTTTTTGCTCGTTGTCTACTTTTATTACATCAATGTCGGCTTACTTACATGCAAGTTACATGAAACATTTACACTCGTTTTTTTGGACAGTCCTGTACTTACCTAAAGATTACAAACTGATAGTAGGTAACCCGATTTGATTCAACAGTTTTAAAGTATGCTTCAGAATCCTTCTAATATTCCCAGATGACGTCATATTTTGTTACTTATTCACTAATAACTAAGAATAGACTTATTGATATTAAATAGTACTATCACATACGACAACGATTGTCCTTAATTTGACCCCTATCTACATGCCCCTAAAATAGGTAACGATGTCTAGGTACAAATAGTATTACATTGATGTTAATGTGATATTTTACAATTATACATTATGTATTCTATTCACATAACGGAAATATTGATGTCCTGCCCCCTAGCCAAGTCACAAACGATAATCGTAAACGCTCGGTAGGTACCAATAGATTTTCAACTTAATACCCAAGAGCCTTATGTTGAAAATCTATTAAAGATTTCTAAGCGTTAGCGACTGGAACGAACGAAAACGCTATGCAATCTTCATTAGATTTTCAACTTAAAACCAAGCACATAAAGTTGAAGATCT
The DNA here is from genome assembly GCA_932526535.1 of Caradrina clavipalpis. Classification (NCBI taxonomy): domain Eukaryota; kingdom Metazoa; phylum Arthropoda; class Insecta; order Lepidoptera; family Noctuidae; genus Caradrina; species Caradrina clavipalpis. Next base: position 3,354,806 of record OW052099.1, on the reverse strand, counting down.
ATTAAAGCCTACTCAGCGTTTGCGTTTATCGTTTGTGACTTGGCTAGGGGGGCTGACGTCATAGGATAAGTCTATTGAAAAATGCCATAATTATGCAGATAGGTACCTACTATATATTATTTATCACTTATATATTGTTAGAACCAACTGCCCCGTTGGTCTAGTGGTCGCAAGCGCGACTGCCGAGCAAGGGGTCCCGGGTTCGATTCCCAGGTCGGGCAAAAAGTGTTATTGGGTTTTTCCATTAGGAATTTCTCAGTAGCAGCCCGGAGTTTGGATTTGTGCCCGGTTAATGGCAATAGGCTCGCCCCCTGTTACATGGGACCTAAATATACCGGCGAACTGTGGGTGTACCTAAATTGGTGCACCTCTGCCTAACCCTTCGGGGAACACAGGCGTGATGGTATATGATGATATTGTTAGAATTTATCTTTAAAAGCGAATCATGCTTACAGTATAAAATAGATATTTTAATTTTATTGGAAATAATCATTTGATCCAGTACTTACTCTAAATTAGACCAAATTTTGGACTTATTCAAACCCACATGCCAAAAATCAAAGATATTTAATATACTGAAAATTACATGAAAATTATTATCTGCTTACCTAGCCATTTCCCAACTATGTTGGGTTCGGCTTCCAGTCTAACCGGATGCAGCTGAACCAGTGTTTTACATGGAGCGACTGCCTATCTGACTGCCACAACCCATTAACTGGGCAATACGATACCTCTTGGTAAGACTGGCTGATACTGCGAACTTCCTATTGGAAAAACCCAATAACACTTTTTGCCCAACCTGGGAATCGAACCCAGGACCCCACGCTCATCAGTCGCGCTTGTGACTACGAGGCCATCAGGGTAGAACATGCAAATAATAGATCTAAAGGTCGTAAAAGGGCGTGTCCTGCAAAACTAATCTTAGCAAAAATTAGACATGACTAGTGAACTAATTATAACAATGTAATTTTCCAGGACCACAATAACACGAGTATGTATATACAATGTACTCTGTGATAACACGCTCGTCGCAACTTCAGAGGGGGAAGTCAAGCTTCTCCTACAGACTCTTTACAAAACTAAAGAATAAAACACTAACACAACCAGGAGCTCTGCAAAAACATATAGCATCGCAAATTGCTCTAAACAGGCAATTTTATTGAGTTTTACTGACAACTCATGCTAGTTTGAACGTAAGTCGTACAAGCACCTTACTCTATATACCACTAGCTGATCCAGACTCGCGTTTTCAAATTGGAAATAAAAAATATTGAAATCAATAACCGAGTTAAGAACTATCGTACCTTATAAAGGCCAAATTAACACAGTAAGCCAAATTTCACCAAACTTGGTAGTTTCGGAGTTTATCCCAGACAAAAATCGTGTCACAAGAGTTTTATATAACGGTTACCGATTATAAATACTATGCCGATTTATTGTTGAAACGAAAGTTATTTGAAAATATAAAACAATGTCAAATTGTTCAGGTGAAGCAGAAACAATATCAAAATTAAATATTGCTGAAGAAGACTTCTTGTGTCATGATACCGATGGTGAAAGCATAGAAGATTATTATTCGCAGAACATAGTGCAAGACGAATTACCATTTAAACAAAAAGAAAACTATTCAAAAAATACTAATGATCAGATTGCAGACGAAAAGGTTACAAGAATCGTATCTAATCATTCGACGAATTGTGAAAAAATAGAAGAAGGCAGGGTATCAACACACAAAACAACAGGGTTACCAAGTAAGAAAACAGTACGTTTTAAATCTGTCAGTTTCATAGATTGTGAAGATATTAATAAAGAGCTAACGAAAATAATACCGGAAGGACATGAAAAGAAAGTAAATGTAAACGATGGCATCACTGATCATACATTCACTGAAATAAATATAAATAGACCACCTGAAGGTGGCCGGATTCAAGAGGATAAGCCAGTGGAAGTAATTTCGCACGATGGCTACAAAACAAACGAACAACCATTTGAAGACATGCCCTCATACACCGTTGCTGTTGAACATCTACCGTTTCAAATAAAACATGTTGAGGGACTTGTATTAAATAACGATAGACATGTCAAAAAAACCTTTGAAGAAACCGTTAATCGATTTAAAAAAGCGTTACAATCTTCAATAGAAGTCGAAAATAAAGATATCCCAACACTAATATCTAAAGATAAAACTTATAAAAGAATATCAATTAAAGCTGACGATAATTATTACAACACCACACAAGATAATATCAAAGATCAAAGAGATAAAGAAGTAGAGTCCAAAGTTAGTTCAGTCGTTGCATCTAATGCAGATGATGAGGTTGTGCTATGTCCTGTAGATGATAAAAACATAAACTATGGAAAAGACTCGCCCGGCCAGGAAAAAATGAGCGCCATAGATGTAAGTGCAAATGTTGCTGAGTTAACAACCGCGCTCAGTGAATTGTCCGATGAAGAAGAATTTACTAAAACGTCGAAACAGTTTACATTCTCAGACAGCGATCTACCTGATAGCGATGAAGAAACAGAGATTCTAATGTCGTATCCAAGACCTACATTTATAGAACCATTCAGTGAATTAGAAGTCGAAGATAGTTCCCAAGAGGAGATTTATCGGTTTTTACGTCGCCGCAGAAATAAAACTGCAATAGCAACAATGGTAGACATTATGACGTTACCAGAGAGATTTATTACGCGCCTCCGGAAACCGATCGAGCGTTTAGGAATAAGTACAGAGGTTAAAAACGATGTTCATTTGCTAAAATCGAGGTACATTATAGAACAAGAGGACGACATGGACGTAGACATTATCATTGAAACTGTTAAACGGCTTAAATCTTTCGAAAGGCAAGCCAAAAGTTTATCACGAAAAGAAAATAATAACAAAATGAATGAACACAAGAAAACTATTGAAGTGAAAATTAAAGATGAAAGAAAGAATGCCAAGTCAAAATCTACTTCATCTGGCCGAAAACTTGTTGCATTAGGCAAAAATAAAAAGAAAAGACATAGAAAGAAAGAAGATGCTGGTAAAGCGGGGGCTGACTTAAAAGCTACATCGGGTTCTAGGTCAACCGCCGAAACAATCACCAGAAGGACCAGATCTATGAAAAATGACAAGGACAATAAATGCAAATTACAAGAAAACAAAATAAAACCTGAAAGTAAGAAAAAGAGGCCAACGTCGCCTGAAAAAGTCAGGCGAAGTAAAAGACAGCAGGCCACGAAACCTATTCTGAAAAAGAGTACACACGTGCAAAGTACGGTGTATTCGTCTTCGAGTTCTGAATCATCGAAGAGTTTGAAGAGATCGTTGGTTGACGACAGCGACGTGCCGAGTCCGAAGCGCACGCGGTCTCACAACACGACCAGTAACAGTAGCATACACAACACGTCACTGCGGGCCACGCCGGCAACCGTAAAGACGCAACGTGTGCTAGCTGCATTGCCCAGTGCAGTCAAGCAGGACACACAAGGTAACTAAGATAAATCAGCTTTTATATACAAAATTCCATCGGACATCTAGATGCACTTACTACCATACATCTTGTTGTCGTTCGTCGATTTACCACTAAGCGTTTCCAGACGTCTTTTATAATGCGCACAGCAAAGGAGCGGAACTCTCTACCTGCGTCTGTATTTCTGAACGCATTCAACCCTAATCTCTTCAAAGTTAGAGTCAACAGGCTTCTTCTGGGAAAGCTTACTCAATCGTCGACTTTGTCACCTCTGATCTTCTAGAGTCGAGAGCAAACGTATCTTTAATAAAAAATATAATACCATTGGATACGCTGGATGCAGGCCGCTTCCAACCGGTCCTTTTGGATCCTCCTATGGGGGAGGCCTATGTATATTAATCTATGGGCCTATGTCCGGCAGTGGAGAAAATTCAGTTAATTCCGTCCATGTGTTTAAGCATGGAAGTTGCAGACATCCATCCATTATCCATCCTCACAAACTTTAGATTTTAATAGCAGGAGGATGTTTGATTGCAGGTCCTTTTGTGCGCTTAGAAAGGATGCAGCTGCCAACAAACAGTTTCAAGACGCAGAAAAATAAGAGGAACTCCTTGAAAGGCCACACGATGACACGTAGTCATACCACAAGACCCCGTCGAACGAGGCGTTAGAAGGCGTCCGAGAAATTAGTACAAATAATTAAAATATAAGGATATTTTACTTTGTTATACACGGCTAGTTTTACATCGTTCTGGAACCGCAAGCCATAAGCTCTATCATAGTAACAACAACTATTGGCACTATTATTTCTATAAATAACAACAAAAAAAAAACCACGAAGATTTTGTGATAATAGTGAGAACTCAAAGTAACGCCCCTTTGCACTCAAGGCATGTGTGTGTAAACCTGACCCTCGGCTACACATGCGAACGGTAGCCATTGAAAAAACCATTTATCGATCAGACAGAAGCGATAAATTTGAGATGTCTCAAAAAAAGTAACAATGCCAATAGTACCCATTACTCGAATGGAGTTGGAGTTGAGAACGATGTAAAAGTAACCGTGGATAACACATTCTACGTTTGTTATTTAAGACCAATTTGTAGTAACCCACTGAAAGAGAATTATTTCTCTTCCAAGTAGACAAGTAAAAAAAACACATACAATTATCATTGAAAATATATTTACTTACATATTAAAATCAAAATACTGGTAAAAATAGTTTTACAGTGTAACAAAACTATAGATACTCTTAACTACTGTAGATATAGTGCAGTAAGCTTATCTGGCCTGTTGGCTTTATGACCCAAGATCCCGGAGCCACACCTGCGCCAAGAAGTTAGTTAAATATGCCGTAAACGAATAATGGTTTTTAACAATATCCTGTAAAACATTTTTTATGTTTGATATCAGAAAAGGCCGCAAGCATTGAATCTTCTCCATACGAAACTGCCTTTTGGAAGGGCCAACCAGATTTATTTTTTGATGTCGTTCAAAACTGATGAGATCTATGGAGTCAGGATTTGTGCCCAGTTAATGGCAATAGGCTCACCTTATTACATGGGAACTAAACATACCGGCGAACTGTGTACATTGATACCCATCTTTACCTACCCTTCGGGGAATACAGGCGTGATAGTATGTGTATGTATGACGTTCACAACTGCCTTTTAATGGCCTAATAGAAATAAATAATTTCATTTTGACTTGGAAGAAAGCAAGTACACAGTCTTCCTTTACCTACCCTAAAAAAAATCCCATGCTAAAATGACGTAGGTTTTGCGACTATGGGATCTCAGTCAAGAACGAATGAAATCACAGACAAGAGACATGGTCACGTATTGTTGACTGACAGCTATTGGGACAGATTGGCTCGCTGCACCATACATTATGAACATGTGGAATGTCACCATTACGTGTAACCTAAAAGATATTACAATTAAAACGTAATTATATGGAGAATTATTGGAAAAAACGAAAGAAATCATAATTTTGTTTTTTTTTTCAATCCCTTCCAACTATTCAAGCTCCATAATTTGACAAGCGTAAGATAGTTTTCGAGATTATAGGACGCTAGAGCATTAGATTTATAATTAATATTCCGGGGCAGAGTAATTGGTAATTGTAGGTGATAATTCTCCATAGAAAAATGTTTATGTGAAAAGCCTCAAATTTTAAATAAATGCTTCATACTCTACTAAGCTCATAGAAAGTTTTGAGACCACGGTTAAATATAAATGCAATTTTAAAATGGAGCCGACAAGAAAAACAGCCTTTCTTTACAAAAAAAAACTACATCGTTACTGGCGTCATGTATGTGTACCTACAATGCGTATATATGTATAAGAATACTATAAGTACATCTCTGTCTAACCCGTAAGGAAAAAAGGCGTGGTTACTTAAAAAAAAAACACAGATCTTTTGTCAAATAATAATGAAAAAAGGGTGATTAAAAATAACAAAAATAAACCACCATCTCACAAAGACAGAATCATGAGCAAATCAAGCACATCCTACCTATTGCTAATTATCTCGGCGTGAGTGAAAATAAATTCTGTTAAACATTTTATAAACCCTCTTATCACATTCCGGATAGTTAAACACATTAATGTTTTTTTAGTTTAATCTTACCGATGGTTTCCGGGTCACAAACGTGTTAGGCATCCAATTACATGTATAATATTCACTAATTTTAAAATAATCTCAAATAAACTTTATATGTACTGTCAGCAACGAAAGTCGATTAACAATGTAACGTATCATTTAAATAAACACGAAATAACACCATTCACTGTTATTCAGAATTTTAAGCAATAACAAAGTTCATTTTATCTTAATTTTGAATCCATTTCGTATTTTCTTTGATATTGTGCTCAATAATAAGGATTAAAAAAACTGAAATGTTAATCTACTTTTCATGCTGACTGTATAAGGTGCAGTTTTGCATCCACATCAAATGCAAGGAGGTAACTATACCAGGGATACCGAACACTAATCTACAAGCTGTTGATTTGCATTTTCGTCAAATTCAAGGAGTTAACTATGCTCGTGATTCTTAACACGAATCAATAATAAAATAATTTTGTTTTAAAATTTAATTTTTTTTTACGTGATTTTCCAATTCGAACTAGCCATCTCGCCAGAGGGTTTAGGCGCTATGCACGCATTGATATAGCCGCGCGACAACTCTGCCTACCGCATACGCAACTGGGCGATGCTGATTTTTGCAAGAGGAGTATTCTGGAATACTGTTTTTTGATAGTTGCAAGTAAAAAAACAAGCATTTATTAAATATTGGCCAGGTATCGTAATTATATTTGATTACTTCTTTTTTTCTATGAAATGCTCCTAAAATTTGACGAGGATGCAAATCAACAGCTTGTATAATAATAAAAAAACGAACACAGTGATATAGTCGCGCGGCTTTGCCTGTCGCGTACGCGCGCTTCTGTTATTTGAAAGAGGTGTATTCTGAAATACAAATTTAACATGAAAAAGTATGAAAAGCGTGAAAAAGTAAAAAAAAAAAAATATTGACCAGGTGTCGTAATTTTATTTGATTATTTGTCTGACAACATCCTGAAATTTGACGAGGAAGCAAATCTGCACTTTTTAGAATTCAATTTTAAACACCAAAAGAGATTTTCGTCCTAATATTTTACATCAAAAACATAAACAAAATATAATTTTGACTAAAAATTTCTTAACCTAATGGATAGTATGTGATATGGATACATGATCACTAAAATTATAGGATAAAAAGTATACAATTCGATAAACGTAATTTGATTACAACAAGAAATATTTTAATAAAAAATAAAACAATAAAAACAACGGGGGAAAGGCACTTCGTAACAAGAACATTTAACTATATTACAGTAAGTATAACGATTCTAGACCTCCCGTACTGAAATCGTAGGTTTAAAAAAAAACCTGCTCTTTCATACAAAAGTTTAACCATACACGGTCAAAATGTATGAGAGCTTACTAGGAATAGCATACTGGGAATTTCTCCGGTATCGTGGGTGCGATTACAAACATATAAAGTCATATACACAAACAGCTAGAACCGAAACAACTATGTGTAGGCCATACAAATATGTGTTCCGTGCGGGAATCGAGTCCGCGACACGCAGCGCAACGGCCAATCGCTCAACCATTGCGCTAAACATGCCGCGTGACTCGTGAGCTGTTTTTGTTTTTTAAAGCTGACGAAAAATTTTAGCGTCGTTGTGTCTAGAATCATGTACTGAATAATTCTAACTTTTAGTTAGGATGTCCCTTCCCACCCCGTATAATAATTTAAAATAATATTTGCTATATAGAAACATTTCAACTCATCGTAAACTAAACAGTTGTTTAGTGTTATTTTAATAACATATATAAATATGTAAAGTTTACGACGAAACATATGCCATAAGGCATAAGTATATACATATTAGCATATATGACATTAAGGCAGTTAAAATTAGAGTATCTATAATAATATTTAAAAATATACAAATTGCATTACTATACAACATTCACATTAAGTTCAGAAAATTAATATTTAATAGCACTGTAGAATGTTTTACAAATAATAATAAACCGAAGTTTAGTATAAAATAAAATAATTATATAGTATAAAATTATTTATACAATAAAATGAGATACAAATTCTTTCCTTATTTACATAACACCATCAACGATTTCCACCAACCGGGCGGCGCAGGAGCATTACACACTGTGCTAAAGAAAATTCAGGCTTGTACATAATAGTAAAGGTTCATGTTTGCATGGAGTTTAAACTCCCTGGAACTCGGGTAGGTCCGCGTGTATGCCGATCCAAGAAGTATAAATTCCATGCAAATATGAACCTTATCTGTTATATAGAAGCCTGAATTTGCTTCGGGCGCTGCCCGGTTGGTGAAATTCGTACATTAGGCCCCTATGCACACGTTCAGCCGCATAGCCGTCAACGGATGCGTTGCGCGAAGCGTGTGTAAAGGTCCTATAAATCCTTCATTCATAATTTGACAGCTGATTGCGAGTTTACAATACCTACTCTATTCACATAGGAGATATACGAACGTACCTTTCGAGTTCTTGTTACGTTACATTACTTGTATATACAATTGTATCTTACACAAATAATTCCGAGAAAATGTTTATTGTTAATGAAAATCAGGTTAGTTAGATAACGTAGCTGCAAGGATGGCAATAGCTTGCTGAACAATCTCAAATCACAGCCAATCGTTGAGCTACTGCGCCAACTGTGTCGTCAAAAATGATTGTTAAAGCAATAGTTATCATGCTTGCAGTTACGTGTGTACGCACACAATATGTGATGCATGTTTTACTTAAAATAATATATTAACTTTAAAAGATCTTGAAAAGGGACGCCAATTTAAATCTTACGACCGAATCTTACGACGAAAAGTACGATAAGGGAGGTAACATTTTGTGCGATAAGTGTTCTATTGTTTTTTCTCTCACACTTGTATGAATTAAATCTTATTTTCTATTAAGCAGTGGCGTAGCTTATCTAAACGGGGCCCTGTATTTCGAATTTATTTGGGGCCCCTTATACCTAACTGTAGCAAAACTCAAATGGGTGGTTAACATTTTTCGCTAAAGAAACCCGGAAAGTTTAGCGTACGGTCTAAAAGTTTGTGTGAGTGATAGATAGTGGGTAACATTTTATGACTTTTCCTAAACGGATTTTGGGGCCCCTGTCATTTTGGGGCCGTATCTATGGTAGCTACGCCCCTGTTATACATAAAAGACAAGTGGGAATGAATCTCCGGTCACCGACATTCGTTTATTAAACCACAAAAATAATATTCTACTTCAAATATTTATTAAGATCAAGCTGAGATTTGCAGCAAGTTAATTTTAGGTGGAATTTATAATTTTCATTTACACTTTGTAAACAATTATGCGTCTCCCCGCAAGACCGAGAATCGGGCCGATTTTCGTTCGTGGGGGTAGACCCATTGTCAATTTTGACGTTATTATAGTAATTATTGATATATATATATAAAATCTCATATCTACAGTTTTGCATATAGAAATATGGCAGTGATTTTTGAGTTGTCTTTAACAGGCATCAGATGTTCACATAAAAACCGTTTGATATATAAACATTCAATATTCAAAACTCATGTTTATTGCCAATCGATCTTTGTGATGTGAGGTTTATTTATTTTTATTTACTATTGAAAAAACTACTCTACGGCTGTTGGTTTAAAGTTTAAGTTTGTGATGTTTCGATTTTGTTTTGATAAATATATTCGAAGACACTTTTGAATTCCATAATTAAAAGTAATTGTGTATTTTGTTTTTTTTTTAATTATCTATGGTTACAGTGTATTTAAGAGCGTGCATCCAGAAAGTTGGCAACGTCGCAAACAACTGTCAAATATTTCCCTGTTTTGATTAATTTGTCAATATTACTGTATGAAAATAAGAAATATGGCTTACTAATGCACTAGAATATTCATTATGAAATGCAATAATTAATATCGTAACACCGAATATTTAGTTTTAGATGTAAAAAAAGTATTTGGAAACTTTACAAATGCCTTTTTTACACCTAAAACGGGTACAACATCAAATTCAGTGTTTTAATTGCAATTCATTATTAATATTCTAGTGCATTAGTAAGCCATATTTCTTATTTTCATACAGTAATATTGACAAATTAATCAAAACAGGGAAATATTTGACAGCTGTTTGCGACGTTGCCAACTTTCTGGATGCACGCTCTTAATAATGTTGGGAAGGTAAAATCACCTAAAGGGGGGTATAAGTACAAGAACACTTAATAATAATTTATTTTAAATGCGAAAGTCTGTATGTATGTTTGTCCCGCAATCATACAAACGACTGCTTCGATTTTAATTGCATTACACAGCATTTGTAATTTACAGTATCCAGCAGTTGTTTTTTTTTTAAGTAAAGCTTTTTAAATATGAAACTATTTAGAGAAAGTCCGACCTTCTAGAGCACTATCTCTGTTTCTCTTTCTTACCCGTGTGACATAGATCTGAGGCTCACCGCCGCGCCGTAAAGGAAGCGGCTAGCTAATGACTACTTTCTCGCGCAAGGAATGTACAATAGATGTTTATATACATATATTATAGTTAAGTCTTTTGACAGCCAATCAAGTGTCAGAAAACGCATACCAGTTGTGGAAGTCGAGCGAGTGGTGCTAGTAATCGCTTGCCTGACTCGCACTCTTACTAGAAAGCCCAGCCATATAACTTTAGGAACTACACCTTCGTTTCAGCTTTTTAGCTTCTAGCTTTATTCGGTTATTGTGGGACAGGTGCCTAAGAGCCTGTGCTGACTAGCCGGATCCACACCGGACGATCCAAAATGGATCGGCGATCCCGCGATCCGCGATCCAAGATCGTGATGCGTGGAGCGTGGATCGTTCTAGGTGGATCCAACAGCAATCTTTTGCGATCCTGACTGGCTGCTCCAACGCGCTCCTGCCGATCCATACTGAATCAGTTGAATTTGTCTGGCTATGGAGTCACACGTGTAACGACGGCGACGAATAGCCGTAGCAGCAGCAAGCTACATTTTACATTACGTTATATTTACGGCAAAAATTACGAAAACGAAAAAGACAGTATTGGGTTAAAACAATTTTTAAAAACCGGTTGGAATATGGGACTCGACTTTACAAAGAGTTCTTCATCTTCTCTTAGACCTCTATTTGTATAATTGGTATCATTAGGATCCCATAAACATTATTCTCCCTATATAAAGAAATTAAACGGATACATTGCGAATTATCCATAACGGCGGATCACGCGATTCTAAAATCAGAATCGTCCAGACCGCGCGCGCCTAGCGGCTGAGGCCCCTTTGTGCGTGACCAAAAAACCGACAACAAATGGATCACACGCGGCGAGGAGCGCGCGCTCTCCGCTTCGCACATGGATCGCGCGCGGCACGTCTACACTTCACGCTCCGTGGAGCGCGCTCCATGCCGCGCGCGATCGGAGCGCTTTGGATCGTCCGGTGTGGATCCGGCTACTGGCGAACGAAAAATATATCAATTGAATTTATGGGGCAGCGCAGCGCAGCTCCGAGCCCGAACACCGAACATTGAAATATATACCTTATTTCCGATTAGATAGTATTAAAATTCAATAGACAAATTTAAAATCCTCTGCCATCCCATCCGCCAGTTTGCCTTTACATCGATGCTACTTATTGCTTGTGTCGCACTGCACTGCAAGAGGTAGAATGTATTCTAGATTATCATTATCACATACACTTTATTAATAAATATTTATATAATAAAAACTGGGACCTAAACATACCGGCGAACTGTGGGTGTGCTTAGGTACACCTCTGCCTAACCCTTCGGGGAATACAGGCGTGATGGTATGTATAAAAACTGATAACTTGTTGCCTTTCTACAAAGGTTATAATGTTTAGCGGCTTGTAGACTATAGGTTTGTGGGTTCCGACTAAGATAGTAATGGATTTTTCAAATAGAAGAAATAATATTTTTAGGAGCACCAGAAATCGGAAAGGTAATTCTACTAATTAAAAAAAGGTTCACAATCTAGTTGCAATCTCATCTCAGTGACAGTCAATGTCAAAAAGAGAAAGAGAGTGAGATTTCGATTAAATTTCGATCGTTTCTAAAAGCTAGTAGAAATGTCTCCCTGTTAAATATTAGTTTACATAATTAAATACATTATTTCGATATTGTGACTTAGCTCGTTTCGACAAAACGCTAATTTTTCATTAGTCAAATATCTTTTATGTAAAGAATAAAAATAAGGCAGTTTGACGTATAGTCTATACAAAAACTGTCAAACCATCATATTTATTCGTCCTATAGAAGATAACTGATGTTTGAAAAGTAAGCCCTTAGACAAAAAAAAAAATACTTAAAGAGGAGTACAATTAAAACGTTTGTAAACTAAATAAAAAATATTTGTGATTCAGTAACAATACTTGAAGTTCGCAAGCACTACAGTGTAGCTGCCTGCAACAGTTCACACGTGTGAAGACCCGCGCATGCGCCGCAAATGATGTCCGTTTCCATAGTCTCGCATCGATCCTGCAAAATTATAATAACAGTATTATTTAATGACAGTATTATATAATTAATATGTGGTGACCTAATATTTAAATATTTATTTGTGTCTTTTTTATATTTATATATACCATCACGCCTGTATTCCCCGAAGGGTTAGGCAGAGGTGTACCAATGTACAAACTGTGGGTGTACTACTAATGTACACCCACAGTTCGCCGGTATATTTAGGTCCCATGTAATAGGGGGCGAGCCTATTGCCATTAACCGGGCACAAATCCAAACTCCGAGCTGCTACTGAGAATAAAAAAAAATAATAAAAATATATAATATTTTTATATTTCTAAGTATATTATATTGTATGTCTTTAATTATTGTAATTGGTTCAGTTGTAACCGTTTTAATTAAAGTAAAAATAAATAAATAAATTAAGAAATGTTCAATAGCAGCTCGGGGTTAGGATTGGTGCCCGGTTAGTGGCAATAGGCTCGCCCCCTATTACATGGGACCTATAAATAGGGGCAAACTGTGGGTTTAAATTGGTACATCTCTGACTAACCCTTCGAGGAATACAGGCATGATGGTATGTAATAAAATATAATTTGACAAGATAACTGCTGAGCATGGGATCCTAGGTTCGACTCCCAGGTCGTACCTACTAAGTACTATTGAGGTTTCTATTTGAAATTTCTCAGTAGCAGCTCAGGATTTATAAGTTGGTAGTGTCACACCCCTTTGCTTCGCACGTGTATGAATGGGGGATTATAGTGCAAATATGTGTGCGTTATAATCTCTTGGGTGCCTGGCTAGCCTAAATTGAGATTTGCTGCTGAAACCGAAATTCAATCGAGGGAATATTATTTCTAATCCATCTATTTATCCATTTATTATCCATTTATTTTGGGTGTGATTTATCTATAATATGTATGTATTTATAAAATTATATAAGTATGTATATCAGTTGTCTGGTTACCATAACACAAGCTCTGCTTAGCTTGGGATCAGATAGCCGTGTGTGAGTTGTCCCAAGATATTTATTTATTTTATTTATTTATATAAATAACTGGGGAACAGCTGGATCGGTTTTGCTAAATCCTTTTTATTGTGTTCGTAATTTTCCAGACAAAGGCATGAAAGTTTTTTTTTAAATTGTTCCCGTGCGAATCCGGTTTGATGCACTAGTATACAATAAGGGACTAAATACACTTATTCAGCTCCATTCAGCTTTTGTCAATAGAAAACACTACTGTAGTATGGGGCGCTTACGCGTGCTTTCAGCTTTCTGCGGCTGAATGGTCGCGATACAAAACTGGCGCTTTCTATAGACAAAAACTGAACGGAGCTAAATAAGTGTATTTAGTCCCTTAAACACAAAAATATCAATGCAATTCCCATGACTGAAGAAGATTTGAATCTTGTATAATTGAGTACAAGTGTCTCTAATCTGAAAGCTGTTCACAACCGTAGATAGAATACTTGATAACAGGCGTATGAAGGTAAACACTGAATACCACTTAACTGTAATTGATTTATCTAGTCTAGATATTGTGAAATGCACACTTGTCCTTCAGTAACACTTCTATACTAACTAAACAGATCGCTTTAACTTAACTATACAATAAACAATAACCTGTCTTATAAAAGTATACATACCATCACGACTTTAATATATATACCATCATCTGTATTCCCCGAAGGGTTAGGCAGAGGTGTACCAATGTACACCCACAGGTCGCCGGGATATTTAGGCCCCATGTAATAGGGGGCGAGCCTATTGCCATTAACCGGGCACAAATCCAAACTCCGAGCTGCTACTGAGAATTTCATAGAAAAAACCCAATAACACTTTTTGCTCGACCTGGGAATCGAACTCAAGACCTCTAGCGTAGCAGTCGTGCTTAGGACCACTAGGCTAACGAGGCTCATCACGACTATTATAATTTTAATGTATTATTTTTCTCTGAAAAGAATATTTTAAAGCCGTGTGGGTTAAATAATTTACATCCTTGACCTTAATGGCTAATTATTATTAGCCTTTGTGTTATAATGAGCAATGACCTTAAAGTGACAGATAAAGCATGAGATTTCACGGCATCATAAAATCCACTAAACAATTTAACTGTTTTAAAACTAGACCAAAACATAGCCAGATGTGAGCGGTGACTTATAGCAAATACACGGGAAGCGTTTGTAAAAACTGTGCGCTCTGTCTTACAAATACGTAAACAAACGTGATGTTTAACACGGAGTTTGTTAAACAAACAAAGAACTGCTGATTGTGTGAGAACTCCCACGGTGAGTTTACGTGAAGTGGACTTAAGGCTTGATTTTAAGTTAATAGTATGTTGCTGTGTTCTATGGGGGTCCATAACTGGGTAGTAGACACCATTAACACATTCACTGCAGGGTCAAAAATGTTAAAGGTCAAACCTCCACTAGTGTCAGGCACATGTGCCTGACATGGCAGCTAAAGGGTTAAACAATAATTCCAAGACACAACTTCACAAATAATACTGTTTATTTTAGCCCTGAAAACCCGAATGAATTTTTAAATAACCATAAAATTTATTTTTTAGTTTTTTTGAAATCAATGAATAGTGTCATCTCATGACAAAAAAGTAACGTCGTAGTTTAGTATTATACAAAATCTATGGGAGAATTGCGTTTTCACAGCTCATAAAAAGTGCGACAATTGATTAGTGGTGTCATTTACCTAATTGCACTTTAGCTTTTAAGCCTTAGCGTCTCGGACACGACCGAGAATCGGCACGTTTCTTCTCGCCGACGAAGAAATCTGTCAAAAATCGTCCCGATAATCGGGCCGATTTATTATCGGTCGTGGGGTCAGACCCATATGTAACATCTTAACATCGAACGAAGCGAAACAGACAGACAGGACGAAGATATTGTCGTATTTATAACATTAGTAGGGAAGTAGTGATCGAGTCAAAGTGCAATCTATAATTTCCGTATCAAAGTTGTATATTACCTATTAGTTACGCCTCTGGGTTCTTCTTCATCAGATTGAGGTCGGCCTCCACCATGTCTTTCACCAGCTGGTGGAAGGTCACGCGGGGCACCCAGCCTAGCTTCTCCCTGGCTTTCGATGGGTCTCCTAGAAGGAGGTCCTGAAAGAAAAAGAACTAATGTAAACAAAAGAGGTTGATATAATGTAGCAAATAAATGCAGGTAGGTGTAGGTTAAAGTGCCGCTATCAATGATAAAAATAGGTTGTCTGGTGTTGCCATCAAATGTTACTCGCTACTATTCTATTACGTTAGGTCTAAAGTACGTAGAAGTATTTTAATGGGGACGCATCAAGGATGCCACTTATTTTCAAAATTTCTTACGTTTTTTGCATTTGGTAGCTCAGTATGAGTGCGGGTAATTCTAACTTGGAAAATTATTTCAAAGATTTTGATGATTATAATTGTGTAAATACATATTTGTTATTGTCGCCATACTTTTTATTACCATACAGACTAATACTACGCAACCAAATGAAACAAACTGAAAAACATAACTTCTCGGGATACCTTAGCGCATACACCTTAAAGAGTACATATTTCTAGCTTGAGGATTTACACACACCATCACGCCTGTATCCCCCGAAGGATTAGGCAGAGGTGTACCAATGTACACCCACAGTTCGCCGGTAAGTTAACATGAGAACATCTTACTCACCACTTCAGTAGGCCTAAAGTACTTGGGATTGATCTTGACAAGCAGCTGGTCGGTGTCGGCGTCGTGTCCGGTCTCTGTGCGCCCGGCGCCGCGCCACGTGACGCGGCGGCCGACGCACGAGAAGGCGAGCTCCACGAACTCACGCACGCTGTGGGCCTCCCCGGTCGCTACCACGAAATCTTCCGGCTCATCTTGTTGAAGCATCAGCCACATTGCCTGGAATTAATGATATTTTATTTTTGACCTTGAGTAGAGTCAAGAGCTAACCCACTTGGAATAAAAAAAGAGGTGATTTACCCTGCCTGAATTTTTAAGAACACATGTGCAGTCTTTTCTCTGCGTTTTCAATTGGAGTCTTGCCCGTAAGCCATTTTCTCCTTTTCCTATCTGAATTCGATATAAGGGGTGTAAAAAGATATAACACATAGCTGTTAACTAAGCATGCTGTTCATCAAACCAAGTTTAAGTTTTTAGTGTTTAAAAATCTTGCTGGGAATCTTTTATGCTTGGTGTGAAAAATCACTGTTCATCGTAGCGCGCAATGTCAAGCACGCAAAGGATTGTGATTATAGGTGTATGCAACAGTACCTACTGGAATCGTTTGGAGTAATTAAGAATTAGTTATAACATTTAAAACTTGTTTTCGTAAAAACAAAGTGTTTTTCAGTAAAAACACTTTGTTTTTACGAAAACAAGTTTTAAATGTTATACCTAGGACCTTACCTGGGAACATCCGGGTGATGGAGATATTGCAGTCAATATCTCCATCACCCGGATGTTCCCAGGTAAGGTCCTAAACAAAAGATCATATCCCAATAATGAGAAGAGAAGTATGCACCTCAATAAAATCTTTAGCATGTCCCCAATCTCTCTTGCTGTCCAGATTGCCAAGCTCGAGGTACTCCATCAGGCCGAGCGTGATCTTGGCGACTCCTCGCGTGATCTTCCGCGTGACGAAGTTCTCCCCGCGCCGAGGACTCTCGTGGTTGAACAGCAGGCCGTTGCAGGCGAACATGCCGTACGCTTCCCTGTAGTTCACCACGATCCAGTAGCCGTAGAGCTTCGCACACGCTACAAGGAATTTTAATACTTGGGTGAATAATAAGCCCTCATGTAATGTAATACTCCAGACCGATCCGGCCACGGCGGCTAATCTTAATGCAGACGTGTGTGCACAAACACAGGTACTCTCCCTCTTCTCTAACTCTCATAACCCGATGGGACGGAAATCCGACACGACCGCCCGGAGAGAGATCAGGCGCAGGACCAACGGCTTTACGTGCTTTCCAAGGCACGGGGGTGTCACACCACCAACTTCCAAACTCCGGGCTGCTGACTGTGAAATTCCTAATGGAAAAACCCAATAACACTTTTTGCCCGACCTGGGAATCGAATCCAGGACCCCTCGCTCAGCAGTCGAACTTGCGACCACAAGACCAACGGGGCAGTTAATAAATGACAAGTCATCGCCCCTTATGTGCAGAGTCAAAGTATGTATTTCAATTAGATTAAGGGCAGGCGCTAATTAACGTCGCACAATGCATAGTACGGCCATTGCAAAGGCTTTTATTTGTCATCAAGTTCTTTTTATCCTTATTTCAATGATTTTAGAATTCATATTACTGTGTTTCTATCCAATCATAAAGCGGCAAGCAACGGCGTGCCACCATGTTCCGCAAGCCACTTAGGTCACAGGATTATGACACCTAAATAATTGAATTAAGGTTTAAAATGAGTGCGGCGGTGTTTTTGCATGCCGAAGTATACCTTACAGGCAGTTTTGAATTGTCAAGGAGTCAGTCAGTTAGTCAAATAGTTGAAGGCATGACTTTCGCGTTGAGGAAAACGAGGGAAAAAAAGTTTTGATAAATCGATAAAAAAAATCTATAACGAATTCAGAGCTTAAAATAAATAATCTGAATTGTGTTGCTTACAGAGAGTTGTTGCGACTCCGGTTGTTTGTGTATGTGAGTTTACATCTTTATTAATGTACCTACGATATAGGAGAAATGGCTAGTGTGGAGAAATTTGTTTTTTAATCTATATTGTGGACATTTCAATTTATTTAGGTATGTAATTACCGCGAGATATTTTTAATCTATTTTTTTTTGTTTTGCTCTCGTACAATAATTTGCACCTGTCATGTTATCTCTTCACCACCTTTGGTTGACTGGTAGAGAATGCCTAAGGCATTAAGTCCGCTTGTGTACTTTTTTGTTGCATAAAGTTTAAATAAATAAATAAATAATATGTTTGTGTACAGGTATTGCCATAGAGTCAGCCATAATTCCATACTATTTTATTAGCAATATTATGTGTCTGCTGTACCCAATAATATGGAGAATACTAGCGCGATAACTAACTAGTAACTGCCTCGATAGCCTAGTGGTCCTAAGCACGACTGCTACGCTAGAGGTCCTGGGTTCGATTCCCAGGTCGAGCAAAAAGTGTTATTGGGTTTTTCTATGAAATTCTCAGTAGCAGCTCGGAGTTCGGATTTGTGTCCGATTAATGGCAATAGGCTCGCCCCTTATTACATGGGACCTAAATATACCGGCGAACCGTGGGTGTACATCGGTACACCTCTGCCTAACCCTTCGGGGAATACAGGCGTGATGGTACTAGCGCGATGTTATTTTAAAGTACTTCTAAAGAAAATGATACATGTACTGATGTATGTAACTATTATCGCACCTACTATTGCGCCATGCTTGTGCTATCGCTTATACACACACATTTAGAGTGTTCATACATTATCGAACAAATCTACATGCGAACACCATTATTTAAATTATTTTTAATTACACGCTTGTATGCCGCTATCGGTTTTGTGTTTTTCTAATTGGTTTAGGATTTCCTGTTTAGTTACCTAGGTACTCAATTTCAGGAAATCGAAATGTACTAATAATAATACTAATTTGGAATTAGCACCATTGGCGATCTAAGCGATTACTTCTAAGTATCGAAGAAATAGGAAAAAAACTTCATTGAAACTAATTTCGTACCGTGATGTGCCAGTGCGGTTAAGGCGAAAACCTCTCACGCATGAGGGTGTGGGTTCGATACCGGGCAACTAACAATGTCATTTTTAAAATGTATATGTATTTTCAAGTTCATCTTGGTCATCACTGAGTTTGGTGAAAAAAAAACCTTGTGAGAAAACCTAGACTAAAAATTTGAATAAGTCTGAAATCGCCAACCCTTGAAGAAGCGTGGTGATCAATGCTCGTGCCTTCTCTGTATGAGAAGAGACCTTCGCCCGGCAATGGGTTAACAACAGCTGGGTTTTATCACTTACCATACGGCGATCTGGGGTAGAACGGCGTCTTCTCAGTCTGGGGTACTTCCACCACTTTCCCATACAGTTCTGAGGTAGACGCCTGGTATATCCTACTTTCCTTCTCAAGGCCAGCTGCCCTCACTGCCTCCAGGAGCCTCAGGGTACCGAGGGCATCTACCTGCGCCGTGTATTCGCTGAGCTCGAAGGAAACTTTGACGTGCGACTGGGCTCCTAAGTTGTAGATCTCTTTTGGACGAACCTGGAAAAGAGTGGTAAGTTAATTGGTACTGTACGAGGTAAGGTATACTTCTTCTTTTTAGCATATTGATGGCAAATAAAAGAATAATCTATTATATTCGTACCTACTATTTAATGATATTATAAAGCTGAAGAGATTGTTTGGTTGGTTAAACGCGCTAATTCAGGAACTGCTAGTTCAAATTCAAAAAATCTTGTATGTTGGATATGTAATCCATTCACCGAGGAAGGCTTAAGGCTATATAACATCACGCCACAAGTCACAGGAGCGGAGCAGTAACATAAGACGTAACGTGGGTGAAATAAATCACGCGGTCGAAGTTGCGGATAGTTCGCTCGTTTTATTTACTTTATTTTTTGTTTGGCCAAAAATTTAGCTATGACAACCACATCCGCTGACGCAGTAATTAGATCCTCACGTGTGCAGCTGACAGGACAAAAGGTGGGACATGGTCTACGGAGAGACACCGCATAGGCACTGAAGGTCGGTGCCATCTGCAAATATACTAATTAAACACATAGTTTGACAAGTTACTAATTTGTATACAACAGATTGCTAATTGCAATTTGCACTCACACACGACAGGTTCAGTACCACAGTTAACCGGTATGCAAGTAAGTCCCATGTAATAGGGAGCGAGCCTATGGCCATTAACCGGGCACAAATCTTAACTCCGAGGTGCTATTGAGAATTTTATAGAAAACCCCAATAACACTTTGCTCGACCTAAGAAACGAACCCAAGACCTCTAGCGTAGCAATCGCGCTAGGCCCACTAGGCAGTCCACGAATAAAACAATAAAATTATTTTACAACCGAAAGAAATAAAGCGCAGCAGGCTAAACTAAAAAAAAACTAGAAGATAAGCTACATTGATAAGAGCGACACCAAATCATTAAAAGCTTTGAACCACGCTCTAAAATTTAAATTTAAACGGGCTGATCACGTGACGTGCCCCAAAGACAACAGAGAGACCAAAATGGTTACAACACGTAGAGGCACAAGGAAAACGCTATCTAGAAAGCAAGACGCAAGATGGAAAGGTGATATAAAATAAAAAAATTAACCAATAAGTGCAACATACATGCATAGTATGTATAAAGCAAAGTCAGTTCCCCTTCCCGCCGTCTGTTTTTCTGTACGTTGAGATCTTTTAAACAGCACAACGGATATTAATGCGGTTTGATCCATATATAGAGTGATCAAGACATAGGTTTATATAGACAAGACATAGGTAAGAGAAGGGATGTCCGCCGAGGGCCGTCGTCGTCGTCGTCGTCATTGATATTAATTGATTCCAATGATATGGAATGGTAAAAACACGTGAGGCACGAAATCCTTTGTAATTATTCGGTTAATATTTATTTTATATAAAAAAATCACCTCATTTCTGGAATTGACATCTGATTGTGGCATTTGTACATGAATGATAATTATGATCGTACATAGTAGGTAAATAAATAAATAAATAGTATTGCCGTATCTAGTAATTTGTCACTATGGCCTTCTTTTTGTTTGGTCTATGGAGCATAAAATTATGTAAATTGATGTTTTATCTCACGCATGCGGGTTTGTCCTAATTGTATACCTATGTAAGGGCCTACGCAGACCGGGACGACATAGCAAGAGATATAAATTACCAATGGACATTCAAACGTATCGATATAGAAATACGACATAAATTGCTATGCTTTAAATTGATGACTGCCCCGTTGATCTCGTGGTCGCAAGTGTGACTGCTGTGCAAGGGGTCCCGGGTTCGATTCCCAGGTCAAAAAGTGTTATTGGGTTTTTCTATAAAATTCTCAGTAGCAGCTCGGAGTTTGGATTTGTGCCCGGTTAATGGCAATAGGCTCGCCCCCTATTACAAGGGACCTAAATACACCGGCGAACTGTGGGTGTACATTGGTACACCTCTGCCTAACTCTTCGGGGAATACAGGCGTGATGGTATATTTTATTTTATTTTTAAAATGATGCCGCAGCATCGAAAGGGTCCATCCCTTTCGAGCGGCACCAGTTAAAAAAGAATCCTTTGCCATGCTGTTCCGGTCTGCGTAGCCCTTTAGATAAGCATCTGACACACACAAGCATGTAAGCAAGCCTGGGACCGCTCACTATTGGTCAAGCCGCCTACACGCACACAAACACAATATGCAGGTGCATCGAGGTACAATTCCTCACACACAATACCTCGTTATAAAGCCTGATATATCTGCTAGGATGTTCTATAGTTTCTTATATTTATTTTTCCTAATTAATTTTTGGTTTTAAGTGCTGTCTGCCGACTTGCTATCGATTCAAGTAGCATAAAGCTGGTGCCCTGACATAGTGAGGCGTGGTCACGGCAGGCCGCGAAGGACATGGCGATACGAAGTGGACGAACTCCTCCAAAATTGGAGGAGGGATGAGGCGCGGGAACGTGAAGGATGGAAGGAGTGGAGGTAGGCCTACGCCCAGGAGTAGGACAGAACAGGTTAACGAAAAAACTTTTTTACAAAAAAGAGAACCGCCTTCAAAAATTAAAAAGAGAAAAATAACTTTAGCTTTGGAAGTCGGCGGCTTCGGTTCTGTTTGTTGTTTTGTATTGCCACCGACTTCCAATTCCGATAATAACGATAGGCTGTATCCACGGCGCGTTCGTGTTCCACGCGCGCCTCAAAGAGATGTCAGCAAATCGGAGGGGCCAGTCAGGGCTCGAAAGAGATACCGCGCCCTCGGAACGCAAAGGGCACAAGAAGAAACATAGATGGCTTTTAGCCAGTAAAAGTCTAACACTTCCTCCCGCCCCGACCAGGGCGGGACAAGTTTTTTGGCAAATTATTTTTTGGTCCAAGCCATAGCTCACCTTAGTGATGATGCCGATGAGACACGTGGTGTCTGTAAGGTCCCCGTAGTGCAGGTGCATGCGACCGCCCGTGTGGCAGGCCGGCCGCCCGTACAGGTGCTGAATGCGGCCCGTGTTGAACGAGGACGAGCGCCGCAGCACCCCGTGCACCTCGTACCCTTTGTCGATGAGGAACTCCGCGAGGTATGAACCATCCTAAAAGAGATACAAGACTTGTTAAGCTCGCAATAGTCGTAAGTGTGTGTGTATGTGGTGTCCCTCCAGTAGTAAAAGTCAAAATTCGACTAACAATGTAACTTTTACATATCATTTTGAGTGCCATAACTAGGGCGGTACTAGCGGTGCCTAGACACAGGGCGCAGAAACGACCAGACCAGGACCAGACATCTTTTTTCAAGGTCGCAATTATAGAAGCTCGCAAATGGCGCATAAAAGGCTAATTACGGTAATTACGGTTCACTGCCATTCAGAACTTTAAGCAATACCTAATAGTTCATTTTATTTTAATTTTAGATACATATGATCATCTGCCTAGCCTTTTCCCAACTATGTTGGGGTCGGCTTTCAGTCGAACCGGATGCAGCTGAATATCAGTATTTTACATAGAGCGATTAAAAATCTAAAATGTTAATCTATTTTTATTGCTGACCGTACCATCTTGAAACTTTATGCCCCTTTTACGAAATTATGGCATTATTCAACGCAATAACCCTATTAATAGATATCCCTTTTTAACCGACTTGAAAAGAAAACGGTTCTGCATTTGTACTGCCACATTACAACTCAGCCATTTGACTGTTCTTAGAAATACTGTTTATCAATGTCAACATTGTTAAAACATCCGGGAGTATACCGATCATTACCGATGTCATCCACATTGACATCCACACTTTTAATACTGTTTTATAGATATGAGAAACAAGATGGAACGTTTCTCATCCTTCATTGAAAACGTAGGATCCTCCGACCAGACGGGTATTGTGTCTAGTGGGCTACTGCGCGACCGTTGTTGTTGGGATTTTGTATATTATGTTAACGTTACGGAAAATCTGCAAGAGGATGTGAAATTTTCGTCTATTATATACTTATTAATAAGTCTGCAGTAGTCAGCAGTAGTCTATGGCAATAGGCTCGCCCCCTATTACATGGGACCTAAACATACCGGCGAACTGTGGAGTGTGGATGTACATTGGTACACCTCTGCCTAACCCTTCGGGAATACAGGCGTGATGGTATGTATGTAATAAGTCTGCTACACTGAAGTACGAACAGAGATTTTTATGGAAAACCGTTAGTAGACCTTTGCCCAGCAGTAAGACAGTATCAGCCAGCCGTCAGTTAAAAAAGTGTTTGGAAAAGGCTTGAAAACTACTGAATGAGTTTTGATATTGTTTTCACTTCTAGCGGATCCTGGTGTAGGTATACTTTATAACATATCTATTGATATTCAATTTAGATACATTTTAATTACCTTGTAGGTGCTATCAGAATCAGTATCATAAAACTAGTAAAATATTTTACTATATAATGGGTTTCCGTAAACTAATTGACAAATAATAGCAAAATGTTTGATAACCGATCTTTTATCTACAATCATAGTAAGTGCTCAAGTTGCCAAGTATCGGAAAAAGATTTTCTTGATTAGATACAATTTAAGGTGTCTACCCACTATCCCATTTTGTCATCAGAATGTGAACAAAAAGAATATTTTAAACATACATCCATACCATCACGCCTGTATTCCCCGAAGGGTTAGGCAGAGGTGTACCAATATACACCCACAGTTCGCCAGCATGTTTAGGGCCCATGTAATAGGGGGAGAGTTTATTGCGATTAACTGGACACAAATCCTAACTCTGAGCTGCTACTGAGAATTTTCATAGAAAAACCCAATCACACTGTTAGCTCGCCTGGGAATCGAACCCAAGACCTAACCCTCTATTTTGTTTGTTTAAATAAGTTTATCTCAAGAAATTTAGAAAAGTCCTTTTGCATTTTACATAAACCGTTTATTACTGAAGATTATAAATTCTATGACTTCCCGTCTATAATATTGACTGTGTAATTTATGCTATGACTCACAGGAGCAGCCCCCCTAGCCAAGTCACAAACGATAAACGCAAACGCTGAGTAGGCTTTAATAGATCTTCAACTTTATGTGCTTGGTTTTAAGTTGAAGATCTAATGAAGATTGCATAGCGTTTTCGTTCGTTCCAGTCGCTAACGCTTAGAAATCTTTAATAGATTTTCAACTTAAGGCTCTTGGGTATTAAGTTGAAAATCTATTGGTACCTACCGAGCGTTTACGATTATCGTTTGTGACTTGGCTAGGAGGGCAGAGCAGAAATTAAAGACGTAAATAATGAGGTTGAAATTGTGGGGTACTGCTGGTATTACTATACATTCTATGTTAAACATTGTGTTCGCCCTACAAAACAAAAAGATAGTGGGAAGTGAGCCCTCTTCTCTTTCTTATTAAAACGTTGCCCCACACTAGGAATTCATACACCATCTCCTGTATCATGGGTGCGTTTACAAACATATAAATTCACATACACATACAACCAGACTCGGTACAACTATCTGTAGGAAACACAAATATTTGTTCCATGCGGGAATCGAACCCGCTACACGCAGAGCAGCAGCCAATCGCTCAGCCACTGCGCCAATTGTGCTGGGCCCTGTTTCTTCTATATTACAGGTTTCTTTACCAATGTTTTTTTCTTTTTTAAGATGTAAAGGGTTTGGATCCAGATAGATTTATAGGTAGTTTATTTATTATTAAGAAATTTTATTTACCAACAACCTGAACCCATATTAGGGTCGGTTTTCAGTCTAACCGGATTCTTATTTGAATTTTGGAATTTAAAATGTGTTCAGACAGTTTTAAATTAGAATTCAAATGAAAGCTAGATAATGATTCAAAACTACTGCTCATTTAAATGTTTAAATAAAAAGAATTAACATATCAAATCCTGGATAAATGGTCACAATAAAAAAAAAAATTAGAGAACAAAACACTCAATTAAAAGTTTCTGTCTTCAAATTCAAAGTTGGAATACCTATTGCAATACTGTCAATTTATGAATTTATGTATAAAATTATATGTCTGTAATGATAGATGTAAGTTGGAAATAAATAAATATTTAATTTTCATAATATTCTATGATAATGTTATTGTGATAATAATAACTTAATATTCAAGTGAATTAATAAGGAACTTGACTTTATTTCACAAAAAAATCTAATATTTTTTAAAACAATGAAACCAAATATTTTTTCTATTTTTATTACATTGTAGAAAAAAATACCACCTATTTATCTATGAAATTTGAAAGTTTTAAGTGAGATAGTCTTTCCAGCCACTTGAAAATGATGAGTTTTAGTTATATTGTGTTTATATTACAACACAATATTTTAATTATTAACATAGCAACATCTTGAGTCTTAAAATTATACAATAGAATAGAATAGTAATGTAATGTGTATGCTTAAAACATTTTTAATAGAAAAAAAGTAATAATATAATTAGTTTATGGGTAGTATTAGTAAATGTGTGAAAAAAAATAATTTACTAACGCTTGAAAAATAATGCTGCCTCCCAGCAATTTACACTATGAAGCATGAAATAAACCTGGAAATAACTAATCCATGACAAACGTGGCCTAGTCGGATATCCACGAAAACATTGTAAGCCGTAAATCTATTACAAACTTAATAAACATGTACGTACCTGGCCTGTGATGCCGGTTATCAATGCCACTTTCCGATTTACATTTACTGAACTAGATCCTTCGCCTGACATTGCCATGATTGCTTCTTTAAATTGATTTTTCGTATTTTTATTTAAACGAAGAACACGTCTGTACTTCACGAGCCGGCGCGGCAACGCTGTGGAGGAGTGTGGTAGGCGGAGGCTTATCAAAACAAGAAGCTAACGCTTCGCAAATTTTGTACCACTGTTTATGTTTTACCGTCTGACGAATGAAATATTTGATAAGGTAACGACCGTCACAGACAATATTTTTGATTAATTTATATTACTACCCACTAAGTATAAATTACGGTAAAACTATTATATTCGAGCTACTACTACTAATAATAACAATAAAGATAAGCCCAGCCAGTCAGTCTACAAACAAGACGACACCATTGACATATTTGACATGCCGTTGACCAATAACCAAATACTTCTTTTGACAGTGACATGAGACAAGGTGACAACTATTTGACGTTCCTTGATTATTGAATAGAGCTGCCAACTAAAATTTTCACATTTTTATATTATTTCTTCATCATAATTTTCTCACCCTCTATTACATGGGACCTAAAAATAACATACCGGCGAACTGTGGATGCACAGACGCCAGCACATCAAGCTACCCGAAACTGTCCAATTTTCGCAATCAACTTTGAACCATATTTTACAGCGTTAAAGTTGAAAATAAAATCTATTAAAGTAATTTGACAGATTGTAGTAGCTTGATGTGCTGGTGTCTGTACAAAGGTACACATGTCCTCTGCCTAACACTTCGGGGAATACAGGCGTGGTGGTATGTTCATCATAATACGCTAGATGTGACGGTAAATTCTAGTATAGTAATTTCTCTATGGCATATTTTATTGACAGATAACTGACATACATATGAATGACATTTGTCATTGAGACAACGACAACTACGGTCTCTGAGTAATTATCGTACCGAGGTTATTTATTTTTCATTAATTAACTTGATAATTATTTGTTAAATTTCATCAATTTTGTCTAATAACTAGTGCGAGTATCAAAACGAAAAGATAATTACAAATCATTTGCTGGCTTAGTTCTTAACATTCCACTAAAACAAGTTACCTACGTCTTATTGATGTTAAACAGAGAGATAAAGTTTCATCATGCCTGATATAAAGATAACTCCGCTTGGAGCCGGCCAAGATGTCGGCCGCAGCTGTATCTTGCTGTCGATGGGAGGTAAAAACATTATGTTGGACTGTGGCATGCACATGGGTTACAACGACGAGAGGCGCTTTCCTGACTTCTCGTACATTGTACCCGAAGGTCCTATTACCAGTCAGATAGACTGTGTCATCATCTCGCACTTCCATCTCGACCACTGCGGAGCCCTGCCATATATGTCCGAAATGGTGGGTTACACAGGGCCAATCTACATGACACATCCCACGAAAGCTATCGCACCCATTCTGCTTGAGGACATGAGAAAAGTAGCTGTCGAAAGGAAAGGAGAATCCAACTTCTTCACGTCACAAATGATCAAAGATTGTATAAAGAAGGTAACAGCAGTGACCCTGCATCAGTCTGTGATGGTGGACAATGAGTTAGAGATTAAGGCATATTACGCAGGTCATGTGCTAGGTGCTGCCATGTTCTGGATCCGAGTTGGTTCCCAGTCTGTTGTCTACACTGGTGACTACAACATGACTCCTGACAGGCATCTAGGAGCTGCCTGGATAGATAAATGTAGACCGGATCTTCTTATAACAGAATCAACGTATGCTACCACAATCAGAGATTCCAAGCGCTGCCGTGAGAGAGACTTCCTCAAAAAAGTCCATGAATGTGTTGAAAAAGGTGGCAAAGTCCTCATACCAGTATTTGCATTAGGAAGAGCACAAGAACTTTGTATTCTATTGGAAACTTACTGGGAAAGAATGAATTTGAAATATCCTGTTTACTTTGCACTAGGATTGACAGAGAAAGCAAATAATTATTACAAGATGTTCATAACATGGACTAATCAGAAGATAAGAAAGACTTTTGTACAAAGAAACATGTTTGATTTTAAGCATATTAAGCCGTTTGACAAGTCCTACATTGATAACCCAGGTGCTATGGTTGTATTCGCTACTCCAGGAATGTTGCATGCAGGTTTATCTTTAAACATATTTAAGAAATGGGCACCTTATGAACAAAACATGGTCATCATGCCAGGTTTCTGTGTCCAAGGTACAGTTGGCCATAAAATCTTAAACGGTGCTAAAAAGGTTGAATTTGAAAACCGCCAAGTGGTTGAAGTCAAAATGGCTGTTGAATACATGTCATTTTCGGCTCACGCAGATGCTAAGGGAATCATGCAGTTGATACAGTACTGTGAGCCCAAGAATGTGTTATTAGTGCATGGAGAAGCACAGAAAATGGAGTTCTTAAAGGATAAAATTGAAAAAGAATTCAAGATTAATTGCTACATGCCTGCCAATGGAGAAACTTGTACTATTAACACACCCACAAAGATTCCTATTGATGTTTCCTTAAGACTATTGAAGGCCGAGGCTGTGCGGTACAACGCACAGCCCCCGGACCCCAAAAGACGGCGTGTTGTTAATGGAATCTTATGCGTAAGAGATAACAGACTATCTCTTCTTGATATTGATGAAATGTGCGACGAAATTGGTATTAACCGACACATAATTAGGTTCACGAGTACAGTCCGATTTGAAGATCCCGGTCCAGCCGTTAAGACTGCGGAGAAATTGAAAACTTTGTTATCTGAGAAGTTGGAGGGCTGGACAATCACAATATCGGAGGCCAACATATCTGTTGAATCTGTACTTATTAAAGTTGAAGGTGATGAAGATAGCACTAAAAATATCTACGTCTCCTGGACTAACCAGGACGAGGATTTAGGTAGTTACATATTAGGATTACTTCAATCAATGGTCCAATAAAATCAAGATGGTTGTTTTGTGTTTTTTTTTAATAAATTAGTTATATTTAATTTTATTTTGTTTTTGTTATAAACACCATGTTGTGTCTTGGTTACATTTCCCCTGATACCATAAATGTAGAAGTTTGTTACTTTCTGATAAATTCTTAACTTCTTCCATTACTGACTGTATGTCCTGAAACAAACAAAATCATTATATATTTAACTAAAAGAAAGAGAATACATTAATTTGTATTTATGCATAACTGACGTAAAATGGCGTAAATAGGGATGTAAGGATTAATCGGGACGAAACTTGTAAAACGGATTCTAATGTCAAAATAATATAGCTGATTGCTGAAAAGGACAATTAATAATTAACAATTTATTGTCCTTGTTGGCAGCCTACTATGTATATTAGGGTGTCCCTTATATGGGTGAAAAAATTTTTTTTTTAGATATCGAAATGCATACCTTCTATTTCTTTTTAGACTACCCAGACTTACTTTAATACAAAATTTCATCTTCCTACGTCAACGTTAACCCGTGCCGACAGAACTCTGAAGATTTTGAAAATTTATGTTTAAACCCTTCAGATACATCACAGATAAATCAATTGAAATATTATTTTTTTATGAAATATTTATTAAAAGAATATAAAATTACAGATCAGGCAGGATTTTTCTTTTAAGGTTCTCTTTTTTACAGTCTAGATACAGATTTATATGCTCTTGAACACAGCGTAACACACACTGATGCTTCGGAACGGATGAAAATTGAAGAATCTACTTTTTTTTACAAAAACAAAGAGAAGCAGGGCGTCCCAGGTGTTTAGCGGGTGTAGGCAAAACGTTAGCCGAAAAAGAAGACAGCTAAAGACAAAGTAAATGAAATGAAGAGAAAAAATTATGTGAGCAATTGAGTTTAGGAGGTTTAACGTCATCTGTTACTACGCAAGATTCTATTCAAACGCAAGGACATCACGATCAACTTACCAGCTCTGGTGGAAGTCTTAAGGAACCCTTGGCATCCACCTCTCATTTGGTAAGTTCTGAAGCTACTAAAAAAGAGGAAGGAAATATTTTATCACGCCTAAGTTAGTTGCAGCTTTGGATAGTGATGTTAATTAAGCATAAGGGATTCTGTCTATATACTTCAGGCAGTAGTAGAAGCACTAGATCTTTACTGTGATGATTTTCCGATAAACAAATCGTCGAATATAAAACTGTTGACAAATTGATCTCCAAAGCAACCCTGAGCAAGTTTAGTCAACATCTTTGGTACTTGTTAGAAGAAATTGCCGTTTTAAAAGTTTCATATTCGACGATTTGTTTATCGGAAAATAATCACAGTTAAGATCTAGTGCTTCTACTACAGCCTGAAGTATAAAGACAGAATACTTTATGTTTTATTAACATCTATCTGAAGCTGCAACTAACTTAGGCGTGATAAAATATTTCCTTCCTCTTTTTTAGTAGCTTCAGGACTTACCAATTGAGAGGTGGTTGCCAAGGGTTCCTTAAGGCTTCCATCAGAGCAGGTAAGTTGATCGTGATGTCCTTGCGTTTGAATAGAATCTTGCGTAGTAACAGATGACGATAAACCTCCGAAACACATTTGCTCACATAATTTATCTCTTTGTCTTTCCCTTTCTTGTTTTTCGGCTAACGTTTTGCCTACACCCGCTAAACACCCGGGACGCCCTGCTTCTCCTTTTTTTTGTAAAAATATTTAGATTCTTTAATTTTCATCGGTTCCAAAGAATCAGCGTGTGCTATATGAAATAAATTATCTAAATTGTTTTTAAAGTACTTCTCACAGCGCTTGTAAATATTTTGTATTTTTTTTTCATCTCCCTCCTGACTTGTTGATGATCCACAAGTATTTTTACACAGTTAGGTATAGCTCTGGTAGGGATTCTAGCTATTTCCCAAAATATAATACACTCCCGAATAACGACATTAGCGTTTTCACTAACAGTCATTTAACTTAGCGCATGTTAAAAAAAATACTGAAAGAACTTGACGATTAGACGGTAACTTTGCGCCTGTTATTTGATAATTTACGTCATAAACTAAGAAAACACATTTTTGATTGCTTCTTAATTTCTCTGCCATCTTTTAAATGTAAAACAATACGTGTTAATCGCGGGAATAATTGAGAACAAATAACAAATGCCGTGAATACGCACCGTTACTGCCGCGCAAATGTATGAAACATGATTCGATGCAACTCGGCACGGGTTATCGTACTCCAAATAAGGTAAAAATTTATTTCCGAGTGTTTTAGAGGCAAATGAACAAAACTAAGACCTATGCGTTAGAAATTTAAAACTTTGAAAAATAAGGGACACCCTAATGTATATTATTTTAACATTAAATATTATCCTTTTAAACTTCGTCGCCGATTTACCCCTGTGTTATTTTATCCTGTTATATCATCATCATATCAGCTGCAGGACATTTATTGTGGGACATGAGCCTCCACCCATAAATTTACAAAAGGACCAATAATTATTCCTTTTTTTCTTTTCTTTTTTTTTATAAAACTTTGCCCCACACAAGGAATTTCTCCTGTATCGTGCGTGCATTAACAAACATATAAACTCTATATATTTTTAAACATATTTTTTTTTAAAGTGTGTCCAAGTTCGTAATCATTCATTATAAGAATA
Organism: Caradrina clavipalpis; assembly: GCA_932526535.1. Lineage (NCBI taxonomy): Eukaryota > Metazoa > Arthropoda > Insecta > Lepidoptera > Noctuidae > Caradrina > Caradrina clavipalpis. The sequence continues at coordinate 3,322,904 of OW052099.1, read as the reverse complement.
CTTAGTTACCTTATTAGGTGTCATAGGAGGCGGAATAAGCCGCCTGAAGTCTCCCTTATGTAGGAATTCAGTGTGTGCGGTGTACAGACTCTGGTTTATCTTAGCGGTGATGCAGGGCTTGCACAGCCCGCATAGGTCCGAAGTGTCGCAGGTCTCCCAACAAGTCCTCCTGCATTCTTCTCCAAATACTGCTATATTCTTCTGGGAAGTTATCATGTTTTCAGCGGCTTCGGCATTTCTGAAAGAAGACAGTTTAACCTTCTATCAAAGTTTTTCTTTTAAGTATACCTAATTAGCGAACTGCCCGCGACTTCGTCCGCGTGGCTTTATTTACCCGCTATAAGTTACGTCTTTGGTTAATGCTCCGCTCCTATGTGTCGTAGCGTGATATTATATACCCTATATAAATAGGGTAAAGATTATTCCTGAGTAACATAGGTTACTCAGGAATAATTTTTCACCAATAAAAAATGTAAAATGGTTCAGATCAGTCCAGTACCTAGTTTCGGAGCCTGTTCTCAATGAAAAATGTTGGCTACTGAAATTTCGTCCAAAACTACGCTTTTGCTTTGGAAAAATTTTCGCTAGCAATAAGTAGGTAGGTACCATGATTTTAGCAAAACGGATGCCTACGTCATAACAATTTCTAGAGAATTTTTGCCGAAGTTCTTAGATCCCGGTCTCATTTGGTTTTTTTTTTATAGCCATGTAAATAGCTGTAACATGGACAGCTTTAATTGAAGTCCAAAACTTTGCCAGTAAATAAATAAAAAACTAGATGGCTAATGTCACTAATTTTGAATTTAAAAGTACTGTAGTACAATGCACATCTAAATAAAATTAATATACAGAGTCTACGACGTGTACTTTTAAAAAAAAATGTACTTGAATGTAAAATTTTGGTATTTTTTTTATAAAACTTTAAAAACTCGATGAAAAATAATACACAGGGCATGAGAAGTGTTTAGGGGTCTGAAAGGATAGCAGATGACCCCCTCAGTCGACCATTTCAATTTGGCACACGATGCACCAAACACCCTGTATATTTAGATTTGTTTAAGTTTTTTTTCTGTTTTTTTTTGCGATAGTTTAAGTTAAAAATATAGGGATGTTGTTTAGGTACAACCAGCACCGTAATATTAGCCTTTTATACGCCCTGTGCGAGGTCCTATAACAGCGCCCTTAAAAAAATAACTGATGCTAGTCTGGTCATTTCTGCGCCCCTCCAGGGTCTGCGCCTGGCACCGCCCTAGTTACGGCACTGGGTACAATTAATTGTTTTTTTTTTAATACACATGCCTACCTATGCTTTATGTAACATACGTACAAGTCGCTGACCACGATAGTCGTAAAGCAAAAGATTTACGACGCCACAACACTGTGCTTACACACTATTCCGTTCAGTATGCGTGGGGCAATATTATGAAGGGGTCAGGCTTTCGACACAGTTGATAGCTGATCCAAATAACTCCAAATTATTAAATTACTACAAGAACCTTCAACTTCGGGTCTTTGAGATTGAACATCTTGAGACTCTTTTCTTTTTACCGTCCCATCACCATCACGCCTGTATTGCCCGAAGGGTTAGGCAGAGATGTACCAATGTACACCCACAGTTCGCCGGGGTATTTAGGTTTCGGTTTTTTCCCGTCCCTTCTTTCTTATTCGTTTTCAAAGTCTACATTAAGTTAGGCGCATGCACTGCCACTGGGCAGATTTTAGGTCGGATGCTACCTCAAATAATTACCTATGTAACGTTGCACATGCGTCCGCGCCGTCGCGCCAAAGTTACATCGCGCGCTATCCGCACGACAAAGTTACCCCGCTCGCTCCCACCGCAACATCGACGCTCGCTCGCGTAGCCAGTCGGCACCCGCGAGGCAAAATGATAGGCTGTGCACGCTGCGATCGTGCGACCGACGCCACATGTGTAGCCCTAAGCTAATATATTGTCAATAACTGTGTGTGTGTTCTAATTATAATACTTTATACTCTAACCGTGCAGTCATTGAAACTCCCGAAGAATCTCCGTTATAAATTGCGCCCAACTAGTGGCACGTGCTCCGTACGGCAAATACCTACAAAACGGAAAAATAACCGTCGCGAGTGCGGAAGAAATCCACACCAAAAGCATTACATCATCCCGGTTCGAGTAATAAGTGTACCTACAGGACTATAGTGCCGTTATTTACCGTTTGCGCTAACTACCTACCGCGAGTTTCGTCGAGAAAATGCCGCCGAAAACACGTCGCGCGCGCGCAAACGAGGGGGAAACGGATGGTTCCAGTAGTGATGAAGACACCCACGCAGTAGCTAATCCCGTGAGCATGGACACCACGGCGACATCTACACCGATCCCGGCAACGACAGGAGCCAACATGATCTCCATGTCAGAGGAACAGCTCACACTATTGCTATCCAACGTCATGAGAAGCGTCGCGACATTGACGCCGACGACGTCGACAAGTTGCGACCCGACGGGACCGACTCAACCCCCCGCCGCACACACCGGCGCGACCGTGCAGGGCATGCACGGCATGCACAGCAACTTCACCCGGTGTACGGCCCGCTTCGACGGAGCCGCCCGAAGTACCGAAGCCCTAGAAGCATTCGTCGAGAGCGTGCTTATCTATAAAGAGTGCGCTAGCGTCTCCGACGAACACGCTCTTCGAGGATTACCAATGTTGCTGACCGGAGACGCCGCAGTGTGGTGGCAAGGAGTAAGATCTACCGTGGAGACCTGGGACGACGCGATACGCCGCCTGCGATTCATGTACGGCGCCCCGCGCCCCGCCCACCGGATCCTTCGAGAAATATTTGCGCGGGAACAAAGTGATAACGATAGTGTCGATTCGTTTATATCGCGAGTGCGAGCAGAAATGTCGCGTATACCATATGAGTTGCCTAATGTTATGCAAGTAGATATAGTTTACGGCCTTTTACACCGCAAGTTCCGAAAAAGAGTGTCACGCGATAGTGTAAGTAGTGTCGACTGTCTACTCGAGCGAGCAAGGTATGTAGAGGAGACGCTGAGCGAGGTGAGTAGAACAAAACCACTAATTCCGTCTCATAACGCGAACACATCGACAAATAACGATAATAACGTTCCGAGTACCGCGAAATCTCGAAATGTAAACATTAACCCTCCACCGGCCACGGTTAATCAAAGTAACCCTTCACGCGCTGTGTCCGACTCTAGTTCAAATATTTGTTCCGATACGAATTCGAATACGAAACGTGTACGACCACGCTGCGCTTTCTGTAAACGGTTTGGTCATTCGATAGACGATTGTAAAATTAAAATAAAATCGAGTGATAATGATAACAATGCACCGCTGTCTTGTTACGGTTGTGGTCGAGAAGGAGTGATACGGTCGAAGTGTCCGACGTGTAAAGGCACGCCCTCCGCCGCCAAGGTGAGTTTTCAGAGTGCTACCATCCATGAGTCTGAGTTATCGCACCCTACGGTCAAGATAGAGGTTTCGTCGTTAGTAGGTGTAGCAGTGTTGGACACGGGTGCTACTGAGAGCCTTGCCAGTCCCGGACTGTACAAAATATTATTGGACAGTGGGACGGCTTTCAAGGAAACACGTCGCAACCTCGGCCTCGCCGACGGTACACAGCAGGTACGTGCGATGTTGTCATGTGACACGAACGTCACCATTCAGGGACGCGTTATCCCCACCACATTCTTGGTGATACCAGAAGCGGATAATAGGACCCTTCTAGGACAGGATTTTATCACTAAAGCAGGTATATGTGTGGACCTACAACATAACTGTTGGCATTTTAGTTGTTCCCCTGAACGGAAGTTTGCTTTTGTGCAGTCATATAGTCTTCCATCCACCAGCGATGCAGAGCTGATGCAGGTCGATACCACCGGCTTAGCGCTGAGAGAGGATGAAGGGACAAGGCTGTCACCTGCACAAAGGACGCAGCTCAACCAACTCATTAGCAAAAGAGTTGAGCGCTTCGCCACCGAAGGACCCCCTACAACTTACGCCACTCATCACATCCGGGTTGACGAGAAGCAGGAGCCGACCGCTTCACCACCTTATAGGATGTCGCAAGGTAAGAGAGAGTTGTTGGACGGTGAGCTTGAGAAGCTTCTGCGCGCAGATGTTATAGAGGAGTGCGAGTCGCCGTGGGCGGCCAACGTCGTTTTAGTCGCAAAGAAGGACGGCGGAGTCCGACTATGTGTGGACTATCGTAGGCTGAACGCCGTGACTGAGCCGGATAGATATCCCCTCCCGCGCATGGAAGATGTGCTTCATGCAGCGAAGACGACCAGCTATATGACGACGTTAGACCTCCACTCCGGCTATTTTCAGGTTGGTGTCGCAGAAGAGGACCGCGACAAAACCGCTTTTGTTACACCCTCCGGCACCTATAGGTTCAAGAGGATGCCGATGGGCCTTCGCAACTCTGGAGCCACGTTTCAAAGACTGATAGATCGATTTAAGGCAAACCTGAGTGTGCCTAATCGAGGGCACGAGGTAAGTGACTGCTCCGATATCCCACCAGACCACAAAGGAAGTAGGCCTGTGAGCATTCTTGGATATCTAGATGATCTGATCGTCTTATCACCGAGTTTCCAAGGTCACATCGAAGATCTCGAAGCGGTCTTCGACAGGCTCGAGAAGTTTAGTCTCCGAGTCAATCGAAAGAAAAGCTGCTTCGCCCGTGACTCTGTGAAATTCCTTGGTCACATAATTGTTCCTGGGGGTCTACAGGTAGACCCAGAGAAAACTTCAGCTATTGCTGACATGCCTGCTCCAAAGAACGAGAGACAGCTCAAAGGTTTTCTGGCTACATCCAGCTGGTTTCGAAGGTTCGTACCGAACTATGCTGCAATCGCCAAGCCTTTGACTGACCTGCTCAAGAAGAACAGCAGCTGGAAATGGCACGATGAGCAGCAAGCTGCTTTCGAGTTAATCAAGGAACTTCTGGTCACTGCGCCTATTCTTCGCCAGGCTGACGAGACCATGCCTTTCTCCCTTCGGACAGATAGCAGTGGCTACTGTCTCGGGGCAGTTTTGATGCAGGGGGAGGGTCCCGACGAGCGGCCCGTGGAATACGCCAGTCGCCTGCTCTCGCCAGCCGAGCGTAATTACACCACCACCGAGCGCGAAGCCCTTGCCGTCGTCTGGGCGGTCACAAAGTTCAGGGGTTACGTAGAAGGCTCGGAAGTAGTGGTGAAGTCCGACCATCAGCCGTTACGTTGGCTGATGAGCCTTAAGTCCCCCAGTGGCCGTCTCGCCAGATGGGCATTGACCTTGCAGGCCTATAACCTGCAGATACAGTACACTCCCGGAAAGGTGAATGTGATTGCTGACGCACTAAGCCGCCCAGCTTGTTGCGAGGATACCCCAGCTGGTTGCGAGGTATGCTTAGTGACGGTAGATATGCCGCATAGGACACCTGAGGACGTGCGCACTAACCAACTCAAGGACCCGGAGCTGAAGAGGATTGTTGAGGATCTGGAAACAACCGACGATCCCTTCAGGGGGAGAGGGTGGTCAGAAAGAGGATACCTGATGTCTGACGGTGTGTTGTACAGGTGCGCTCCCGAATCGGAAGATGCCGATTCCGCCTGCCTCGTGGTCCCTAATCACGAGAGAGGAGCCGTCCTCGTAGAATTCCACGATGCCCCTACAGCAGGTCACTTTGGTGCTGAACGCACTCTACAACGCATCAGATCCCGATACTTCTGGCCAGGTATGAAGTCCTTCGTCATGGATTATATTAAACGCTGTGCCGCTTGCCAGCGATACAAGGTGGATAACAGGAAGCCCGCAGGACTGCTCCAGACACCTGCACCCACCAGGCGATTTGAAGTGGTGTCCGTCGATTTATTCGGACCCCTACCGAAAACTTCAAAGGGTAACCGGTGGATCTTAATTTTAGAGGACACGTGCTCCCATTGGGTTGAGCTTTTTGCATTAGAGAAGGCCACCAGCATGGAATGTGCTGAGATTTTGGTATCCGAGGTCTTCTTGAGGTATGGAGTCCCGCGCAGGATGATCAGCGACAACGGGGTCCAGTTCGTTGCTGAGGTGATGCAGCAGGTCTGTCATGTGATGGGTATCAAACAGTCTCTGACACCGCTGTACCACCCAGAAGCAAACCCCGTTGAGCGGAAGAACCGTGATCTCAAACCGCAGTTAGCGATACTGGTAGGAAAGGATCACGCAACGTGGGATACTCACCTCGCGGCCATAAGGTTCGCGATGAACTCCGCTGTTACAGCGAGCACTGGATTTTCACCAGCTTTCCTTACCTTCGGGAGAGAGCTGCGCGCGCCATCGGACGTCGTGGCTGACATGAAGACCATTGTGGACAGCGACAATTTCGTCCACAACATTACTCCTTATCTTCGAAAGTTGTCGTCAGTACTGCTCGACGCCCGAGATGTCCACGAACGTAACCAATCTCTGCAGAAGAAATACGCAGACGAAGGCAGACGCGCCCCCCCAGATTATAAGGTAGGTGATCTCGTTTTGTTGAAAACGCAAGGATTGAACGATGTCGGCCCTGGTCAGTCCGCGAAGTTTATACCCCGGAGGGATGGCCCTTATCGCATCCGCGAAGTAGTAAGCCCTACTACTTACCTGGTAGAAGGAGTTGTTAGAAGCGAGCACGTAGGACGTTACCACGTCTCAGACCTGACTCCATTCGTCGGTGATATCGAGGCTCCGGTTAGGGAGAAGCGCAGACGCGGTCGGCCACGTAGATTTGATTGCTAGCCCGAACGCGAGGGCGCTATGTTCGAACTAGAGGGGGAGTGTGTAACGTTGCACATGCGTCCGCGCCGTCGCGCCAAAGTTACATCGCGCGCTATCCGCACGACAAAGTTACCCCGCTCGCTCCCACCGCAACATCGACGCTCGCTCGCGTAGCCAGTCGGCACCCGCGAGGCAAAATGATAGGCTGTGCACGCTGCGATCGTGCGACCGACGCCACATGTGTAGCCCTAAGCTAATATATTGTCAATAACTGTGTGTGTGTTCTAATTATAATACTTTATACTCTAACCGTGCAGTCATTGAAACTCCCGAAGAATCTCCGTTATACCTATACATTACAGATGCTTTTAGGATGATAGAATCGGCAAATATCAAAAAACAAAACTGCAGGAATTTGTTCTGAATCGAGGGTACGTTTACAAATATATAAACTCATATGCACAAACAGTCAGACTCGGAAAAACCGTCTGCAGGCCAGACCATACAAATATATGTTCTGTGTGGGAATCGAACCCGTGTCACGCAGCGCAGCAGCTAATAGCTCAGCCAGTGCGTCAACCGTGTCGTCGACGACCGATCGTCGATATCCGGATAATAAATAAAAGTTTAAAATAATAATTGTACGATCAGTCTTACCCATCGAAAGCTGCAATTCTGTTTTTCGTCACACCAGTCAGCGAAAACAGATTGTATAACACTTGTTCGTACAACAGCTGGTTCGGCGGGTAGTGCTTAGAACTTAAGTTCGGTCCCATGTTAGCTTCCATCAGGTACACGTTCAAGTTTTCATCGACGATGTAATCAAATCTTATCAATTCAAAGAAGTTTTCTGGTGACGCATACTTTTTGAACTAAAACAGGCAAGTTGTTTATTAGAAAAAAAACTTTTTACAATTAAAGACAACCTTCAAAAACTAAAAAGTGAAAGAAAACCTTAGCTTTGGAAGTCGGCGGCATCTTTGGTTCTGTTTATTGTTTTGTATTGCTACCAACTTCCAAAGCTAAAGTTATTTTTCACTTTTTAGGTAGTTTTTGAAGGCGTTTGTCTTTTTTTGTTAAAAGGTTTTGTATTTTTCACTTTTTAGTATTTAGTTCCTACCACCCAAATCCATTAGGTAACGGTAATACTACTTTGGTAATACTACATAATACGGGACACCACTTAAAAGTCACAAGAAAGCAGAATAGGTATGCAATTTCGTTTACTCGGATAACATATTTTTTCAGTTAACTTGATTTATAAACCTATCAAATCAAAAGAACCATCAAAATGGATTCATATTTAGCGGACATATCGTGAAACAAACATACAAAAAAAAAAAATACAGATGAATTGAGAATCTCCTTCTTATCGAAGTCGGTTAAAAATAGAAGGGTGTGGGTCGAGCCAGCTGTATGGAAGGCTAGACTGGGTAGGGAGCAGGCTTATCGCCCATATAAACCCTGATTAATTGACTCGCCGTACTCCCGACCGTCCTGCACGCGTACTTTGTGTTTTGTGCTTTAAGATACATAAGATACTCAATACTTAATATTTTTATTGCTTTTCCATATGTATTCTTAGGTAGTCATTATATGTAAAATTAAGATCATTAGATAGATAACAAGCCTTTTTTTAAGGATCGGAAATCAATAGTAAATGACTTCTACCGCTCTGGGCGAAGCGAAAAGGAGCGCCAGACGTTTACTGACTAAAACCTATTCGGGTGACTCTTTCGAACAAATTCCGTAGCCCTGGCTTTGTGAACAAGCCTACACAGACTCACCGAATTCATGATCGATTCCTCTTTCAAAACGAATACTTCCGCAATTGACTTTTCCAGGTTCTTCCACATATCGGTCGGATCCTTGCCCTGTAATAATAAGTTACTAATTCAGTAATTGTTGGTCGGGTGGCGGATCGGCACATTCGGTTCGGCATGCTTCGTAAAACCGTTTATAATCATGTAAATGCCGAACCGTATGCGTCGACCCGCTTAAGTGTGTAACACGCCTGGCAACTTTGCGTATACTTAAATTCAAACTATTCATATCTACATGATATGCATTATTGAGGTATATTATTATTCTGTAAAAATCTACATCATTGAATTTTGGGTGAAGTGATCTTGAGGTGAGTTATTAACTCATCGATTTTCAATGAGTTAGCCGTTCAAAACCACGATGTACAGAATATGATATGGCAAATAATAAAACTGTAATTATGGCCATACTATTCAATTAGGAAATATTTAATAAATATCTATTAAATAAATAATTGGGTGGGTTGAAGGTAAATGGTTGTCTAGGTTTCTACGTAAAGACCCATCGATGTATGGGACCGGTCTTCTTGTATTTTAAATTAGTAGCATCCAACAAAATCAGCCTCCTACCCTAGACGGAAGGTATCATAGGTATACCATCACGCCTGTATTCCCCGAAGGGTTAGGGTTAGGCAGAGGTGTACCAAAGAGGTATCATAGGTATTCATCGTTAAAACCAGAGCTGAACAATCAAGGTAAAATGGGGTGTACTTATAGGGATGAATGGATAAATTGAGACAAAATTTAGAGGGATTTTATCGTTGAATTAATATGTATAATTGGTTTCCAAAAGGAGTCTAATGTTTTTATTTAATTATAATTTACCATTATGTGTACTCGTTGGGAACAAACTATATTACTTCAACGATAATATCCCATTTAAAGTGTCGTCCTGATCGCCCCTACAACCCTATACACCCCATTTCACGGTATTATCAGTAGTCTAAGGATTCCCGAATTACATGCCGTTCCTACCTTAGACCTGACGTAAATATCAAAGGCTTCCTTCATGGTGTTGCCCAAAACGGTGTAGGAGTATTTCAGAGATGGGACCTTCCATGTTGGCAAATAGTCGCTACCCACGACATACTTGTGCAATTTCTTTGGATCAAATGGGTAGTATTTCTCCATGCAGTATCTGTAATGAAAAATATATTTAACATACATAAACTAACCATCACGCTTGTATTCCCCAAAGGGGTGTGCAGAGGTGTACCAATGTACATCCACAGCTTGCCAGTATGTTTAGGTTCCATGTATTAGGGGGCGAGCCTATTGCCATTAACCGGGCACAAGTCTTCACTCCGAGCTGCTACTGAGAATTTCATAGAAAAACCCAATAGCACTTTTTGCTCGACCTGGGAATCGTACCCAAGACCTCTAGCGTAGCAGTCGCGCTTAAGACCTAACGAGGCAGTAAAATAAATTTAAAGAAGGACCTTATTTTAACCCACTGTTAATTACTTATACGACAAAAATCTACTTGTGTACTTTATAGGTTTATCTTGGACATCACCGGCATCGGTGCACGTTATATTTTTTGTGTACTGCAGACACTAGAATAAGTTCAAAGTACTACAAAGCAAGCAAAGACAGTAAAATCTACTGTATCGAATACTTTCTGGTTAGCGTGCCCTTCCTAGGTCTTCCAGTACCCTGGCAGGCGCACGTTGAATGCGTGAGCGAATCCAGTTCCACCGCCCAGGGGCCGGTCGAGGAATACCGTGGTGGTTTTAGCAGGTAAGAGTCCGGCACACCCCCCGTCTTGAAAAGACGGAGGACTGCCCATGAGGATGATGTCCAGTCGTTACGGAAAGTCAGTAGCCAAGAAGTATGACAACCAGTCTAACCAAGAGGTATGTTGCCTAGTAACTGGGTTGCGGAGGTCAGCAAGGCAGTCGCTCCATGTAAAACACTGGTATTCAGCTGCATCCGGTTAGACTGGAAGCCGACCCCAACATAGTTGGAAAAAGGGTAACCAGATGATCGACAGTTTATGAGGATTTCACTACTTTAAAAATAAAGGTCTTCCAGTCCTCCATGTCAGACTTCGCAATCCATTACAGTAAACAGGTACACCACCTCTACGTATAAGTTTAAGTAAACAATCTCTTTCTGTACCTATCAATTAAAATGATTAAGTAAACAATTACCTGAAGAGTATATCGCCTTTATACCAATAAACCCGCAGCGGGTCCACTGACATCAGTATCACGTACACGCCAATATCGAACTTGTATCCATCCACTAAGAATGGATTTTGTATGTACTCCTGGACAAAAATGTTCCCACTAGTCATATTTATGTCGCTCACGTTTTTTATGTAAACGTTTCTATGTGTGGTGGATTTTTCTACAAACAACGCATTCTTGTTCTTAGCTGCGAACAGCAATAGCTCCTCTTTATCTATCGGCAATTTAAACGCCTTTGGTATATACTTTGATTTTGTAGTCGCCAAATCGGCTTTTGAAGTTATGAATGCTGTGCCCGGAAAATGGTTTACCTTCTGATTAGGAGACAGATTTTGAAGGTTCAAAGTTTTAAAAGGGTGGGTATATGACCATAGTAAATTCCATGGAGTTTCCTTTGTACTTTTCTCATAACCTAACCGTTGTAGGACTATGTGCACATGTTTGAGCACACCCTCTTTACTATCTACTTCTTTCATGTTTTTGGAAAACACCCAATATTTTGGTTTGTCTGGATTTTTGCTTGTTTGACCTCGATTGTCTAATAGTATTCCTAACGATACCCCAATTATGCAAACGAGGAAAAATATATTTGAAAATGACTTTTCTGGCTTGGTTTTTTTATTAAGACTCGTGTTCGGGTCTTCCTTACTAATATGGTTTGTACTTTCATCTTTCGGATCTTCTTTACTGACATCATTTGTATCATTGCTTGTACTTTTGTCTTTCTCGACTACATTATTATTCAAAGCTTCAACCTCCTTCTCCTCGGATTTTGGAAGAACCTGAAAAGAGAAATTTCTATAAGACACATATAATCTCGAATTTGTACAGTTTTTGGTAGTTAATTTGTTTATATTTCGGTTATATGGTGCAGCGGGGCAATCTCGACAGCGGGAAATTTCAACTAATCTTAGTAAAATGTAGAAGTTATTAAGATTATCTAGTGTAAAATTTCCCGCTGTCGAGATTGTGCCGAAATTGCCCCGCTGCACCTTAAATGTACGTCACTCTTGCTAACAACACTGGTAAGTGCAATTAAAAAAGTATTCAAATCACGAGAATCTTATTCGATACTGGTATAAATGCAAAAGTTAGGATGGATGGATGTTTGTTACTCAATGACGCCACAACGGCTGAACGGTACTGGAACATACGAGTATTTAAGCACAGAGGTTACAATCTGGAATAGCACATATCACCTCTGGCGAGGACGAAGCTTTATTAGGTTCGAATTCCCTTTGACTTTCTTTTATTTTAACCATTTATTTTAAATACATATTATCGTATTCAATGATTCAGACAATTTTTTTTTTAGGATATCATTAACTAAGGTACCTACATATTGACTTATTTTCTTAATAAATAAACTCTGTGTTTAAGTCGCGCAAATGGGTCAAAAGAGTATGTACCTATGCACTTTATTATGTTCCTAGTTAGGTGTAGAGCGTTATAAATATGGGTAAGTACTTAATTAATAGGTACCTGTGCTCGTAAACACAGGTTTCTTAGGCTCTGTTGCGTCGTTCCTAATGTACTCATCACTTCTAAACATGATCTAGTATTTTAGTTAAATTGCACTCAATGTTTATTGAGATAAAATCTATTTTCTATTATTATTTTCAACGTAATGACAAGGTTTGAAAGTTCCCTACTTAACACTATTTTGTGTTACATTCCTAAAGATTTTCCTTAGTCTATGTGTTTACCTACAAAAACAATCTATTATGTAATATTAATTAAGCTAGCAAGAGATTTAAAATAACTTTAATATACTAAATAAACCAACTTACTTTATCGTCCTCCATTTTATATTATTTCCGCACACTTTCACTATTAATATGTTTATTTATTTTAAACCCATTATTTTCTGCGCAAACGCACTTATCGCACACCGTCTAAGCACAAAATAAGTGAATGAAGCTGTTCTCATATGTGTAGAGTGAGACGGGAGATGATCTTATGGTGGTGTGCGAGGGAGATAGATGCAACTTTCTAATAACTTGGCAAACCAGTCGTTACGGCCTTTTAAGGTCACATCAACATATCGGTTGTATGCAAGTACCGGTACCTACTCGTGTTGAGACTTCAAATGAGGGACAGTAAGGGTCAGTTCAAACGAGGCAACAATACGCTGTCAAAATTTTGTCTGAGAGTCGGTCACGTAGAAAGTTGAAGCTCCCTAGCCTACTCGTTCCAAAACGTAGGTAGGTTCTCTATGGAGAAGAACGAGCAAGAAGCTTCATAGACAATTAGACACTCTTTTCTACTAACACATACACAAACCATCACGCTTGTATTCCCCGAAGGGTTAGGCAGAGGTGTACCATTGTACACCCACAGTCCGCCGGTATGTTTTTAAACAAGCTTAGCAGTATGCTTTTCAACCAAGTTTTTACAAAATCCTGGCAAAATTATTGTTCTCCCTCCTGAGGGATTACAATATAAAGAGCAATATCAAACAATTCAAGAGAGAAGCAGTTTCAATTCAACTAACAGCGCACCGTTCACGAACATGACGCGCAGATAGGCATCAACTTAGACGTGTTCAAATCATTAAAGTTTAAAAATATTAACTTGTTGCTAGCTGTACGTATATTAGCTACGGGGTGTAGGCAGAGGTATGTGAGTACCTAACAGCGGCTCATGCGAATGCCATGCATACTACACATACTCGACCGCACACCGCCAACGCTATGCGAAACATGTATTGTCATGTCAATGGTTAATCTACAAACCGTGCCTACCCCTACGACAGTAATTAGGTATTATGGAAAACGAACTAAGCCTCGACAACATTTTCTCATTTTTAAAAGCGATTTGTATGTATGTCCTGGAATTTTGCAATCAATATTTCACCCACTTTCACCGAAGCTATTGGGCGGACAGGCACAAATATCAAAGTACGAATAATTGTTAAAATTTTGGATATTTAACGTTGATTGGTTTTAAATCTATTCCATTGATTACATTGACTTGTTTTTGCTGGATAATGTAATTACGCTAATTAGACGTAATAAATTAATTACAGTTTAAATTATAATAATATTACTTTTAGCGTACGCAGAAAAAAGTAACTCCAAAAAAAGGCAACAAAAGAAATGCCCAGAGGGAATGAAAACTTCCATTAATAAATGAATAACTAATGAACTCGTGTGTTGATTTAGAAATCTAGACTTTAGCAACAACCCAGTACTCCTAAGTAAATAACTTTCGCTCAGAAGACACTGTATTTGAACACATTAAAAATTTATGTTTAATCTAATGTAGTCTAATATTTACTGATGTTTCGTTCTTAAAATAGAAACCATCTTGCTTAGAATAAAGTGAATGGATAATAGAATGAAAAGGTTGGTGATTTTATAACAATACGGGGTGTAAGAGACATCTTTAAAATTCACCAGTGCACTCAGAACACTATTCTGACTTCAGAACAAGTGGAATTTTGAATTTTTTCCCTTTTACGGCAGACCAAGTTTGAAAAATTGGCCTGTTGGTTATTTAGTCGTCCCTAATGGCAATAACGATATTTGTTGACTTAAAACAAGGACAAAAGATTTTTTTACCATCCGCTGAAGACAATACAGAAGGAATAAGAGCAACACCTATTGACCATAGGTGTTACAGATAGCCTTCTGTGAAAGGCAGCATGAAGGCAGAAGAAACTCCACAGCACGTGCTTAAAGATATAGGAGCGTGGCAGATCAACGGGTGCGGGTTCTCCAATCCCCAGTATCGCTACCAGAAGAAGAAGAATCAGAAGTCTGTATCAGTCTAAAAAGGCTGCTAACCTTCTGTGGATATAACCTGGAGTAACACCACACAGAGAGACACGCACAATGACCTAATCAAGAGGATAAGTGAGGATACATCATCTGCTTATCAAAGATCTATGAATTACAGATACAGCCCGGCGAAACAGAACCAAGATCAATTAATTGTCTTGTTATGTGTTACACTTTATAGTTTTCTATTATCACTATTGTCTTTGGATTGAACTTAAGACGTTTGTTTGTCGGTCTGCGTGTAGGTACGCTATTGGCCAATTTCCAATTTTTTTTTTATTATATTGGTAGCCATACCTAGTATTTTTTTATTTTTTATTAACAAACACCGGATAATCAAATCAAACGTATTGTAAGAAAAGGTTTGCAGTTTATGTGTTATAACCAACAAATGCCGTGATAAAGTCGACTACCTACGAGTTTCTTTAAATTTGTTATTTTATTGCTTCTAGCGATAGCGTTACCTTATTATAAATATTACCTATATATGCATGTACAAGATGGGCCATGAATTACAACAGGAAATTTTAGAAGATTGGATATTTTATGGTTTAGGAGCTAAATGTTTTGTTGAGTTCCAATTTTCTCATTCAGTGTCCATTTTTCTTACCTAATGGTTTTTTTTTAAATAATAAATCCTTCATTTCCGCCTGCCTAATAAAGTAACTAAAACATAGGTCAGGCGCCAGATTTTTATGGTTAAAGGAAAAGGAAAATTTTCGCTTAGTACCTACCTATAATAAAATATATAATATTAAAATTATTAAAATATAACTTACCATCACGCCTGTATTCCCCGAAGGGTTAGGCAGAGGTGTACCAATGTGCACCCACAGTTCACCGGTGTATTTAGGTCCCATGTAATAGGGGGCGAGCCTATTGCCATTAACCGGGCACACATCCTAACTCCGAGTTGCTACTGAGATTTTCATACAAAAACTCAATAACACTTTGCTCGAACTGG
Source organism: Caradrina clavipalpis (assembly GCA_932526535.1). Taxonomy (NCBI): domain Eukaryota; kingdom Metazoa; phylum Arthropoda; class Insecta; order Lepidoptera; family Noctuidae; genus Caradrina; species Caradrina clavipalpis. Next base: position 3,307,418 of record OW052099.1, on the reverse strand, counting down.
GAATCGAATACCTACAAGATCTCGTGCTTAGGACCACTAGGCTACGAGGCAGTCAAAATATACGTTAAAATATAGTGTTAATATACGTTTGTGTATAATTCCGCTAGGGCTGGCACATTATCAGCTAGCCACTACAGTATCTTCACAGAGCGATGGGAGGCTGTTCGTGCGATGCATTTATATCGTCCAAACTCTTGCCTGTTTACTGTCGACGCAGACAGACTGGCGGGCGCCGGACCGAGATAAGCGCACGGAGGTAGGTAGCTGGCTCGGAAGAAAAATTTATTTGTTTACATACTTACAAACATCTTAATTCTGTAGTTACAAAATAAATAATAGAAAATATCGTTAAAACAATAAAAATACATTTAAAAAATAATGAATATCACCAGCGGCAGCGGTCCAACACCATTTATTGGGACTTATTAATCTGTAACAGCGACTAACTTACAACTAGCACTTGTCATAGCTTCGCTCACACAAAAAAGTCTGTAAATTAGAAGGTACGAGTATATTGCACATTACAGCCTTACTTATAAAAATACCGCTGATTACTAATCAGCTACCTCTCAATTGAGTAACTCTTAAGTCCTTAAGTAATGATCAACTTTTTTTTACTTATAAACCACTTTCAATGGTATCTCAGGTGAACGGTCGTTGAAAGATAAAACACTATTTTAATATGTCAACACTTAGACGGTCAGCATAGAGCATGACCAAATTATCCGACTAAAGAACGAAATCGAACGAACTGATCCCGTATATATGTCGTAGGATAATTTGATACTTCGAATCTTCGCGGAAATCCTAGGGGTTTTGCGAAAACGCGGATAATTAGACATAGGCGAAAAATTATCAAATCTTACTGGACAAAGTCAGGATTTTTGCGAAAATACTCGTTACTATAGTAAGATTTGATGTGCTCAACACTGATTGGCTACAATTTTGCTGGCTGACTTCTAATTGGTTCCTAGTTTGCCGATGATTAACTTCAAGTATTGTATCATAGAGTTATGAAGTAGCACTTTTATTTACCACTTTATTTAAGTCCAAGTAGGTACACCATTTTGCGATAAAAAACAAAACACTTCTGCAATTTAACTCAGACACAAACGTAAACAAATAACGTGCGGCAACAAATGATTGACATTTAAGACGTCAACCAATCAGAGACGATCTCTTATTGAACGCGCTGACCGACCAATCAGCGTTCTTATTTCATAACAGCCAGCGTTTCGTTTCGCAATATTGCTATAATAACGAGTATTTTCGCAAAAATCCTGACTTTGTCCAGTAAGATTTGATAATTTTTCGCCTATGTCTAATTATCCGCGTTTTCGCAAAACCCCTAGGATTTCCGCGAAGATTCGAAGTATCAAATTATCCTACGACATATATATGATGTACTCTGTGGAACTAATCATGGTCAAGTGTCAAAATTTTGAAGTTGACTTTAACAAATGACATTTGTTTGGTGTCGATTGCCGCCTTGTGTTCAAAAATTTTCAACAATCTTAAAATAATATTAAAGTTTAAAGTATTTATTAAATAACAACATACATAAACATGGAGCAGATGGAGCCCCCAACAAAAAGAGCGCGCTCCATCAACTGGAGTGAACAGGAAAAGGTTACTAATACATCATTAATTAATTGTGAAGTGGACAATAAAATTATTCTGTAAGTACATAAATGATATTTCAATATTGCACGTTTAACATGAAAGGCTGTTTTAGATTATGTTCAGGAAGCTGGTTCTCGAGCGGGTGGCAATTATTGAAAATAAAGGGACCACGATGATTGCCAATAGCGCCAAAAAAGTTGCTTGGGAGTAGGTTTTGTCTAGGTTGGTTTTGGCTGTTTTTATTTTTGTAAAGTTCTTCATTTGCATACGTATCTCATATGTACTTATTACTTTCAGCTTTAATGCAGTCAGCCCCACCAAACGGGACATGCCACAATTACTGCTAACGCAATGGCGTAATATGAAAAATCGTGCAAAAAGAACTGAGTTTTCTTATAGAAGAGCCAGAAATATGACTGGAGGCGGTCTACCGCCTCCAAGTCCGCCACTGCAACTGGAACTTCATGATGGATGATCGTATCACAGCCGTGTTTGGACTTGTTAGAAAGGTCTTGTAATGAACGTTGACCATGATTAGGTTTCAAGATCCGATGATGAAGCCGGAAGATAGGCACTAGCATTCCATGATGAAATATCGTATCATAGCCGTGTTTGGACTTGTTAGAAAGGTCTTGTAATGAACTTTGACCACGATAAAAAGCTAAAGCGTGTTTTTTTTTGTGTTTTTTAAACTATTTATTGTTTTTTTAAGTTAATTAAAATAAAGGCTGTGATATATATGTATAGGCTTTAATGTAAAAAACAATGTAGATTAATTATTAAAATAGGTTTGAATGAAGGCGTCTCTAGATATGTGTGCGACATTATCGTCTTGGATTGCGTGAGTTTCTTCTTCTGGTTGCTCAATTACCAACGCTGGTTCTTGTGCTGCATCTGTAAAGAAGAAAGTCGTATCTTTTAATTGTACACACAGCATAATATGAAGCTAAACTGTAAAAATGTTACTTGTTTACAATTACTTTATCTCTTTCTTGCATTAAGTCTTTTTTTTTGGTTTAAGTATGTAATTTTTTGTATTACTCTTGTCGAACCTGCCATATCAACTCTTCACCATCTTTGGTTGACTGGTTTAAATAAATAAATAAAAATATATGTTATAGAGAAAATATTGTATTTTTAATTAAACTAGCACTGGTACATACCTTGTTCTTCATTAAAAAGAATCGTTAAATTATGCTGAACAGCACAAGCGATAATGGTGATTTTTATTGTCGTGTAAGAACCCCTCATGACCCCCTGAAGAATGCGAAACCGTTGTTTCCACACCCCAAAACATCTTTCCACAACGTTCCGAGTAATAATATGGCTGTTGTTGTAGCGTCGCTCTGCTTCAGTCTGGGGCCTTAGCACTGGTGTCAATAAATAAGGGGTGCAGGGGTAGCCACTGTCACCAATCAGCTTCCCCACAAACTCATTTTCTTCAAACCGTCGTTTGATGGAGCTTTCCCGAAAAATCCTGGCATCGTGTGTACTGCCTCTCCAGTGTGCCACAATGTCACAGATTTTAAGGCGACAGACCGTGTCGACGGCGCGTTCGTGTTCCACGCGCGCCTCAAAGAGATGTCAGCAAATTGGATGGGGCCACTGAGGGCCGATGCCTGCCGGGGCTGCGGGTTGTTCGAAAGAGATACCGCGCCCCCGGAACGCAAAGGGCACATGAAGGAACATAGACGGGTTTTAGTCAGTAAAAGTCTGACACTCCCTCCCGCCCCGCCCAGGGCGGGGGAAGTTATTTGATGATTTCCCGTCTATAAAAAAAAAAAAAAAAAAAAAAAAGCATCACACACCACCTTAAAACAATTTTTATTTAAATAGCTTTGTGTTGATAGGCTAAGCTGAGGAATAGTATGGAAGCACTATAATATGTCTTTAATATGTATGTGAAAGTCAGGGCATGAAAGGGTTTAAAATTGCATGTTTGATTTTTGACCCTGTCTATGTTAAGGCCTACATATTTTAGTTGGTATAAAAAAAGTATCAAGAAACTTACTTGGGTGTTTATAGAAAAATGCCCCTTTCTGTTGATGTGATACTGACCCTCATCACCACCAACCTTTCTAATTTTAATGTGTGTACAGTCAATGGCACCACTTATGTGCCGAAAGCCACAAATCTGTTGGAAGGCTTGAATCGCCTTGCTTTCCTCATTTAAGTTGGCTGGCATTTTAATGTAACGTGGACTTTTGGATGCCAGCGCAATCGCCACTTTGCGACACAAACGTGACAGAGTCTGTTGGCTCATACCATGTATGTCGGCACAATCCTCCTGAATCTGTAAGTAAATGAATCTGTTACTATCTGGCATGGCACATACATGCTTAAAAATGTATCAAAATATTAGTACGTACCTCGTGACGGCCCCAGTATCGTACCACGGCCATGACTTGCAGCTCCACGGGTATACCACCACCTCGGGTGTCCACCAGCTGCAAATCCCTCCCCACAATACTGACAATTCGGCTCATGTTTGCTTTCGAAAAGCGGTATCGCAGCCGAAATTCAGAGTCGGAAAGATCTAGCAGAGGATTAAACCGCACTTTATAAATCTTCGTCCTTCGTCTTCGTGGAGTCGCAAAGTATCTCAGCTCTGCCACGTCATTTTGAAAATCGCGGGGTATACTCAATACTCAATACTCAATACTTTATTGCATTCCACATGTAGTACTTAGGTGGTAAAAACTTAAAATTAGATCACATGGACCCTGTCGGGCACAGCAAATAAGTGAGTTAGGAGAGAGGAAGCACTTGTAAATTATAATTATTATACAGTAGGTAGGTAATTTCTAAGATAAACTAATTGTAGGTATTTATAATATAGAATATAAAATATAGAATATAAATAGGTATCTATTGGGAGATCTTGTAATAATTAATAAATATAATATAAATATTTAATTTTGACTACTAAAATTATGACTTTATATGTATATCACTTAAATATTCATTTAATGAGTAGTAGCTTTTCTTTAACAAAAAATCTCTTAGTTTTTTTAGAAATGTGTGAGTTTTTTCTTCGTTTTTTATTGATCCGGGTAGTTTATTATATACTTTAATGGACATTACATAGGGACTTTTTGAGTGCATTTTTAGTCGAGAACTTGGTATGTTTAGCCTAGATCGGTGTCTGAGTAGATAGCGCGACTGGATGTCTTCACGTTTTGAGTAGAACTCGTGATGTTTTCGCACAAATTTGCATGTTTCTAAGATATATATACACGGAAGGGTCAAAATATTGTGTTTTTGAAAGAAAGGTTTACAACTATCGGTTTGCTCAATATTTACCAGGATTCTGACCAATTTCTTTTGCAGCGTGAACAGTATTTGTGCATCTGTACTGTTTCCCCAAAGAGTGACACCATAGCTAAGCCATGCATAGGCATAAGCATAGTAGGTGGTGAGGGCTGTCTGAAAATTGGTGGTCTTTTTTATTTCGCGGAGGGCGTAAGAGAATTTAGAAATCTTTGAGTGAGTTTTCTGTATGTGTGATTTCCAGTTTACGTGTGTGTCTATAACTAGTCCGAGTAGTGTAAATTCGTTAACAGTTTCTAATTTTGAGCCATTGAACGTAAAATCTAAAGTTAAAGGAGTTTTTTGGTAAGGGTGAAAAGTTATTAATTTTGTTTTGGAGTAGTTTATCTCGAGGTTATGCTCGTTCATCCAATTGCAAGTTTTTGTAAGAATGGAATTAAGGGTTTTTTCTATTTTTACATTGTCTTGGCATGAGACTAATATGGATATATCGTCGGCGAATAGGACACATGGCCCTTCTATGATTTTAGGTAGGTCATTAATATATATTAAAAATAGAAGGCATCCTATTACGCTTCCTTGAGGGATTGAGGCGTTAATTGTTTTACTATGTGATCGGATTTGTTTAATTTCATTATTTTTATGGTCAAAGTATTCTAGTTCTACTAATTGTTCCCTATTCTTTAGATAGGACGTTAGCCATTCGTGAGCCCTTCCGCGTATACCTATTCCGTATAATTTGTTTAGCAATATCCCAAATTGTACTTTGTCGTAGGCTTTAGTCATATCTAATAATAATCCAACAGCGTATTTCTTGTTATTTATAATGTTAAGTGCTTCTTGGATATACTTGTAGACTGCCAGAGTTGTGGAACGGTTTTTTCGAAAGCCATTCTGGCAGTCATCAAAAATATTATATTTTTCACAAAACGTATAAATACGGTCACACATAGCTTTCTCAAAGATTTTTGAGGCTGAGGGTAAGAGAGCTATGGGACGATAGTTGTTAGGATCTGTTTTCTCTTTTTTTTTGTGGATTGGTTTTATTACAGATATTTTTAATAAATCAGGGAAGATACCTTCTTCAAATGACTGGTTGAGTAGCAGATAAAACGGTAACGTGAGTTCATCTGCACATTGTTTTAGAAGCGTTGGTGGTATTTCGTCAATCCCGTGACTATTTTTATTTTTCAGGTTTTTTATTAATTTGTTTACTTCCCAAGCATCTATTGGGCCAAGAAACATCGTGTTCTGTGTGGGATTTAGTACAGAGGTGGTACCCGGTGTGCTACCAGAAGAATTGTCGGTGTTATCTCCAATGGTCGCAAAGAAATTATTAAAAATGTTGGCTATTTGTTTAGGTTTGGATATAAGGTCGTTATCTATTTGCAATTTAATATTAGTATGTTCTTTTTTATGTTTTTTGTTTGATCTCTCATTTATGATACTCCACATGGTTTTTACCTTGTTATTAGATTTTTTTATTTTATTTATATATTGCATCTTTTTTGATTCAGTAACCAATTTTTTTAATATTTTTTCATAGTTTTTATAATAATTTGTAATGAAAGGATCTTTTGTTTTAAGTGTGAGTATTTTTAACAATCTTTTGTTTGTACAGGAGATTTTAATGCCCGTTGTTAGCCAGTATTTTTTAAATTTGGTTTTTAATTTGACTTTACATATAGGTATACAAAGGTTAAGGATATTTATTAGTGTATCATGAAATGCTTTATAATTCTCATTTATATTTTGGTTTTTAGGTAGTATTTTATTCCAATCGTATTCTTTTAATTTAGACTTAAACTTTAAAATATTCGCGTTGTTATATAATCTTTTTTTAACATACAAAGTTGTTTGTGCAGCTAAATTTGGTGTTGGTGTGGTGATGTGTATAATAGTTCCGCTATGGTCTGAAAAACCTAGTTCCTCTACTGTTGTATATATTTGGTTTGTGTTAGTGTTTGTAAATATCAAGTCTAAACATGTAGATGTATTTTGTGTTACTCGTGTGGGTGTTTTTATGTGTTGCGTGAGTTTATATTCTAGCATTAGGCCTAAGAATTGGTTAGTTTTTACATTTTTCTCTAAGATATTTATATTAAAGTCTCCACCTATAATTATGTTAAGTTTATAATACTTATTGTTTATATGATTCAAGATACATTTTACCTGATTAATAAATATTTCTTCCTCTCTTCTATTCCAATACATTGTTACTAATAATATGTTTTCTTTGGGTAACACAATTGCACACACTTCTAAAATATATTCTATGGACATATTCGTTATATCAGTTATCTCTTTGAATTCGATATGGTCTTGCAGGAGGATGCAGACGCCGCCTCCCCCTCGCGTGCTGCGGCAGTATGACGCTGCTATTTTATATCCGCTAAATTGGATCAAGCTTAATTTTTCTTTAGACAACCAGGTCTCTGATATACATATTGAATTATAAATTGGGTTATCTACGATGAAGGTTTCTAATATATGCTGTTTGTTAAAGAGACTTTGGATATTTTGAAATAAAATTTTAAATTGTTGGTCTGTGTTTTCGAAAGGAGTAATTATTATGGTCTTCATTACTGGCTGTTGAATCTCGTTGGCGGGTATTGGGGGAAGTTTTTAAATTAATGTTTTTCTCGTTTGCTATGTAGTTAGGTTGATTTTTATGTGTTTCATCTTTTAAAATGAAAGCTTTTCCTTCCACATACAATTGATTATTTCTTATTACTGCATGCAAGCCTTCCTTTCTTGCCTTTATCATTTCCTCTCGCATTTGTTGTCTTTTCTTACGTGAATTTTCGTCCAAAAATTCAGATATAGATAATCCTGTTCCTTGAAAATAGTGACTGTTGTTTTTGATGTATTTTGCCATTCTTTTACTTATTAATTCTATTACTAGTGGTCGGGTATTAGTGTTTTTTTTGCCTAATCTGTACATATTCTCCACGTAACCCATCAGGTCCACTTGTAGAATATCGCGAAACATTTCAATGATTCGGTTATGCAGGTCGTTTTCAGGCTCTTTATAGTATTCAGTAAGGCCGTAGATGACTATCTTCTTGCAATTACTTTCAATACATTGGATTACAGGGGATGTGGATAATGATTTTATTTCCGATATTTCTTGTTTTAGTTTTTCGTTCTCTTTCAGTAAGTTTTCTATTTTGGTGTTAATTTCCTCAATATCCTGTGTTCTTAGTTCGTTTTGTTTTGATAAAAAGCTGGTTTTTTGTTCGAAGTCATTAACAAGTTTCGTAATAGCTTTGTTTATTTCCGTTTGTATGGTGCTACGCAGGTCTGTTATTATTGCTTCGTTATTCTCTTTCAGACGCTTCATAATGATCTCGCTTAGGTTGTGTAGTGACAGTTCAGCTTGTGTGTTGATGTTTGGGGTGGTTCCTTCTTCTGAGCACATCGTATCGCCCAATAAAGTCAGGTTCTCAAATGTGGTGGAATCATTGTTGGGATAGGTTTTCCTCCGAATTGTTACGTTGTTTTCTTCGCTGGGTGGAGTTATTCGTTGGCTTATTATGGATGTCTGTGGTCGTATAGGAGTATTGGTATTTCCTGTTTTGGGCATTTTGCATCGGCAATCTTGGCATTTCCATATTTTTTTATGATCTGGAGTCATTATCTTATTAAAATGGTTTATGGAGACGTTCGCACACTCTAGATCATAGTCTTTGTTGCATAGTGTACAAACGAGATGCAGTTTATTTAGAAGATCTTGAGTACAACCTGCGCAAGTGTGCGAATTTTCTGCCATTTCGTATAACAATCCTTTATGCTGATACTGGTGCTGGCCTCTAGTGGGCGATAGTGTTACTAAGCATCAGTGGTTCGATGGATTCGATAAATGGGGTTCGGTACTATGTACTGGTTCCGCCACAAGAAGATAGATGGCGCTGATGTAAGGAATCAAACCAAGATGACTGGCAGTTTTTAGTAATCGTTATAGATGATATTCTTATTATTGTTTTCCTTATTAATCACTTATTAATCACTCTCGTACCTTTTTAGTGCTTCAACCATCAAAACTTTCCTGATTGTAAACAAAACAAAACGGGTTCTGCTAGTTGGACAGCTGATATTTGTTTACAATTTGAATAATGATCGTTGATCCGTGTGGCACTTGGTAATTATGATTTTCCTTTGATGTCTTCGTGTATTTCTTGCGTACTTTTATTGTAATCACTGATGCTTACAGTTTGTAAGAACTGAAGCTACTTTAACTTGTAATTTTATCACTTTAACTATTTTTAAATGAGATAAATACGTGGAGCCGATGTTAGCTTACGCACAGTAGCGCCCTCTCTCCCAGGGTATACTGGGTATACTGTACAACTCCATTATTGCTTATTTATAATATTATATAAATTTCACAAATTATATTTACTAGACACTAATGTCAACCTCGTCACAATAACATAACGTCAAATCGACATGTCAATGTAATCGTCTCAGCTGATTGAAATCCGCCATCTTGAACCAGACTTAAACAACGGGTCGCCGCTGTTTAGATTTGAGCTGTTGCTCAACAACTTCTCAACGCTGATTACCGTTTATAAGTGAGATTTTTGCTGATCAGTCACTGATTTATGTTTAACTGTTTCTCAAATATTTGAGACTGCTTTATAAGTAAGGCTGAAAGGTGCGTAACTTGAGATTTGCATAATTTTTCAAAATCTAAATGTTTTGTGAATAAATTAGGTGACTGTGGGGGTATTGGAACCATAGAAGTAAAAGTAAAAAAATACGACTTTATAACATTTATTTCTTTTTAGGCTAAAATCAGTCTTTTTGTAGCCTTTATCGCAGTTAAAGCTAAGTAACAAAAAAATTAAAAGTAATTGTTGGCAAATAAAAATCATTCTAACAATCATATCTTTAGCAACAGACCGATAAAACAATTTTAATTTATTGCTTATCTTTCAATGAATTGAGATTTTCTTGGAAAATCAAAATATGACCGGGTATCATCCATACTCTTTTTGAAAACCCCTTCCAAATAGTTCCGTGCCTATCCCCCTTTAAAATAGGAGAAATCTGGTGAATCGTAGGTACCTTACGTATAAGTAATATGGCTTTACGTGATACTTATATATCAAACAAAACATTTTGCCTATCCATATTTCTGCACAGCTACTTACCCCACCCGGCCGCAGAGTCGTGCCGGCGCCGCGTCGTCTGCGGCTCCCATCGATCGCACGCACCCGCAGCGCCCGAATCGCCTACTACAGTCCCACACCGCCATCCAGACGCGCGGCAGGGCTGCCTACAAGATACGCCTTTATGTTGTTGGATGGTAAACAAGTCGGGGAAGGCGTATGACCATATGCAAAAGGCCTTAAACATTAAACTAAGAAATTTGGTATTTATATAGGGTATTCTTGTATATTAAATTAAACCAGTCTTTTAAAGATTTCGTTTCTTTTCATCATCATCTGCTTAGCCTTTTCCCAACTATGTTGGGGTCGGCTTCCATTCTGGATGCAGCTGAATACCAGTGTTTTACATGTAGCGATTGCCCATTTGACTATATTTCGTTTCTTTTATAAAGTTATAAAACTACAAGGAGCGGAACAGCGCTTGTCCCGCGCTTGACATTCAATATCCAGTTAAAAGTCTACCTACTTTACCATAATTAATCAAAATCGGTTCATTGCTCGCATTTATATTTATAAAATTCGGATTCTAGGTACCTACAACTGTACTGCTCATTAATACTGCATGTGGTTATGCACGACGGGCACCTAATCTAACCCTACAAATCGCCGAGCAAGTGGCAGCCCTATCAGTAGTCGAGGTGCGACATCTCGGCGCCTGGCATTGTGCGGACACTTCGTCTGCCGGGCCCGGGAACCACAACTGGATCTTATAAGTCTTCAGTCACACTGACGTGGTAGCGCGCGTTATCTAAGGATGCGCTTAGAACGGTAGAGAAAATGTTTGAGCGTGTTTTTGTTCCGACGACGATTTGTGTTGTCATGCACTGATTTAATTTACTGAGATTGTATTGTATGAGTTGCGTTTGGAATTATAGGCAGAGAATTGGTGGCCCATCCGCGTCTGTTCCTATCTAAATACTACAGAAGATACTAAATAAATTTCATTTTTAAATCACTGCATAATTGCGCGATACTTGTGATTACCTGGGGGAAAATATTTAGAAACGTTCGCATTCTAATCTTGATTGAAACAGCATTGCTGCGTTAGTTGCTATGAAAGGTACCTATATGTAATTTGCACCTGTGACGTTTCAACTTTGTTTCTGGGATGGCAACGCATTTGCAAGACGTGTAGAATTGCAAATGTCTATAGGCAGCGGTGACCACTTAACATCAGGTGGGCCGCCGGCTGGTTTGCCATCCAACATTACCATCCAACATCCAAGTTTTTTGGCAAGTTTTTAACATTTTTTCGCGTCAGTGTGTGTTTACCCTTACCTCCTTGGTAAACCTACACAGATTCATCGATGGATTGTTACGGTTACGGTGTATGACATTCAATACGACTTTCTTAATATATTTCTGTCTGTTCAACGTTACTGCTGCCCCCCCCCCCCACTGCTCCAATCGCCCCAACCCCCCCCCCCCACCCGTTAATCTACCGCCATGGGTTTCATCCTTGGATGGAGGAAACTATTTTTGAGTTTTAATGGTTTTGGTCCTTAAATTTGTGTCCGGTTAGGGTAAAAGGATCGCCATTACTTAACTTTAACTTGACTTCAGTTGGGTAAACTATACGGGGTGTAAGGACACACATCACATCGCTGTTAACTACGCGTTCTGCTTAGTAACATTGAGCATAAACTATTGCTGGTAAACGACTTTTATTATAAGTGTGAAAAATTTATGGTAGCGCTCAATTTTACACAAATCTCACGAAAAATATTGTGCTTTAAATACTATGATATCGGGTCGAATATTATGATATTCAAAACTATTTTCAAGAAAATAAGTCACTTGGAACGCTGCCTGCCTCTACCGGGTATACAGTCGTGAAGTTATGCTTAATTATATGGATGATTATGTAACCAATAACATCTGTTTCCCATAGTGTTGAAGCATTGAAGCCCTTTTCCCGTCATCTTAGTAGGTACTATTATAAATGTTAAAGTTTGGATGTTTGATACTTGATCATGCCATAACTGCTGAACCGCTGAACGGATCTGGATGAAATTTTACATCGATTAGTATATAGGCTTTTAATCTTGGAAAAATGTATGGTTCCGTGCTATAATATTTGGACTTTATCGTGGACGAAGTCGCAAGCGGAAACTAGTAGTATACAATCATGGTAATTTTGAAGCAAATACATAAAACATGTAAAGTAAATAAGTATGTATAGTGGTACACCCACGAGTCGGACAAATAATCCCAATTCATTGTATTCTAAATCTTACCTACTTATTTAAAAATTGTGTGGGATGATCAAACGCGGTTCTCTTCCATACATTTTTAGAAGGTTTTTGTTTCCTTCGTGGGGAATAGTCCAATGAGGAAAAGCGAGACGATATCAGGACATCTATTATTTTATACTGATTCCACATGGAGACGTCCTAAAAACGGTCCCGGAAATTAAAAAATAAACGCTCTGCGACAGTTGACAGATGGCTAAAAACTGATCCTATACCTATGGGTTCCGTTTTCTATAAGAAAGAAGTACTTCAGCAGACCAACTCTTAAGGCTCAACTAGTGATATAGGTACTATAAGCAACTTGAAATCGGCAAAGTGTGAGCTGGATTTGCATACGAAGGGTACCAATGTAGGAAAAATATCAAATACTATCTTACATAATATAATATACTGTTTTAACAATTTTGAAAAAAAAAATGTTTCTTTTATGGTAAATGTCAGTCTGTTATCGCGGATTAAAAAGTAGGCTATGTAACTAATAGTAGTAGTAGTTTAGTAATAGTAGTACTAGTTTAGTGCAGATAAATTTATAACTCACTTAACTGCCTCGTTAGCCTAGTGGTCCTAAGCACGACTGTTACGCCTAGAAGTCCTGGGTTCGATTCCCAGGTCGAGCAAAAAGTGTTATTGGGTTTTTCTATCAAATTCTCAGTAGCAGCTCGGAGTTTGGATTTGTGCCCGATTTATGGCAATAGGCTCCCCCCCTATTACATGGGACCTAAATATACCAGCGAACTGTGGTGTACATTAGTACACCTCTGCCTAACCCTTCGGGGAATACAGGCGTGGTGTTATATTATAATATAAGTATGAAATGTAGTGTTCCGTTCGTATTTTTCTGTTATGTGAACGACTTTTGACATTATAAAAGCCTGATTGTATTCCATATTCCTAACACTTCAACTCAATTTACTTTTATTCTGATTGTTTTCAGCAAATTAAATGGGAAACCGTGGGAGGAAGCCTATTTTAGTGCTAACAATATTTAACAATGTAACGTATTTTTCCAACATAAGTGTCTTTTATTTGACACCCCACATGATGACCTTTTTGCTTATTCGCCGAAAGGTTCTTCATTTTCCCATTAACCTTAAGATAAGATATACTTAACTTGTATGATACTTCTCACTAGTGTTATAATAATATTATTTAATTTTAAAACTATCTACGTAAGAACCTACCATAATAATTAACCTAAACATAAAATGTATAAAAATAATAAAATTACAAAGCATGTACATTTTTTAAATGTTATAGTTTGTATGTCATTCATTCACAGTCACGAGTGAACGAAATAAGCTGAAATTTAGTAGGCGCACATAATAAAGTTATACTAATAAGTTATACTCTTATTCTGATTTTGTATTTCTGTAAACTTTCACTTAATTCTAAAGTTTACGCAGATGAAGTCATGGTTAGAAGCTAGTTGTGGAATTTTGTACCTATTATTATAGGCACATAGTTTCAAAGTAAACAGGCACCAGAATTTTGCGCTTTCACCCGATCCAAAACTGAAAAAGTTTCAAATATCTTATCAGAAAAATAACCACATAAACACACACACACACATACTCACGCTTTTTTCCCATGGGGGTAGGCAGAAACCCTAGAACGCCAACTTTTACGAGTCTTACATACTCCTTTCGCTTCATTGACATTATATAATTCCGTTTCTATAAATAAAAAGTTAAAATTAGTCCCAATGTAAAGAACGCCATTTTAATCAAAGTTATTTTGGGAGCCTTTCAAAGAGGAACAGTTTTTCAAAACATCAAAGAAATCTTTATAAATGAAGAGGTAAGTAGGTGTCTCTATTATCAGTTCTATTAGCAGTGTTGCTGAGTTCCGGTTTGAAAGGTATGAGTGCCGGTGAAATTGCAGGCACATGAGACATTTCAACTTTGTCTCTGGGATGGAAATGCATTTGCAAGGCCTCTGGTATTGCAGATGTCTATAGGCAGAGGTGACCACTTAACATCAGGTGAGTCTGAGGCTTGTTTGCCATTCAAGATGGTTACATTTTTTTTTTACGCTTTTCAAGGGGACACCTGGCTTGCAGGTCGTGTATTTTCGTCAGAAGTTAGTCACTATTATGTACATTCACAGTACCCAAGCTTCCTGACGATGTTATCCTTCAACGACGTCAGTTATGTCTAAGATAAACTAAAAAGTACATTATTATGATTTAAAGAAGTCACATTGATACAATTGCCATGAACCTGCAACTATATGCAAGAGTGTCTAATCTGTTTGATACTAATTTTGTATAATAGATGGCGTTGCACTGTGACGTCACTTTTCTGAATCTCGCTGTTAAGATTTTCCGTCAAAACATGACCTCTCGATGATTACGTTCAATAAATTGTCTTGCTCTGGACATTGTGTTTTATTCCCGCGGGAGATATTTTTGAGACTTTGTACAAGTGGTCCTTCGAGAGCCGGATGAAGGATTGGTGTGCATTGTCCCTGATGGACTAGTATTAGTGGCAGCCCGCAAATAGTCACGTGACCATCACGGTAGTGACTCAGTGCGGTCAGCGGGTAAGCAGTATCGACAGGTCCTCAACAACTGGAGCAGATCAGGATCGTGCTGGCCGGCGGGAGCAGCAGGTGCGGTACGGAGAGAGAGTACTCCACATATCATCACGACGAGCTATGTTCAAGTGAGTGGCAGTGAAGTGAGTAGTGAGTCAAGGCAACCTGTGAGTACTTTACAGTGATTATTTAATTGAAGTTTTAACAATTAAATTTACATTATTAACAATTAAATTAATTAACTATTCAAATCAAGCAAAATTGGACCTTATTAACTTAGTAAAATTTAATAAAAAATTTGGACTTAGTACATTTTAACGTTATTTGGACTTAGAATAATTTCAACAAAAGGTGAACGACGGGGAACCTATTTTCAATTTGTCGTTTGTGGATTCAAAGACTTGTTGTAAGTTTCAACATGGAATCCTTATGTAACTTACAATTTAATTTGCACTCTACGATAACTAAAGCAAGGTCTAACTTTAAGAAATCACCAAAGGAACGACTAACCAGTTCGTACATAGAAACCAGGCTGGAGAGCTTAGAATCTAACTGGTCAGCGTTTTCTGATACTCATGTTAAAATTGTAACATCTGTTAGACCCACTGAATTTGAAAAATCTGAATATAACATTAAAAACTTATATGAAATTACTGAAGAATTATTTACAGATTATAAAGCAGAGTTAAAGGAAGCATTAAAAAGAATTGTATGTTCAGATAGTTCAAATAAAGTGTCTCAACCTTCTGTGCAAGGTTCTAAAGACGTATGTTCTGTGAAGTTACCAAAAATTGAGTTGCCAAAGTTTACAGGAAATTATTCTGAGTGGATTAGCTTTCGTGATTTATTTAAAACTCTAATCCATAACAACAACCTTCTAGATGATGTTCAAAAATTGCATTATTTAAAAACTCACTTATCTGGAGAGGCTGAAGGTCTATTACGGCACATTCCTATCACTAGTGGTAATTATTCTATCTGTTGGACTCAATTAGAAAAAAGATACAACAATAAAAAATATTTAGCTAACTGCATAATGAAACGCTTTATGAGTCAAAGAAATATTGTCAACGAATCGTCGAGCGCACTCAAAGAATTATTGGATACATCTAATGAGTGCTTACATGCTTTGAAAAATTTAGGCATTAATGTTGATAATTGGGACTTTATCGTAATTTATGTATTGTGTTTCAAATTGGATAGTGAGTCACGTAAACAATGGGAAATGAAAACTAGTGATGGTTCAGATAACTTACCTACAATGACCCAATTTAACGCTTTCCTTGAACAAAGATTTAGAGCTTTAGAATTCTTAGATAATAAGAATCAACGCATTCAGCCGAACCGAAATGTTCAAGTAAAATCGCTTCATGTCTCGGCAATATTGTGCGTTTTTTGTCAAGATAATCACAAAATTGCTAATTGTAAAAAGTTTGGTTGCCTCGATATTGATAAGCGTCGTAATTTCGTTCAAACCAATGGGTTATGTTATAACTGTTTGGGTGCAAATCACTCCGTATACTCATGCCGCCAATCCACCAGATGTCATCTATGTAAGAGGAAGCATCATACGCTTCTTCATCTCAAGAATGTCTCCAATTCAGCTAGTGATAGCACTACTGAACAAGTTGCAGAAGGCAGCGACACTGCCGTAGCAACCACATCAAACCAGAGCAAGTCCACTAATGTTGTGAGTTGTTTTGTTAATAATCATAGCCAAATATTATTAGCCACTGCTTTAATTACAGCAGAATCAAGTAGCGGTACTGCTATTGTATTAAGATCCCTGATAGATCAGGGGTCTCAGGCTTCGTTTGTGACGGAGTCCGCAGTCCAGCTCTTGGGTCTTAAGAAGATACCAACTAGAGGTTTTATTTCAGGTTTAGGCGCTGATCAGGGACGATCGAAGATTTCTTTAAATTCGATGGTTCTTCTAAAGGTTAAATCACGCGTCGACTCCAGTTTTATGATTACTGTCAAGGCTTATGTATTAAATAAATTAACAACTCTTTTACCGGAAAGGAAGGTGATGGCAGAGTTCTTAACTACAATCTCGTCTTTGGAATTAGCAGATCCTTCGTTTGATACTCCGAATACGATCGATTTGCTATTAGGTGCAGAAATTTATGGCCAGATTATGTTAGAAGGTTTAATCAGAGGTCCACCTGGTCTACCTATCGCTCAAAATACTAGACTAGGTTGGATCTTGTCTGGTCAAGTGGGTAAGCAAATCAACCAAAGCGAGACATGCCACAATACTATTGTTAGCTTGCATGCTTCTCATACAGATGAGAATGCTATGTTAAAAAGATTCTGGGAACTAGAATCTGAACCCAATCTGGATTACGAGAAGATTTACTTGACCCCAGAAGAACAGAAGTGTGAAGATATATTTAAGGCCACGACCAAACGAGATGAATCTGGTCGCTATATTGTACATTTGCCTTTCAGGTCAAGTGATCCTGCTTGTAAATACGGTGGATCAAAGGAAATTGCTCTAAGGCGATTTCTAACTTTAGAAAAACGGTTTCTAAAAAACCCGGAGTTCAAGGCTCAGTACTCAGCGGTTCTAAATGAGTACGTTGCCCTTAATCATATGGATATAGTACAGGACCAGGATAAAGAAGGTTCCGTATATTTACCTCACCATGCCGTCATTCGTAACGACAAAACCACAACTAAGTTACGTATTGTATTTGATGCATCTTGTGTAGGTAACAATGGTGTATCACTCAACCACGAATTAATGGTAGGTCCTCCTCTGCAACGCGAACTTCGTCATATTATCATGCGTTGGCGCTGTTATCCAATCTGCCTGGTAGCTGACATAGTTAAGATGTACAGGCAGATTAAGGTAGCTGATGATCACACAGATTTTCAGCGTATTTTATGGCGTAAAAATCCAGATGCTGAACTTCAAGTGTTACGGCATCTGCGAGTAACCTTTGGAACATCATCGGCACCTTACCTAGCAGTACGATCACTACAACAATTAGCTCATGACGAAGGTGATGAATTCCCTTTAGCAAAAACCCGTGTTCTATCAGATTTCTACATGGATGACCTTATGACTGGATGTCAAACCATACAAGAAGGAGCAGAAATCTATAAACAGACAACGGAGTTGCTCAATCGTGGAGGGTTTCAGTTGCAGAAGTGGGCGAGTAACAACGAAGAATTATTGAGATTGATGGAAGGTGGAAAACAAACATCACAAACACAAGGGAACATGGAACTAAAAATAGACGCTATTTCAAAAATATTAGGTTTGACTTGGGATAAGGTCAATGATGAGTTCGTGTACACTATTCAACTTAACGAAGTAGACTTGCCAGTAACAAAGCGAAAGGTTATTTCGGACATAGCGCGTCTATTCGATCCCCTTGGGTGGCTGGCACCAGCAATAATCACTGCAAAGGTGTTTATTCAACGAATATGGATGACCGGGATCGACTGGGACGCAGAACTACCTTCGTCATTGCTGGGGGAGTGGCTTGACTTTCGAAAAGGTCTTGGCAAACTTGTCAAGTTTCGGCTACCTCGTTGGATCAATTTGAGTAAAGAAGATAAGGTTCTGGAATTACAAGGCTTTTCAGATGCATCTAATGTGGCCTATGCTGCAGTAGTGTATGTCCGCATCATCGATCAAGATGGAAATATCCACACAAACTTAGTGACATCAAAAACTAAGGTTGCTCCCATCAAACAAGTTTCAATCCCGCGATTAGAGCTTTGTGGAGCTGTCTTACTCGCAAAGCTTCTTCAAGAAGTCGCTGCAACTTTAGAGGTTCCCAAGCAGGACATATACGCGTGGACGGATTCATCCGTCGTGTTAGCGTGGCTAAGCAGCCACCCTAGTCGATGGAAAACTTTCATCGCGAACCGGGTTTCCGAAATACTTACCATTATGGATAGAAGTCAATGGTCATATGTACCGTCGTCGGAAAACCCAGCGGATTGCGCTTCTCGAGGAATAAGTCCATCGCAGTGTAGTGATATGCAGCTCTGGAAAAAGGGCCCTATATGGTTACAAAATGAAAAGATAGACTACAATAAAACATATATACAGGAAACCACGTTAGAAGAAAAAGGAGTAAAAACAAAATGTCATGCAACTGCTATGGAATGTGATGATAATCTACTTATTAGATTTTCTAAGTTCAGCAGATTAATAAGAGTAGTAGCTTACTGTAGAAGATTTTTACGGATGAAGATACCTGAACGGGATAGAAATAAAATAACTACTTGGATAACTACAAAGGAAATAAATGAAGCTATACTCACCTGCGTCAAACTCTGCCAGTTCCAGTATTTTAACGAAGAGATAGAATCTGTAAAAAAGAAGCGTAAATTAAATAAAGCTAGTAGACTTACCTCTTTGAGTCCTTTTCTTGACGATGACGGGATCTTAAGAGTTGGCGGTCGCTTGCATCGGGCTCCTATTGCAGAGAATATGAAGCACCCCATATTAATCCCTCATAAATCACACTTCACCAACCTTTTGATTGCGGAGGCTCACGAGAGAACTTTGCATGGCGGACCGCAATTAATGTTAAATTATTTAAGGTCCAAATATTGGATACTTAATTCAAGAACTCACGTTAGGCAATTTGTACACAAGTGTGTTATTTGTATTCGGTATTCGACTCAAACAAACCAACAAATGATGGGTCAACTACCGAAGGCTAGGGTTTCTGTTCAAAAACCCTTTCAATGCAGTGGTGTGGACTACGCTGGTCCAATCAGCATTCGAGCAACTAAGGGTCGTGGTTATCATTCCACTAAAGGCTATATATGCTTGTTTGTTTGTATGTCGACCCGGGCTGTTCATCTGGAAGTTGTAAGCGATATGACTTCTCAGAGTTTTCTGGCGTCTTTTAGGCGATTTGTAGCCAGACGTGGTCGCGTATTAGATCTGTGGAGCGACAACGGGACCACATTTGTAGGAAGTGCAAAGGAATTGCGTCGGCTATTCAATGCTGAAAAGGATGCGGTGGCTTCAGAAATAGCCGATTTCTTGTCGACAAATGGTACGACTTGGCATTTCATACCTCCTCATGCTCCAAATTTTGGAGGATTGTGGGAGGCCGGTGTCAAGTCCACTAAACACCATTTAAAAAGGATTATAGGCAACAGCACATTGACATTTGAGGAAATGACAACTGTGTTGGCGCAAATTGAGGCCTGTCTCAACTCGCGTCCGATTTCCCAGATTTCTAATAATCTGGAAGACGCGTGTCCATTGACGCCAGGGCACTTCCTCGTGGGCGAACCTTTAGTAGTTGTGCCTGACTTTAATTTTGAAAACTTACCTATCAGTAATCTGAAGCGATGGCACCTTACACAAAAAATACTTCAAGACTTTTGGCGAAGGTGGTCACTAGAGTATTTAACTCAACTGCAGCATCGATATAAATGGGCGGATTGTAAGCCCGAACCTAAAGTTGGAGATGTTGTTCTGGTGAAGGAGGATAGTCTTCCACCTGGTAAATGGCTATACGGGGTTATAATACATAAACACCCAGGTTTGGACGACCTTACTCGTGTAGTAACCATTAGGTGTAAAAATAATGAGATAAAAAGACCTGTGTCTAAATTGATTATTTTACCTGTTACAACTTAATTGCTTTTTTAACCAACCTATTGAGGAATTTATATTTTATGTTGTTTATTGTTAATTTTGATTGAATGAATTGTTTTATTTGTCATTTGTTTTTTTTTGGTTTACAATTGTTTAGTTTTATTTACAAAGGTCATGATGTATGTTTATCATAATGTTTTAATACCCTACCCTATGTTATGGTGGGCGGCCATACAACCAATATGTTTAAGTCATGCTATGCTAAGGTTGATGGACAGGGCTGTCCATGGTGGGCGGAATGTCTAATCTGTTTGATACTAATTTTGTATAATAGATGGCGTTGCACTGTGACGTCACTTTTCTGAATCTCGCTGTTAAGATTTTCCGTCAAAACATGACCTCTCGATGATTACGTTCAATAAATTGTCTTGCTCTGGACATTGTGTTTTATTCCCGCGGGAGATATTTTTGAGACTTTGTACAAGAGAGACAGACGACTTAACCCCTGAACCACTTTCTTCTTTCGAAAATGGAGCAGTCAAGTAATATTGCTAATATATTTAGCTCGATTTCTTTAGGGAATACTGTATATATTTATTCAGTGTATTTTATAGGTAACTAAAAGATAAACTAAAAAAACTAGATACCTAGTATGTAGTGAAATAATACCTGCGTAACGATAATAAATCATTTATTTATGAGGTACAGACAACAAAAGTGATAAGTATACAGTCCGGTTACTTCAACACGGTAATTTGAATCTTTTCGAGTGATTAGTACGAGTACTCTAGTTATTACAGCATTAGGAAAATAACGGCAGTTATAGTGTTATAGGTATTATTGAATTGATTGTGTTTTGGTGATATATATTTTTTATAGAAGATATAGGTACTTTGGTTTATATTTATCGTGAAATAACGATAGCATACAAACTTTGTTTTTCTATATTAAATTGAATGAAGTGTAGTTAAGTTTTTAACCGACTTCAAAAAAAATAGATGGTTCTCAATTGTTTAATCTTGATATCCATTTGTTGTAATCTATATAGGTATGGTGGCAAGTCGCAATACCAAACAACAAATAGAACCAAAGCCTACTTTTTCTTAAACTAAAGTAATTCTTCATATGTCATGTTTTCACACTGCCTACCGCATACGCAACAGAGCGATTCTCTATTTATGTAACTTCACATACACATTATGGTACGTAAATAAATTAATGTGAATATAAATGATTTTGTTTACCTGTACACAAACCTCTTATGTCGACAGTACGTCCAATTGTTCGCAATTCAGTCCCCTGTTATCGAGTAGTTGCTATATATTTCCCTGAGGAGTGTATTTTTAGAACTTTTCCCTTCCATAATTACAATTCTTTCAAGGTATCTCAGATAAAGGATGAATGGATACACGTGTGCACGTCTTTTGTTGTTATTAACGTGGGAGGAAGGTTGAACTTGTGACGACTCGGTTGGCGCAGTGTTCGATTCCCGCACGGAACAAATATTTGTATGGCCTACAGATAGTTGTTCCGGGTCTAGCTGTTTGTGTATGTGAGTTTATTTGTTTGTAAACGCAACCATAATACGGGAGAAATTCCTAGTGTGGGGCAACGTTTTTTATAAAGAAAAATCTTTAAGGGCCTCCGCCCACGACCGATTTTTTTGGACCGATAATCGGGCAGAAAAACGGGCCCGTTTTTTCAAAAATTTCAACGCCCACGACCGTGTTTTTGTCGGTGACTTTCGAGGGAGGAGCTTAAATAGCGGTCAAATTTTATATCGCAACTTTTATTTGACAGAGTTACCGATAGTATAAAAATAACGTTAATAGATTTAAGGTTATTTAAGTTACAATTTATCGTTAAATTGTTTAAATTGACGATATTTTTATCGTTTTTTTTAAACAATTGATCCTTCTAAGATGGAAGTAGCGCAGGACGGAGGTGTGGCGGGTCGCCCACCTTAGCGTCGCGCTAATGTAGTGCCTAACAATACTTTGCCCGATTCTTACGAATGAGAATTATACACGCTTACTTTTACATCGTTCTGAAATCAAAAGCCATGAGATCCATCATAGTACCTAATAGAAGCTATTGGCACTATTATTTTCGATAAATAGCAAAAATAAATAAAATAACTCAAACATTTGTGAAATAGTAAGAACGCGAAGTAACGCTTCCTTGCAGTCAAGGCATATTTGTGTGAAAACCTTATCGACTATACATGCGTAAGGTAGCCTTTAAAGAATACATTAATCGATCAGACAGGAGCGCTACTAACATTTAACTCGAATTAACAAAAAAAAAGTGACGAAATTCCAACATCTTTGAGACGTCTTAAAAAAAAACACGCAATAATAACTATTACTCGACTGGAGTTTGTTTCAGCTGCAGAACGATGTAAAAGTAACCGTATTGTTATTATTAGACCTGGTAATCGAACCCACGACTTCACGCTGATCAGACGCGCTTTGCGACCACAAGCCCAATATAGTTAGTCAGTGACAATTAATATAAACGTACAAAACGGCAACTTACCTAATTTAACGGTAAAAATAACGATTAATTCATATTCTATATTAATGTTAATTAACATTATATTACTGGTAATGTTATCAAATAACGTTTTTATAAAGTTACTTTTTTCAAAATTTTCGAGTTCATGGAAATTAACGTTACGTAACGATTATTATTTTTTGATTTCATAACGTTAACAAGCCCTGGATTTAAGTCATTACATATTTAGCAAGCTGAGTCGTTGAAAACGAATGTTATTTTCATTCTTAAGAATTTATTAAATTCGTTTGATTATATATTATTATTTTAATCCATTAACGTTATTTTTATATTAACGGTAACTCTGTCAAAGGTAATTTTATAAATATTTACCGGTATTTAAAACCCTGCGTAAATCAACACAATATTATTTACTTATTGAAATCACAGACGATTAATTTAGAAAAAATTGATTTACCATATTATTAATAAATAAATAAGCTTTTTAATAATAAATTATTGTTATTATTCAAATGCTTCAAACTCGTACTAACTTAACATAACACCACAATTGTACACTTAATTCGCAATAACTGCTTTTGACTTTAGACTTTTGACTTTAGCAATGACACAACGTTCTTCCCTAGTAAATCCATGACGCATAGGGTAAGTGCCCCAGTGAATGAACACACCCCAGTGAATTAACAAATCCGAGTATTTTCCAAAAAATAATAAACTAAGATATTACCTTCTACCCAACGCAGTATTTTTTTTGTAATTGCTGCTCTTTATTCTAGCATAGTAACAACATTCATGTATTGCGATACTGTTCGTTTTAAAATGACGAGCGTTTAAAGTTGGCAGTGCTGGTGTAAATTTTCTTTGTTCGGGCAAGAATTTAGGACTTGGGTCAGACGCAAATTTTTTTATATCACTTTGCAGCCGTAATTAAAGTATGTACTATAAGTTATTTATAAATTCGAGTAATGGGTAGTTATAATATATGTATCAAATCAATTTCATTGCAATTTTAGCTAGTTTTAAGTAAATTATTGAGTGTTCCAGCATTGGCATTAAAAAACGTTTGAAATCCAGTGAATAAACGACCGTTAATTCACTGACCAATCGTTAATTTCATGAAATCTAGTGAATGAACTATAACATTTTCATCATGTTAAAATATAAGCTTTCGTCATAAAAATGTAACCAATAAATAAATGAATACCACATTTTGAGTAAGAAATCATAATTTTAGAGAACGGAGAACTAACAAATAGATCAAAGCTCTGAGACTCTAACTCCCAAGCTCATAAAGGAAAGACGGGAACGGAACGGGCAGTCTTCAGTGGGTGCAGGTTCAGTCGGAATAAGCTCGGCTTATAAGGCAGGTCCTGAAATCCATCAAACGCGACACACCTCAAATGCTGACGAAGCTGGAGACTAACGATGGCAGGATCATCTTGTCTAAACTAGAGCTTTTAAGGGAGGTAGAGAAGTTCTAAAAACCCGTCTCTAGTCCAACAAAAGACCCAAGAGCTAGACTGACCTGACACTACACCGATGAGTTCCCGGACGTCAGCCTATATGAGATAAATATGGCTTCTTAACAACTTAAGGACAACAAGGTGCCGGGGAAGACGGAATCACTTCTGTACTACTGAAGAGGCCTATGTCCAGCAGTGGACATCGTTCGGCTCATATCATGATGAATTGATTGTTGACGTTGGCTAGGCTTATGAAGGTATATAATGATTAAGTAAGAGATTGAAGGCTTACACTTTGTTAAAAAAAAACAAAAAAAATGATTGTAGCAGATTTAGAGGCTAAGGATTTATGTTCATTTATTTATTCCATTTTGAACTGCATTTGATATAATAATAAGGATTTTTCGTAACTATTAATTAAACAAAAACTTGTGTTCATTCACTGGTTCTAATGCTGTATATTTACTGGAAAATTTCATTCATTCACTGGGGTTTTAGGGTATTTTTCAATATATTGCCAAATATATAAAAAAGTATACAGGTTATGTATATGTCGTAAAACCAAGTTAAAAATATTCTTTAGTAGACATAGATTACCAAAATATAAAACCGCATACTTTAGAGGCAACATAATGTAATGATTTTTTGAAGTCTGAAGATTGCTTAAGTGTTCATTCACTGGAGCATTTACCCTATTTTCTATTTTTCACGATAATCGGCGGCCAGGATGCGTAGATTTTGTTTTTGGACCGTTTTTTTTCTCGGCCGTGGGCGTTGATGTACTAGAATCCATACGTTCCATTCTCGCCGAGAAAAAATCGGCCGTAAAAAATCGGTCGTGGGCGGAGGCCCTTATAGGCCCATCGCCTCCTCCGGTCCATTTGGAAATCTATGGGGAAGGCCTATATCCGACAGTGGACGTCCTACAGCTGATATGATTATGATGATGATCGTCTCCTAAAGAGATGTGGTAGAAATGTAGCACGGGGACCTCGAGGTGCCGTGAGACTCAGAAGCCATTCGACCAAGCATTGACGACATCAATTCTTGCGAAGTCCTCAGTGATTCTCCCTATTAAGCGAAGAACACTTTTTATAAATCAGAACAGATTTTAGTTTAAAAAATTGTTTAGCCAATTTACACACACACCATCACGCCTGTATTCTTCGAAGGGTTAGGCAGAGGTGTACTAATCTACACCCACAGTTCGCCGGTACGTTTAGGTCCCATGTAATAGGGGGCGAGCCTATTGCCATTAACTGGGCACAAATCCTAACTCCAAGCTGCTACTGAGAATTTCATAGAAAATCCCAATAACACTTTAGTAGGTGTGTTTTCTTAATGTTCTGTGTATAAACCCCATCCTGTCGGTTTGGGGATTATTACTGTGTATAAGCCCTTTTCGGTTCTTCAAGCAAAAATGTGGTTCATGTGTAACACATTTACTTTATTGTCTCCCGCGGAATATACACGTAACTTACACACAATGGGGTTGTATTTCATTTGTGTTGATAATTATAGTTTTGTCTTTCATTTCGTTCAGTTTTGAGGACCAACTTTAGTAGTGTGTGACGGAGTAACTTTAGTTGACACACCTGTCACTTTTTTAATGTTGTAGTGTTAAATTATATGAAAATTGTCATAAAAAGCTAGTTGCGAGTTGCTGCAACTTTAAAGTCAAAGTTGCTTCGTCTGCGGAGCGCCTAAGATTTTATTAGTATAAAATCTGAGTACTGGTTGTTGAGCCTAGCAGTGGTTAACACGGTGTATAGGATCCTGTAGATTGATTAATGGATCTTTGTCTGTTAAATAGGTATGGGATACTGTCAATAACAGTAAAGTTACGTTATGACAAATTGTTGGGAGGGTAAATAAAAAATGTGGTAATAATTATGAAAAAGTTGATTTATTATAATTATAATTATAATAATTATTATAATACAGTTTACAATAATTACAAGCGATCACCAAACGGGGTGAAAGAAAACGGCGTAGTATTAAATTATTTAGGGCGTCTACACACGGCGTCGCGAGCGCGCAGCTCGTGCCGCGCGTCCTCCGAGCGGCGCGGCGCCACATCGCGCGTCTCGAGCGGCGCGGCGCCACAGCGCGCGGCTCACTCTCTTACAATATAACTACCTACACTACACTCCACGCCGCGCGGCGCGCGCTGCGCTGACGCGACCCAGCCCTACGTAGACGGAGATTTATTTATTTATTCGATTTTAGGATATAGTCTTTCGAACGCGAGGAACAAAATATTACACAAGTCGAGAATATTATTTATAATCGATTCGGATTAAATCGGATTCGAGAGCGGCGGAAGCGAGCCGCGGCGACGGCGGCGGACAGCGGGGGGCGTCGAGCGGGCGCAGGCTATGTACACGAGCGGCGCTACGGGCAGTCGCACTCCTCCACCACCATCTCGGGCAGGTCGCGCTTGATGATGTTGGAGTCGGCGCCGAAGTAGATGAGCGACAGCGCGGAGAAGCGCACGGGCGCGCAGCACTCGGCGCGCTCCAGCCGCGCCGCCTCCACCACCTGCGAGTGGTAGTTGAGGAAGGGCGCGCACGCGCCGCGGCAGTAGTTGGCGTAGTAGCCCTCCGGCGCCACGATCCAGTCGTCCCAGCCCAGCGCGCGGAAGCTCACGTAGTAGGTCTGCCGGCAGCAGCGCCCGTGCTCCGCCGCGTCGCAGTCGAGCGCGCGGCGGCGGCGCGCGGGCGGCGGCTTGAGGCGCAGGCGCAGCAGCGGCCGCGCCGCCTGCCCGCCGCCCAGGCGCAGGCGCACGCGCCCGCCGCACCCGCTGCAGTCCAGCAGCAGGCGCAGCGGCACGCGCGCGCCCGCCGCCGCCCAGCGCCGCGCGGCCGGCGTCACGTCGAGGCGCTGCCAGCCGCGCGTCGGGTCGCGCCGCGCCGCGCCCGCCAGCGCGCTAATGGCCGCCGTCTCGTTGCCGCTCACGGTGAAGGCCCACAGCGTGTAGCGCAGGCGGCGCGCGCGTGGCGAGGTCTCCGCGCGCACCAGCAGCTCGGCCGACGCCACCGCCAGCCCCTCGCCCTGCTCCGACTCGGCCTCCGCGCCCAGCCGGAACTCGATCAGTCGCTGACCGTTCAGGGTCTCACCTGTACATACCGATTACGTTCTCGTGTAGCGACTATACATATTAGCGACAGAGATTTACCGGACACATTTTCCAAGCAATAGGTTGGATTTAACAATCCGTAATCTCTGTCAGTTATTTGTCGCAAAACCCTAATTATTCCTACGGTCCCTGCCTATATCGAAATGGCCCATCTTTAGCGCAGTGGTAGCGACGGGGGTGGGATGGGGTGGGGTCGCGGGCGGAGTGCGCGCGGTGGGCGCCCTGGCTAGAGCTGCACTTGCCCGCTCGTCGTGGACACCCAGCGTATGGAGATCCACGCCGAGGCGAGTTCGCGCTAGCCTTGCGCACATCCGTGTTAACTTAGAAAAAATCGTAGGATTTGGAAATAAATGGAATATAATAAAGTTCTTCAAAGTCGTCGCCACCACGAACACCCATTAAACTTGTATAAAATAAATTCGTTTAAACTACTCCATCGTCCATCGGTGCTACAGTCGCCGCGCGCCACAGAAGATCACCTCATGTTGGAGAGTCGGTCCTGCAACAAACGAGTCCTCATTACTACAAGAACACGCGACAAATACACGCGGCGTACGTATGCACGTAAAGAGCACACGTGGACAACTAGGATGCGGCATGTAACCGACAAATGATCCGATTGATTGCCCACGATCAAAGCAAGCGTACTCGTATGCCTGCGGTGCGACGTTTCACATCCCTGCCTGCTAAATGGGCGTCGTTTTTATGAATGAAACAAAATTACTGTACACAAAGTGCCCACTAAACCGAATTAAGCAAAATAATTTTATGCGCAATGGCGTCGCGCCAAATCTTTAAGTACTACATAATAAGGTCGCTGGAATGAATAAATGTACCAACAAGATAACAGGGGGGCAGACCGACCGTCAGTTACTCGTCCGTTAGTCCTTTAGTTCAAATCTTTGCTCATGATCTATTTTTGGACTTATCCTTTGAGAAAGGTAACCGTTGCTAAGTTTCGCAACTGTGCGTAGGTGTCACCGTGTCAGTCTTAAGCGAGGGTACTTGTGTAGTGTGGGAAAGGTCAAATTCCTATGTGCATAGGGGTCGGCGTTAATTATTAGAATTCTTAGAACGTGTCTCGTGAGTCTAGACATGCGCTGTCAGTGTTTAGACTAGACACATGTCTACTACACAATGTAATTTAGGCTACCTTTGTAGTTCTAAAAATATGTTTTTTTTGTTCTTGTACATTTTGCTAATAATGTCTTATTTTAGCATTTATAATAAAAGATGGATGGCTTATGTTAAAGATGATATGGCTGAGGAGTTTGAGGTGACGTTTGAAGAATAAGAAGATGAAAAGAAAGAAAAAGACGATGGATGATGATGGATGATTGATAAACTAGCAAAAACTAATAAAGGGTCCCAAAAGAAGCACCAGCTCTACAATGCTTATTGCAATCACAATTTTAGCATTGAGTAGTACAGAGTGACAAAGTTGAATTAATGTCTCACGTGCCTCTAGCGCTTAACATTCATATGACTTGACGACAAGAATAAGTGAGGTGGTATAATGTTACTTCGCGGGAAAAGCTCCTAACAGTTAAATACTCTATATATTAAACTGGAACATGGAAAATGTTTGTATGTTTGTGCATTATTTGAACAGATCTAAGCGTATCTTAACCCTAAGAGTTTCCATCCGGGACTGCGGGTTGTTCGAAAGAGATACTGCACCCCCGGAACGCAAAGGGCACAAGAAGGAACATGGACGGGTTTCAGCTAGTAAAAGTCTGACACTCCCTCCCGCTCCGCCTAGGGATAAGTCATTTGATGATTTTCCATCCGTAAAAAAGTAAACCCTAAGAGTATACGACTACTAGAATTACTTCCAATTGAAACTTCTTCTTCTGGGTTACCACTGTAGTCACGAAAGCAAATCTTTGAAAAGGAAAACTAACAAAAGTAACACCACTGAAAACTCACAACACCGCAAAATCTGCTGATTTTTGGTGAAATTTCTATGGGGCCAATCTGAAAGTATATCCATTCAAATAAGTATTTTGCAAATACGCCTACATCCAAATTAAGAACCTTCTCCATTTTTGAAGTCGTTTAAAAACGAATCTACATAATTCATAACGACGTAAAGTTAAAAGTCAAACGTACATGTTTCAGGGCCTTACCACACCACACAATGCATCTTTAATGCACTACAATCAGTCCAAGGTCGACGAATATTCGATCCAAATTTCCAACCCCATAAACCAAGCTTAAATAACCATAAAAAAGGGGCAATCAAAGTGCGCGATTAAGGTATAAAATTACCCGTAACATTATAGAGTGAAATATTCACTGCATAGGTTCGACCGTGCCGCCTCAAACCTTGCAACGTGTTATGCAACACGTTCTACCATGGTATCGATTGTGGGCGATTTCTAGATATAAGTGAATAATTTAGTGTGTAGGTAATATACTACGGGGAATTGGCTTCGTACACGTTTTCATAAGATTCATAAGGTCGATTCAAATGTGGTATTGCTTTACTGAGTTATGGTTTAGCTTTAGCTTTATGGTTGATTTATTGGTGGTAGAGTGATTAGCTTGGGTTTTTGGTTTTGGGTTCGAGATCTTGCAATTAGGTATTTCTATTGACCATTTCGTAGTTCGCAGTTGCTTTTCATATAATTTACATTGACAGATTTAGTTAAAGTACTGCCTCATTAGCCTAGTTTTCTTAAGCGACTGACTGCTACGCTAGTGGTCTTGGGTTGCATTCCCAGGTCTAGCAAAAGTGTTATTGGGTTTTTCTATGAAATTCTCAGTAGCAACTCGGTGTTAGGATTTGTGCCCGGTTAATGGTAATAGGCTCGCCCCCTATTACATGGGACTTAAAAACATACCGTCGAACTGTGGGTGTACAAGAGTGACGGTATGTATACTTACATTATGTTAGTTAAAGTTTTATCGATATTGTTTTTTTTATAAGCAAATAGGTAAGTTTCATAAAAACTTAAACAGTTTTAGTGTCCTGATTTAAAACCCGAAATGAAATGCCAATGTCAAGTTTTGATAGCTTCCAAAAAACGGGACACTAGCATATTTTCCAGCCACAGTAACTATAAATACCAAGTATCAGCTACCACAACTCAATGTCTTCATAAACCATAGAAAATTCCTACAAAAGTAACCTAGAAAAAGTATTTCCATGAACACAACCCACGAATTGCCACATTAGGTTGGTTATAAAAATATTGTAGGTAAGGAAACAAAACTCTAGGCATAAAATGTTGCGATAAAAAAAAGTTGTAACAATAAAAAATAACGCAGTACGCAGTACGTTCGTCTATGAAACACAATAATGGTTATTTTAACCAAACTTCAGGCACTAAAGCCATGCCGTACGGCTGACCTGACCCCGTTACGTCTAAGAAAGGTCTTGCTCCAGCCATTCTATGGAATGTGACGTAACTGATGAATTACTTCACTAGTTTTGTTTGGCGCGCCTTTTTACGGCTCACTACAATTTGTCATGTAATCATACATGTACAGGTTTTGTTTTTTGGTGAAAAACTGTCTGTGACGAATCTTCTCTACATAGTATGAAGTTTCTAAGGTTATCGTAGACATCACTGACATCGGTGAAGGACAACATTATGAAGAAACCTTTGGACTTTTCTATGTAAATGTAATTCTCCAGACCGATTCCGGTCACGGCGGCTAATCTTAATGCAGACTAGCCACGTACGCAGGAGATATTATAGTGCACAAGTGTGTGCGCAAACACAGGTGCACTCACTTTTCCCTAACTCTCATAGCCCGATGGGACGGCAATCCGACACGACCGGAGAGAGATCAGGCGCAGGACCAACGGCTTTACGTGCTTTCCGAGGCACGGGGGTGTCACACCACCAACTTCCAAACTCCGGGCTGCTACTGAGAAATTCCTAATGGAAAAACCCAATAACACTTTTTGCCCGACCTGGGAATCGAACCCGGGACCCCTTGCTCAGCAGTCGCCCTTGCGACCACGAGACCAACGGGGCAGTCCACTTTTCTATACTAATATTATAAAGAGGTAAAGTTTGTGAGCTTGAGAGGTTTTAGGGGGTAATCTCTGGATCTACTGAACCGATTTTAAAAATTCTTTTACCCATAGCAAGATACGTTATTTGTGAGTGTCGTGTGCTATATAATACGACCTACGGGAGCGGAGCAGTAAGCAATGACGTTACTTAACGAGGGTCTCTACCGTGTGGGCAGTAAGGTCTAACGACCCCACACATCTTAGTGTCAGAGTTTTTAAACCGCCTCAAGGGCCTTTGACAAGGTTACCGATGTCAGTGATGTCCAAGATTAACTTAGAAAGTACATATGAATTAGAAAAAGTTACATTGGTACTTGCCCGTGTCCGGTTGCGAACCTACAACCTCGTGAATGAGAGGCGGGAGCCTTAACCACTGGGCCATCACGACACTAACGAGGGTAAAACCGCGTGGTATATCTAAAAAATATACACGGTTACTTTTGCATCGTTCTGGAAACCGAAACACAGGAACTCCAGTCGAGTAATAGGTACTATTGAAAACACACCACGATTTTTTTAAATTCGAGTTTAATGTTAGTAGCTCTTCTGTCTGATCGATGAATGGATTTTTCAAAAGCTACCGTTCGCATGTGTAGTCTATATAGTTTAGACACAAATATGAATTAACTGCAAAAAAGCGTCACTTTAAGTTCTCACTATTTCACTAATAAAACTTTCGTGTATTTTTTTTGTTGATATTTTTTGAAAATAATAATGCCAATAGTTTCTCTTACTATGTTAGAATTTATGGCTTCCAGTTCCAGAACGATGTAAAAGTAAGCGTGTATAGCGGAAGAGAACAATGTTCCTGGCATCTTCTTGATTCAGGAGGAAAAGATATAAAAGGCACGTGTCTCAATGGCTTTCATTATGTCGAACACAAGCGTGGGCAGGACAACAGACGAAAAATGTTTAATACAACAACTCAATTGAAATCTATTAGGTTTCTATTTATATTCTATTGTTATAAGACAACAGAAAATGGGTTTTTATTATTGCTAACCACCAATCAATTGCTGGAATACATGACATGTGTTCGACTGCCTCGTTGGCCTAGTGGTCCTAAGCGTGACTGCTACGCTAGAGGTCCTGGGATCGATTCCCAGGTCGAACAAAAAGTGTTGTTGGGTTTTTCTATTAAATTCTCAGTAGCAGCTCGGAGTTAGGATTTGTGCCCGCTTAATGGCAATAGGCTCGCACCCTGTTACATGGGACCTAAAACATACCGGCAAACTGTAGGTGTACATTCGTACACCTCTGCCTAATCTTTCGGGGTATACAGGCGTGATTGTATGTAACATGTAGAGTTTTCTAAATTGCTATAGGTTAAAGAGATAAAGGTAAGTACAAATTAGTTTTGTCGTGTTATGTAATATTAATTTGTGCTTTGATGCTGACATGACAAAGGACCACAAAAAAAAAATTGGTCTTATGCGACGCTTTGATCGGTGAATAACTAGATAAAAATGAAATACTGAAAAATTGACTAGAAAATTATATGAAAATTATGTGTGCCCCCATGTTTAAATACCCATACATGTACCTATAATACAAAGAAAAATGAAAATTAATCTTTACAAATCAATTTGAACATTAATACTTAGTGTGGTAATTAATGTTCAGATGCTTGCAGATATTCTGTTAAAATGTAGGTACATGTTGCCCAATAACTGGATTGTGGAGGTCAAATAGGCAGTCGTTTCATGTACAACAATGATATTCAGCTGTATCCGCTTAGACTGGCAGCCGATCCTAATATAGTTGGGAAAACGGTAAGGCATAGATATAGGTATAGAGATTCTTTGAAAATCTACATCGGTATTTAGGTAAAATGAGTGTGATGTGAGCAGTCAAGACTTAGCGATAGGTGGTAAATATGCTCGCCTCAGACTTACTTCACCTATATTCATCGAGAGACATTTTTACAGAATACCACTGCTCTTACAAGTATTTGGTCTAATTATAACTAACCTTATCGTTCAAGAAATAGAGCTCAAATTCCATATTGACTCATTCCTATTTAAATTATTTTAATTATCATAACAAGTAAACTCGCATCGTTTGGCAATATAAACGATCTTAATGACTAGCCTAAAGATATATTTTGCCATCTATAAATATAATGTCAATACAAATATTTAGAGACAACTAAAAATACCAAATGCCAAATGATGTACGAGTATGTGATGTACATTGAATTATTTTTGTTAACTTCGAAGAATGGCTTGACGTTTATTAACTTTTGAATATAAGTACTTTAGCATTTTTTTTTTAGTAAAATGGTCTTTAACGGCATCTTGTTAACAAGAATTAGTTTAGGTCTGTAGGATTGGTGACAAGAGTCTAAGGCCGACTTCCACCGAAATCACTAAACGTAATATTTAGCGCTAAATGTGTAAATTATCATTTTGTCACTGTCACTCTCTAAAAGTGTGACAGGGATGCTGTGATGTTCTAAATACGTTTAGGCACTAAATGTATGAATGTATGTATGTTGGAGTAGGGCAGCGAAGGGTTTTGTGGCGGAATTGGGCCGCAAGCTCGGGGAGGCAACCGGTGACTCCCGCTCGGGGTCGTTCTTGGTGCAAAGGTTGGCCATCGCTGTTCAGCGTGGCAATGCGGCGAGTGTTATGGGCACCTTTGCGCCGGGAACGATTAGGCGCGGGTTATTTTGTGACCTTTGACGGTTAATTTATTAGACTGTTCATGTACTTTTGTATTCTAATTTTATCATGTCATCATCATCATCATTAATCCCCAATGTATTTAGTGATTTTGGTAAAAGTGGGTTTTAAACTTGAAGATTTTTTTTAGCATGAGAGATAATATTTTGTTTTGTTTTTAGTCAATATCCCGTCCCATTGATCTCAAATAAAGTAACGTATCATTTTGCAAATTATTAAAGAAAAATCTGATGAAACACAAGCCGCAATATTAGTGTCCTTATCCTACATACAAAGTTAGATTTTTATTACTTATTGAGCGCAATACCAGACTATTTTTGTATGAACCTCGTTGCCGGGAAAGTCGTTTCGCCGAAGTTTGGTACGGTAACTTATATGTAGGTGTTCCCATTGCTTGGCAAACGATCTCTTCAATGGACTTCTACATGACTATTTCGGTAGGGTTCAATCTGGGGATCAGCCTGTTGCCAGCGTTGCTTAGATCTACCCCGGTTTCCACGTCTGTCTTCAATAATTAATATACCTATTTTTTTTTTTTTTTTTTAACATATATACCAACACGCCTGCATTCCCCGAAGATTTAGGCAGAGGTGTACCAACGTACACCCACGCCGGTATGTTCTAGGTCCCACGTAATAGGGGGCAAACTTATTGCTATTAACCGGGCACAAATCCTAACTCCGAGCTGCTACTGAGAATTCAAATACACAAAAACCTTGTAAGAAGTAGGTAATTGCCCGAATATTTAGAAAGTGTAAAGGCAACAAAGTTACACACGCCATACTCGTAATAGGCAAAACCTTAAAAACTATATGCTAATTAGTTTCATACATTTTACCTCATTAATAGTAATTATTGTAACATAACATTACGAAAAGATATTTAATCTGCGTGCAAGCTTAGAATTGTATGGTTTTTAAACAGGTTAACTGTGAATTCAGTACATATTTTTCAGGGGTAAAGTACACATGATTACGGACAAAAATTAGGAGGCCAATTCTAAAATCCATATTATTCTTAATACCATCACACCTGTATTCCCCGAAGGGTTAGGCAGAAGTGTACCAAATTACACCCACAGTTCGCCGGTATATTTAGGACCCATGTAAACAGAACACAACACTCTCTGCTCTCACTCTCTGTTCTTGTATTATTCTAAACTAATATTATAGTTGCTAAAGTAACTCTGTCTGTTTATAACTCTTTCACGATTAAACCACTGAACCGATATTGATGAAATTTGGTACGGTTTAAGTTTGAACCCTAAGAAAGGATATAGGCTACTTTTTATTCAGTGACTTTGTTTGCGTCCGCAATAACCTATATTTACTCGGTCGAAATCGAGGGCAAGAGAAGTAAAAATCAGCTGTTTATTTTAGCGAATTTTAGTAGGGAACAGCTGTTTTTATTTACATATTTCACAGTTAATCTCATGGTCAAAGTCTATTGAATTTGGTTTGAAACCAAATTTGAATTGTCAAGGCGTCCACCACGGTCACGGTCTATGGTTATAAGTAACTTAAACACAAAACGAATAAATAATAATTAAAAAACAACGTATGTAATATTAATAAAATAATAAAAAGAAAGGAGGCTTCAAAAACCTATCCCGCATCGCATTTTCAAAATTCCTGTATCTATACTAATATTATAAAGAGGGAATGTTTGTGAGTTTGTGAGATTGTATTTCAGGATCTCTGAACCGATTTTGAAATTATTTTACCCATAGAAAGCCACGTTGTTAGTAAGTGTAATAAGCTAAATAACATCACGCTTTGACCATCGGGAATGGAGTTGTAACCAAAGACGTAACTTAACCCGGGTGAAATAAACCACTCGATCGAAGTCTCGGATAGTTCGCTAGTAGTTAGATAAAAACCAAAATAACTTAACACATTAAGGCGACGAATTGTTTAACAATAGTTCTAGACCAGGCGCGCGCCCCCCGCAACCCGCACACACCCCGGTAAGTAAGCTTTTTGTTATTTTATTTAGTCGGAAATGATAACTTGAGAAAATCCTTCTACAATTTTAAAGAGTATTTATAGACTTGTCTACAGAGCAAGTTGAGAGGCTAAAATCGGTCCCGTTTGCCCATAAGATGTGAATCTCTATTTAAAAAGAGGTATGTTTGATATTTTTTTCTCTGTTACTAAAGTTACTTAATCATGTAATGAAAACTAACAAAATAAGGCTTTCATCATGAACTATTCAGAACACCAACTCACATTTTTATACGTTTCGTAATTACTGACAAAAATAGAGATCACTGATGCCAAAATTTCCAATTCGTCCTCTTAAAACATATATTTTCCCACTTTCTACTTTCCCAGACTTTACTAAACGGTTGGTCAACAGTTCGCGTGACCGGAATGCCAGTCGTTCTTTGGTCAAAGAATTAGCATCGCCATTCAATGTGGCAATGCTGCCAAGATTACATACGTAGGATAGCAATTGATTTTTATGCTCGCTTTGAACGACTTATTTAATTTATGAACCGTTATATTTTATTGGCATATTAGAAAAGGGAAATAATAGCTTTATTGTTTTTATTGTCTTTCAATTTATAGATGACCACATATGTATGTGTGTACTTATTAGTATTTTACTTTTCAGGTTTTTTGTACTCAAAGGGTATTACTATGTACCTATCGTAACTGGTAAGAATCCACTGTCTGTGGTGTGTCCAAGGTAGAGACTTGAAATTATTATATTATTGCCATCATTATCATCTTCCTGCCCTTATCCCATTTTACTTGGGGTCGGCGCAACATGTTATTATTACCATAATAACAAAAATAAAAATTTTAGTGTAATAAAGTTGGTTATGCCCCCAATTCCCCATACAAGAACCTTGTTATTTGTGCACAAATCCTCACTCCGAGCTGCTACTGAGAATTTAGTAGAAAACCCCAATAACACTTTGCTCGACCTGGGAATCGACCTAAAACCTCTTGCGTAGCAGACGCGCTACGGACCACTAGGCTAACGAGGCAGTTCCAATTTCATATATTTATTTTCATATTTTCGGCACGTGGATGAGGCGAAAGGAGTATTTATGGATAGTAGCAGGTACCATTCTGTGGTTTCTGCCTACCCCCAAGGGAAAAAGGCGTGAGTTTATGTATGTACCTCGGTGTACAACCTACAAAATATTCAAGACCCAGGTAAATATATGTTATAGCGTGTCGAATCGACAACTTTAATTTTAAACTTCGTTATGCAAACTTTTTGAACAATAGCCTACTTAGTGACACACAAATCCAATATCTACTTTCAAAAATATAATCACTGTTTTAAATAGAACATCAATAGCTGAATTTGATACAATGACCGACCATTATCGGTGATCACTATTATAAAAAGTTATTGGTATCAATCCATTATATTTACAACAGTTAAAATGCAATTAGGATTCAGTATTGATTGGCGTTGGCCATTAATATTGTTTACTCTTTGTATTATTGGTCGGTGGTCGACATAACCCAGATTAGAGGAAGAGGGTTAATAATAAGGATTTCCTCAAAGGATAAAAACGGGATTTGAACCCGAATTACGTACAACCGAATAATATTTAACAATACCTACTTATGTATAAAATAACGGGATTTGTGCCCGGTTAATGGCAATAGGCTTGCCCCCTATTACATAGGACCTAAACATACCGGCGAACTGTGGGTGTACTTTGGTACACCTCTATCTAACCCTTCTGGGAATACAGGCGTGATAGTGTGTGTATAACACGTTTCTTGAATTTAAGTTAAAAACTGAAGGGCGTTCTTTTAATTTTGACTTTATTTTGTTTTTATTATTATTTGTTGTAATAGCGGCTTTAGTAATACGCAATGTGTGAACAAAAAAACAGGGAAAAAAATTGGAGACAATCCAATTTTTTTTAATTATTGAAGTTTTGCAAGATTTTTAAATAATTGCAAATTTCGAATATCGAACGAGCAGATTTATTATAGAGTTGACTTGTTTTTTTCGGGATAGTAATGTAACATTTGACATACCTACTGAATTAGTTTGATTATTGAAAGATTGTGGATTAGTCCATTTTGACAGAACTAAGCTCAATTACTGTCCTATTATTAGTTTAAGCTAAAATACTGTAGAGTTTATTTAAGAAAAATACAAGAAAACGAGTTTCTTTAGTCTTAAAAGTTCTATTACAATAAGTAAGGCGAGGGTTGGTCAAGGACGAACAATAGCTTCAGCAGCTTATTTATTTTGCCGCATACGGAAATTGAACGGATCACACTTGCAACCGTATAATTAGCTAGGCAGCTAGCCTAGTTATTAGTACCTACTAATTCGTCATTTAGTATTCAAGCCGGTGTCTCGAAAATAGTATTTAACTTAACTACGCTCACCAAACATTATCCTCTTTTAAGGTCACAAGTTAAAAGAAACCTAATTTTGTTATACATAAGATTTATTTTTAATACCACTTCGGTGTCTTGAAAATCTACAGTGATTGAATTCATACTACAATAAAACTCACATTTATTTTTCCTGTAAATTGTAGTTATTTTGTGTTGATGTCCGGAAACTTTAGTTGTAGACTATTTGGGTGAACTACGTCTAATAATAATGCTTACTCATAAAGTAT
This sequence comes from Caradrina clavipalpis, assembly GCA_932526535.1. Taxonomy (NCBI): domain Eukaryota; kingdom Metazoa; phylum Arthropoda; class Insecta; order Lepidoptera; family Noctuidae; genus Caradrina; species Caradrina clavipalpis. Next base: position 3,268,538 of record OW052099.1, on the reverse strand, counting down.
TAACGCACTTCGAACTAACTTAAATACGAGAAGAACTTTCTGATGTACAGTTTTTAGTAAATTTTCTTTTCACAAAGCGATTTAACCCTTGATTCTGTAAGCGATAGAAAACTACATACACACATACGTAGTGCAGTAAGCCCGCATGATAACTTTAAACACCTAACCAAGCCTAGCCCACTAAACTATTTTTAACTCACAAAATGGAAATCGATTTAAAAGTTCCGCACTCAACTCCTATAGACTAAACTCCCCGCCATTACCAACTAATGATAGTCAAGCATTAAAACCAATATTTAAAAACAAATTCCATACCTTGTCAAATTGGAAAGTTTCCATGTTTCGTGATACGTAAAAAGTTAGTGGGAGCGGCGAGGGCGCGTGCTCCCCCTGCCTTGGTCGCCATGGTACTGACGAGTCTTGGGAAACCCCTGGCTTATATAGCCAGGGTGATTCACTGGAACATCGGGACTCTTTCTTTAACTGTACGCATTCAGCTTTGTTGAATGGATGTTTAATTTTAGAATTAACTTATTTTATTCTCAAGGGGCTCGGGATTTTTCCGCTGGCTTCAATACTTTGAGGAAACAAATGGAAGGCTAAGCTTGGTGTAGATGTGGATGGAAATTGTAAGTACCTATGATGTCGGTATTATCAAAGCTACGTACTAGGCACATTAGTGTGTTGTTCTGTTAGTATAACAGAGTAAATGTAATGTAATGTAATGTAATGTTATCTACGTCATAGACTTTAGACAGTATGACGTATTCATATTCAATTAATAACCGACTTCAAAAAAGGATTTGGTTTTCAATTCGTTTGTATTTTTTTTAATGTTTGTTACCTCACAAATTCGACGTTTATTTAACGATTTGGATATTTTTTTAATTTAACAGAAGATACCTTTCGATTGGTCCTGTAAAAATGTCACCATAATCGGAATGCATGCATGTATTAGTACTAGTACGCGCATACCATCACGCCTGTATTCCCGAAGGGTAAGGCAGAGGTATACCAATGTACAATTGTACACCCACAGTTCGCCGGAATCTTTTTAAATACTTGATATAGTAGGGGGCGAGCCTATAAAAAATTTCATAGATAAACACAATAACACATAAATAGGTTTAGTAGTAAAAAAAGTGACATCCAAGTAAGTGAAATCGCTTTATTCAATAAAACAACCTTCAATTAACATTAGTTTAGATAATAAAAACAAGTAATAATGCTTCCAAAAAAAACATTAATGATAAATACCTATAAAAAAGCTACGAAATATCCAAAATAAAACTCAATAACCATTGGCATAACGAACACGAAAAACCTCTCTACATTACAACAAATAATCAATTCTAAAGTACCGTCATAAAGTACAAAATTGCGCGGTGTCCTTTATCAATGGTAACCCATTGATAAATAAAGGACATTTCAAATGTCCTGTCCTTTTAAATGTCACCGGTACGAAGCTCGTAGCTCGTAGCCACAGACGCGTAGGCGCGTAGGCGCGTAGCCGTAGCCCGCTACGCAGGGTTGAAATGTTGACAATCGCATAAAAGTGGGCTGGCGTGTTTGGTTAGAAGTAATGGGTTCTGTACATAGTTTTAGTTTTAGTAGTGTCTTGTAGAACATTTCAAAGTAGATTTAGTTTATAAGCAGATTTTGCAACTTTATGTAGGCACGTAATAATTTGTTGTGTAAGATCTTTTCCCGTAATATTTTACTTAAATTAATCTTAAATATTGATCAGTTTGATCGTAGAAGTATTCGTAGTACTTACTATTATACTTAAATTTTCGAAAGCTAGATAATTATTTTTTAATTTGTTACTGACTAAATTTTGCCAAAGATAGTAATTCTGGCAGAATTATGATTCCCATAATTAAAGCGTCTAAAATCGAGTCGCAATCCAACCTTAGCGACAATCAATGTTTGACATTGATTTAATATCTAGTCAAAAATCTAGTTGCAATTTTATATCAATGACAGTCCATTTCAAAAACTTGTCAAACGGGTAGTTAAAAAGAAGTTTTTTTTTTACAGATTGAGTCAAATTACAATTAAAATTTTCTTAAAATCACGTGAATTATCCCAGTGACCTACACTGTACTCCAGATTATCCTGCAACTACGGAACTCTAAAGTCCTCCTCGCCATTAAGTAAACAATGTAAGTACGTAATACGCATAAGTTATTAATACATAGAAAGAGTAAGATTCTCATCTTTTAAGCAAATGGCAAACTTTAATGTTTCGTGTTCTTGATGTAAAATAAATGTACTTTATATTTGTGGCATAGACTAGACGTCGAGCAGAGGTCACGTGTGTACAAATAAACGCACTATATTAATATTATAAAGAGGTAAGATTTGTTTGTTTGTTTGTTTGTTTGTAACGAATAGACTCCGAAACTACTGAACCGATTTAAAAAAAAAAAAATTGCAACCGGGCACGGTCACGTACCAATGTGACTTTTTATAATTCATTATGTAGTTTCTTAGTTTATCTTGGACATTACTGACATCGGTAACCATGTCAGAGACCCTTGAGGCGGTTTAGAAACTCTGACACTAGGATGTGTGGGGTCGCTAGACCTTACTGCCCACACGATAAAGAAGAAGAACCATTTTTTCACAAATAGATAGCTACATTATTCCTGAGTAACATAGGCTATATAACATCACGCTACGCCCAACGGGAGCGGAGTATTAACAAAAAACGTAACTTATGGCGGGTGAAATATGCCACGCGGGCGAAGTCGCGGGCAGTTCACTAGTGCGAGATTATGAGAGATTAGTCTAGGTTTCAACTACATTGTTTAAGCGCTATTGTATATTACTAGGGGGCAAAATCCGCGATAACCTATCTTCTATCCATCTGACATACCATCACGCCTATATTCCCTGAAGGGTTTGGCAGAGGTTTACCAAATTACACCTACAATTTGCCGATATGTTTAGGTCCCATGTACGTATAAATAGGGGCGAGCCTATTGCCATTAACCGGGCACAAATCCTATCTCCAAGCTGCTACTGCCGGTATGTTTAAATCCCACGTAAAAGGGGGCGAGCCTATTGCTATTAACCGGGCACAAATCTTAACTCCAAGCTGCTACTGACAATTTCACAGAAAATCGAACCCAAGGCCTCTAGCGTAGCAGTCGCGCTTAGGATCACTAGGCTAACGAGGCAGTTCCATCGCTCTATATGTATAAAAATAAATGGCTTAATGTGTTGCTAAGCGCAAAACTCGAAAACGGCTAAACCGATTGAGCTGATCCTTTTTTTTGTGTTCGTAATTTTCTGCCAGCGAGCAATGGAGCGCAGTATACTGGGTGTTAAATTAACTGATCGAGTTCGAAACAGTATACTGCGCTCCAAAACAGGGGTGGCTGACGTAGGTCAAAAGGTTGCCCAACTCAAATGGGACTAGGCAGGACATGTCTGCCGCATGCCGGACAAACTGTGGGCCAGAATAGCTCAAAGCTGGTGCCCCGAGACAGTGAGTCGAGGTCGCGGCAGGCCACGAAGGAGATGGCGGGACGAACTCGATAAATTTCTTCAAAAATGGAGAGACGAGGCGCTGAAAAGAGAAGAATGGAAGAAGTGGAGGGAGGCTTTTGCCCAGGAGTGGGACAGTACAGGCTAACAAAAAAAAAACTGAGGATTTTTTTTATTTGACATGGATATAAGTTCTTGACTCTAGTCTCATTAGTGGTCAGAGGTAACAAAGACAAAGTCGACGACAAAGTGAGCTGAGCTTACGCAGAAGAAGCCTGTTGATTTTAACTTTGAAGAGATTAGGGTTGAATGCGATCGGAAATACAGACGCAGGTAGAGAGTTCCACTCCTTTGCAGTGCGCATTATAAATGACGTTTGGAAACACTTAGTGTGAATTGGTGAGAAGGTTGATAACATACCACATATCATCACCACTGTATTCCCCGAAGGGTAAGGCAGATGTGTAGCAATGTACACCCATAGCCCGACGGTATGTTTTAGGTCCCATGTAATAGGGGGCGAGCCTATTGCCATTAACCGGACACAAATCCTAACTCCGAGCTGCTACTGAGACTTTCATTAGATAACACTTTTTGTTCGACCTGAGCATCGAACCCAAGTCCTCTAGCGAGGCTAAAGCGGCAGTTAAGAAGGTTGATATGAAAAAAAATATTCGAAAATTTTCAAGCTTGCAAGGCCAGGGCGATCCACGTGTCCATATATATGTGAAAGGTCACTTATACACTTAATGCCTAAACAGGAAATCTCCAAAACTACTTGACATATGAAGCTGAAGTTTAGGAGGTACTTGAATGAATGAATGAATGAATGAACGACCTTTATTTGTGAGGAGCAATTACAATGAGATCTTAAAAATAAAATATAGAGAGCTTCGTACTTCGCTATTTATAAATTTGCGATAGGGCCAAAAAAGTGGGTCTACGATTTCTAAAGTCTTGAGCAACAGCTAATTTAATTAGGTACTAGAAAGCTGTAGCTCACCTAGGACGAAAAAAATAATTAAAAAAAAATAGGCAATGTTGCCCAGTAACTGGGTTGTGGAGGTCAGATAGGCAGTCGCTCCATGTAAAACACTGATATTCAGCTGCATCTGGTTAGGCTGGAAAGCCGACCGCAACATAGTTAGGAAAAGGCTAAAAGAACGAAGCTTCAGTGAAGTGAACCCATAAGTTTAGCCCCTACCAAAAATCGCTCAAGGCGGCTAAAGAAAGGTACACAAAAAAAATTGTTATACTAAAAATAAAGGATATCCTACATTCGAAAACAGACATACCTATAAAGTATATAAATATACCATCACGCCTGTATTCCCCGAAGGGTTAGGCAGGTGTACCAATGTACACCCACAGTTCGCCGGTATATTTAGGTCCCATGTAATAGGGGGCGAACCTATTGCCATTAACCGGGCACAAATCCAAACTCCGAGCTGCTACTGAGAATTTCATAGAAAAACCCAATAACACTTTTTGCTCGACCTGGGAATCGAACGGGACCCCTTGCACAGCAGTCGCACTTGCGACCACGAGACAGACAGACCTGTCGCTTCTATTCAGTTTGTGGTCTTTCTGATTGGCGCCTCGAAAGGTGTCCTCCGGCCCTGTGCGGCGCTATTCTTCATAAAGTTGAATTATCTAGTCTATGCTCAAATTATCTACAAAAAGGCCCACGCAGGGTATATTTGAAGATCATTTCCGTGTTGATCTATAATCGGTTTCGTTTATCTGTGACTAGCTTCTGCCCGCGACTTCGTCCGCGTCACAGTTGATGTGTTATCCTACGGGTACCGTACATTTTCCCGGGATAAAAAGTAGCCTATGTGTTATTCCAGACTATAATCTATCTTTGTGCCAAATTTCATCCAGATCCATTCAGCCGTTTAAGCGTGAAAGAGTAACAAACATCCATCCATACATACAAACTTTCGCCTTTATAATAGTAGTAGGAAGTAGTAGGATAATATCAGAAAAGTGCTTTACTTGTTTTATTTTGGGAGACAATACTTACATAAGTTTTCAGAGCCTCTGATAGATCTAAAGATAGCTCACGATAAAGAAAAGGCTTTTTTGGGAACTTGATAGTGTAAAAAAAAGGTGAACAAGAGGCTGTGCGAAAACAGTGGGCAGGAGTTTAAGTCCATATGATCAGGGCCGGATTAACCACATTAGACATAGTAGGCCTAGGCATAGTGTTGCCTAGGGGCCCACACAGGGTGGGGTCCCGTACCCGAGAAAAAAAATAAAATGCACACATACATGAAGACATTTTCAATGAGGGTTAGCAGAGACTAGAGGACGCCACACAAATAATAAAAATGAAAATGTTTCTCATGAAAATAAAATTTGAAGATTTATATATTATATATTTTTTTTAAATGAAGTCTATAAGTCTTTTAATCCTTTTATTTCTTCAAATTTTTTTCATTGAATGCCTATATTAATAAACTTTGCGTTGTGGTAAATCCGGCCCTGTAATATGATTTTAATGAATAATCTCTTTGTTGTCGGATATAGGTAAATACACTGTAGTAGGAATTTATCTCATGTCATACTATTCTTAACGTTACGGTTGGATGTCTACTAATAGATTGGTCCACCCACGTATTTACCTATGTCTGTACTAGCAATCTATCATAAATTGATTGCTAAGACTTTGTCCTACTACTATTATAAAGGCGAAAGTTTGTATGTATGGATGTATGGATGGATGTTTGTTACTCTTTCACGCTTAAACGGCTGAATGGATCTGGATGAAATTTGGCACAAAGATAGATTATAGTCTGGAATAACACATAGGCTACTTTTTATCCCGGGAAAATGTACGGTACCCGTAGGATAACACATCAACTGTGACGCGGACGAAGTCGCGGGCAGAAGCTAGTCTTAAATAAGCGCTTTTTTACCGAATAATAATGTTTCTTAGAAAAAGCAACTGTGTTGTAATAAATTAATAGTAAAGTTTATATTTTAAAGTAGTTTCGTACTTTTCGATTCGGATCTACATTATTTCTTATTTTTTGTATCTACTATTATAAGTCCGTTCGTACGTGTTATGTTAGGAGGTTTACAGACGAATTGTACCCTATTTTATTTATTAATAATGAGCACATTGAATCCATTTGAATCATTCCATAGTTAGCTGGCGATTTTTCGATCTTCTATAACTTTTATGTAAAGAATAAATATGTTAGTTTGACATGTTTTTATACGAAAGTTGTCAAACTGTTGTATTTTATTCCACGGATAATCTCAGCAAATTGCCTCTAAGTTAGGTACTTACATACTTTCAGAATTTGAACGTTGTAGTATTGGATTTGAGCCCGGTTGAATGATAAACTCGCCCCTATTGAATAACATGGGACCTAAACATACCGGCGAACTGTGGTTGTACATTGGTACACCTCTGCCTAATCCTTCGTGGAATACAGGCGTGATGATATGTGTGTGTTAACTAGTAGAATTGGTCTTCAGTTATCCGTTCATAAAAAAACCAGCCTTAAAAATAATGTCTAATGTTTACGTAACCTTACTTATCTTGAACTGAAAGCCGCAGTCGGCTCCCCGTACCGCGCGTCCGGCTCGCATTCGGCACTTGTTTCAATCAATGCTTGGCATTCTCCCAGCGATCTGACGACGGCCCGGCAGACCGGCGCCGGCTGATTTTATTAGCTTTGTCTTAGATGACGCGCTTCAAATAAATATTATGCCGATCATATTTACAGGGGGACTGTTTATTGAGATTATGTGATGTTTACTTAGGTACGGTCTGCGAGAAAGTTCGATTTTCAATGTTATTTTTATACCATTTAAATGGACAAGAAATAACACAATTAACTGCTATTCAGAATTTTAGGCATATCTAAGGGTTTATTTTATCTATTTCATGATATATTCTGTAATCTTTTTGATATTTTCCATATTTCCTTTGATAGACTGTCTTACTGAACATCGAAGTACTGTACTGTGTATTGTGCTTAGTAATTAGGATTCAAATTTTTGAAATGTTAATCGACTTTGATTGTTGACTGTTCCTACCATCGATTCGGAGAATATGTTTATGAGTTTTCACGCTTACACAGCTGAATGGATCTGGATGAAATTTGGCACATAGACAGATTAATAGCTCATACACTTTTTATTCCGAAAAAATGTACGGTTCAGTGGAGGATCATAATTATATATATTAACCTTGACGCGAACGAAGTCGCGGGCGTGAGCTAGTTTTTAATATTACCGTTGATCCCACGTTCCACGGTCTTCTTAGCGTGTCGATCTAGTTTTATTGTATGGGCCGCCCAAAATTAAGTTACGGGTAAGTACAGAAACTTGAGAAATGAAATAATTTTAGCAAGCTATTTAAAGATAGTTTCAAAAGTTGGAACGTGTCTCGACGTTATTATAAATCGTACAATTCAAACCACTTAAGAGTTCAATTGGCGCCACCGAAGAGTTGATACAAACATTTTATTTTATAGACTAAGTAACGCACAGCGCTGTTGAACTGTAGAAGCTAAATAGAGTCCTTTAAAACTGCCCTTAAAAATAGTTGCTATCGAGGAAGGTTTTAAACGATAACATAATGCTACGATGCAAGGGAGCGGCACAGTAATCAAACACATACTTGTAACTTTAAGGTAAAATCGTGGGGTGTTGCCAGTATGATATAAAATTACATTGATTTGCATCTATAAAAGTTTTTGGTCGCAATCTCTTTTCAGCGATATTCAATGTCATAAATGTATGTAAATTAGCGACATTTTGACAAATTGAGACTGAGAATCGTTCCTTTATTACTCGTATAATTGCGTCCCAAAAAATAAGCTCATTTTTATATTAGTCTCCCATACAACTGAGACAAGACCTCGCCAATATTATTATAAAGAAATTATTATATCTTAAAACATGTTCTATCTGAATATTTGGGGTTCACAAAAGAAACAGACGTTTGTAGACCTAAAATGGCTAGATAGAATATCAAATAGTGTCGTGGGCGTTGAGTTATTGTCACCAACACGGGTACAATTTCAATACAATATTCTTAGGCTTTGATGTAAGTAGGCAAGCTGTTTTATTCCCAAACACGTTCTTCACAAAAACCCTTTCAGTTAGCGCACACCCGAGTAGTTTCCATTGATTAATTTATAATGAACTTAAAGAAAACAGAAATAGATTTGGAAATTACGTAATTGCGTGCAAGATATTAGTTTAGTTTAGTTTCACTTGGCTTATTTCCGCACTTAGGCTCAAAACATACCTAAATAGCAGCGCCCGGTAGAGCAGTTTTACTTTCAAAGCATTTTAAACCTTATCTTTATAACCAAAATACACAGTATCGTTTGAACGGTTGTCAAGAGTCGCGCGGCCGCTCGCGACTCCGCGAGCCTTCTAGCGCCTGGTCAAAGCGGCGATGTGCGATAGGCATTAATGCGATTCTACGTATTCTATTCATGGAGATAAAGTTGAAAATTCTTTGAAACTGAACCGCGTCCCTGCCCACCGCTGAGCCTCAGGCTCTTGATTGGGCCATTGTGCGTGTCTCTTGTCTCGATTAAATGTCGCGCGTAATTATAACCTTCACACCATTATTATTTCTAGGTGTGTTAACTTAATAATCACCGTTTCGATTTAGATGATCTTAATGGTTCCGATGATTGTAACGGGTGCCACACGTAGCACGGGACCTCGAATGTCCGTGCGTTTGTCATGAGGCTGTAACTTTTGAACCGTAACATAGGAAGCCCCTTGAAATTTTCAGTGTATATTTAATCTATACTATCGGGGGGCACGGCAGTGCCCCCGCCATATAAAATTATAAAGAGGCAAGATTTGTTTATTTGTTTGTATCGAATAGGCTGCGAAACTACTGGACCGATTTCATATTTTTTTTGCCAATAGACACCTACATTTACCCTGAGTAACATCCTATCCTACTACTATTATAAAGGCGAAAGTTTGTATGTATGGATGTATGGATGTATGGATGGATGTTTGTTACTCTTTCACGCTTAAACGGCTGAATGGATCTGGATGAAATTTGGCACAAAGATAGATTATAGTCTGGAATAACACATAGGCTACTTTTTATCCCGGGAAAATGTACGGTACCCGTAGGATAACACATCAACTGTGACGCGGACGAAGTCGCGGGCAGAAGCTAGTAAGCTATAAAACATGAAGCTACGACACACGGAAGCGGAGCAGTAACCAAAGTCGTAACTTAACGCGGGTTAAATAAGCTACGCGGACGAAGTCGCTTACACTATAAAAATAAATGTGAAAATAATAAAAATAAGTTTTTTTATGGTCGGTTTTTTTTATATTAGAAGTCCAATGATATGTATTAGTCTCCACTACAAGCTATTTACTGAATACTACAAACTATTTTCTGATAATTCAAATATAAGTAGGCATTTACATTTCTAGAATCCAGACCGCGGCTGTTAAACTACCCAGTGCGTTGTCTTTACCCACTTAACCTTTAAAATGTCAACAGCTATTCAACATCTTTATTGGTTACTTAATTATAGTTCTATTTTCAAGATCTTCAACTTAGAGTTTACTTTACTTCATACAATTATAAACTTTTCTTGAAAAACACATGGTTTCGGTTCGTTGATTTGCCAATACCCGATAGTATTATACAACGTGTAACGTTAAATGCGCAAAACCTCATACACCCAAAATGATTTTTAATTCAATGAACCTAATTCTGAGAGAAAAATATCATTGAAAAAAAGAAAAGCTTTATGTTCTGTTTTAGTTTGTATAAAAATCGTATCGGCATTGAAATAGAGCTATTATTATCCTACTAATAAGAATAATTAAATTGCACAACCATATTTTGTGTTTATTGACCTATAATAGACAGTGTAAGTAACATTTTTAATGAATATTTTTTCGAAAAATGATTATTTTTTCGCACTATATTAAAACGTGGTTCAATTTTCAAGGTTCAAACGTGGTTAAATTGATTCTGCTCGTTATTCCGATCGAACTATTTTCAAGTTTTGTGCATTTAACGTCACACGTTGTAGAGGTCTACGTCTCTGTACGTACAAACCTCATCATATCAGCCTACAGCCGTTCACTGGTTTACAAAACGCCAGTAGCTTTTGCCCGCGACATCGTCCGCATAAATGTGAGTTATATATTTAAAATTCTATTATCATAAGAAGGTTATTGTTGTTTTCCTAGGACACAGTAGTTTTTTAGTGGTTTAGATAATATCTTTTCCGTTCTTTGCATTGAGGTGGTAAGTGTTTTCATTAATATTTTTTGTAAATGTTCTAATATTCACATTCTTTTTTTTGTGTACCATGTGTGAAATGTTACAAAAGGCTTAATTGCCTCCGCCCACGTCCGACTTTCTGTAGGGCCGATTATCGGATCATTCAATAGATCCATAGTTTCGGGGCCGACTTTTCGTAGAACTTGTGGGTTGGCATAATAATTATAATTCATGTTCCATTTCCTAAGACAAATAATCGGTCACCGGTCCGATTGTCATTTAAGTCGACACGAGCGAAGCCGCGGGCATTGTTAGTCCAAATTATTTCATCTTAGCTATCTTCGTATTATAATACTGACAGCCAAGACGAAAGGCAACATGAGTTAGAAGGTATTATGTGGGCCGATCCCGGCGGCACTGCAATGCCGGGCCGACCCGTGACGGGAGTGGAGCGAGCCCCGAACATCCCGTCAACTTACAAAAATCAGTTTAATATACTGGTCCCTCAGTGAGGGAACTTTCAGATATTAAGCTGAAAAGAACAGATACTACACTTTGATCTTAGCCAAAAGGCCGAGAAGCGATACCGTACTAAGTTGTACCGGGGAGGTCGTTCAATCGCGGAGAATCTTAACACCGCGATTCAGGAATCGGCTGCGAATGTACAGCGCCATCTATTGGTTTAGTATTGAACTAAAACCTAAGGTGGCCGGTATGCGGTGATGTCAAAATTAGTCCTATTAAAACCAGAGCATTGTTGTTAGTAAGGTAACTAACTACTAATAGAGGGTAAACTTCTTTTATGGGGTACTAAATGTTATTGCAAAATACCGCTCGTTCTTCTCCATAGAGACTACGTTTTAGAACGAGCAATTAGCTTCAACTTTCTATTTAACTTCTTGACAATTCAAGAATGCCTGTAAATGGTATAATTTAAATAACTGCTTTGACTTTGAGGGAAAATAATAACAAATCCTAATTCCATATAAAAATATTTAAAAAAAAAACCTAAATTTTATATGCAATGTCTATTCAAAATTCCAGCTCAATCGAACACCGGGAAATGGTTCCTACGGCCACTCATCATCAGACCAGTTCTGTGACATCATTATATTGCATTGTCATGCAAATTGTACATTTAAGCAAAATTTCAGCTCAATCAAACGTCGGGAAGTCCCTTAAATTTAACTTGTAAGATTTGACTGATTAACCATAGACATCGGGAGGAAACGCCCGGGTGTCACCATTGCGAGGATCGCCCCGAGGACACGGTGGAGCATACTTTGGCGGTGTGCCCTGCTTGGGCTGAGCACCGCCGAGTCCTCGAGGCGGCCATCGGCGGCGGCGCCCTCTCGCGTCCGGCACTGGTTCAGGCCATGGTCCGGAGCGAGAGGGAATGGGAAGCAGTCGCCTCCTTCTGCGAAGCTGTAATGCTAGAGAAGGAGGCGGCGGGACGGGAGAGGGAAAGGAGGGTCCCCCGTCCCAGCGGCCGCCGCGGTAGACGCTCCGGGCGTAGGGAGCCGTGAGACGACTCCCGGCCACCGTAGGCGCGGGTCTGTGGACGGTGAGCAATGGGTAGCTCAGCGTCCGTACGTTCACTGAATAACGACAGACCGTGTCGACGGCGCGTTCGTGCTCCACGCGCGCCTCAAAGAGATGTCAGCAAACTTGGATGGGGCCACTGAGGGCCGATGCCTGCCGGGGCTGCGGGTTGTCGAAAGAGATACCGCGCCCCCGGAACGCAAAGGGCACATGAAGGAACATAGACGGGTTTTAGTCAGTAAAAGTCTGACACTACGGGCGGGGGAAGTTATTTGATGATTTCCCGTCTATAAAAAAAAAACCATAGACATCGGGACAGGTAAATAAAAGGTTGTAACAAAAGAAACCCCTTTTCTTCTTAAAATTACTTTAATATAATCCGTTATATTGAATACAACTTTAACAAGTGCACTACGTTAACTAACACAGATATTAATACTTCAGCGATATTATTTAACATTTCACGTTATTTTAAACACACATTGTAATTTTATATTACTAAAATAGTAACTACAGCTTACAAGGATAGTAAAACAAGAAATAAGAGTTAATAAACATTTACAAAATTATTTTGTAATTTGTAAGGATTTTACCTACTGTAAAGTTTATACATAAACCACATAAAAAACGAGTTTATAATAAGTAGATAGGTTTTTAAAAGTAACTATAAAAATAAATGAAATATTTTTTGGTTCAATGTTTAATATATATGCTTGTATATACACACTAAAAAAATTAACATGATAGAACTTTGATGATGATTATTATTATTAGATGCATTACCCTCTGTTTCTTGACAAATTTTAAAGCCTGCTGTGATTGGCTGCTAAAAATTCAGCCGTCCAATCATAGCAGCTTTCAAGCGCTTGAACATAAGTTACCGTTTTTCTATTTTATAAACCGGAGAGATCGAGATACCGGATTTATAAATAACTTATTTAAGAGAATATAATTTGGACCAATATACCGTGGATTTAAAAATACAATACTGAACATAGGGTCGTGATGGCTTCTAATATAAATCAACAACCTATCACAATCACATATAATTATATCTATCTATCATAAATTATAGAGCACTATAGACAATTATAGAGTAGATAGATCAACACTCTACGATAACAAATTTTGTACTTACGAATTAGGGTCAAAACACATACAATGTGATTCAACATAATTGTACAAATAGGAGTGACGCCGATCTATGAATTGTCACTTAGAAAATACGTAGAAACTTTGTTTGCGTACCTACTTATTAATAAAAAAAAACCCGACTTTATTTAACTAAGCCTTAAAATTACATACATAAACTCACTCCTTTTTCCCAGGGGGGTAAGCAGAAACACTTAAACTTACTAAATTCATACATTGAAATAAATTGAATATTCACATAATTAGTAACTATACAGTACAGTATTAGTTACAGTAGAAATGCCTAGTGTGGGGCAATGTATAAAAAATGTGACAGTTGACAGATTGAGGTCATTGACCTTGCGGGCTTTCCTTGCGAGATAACCATGACTTAATGGACGTCGCACCGTGTGTATGTGATTTGACCCTTACGTGTACAAAATACATACAATTTCTATTTTTTTTTTAATAAAGATTCTACCTATTTATAACATTTTGTTGTACTATAACACTATACGCTGTAGAGTGTAATTCTTCAGTTTCATCTACGTATACATTGAGTTTTTATGCTGCATGAAATTGGTACAGCAGTTTAACAGGACCAAGGGCAATGTTTCATATAATATTGAATTTTCTACTGAACCTACATGCCTTTAAATATGATGAGATGGTCCCACGCGTGGGCAAATGTAAGCAATCGTAAAGTAATACTAATTTTAAAAAAATCTTTAGGTAAGAGCTCTTTACCATCTTTAATAGACCACCAGAAAAGAATTTCGGACGAAGAAGTTCGTCACACATTGAGGGTTGCAGTATTATATATTATAGTGAGCTTGAAGAGAGATCTCAATCCCTGGTATAGCTAATAGTTCTCAGTTTTCCTAAAATCGTAGAGGGAGTTCTGTACAGAATAGACAAGCAGGTTTATATTCTGTACTGCAACGGGTGTTAAAAGACAGATAACAAAGCCGAAAGTCGCCATGTTCTTCTCGTCATTGCTAAATTCGTTTGTACTGAATATATCGGGAAACTTTTTGGTGACAGAGATATTGAAGGTTAAAAAGTTCCAACTGTTTTACGTCAAAAGTGTTCTAAGAAAACTTTAGAATCCCCACGACTAATGTTACATACACCCGTAAGCACAATGTTTTATTCGCACTTCAGATAAAAGTTTGCCAGCAATTATTTTCGCTCAATATTACTTAGTTTGATAGTTTTGTGATGTGTCTTTTAACACCCAGTATAATTTGGTAGATGACACCGTTAAAAAATAATTCCAAGACACAACTACAAAATAAAACCAGTTTATTTGAAACCCTGAAAACCCGACAAACTTTTCAATAACTATAAAATTCGATGTTTAGTTGCTTTGAAATCAATAAATAGTTAGTGAATTGAGATGACAAAAAAGTGACGTCATAGTTTAGTATTGTCATACAAAATCTATGTAAGAGTCGCGTTTTGACAGCTCATAAAAATTACGTCAATTAGTGGTGTCATCTACCCAATTTCTCTGAATTTAAAATCACAAACTTCCCAAACTAGATTTGAAGTCTCTCGGAACTGCAAAGAAATGTTCGAAGCGCAGAACACGTCGTTCGTCCAGCTCCATTTCTTCATCCTCAGGGTATCTTCCTCACCATGATAGCGAGGGCGTCATGCGGAGGAGGTACATCGAAGACAGGAGTGCCAGAGGAGTCCTTGTAGTCCACGTATCGCACTGTGCGGATCACCTGCATTCCTAGAGAGCTGCAAATACGCTGCGAGTAAGCTCCTGTCGCATCTGCTTTGAACAGCTGGAAAATAAACATGTACTTAAGGTATTAACGAGTAAGCTGCGTGAGGTATAGGAGCGGGCAAACTTGAAGGAGGTATATCTCTGCATAGAAACAACTTTTAATTTGAATGATGATGGCGACATAATTATTTGGTTTTACATAACATACCATCACGCCTGAATTCCCCGAAGGGTTAGGTAGAGGTGCACCAATGTACACCGACAGTTCCCCGGTATGTTTAGGTATTTGGGTCCCATGATATAGGGGACGAGCCTATTGCCACTAAATCCGACCTGCTACTGAGAATTTCATAGAAAAACCTAATAACATTATTCGTTCGCCCTAGGAACCCAAGATCTCTGGCGTAGCAGTCGCGCTTAACACCACTAGGCTAACGAGGCAGTCGGTATTATGGTTTGATAAAAATAAAAAAGGAAAGCCCAAAAATCATTATCACAATTACTTATTAGTCCGGTCAATTTAGACATTCGAAGTTACATAAAGTCCCAACAAGCTGAATTTCTGTGAAATTGTTCAAAACATAATTATAAACAATGTCTAGAAGTTCCCCATCATTCCCCTGTAAGGAAAAAAAAATATTCAAGGTCAAAGGTCAAAAAAATGAGTTTTTCGCGATTTTCAGCAAAACGGTAAGTTTTATCATAAAAGTACCTCAGAAAAAATTGTAGATCATAAAATTATCTATAAAAACTGTATCAATACTTTTTTCTTACGAGCCACCGCTTCTGAGATATAACGATTCAAAAAGTTATAAAAGTACATACATATTATAATGTCGATTTTGTTAAGTTGTAAATACATTCAGTTTTTCTTCCCCACTTTCACCCCCATAACTTTTAAACGGCTCAACCGATTTTCATCAAACATGTCTAAGAACACTCGCACATAAGTCACCTTTCATACAAAGAAAACTAAATTGAAATCGCTTCATCCGTTCGGGAGCTATGATGCAACAGACAGACAGACAGACAGACAGACAGACAGACACGTCAAACTTATAACACCTCTCTTTTTGCGTCGGGGGTTAAAAAACGCGCTAAGTACACTACCTCATAGGTGGCGTGGAAACGTGTGCATATTATGACGATAACAACTTTTATAACTTTTTGAATCGTTATATCTCAGAAGCGGTGGCTCGTAAGAAAAAAGTATTGATACAGTTTTTATAGATAATTTTATGATCTACAATTTTTTCTGAGGTACTTTTATGATAAAACTTACCGTTTTGCTGAAAATCGCGAAAAACTCATTTTTTTGACCTTTGACCTTGAATATTTTTTTTTCCTTACAGGGGAATGATGGGGAACTTCTAGACATTGTTTATAATTATGTTTTGAACAATTTCACAGAAATTCAGCTTGTTGGGACTTTATGTAACTTCACTCTCATTTTTTGGTCTAAATTGACCGGACTATATCACACTCCACGGTTACTCTATATTAAATTCAACAGGAATAAAGTTGCAAATTGCATAGTTGCTTGCTAAACAAAAACACACACAATTTCCAATTCTATTTGTACCGTATTTTAGTTCATTATCAATTAAATATTAAAATATGCTTGATCAGTATGCTCTGTGGGAACCCGACCCTAATGGCGTGACTTATGTAAATGTTGACTCGCAGCTCATGATATAGGTCAGTAGGACAATGAAGGGGAATTCTAACAAACAGGTCTACATCGCTATAGTCATATCTTCGGTTATAACCTCTTGGAGACGGACATATTTTATTGCTCTCTAAATGAATTCACAAGGATTACTTTATATACCATCTGTTATAAGTTTTAATTTAGGATAAATATATTGTTTAGATATAGGTTAGGATAGCTACGCTATCGCATTAGGTGAATAACCTGTAATGATAGCTGTAAGTGTGAGATAAATAAATAAATAAATAAATAAATAAATAACGGGTGTAAAAAGACACTTAAAGAACCCGATAGTTACCATGTTCTTGCCTATATTGCGGTAATGCTTTTGTTTTGGACAACGCCTTCTTGCAGCGGACATTTTAAAGGTCCAAGTTTCAACTATTCTTTACGAAAAAGTTATAATAACTCACGACCACTCTCCCTCTATTACTTGCACCCATAAGCACAATTTTTTGCGTGCGTTACATGGCGTGCTATCAAAAATGGTTATTGCTCACACCAAAAAATAATCGTTGTCCTAATATAAACAAAATCTCGAAGTTACTCACAAATGCTGTATAATATTATACCTTAATTCCATTCTCTCTGGCGATGTCAATGCTCCTAGACATCAGTTCCTTGGCGAGGCCGCGTCCCCTTGCGTTCTGATCCACGGAAATTATCCTACATTCCAGAATTTTGTCCACCTGGAAAATATTTTAATTATTTTATTAATGACACACAACATCCTTCTTCCAACATCCATCAAAGGTAGGGCTTAAGAAAACAGAAAACATAATGTTCCATTTATATAAGGTGTTACCAAAATATCTACCACGGATTTAATGGGAAGTAGTATTGTGTTTATAGATTACAATAGTAAAGATAAATTATTGATAATGTGTCATATTTTTTTAAATTTGTTTGTTTGTTTCCGCGTTATGCAGACTAGAGCCAATGTTTATTAAATAACTTTATTTTCTCAAATTGAATTAACTATTCTGGGGTATGAAATTTCTTCAGTATTGTAATCTTTAAACACAATACTACCTCCCATTAAATCCGTGGCAGATATTTTGGTAACACCTTATATTATTTTACCGAACTATCCGCGATTTCGTCTGCGTGGCTTATTTCACCCGCGTTAGGTTACGTTTTTGGTTACTGCTCCACTCCCGAGTAATGTTATACAGGAATTTTTTTTAACCAGTGCGTAATTTTTTTTTGGTAGTTCAGTGTCAGTAATAGAACACATTTCCGCGTTTAGTTAAAAAAAACAAAAAAAAAATTTTCATCCTTATCCGAGTTTGAAATAAGCAAAACATGGACATAATCTATTCGCCATACTATCAATGACAACTCTTGGCCGCCGCCCGGGCGCATGGCTGGGGTAAGGGGGTGGGGAATGCGCTAGCGCCGAGTGACAATAAAATATGGTTTTTAAGTAAACATGTTTCGTAAGCGATAACTTTTTTTTTAGTACTAAGACATATCAAAATAAAATATACGTGTTTAATAAAACGTGTTGAAGTTTATTATGGCAAAATTTACGCACTGGTTAATTTTTTTTTTGTATAACACTCACAAATAATGTGGCTTTGTATGGCGTTCTGTAGATCCAGAGATTACCCACTCACAACCTCACAAACTTTACCTCTTTATAAAGAGCTAAAGTTTGTGAGGTTGAGTTTTAAACATATAGGCTGATGAATACGATTAGTCTATACTAATATAATCATATTCGTGTTTAAAACTTGATCATATCATTCCAATGTAAGTACTATATTATATTAAACTATCCCACTCACTTTAAACATGTTGAACAGATCCAGTTCCTGGCTGACGGAGTACAAGATGGTGAAGATCTTGTTGTACTTCTCGTCCGAAGACTGCTGGATCTTCTCGATGGACTGCTCGATGTCGCCGGGTCATAAGATGCCGTTCAGACCTACTCCAAGAACCTGGAACCATATTGAAGATCATTAGGTTATTTGGTTACTCAGAAAGTGGTTGCGTTTTTGGTTTATTTGGGGGATATTTAGGAATGTGAAGTCGATCACATGAGTCATGATTTGAAGAGCAACAAGATTGATTGTAGATGGAATGGAAGATGTAGATGAGCAGTTTATAAATACCACATGCTTTTGCCCGCGACTTCGTGTGCAATAGAAGTAACATTGGTATTTCATCGCTTCATTCTTCATATATTAGTATAATTACAATGTAGTATCCTTTAGTTTACAGGCAACTTTGCACAATTTCAGAGAGAATTTACTCGATTTAAATCGTCAACTCGATACTCTATACGCGTCCCTAGTACGCGTGCGCCATCTAGACTTCATTCCTTTTCTGTGCACGGCAACGTCACATATTTAAATTTTGCAAATATTTAAAAAATGCCTAAAAGTAGTGCTAAAGAGAAGATTATAGTTATATTATCAAGAGAAAATAAAAAAAATATATATAAAATAGTGATCGAACTTCACTGAAGTTCGTTTGATCATCTATAATACTCGACTAGCAGCTCGATTAGTAGATTTCAATCAGCAAAAGATTTTTTGTAATCGGACATGTACTTCCAGAGATTACTGCTTACAAACAACTAATAAACATAGTATAGATTCGACTTTGAGAACATGAGGTAGATACTAGGAACTCCCTAGGACCCTTGTCACAGACTGCATTGCTGTGTGGCCAGCATCAGCACCACTGATGGTGAAGCATTCGTAAACGATCGTCTTTTCTTTCTAACTAACCGTGTCTCCTTCAATAGCAGCAAGCGACAGTCCATCAGCGATGGTGACAGCGCAGAGCCTCTCGAGAGCCGCGTGGGGCTCTCCGCGCTGACACAGCGACACTGCCTTGTTCAAGGGCTCGTCGGCGAAGAAGTTGTCCCGCAGATGCTGTATCACAGCTTCGCTCATATCCGGGGTAATGATTACGAAGCGCGCCATCTGGAAAATTTAAATTGTTAGAAGAAGAAGAATTTTTTTATGTCATTGGATAGCTAACAACCCTACGGCACACGAGGTTAAGTAGTCACAGCTACCTATAGGTATCTGCAATACCAGACGCCTTGCAAATGCTAAGGCCTCTGCAAATGCCAAGGCCTCTGCAAATGCCAAGGCCTCTAGTATTGCAGATGTATTGGAAATTTGTTGAAAAGAAGTTTGTAGAGGCATTTATTCATACTTTGATATTTCTGTTGGTATTTTACATTTTATGATTCGAATGTTTTCAGGATACAGGAGAAATTCCTAGTGTGGAGCAACGTATCCTAACAACTGATTGTTGATTTTCAGAACTAATCTTCGACCGATCCTAATTATCGAGCACAATATTAATGGAAAAACGAATTGGCTATGAGCAATGATTTCGTGTCTAAAGATGTTAATCATATAAAAGTAACAAATGTTAATCAACTATAGCGATGTATTTCAATACATTTATCGGGAGGTGGGTGTGCCTTGATGGACGCGACTCGATCGGCCGCGGCCGAGCTCTCCCGAGCATTATCGAACCATGCTACGATGTACCTAATTATTCTGCCCTGGCTATCTGAGCGCAATTTTATACTGGGACGCCGACTTCATTACCTAACTACAGCAACAGAATGTAAGGTCATGATTTTAGCAGTCATTTGTACATTTATCTGTAAGTTGACAATTCAATAAGTCTAATTACAAATCAGACTTATTGAATTGTCAACTTATAGTTTTCTTGATTATTCAAAAGTGGCTGTAAATGGTCTACCGTCTAATTGAAATAAATGCGTTGACTTAGATTTTGTTGTAGTCACACGTCATTTGTATGAGCTACCGGTCTTTTTTTTTACCGATGCGCAATCCAAACATACATCGCGATACCATCCAATGACTTGTCACGCCCCAAGACTTTTACTGACTAAAACCGGCCTAGGAAATAATATTAAATAACGTGGGTTATGTTTTTTAAACCCAAAAAAATCAATCGTAATCCTATTGTAGAAGTAATAACTACATCTCTACTGACCACCTCCTTTAAGAATACAGGTGTGATTTTATGTTACGTAGATCTTATTGCACTAAGTACTTTGTAGAATACATTGTTGCTAGGTTTTAAAGACCCTTAGATGATAATTGGATGAGCGGGCTCCACCGCCGCGTAGTCCATACTCAAATATTTTAATTCAGTCGGGGCTAATTCTGCTCAAATAAATCAACACACGTCAATATCTGTCCCATAGAAAAAGTGATTGTAATAATTTTAGATATAAAAAACGACGGGTTGCACTCCGGGAGTGCCTGACGCGAGTTTAACATTTTTTAACCATTCCAAAACAAGTGCACAACGCCGCTTACGAATTTTCGATCAGGGTCACGTATCCTGACGCGAGTTTAACATTTTTTACCCATTCCAAAAAAAGTGCACAACGCCGCTAAAGAAGTTTTCACTTCAAAAATCTGATTAATTAGAAATCTGCCCTAAATGTATGCTCGGTATGTACTTTGAACTGTAATTGCATGATATAATGCAACATTTGGCATACTGAATGAGCTTGGTATCATTTTCGATCATTAATTAATTTAACTATTGATAGATTCATTAATTATTGAGATTTACAGGCACTTATTAATTCTGAATTTTAGCTAGCTGTCTCAAATTAATCTCATTTTCGACCATATAAAAACCTAGCAACCTATTCATCTCCATGGTACCAAGTTTAACAGAAGAAAGCCAATAACCTCGGTTCATTGCCCGCCAACAGAGTGGAGTAGATGAATAATGTAGCACTACTGCCCACATACGTTTACGTTCTCGTGTAGGAGCACATTTTAACATTTTTCAGCTTGAACGTTGTATGTATGTTAAGAAGTGTGTCTTTGTTTGTTATGACATGTTAAGATTGATATGTTATGTTTATATGTGTGTGTGTGTTTTGGGTTTATCGACGTTTAGGTGTATTATTCTGTAGCGTTTAGTATTTTGATCGTAAACTACATCATCATCATCATCTTCCTGCCCTTATCCTAAGTTACTTGGGGTCGGCGCAACACGTTTTCTTTTTCCATGCCGTCCTGCCAGCCGTCATACTATCACTGACTCCCTTCTCTTTCATATCATTCTTCACACAATCCATCCATCTTTTCTTTGGCCTCCCTCTTTCTTTCCATCCATCCACAATTATGTCCAAAACCCTTTTGATCGTAAACTATATGATTATAGCTACTTCGACCGCGTCAATTTTTTTATATTACCCCACGGGAACAGTTCATTTTTCGGAGATAAAAAGTAACCTAAGTTTTATTCCACACTACAACCTATCTGAATGCCAAATTTCATCAAGATTCGTTCAGCCGTTTAAGCGTGAAAGAGTAACAAACATCCAGCCATCCATCCTCACAAACTTTCGCATTTATAATATTACTAGCGAACTATCTGCGACTTCCTCCGCGAGGCATATTTCATCCGCGTTAAGTTACGTCTTTGCTTACTGCTCCGCTCCCGTGGGTCGTAGCTTGATGTTATATAGCCTTTGTTACTCAGTGATAATATACCTTTCTAACGGCATACGAATTTTTGAAATCGGTCCTGTAGTTTTTGAGTTTATTCGTTACATACAAAAATACAAATCTTTCCTCTTTATAATAAGCAAACGCAAACCGGCAAACGCTGCGCTGTTCTGCAATTTTTTTTTTTTTAGGGATTTGAAAAATAAATGTTGCCCGATTCTCAGACCTACCTGATGTGTACCTACACAAAATTTTATTGAAGTCGGTCCAGCCGTTTTGATGGAGTATGGTAACTAACATTGTAACACGAGAATTTTATATATATAACTAATATAATGTAATAATATAGTGTAGAAGTGTAAACGTAGATTATTAGTAGGATAGATATATACTAAAACCATGATCGCGCGTTACCGCCTGACTCAGCATATTCGTTATCTTAATATTGATGACTGCTACAATATTTACGCTTCATTAAGTCTGCACGCATGGGGGGAGCGGTTCTTATACTTCTCATGAAACACACTAGTACCTATCTATGTGTTGTCATCTGTGTATTTTTTGTTTGACCTCGCCGAAACCACTGATTCGAATCGGAAAAAGTTTTCGCTAATAGAAAGCTACGCCAGAGTATTACATATTATTAACAAAAAAAAATTGGGATTCATAAGAAAATTCACTCGGATTAAATCACGGGCAATTGTTAAAAGCACAATGAATGAATTAGATTTTGACAGAAAAGTAAAGTAAATAGTTATCTTTCATGCATCTTACTACAGTCACGAGTGCGCCAACAAATTCGATTCGAGTCGACTTTTAAATTCGAAACACGACAAACCTACTGCATTTCAGTTACATTTTATACAACAAACAGTAACACCCATTGATATAAATAAAGCCTTCATACTAAAAATATATTGTGCAAAACAGTATTTCCACTTAAAAAATCGAACGCAATTTCCATTACATTTAATCCGCGAGGTCGAATAGATACAAAGCCTTAGATTTATAGGCAACTATCCCATAAGTGTAACAAAGCATGAAGTCCCATTGTTATAACCAAACGTCTAGTCAGTGACAACAAGCGGTGGGAGGCTCCGAGTTTGTTAATTAATCACTTCATACGCTGTCGCTCGCAAGGACAGTGCTACGCGCTACGAGATACGTGCTACGCGCTACGTATGTGCTACGAGCTACGAGACCATTATGTCTCTTGTTGTTTTGAAGATGAGCTATGGTTCAATTATGATCTTGGTGAAAATATTTTGGTCGTTTTTTCTTACAGGAATCTTCCGTTAACATACCATCACGCCTGTATTCCCCGAAGGGTTAGGTAGAGGTGTAGTAACGTACACCTACAGTTCGTCGATATATTTAGGTCCTATGTAATAGGAGATATGATCTCTCTGGAATCTTCTATTAATAAGTAACTAAGCATTTTAAGAAATATAAAAAAAACAATAGTAATTGAATATTGAAATACTCTAAAATCTTGTGCGTTGTATATAGTGTTAACCTCAACAAGCAATACATTGGATTAAATTCTATCGATTTAGCTTAAATTACGCCTTTTTTCCAAGAGGGTAAGTATAAATTACAGATCGCCACGTTCTAGAATTAAAAATAAAACAGAAGTCCCTGAAAGCTCTCAACGCAAAAAGTTCCAAGCTGTTCTTACAAATTCTCTATAAAACTAATTAAAAAACCACGCAACGAAATTCCAAAGAGGCTAAATGAAAAATAAAATGGAAAAGTTTTTGATCCATTGAGCAGTCGGGTCTATAGTTTCGCAGTTCGCCGTCTTTATTGAATAGGCTTTGTCGCCGGGAGGGTTTGAGAGGGAATGAGAGGAATTCCACCCGCTCCCTCTGGCCCTCAGGCCCTCACCAGACGATATTGCTAGACCCATTACTTAAAGTACAAAGACTTACTCTTTAGGTGGAAATTATTCCAGTTTAACTTATTACATTTATCTTTATTTATGTTAAGTGTAATCTTATATATAAAATTCTCATGTCACAATGTTAGTTACCATACTCCTCCGAAACGGCTGGACCGATTTCTATAAAATGTTAACTTTAATTATTATTATTTTATTTTACTTTGCAATGTATTTAATTAATTAATTTTATTCTAAAATGTAACTTAGTGGTAATAACATTATATTATGACATAATTTTGACTGTAAAATTTTGTACACCATTACTGGTAGAACATGGAGAACATTTATCAATGTATTATAACATCTATCAAACCTGTGTTCACAAATAAATTGTTTGAATTTGAATTTGAATTTGAAATGTTGTGTTCATATGGGGTCTGAGAATTGGCTAACATTTATGTTTTATAACCTTCAAAAAAGTGGCAAAACGACGTTTGCCAGGACAGCTAGTAATATTATAAAGAGAAAAGAATTGTATTTTTATTTGTAATTTATTTTAACTCAAAAACTACTTAATCGATTTTTGAAATTCTTTCAGCTATGTAAAACTTTATTTTAAAGAAAAAAGTATCTACACAAACGAAGTCGCGGGTAAAAGCCAGTAATATTATAAAGACTTTTATTTCTTTTTTTGCTTGAAAGAGATCTCTGTAATACAAAAAATCTTTCACTGTTAGAAAGGTATTCTATTGCCAAGTGTCATAGTCTATGTTTAATGCTACACTTAACTTCCACGCAGACAAGGTCGTGTGCAAAAGCTAGTCAAGAATATAATCTAACTACTATCATAAATGTCACACCCAAAGAAGACTGAACCTTATGTCGACTTGGTACAGTTGAAAGTGGATAGAATAGTTTTCCATTTATTACCTACAGACGGTATTGTGAATGTCGAGGACAAATTGATTCGCGTAATACGAGTAAGTAGTCTATTATGAGGTATTTCACCTTTGAAGAGCAATTTTTCATAAGAAGCACTACTTTTCTACTTAATGAGTTTTTTACTGAACCAGTAGTAACTGGTAGTAATTTAAAGCTGAACTTATCATTAACTAGCTTTTGCCCGCGACTTCGTCCGCGTGGATTAATAGTTCCCGTTCCCGGGGGATTTCCGGAATGAAAACTATCCTATGTCCTTTTTCGGGTCCCAGACTATATCTGTACCAAATTTCATTGAAATTGGTTCAGTGGTTTAGGCGTGAAGAAGAGACAGACAGACAGACAGACAGACAGAGTTACTTTCGCATTTATAATATTAGTAAGGATTTAAGTCTTAAATACCCAATCCACCTTGAGTAAGCGTGGTGATTAATGCTGTGCCTTCTCTGTATAGGAAGAGGCCTTCGTCGTACCGTAAGACAATAAAATACTGGTATCATTTCTAGTATTATATTAATTGGCTAAAATAGTATTATAATAATATTAGTTAATGGCCTATGGTTACATTTACATTAAATTAACACGACGTCACAACGTTTCACGATGCAAGACATGACATCGTGTCGTATTTAAATATTTTGGCCCTTAATCTTTGAGTCCGACACCGCATTTTTTATCAACATACAGGCTAGCCCAGTTCCGGACGTCTATAAGAAAATTTCGGAATCCTCTTCTTATGAGCTTTCCAGAACATCCCAACATGTTCTGCGATTATTTGTAGTTTAGGAGCTAGACGTTTTTTTAATTGGAAAATTATTACATACTTAACTTTAGATTTTGTTAATTTTCACTACTCACCAAAAGGTTACAGAAAAAGTAAAAACAAGCGAATCTGAAGTCTGTTTCCTCAATTTTGTTTAAATAACAGAACTGTATATTTGTATAAGCTACCTACTCATATTTTAGCTATAGGTTTTAACGAATAGAGCTATGTTTACATTTCCTCCGAGAGGCTCTTTGAACTCAAAGTACGTGGAACGAGCTCCTCGTTAATTAAATGTTGAGAGAGAACTGCCAATTAAGCTTCATACGAGTACGTTGAGTGTTTTTATTAATACTCTTCTCTACATTGTATAAAACAAAGTTGCTTCCAGCCGTCTGTCCCCCTGTAAGTTTGGATCTTTTAATCTACGCCATATGTTATGGCGTAGATTAAAAGATCTAAGCTTACAGGGAGACAGGGGGACCATGACGCCAGTATTCCCCGAAGGATTAGGCAGAGGAGTATCAATGTGCATCCACAGTTCGCGGGAAGTATTTAAGTCCCATGTAACAGGGGCGAGCCTATTGCCATTAACCGGGCACAAATCCTCTGTTACTAACTCCGAACTGTTACTGAAAATTTTATAGAAAAACCTAATAACACTTTTTGCTCGACCTGGGAATTGAACCCAAGACCTCTAGCGTAGCAGTCACGCTTCAGACCAGTAGGCTAACGAGGCAGTTTAATCTACGCCCAGATCTTAATGCGGTTTTCATCAATAGATAGAGTTACTTAACAGAGAAGCCGGGGCAGGTCTTTAGTTGATTATAAGTCACTAACTTCTGTTCGCAACTTCGTCCGCGTGGAAGTCAATCATACCATAAACTCCTAGTCTAGTGCACTGGGCAATAGTGTAGCTTTCTGTCAGTGAAATATTTTTTGTAATCGAACTAGTATTTCCACAGATAAAAAAGTGATCCTATAAGGTTCCGTTAATTATAAAGTTTCGTTTTTTTTTCCTTTTGAGGTACGGAACCCTACAAAAATAAACTGTATCTCTTCAGAATATTTTTTTTTATTATAATAAGTACTAGTATAGAACTATAGACTACAGATTTCCTTAACTACGGAAGCTAGAGCTTCAAAAAGTCGTCAAAAATATCTGGAAGGCAATTCTATTAAATCAGTTTGATTGATATGTCGTGATGGCCCAGTGGTTAAGGCGCCCGCCTCTCATGCACATGGTTGTGGGTTCGCAACCGGGCTCGGGCAAGTACCAATGTGACTTTTTCTAATTCATATGTACTTTCTAAGTATATCTTGGACATCACTGACATCGGTAACCATGACAGAGGCCCTTGAGGCGGCTTAGAAACTCTGACACTAGGGTGTGTGGGGTCATTTAGACCTTACTGCCCACACGATAAAGAAAGAAGAAGTTTGATTGATTGATTTATTTATTTATTTGTGGAAACATGAGTTACATAACATGGCATGCAGGTTGTCAGTCTCAATCTGTCAAAAATGCCTCTAAATTACCTACCTATATTTTTTTACGGTTGATTATCGCTGATACATTATGCACGTTTTTGATTAGTAGGTAATAATAGTTTAAAAGCTTTATTCATATAAATTGGAGGTAACAAAGTTGCTTGTTGTTAAAATTATACGAAAATGCTTCAGGATAGTTGTATTTCCAATTTAAAAATCGACTGGAATGGAATCCAATAGGTCAGCGCGCTCATGCGTACAGATAGATTAATAAAACCTTATTCTAGAGAAATAACAAAAGCCGACGGTCGATGTATGATATAAATGCGACGCGCCATTCCGTTCGCCTTTCATTCAATGCACATGTCTTTTGAAAAGTTCCCCTCACAAGCTTGCAGGGGCAGAAATAACTTGAAGGAGATGCATTTAATAACTTACTAGGACTAGGACTTGTGTAGAGCTCTTTGTGAAGAAGCTCGTCCGGGGAAGTTCTACCACCATACCTATTTCTACCGCAAAGCAGCGTTGCTGTGTTTCGGTTTGAAGAGTATGGGTGTCGGTGTAATTATAGGCACATGAGAACATTTCAACTTTGTCTCTGAGATGACAATGCAGATGTCTATAGGCAGTGGTGACCTCTTAACATCAGTTGGGTTAAAGGCTTGATTGCCATCCATTAATAAAAAAATTACTACCATCACGCCTGTATAGGCGTGATGGTAGTAATTTAACCCTGCCTGCCTAACCCTTCGGGGAATACTCCCCGAAGGGTTAGGCAGAGGTGTACCAATGTACACCCAAAGTTCGCCTATATATTTAGGTCCCATGTAATAGGGGGCGAGCCTATTGCCATTACCCGGGGACAAATCCAAACTCCGAGCTGCTACTGAGTATTTCCTAGAAAAACCCAACAACAGTTTTTGCTCGACCTGGGACCGAACCCAGGACCTCCAGCGTAGTAGTCGTGCTTAGGACCACTAGGCTAACGAGGCAGTTAAAAAATAACTACTAGGTACTCTACAAAAATATATCTCAAAGCATAGACCTGAGAGAAAGCACGTACCTGCATTTCTTATTTGTTTTAGGAACGTGCCTTTGTAAAAGGTTTAAAATACGAACGCTAACTTGCCAGTATTATTTCTCTACAAAAAAATAAAACAATTCGAAACTTAAATACTTTTAGAATACTTTTTAGGGTGAGAGCCATAGACAAGTTTAAGTATTACTTAGACGAGGGGTTCTTAAGTGGTATATCTACTAAACTGAGCATTCTGGTATGCATAATTAAGCAGGCGTATTAAATAGAGGTGACCCTTTGAGACTTTCTCAACCATTGCGTTTGTTACAAATAGGTATTGTAGAGTAACCGCGGCCTTGGAACGCGTAGGGGGTGGGTTTTAGTCAGTAAGAGTCTGACACGCCCTTCCACTTCACTTACATCAGAAACTACCACTAAATATGATAAGCGAACTGCGGAAAAATTGGAGCACGCGGGAAATTGATATTGTGTTATTCCAAAAGATCCCTTTGCGTCCCCTCCTATAAACCCCTCAATATAATACCTATCTAACGATTTCACGGGCGCACGACTTCCTTTGAATCAAGATTATTATCTATCTATCGAAGTAAACGACTTTCTTTATGTATTTTACGAGGTAGAAATTGGTTATGTTGGGTTTAGTGGCAAGATAATAATAATAAAGATTTATTTATTTATCCTTTCCGTGTATCTCTACAGTTGCTTTATATGCCTAGTAAGAACCAGTGCCGTAACAAGGGCGGTGCCAGCGGTGCCCAGGCACAGAGTGCAGACCCTGGAGGGGCGCAGAAATGACTAGACCAGGACCAGATTTTTTTCTCAAGAGCTTAGTAATAGAAGCTCGCATCGGGCGCTTAGCAGACTAATACCTACTACTTTTGGACAGTTTTTTTTTAGTTTAGGTTAGTTTTGTGTGAAGAATTGGACATTAATTATTGATTTCTTTCTATTTTTTCTTTCTGAACAGAATTTTAAATAACTGGTCTAATAATTATGTTGTTTCATTATAGCTTCGGTCCGACTATGGAACACCATTTTAAGCTCTCAGGGGGTATACAATTTAAAAATCTTTCAAGACCTTTGACTTAAAATGAACTAAACTGCTAACTTCAAACTGGCTTTATACTTAGCTGAAAAGATATGGAACCGAATGAGAATTTTGAATAGGTACCTATCTATACCTAGATACTTATTTTAATAAAAAAAATTAACGGCCTTTAAAACAGCTAAATTAGAAAGTTTAATACTTGAAAACTTTACCACCGAACCGAAATAATACCCAAAAACTTATTCAAAAATAACTTTGTAAAACATAACCCTCCTTTTTGAGCATAATTTGTACGAAAGAACGAGTTTTATCGTAACCCTTTCTTTTTTGTACTGTAAGTATACCATTTACAACTTTAATATAAATAGATAAAGTCTCTTTCCGAACATAAAAAATGTCTATCTCCATATAACCTACCCTAATTGTACATGTATTAGGTCGCAAAACCTTTCAATATGGAGTCGTTATTGGCGTAGTAAAGTGAGCAGTAAACGAATGCTCCCAATATCAATCATTCCTTCACGCGTCACGTAAACAGCGTATTAAAACGCTGTACTCATTTTATATACCTACTAGCATTTAGTAGGTATTTTTCACCCGCCTTAAGTGACGTGTAGCTCAATAATAAAATAAATAAATAATACCACTAACCTATAACTGTCCCACTGCAGGGCAAAGGCCTCTTCTCATACAGAGAAGGCACGAGCATTGATCACAACGCTTGCTCAAGGCGGGTTCCAGACCTACAATACTGGTCGGACAAAATTTAAAACTAGTCAATCGACACGAAGAGAAGAAGTTATGTTAGTTATTGCTCCGCTCCTGTGACTCGTAGCGTGATATTACATAGGATAGCCATACCATTCAGAATCTAACTGTTACATACATTATTTTAAGTAAAAACCAACTTTAAACGGCTTTTGTATTTAACCAATGAAAAGTTCTCATTACGTTGGTGAAAGGTATAACGTGGTAAAAACCATTTTACCATGGATTCAGTTCAGTACATGATTCTACACCACCCTTAAGCGTCAACATTGTATGTTACTTAAAAAAAGAAACAGACGTTCCTTACATTTTGACCCTATTTTTCTCTTTTTTTAGATGGGAAATCATCAAATAACTTCCCCCGCCCTGGGCGAGACGAGAGGGAGTGTCAGACTTTTACTGACTAAAACCCATCTATGTTCATTCATGTGCCCTTTGCGTTCCGGGGGCGCGGTATCTCTTTCGAAGAACCCGCAGCCCCGACAGGCATCGGCCCTTAGTGGCCCCTTCCAATTTTTGGTGACATCTCTTTAGTTAAAGTACGGACGGTGAGCTACCCATTGCTCACCGTCCACAGACCCGCGTCTACGGTGGCCGGGAGTCGTCTCGTGGCTCCCGACGCCCGGAGCGTCTCCTTACATTTTGACCCTTTAGATACTTTGTGTTTTTTAAACCTACAAAGTCCGATTGAGTCGATAATCCTGGTGCGTCTAGAATAGTAAAAGTACCTACTGAAACTATAGTCAAAGCTTTTGCCAAAATGCCTCTTCAACCGTGTATTTACTAGGTACTTTTTTATGTGCTAAACAGCAAATAGGCTACAACAAGTTATAGACAAAGATCAGCTTTGTAGGGTGCCGTCTCCTTCACACAACATATTTTTCTGACAGTCTCATTCTAAAGCTCACAGTAACAAGTAACAGGTGTTACCTAGGATATCTGTTAAGAAAAAAGAAATTACCTACATAACGCATTTGTTTTATAAAGAAATTGAATTGAATTGATTTGAATTTGTTTCAAATTCAGTCCTTTATGGAGACCGGCTTTTTACCCCTTTCTAATAATTAGAAGTATTAAGTACTACAAAACGTTGGCTTGAGTAATAAATATTACTATCGAAAATATACATCATAATTATGTATCATAAATATTAACATTTCACCCTGAAAGTAGATAAATTATCGAAATTCAAAATGAAATAAAACTTCTTAAATGTCCAAATAAGTCACAATTTGATACTAAACAATAATATTATATCCTACAAACCGAATCACAAGTCAAATACCTAAACGCATAATAATTCACGAACAAAAGCCATAAATGAATTCCCCCTACCGAAATTAATTCAAACTCCCTAATACTCGAATACAGACAAAACTTCCAGCCTCAGTAGCAATGACCGGGACAACAAAACGTTCTCCATTAAAAAAAAAAAATAAACGTCGAATCGAACACAAAGACAAAACACGATCGTTAATAAAAAATCAAATTAAGAACATCGTTCATAAACACGTACTACATACAGCCTAGTATAAAAAAGTAATAAAAAAATAAATGAAAAGAGGTGGTATAGAGGTCGGACTCACCGTGCGAAGGCTCCAAGCTCCCGCTGCGCACTGATAAGGGTCGCGCGCCCTGCCCCACTGAGCGGTGCATAGATTATGCGTGGACCAGCGGGGCCGGATTGTAGATATCGACAATTGATTTTAGAGGTATTATGGACGTATTGTATGGCTCTTAAAGATTATTGAAATGGTAATGTTGAACGATTCTGCGATTCAATGGTTATCGCTTTTTATAGACGTTGTACATTCTTATTTCAACTCCTTTGTTAAGACTCAAAGCGTAAAGGCTGGTCAGTGTTTTATCTTAAACTAGGTTTTGCCGGCAACTTAGTCCGCTTGGTAATGAAGTACTATAAAACATAGCTTAAGGCACTGGGCAAATAGTACATATATGGCTTTTTATCAGAAAAAGATTTTTTGGAATCGGACTACATCCAGAGATAACTTCTTACTCACAAAAAAAGTGTTTACCTCTTTACATTAGTATAGACTCAAGTAACTTCATTCATGATAAATAATAAATAAATAATATAAATCTTATATTATGTGTCTGTGTAACAAATAAAGTGTAACAAAAGAACGTAGCAAGTTTAGCGTAACAAATGTTCCGTAGCAAACGGTTGGCCAATCTTTGAATATCAAAGTCTTTGGGGAACATTTACTTCGGTAGACGTTTTCCGACTGATTGGTTCGGGAGAAGTGAAAATTAGATAGGTCAAGGTCGTTGCTGGGACACGGATACGGTTTTCCTTTTCCCCGGTTTGTATTGGGGTCAAATAACAAAGTAATCACTTGATTATTTGGCCTTAATAGGTAGAGAAACTTCTTTGGTGATGAGAGTGAAAAGGATATTTTTTTAAAATTTTGGATTCTTCCTTAGTGGCCCAAAAAGAGCTAATGTG
This sequence comes from Caradrina clavipalpis, assembly GCA_932526535.1. Lineage (NCBI taxonomy): Eukaryota > Metazoa > Arthropoda > Insecta > Lepidoptera > Noctuidae > Caradrina > Caradrina clavipalpis. The sequence goes on along the minus strand of OW052099.1, from coordinate 3,235,804 downwards.
TCATGTGTGTGTGCATCATAATTACAAACCATATAATATATCGGAATCAACCGAAGAACAGAATAAAAAAACGGTCAAATCGGTCGACCCGTTCTCGAGTTTTGCACTCATTTCGTCCACTTAAAAAACAATTTAAAAAAAAAATTGCAACACATTTCGTCATTAATTTTCATTTATTTGTATGGATTACTACAGATTATTTTTTAGACACATAAGATTAATTTACTATACTAGTAAATATTAAATGTTGGTGTCCTAATTAAGGTTCAAAAAGTGCACAATAAACACTAAAATAAAATAATGTTTTATGTATGATAGGTACAGGTAATATCGTAATGTACGAAGATGGTACGGGCTAAGCAGTTGCTACGCCGTAGCGCGACGGTGCCGTAGCTCGTAGCACCGTAGTACAACCGGTTTATTCATTCAAAGACATTTATTCTCCTACATACATTCATTAAATATTCATTCATTTATGTACCTAAATAATTTAACACCAATTCCATTAAGTTAAATAGTAAACATTGATCAATGAATAAGATATTATAGGTACCTAGTACACGTCTTTCAGTTAGTTATATTTTGAACCTTCGACTGTCATCCGTGTTCGGAACTATATAGTTCTGTTAGAAAGATCTTTTAAGGGTATAGTCAGCAAGAAAAGTAGATTAACATTTCAGATGTTTTAATCTTTATTATTAAACACAATAACAAAGGAAATGGATCTAAAATAAAGATGAAATGAACTCTAAGGTATTGCCTCAAATCCTAAATGCAGTGAATTGTATTATTTCGTGTCTATTTAAATGATATGTAAAAGTAACATTGTTAATTAACTTTTGATGCTCCCCGTACTTACCGTTTTTTCGTTTAGCCATACAGAACCCCATAAATAATGGAATTTCTCTTAAATTCAAGAGATTAACATAATGGTTGGCTCAGTATGCCAAGCGTCTACGTCGAGGTATTTAGGTACACATACCTACCTATACTAGAAAGGTTTAGGTAGTTAACTAAATGTAAACAAAACAAACCACGTGACTCATGGATGCTAAACCTTTCACTTCAAATTTTAAAATCGTATTATTTAAAGTCGTATAATAATAGGCTCTAGTGTATATCAGAATTTGAGGAACTATCTGCCACGTTAATAATAATACGTTCAGTGGTTCATCAATCATTTTATCTAATTTAAACATTTTCTGTTCTTGTTTTATTACATGACCCTCGCAATTTTCAAAGGCGCCTGGTTAATCGACTAAACGTAATACCTGCAATTTTAGTTGCCATACTACATCACGGGCGTACTCTTCAATTTAGCGACGTTATCTAATTCATCGTATCTTCTAAAATGTTTTGGGAACCTGTCTTTTTAGGCTCTTTACAATAGACAGATTACAAAATATTATACTATTTTATAAAACTAACAAAAAAGTGGTGTCTAAACAATGACATCTATGAAAAGTAGTTTACGAATAAATGATAAAGTTTAACATACATTAATAAAAGAGAAAAGTATCGCATAAATCGAAATTAGAATTGATTTTGTTGTAACGTATTTTTAAACAAGGAAGTGTCAACTATAAAAAACCTTTTCTACGATTTGTTTACCTTTAGTTAACTACCTAAACCTTTCTAGTATAAGGATCGGACTCAAAGACACAGCTTGACATGTAAGGGACAATAGAGCATGCGATAATGAACTAAAATACAACAGGAATAAAGTCAAAAATTGCGTAATTACGTGGAAGATAATAAATGTACGCAATTTTTAACTTTTTGGTGATTGCAGTCTATTTCAATGAATCAATGGGAACTGCTCGAGGATATTGGTACTATGTTTGCGCTGGCCCTAAGGCACGTACACACGCATACATACGTACCGAGCTGTATTATGTACTTATGTATCTGTAGATACCTAGGTAGGTTCTTAGAATTTAATAAGCAAAATCGGGTTAATAAACAGGTATTTTTCAAACATTTCCGTTACGATTTTAGGTGCTAGTTATGTTATTCTTAGGGGCTATGTTATAAATATTGTAACTGCCTCGTTAACCTAGTGGTCCTAAGCGCAAATTCTAGAGGTCTTAGGTTAGATTCCCAGTTCGAACAAAAAGTGTTCCTGGATTTTCTATAAAATTCTCAGTAGCAGCTCGGAGTTAGGATTTGTACCCGGCAATAGGCTCGCCCCCTATCACAAGGGACCTAAACATACCGGCGAAGTGTGGGTTTACATAAGTAAGGCTCTGCCTAACCTTACGGAGAATACAGGCGTGATGGTTCCCTACTACCAAATCTCATAAATTCACCTCGGTTAACTAACCAAATAACAGACGTAACAGTGACCACTTCTACTGATAGAATCGCAGTAAGATCGTAAGTGTGTCAGTGTCGTAAGCCCCCGCCTCGTTATCAGGTCACGTAGGATGACGCACCTCGGTTCGAGGACTGTTCAGCTGAGTACACTTGGATGCAGCTAACAATGGCTCTTCAAAACACTGCTCATTTTATATTCACGAACTTTATACTTAAATGATAGTACGACATCTTAAACGTTTTGAAGAAAAGTGTGTAGATGTTTGGTAACGAATGATTTTCAAGTGTTTTTCAGTGAATGACTACAGTGTTAGAAAAACTTGAATGCATGCACACACAGAAAAAAACGCTTGCACAGGAGGATCATAAAAATTTTACTACGTCATAACAAACCAAAAATATATTCTCCACGCAAGATATAAGTGCACGAGTGTATGTGCAGACATAGGAACTCTCATAGTTAACTTAACTCACTGTATTAGTTAAACTCTGTTAAACAATTAAAGAAACTGCATGAAATTAATTTAAAAATGTCAAGTAGGATATGGATATAACACAGCATTTTAAGAACCTATATAGTGACTGTTATTTCGTGATCGCATGTGCTACGGCTGAGCGTGAAGTCCTGGATTTGATTCATAGGTTGGGTAATTAGTTTTATTGGGTTATTGCATTAGCAATTTCCCAGTAGCAGCGCGATGTTTGGAAGTTGGTGGTGATAACCGACTATCCGACAAGACCGACAGATCCCGGGCTATGATAGTGAGGGAAGAGTGGGAGTGCACCTGTGTTTGCGACCTTATCGCTCACCTAGTAATATATGGGCACATCTGCAAAAAACGTGTAATTGAGTTTGTACCGCACAAGTGTTCAAAATTGCATAATCATAAGGTTATTATTGCATATGTTTCCACAGAATATAACATATGAAATAAAAATGTAAAGATGAATAATAAAAAGTCCATAACAGTGTTAAATAACGATATTTATTTTGTCATTAGAATATCAATGAATTTAGGACATTTTTCTACTATTTAAATAATAATAGGTACTTATTACAAATTAAAAACCTATGTTAATTTAAAAATATTTTTCAGTAAGTAATAAAATATTCGAATTAAAATATCACACTAAAATGAAATTATCATTTTATAGGAGACCGTTGCTTATAACATTCTACAATAACAATAATTTGCACTAATAAACTAAATGCAAAGACACTATATCTAAGTAAACAAACTAAATTGTATAATACTATTCAAACTTCATGGCAGCTCGGAAGTTAGCTGCGAGAGCAGTAGTGCGATTCTCTAAAATGCAAACTCGAAAACGAGTCTCACTAAAGTGATCGCGCTCACGTCGATAACGAAACAACTTGTCATTGGTTTAGTATCCGTTCGCCGTGGTGACGTCACCGGCGTGATCGTGTTTAGCAGAATACCATTTTGTAATCTCACTGCGGATTCAGCTTTCTAATTACGAAGTGAGGCTTAGAGAATCGCACTGCAGGTTAATTCAAGTCAATAATAATATAGACTCCATTTCATTATTTCTAGATACACAGTTATGTTATAGAAGTAAATAAATGGAACTTAAATTATTACTCTTTTTCTTCATCGTGTGGGCAGTAAGGTCTAACGACCCCACACACCTTAGTGTCAGAGTTTCTAAACCGCCTCAAGGGCCTCTGACATGGTACCGATGTCAGTGATGTCCAAGATAAACTTAGAAAGTACATCATCACCTGCTTAACCTTTTCCCAATTATGTTGGGGTCGGCTTCCAGTCTAACCGGATGCAGCTGAATACCAGTGTTTGACATGGAGCGACTGCCTATCGGACCTCCACAACCCAGTAACTGGGAAACACGGTACCTCTTGGTTAAACTGGTTGTCAGACTTCTTGGCTTCTGGCTATCCGTAACGACTGCCAAAGATCTGCGAATGACAGCCGGGACCAACAGCTTTACGTGCTTAAAAAAACTGTAAACTTAGAAAGTACATATGAATTTGAAAGTCACATGGGTAGTTGCCCGTGTCCGGTTGCAAACCCACAACTTAGTGCATGAGAGGCGGGTGCCTTAACCACGGGGCCATCATTATTAAATTATTATATTGACTTGAATGAACCTACGCGAACCTGCTCTCGCAGTTCACTTCCAAAACGCCATTAAGTTTAAATCGTATTATAAATAACATTATATACACAAGTAATTATTTGGAAGATCATAATATGAAATACAATTATCTAGTTTCCTTATTCGAGATAAATAATACTTATTTATTTAAAAATATTTTGAGTAGCACCCGAGTCAGGCGGGCTAGTGTTCAGCGAATTATAATAATGAACATAAGGTAATCGTTTTTACTTAAAAATAATGGGCGAAAATTTTTCAATGGAAATAAATATTATGAGCGAATGTTGCGGAATTATCGACCTAATTGACATTATGTTTACTTTGCGCAGTCGTACAAGGCTCTTAGGGCTTAGGCTCTTTACATTCCTCCTACACTAAGGTAGGTCATGGACTTACTGGCACGCTTTTAGAATTCGAAGTATCGAATGTTTTAAAAAGTGGTATAATCAAAACGGACAACTGATTCCGAACAAAGTTGTGGAATAGTTTAAAAATGACAAGCGAAGTTACCGAGTATAATCATGAGTATTACATGTATACACTTAGCAACAATTAAAACAATTTACTTCCAAAGAATTGATTAAAATGTAAAGGTGTTACGAATATCATATTCTGGATCTCATACTACTATGAAATCGATCTTATCTCAACGTTGCAATCGTTCATTTACAGGAAAATCGAAGAATATACATGTTGATGCTTGTGACTGTACATATAAAAATGTCTTTTACAAATTACACAGAAAACGACATAAAATATGATAGGCCAAGCAGATAAAACAATCAATTTAGTTATATTTACATAAAAAGCTTTGTAAAAAGTGAAGGCACTAATCGGCAGTTCTTATAAATTGAGAAGTTAAACATACGTGAGTAGAGAGCGTCTATACAGAATCAAATGTTACTACAAACTTCAACATTATCTATTCGTTAATCTAATAGTTAACTACATTTTGTAAATTTACTTCGTGATTTGCTCAATAACTTTTACTATAGTGTGTTTTTAATCTCGTAGACTAAATTGACAGTTTCATACGTCAAATATAAAAATAATGTGCTTTCGGCTCATAGACATAAAGCACACTATTTTCAAGTTTGACGTAAGAAGCCGTCAAATCAGTCTCTGAGATTAAAAAACACACTATAGGTACAAAAGATTTTTTGAAGTAGGGATAGTTACATACATACGTACCCATGTGGATATGCAGAAGCCACAGATCGCCTCCTGTTACGATCCTTACTCCTTTCGCGTAGGGTTGCCATCACCTAAATTGCCGACGCCGGGCAAAAACTTCTAAACCCCGGACATTTGGATGAAATTTAATTCTTTTCCCGGACATTCCAGGATTTTTATTATTATTTTATTTAGGTATCGCTTATCTTTCAATTAATCGGGGTTTCCCTGACACTAAAAGTGTCCGGGGTTCACTCGGACATTTTTTACAAGTCCCCCCGGACGCCCTCTAAACTAGGACAAATCCGGGAAAACACGGACGGATGGCAGCCCTACTTTCGCGTCATCCACGTTCATATATCTAGTCATACAAGCATTGTTTTTTTTTCAGTGTTGGGCCCATAGTGCAAGTTATGGTAAAAGTAAAACCATTATCTTTTCCAACAGGCCAAATAATTTATAAGGTTTATTATTAAATTTTCTTTTACGATACTATGCTGTTTTTTAGCTATAAATGATCATGTTTCAGGGTAGTTTGTGAACCGTTTCCCATGCGACCAAAATATTGAGACAATTGGATGGAATGCAGTCAGTTCACCGGCTTACAGCGAGCGCGATGTGATTTTGTACACCGCAATTAAATAATTTTAGTCAGCATTTTTTTTATTTTTAATACTTTGCACATTTCGAAATATTCTAATATAGCAGTTTTTATTCAGGATTCTTATATGTGAATATAAGAATCCTGAATAAAAACTTATACGTGAGTATAATTACATAATCCTGTACGTGTGTGAATTTATTTTTAAAATAATTATAATAATTCAAAAATGAAGTTTCTTGCCGTTCCATACGAAACTACCTTTTAGAACGGGCAATGAGATTCAATTTTTTTTCGAAGTATCTTTTTAATTATCGAAGTGTCCATTTTCGTTACGATTCTATCGCCTTTGCACGCTCCTACATAATATAAAACATTGTCCTACTTTACATTTTATGTCACATTTCTGAAATTAAATGTTCGTGCGTTTTAAACTTACCGACCGGTATTAGTAAGCCATACTAACAAACAAATACCTTCGTATTTTCGCTGTTATTGGAGTTTATTTTTCAGCATACGGGTAGAGGTGTATATCCATAATTTTTCGTAAACATTTCTACATTCAAAATTGACACCAGAATTTTAACAAACGACCAGTCAAGCATTCAAAAGGATAACGACTGGTAAGATAAACTTTCCGTTTTGCATATAGGAACCGAGTATTAGACCATCACGTCCCGCGTTTATCCTAGTACCGTTAAAATAAGGTTTAATTAGCAAACAGACTTAGCTCTCTTTAGGTAGCTTAATAGTGATTCCATTGACAATACCATTCGTATCACAACTGATAGTAGTGATAACAATTCTATTCGAATCCGTACACGATTTTACCGCATCGCTCTCAGCGCCATCTGGAGGCTTTAAAGGCAACATCGGTAGTTCCTTAGCAACCTCTGGCTCTTTTAAAATGTCTTTATCATTTTTGAAGGTCATAAGGTTAAAGTCTGGAGGTTTTTGCTCGTTTGTGGTTAGTTCTGTGTTGTCTTTGGTACTGTTTTGTGGGTCAGAAGCCTCGTCCTTGCCGTTAGCGAAGTGTACCGGATAGTGTTGTTTTAGTTCTGATAGTAGACGGAATCGGGACCCGCATATTGTGCACCTGAAATTTAGAAGATTGTATGTTAGATTCAGTTAATTTTATTTGAACTTAGTTGAGTAAAAACGAACCAACGCACACACTCTCAATAATTTATTATATGAAATGTAAACTGTCTGAGTTTACTATCCAGCAATAACAATTCAATGAAAATCCCTAACGTATGCTTAGAATAGATATAAAGAGACAGCGTTTAAGTAGACATCTTGACGTATGTTGGTTCGTTATTGCCGTTTTGGCAGAATTATACCCATTTAAGAGATTCAGTAATATTTTACCAAAAACACCATGACAATTATTTAGTTTACAACCAACGTTTTGTATACTATTTATTTCACAAAAAAAATCATGGAGTCACGGGTAATCGCTGTATGCGGGCAGCGTAGGACCGATCATTGTGGCTATCTTTAGGGGACGCCTATACAGTGGACGTCGAACGGTCGATCGGTTAATATGATGATAATGACGACCGAAATTCGGTCAGAAGGATATAGGTAATAGCTCACTATAAGAGCCCCCGCAGACCACAGATTATTTAGTCTACCGATAGTTTGATCGGGTTGGGCTGCTAGCGCGCACACTGGGCCAACTAAGAACTAACAGTCGGGTTGGCGATGAGTGCGCAGACTAGACAACGGTCGGCCAACTGCTCTCGAACGATTTTCTAGTTGGTAAGAGGTTTTTGAAGTGAACGGTCGCATAATGAAAGTAAATACAATATTGTCCAGAAATGTTATTATTGCTCTTATACAACGGAGGCCGAGTCGGCCGACTAAACGATCGACCAGTATGCGCGTGTAGAAGAACGCCATACTGATTTAGCAGTTGGCCGATAGTTTGCCGATAGTTTAGTTTGAAGGCAGTCGGTTAGCCCATCAAACTTATTTATCGGCCGATACCGAACCGATGTAATGTGCGCACTTGCATACATCTTCATACTGATTAAGAGCCCGACCAAACTGTCGGCCGATGAAAAGTCTGTGGTCTGCGGGGGCTCTAACAGCACGGTTCCGCGTCAGCAAAACTTTTGCCATTCAATTTAGCACTTTACACATAAAAAAGGTCACGGGCGGCGAGCTGGAAGATAACGCCTGAATTTTTCGAGGGATTCCCGGCTGGGCTGTTGCCGCGTCGAAGCGGTGATGTTGTAATGACCTTATTACTACTGATACTATTATCACTGTGTGTACGTGTGTGTGTACTCACTGGTATATGTTCTGTCCGATGTGCTGGCGCGTGTGCTTCACCAGGTCGTTGCTCTGCGAGAAGGCTCGCTCGCAGTAGTTGCACTTGTACGGCTTCTCGCCGGTGTGTATCCTGGTGTGACGCTTCAGGTGGTCTTTGCAGGTAAATCTGAGAAAAGAGTAGTTTGATTGCCTTGTAGCGACATCTATCGTTTAATATGCGAACTACTACGACAAACTGGCGTTTCCTAGACGCGCTCTCAAAGTTCGCAGCGACGTTAACATATACAAAATCCCGACGATGACGACGACGACAACAACAACTGCGGGCCCACCAGATACAACACCTGTCCGGTCCGAGGATCCTCCCTTTTCAATGGAGAATGAGAGACTTTACACCCTATTCCTCGTAACTCAAAAGCCCCGTTGGTCTCGGTCTAAACGTGGGTCCTGGGTTCCTTTCCCGGGTCGGGAAAAATTATATTGGGTTTTATTTTACGTTACGTTATGCTGAGTAAGCGTGGTGTTCAATGCTAGTGTCTTCTCCGTATAAGAGGAGACAATTGTCCTGACAGGCTGCTCCTTTTTGAAATTGTACTCATCAGTTCTGCTAAATTAAACCTTAAGTTAAAGACAACAAAAGTCACATAATCCACAATCTTCATTTCTACATCCTAGCATTTTACAAGACGTCAAAATGTACGTAATAAGACCTACCTCATATTACAAGTATCGCAGGCAAAGGGTCGTATAGACAGGTGTATCATGGAGTGTTTCTTCAAAGAGTTCTGCTTGGTAAAGGCAGCTCCACACTTCTCACATTTGTAAGGGTGTTCACCACTGTGCGTGGACACGTGTGACCTCATTTGACCTGGAATTTAATTGTTTTTGATAAATTACGATTTGGATTATTGTTCATGTTAGTTGGCACACTATCCCTCATCACGGAGCGTGGCGCGTGATTGCGTGTTCTTACGTTGTATAGAAAACACACGTAGTCCAACACACTGAAAACGCGTTCACGCGCAGTGTTGCAGATCACCAGAGCTCCGTCGCCGCGCACCACGCTCCGTGATGCGGGGCAGTGTGCCAATCGCCTTATACAAATGTTTACAAACAATTTGAGTAACTATGCTCAAAATGTTTTGATATAAGTCTCAAAATTTTACCATTCACAGGATGACAATAATATTTTGCAATCGAAAGCATAATTAATTATTACTAGATAATTAATTATGCTTTCTATTGCAAAATATTATTGTATGAAGTAGTAACAATATCAGTTTTTGAGTATACTCAATTATCTTATACTTCAACCTAATATGATAAATACGGTATTCCCCGATAATTGGAACTTAGGTATGTCTGAAATAATAGTTTTAATAATTAAATAATTTATAGACATACTAGATTCTGCCCGCGACTTCTTCCGCGTGACTTATTTCACCCGCGCTACGATAGGTACATCTTCGGGTACTGCTCCGCTCCCGTGAGTTTTAGCGTGATGTTACCTTCCCTATGACACTCGCACACAACGTGGCTCTCTATGGGTAAACACACAAACTATACCTCTTTATAATTTTTTTTTTTTTATAGATGGGAAGTTATCAAATAAAAACTTTTACTGACTAAAACCCATCTATGTTCCTTCATGTGCCCTTTGCTTTCCAGGGGCCCCGTATCTCTTTCAAACAACCCGCAACCCCGGCAGGCATTGGCCCTTAGTGGCCCCCAGTGGCGTGCACAGAGTTTTTAGACAGGGTAGACAGAAAACAGTCCCTTCGGCTCGGGATAGGTATAGCTTACGCGCATGATAAAAAGAACATCTTCAAACTGTCACATACCTATACGTAATCAAAGCATAACACCAAAGTAACAATATTACCTACCTTTATAACCTATAACACTTTCGTAATCATACCATAATACAAACGCAGAACTAACCAAAGCTCTACTGTATGCAGAAGTAGGTAACTACATAGTTACAAGAATAATCGGTTTTGAAACTAGGTAGTTAGGTAGGTACCTACTCATATGAGTAGGTACCTAGGTACCTAGGTACCTAGGTAGGTACGTATTTTGGGCATATTGTACGTAGTTTCGTGGATATCCACGAAACTACGTACAATATGCCCAAAATACGTTACGACTCACGTCTGGACACGAAAAACAATATAATAAATCGCTATGTAAACAACCCGTGATTGAATTTACGATTGATTATACCTTTAGTTTGTATTCACTGCAAATCTGGTGTATAACGGCCTTGGGCGATCAACATTTTTTTATCACTTTATGATAGCTTTGAAAACCCATAATTTAATATTTTCTGCACATACACACACCTGAACAATTTTAACACATCACAATCTAATTTTAGCGTAAACACAACAGTTTACAAGTCGTACAAAATGAATCAACAATGGCCGCTCATAAGTCACGTCAACATAAAAACATATTATGACAAAAAGTAAACGTGCTTCATTTAACGCTAATAAAATCAAACGTACTACTTATTATAATAATCACATACCTAACTTTGCAAAACCCCCGCCAACGTCAAACTATAAAAACTAGCCAAAGTCTATTTGTACGTTTGTGAGCGTTATTTTGACATTGTGTGTCGAGTTTGTATAGTAAACGCACACTATTGTAGACGCGTACCTACGAGTCTGTCATGAGGCACACATTGAAACACCCAGCCGCAATGTTTTGTGTCTTCCCGTTACTCGCGCGAAGCGATTTATCGATGAGACTCCACCGTTACTCGATAGATGGAGCTGATTTAAGTTTTAATATATTATGTTTTTTTTATTTTAACGATAGGTGGAGCTGATTTAAGATTTATTTTTCTTTTTTAATTTTAACGATAGTAGTTACTCGTGGATACAATAAAAGATATTAAATATAAGATAAATACGTATTTTATAGGGTAGCCAATGTCTATTTGCCTATATGGACCGCACGCCACTGGTGGCCCCATCCAAGTTTGCTGACATCTCTTTGAGGCGCGCGTGGAACACGAACGCGCCGTCGACACGGTCTGTCGTTAGTTAGTTAACGTACGGACGGTGAGCTACCCATTGCTCACCGTCCACAGACCCACTTTATAATATTAATATAGATATGTATTTGTCATCCGCAACATCTACCCTAAATCGTTCGGGTCGAAAATAAAGAGGACTGATTTTTTTTTAAAACTACATACATACATACATAAACTCACGCCTTTTTCCCATGGGGGTAGGCAGAAACCACAGAACGCCACCTGCTACGATCCTTACATACTACTTTCGCCTCGTTCACGTTCATACATCTGGTCATACAAGCACGCCGGTTACGAGTACAAACTGCGTGGGTGTGGGTGGCAGGTGGGTTTTTTTAAAACTAAACATTTTAAAAACTACTGTACCTATTTCAAAAATTAACATAGGCTATACAACATCACGCTACGACACACGGGAGCTGAGCAGTAACCAAAGACGTAACTTAACGTGAAATAGGGCATGCGGACGAAGTCGCGGATAGTTCGCTAGTTTATAATAAGCACACCAACATAATGTAGGTGTATAGTGATTCTTCTATATTCATTTGTTTTACTTATTAAAATTCAATTCCTTACCTTTAGTACAGAATGTCTTCGGGCACAAGTTACAAGCATACGGCTTGACTCCGGTATGCCTCATCATGTGCTGCCTCAAGTTGGAATTGTTGGAGAATCCCTTGCCACACTGAGAACACAGGTACGGGGTCTCTCCAGTGTGGGTACGAAGATGGTCCTTTAGACTGCACATCTGGGCAAAACCTGGGGACATGATAATATGTAAAAATCTTATATTTAAATTAGACTACTCGGTAGAATTTATTGCAAATTTTATATGGACTTGGTAGCATCATGCGATATGAATGTTAAGGACAGCCCCATTTCGCTCGGCGGCGGCGCCCTCTCGCGTCCGGCACTGGTTCAGGCCATGGTCCGGAGCGAGGGGGAATGGGAAGCAGTCGCCTCCTTCTGCGAAGCTGTAATGCTAGAGAAGGAGGCGGCGGGACGGGAGAGGGAAAGGAGGGTGCCCCGTCCCAGCGGCCGCCGCGGTAGACGATCCGGGCGTCGGGAGCCACGAGACGACTCCCGGCCACCGTAGACGCGGGTCTGTGGACGGTGAGCAATGGGTAGCTCACCGTCCGTACGTTCACTAGCGACAGACTGTGTCGACGGCGCGTTCGTGTTCCACGCGCGCCTCAAAGAGATGTCAGCAAAATTGGATGGGGCCACTGAGGGCCGATGCCTGCCGGGGCTGCGGGTTGTTCGAAAGAGATACCGCGCCCCCGGAACGCAAAGGGCACATGAAGGAACATAGACGGGTTTTAGTCAGTAACTGACACTCCCTCCCGCCCCGCCCAGGGCGGGGGAAGTTATTTGATAATTTCCCGTATATAAAAAAAACAAAAAAAAAGCCCCATTTCGCTATTAAATCTCACTCATAACATTACTCTTATTAGTGTATTTTTTTTTGGTAGCCTGTCAAGTTTCCCACTGCTGGGCAAAGGCCTCCCCTTTCTTCTTCCAAACCTCTCTTATTAGTGTTACAATAAGATATAAATTTCAATGATCTACACACATTTATGAGAATTGTAACAGCTATATACACTCAAAAACTAGTGCATATGTAACTACTATTCATATATCTTTAACATGCTAAGAAAGTGTAAAAGAAATTATTTAAAATACACAAAAGAGTAATCATGTATTTTCAACGATAAACAAAATTAAAACAAATAAAAAGAACTTACTTTTCTTGCAATATTCACAGACATAAGGCTTGTGTTCTTTGTGAGAGTACATGTGGGCAATAAGCTGGTCACGTCTTGCATACGTTTTAGGACATTTCTCACATTTGAGCGGCTTTACTTCACTATGCATCGGGACATGTCGTTGCAACAAATGTTTCTTAGCAAACGTCTTGTCGCACGTATCACAGACGTATTCTTGCTTCTCATCTTTATTTCTATGTTTTCTCATGTGCATTGACAGCGATCTTTGCTTTGTAAAAGTTAGATTACAATCTGTACACTGTAATGTTGGTAACGGTGAGACATTTTCCGTTTTAACTTCAACCTCCTGAGCGTGTTCCACCATCTCATCCAGTAAGAGTGACTCGGTAACAAAACACATATTGATGTGCTTCGCTCTGTGTTTTTCCAACAATGTCTGGTTAGAACATAACTTTTGACAAATGTCACATTCTAGTGATAAATTTTCATGTGCTTCCAAATGTTTCAAGTATTTCTTTTCTTTAGTAAACAGTTTATTACATTTAGTACATTCATATTCTTTGTCTTCGACCTCAGTTTTGGTAATATTGGGATTGTAACTTAAATTTCCATAAATTGAAAAATAGTCATGATCCATCTCTGATTTGAGTTCTACGTCTTCAGGTTCTGTTTTTACACTTCCTTGTAGGAGTTTTTTAAACTCATCTTGAGCCTTTGCCGCTTGCTTACGGAATGAGTATACAAGACGCAGCACCTTAACACAAGCGTCACAAACGTGCTGTGGTAACCCATCCTCCTTGGAGATCTATGAAAAAGATACTTATGTTCTGACATACATAAAATATAAATATAAAAGTAGTCTTTCAAGTAAGTATAACTTACCTCTGTTAGAGTACACTGCTCAAGTAAATCAGATAATTGGAAACAGTTTTCCTCAATTTCAACTGTTTCATATAAGTCGACCAAAGTCACATTGTCCTTCATACACGTTCGACACGACGTTGTTATGTCTAGCATTATATTATAACTCAAGAGTTATAAGTAATTGATAATAAAGATTTTATAAAAGATTTAAAATTAACAAAATTAACAATAAACATCACGGATTTGACATATACGTTTTGACGTATGAGATGAGCCGACGACGTGACGTTCCACTTCAGTGAGTTCCTTTCCATTCTCTCTTTGTTAATAGGTACTTTATTATTTTAAATATATATGTTCTGTGTTAAATATGGATATGTATAATCAAGATATAATGAATGTTACCTAAATATAAATCCTATATAGGAAAATGATAATGAAAATCATCGTCAACTTACGCAATTATTATTGTGCTATACTTTAAAACTTTTTGTGCGAAATGGAACATATTTACTGAAATCACCTAAATGAAAAAGGTTTTTAGAATTGCTACTATCGGTTTCATAAGTTTTCATTTTATAAAATTCGAAATTTTGAATAGCTAATAACTAAATAAATTCAGCTTTTTTAAGAACAATAATTTTAATTTAATTATTTATATACAGTGTTATACTACTACTATTCGACTAATTTGAAAACTAATAAATAAGTGTACATTATAAAAAACCTAGTTATCAAACAAAGTTTTGTGCGTGATCTGACGCTTCTCTGTGAATTGAACGTAAAGTTATTTTTACATGTAGCCTAATTCTTTAGCTAGTGTTTTCCTGTTAGAGTTTGATACGCAAGAAATGGACGACATAATATTTATCGGTGACTGGATAAAAGAAAGAGAACTAGGAAAAGGAAGTTTTGGAACCGTCGTACTATGGAAACACAAAAAGACTGATGAGAAATTGGCTATAAAGACTTGCCAGTGGGGTAATGAGCTCACTGAGAAACATAGAGAACGATGGACGAAGGAAGTAGAGATGTTACAGAGTTGCAGAAACCCAAATATTGTGGGTACGAAAGACTTGCCTCCAGAGTTCATAACAGGGCTGGAGCGAGCCAACCCGTCGCGCCTGCCAATTCTCTGTATGGAATATTGCAGCGGCGGTGATCTTCGGCAGGTGCTCAACAAACCCGAGTCCTGTTCAGGCCTCAAGGAACAACAAATCAGACAAATACTCAGTGATCTCCGAAATGCTATGCATTTTCTGCATCAGAACAAAATCACACACAGAGACCTCAAGCCTGAAAACATAGTAATGCATCTATTGGACACAGTACAGACCAATGTAGCTGTGCAAGGCCAAAGAAAGGTAATATACAAACTAATCGACCTGGGTTATGCTAAAGAAATAGATTCCAACTCTGTATGTGCCAGCCTCGTCGGAACATTACAGTATTTAGCTCCAGAAATTATTTACAGCAAAACCTACAGTAACTCAGTAGATTTTTGGTCATTTGGCTTGGTTGTATTTGAACTGATCTGTGGTAAAAGACCATTCCTGCCATTCATGGCCCCTGTGCAATGGATGCCACATGTTAAAAAGAAGGCTCATGAAAACATTTCTGTCTATGAATCCTTCCATGGCGACATTGAATATTCCAATGAAGTGTTCCCTGAAAATTATATATCCAAACCATTTAAAGCCCTGATTGAACAGTGGCTTAGAATTGCTTTAGAATGGGAACCCAAATTGAGGGGCAGAGACACTCCATCTCGAGTCACGTTCAACATACCAAGTGAACAAAGGGAAGCTGCCAGCAAAATCGTGATATTTGATGTCCTTGAAAAGATTTTAGCCAAGAAAATTGTCAAGATATTTTCTGTAGCAACCATGTCACAAATAGCTTATGAAGTTGATGATGCAACTACTGTTCTTATGCTTAAATCTAAAATTTACAATGATACCAGCATTCCTATGAGTGAACAAATTTTAATAACACAGATGAACTATATGGAGCCTCCAGATGATGAATGCATTGTTAAATATTGGAATGAAAATGTTATGTTGTTCCTGTACAGTAAGACATGCATTGTCAAAGAAAATATAAAGCCGATAGTGCCAATGGCTGTCCAAAGATGCTTGGAAAATCCAAATGCTTTGTACAACTTTAAAAACAGCCAAAATTTGTACAGGAATGCTATGTACCTTGTCCTGTCGCAAATGGAATTATACGACTTTCTTATCAATGGATTGTTTGTGAGAGCTGAGTCATTGAAATATGAAGGTAAACAATTGTTGCTCAAACATAACTCAGTTGATAAAAATCTTGGTAATCTCCTTGCTAGACAAGAGACTCTTAAAAAGTTGACAGATTCTGGGAAAACACACATATCTGCTCTAAAAGAAACTCCCAATGGATCTCATTTACTTGGCGGTTTTGACAACATTTTCAAAGAAGCTGATGATATTACGGAAAGAATAAAGAAATTACAATTTGCATGGAGCCAACTCACTGTGAGGCTCCAGTCTGCAACTAGACGCAGCAATGAAGTAATCACAGCCGATATCAACAACTTTGTTACTAAATTCAACTATCAAGCCGTGTATGCTAATGCTTATAAAGAATTCCTAGCTTACAAAAAAGGTGAATCTGCTAACCGAGGAAGGGAGAGACCGTGTAAAGACATAGGTAGTGTATGCTATAAATGTCTTAAAGTTGGAAACAATATATTAAAAGAAGTACGCCAGCAAACATTTGTATTGAAACTTATGGATGTGAGCACAGAATTCTCTAAAATTGATGATATTGTATTGAATGCAGAAGATAATACAAATAAATTGGCAGCGGACTTAACAAATGTACTAGACGAACTTACTAAGTGTACATGGTCAACTATTAGTCTTGTAGTTAAAGACGCTGAAGGCTTTTCAGATGTACCATACAGTGTAGTCTCTTTTGAGAAGAAGGACTTCAAGATTGGAGAACCAGTGTCTAATCATTGCATCAAAATGGCCAACAAGTTAGAAGATGACGAGGCACTAAAGTCTCTAATCGAGGACAGCATGAAATTAAGGAAAAGTCAAATTAATCTGTCCATGAAAATAAATTCGCAAAAGGAGTTGCTGAACAAATCTAGTTTAGATTTTAGCTTTTTGAATGATGCTTAATTGAAACCAATGAGATTGTGATTTAAAACGTAATATATTGTGCCTTATTTTTTTAATTTTAGATAGATTTAGGGATTAGGTAATAAAAAAATAAATGATAGTAAAACTATGCATCTGGTGCTAAAAATGAATATAAATTATGTATTTAAATTCGAAATGATGTATTAATTATTGTTTGTGTTGGTAGGTACTTTCAGTGTTGCTAACATTTTGAAGAATTTATTGTATCACGAATTTAATACTAACCTTTATTAATTTGTGTTCTAGTCAAAAGCATAATATGAATTACATTACAAGAAATGTAACTATCTTTTTTTTAATGTTTTGTGTTGGTGTAACTTCTTCAAACATTCTGAACTGTTGCTTGTTAGTAAATAAAAAGCTACGTAATTTTATGTTAAAGTTTTAATTAATCATAGAATATCAATAATAAGATCCTAAACCTTGACTACTAATAAAAAAAAACTGATCAATCACACAATCACAAGAAAACAATTACCGGTGAATTGTTCTAACCAATCTTTGAAGCTGTTAATTATTTTTTGTAATTTTCTCACGTCTGCCGGGGTTTGTAGGTATTCTTCGGGGGCGAACCGCGGCTCGGGGCTCCCGCTAACGTGTAACCAAATAGCGAATACTGCGTCATCAATATTAGCAACCTTCCTCCGACATAGCCTAGCCGAGGTGAGGCAAATTGCTACTAAAGCACTCATGCTGCCTACTGAAACGCACTTTGTATTCTCCTTGCGAGCTGCTAGAAAGTAACTGCGCAGTAAATTCTCTGTTGCATTATCTAAATCAACTTCGATGCCGGCGACTGCGTCAATATACTTCGCCACATCTTTCAGAGCTTGTATTTCTTCCTTACTAACACCAACTGGGTCCACCGCCTGTTGCAAAACAAACTCGACTATTTCATCGTAATATTCGCCACAGTCCCCGCGGCAAACATTACCAAATACACTCGCTACGTTAAACAGTACCATCTTCTTGAAATCCATTCCTTGCGCCCAAACTGCTGTCTTCAACTTAGTTAATCCTGTACCAGTATTTATATCTCCTGATTCTATGGCTGATAGTACGGACGAAACTTGCTTGTGATGGTAGATGTGTAGCGGTAAAGGCAGGACGCAAACTCCGCCTGAACTGCCTATTAGTGCAGAAGATGCCACCGAATACGATGTCCCTAAAACCACAGATCTATCTGCAAGTTTCGCTGCTTCGGTCATTATTTCCCCCACATATCTGGTGTCAAAACCGCCTGCCAAGACATGTACGATACTTGCACCCGTTATCGCGTTTGCCTTGATACTCGTCAGACTTAATAACAGGTTTATCTTGAGATGCATAAAGCAATTCAAAGGGCAGATGTTGACACCTATAGTAGAAGCGAGGCAGTATATGAACTTCCAAGGTATTCCTTTACATGCTTTGAACAGTTCTTCTACGTCTTTAGGAATGGGGCTAGTTATTGGTGCGGGCAAAGGGTTTATTATTTCTAGAGACCAAACTGCTGTTACCTTTTTTGTTACAACCACGTGCAATATATATCTGGAACCGAGGCTTAATTTGGGAAATAAATCATCAATTATAAAGAATCTCTTGGGTAGCAACTGATCTTTTACTTTGAATGAAGCAGTCACTTGTTCTCCACATCGTCTCAATCCACTGTTTTCAAAAAGTACACTTTTGCATAAATTGCATTTCGGTGGGTGTTTCGGTATGTAGTGTAGAATAACTTCGTTGCCCTCACATTCCTCTGGACACGACCAAACTGAATGGTAAATATAGCTCTCTGGCTTCGAAAAAGTTAACAGCAACCCGTCGATCGTCACCAAACCTTTATAATAGCGAGGGTTACATTTCAGGAGTCTAGGTACACTCTTCAAACGTAATGTAACTGCCACTTGAGCATGTTCTATACTATCTTTTAATTGATCAGTATTGGTCGCTTGAAGGCAAGCAAACAAAACATCATTGCACATTTTTTGAAATTTTATTGGTTCTGTGGTCAAAACATCTCCTACTTCGGGAAATGCATCTACTAAATCCATGACGTCAACTTCTAATATAAATCGTAATGGCGGGAACTTACATAATGTTTTCTCAGTTAATTGTTCTAAGAAATTCACGCAATTATTTTTCATGTCATCTAAGTAACGCCTGTTGTCTAAGTATAGCAACAATTTACACTGCAGCTCCATTGCTAGCGTGGACTTAATTCTAGTCATGGATGAAGTAATAATTAATTATTGGCACGGAAAAAAGAACGGTAAAGATAAAACTGTGAATTTGTTGCAAGTATTTCCGTTCATACCAATTATACTTTTCCCGCCTAATTAACTTTCTTCTTTTAATTTTTAATTGGGCTTCATTTATGGTTCGTATATGTTATCTGACAGCCAGTGTAGAATTATCAAGCATCAAAATGTATTTATTCTTACTATTAAAAAAAAACAATATATTGTTTATTATTCTATTGGTATTAACTTTGATTAAAATGCACATTAATAAATTCCTTCACCTCATAAAGTTAGATATCAGTGGGCGTACCTAATTAAGAAAAGAAACTGGCCGTTAACATTGCCTAACTGAAAGTGCAAAGGGCGAAATTGCAACTTATGCATGTAGTCAGAAACAAAAGTGGCTATCCTATTCATGTACAATGATCCAGAAGTAAACACTTAAAAAACATCGCCGTGGAGTGCGTGAACCGATAATTTACCTAACCGATTTTTGTGGTAGTTATAGTCAATAACTGCTACAAAAATCGGTTAGGTTAATTGTTCAGCTAGTTAATTTACTTCTATGCCAATCACCTATCTATATTTGTAAACTTATTATGTTCGCCAATTGGGTCACCATATTTTGTTGGACCATAATTATATAGCAATGCATAAGGTGTGAGATTAGTTTAGGTGCAATTTGTGCAACATTGTAAATTCTCAGCGACTTTTCTCGATAACTGTACATAGTAGCATTACATAATGAATGAGACTTTGCGTCACCAATGCGCGCCTACACATGACTTGATCATAACCCACGTAGATAGGCAGGAACCGTCGAGTACCCAACTACTTAGTTCGGCAAGGTCGGTAAACAATTAGTCCACGCAGAGCCTTCGCGACGGAAATGCCGAATCGAATATGCAAATGATATCAATCGGATTACTACCCATTACCCAATGAGTTATGTAGCTGCGATGTTGTTCATTCATTGTGACCGAGGTACAGGGGAACACACAAGTTTTATATTCACGAACTCGCTGGCTCCAGCGACGTGCAGAGCGGTTCGATTTTTCGTGATCCGCAAAGAATTAACATGCGAGCAGTAAATCACCGAGTCACCATTATGTATTAGTTTCTGTTGAAAAATGATTCATTGTCTGCAGCAATAAAAATTGGTGAAAAATGTGGCATAAATATTGCTTGTCTCATTTGACACCTCATACATACAATAAGTTATGTTTATCGTAACCGTGTAGGTTTAATTTCAATACAATGCAATGTTAAAAGCTTCCTGCGCGACTGTACATGAACGGAGCGGGGCAAGTGGGCGGAGTGAGCGTATTTTTCTTGGTGCGACGGTGCGCGGGCGGCGTGGTCGCGTGGGGCGGCCGCCGGCGTCACTCCATGCCCGATCACGACAAGTACCAGCTGCGGCCGCGAGCTGCGCGCTCCCGCGAGCCGCGCGCGCGCCGGACGCCGCAGCCCCTCAGCAAGTACAGGAGGAAAACTGCCAACGCGCGCGAGAGGAGCCGCATGCGGGAGATCAACCGCGCGTTTGAGACCCTTCGACGCGCCGTCCCAGCATCAGCCATCACCGGGACGCCAGTGCCCTGCGAGAAGCTCACCAAGATCACGACGCTGAGGCTGGCCATGCGCTACATCTCGGCGCTGTCGGCGGCGCTGCACGACACCGGGCCGGACGCGGACGGCGCGCGGCCAGAGCGCTGGCCCTCGCCCCTGTGCTCCGAGCTGTCCGAGTTCTCCACGGAGCTGGAGCAGGAGACGCCGTCCGAGTTCGCGGAGGACTCGCTGTCTCCGTTCGACTCGTTCTTTGCGGAGTTCGACTGCGACTACATCGACCGGACATTCTCGTGATAGTGTTGTTGTGAGTGGTGGCACTGCCGGACTATTTCCAATTAGGTACCTATTTAATTCTCCTTTTGCCATACTATTAATTATTAACTATATTTTATTTTGTATGAGATTTATTTTGAGATTTATTTATTCATTAATAAAACATATAAATTACATTTTTAAATATTACTAAAAAATATAAAAACATTTAAAAATATAAAATATAGTAGCCCACCGGCGTCGGGAACAGGGTCCAAGCCACCGGTGGTCAGGGCTCCTGAGAAAGGAATCTCCTAATTATTATTATTACTTAATAAATTTTAATTGTTATCGTTATTACCTCATGTGTTTGTTTTTAACTCCGTAGGTAATTAACGGAAGTAGTCTTCCTCTGGTACGGTCAGCAAATAACGATTCATACCTACTTTATTTATAATAAAAAATATTATTTTACTTTGAAAATTATTACATAAATTGCTAAAAGCATTTAGTATCAATTTTGATAACATGTGAAAGTGACAGTGTTAATGCTATAATTTTGTTCATGACATGTAGGTATCTAATTATTCTCTAGTTTCATACAAGGACACTTTTTTTTGCTAATCATCCATTTAACACGTAAAGCCAGGCTAAAGGAAAATCGGCGTACATTGTACGTAGTTTATTATGGTTAGTAGCATATCACTAATTTATTAATAAACGTTATTAAACATTATTTTAGCTTAACTGTACAAGCTACATAATACATTATTTAGCTGCAAAAGGTTAGGTTGGGAAATGACACCGTATTTATAAATAAAGAAAAAGTAAAACAGGGACACTACGAACCAAACACACAAACACTATTTCCACCCAAATTGATCTTAAATTTTAGTAACTAGCAACCAATTTTATTACTACTAACGAACAAGCACATATCACTAATTTTAAACAATAATTAAATTACAAACTATGTACAATTTTTAAATTAAAAAAATGGAAGCTCATAGGGCATCATCATAGCCCAAAGATTAATTGGATGGCACGGTTGGCGCTATGGCTAAGCGAAGTGCTGCTGTGCTGCGTGTTCAGGTTCGATCCCTACACAGAAGATACATGTTCAAGGTCTGGCTGTTTTTTTTTTTCTCATGGCGACATGGAGAGATCGAAAGGGCACATGAAGGAACAAAGATGGGTTTTAGTTAGTAAAAGTCTGACACTCCCTCCCGTCCCGCGGCGGGGGAAGTTATTTGATGAATTCCCATATATAAAAAAAAGGTCTGGCTGTTTGTGTAAGTGAGTTTATACGACTGTAAGCGCACCCACAATCCATGAGAAGTTCTTAACGTGGGGGCAAGGTGTTTTTTTTACAGATGGTAGGTAAGTACCTACCTAATTTACAATTTACTTCAATAGGTACGATACATTTTAATTTAATTTCAATCGAGCAACTCAACTGACAAAGAATCGTTAAAATGTAAGGTGTCCACCTACGTGCATCGCGAGCCACCCAGCGAAACTTTAAAAAGCAATTGTTTTTTTTTCATTACCGTTTTATTTCCCAAGCCCAAGTTGCCAACCGATGCGGAATGATCGTTTGATTATGTAAATAATAGGCTGCGGAAGCGTGGGCTTGTCGGGCTTGGCCGATTTATTGTCGTACGACAAAAAGAAACGTCTTAAAACCTTGTGATTGTAAAGTCTGTGGCACATGAGAATTGGGCATTATTATTTTCCCGCGCAATTTTCTTAGGCAGCCATTTTGAAGTTGAATTTAGTTTTTCATTCTATAATCAAGTGTTACCATTTGATAGTAACAAAAAATACCAATTTTCTTTTTTTATTTTACTTTATTAGGACACAAAACAGTTGCATTTTTTTATACCACTGTAGGTGGCAAACAAGCCACCAAAAGTTATAAAGTGTGAGTTTTTTTATTATAAAGTATGGCAGTAGACAAACTTGTAACCCACACCAATTTCCGCGACATAATGAATACTTAATATTTTTATTATTTTAAAACTTAGAAGCTGCAAAGGATAGGAGTTTTTATTCTCTGATAGGAAAGAGTGTTGTTTGGTACGAGAGCTACAAAATTCGCAGAAGATTCAACAAAACATGTTTCAAAAAGGCCAAGTTCGAGTAAAATCGAAACAAGATCTGATAAGCGGCCAAGTTCAATCACTTTCACATTTATTTTTATTAAAACGTCGAATATTAAATTCCCTTTTATTTTATTAGGTACCTAAGTGGTGTCTGTCCCACTTCGCGGCAAAAATTTCTCATCCAAAAAAGGAACAAAAGGACCAATTATATCATAATCATACCATGTCATGGAGCACCTAACTCACTGTCACTCTCGTTAGCCTAGTGGTCCTAAGCGCGACTGCTACGCTAGAGGTCTTGGGTTCGATTCCTAAGGCGAGCAAAGTGTTATTGGGTTTTTCTATGAAATTCCCAGTAGCAGCTCGAGATAGGAAATACTTGGGACCTGAACATACCGGCAAACTGTGGGTATACATTACCATCCATTACCATCTTTTATTTCCAGATTCTTAAAGAAAATGTCGTTTACCATGATTGTTTAGTACTTAAGTGCTGTGCTGTGTGCTGCATTATCAAGCCAGATTCATCTTCATATTATAAGTCATATCTTATTACTAGAAACAATCATCGCGCACAAGAAATGTCAATTTCCTGAATCCGAATGGCCATCATGTATAATTAATAAATTACTAATACATTTTTTAATTTCCCAAAGCTATGTTCTATGTATTTACGCCTTAGCGTTGTTGCCGCCCAATGCCCACGCGCACCGATCTCTCTCATTGTTTCGATACAAGTTACAAGTACCAAGACTAATGTATCACTTTTTACTATGGAAATATTCCAAATTAGCTGTGACTACTTGTAATTAGGTTATAGTCAGTAACTAACGTAAATAATTTAGAACAAATTATTGTCTTTATTTTTTGGGGTAGTTACTGTAAATAAGTATCAAAATTGCAATCATTTGAAAAAAGTGGGCAATGTTGGCGTGTTTGACGGTACATTACATTTAAAATATTCAGCTTAAATCTTGGCTCAACAATGATCGCCATTCCTGAACGCAACATCGCCAAAATATCTGCATAGTCGCAAAACTGAAACATTTAACTTTCACATAGAGCCAAAAACTTTCCCATTATTTGGGACCGAAAAAGGTTATATTGCTTTAATCGGGTTACTAAGGGAAACCTACACCATTTATGTAACAGCAAATAAAAGTCTACTAAAACATATACTTATTCACGTAACCTGTACTTAGTTATTTACTCCCCGTTGCGTTAGGTAGAAATGCAGTACTTATGCAACACCATGTCATGCAATAAAGAACCAAAGAGTGGTATCCCAGCGCATGCCCATTTGGGCTTAAAGCGGATTGCTTTCCCGCCAAATACGGCAGCCATGACAGTTCCCTGAATTATTCGATTATCTGACGTGACGGCGGAGCGGGCTGGCTGCGAATCATGATCACATATTATGATTTTGTATTCAAGTTGACAGTTACACATGATCTGTACGTAGAAGGAACACTGATTAAAGTATTGGCAATGCCAAATTGAGAACGTTCCTGCCTTTTCAGGACAATGAGGTGTTTAAAAGTTTAGCTTAGAGTGACACTGATTTTGTTTATTGTTGTAACATACATTTTATAATGTACGAACTCCTTCGATGTCTTTGAACTGTGTAATCAGCAGTTGAATTTGGTTTAGGCTCTTCGCACACGACCGATTTTTACAGATTTCTTTGTCAGCGAGATGAAGTCTATCAAAAATCGGAAAAAAACAGTCTATGGGGGATCTCTGCACAACACAGCAAGTAATTTGCCAGTCAAGTTAGGGATGTGTAGAGTCGTAGTTACTACTACAACAAATTCGAAAGTTGGTGTGGATGTTTTAATTTTTATGTTTCTTACATCGACTGCCGCAGCGAACACTATCGAAACTGCAAATCCCCCGTTTAATCGCTGAAACTGAAACAATAAACACGAAATATAAATATATTACAACAATCATTTAAACAATTCATGGGTTTACAGGATACATAACTGTTAAAACCTGTGTTTTTAATCAGGTACAAGGAAAAAGATAAAAGAATACATATTATTATGTAGGCACTTCATTTATCAAAAGTTTATCTGGTGTTGAAAAATATAATGACTTGACTGTCAACGTACAGAAAAGGTAAGAATAAACAGTTGTTGTTTTATACCTGCTTAAAACTTATTTTATAATTACATATGTACCTATAAACGAACCTTCGCCCGCGACTTCGTCTTGGAAGTCACGAATTTTTTTACGGAACCGTATTTTTTTCAGGAACATCGCAGATTTCTGTTAGTGAAAGGATTTGCAGAATCGGGCCAGCAGTGCCAGAGATTAGCATGTTTACACGGACTAACTCTTCATACTTAGAATAGATAACTGTTCAAGATTTATTTCAAATTTGTACGCACTGCAACAGTTAAGCTCAAACATAGGTATTCCAACACAATTCTTTACTAATTACCCACTTAATCTATAAGGGTCAACAGGGAGCCTTCACTCCCATGGACTTCCACATCTGTTTCTCTGTTGACTTATCTAGCCAATCCCCTATGAAAGAGTCCAAGGCGTCACTCCATCCATCATTTCCAATGCCTGTCTCGATGGAGGTGCCTTCTACAGATATGACCCGCCCAATTCCACTTCAGCCTGGTTGACTTGTCAGTTTGTCATCTACAGCAATGTCTGTTTTGAAGCGTGTCGTTTTAAACATGTATATCTTCACTAGCTTAAGCCTGCGACTTTGTACACGCTAATGTCGTTTATCACGAGGTTTTATTTAATTACCCAGAACAATAATTATTTTTTCTGAAATAGAACTAGCCTTAGTTACTCCTTATAATATCAGTTATCTGCCAGTGACACTCCCGTCAAAATCTGTCAAGCCGTTTCGGAGATTCGCCGGAACAAAAAAAATACTGAAACGTGAAGGATGGAGGGAGTGAAAGCCTTTGACCAGGAATGGGACATAATAGGCTAACAAAAAGCAAGTCCTGTGTAAACATTCATTTATTTTGTAAGAAGCTTTTATTTTGACATTACAAACAAACACTTCAATTTAAATTTTTGTATACAGATGTAGGTATAGATAACAATTACAAGTTAAAACCAGGCCATAGTTGAATGGGCTAATAATACCAGTAGGCCAATGTTACGAATGAGGTACAAACACCTTGCTCATTATTTATACTTAGAATTAAAGTTAAAGGATAACCATTTAAATTAAATAAACAGAATAAAAACAGTTCTCTGTAATTAAAATAGTGAGTCAGTTTCAAAGGAAAAATATTTATAGGACATTTTAGCACATAATGCATAACACTGGCCGTATAGGTTAAGTAGTTACATTAATGTTGCCATAATAAAAATATTTTGCACCTCAAACTATTAAAAAAGTATGTTTATGGGTCTTGTTTTCGCTATCTTAGATGGTGGCCATAACAGCTCGGTCCATTGGTGATTTAATTGGTTTGATAAGCATAATGATAATTAGTCTTGTTACAAATACGTAGATTTAGCGTACCTCGAGTGCTTGGCAGCAAGGCTGCATCAATGGTTATAATATACCTTTTTAAATTCAGTCCGGCCTTATTCACACTTAATCCCTACCACCATCACGCCTGTATCCCCCGGAGGATTAGGCAGAGGCGTACCAATATATACGTCTAATGTTCAATGCCGGTATGTTTAGGGTTTAGGTTCATTGTAAGTAGGAGGCGGGCCTATTGCCATTAAACGGGCACAAATCATAACTTCGAGCTACTACTGATAATTTCATAAAAAACCCAAATAACACTGCTTGACCTGGTAATCGAACAATAGACCTGTAGCGTAGCAGTCCCGCTTAATCCCTACTAATATTATAAATGCGAAAGTAACTCTGTCTGTCTGTTGCTCTTTCACGCCTAAACCGCTGAACAGCTTTGATGGAAGTATGAACCCCAAGAAACGATATAGGCTGCGCCCGCGATAACCGACAATAACGCGGACATAAGAGCGTCTTTTATTCCAGAAACAAAAATGAATATTTATCTCAACAAATAGCAGTTACGTAGGAAGTGCATCGCAAAAGCTCGTGATGACAAGAATTCAGAATCCCGCAATTCAGAGAAAGTTTTTTCATTTCTTGAGATATAAGCCCGATTAATAAGCCTAAAATCGTGTAGGTCGTCACACACGTGCGGTTTGCAAGGTCACCTGACATCACACATGCAGTAAAACGACATTTTTGTAAACCTCCGTTGGCGGGAAGCGTGGGATGTCGAAACGCGCTTTTAAGCAAATAAGATACGCAAAAATATACACTTATTCAACGATAGGTACCTACAATACAGCCGTTTTGGTATATTTTGGGGCTTATAAATAATTTTGTGGCTTTTCCTGGTGGTCCTTTGAATGAGATTGCGTTTCGTTGAACTTTCGTTGAGTACGTAGCAAGATACGTCGCAAAGAAATGCATTTACAGATATAAAATGTTGACGATTGACCATAAATAAAAGATAACGGAAATCAGAAAGACAATGATCACATCAATGACATTATCCTGTAATTTTGAACATAGCAAAACCTTACTATTGGTCTGAAGCCTTATCCATGATTGGGGTATCAAAGTTATTTACCTAAGCAGGGAGCTTCGGTAAATAACTTTGATACCCCAATTATTGATCATGTGTTGTTTCGAGACCAGACACCATTAGCCAATAATTAATTTAAGCAACACTTTATTTTAAACTGAACACCCAATTAATTTTTAATTAACTGCACAGTCACATTTTAAGCTGATTTGAAATCAATGAACAGTTACCTAGTTAGCTAGTATTGGGTTAGCTAGTAATTGACGTCACAGAACCCTATTGGCATACAGAATCAATAGGAAATTCGTGATTTTGTTTTGACAGGTCATAAAAAGTCCCTAGATCAGAAATGGTCTATACCTTCACTGATGATCATTCCATTGCAGAAACAAAACAACTGCGCATCATTATACGGCTGCCCAAAAAAAGAGTGTCATTTCCCCTGTGTGTAAAACAGGCGTCATATCTCACGGTCCGAGCCGGCAATAAAGAGTGACGTAAAGGACAGGCGAAGCGCTGACGGCGCCTGTCTATCTAGGTGAGGGTTAGGACATTTTTCTCACACTGCGAGCTAGTGCGAGCGCCCCGCTACGAACTACCGCCCGCTGACTCGTAAGGCCTTAACCATAATGCCAATACCTATCTGGCTTTTATTTTTTATTTTAGGGATATGAATACCTGATAAAGTTTCATAAATCGAACGTTGATCTCGTTATTTTTAAACGACGACCTAACTTTACTTTGATTTGTTTTTGGAACTAACAGAAATGATACCTTTAAAATATAACAGTGCAAGCATGTTCATAAATCGGAAAAAAATACAAAACGTAGAAGCGACTTAGGGCGGGCTGTACCTATCCTACTAATATAATAAAGGCGCAAGTTTGCATGTTTGTCCCTTCTTCACGCTCAAACGGCTGACCGGATCTGGATGAAATTGGTCACTGAGATACATTGTAATGTGGAATAACACATAGGATACTTTTTATCCCGGAAAAATGTACGGTTCCCGTGGGATAATATATCAACTTTGACGCGGACTGAGTCGCGGGCAGAAGCTAGCAGACAATAAATGACAAGCTGTCTGGAATGAAATAAGGAAAGAAAGAAACAGCAAAAGTCTAATAACATATTTGTACTTACCTACTTAGGGCACATCATAAACACCCCTTTACAAATTAGCAAATATTCTGAGCGAAACATTAGAGCTAAGTAATCGCTGTACAAGATTCCAGCACACTTACAAAAACTGTGAAACCTTCCTTACGCCTGCTGGGTGTCGAATACTTTATGCGCTACCTAGAAGATATTTATCGAATCCCTAATGGCAGAAAACATTGCCTATAGCCATTTTATGCGAGAAATTCTCACGTAAGAATCAATTAGATACGTTTTAAGTGTGACTTTTTGTGTGAGCTCATAAAATATGAATGAAATTAATTGGTTTTATTGCTGGAGTGAGCGGAAACGAATGCACTGTCTGTTTTTTGTAGCATTAAGCTGTTATTAGTTTCTATTATCTGCTTTTCACCTTGTTTTTTGCTCCCGGGAGGAAAATCTTTACTAATTGTTGCCACGGGGGAAAGGGGGGGGGGAGTTGTGCGGGGTAATTTTTGCCGATTAATAACCACCCCGGTGTTCCCTTCCCAGATTTACACCGGGAATCCCGGGAGAGTACCTACCCGCCTCTCACGATTCCCAGCTACTTCCCACCTCGTCTAAGAAATTCGTCATTTGCCCCCACGTAAATAGTTTTAAAGTGGACCAAAGACGTTTATTTAAATAGGTTATTACCAATTTAGGTTATTGCCTTATTGAGATTTCTGTCTCAGTTGTTAAGCTAAAATCGTCTTTAGTACATTCTTGATGTGTGTTTTACGAGTTACCATGACAACGTAGCTCTATTTAATCGTTACGTAACACACCGTCCTACGATACTATGTTACAGTGGCGTGCACTCCATATAGGCAAATAGACATTGCCTACCCTATAATATACGTATTTATCTTATTTAATTTTGATATCTTTTATTGTATCCACGAGTACTATCGTTAAAATAAAACAAAAAATATAAAATCTTAAATCAGCTCCACCTATCGTTAAAATAAAAAACAATATATATAAACTTAAATCAGCTCCATCTATCGAGTAACGATGGAATCTCATCGATAAATCGCTTCGCGCGAGTAACGCTATAACGGGAAGACACAAAACATTGCGTCTGGATGGTTAAATGTGTGCCTCGTGACAGACTCGTAGGCACGCGTCTACAATAGTGTGCGTTTACTATAAAAACTTGACACACAATGTTAAAATAACGCTCACAAACGTACAAATAGACTTTGGCTAATTTTTATACTTTTGAAGTTTGCGGGGGTTTTGCGAAGTTAGTTATGTGATTATTTTAATATAAGCAGTATGTTGGATTTTATTAGCGTTAAATGAAGCACGTTTACTTGTTGTTGTATTATGTGTTTATATTGACGTGACTTATGAGCGGCCATTGTTGATTCATTTTGTACGACTGTAAACAGTTGTGTTTGCGCTAAAATTAGATTGTGATGTGTATTTAACGTTAATAATAGTGAAAAAAGAAATACGTTCACTGTTAAAGTTGTTCAGGGGTGTGTATGTGCAGAAAATATTAAATGATGCGTTTTGAAAGCTATCAATCATAAAGTGATAACAAATGTTGATCGCCCAAAGCCGTTATACACCAGATTTGCAGTGAATACAAACTAAAAGTAAAATCAATCGTAAATTCAATATAAAACAATATGAATCTTAAGACTGGCTCACGGGTTGTTTACATAGCAATTGATTATATTGTTTTTCTTATCCAGACGTGAGTCGTAACGTGTTTTGGGCATATTGTACGTAGTTTCGTGGATATGAGTAGGAACCTAGGTAGGTACCAGTTTCAATTCTTGTAACTAGTTACTTCTGTATACAGTAGAGCTTTGGGTAGTTCTGCGTTTGTATTATGGTATGATTACGAAAGTGTTATAGGTTATAAAGGTAATATTGTTACTTTTGTGTTATGTTATGATTACGTATAGTATAGGTATGTGGGCATTTTCATTTTAAATGGCGCAGGTTAAAATAAATAGGCTTCAAAAACTACTACAACTATACACTACAACTAGTTACTAACAGGACGTGACGGATATAGATCGTTTTTAAAACTAAATTTAAATACTCAAACAATATTATCAGAAAGCTGTAAAATTGTACTTTTATGCTTTCAGCAGTGTATAAGTTATGTATACCTAAAAAAGAAAAAATGACAAACTTTATATTCATGAAAAAAACGTTACTAACTACAACAGTTCTTTTTTAACCATTTATTATGCTGCAAAACTTACTGCACTAGCTGGACACCTAGCGCGACTAACTTCAAAATAACATTTCATACTTTGAAATTTGTACCCAGAGTTACCGTTAAAACCGAATTTTGATGATAAATGTGTGTATTTCATAGTAAAAACCGCGTGACTATCCGGACATGTCCGGTAGTCGCGAATTCGTGGGACAAGCTTTTTATTAAATTATTATATATTTTCTTCACTAACTGAGATGAAATGCTTGGTTTAAATGATAAATTAACTATCTAACAATAAAATGAAAGTGTCGCTACGTTAGCTGTCGTACAAAAAATAACGAAAAAATTGAATGCAATGATGCAAACTGTCATGGGGACATCATGATTTTACACGATTCCGCAACATTATTAATTTAAATAAAATTAAATACGTGCTCTATAAGGAACTAATAAATTAAATCCACATATTTATAAAAATACCTACAGGGTACAATAGATTTTTCTTAAAAAAATTGTTTGCAAATATTTTTTTCATCATATTTTAGTCATGGGACAACCGAAAAACAGCCTGCGCCATTTAAAATGAAAATGCCCATGTGACAGTTTGAAGATGTTCTTTTTATCATGCGCGTAAGCTATACCTATCCCGAGCCGAAGGTACTGTTTACTCTCTCGTTGTGCAACAGCGAGTCGTATCGTAGATCGTCGTCGTATTATATTATATTATATTTGAGGTGGAAAATCATATACCTACATCATTATTTAATCGACAAGGCGACGAACCAAAACAAACATGTAGTAGGTGTTTTTGGTAGGTAAATTTTCTGTCTACCCTGTCTAAAAACTCTGTGCACGCCACTGCTATGTTATGAAAATGAAAATCAAAGTTTACCCAGCAAAATCACGTTGAAAGTAGGCAGTGGGACATGTACCAATGTGACTTCTTTAGTTCACATAAGTACTTTCTATGTATATTCAAGTCTTAGGGAAGTGAAGGAAAACATCGTGAGGAAACCAGCCGGCTTATTCTGTAAGAAATCTCCCTGAGTGAATTATGGTGAAGTGAGCTAAAACTGGGCTGTCGCTATGCGATGCTAGGGATTAACAGGTCGCCACACGCTCACTTCACAGAAGGAGGGTTTTACAGAATAACACCGCTGGACTTATAGTAGGTACTTAGATACAGTCTAAAATCGCCAATCCGCCTTTGCGTGATGATTAATGCTCGAGCCTAACTTCATAAAACGGATGGCTGCTCATCTAAAACTGCATCTTATCCCACTCAAAAAAGATTTTCACAGAATAGTACCTTCTTTACAAGTAAATGGTACTTACTGGATAGGTAATCCTTTATTTTATAACTCTTGGGCCCTCTAGTTGGCCACGTTTCCCGCGGTATCAGTGACATTTTTAATGTCCTCTAATGTGCAGATGTATGGGTACATTGGACACCTACACTACCTATTGCTGAAGTCTAAATACAGTATAAATCACATCACATCACATACAATCACGCCTGTATTCCCCGAGGTGTTAGGCAGAGGTGTACCAATGTACACCCACAGTTCGCCGGTATTTTTTAGGTCTCATGTAATAGGGGGCGAGCCTATTGCCAATAACCGGGCATAAATCCTAACTCCGAGCTGCTACTGATAATTTAATAGAAAAGCCCAATAACACTTACCTCGACCTGGGAATCGAACCCAGGACCTCTAGCGTAGCAGTCGCGTTTAGGACCACTAGGCCAACGAGGCAGCTACAGTATAAATATTTCCTGTAATCCTGTTTATGTTTATGTAAGCTTAGAGAGTGTCAATCAACGTCGACTGTCTTATGATGACGAAACGGCGCACTGCGAATTTGAATTCTGAATACAGCTAGTTAGCTTAGCTTACGAAACGTATAATCTCGTATAACTTAGGTAAGTATATCTCAAATCAGAAAATTATAATCTCGCCATTTGCAGATAAAAGCAAATAAACCTGGCTCAATTTGATTGGATTGAAGAAGAGAAAGAGGGGTCTTATTGTCTTGCAGTGGGACAAAATCGCCTAAAAATAAGTCGGACAATAATAGGCTGGTATTAGCCTATTATAACCCCACTATAAAGCAAAAGGATCTTCTCATACACTTGCTCAAGGCGGATTGGCGATTTCAGACTTATATTAATTTAAAGTTCAGGTTTCCTCACGATTTTTCCTTAGGTCCTATTTAAACTGAGAAGTCAATAATAACTGCCCCGTTGGCCTCGCAAGCGCGATTGATGAGCATGGGGTCCTGTGTTCGATTCCCAGGTCGAGCAAAAAGTGTTATTGGGTTTTTCCATTAGGACTTTCTCAGTAGCAGCTCGGAGTTAGGATCTGCGTCTGTCGCCCCCTATTACATGTGACTTAAAACCACGGAGTAAAGAAAGAAGTTCATTACTCCGTGCTTAAAACATACCAGCGAATTGTGGGTGTACATTGTTACACCTCTGCCTAACCCTTCGGGGAATACAGACGTGATGGTATGTGTTATGTAAGTCAATAATATTCAATTGGTCTGTTCAGTAGGTTACCCATATTTTTTCAAAGACTAATAAAACCATAGTGACATTAATGTCTTTTTCTGTTGACAATGTTTTTAGCGCGAATTTCCGAATAAGGCGGGAAAAATGATCACGGTAGCAATTAACGAGTCAATAAAGTGTTGTTATTTCTTGACAGCTTGACACCGATTATAAGTAGAGACTCGTTCATTCTTTTATGGTAGCTGGCTGACGATTTTAATGCCTTGGCTTTGTTTTTTTTTATTCTGTTGTGATTAGGTACCTATATTGGGTCGGTATTCTCATCAACTAACTCATTGGTCATAACTTTTGCTTTTATGTTTTTATCAATGACTAAGCGCAACCCACACATTTTAAAAGATTTTTAATAAGAACTTTAAATTAATGACGCAAAACTAATTCTCGCGCTAAAAATAATAAAAGTGACTTGATTTCGAATCAGTGCAATTGCACTTACCTATGTGCAAAGGGCAACATATTCGCTCTATGTATACATGGCTCTGCTATATGTAGGTACATAAGTAGTGCAGTTAGCTGGTATGGTAATCGGCAAATTAACTTACGCAATTTAAAAATAACTGTAATTTTAAAACGAATAATTGGCGCTAATCGTCATAAAATGACGCCACACGTTGTGCTGCTAAATAACTCTAGTTTGTAATAAGCTTTCGAAAATGTTATTTTTCTAGCTTAAAATTAGGTAATTAGTCTTATCTATCCTTGAGTGAATAAATTAGTTGGAAGAGAGTCTACAGCCTACAGTGTACTGGAAGACCCCCAAAACCACGTTCATAGAAACCCGCAAAAGAGGCTAGGACATGGACTGTCAAAGGAGGACAAGAGAAGCCTGCAGCACAGATGATTAACATCGATTTTATTTTCTTTTTCTAAATAGTTTTCAGAAAAGTTTAAATTACTTAAGTGCTAGATTAGATTTCTCATTTAAAGGATTTAGTTCAGCAGGCGGAAAATAAATGAGACTTTCAACATAACTGAAAATTTTCAGCATAACAGTATCAAGTTAGCAGGTGGAAGCTGTTAGAGTACTCAATTAATATTTTAGGTCATGACGTGACGCCATGACATTATTTTCGTATAGAATTCGTATTTCAAATATAGCAAGTAGGTACTACCCTTATTCGTGAAAACCATAATAGACAACCATAACATTCCCACGCAACCTCCAAGGTTTACAAACCTGTATGATACCTTACTACGTGTGCCATGTCACACCATTATGTTCTAGTAAAATTTTATATGGTCATGCGCTCATTTTTGTTGACGTTTATAAATAAATACAATATGAACTATTGATCGTGATCTTTTGCACACGACGTGGTCTTTGATCACATGTTATTTGCCGCCCAAATCTTACCTTATAACCTCTAACCTCTTTTCGATAAGGTTGATTATCTTTTGAGGATTATTTGGTTGATGGTAAAGTTATCTTGGTTATCGTATAGGGTCGGTCCACCTGACATAGTCGTATTAGGAATGGTGAGCGTTTAAGAGGCCTAGGCCCGCAGTCCATGGTACAATGCTAACGAACTCTATTTTTTACAGTGCTCTATGATTGAGGTTGAAACTGGAGTAGGTACCTAGCATTTGAATTTAGAATAAAAGCCTTTTTTGCATAAGTTTTCTGGTGGGTATTTTGGGACACGACCACCTCAATGACCACATCAATACTCGAAGAGTGTTTCCTATAGAAATCGTGAAAATAAAATTAGGAAATCGTTGATGCAAGTCCCACTAGCATGAACCACTTTTAATTAATCACAATTATTTTATTAACTTTCTTAAAAAAAATAGTTACACTACGAATTTCTCCTGTATCGTGGGTGCATTTCTAAAAATATTAAATAACTTACATAAACAATTTGATCCAGTTCAATGTATACCACACAATCATACAAATATTCGTAGCGTCCAAAAATCGACCCCGCTACCCGTAGAGCAACAGCCGTCAAGCCATCATTTTGCACAGTCATTCGTCTGAAGATCCTAGGTATCTAATCTAATCCTATTACTTATCTTGAATTTTAAAGTTTAGGATCACAATAATGTCAAATTAAATCTTATTTGTGATATCATACTATGACCTTTAGAGGTCAATATTAAGACGGATTTGCAATGTTACCTTTTTAAAACTCTGACTCATTCGCTAAGTTCAAAAGCTGTTTGGTATACCTACTGTATGGGGCTGCGGGTTGTACGCCGGGGCTGCGGGTTGTTCGAAAGAGATACCGCGCCCCCATAAGGAACATAGACGGGTTTTAGTCAGTAAAAGTCTGACACTCCCTCCCGCCCCGCTCAGGGCGGGGGAAGTTATTTGATGAAATCCCGTCTATAAAAAAAAAAAAAAAATACCTACTGTATATTTTGCTTGTCTGTGTGGCTGCTGTATGTGTCCAGATTACAATACTCCATGAAGGTTGAGGAGGTTGTGGAGTATTTGGGAGTAAAGACCAAGTAGAATCGGAGGGTCGTGAAGTTGGAGTTTTGTAACATTTTATGGGTCTTTGTTACCTGAATTAAATGATAGATTATTATTATAGGTAGGTATCTTAAAAACAAGAATAAATTTATAAATTTCTTGTACCTCCTCGAAACGGCCCGCTGCGATTCCCGGTCATCTCGCCACCGCTTCCTGCCGTGCGATTCTCTAACATATTTCAACGCTGCGCTCGACGTCGAGCTCGTTGACGACACTACTGTCAAATCAACTTTACGCACAACGCATAGAGTTGATTTTACCGAAGTTTCGTCAACCAGCTCGACGTCGAGCGCAGCGCTGGGCCGGTTGAATTTGAGGTGGCGCATAAAAATAATATTTTGAGGAACTTAGGGGAGGCTTTTGTCCAACAGAGGAGAAATATCGGTTAAACAAAAGAAAAGACTTATCTGTGTACTTACATACTAAAAAAGCATAGACAAATGCCTTTGAACAAAATGACCTAATAGGTACAAAAAGTATCTAACTCCACCAAGGCAAAACAATCAATTTGGTTAACTAATTCTGCTTTAAAATCCACAAGCTTACTCATTTAACACTTTCAGCTGAGCATCTGGGTATTCAAATTTTTGTTGCGCGGCTCACTATTTTCTCATACAAAATAAATGACGATTAGTGACGTTCTGTTTTTCATACAAGCAAAGATAATATGAAATTTGACACAACCGTTACTACACGTCGACGTTTATCCACGTTGCGTCATATGCAATAAACGTGCAGTACATAAATAAAGAACAACGTCTAAACAAGTCGATGTATTTGAATCGATTTCAAACTGGACACCGGCAGAACTGTCTTCAAAGTCAAATTTTGGTATATCTGCTATAGAGTCTGTCCAATCTGCTACTGGAGACGCGTTGCGCGGTGGTCGAAGTATCTCGAGCACGACCGTGAGATAGGCCTGGTATTGGGTTGTGCTCTATAAGTGGCGCCGGATCAGGAGTTATGGGATGGCCCACTACACCTAAAGGCAATGGCGACTCAGGAATTGTTGGGTTGTCGGGGATGCTCTCTGCGTCTAGAAGCGGTTATGGCTCAGTATATCTCAGGTTGCCTTCTATGTCTAGAAACGGTGGTAGCTCGGGATTTCCCGGGTTGTCTTCTATGTCGAGACGGGGCAGCAGCTCGAAAATTACGGGGTTCTCCCTATATCGGGGTTACCCGTGCATTTCGGGACGGACATTCCGAGATTACCCTCTATATCTAGCAGTGGTGGCGGGTCGCGACTTTCATGTTCGTTCTCTTGATATGACTGTGGCTCATTAGAGTTCATTGTTTCCGTATCGCGATCAGCGCTATTGGAATGCTCTGACATATCTGACAAATCCTCATCGATCTCTGTTTACATAATTATAATTTGAAGGCGTAATTTCGAAAAACCACGGCCGCTGCCCCGCAATGCACACTCTCCCGCTCACGGCGCACAGGACGAAAGAAGTATGGGAGTGGAGGCAGCGAGTGACGTATTATGACGTTGTGCATGTATGCGTAATTAGTATGTATGTGTGTGAGTAGTCTTATAAAGTGTACAATAAAACTAACGTGGAGTGGCGCTAGCAGTCCGAAACATTACAGTGATACGGCGCGATGACGTAGCTTGAAGAAATTTGTATAAGCCGCAGCCGTTTATACACGTTCTTTAAAGAAAGACCAATTTTTTACTGACGTGATTAAACGTTGTGTCAAATAGCGTTTATCAGATTTAACGTATTATAACGTTGCTCCGCTCAAAGTGTTAACCGAATCATACATCAGAAAAATAGACATCAAATAATTGTAATTCAAAGAGACATTTATCGAGAGACCTATATTGGCACCAAAATAAATAAAGCTAAAGTATTTGGTTGAATTGTCAAAACAACTGCATTTTAACTCATGTTAAAAAAACGATTTTAAAATTTTGTGTTTATCTGTTTGTTCCTGCTAATCTCCGAAACGGCTTTACCGATTTTGACGGGATTTTCACTGGCCGATAGCTGATGTTATAAGGAGTATCTAAGGCTAAGAAGTACTTTTACTTCACAAAAGAATTACGATTCCACACAAAAAAACTAAACCCCCTCATAAAACCGACATTCAAGCAAACAAAGCCGCGGGCATAAGCTAGTATTATATAAATAAAACACAGCTAGTAACAAAAATCATATTCTTAGACTTGCCCACTCATTTACTCGATAATAAACAGTTTCTAAGTAAAACAAATGAAATTGAAAACTAAACAATAAGTTTACCGACATGTGTATGAGTCAGCGACGGTCACGATCCGCCGGGGGATCGCCGCTCCATACAAGGCAATACAACTAATACAAGCCACAGTTTCCCATCCTCGACAAATTCAGGTTATTATGCTTGTGATTCTAAACACAAATCTATACTAATTCAATTCAACAGGTGTTTTTTTTTTTAATCGCTCCGGGCATTATTCCTGAGTAAAATAGGATAAGTATATAACATCACGATTCACGCTAGAACACACGGGAGCGGAGCAGTTACCAAAGACGTAACATAATGGGGGTGAAATAAGTCACGCGGAGTAATCCGCGGGCAGTTCGCTAGTCTAATAAAATAAATAGGGTTTTATTTATAGGATATTTGGTAAATACAAACTTGCCATCTTTCCCTTGGGTTTGGCAGGCAGGTCGATGAACCTGCACGCGAACAGTGACATAGTCGTGCAACACTGCCTACCGCATCCGCAGCGGGGCAACGCTTCTTTGGAAGAGGTGTATTCTGAAATAATGTCAAGCATTAACAAATAAAAAATCAAGTATTTATTAGTATTTAACCGGAAGGTGTAATTTTATTTCATTATTTAAGTATTTATATGACAATCTCTAAATATTTGGCGAGGATGCAAAACTGCTTCTAGTATAATGTCCTCGTGTTAAAGATTTTGTCGATGGTAATGATAAACTAGAAACCAAGATTGAATTATTAACAACAAAGATGGTGGATGCAGCTAATGATGGATTCATTAGATGTGTCGATATTAACACGGGTTCCATACTAATTATCTTGTTTATAGAAGTAACTAACTAAACTACCTCGTGAGCCTTGTGGTCCTGCTACGCCATAGGTCTTGGGTTCCATTCTCAGATCGAGCAAAGTGTTATTGGGTTTTTCTATGAAATTCCCAGCAGCAGTTGAGAGGTTAGGTTTTGTGCCCGGTTAATGGCAATAGGCTCGGCCTCTATTACATGGGACCTCAACATACCGGCGAACGGTTGGGTGTATATTGGTACACCTCTGCGTAAGTTTTCGGGGAATACAGGCGTGATGGTATGTTTGTATACAGGGTGGAAATTTATTATGCTACCTGGAGGGAAAGTACTCTAAATACTTGAGTTAGCAAATTTTACTGAAAGGAAACATTCCTTTATTTTTAAAAAGAAACAAAACTGCATTTAAATAATTTTGAAAATACGCTTGCCACATCCGGGAATCGAACAGACTAAAATCGGATAAAATAGCACCCTGTACTTTTATGGCACATATTGATAGGGTCAATCACAAGGATCAAATCTCTACAAACCTGGTAAACTAAATTTAAGAAAAACCATGAAATTTCAATCTAAACTTATTTTATTCGGACGAAAAAAACGAGTACAGTAACTAATTGCATGCTGGAAATGAGCTTCACTTTCTTCGATGCACACATTCATTATTTGAAGGAATTCATTTTGAATAACTTTCAGAAGGGTGTTGTGGTGAATATTGAAAATTTTACTACGCTACCAAAAGTTACATAAAATGATTTTTTTAAAGGAATAAATTCATGCATCCAAGAAATGAAGCTCATTTCCAGCAACTACTTAGTGAATTTACTCGTTTGTTTCGTCCGAATAAAATATAAAATTGCATGTTTTTATTTTATTTTAATTTACCATGTTTGCAGGGATTTGATCCTTATGATTGACCCTATCGATTAGTGCCATAAAAGTACAGGATGCAATTTTTTCGAATTTTAGTCGGTTCGATTCCTGGGTGTGGCAAGAATATTTTCAAAATTATTTAAATGCAGTTTTGTTTCTTTTTAAAAATAAAGGAATGTTTCCTTTCAGTAAAGGAGATTGAGCAACTTACTATGGCACTTGGTTGCGCAACTTTTTACACAGTATAGTAGTGAAAATTGGTCACAAATAAGGGGTAGTGTCATACTTTAAAACAAGGTTAAATTCAAAATTAAATATTGTGGGGTTTTTGAAAAAAAATAAAAAGTTTCATGTACGTAAAATATTGACCATGGAATCCGTTGCCTCTCTGATTTGGCGTCTAGGCAGCGGGTGTGCTAATAAAAGAGAACAATTCACACAGCGCGACATGCTTTAAGTCTAGAACAAATCACCGTGGACGTAAAAACGTTCTAACAATTCACTTCGCAGCACACGCACAAAAAGAGTCAAATTGCTCGATGTAGTAGATAGACGTGGAGCCTCCACGTCTATCTACTACATCGAGTTGAGTTTTAGGATTCCTCCACGGTGGAGGAATCCTAAAACTCAACTCGACACGAATTTATATTTATTAGCAGATAAAAGCTAAAACAATATTCTCGCCTTAACCCGCAGATGACACGGTAAGTAAACAAAACAGAAAACACGATTTTGTTTGACATATCATCGAATAGTGTTGTGCCACAACAATAGACTAAGGGGCATCATAACATTATCGATTATATCTTAATTGTTTTATTTTTGCCTAGAAATTGTTTTTTAACGAAAGAAATAGTACCATAATTAAAGAATAATAATAACGACAACTCTTAATACTTTTTAGTTGCGAATGTAGATTTTTTGTTGTCCTATGATTTATGTTAGTGTTTAATCGATCGATTATAATTGAAAAAGGAGTCGCTTCACTATTTTGGAAGGAATGACGTATTTATTGTATTAAATTATTAAATACTAAATAAAATGAAAATAGAAACTCCACAAATGATTTCAATGAATTTAAGTAAAAAATCAATAAAAATAATATTATGAATTATACATTAACTCAAATGGCCATACGCGTCAAAAAGTGAATCTATTCGTGCCCAATCTCCTTTGCTAACTCAAGTATTTAGAGTACTTTCTCTCCAGGTAGCATAATAAATTTCCACCCTGTATAGACTTTGAAAACTGCCCCGTTGGTCTCGTGGTGGCAAGCATAACTGCTGAGCGTGGGTTTCTGGGTTCGATTTCTAATGCCCCTGGAGCAATTCCACTTAAGAAACGATCGCGATCGTTAATAATCTGTCTCGATTTATCATAAATATCTGTAATTTACGAACATTATTTTACTTACATCTATTGTAGCTGACATGAGATTATGACTAAGTAGATTTTGAACGTTTTTATTTTGTAGAATTTGCCTTCTGATTTTGAGGCTGTTTATACATACACATACATACATAAACTCACGCCTTTCTCCCATGGGGGTAGGCAGAAACCACAGACCGCCACCTGCTACGATCCTTACACACTCCTTTCGCCTCGTCCACATTCATACATCCTCGAGGCTGTTTATCCTCGTTAATATTACTAAATCTCCCAAGTTTGAGGTGAGCTGATCCCTAGAAACTCACCTCAAGCTCTCTTCGCTTAAATACACCTAGATCTTTACAAAATAGACCGGCTCGAGCGGTATCATTGATTTCTTCTGTTTCATCATGGAATTTTATTTTTTTACTTATATCTTAACTTTAATTTTTGCATGAATCTGTTTAAGTCTGCAACGGAAGTGCTTTATTAATTTTAGACATAAAGTCATTATGACGTCATCATAGTTTAATGTCATATCGAGAATGGATTTTGTATGCAAAAAGGCATTAGGTGTTTCGTCACATCCTGTGTGAGCGTTGGATAGCTTTTTTATTGCTGCAATCTAAATAAATGCCAAGGTATTGAAGTGGGATTTGGCTACTGTAGATTTAGGTACCTATATGAAGAGTCTCTTCGTCTTTGCCAGAGACGCATGCATGACCAAAACAGTTATGAACAAATAAATGTGGATGGATGGAGGCGAAGAGGGAGACTAAAAAAAAGATGGATGAATTGTGTGAAAAATGATATGAAAGAGAAGGGTGTCAGTGATAGCATGACGGCTGACAGGACGGCATGGAAGAAGAAAACGTGTTGCGCCAACCCCAAGTAACATGGGATAAGGGTAGAAAAATAATGATGAAGAAATTACATACTTAAATAACCTTATTTCTTGTTTACCAGATACCTCAAATGGGGCCATTGAACTCATCATCATGATCAACTTTTACTTTAGGACCAACCTTAAAATTGAGAATTTGAAAACTGCTCCTCATGACATTTCCAACCGTTAGTAAATCATCAATCATCCAAATCTCCACCACCACGCACCAGTCTTAAATCACCAATCAGCCTTGAGTAAGCGTAGTTATCAATGCTCGTGCCTTCTCGGTATGAGAAGAGACCTTCGTCATGCAGTAGGATAATAAAAGG
The DNA here is from genome assembly GCA_932526535.1 of Caradrina clavipalpis. Lineage (NCBI taxonomy): Eukaryota > Metazoa > Arthropoda > Insecta > Lepidoptera > Noctuidae > Caradrina > Caradrina clavipalpis. The sequence continues at coordinate 3,192,938 of OW052099.1, read as the reverse complement.
CTGGTAAAGGCCATGCTGGTATGGCCTAAAGGTAAAGGTCGCAGGAAATTGGTGGATGTAGGCAGCGCAGGACCAGTCATTGTGGCTATCTTTATAGGAGGCCTATGTTCAGCAGTGGACATCATTAGGCTGATCTGATGATAATGATGATGATGATTATTGCTAACCCAAAATAAGATTACTTACAAAGAAGAATTCTATGTGTTTTAGCAGGTACCACACACCACACAAGAGGCACCCATTATTATTAGAAATCGTAATTCGATATTTTAAACAATCGTGATCAACCCACGAATAACTAACTAACTTAGCCTACTTCATTGAATCTAGGATTTAGTGACTATAAACGTTACAATTAGGCCATAACATTGATCATTACTCACCCAGGTGCCTAACATTCGGATCCGAACTTCATCGAGTCGCATGCGCATAAGAATGATGCAGATTTCCCATATAAAGGATGGAACCGACCTATTATCTACAATCTTAGCTGGCAACCCTAGAACTTAAAACCAGGCAATTCTGAACTTTAAATAAAGGTAATAAAGTTGAATACAATAAAAAGTGACGGAAAATATAAAGTGGCTAATTCCACTGGACCCAGCCTTAGGTAAGAGACTGTTTACATTAAAATTAACGACCGAACTAAGCTGTCAACACATATTGACGCCTATGTACAAAACAATAAAAGTGTTTATTGTATATCTGGACAGGTGTCGGAGTACATAGATACACGTTCATTCAAATGAATGGGATCCAATTACATATAAATGTTGCGTGAAGGCGATACTTTGGTAATTGAGTGCTAATGTCTTGATAATTGTAGGGTGAAGCATTATTATGATGGTTATTCGATTACTACTTGTGCTTTCCTAATTGAATTTGAAAAAACACCGGTTGAAGTGTGATTTATTTGCAAAAAACAAAGGACACTCACAACAAAGATAGAAAATAATTATTTTAAAAATAGAATTATTTTAATCAGCCAGCTATGCCACTCTACGAAATAGGTTGTACTCCAAATACTCCACTAAAAACATTTGAAATTGGAATAAAGAAAATGGGGGTGCTGAAAATTTTCTGCAACCGAAATGAGTACTTGTTGAAACTCTTATTATTCCAAATAAACACTTCTTCCAGTGATACTGATGAGTGTAATAAGCAGCGTATAGGGAAACATTCCGTACCTGAAAAAACTTATGAAAAATTAAGGTAGGCATGTGCCTACATTATTCTTGATCTAGCAAAGAATCCTTTAAGTGTTTAATGTTTTAATTCATAAAGACTAAAAAATGATCCAAGGTAAATTGCTAGAAGTGGAAACTTTTAATTAAAAACAAAACCGAACGAGACAGAAAAACATATCGTTACACACATAAAAACATTATTCTCCAAATTATAAGCATGTGTATCAAACCATATCGCGTTATAGTTATAAACTTAATAATAAAACAACTAGAACTAGTCTATGAAACGCGTTCCACGTCACATCGCTTCATTCATGAGTTTACTCACCGAACAAAAAACATTGTAACAGAAACTCTCTTCCTTGAAGATAGATCCAGTGTTTGCACTAATTGGTCATTACTTGAAGGGCAGGAAATAATAATATCATATAATAAAACCTCTAACAGCATCTATCGCTCAAGAAATAAAGTCCAACTTTCAAAAGAAAAATCCAAAATGGCCGACATTAACGGATGTTTTCTTTGCAGAATTAGATAGAATTCAAAAAATCGCGGCAAAAACAGACCTAGCTACTGAGCGCATACTCTATTGGTAATTTATCATATTTTCTTATGTTCTAATGATATATTTCATTCATAAAAGTTTTTTAACAAGTTCTTGGACTGCATTCGCGGTAGCACTAATTGATTGATAGAGCCAGAGATAATCACTTGGAAGCATGTAGGTATTTGTCTAATATTATTCGTGTTGTAGGTGTTTTGGAATTCGAGTTTCTAAGATAAGAACTTGTAGGTTGGTGCTACGCTACTCGCGTTTATGATTGTAATAGTAAATAATAAAGCAACAGAATAAATCAGACAGCTTTTCTCAATAATCGAAAATATTTAAGAATTCAAGCATTTTTTTTTTTAATTAATTACTAGCTTTCGTCTTCCCTGGCTTACTTTATCCGCGTTAAGTTACGTCTTTGGTTACTGCTACGCTGCAGTATGTCGTATCGTGATGTTATACATATAGCCTAATGTAACTCAGAAATAATGTAGCTATCTATTGGTGAAAAAATGGTTCAAATCGTAGTCAATAGTAGTTTCGGAGCCTCTTCGGTACAAACAAACAAACAAACAACCAAAACAGTCCTATTTATAATATAGTGTACCTAGATAAAGTAAGTTTTTAAAAGTATATACCTTAGTTGGGTCGTTTACGCCACTAATCAATTTACATTCTATATGAACTGTCCAAATGACTCCCACAAGGATTTGGTAAGGCAAAAATTGCAAAAAGACGTTCCTTATTTTCCAACTCAATTGACGAACTATATTTATTAATTTTAAAGCATCAAAAAACCTAATTTTACTGGTAGTTAATTGAAAATTAATTGTAGTTTCATGGCAAAAATAAGGTGCTTTTTAAATTTTTAATGGTGTCAAGAGAACTACCCAATTATTATTACGAGCACATAGACAAACATATAACAACTCTGATTGCTGTCACAGTCTAATAATTCCGTATCCCGTAATTCCTCATACTTCCGTCCTGATTCCCATGTATCGTCGGTTCCAGCAGTTGATCCCAATTAAATAATTATAGCTTTATTGATGAAAGTCCTGGGCGATTGATTGCCCCAATTAGTTGATTGATAGCTGCTAATCTGTGGGTTTAAAATGAGGTCTCATTTTAGGCAGAAAAAGTACTTGGAAAGGTATGTATTTATTGGCTTAAAAATGTTTTTGGGATTGAATAAATGTATACTTAGTAATTACTTATAATATTTTAGTATAGCAGGACCAGTCGCTGTGGCTATCTTCAAGAAACGCCAAGTCCAGCAGAGGACGTCAATCGGCTGATATGATGAATTATTTTAAAAAATATAGTCTTAGTGTTAAATGTATAATTAATAATATTATGCAGTAGAAAAAAACAATAAAGCCGAGACACAAAAGTAAAAATATCAGCTACGCACAATGCACACATGTAAAATATTCAACAACGCATTAATTAAAAATAAAACACACACGTGGCTTGAATCGCTTTTAGAACACCCTTCGTATTCAAAATTAAGATAGCACATGGATATCTAAAGAAATATACAAAAGAAATATTATAATTTTACATACATACAAACGTCATAGCGTCTGTGGGTGTACACCTCTGCCTAACCCTTCGGGGTATAGGCAGAGGTGTATTAATGTACACCCACAGTTCACCGGTATGTTAAGGTCCCATTTAAATAGAGGGCAAGCCTACTGCCATTAAATGGGCACAAATCATAACTTTTTGCTCGATCTGGGAATCGAACCCAAGACGTCAACGAGCGTAGCAGTCGCGTTTAGGACCACTAGTCTAACGAGGCAATTATTATAATTTTATGAAAATTATGTTTTATTCATCTTGTTATTAATATTAAGCATTGCTTCACGGTCTGCGCTCAGACTAAATTAGTTTAGTCGTTATTTTTTGTTTTATTTTATATCTCGAGTTCTAAATCACGTCAAAAACTTAATTACTCCAATCTGATCTAAGCACCTACCTTAGTATTGGATTACTAACATGCAGATAATTAGGTATCTACCTACAAAAGTACCTACGTCTAGTTAAGTAACATGGTTCAAAATAAAAGATATACGTGAGAACCGACACAATTAAGTTAAGGGTTTTGAAAAATTTGAACAATGGATGAATATGTCTTACTGTTGCCTGGAAAGTTCAGAAATTTTGAAAAAGCAAAAGAAACTGTGGCTCGTTTATATTAGACATTAGACTTTGCCTTTTTTTTTACTGTAGCAATATTACTCTTAGGCTAGCCGCACACACGCAATAATATTGACAATAAAGTACGTATTGTCAATAATATTGTGTGTGTGCGGCCTGTATTGCGGTATTTTTCTATAGATCTTGAAATTCTGACAATATTATTGTGTGTGTGCGGCTAGCCTTAGGTTCGGATACTACCTCTAAGATAAGTAACTTCATAATTATAGTTTTAAAAGCTCAGACTGATTGGCCTGTATGTTTACTTACAACATTTTTGTCGCGTTTTCACAAATATCGGAGGCGCCAGTTCGTCGTCCGTCCCGCCAATTAGCCAAGTGTTCGCCGTTCAAATTGATCTAATTCACGTGGATATTGTAACTGGCAACCATTGGCAGCTATCGTCAGATCTACGCTTATTAAAAAAGATTATCGGCATTGCGCGTTTGTTAAAAAAAAAACACACGGCTGTATTTTGCCCATCAAATTAAGTGACATTAAAATATTAGTCCTAGGAAATGACTTTTATTTTTGTAGCGCACGTAAAAATTATGCTTATGTGTGTATGCAATATTGCAGTAATCCGTGGTACGGTTAGCAACAGAAGCCGATTAGCAATGATACTTTTACATATATATATAGGTAATTTAAATAGACACGAAATAACACAACTCTCTACTATTAAAAATTTAGGCAAAACTTAAGAGTTCATGTATCTTAATTTTAGATACTGTTAGTCTACTTTTGTTGCTAACTGTACAGGGATCGTAGGGAATTTAAAGTTAAGGCCTTTAAGTATATCTAACATTTAAAACTAGTTTTTCGTCATTCCATAGTTGCACCTCACATACACCATACACCTTATTTTTTTTAAAGTGTTTATCTACTTTTGTTGCTAACCGTACAACAGTATCTAAGGTTTTCTAATAGTTTAATAATACAATAAAGGATAAACTTTAACAATATTCGTCATAAAATACTAGGAATCCATGACCATTGCCAACCAACTCTACATTAAAATTTTTAGGTCATTCACAAACACTATGATGAATTAGTTGTCTATAGCACTTACTTATAAAAAGTCGGCCAAAGTCTTGCTACTAACTTACTCACATGTCTATACTAATATTATAAAGAGATTTGTTTGTTTGTAACGAATAGGCTCCGAAACTACTGGACCGATTTTAACTATTTTTCTACCATAGATAACTACATTATTCCCGAGTAACATAGGCTATAAAACATCACGCTACGACACGCAGGAGCGGAGCAGTAACCAAAAACGTAACTTAATGTAGGTGAAATAAGCCGTGCTGACGAAGTTTCGGGCAGTTTGGTAGTATTCTATAAAAAGATTACAAATATAACATGTAAAATTGAAATAATATAGTTAATAATAAACAGTGGTGAAATACGACGGCCAGTCATTCATTTCTCTTGAACTGGTACTCCTGACCTCAGAGGCATGAATCATACGACCTGATACTGCGGAGTGCCGAGCCTCCTACGTGCACATACGCTGAGAACTTCTACACATTTTATGTTTTAACAAGGTAACAGTTTGTTTGAGGGAATAGACAAAAATTTTTTTAGATAAAGTTAACACAAAACATAATACTTAGTATTATACCTGTTTATTATAGGTTTAGTACCAGAATCATCAGTAGAGACCGCCAGAAAAGCGCCGAGGCAATGAAGCTTGACGAGTCCCGAAGAAACAATTCAACGCTTCCGTAAAGTTTTTATTAGAATAAATAAAATGAATTTTCCATCAGAACTTTTAAATAGCAGCCCAAAGTCTGGATTTGTGCCCGGTTTATGGCAAGCGGCTCGCTCCTATTACATGGAACTTGTTTGACCGGTAACAAAACCGTGAAAAAAAAAAGGCATAAAATTATGTTAACATTTGTTACAGTCTGCTATAGCCATAATATATATTTTTTTTACATAGCCTTAATTCTCTGAGATAAACATGGCACAAGACCCTCCATGACCTTTACTGAAATTGCCAAAATGCCAAATACCAATGGTGCCAGTGACTAATTTTATTCTGTAAAACCAAACTTTTAATTTGACGGCTTTTATAACGAGTTAGGCTGTCGCCCAAGTCAGACAATCGATGACCGATTTTTCTGTCGGAGAGATTGGAACATAATATGAATTCTAATATACCGGCGCTCACGACAACAAAAAGTCGGTCCCACGAAACTATGGATCTATTGAACGGTCCGATAAACAGTCCGACAAAAAGTAGGACGTTAGTGGAGGCCGTAATGGCACGTTAAACAGAAATATGCTTCCTCACAATTTTTTGAATAACGATTGCTAATTCGACGAAATTCTAAAAGGTCACTACTCAAAAAATCTGCATAAGTACAACTGTGAGCACATTATCTCAAGTCCCAACTACCAATAGTGGCAGTGCACCACCACCGGCGCCAGACAGTTACACCATACACAGATTTCATCTCCACGTTATTTTGGCGACAATACGTGACTCTGCCTTATTCGGACGCTTTTATACTTTTTCAGCTCGAGTAGTGCCTAAAAAAATATTTATCTCTGTTTATGGTAGCTGTAAAAGTGTCTATTGTTGTTAAGATGTTAAAATTAAAACGGAATGATGATAAAATCTTGCCTTTTTTTGGTAATTATTTATTTAAGGCGGTTGTAGAACGTTTTAAACTAAGTTACCTATAGGTTTTCATATAAAAAACAATCATGGAAGTTCTTATTCATAATTATTATCTTTCTATAATTGCCACCAAGACGTGAGCAAAGCCTTTTTTCCTAGACCGTTTTTCACACTGCTTGGCAAAGGCATTTGATACAAGTCTTTATGATCAAAGATTTAATGTATTTTCCCGCTAATGGCAGATTTTGAGATAATATTTTGATAAGGCGCTTAAGTGCGTTAGTTAAAAAACAATCATGAATTATTCATTCATGTACCTAAATAACATCATTAACAATGAATTTTGGATTTCAAAACATTTTATTCTTGAACGTGCCCACAAAGCCATGACTTTGGTAAATATTTTGTCTTCATCTCTGCCATCCACCACTGGGAGACAAGCGTGATATTATTATGAACTCATGTTGGCAGGTTTGTAATTCGAATGAAGCAATGGTCAACAGAATAATTCTGCAATAGCACCGCACGCAGGAGCCTTTAAATATTTATTCGAATTTTAATTTCACCCAGTTACAACGACAAACTTGGCAAAGTAGGTAGGCCAAAAGGTCAAGTAGGTATACTTACAGCAGATAAAAATAAATTGCAAGACTTGAACTTTGTTAAAATTAATTACAATACACCGTGACACAGACAATTTACGCCTAAAGCTCTTAACATCATACATGCTTCCATTTTAGGAGAGCGGACGACCGGTTGTTCCTTATAAGGCGAGTTTTTTGGCTTTCGAAAACATTTGCGAGATATCGGACTCCTTGGATCGCGTACTCCTTAATGAAATAGGTACCTACGTACTTATATATTGTCGAAGTGTTGATAGCCAAATGAATTGTTGTTTAAAACTATGTTACGGACGCTTGGACAAACATTTTCGGGAGTTACACGTGGAGTGAACTTTATCGCAGCTTCCATCAGTGATTTGTTTAAAGAAAGTATGTGGCGAATATTCAACAGTGCTTGAAGCATTGTAGTATGTGAACACGAACAAGGTTTTCCCATTAACTTTGTGTTCGCTTCTCGAAAATATTCGGGATTTAATTTATGCTGTTCTTTCTTTCTCTGTGTAAATATATTTCCTTGGTTGTACATAAAAGTGAGTTACATATATGTAAGTAGGTACCTAACTAGATTAATCGTCCCGTCAACCTTGTCGGGAAATAACCTACCTAACTATAATATAAAAAAACAAACAAAATTCCGGCACTTTCCGGAATTTCCGGAATAGATAATTTCATTTAAAATTGCACTCCCTTGCACCGCTGTATGATACAAGGAGTAAAGGGAAGTGCAATTTTAACTTAGTAAAATCTCTAACTTGGTTCAGTTAGCAACCAAAGTAGATTAACATTTCGGATTTTCAAATCCTCATTATTGAGCACAATATCAAAGGAAACACGAAGTGGATCTAGTATTAAGATATAATTAACTCTTATGTATTGCCTACAATTCGGAATAGCAGTGAATTGTGTCTTAAATGATATTATGTAAAAGTAACATTGTTAATGGGGTTCGATTCCCAGGTCGAGCAAAAAGTGTTATTGGGTTTTTCTATGAAATTCTCAGTAGCTGCTCGGAGTTTGGATTTGTGCCCGGTTAATGGCAGTAGGCTCGCCCCCTATTACATGGGACCTAAATATACCGGCGAACTGTGGGTGTAGGTACATTGGTACACCTCTGCCTAACCCTTCGGGGAATACGGGCGTGATGGATGGTATATATTATAACATTGTTAATCTACTTTTGTTGCTGACCGTACCTAAATTCTTATTTTAAGACTAAAAAGGAAATAAAATAAAACTGAAACCCGTTTAATTAGGTAGGTACCTACCTTCTGTCAGTTCGTTGTATTTTATTTTGCTTTGCCCAAGTCGGTTAAAAATAAGCATGCATGATGAAATGATGTGAGATGCCTCTCAAGTGAAAAAACTACATTACTAACGACCGAAATTAAGAAATTTTAATAAAGACTTTTTATTTTTATTAGCTTATGCTCTCATTCCAGGTTAACATAATGCGACATTTAAGAACTTGATGTCAGTGATATCTAACATAAACTTAAAAAGTGTACATATGAACTGAAAAAGACACATTGGTACTTGCTCGGATTTGAACCCACTAACGACCACATGCATCGGAAGCGAACGCCTTTACAACTGGGAGACTTACCGACAGCATGTTTCATACAAAAATTTGACTAGTCCAGTAGTAGTGCATTATGTAATTAATTAAACTGGATGAAAATTTATAGATAGAATAAGGTCACTACTTTTTAGGCGCATGATTTGTTAGTAACACGACCAGTTGGTTTTAATGATTTTGAAAATAAATTATTTGGCAGAAGTTCTCGAAAAACATATAAGTTTGTGAATTACTCGGTTATTCTAGGTTGATGTAGTGGACCAAAACCTATAAAAGAAACTAATACTTCATTTGTGTGCAGTCCGACATCGATTAAAATAAACGTGATGAATTACATTAAATTATATTTATTAAAAAAGAAGTACATTTTTATTCTTCCTTCACAAGCGCGAACGACACAAAGCCACAACTATTGCAAGCAATTTCATCACCACTCACCAGGCATCAGTTTATGCTTTGCTGTACTTAATATTTCCATGCCTTTTCTCAACGCCTGTCTGTCAATGTAATTCCGGTACATGTCACCTTCCCAATTTATGTCAACTTTGACATTTAGTGACATTTCCTTCATCTGTTCAATGTTCATGTTCTGTTGTTCGATCCGATCGACGTCATCCGACTTCAGCCTTCAGCCTGAACCAAACTTATAATTTATGGGAACACACTAATGCCTGTAATAAAACAATGAGGTGAAGTGAGCCTGATAAAAACCTAATCACTTATGCATTCCAATCAGTAAGTTACATATAAAAAAATAAAATAACGATGGCTGGCGTTCCGGTGAAGTTCGGTTCGATATTGTCGTTCTGTTTCGTGTTGTATGCTGTCTATTACCGCAAGAATGATATTGGGGATGTGAGACTGTCTCCTGTGAAGGAGCATTTGCTGTTTTTGGAGAGTGAGAACAAGGTTGGTGCGGGGAAACAGCAGCCGAAAGTCGCGCTGGGCTATGGCGCATGTCATGACTTATTCGTTAATGCCACTTCTTTATTGGACTACAAAGACTTGCAAGGGAGCCCTGAACATTTCAATGAGATCTCGAGCAAAGAGGAATTTCTCAAAAGTTTCGCGTATTTCTTCAAACACGGCGCTGCTGCCGAGTAAGTTATCTGAATATTAATCACCATGTATGTTTAACATTTCAAATATTAAACATTGATAAGAATTGAGAACAAGTTCATTAATTTAATAACAATTTCGCCACCCATGTACTAGATCTAAACTAGAATAATTTTGTTTTGAAATTGTCCTTATAAACCGGAACATAATTTTTTTATATTCAGAATTTAACCACGTTCTATTATAATTCCAGGCGCTTCGTGTCCAATGGTAAACTGTATGACGATTTAATAGAGCAAGCCTTAAAACTGCCTGACACTAGATGGACTATTGGAGGCAATGCTCCGCTCATGGCCAAGCGTTTCTACATAGAAGGCTGGAAAGTTCTGTTTGCAGCAAAAATGAGCAAGAAGCTGAAAGAATACATTCCAAAAGATATTGAGATAGTTGGTGGAGAAGAAAATGAAGAAGTGAGAGACGATGTTCACATGATCCTTGAGTACAAGGCTGATGAGACGTTTGGTGCGCTGAAGGCACCTCGAGCAAATAGATACATAGTACATAATGATGAGAACAATCCGCTACTCAGTTCCCTGGAGAAGTTTGATGAATATTTGCCGCTGTTCAGTCCTAACTTACTAGTCATTAGCGGACTGCAGATGATGGACAACTATCCTTTCAAGGTTGGGGATGGCAAAGGTATAAGATTATTCTAGTATCATTAGTATATACCTAAACTCCACTTATAGCATTTGAAAAATAATGGCAGTTCTGTTGTTAAAATGACTGCATTTTGGTGGTTTTTTTTTTTTTTAAGTTTCTAATAGTATTTAAATAATAGAACTTATTTCATGCTAACATTGAAAATGATAATGTTGTAAAAATATTTTTCTAATGTTATATTGAACATATTTAACTAGAATGCTTCATATCACTTGATTATCTAAACCCCAAAACTTGTAAGATAATAGTATCTTTACAAACTGATAAGATAATATTTTTTTTTACAGACTTGAGAGCTGAAAGACTGGATTTAGTTAAGAAACAAATCTTATCTCAACCACTGACTACACTGGCCCACTTCGAGATGGCAAGTTATGTCGACTTGGAACTCCTGAAACACCTCACAACCAAACTACTGCCATTCGTAGACTCAGTCGGCATGAATGAACAAGAACTGACAAATCTGTACAGTGTACTTGAATATGGTGAGGTCAGTGTGGTTGCCGATTCCAATCCTAGAGTAGCAACCGCCTTAGATCAAATGCGCAAAACATTTTTATTAATAAGACGCCAGAACGAACTCTATCAGAGCAAGAGGAAGTTGACACGCATCCACGTACACACATTAGCTTACCAAGCAATAATGACCGTTAAAAACTCAGACTGGAAGAGGACCGAAGCTGCTGCTGCTAAAGCATCATTGACAGCTCACAGATACGTGTGTCACAGTCAAGACATCGCGTTGGATAAATGTAAACTCCTCCTTGACGACAGTTTCTCAACAACCACAGATAATGATAACACCAGTAGGGTATTCTTCGAACCCACTAGACCTGTTTCCTGTTGGGAGGAAGAAGTTGGTGGGGAGAATGTTGACATATGTGTGGCTCCCGTACTTATATGCACAGAAGCACAATTAACTGCTGGTGCTGGAGACAATATCTCCGCAGCAGGACTAGTGTTGCAAGTTGAAAAATAAACACACCACAATTTGTCATATGAATTAGATTCATTGACAACACTTTATTCATTCCATTTGAACATTTATGTATGTATTTGGTGCCATTCTATCAGGATGATCTTAATGAATATAATATATTTTATCATTTAACCTTTTGAACGCCACGGACGTTTATAGACGTCTAACGAAATCGTGCCAAACACGCCACCGACGTCTATAGACGTCAAGAAAACGAAATTTTTAAGTACTTATTTTCTACTTAAAAATGTCCTAAATTAAGTTTTTTGTGTTTCTCTTTCCTATTATTTAAAACTACATTAATGAAATATTGTAAAATAGCACAAAGATATATTGATTTCTTACATTTCACTAGAAAAAACAATAATCAAAAATTGCTAATCGAAATGCTGAATTGGTAGCTTGGCGTAGCAGTGGCGCCGATGTGTTTACGCTCTGGCGGTCAAAAGGTTAATAATTATGACTAGGAATTGAGTTATTTATTATTTTTATATTTTTTGATGTTTCAATAAATGTATTCAATCGACGCAAGTACAAGACTGGTGGATAATTTTTAATTTATTATTAAAAGTTTGTAAATCTTATTTGGTTTTGCAATACGAAATTAGCTCGAGTTAGCGTTTTTATTTTAGTTCCTATTTATAAAATCTGACATGAGCATGAGAACAAAAACTTATTTTTTAATGTTTCATTCCATTGCAAAACTACGTAAATAGGATAATTATTTTTCTACTGATTTTATATTTTCAATTGAAATGCTATTTTTTGCAATATTACGTAATAAAGTTTAAAAAGTTGTTGGGGAATACAAATTGTTAAGGTAAAAGTTTTTGTAACATTCCTAAAAGTTTTATTTGGGTTAATTTGAGGTAATGATCTGAGTGTTAATTGTTGTTTGAATAAAATCCTTTTTTATACACAATGTTTTATTTTATAAAAAGTATATACATTTATATACATGGCTAATTATCTAACAAATAATTTCATAACATAAAATACATGAGTTCAAAGAAAAGAATTAAAAGCTAAGAATAATTTTAACAAAATATTTTATTCTAGTAGATAAATAAAGCAAGTTATCTATGTACTAATATTGGCAGATCTTTAATTCTAATATATGTATGTATGATGATTATGATGAATGTTACAAAATAAAGACAAGTTAGGTAAATACATTATTATTTATTTATTTTTCATTTCTTTTGATAGTTTAGTTAGACTTTACACATGGGCCTAAATGAATGTAAGTAAAGGTTACATTTTTTGGAATTTCCGGGTGTTGAATGATGTGATTTTTTAGAGCATGTAAAGTGTTAAAACTGGTACTTTAATGTTAGACTAGAGTACTATAGAAAAGTTTTAGTATCATGATCCCTGTGCAGGGCAAATACATACATGACATGCTAAATAGAGTTTAAAATAAAATATTAATCTAAAACTATGTAGGTTGTCTATGTACTTAACTAAACCTTTTTTTTTTACTATTTACTCATTTTTCTTCCTTTTTTTTACTTAATTTATGAATATGTGTCATGAAAAATGATAAATTTTACCGCTTTTGTGATACATTTCATAGCTCATAATGTGGTAAAAAGATTAAATTAAAAATAAATAACTAAGATTTGGTCAGTGTCAACACACGCGCTAAAGCATGACTCATGGAAACGGCCATCACTAAATCCTAAGTAGATTATTATTAAAATGTTTAATGTATAGGTACATTAATAAACATTAAACTATTGAAAGTATTACATCTAAAATACTTAATTATTAAATAAAAATAGTTATTGCGAGTGGGAATTACGTTTACTATAATTATTACAAACATTTAGGAGTCAGAGTTATTAAAAATTATCCCCCAAGAAATCGGACATGCTATTAAGATATGTATGGAAACTACAATTTAGTCAAATTCACATTAAAATAAGGGACCAAACAATTAAAATTAGGGAGAATAACCTAGCCATATCCAGATACTCTTGAGGTGCCACAGAACTAAATTTTGCGTGGTATACCTGTAAATAAAACATGTCGAATATGATGGCAGACAGGCAGTCTTGCTGTTTGTGGTGTACAAATCTTATTTTCAGTCTTAACAATTTTGGATTTCGGTCACAGTATTTACACATCTTTATCTGAGAATTTCATCCTCTTGTTTGGTGGTCTTGCTGTAGCTTTGTACGGGTCATAGAGACCACTCTTGATGAACCTCTTTGCTGCTTCTACATCCATTAAAGGTCTCTTTTCGCGATCTTTTACTTCTTGCCACCTCATCATCACAGCCTTTATTCTTTGCAGCTCATCTTTAATTGGATGCTTTGTCGGGTCAATGCCCTGTATCCTCAAATGAATCCAATGGAGGGAATTCAAAGTGTAAGCCAAGAATAAATCGAGTTCAATCTGTGCGGGCAATATCATACTATCATATTTCTCCTTGAGAGGCATCAATTGGTCCAATACCTTTTGTACTTCCATTAAATTCTCCTTGAGATTCTCGCAGTTGTTGACGAAGTCTTTATCATTGGCTAATTCGCCGTATTTCAAATCCCAATTCATGCTTACAATGCTTGTTTACTATTACACCACCTGTGATTGTCTTCTAGAGATAAATGTACTTTTTTTTCTACGGGGAATGCACAATTGTTGTACAAGTGTACGATCAGAAGGAAGGCTACCACGTTTATAATCTAATCCAATTTATAACCTGACCCTGGGTTCTGAAAATACAAATTGAAAAATTGACCGACAATTGACAAATTGACTTGACACAGTTGACTCTAGAGGTGAGTCTGTCGGGCCCGCCGGATACGCATCCGCGCCCCGCATCGTAAATATACTTAACAGCGATTCGAGTATAGATCCGATAGTACCGGCTTCACTCCGGCCAGAACAACCACACTCACTGTAATTAGTATATTTATAGTAAGTAGTAATATACGTAAAACTACGAACTAATGTGTGCGGATAGCGGACTGAAGAGAGACGCAAAGAGGTATAAACGGCAGTGGCATTTATATTTTCTGATAAAATTGAAACAACTTATATTTTTATTATTGGTTAACCTTTAAACATTTGAATGATCAAAGTAGTTATATATGTAATTTTTACCCATATTTTATATAAAGGTAAGTATATAACTATTTTTATATATTTGCTTGCTGATAATTAAATGTAGTCTCGTATTAAATGTAGTCTCAGTAAGTTCAAATTAAAATTTATCGCCACATTGAGATTGATTGCCATACTCATTTTGGGGTTCTACAGACACAGGATGTAAATATACAGATATTGCGGATATCGCGTCCAAATCTGAGTCATCTGCGGATATACTCATCTCTATTTGATCTATTTCACATTTGACACTAGCACAGAGTATATTCCGATAACAAAAGATGAAAAAAATGTTGCCAATTAATTTTTTCTATGCGGTCGTTCAAGTATTGTCTGAGGGAAAAAGCCCGAAAGAAAAGAAAGAGTTAAAAAACCAAAAACTAGTTTGTTTATTTAAATAAATAAAATATAAATTTAGTTTAAATTTTGTCACGTCATGTTTTGAAGTTTTTATGCACAATATTAATTTTTCAGTAATAAAAAAAATATGAAAATGATTTTAAAAGTAGTAGTGTAGCTTAATTGGTACAAATCTCAAATAGTTCTTATTTTCACATAAAAGGCTGAATGTTTTTGTGCCCCACGTTTCCTATGGCAAAATAGGATGCTATGTTCCGATGTATTACTACAGAGGAGAATAGGGAAACCCCCGTCCATTGATAGAGGATTTCATGAAGGTCGGAATTCAGATCAGATTATCAGATACACACTGATGTAAAGGTGTTTGGATACCCAGACGGTTGAAACTTTCTGTCGAGAATTTTTGAAGAAATATGTCCTGGGCGTGGGAAGTCACAAACTAAACAAACAATTATTATTTAATTAGGTACATTTATTTATTTCTGAAACACAATAATAATTTCCTGTTAGTAATCATGTACTTCAACATTAAAATCTAGATAATAACTTGTTCAATACATTGAAAATGATTCATTATCGTCCTATTACTAGACAGCATCAGGAGCTGATGACGCTTAACTAAAGAGACAATATCAATCATCCAAGTATTCGAAAGGTTCCGGGGGCTCGGGTTCCTTCTCCTCTTCCGTCTTGGGGCCGAACGCGGCTACAGGCTCGACCAGCACCTGTTCGATATCTCCAGTGTGGTTCAACATGACGATGCCGCCAATAGTAATGTCTTTCAACGGCGTGAATCCTGAGCCTTCTACAGCTGTCAAGTTCTTCAACTGTTGCCTCATAACCCTCGCGGGGTTGTTCAAAATTTCAAAAGTTGGCTCTGGCTCCTTCTTCTCTTTAACTTCCTTCTCTTCACCCTCTTTTTCTTCTTTTTTAACTTCTTTAGACGAGCCAGCAGTGGCAGCGGCTCCATCCTTATCAGATTTTCCATGAACTGTTATGTTAGGGTTTGGTGACTTTGAGGGTTTCTTTTCTTCTTCATCGACATCCATTTTAGAAGTTGAGGAAGAAGTCATGCTTCCACTCAAACCTTCAGTTCCGTGCGCCCGCCTGCGAGCTTTAGCTGCGGCAATACTCAACACGGCAGTGGTGACTCTCTCCCTCTCTTCACGTTTCTTTTCTTCCAATGGCGCAGGGTATGCGTACAGAGAAGGCTTCGAGTTAGACTTGAAATCCATTTGAGGCATCTTCAAGTCGGAATTGAGGGCAATCAGGCAAGTAGGTGTGAAAGCCAGAGACAGGCAATGAGCCAGAGGGAACCAGTACCAATATTGAGTGAAGACCAACATGCCTACAACAGCAAGCATGTTCATGTGACCAGTCCTGTTCTGCAGAGACACAGTTACGTTGCGGCCACCGGCGTCTATGATACCCTGAGCCAGGATAGCTCCGAATTTAGCCATCACGTCTTCATGCTTGTTTGAAATAACTTGTGCGTAAAGTTGACGGAAATATGTGACTTTAGGGCAGAGAGTTTCTGTTTGTTGGATAAGAATCATGGCAGAAGCAATTAAGGCGCCTTGTCTCACAAAATTGACAGGGTCGAACTTGACCATAGGTTCCAAGAGGCCAATAGCCTCGCGATTGCCAGTTCCGGCGCAAGCGATACCCAGGGCCATGGCAGCGCCATAACGAACGTGAGGGTTGTATGATTCTGCTAACAAGGATACAACAGATGGGCACTGTTCTGGAGTTCTGAAGAGAAGGAAGCCGAGAGCAGTGACGGCAGCGCGACGCACGTCGTCGTTAACGTCAGACACGGCGACGTGAAGCAATGTGCGGATGGAGTCGTTGTTGCCGGTACCACAGTAAGCAGTGGCGATGGTGTAGCATCCGGCACGACGCAGCAAAGGATCTTTGTCTCTTAGCAATTGCTGTACGAGGGCATCAGCCTCCTCAAGACGTCCATACATAGTGAAGGCTATACCTACAGCCAAACCTCTTAATATCTTCTCATGCTGAGTTTCTTGAGCATATGCAACCATGTCTTCAATGGCAGCTGCATTCCTGGAGCCCAACATGACCATTCCCATGGCTATGCCAGCTGCCTCACCAGTGACTGCATCATCTTGGTACAGATTAAACTTGAGCTGTTCATAGACATCCTGCCTGTGGGTGCCCATAGCAGCCAGACCAAGACCCAGACAACCTCCATGGCGCACCATTTCATTCTGAGCATCTTTTAGCTGTGTTAGAAGATAGTCAATGATATTTGCACCATGATTAGCATGGATCAGACCTAGGGCATACAGGCCTCCTCCCTCAGAGTAACCTGATGAAGGCCCTGCCTCTTTAGGCAAGTAAGATTGCATGAGAGCTAGGGACTCATTCTCATGACCCCTATGAATAACTCCAAGCGAGGCTGTTACTGTTAGCTTGGCCCAATTTGTAGCCCTGGCAAGCCATTCTAAGTTGTCTCTCAAGAACTGATCACTGGTGGTTCCTGAATGCATGAAGGCATTGGCTATAACAGTGGCTGTGTGGCAAATAGACACTCTAATGGCATCTTTAGTGTTCTTCAAGATAAGTAAATCAGCATGGTTAGATCTAATCAGGAACTGTAGTTGTAACCCTATGGAGACTTCACCTCCTAAAATTGATATTAACTTTTCTACCCTCCTCTGGTGTTCTTTTTCTTCGTCATTCAGACTTTCAATATCTCTCTCAGGTTTCTTGGATTCTTCAGCAACCACAGCAACAGTAGTAGTAGTAGTAGCAGGTTGATCAACCTCCATGCTAGCTTCTGGGAATGGCCCACCTTGAGGTTGGGGTTTACCACCAAGTGCACTGGGAATAGGTGCTGTGGTCCTAAGAGCCAGTAATACTCTACCAAGGAACTGTTGTGTGGCTGAGTCATATAAGTCAAAGGCTATTTGGTATGCCATGAGGACAGATTCTTGAGGTCCATGTGTAAGTTTGTCAAGGATTTCTGCTACAGACTGAGGGTCCTCCAGGAAGATAAGGCACTGGCACATGTTGACATAGTCCGGGATGTTGAGACCTCTGTAGAGACCCACCAGGGAGCGAAGGACAGTGCTACGGAAGCCCCTGTTCTGCAGGAGGCTCATGGCAACAGTGAAGGCATACTGAAGCATACCTGAAATTATGAAAAAGTGTCATATAGCAACTGCTTCCTTGACCCAATTGTATTTTCATTAGAGCAAATACATCATGTAAACATTCAATTCTTAAAGATTAATTAAACTCAGTGAAAAGGAGGATTTGTTTTGAAATAGGCTGAGTAGCAGTGTCTAATAGTGATTACACACACAATAGTTTTTACATAATTAATGAAATTCGTCCTAAACGTATGCTTAGAATAGATTTTAAATTAATTAGCAATGTCCAAGCTCATAACAATAGGTACTTCGAAAAATGGTAGAGATTTTGTGGTTTCAGTTTTTTTATACAAGAGCTGTATGCAAGTCATGATTGCTTAGCACTTTTTTCAAAGCAAATATTCAATATTTATTTAAATCAATTAGTTTGTCTACAACTTTATAAACATATCTCATTTACATCTCATCCATCATCAAGTTTCAGCAATAATCAATGATGTTCCAATAATATCAAATTAAAAAAGTATATGGGCAATGACCTCCAATGACTCGGGAACTTCTGTCTATTAGATGAAAATATATTTACAAATAATGATACATGTTAAAGCTACAAACATGACTGTATTATGAAAACAAAGGTTTATTACAAAATGTTTCACAAAATGGAACTTACCAGCAACATCATCAGATTTCATTATAGATTCCTCAAATATGTCCATGCGCCGTGTCTCCAACGCCAAGCCAAGCGCCTGCCTGTACTGCCCATCCTCAAGACATCGCTGGAACATACGATTCACGATGGCTTCCAACCGAGGATCTATCGTCTCCGCCATGCTGTCCACGAACAGCGCCTTCCTCTTCTGGGTGTAGAAGTCGATCGCCTTTGCAATCGTCGTATCGACATACTCATTTCTTCCATTCACGTCGAACAACTCACCAGCGCCCAGCGCATACGTCAAAGAATCTTCAAAGGCTCCTAAATGGTAATAAACCTTACTTGCTACCAGAGCTGCGAGTTGATGCTGGGAGAACACTTTGTCTTCATGCAGAATTTCGATCTTTTCAATAGATTCTGATATTTCTGGCCAAAACTCATCGACTATGTTGTCCAACCTCTTCAATGCAAACTCTTTTACTTCGGACATCGGTTCATCCAGCAGGGATATAATCCCCGCTGCTGATGTTATATTCATCTTGTTGTTTTTTAACTTTCAATCCAATAGCACAAAACTTTTGCAGATACTTTTTGCTTATTATTCGGCAATTTCAGAAATGAGTACAAATAATACGATGATTTGACAAATTTCTTTTATCCCACCATAGATTAAAAGTGACAACCAGCAATTTTGCTTTAATAGGGTTGCCAGATTTATAGATTTATTTTTTGCTATTTCAATATGACAATAAAAATTGAATGTATTGAAAAATTAAGAAGAACATTATGTTTGGAATAATTTATCAGAAAGTATCATAATGTTTCCAAAACCGACAAAATACAGACACAATTTACACAATGTACGCATTATACATGATACATTGCATATTTTTTGTCTAGTAAAACACTAGCGCCGCCGTCTTGGAGAATCATAGACTAAAGATTACTAAATAATACGTAAGGTGCGTTTTGATTACTAACCAAAGTGATTCCTTTATTTATTTTCAATGTATTATTAAAACATTAGGATTTACGTACTACGTACAATACACATCACTAATATAAAAAGTATCACTGTATCACGAAGTTATAAGTAAAGTTTTAGTTTAAAAGGTGTCTGTAATTTTTAATTTCATGTTTTTAAATAATGTTGTCGTGTTGCGCAGTTTTATTGAACAAACTTTCGGAATATTGTGACATTGTGACTTTGTGAGTTGTGATGTTGTCAATTTACTGTCAAAAAATATATTGTACATTCCTCTACGTAGTACGAAGTCGCTGACATTCGAACGAGACATTTCTTGTTAACTCTCTCTGTGAATAACTCAATAATTTTACAAAATGCTAGACTTATTCAGCATCTTCAGCAAAGGAGGCATAGTACTGTGGTGTTTTCAGAGCACTAGCGAAATTTTTTCGCCATCCGTGAACGCTCTAATTCGTAGTGTGATATTACAAGTAAGTACTTTACAAGTTCGGAAGCCCCTGGTGGATAGTAGTTTAATCTGATTAAATATTCACAACGTGGATGATTTACATAATTATATTATCCTAGAACTGGGTCTTTTGTATTATCGTGAACCTAGATTTTACATGTTATTGCGTACTGCCCTTGGTTTATTTATATTGCGTTTGTGAATGTTATCGTAGTCTATAGGGCCTTATCTTCCGCATACATTACAAGTGTACCATATGGAGAGATTTAAAGACTTGTAAGAAACGTATAAGTGCCTAGCTATGCCCTCTGACCATACATTGTATCAATACTTTTTGTAATTTATATGCATTTTTAACCCCTCCACCAAACTATTAAATAATAAGGTTAGGTATTGCGACATTATGCTTATTGGACCTCCTTACACAACTTACTTTTACCACTTTTTTCTCTTCTAAAATTCAAATGATCTTTTTAATTTAAAATTTCATAGATAATGTTTTTTTTTCAGGAGCGTTCAGGCAACAATACTTTCAACCATAATGCCTTATCATTACAATACAAACTCGATAATGAGTTTGAGCTGGTGTTTGTGGTGGCTTACCAGCGCATCCTGCAGTTATCATATGTGGACAAGTTCCTCAATGATGTGCACTTGGAGTTTAGGGACAAGTACAAGAATGAGCTGCAAGGAGGACGGCATATCATAGATTTTGATTTCAAGATGACGTTTGATAAAGTGTTGCGGGACTGTGAAAAATGGGGTGAGAGAAATTAAAATGTATTTTATGTAATGATTAATTAGTTCAGATCATTTAAAAACTTATTATTGAAAGACTGAAGATGACTTTAAATGCATACTAGACAAATCAATATAAAATTAATATCCCATTCTTAATATATTGAAAAACAGCTGGTTGAAATATTTGTACATTGTTACAGCTAAATCGCAAGCTAAGATTCCAAAACAAATGAGAACATTTGAAGACTCTCAGAAGTCCAAAAAGACTGTGGCTTCAATGATTGAACGCAGGGGAGACGATAAGGGGAAGAAATCTGGTAAGTCTTGTTCAAATAATGTCTCACAGCTTTCAGGGTAATAGATATTGATCCTCCTTCTACCAGTAACTGGATTTAACCAGTATTTCAGGTCTACACTTATACATCTTAATCAGCTTTCGTCTACTGAAACCACTACTTCTGTATCACAACTGTTGCAAGATAGGGAAGGCTGAATGAATGCATACACATCTCCGTACTAAACTGCTGTTTCTATAGACAAAAACTGAATTGATCAGTCTAAGTGAGTTAGGTCCTTACACTGCAATACTGGCAACAAACTGGTTAAGGGTTAAATATAATGGTGAAGTTCCTAAATGAGCTGATAAACATGTTATTTATAAATTAGTAAATAAGATTTCTTTCTATAATCCTGTTACTGTTAGTTTAACAACACTATACTGTATAACTTCCTTAAAGGACCTAATTGGATTTTGTAGTATAGTTATGCATATTTTAACAGTTAATGTTTTATTTTAACTGATGGTATGCCATTTTGTTTCTTGTAAGCTTGAATCATTATACCCAAAAAAAAACATGCAAGTACAAACCATACACCCTGCAAATAAGTCTCCAAATCAGTAATATACACAGGTCCACTTGCACCAGAATTCAATAAAAACATTTAGTGTCAAACTTGTTTAAAACATCATTCTATCTCTGTCAATTTCAATCAATTCAACAGAGATGCAGTGATGTTCTGAATATGTTTACCACTATTGAGTGATCCCTGGTGCAAGTGAGTGTGTCACAGTTTCTAAAGGCTTAATCAAGGTTTCTAAATGCTGTGAGAAACCACAGTATAGTCCAGTATGTCTTCTAATTATTTAGGCTGGGTTAATATTATTCTTTATATTTTTTTTTTTTTTTCTGAACCAATTTTGATATAATTTGGTACAGAGTAAGCTTAAACCCAGAGAAAAGAAATAGACTACTTCTTAATAAGTGATATTCACACAGAAAAAGTTGCAGGTAAAAGCTGCAGTATTTCCATTATCGGTATTTTTTATAGTAATAAAGATATTGGTGTTATTTGTTTTCAGTAAAAATAGTAGAAAATAAGAGCCTTACCAACGGCAAGGTGGAGGAATCCCCTGAGCCTGAGGATGATGTGATCGCCTTGAACAGAGCCAAGCTGGCTCAGAAACTCGCCTCTAAAGGCAAGAAGGAGTTGCCTAAGTAAGTAGCTCCTATTCAACAATTTTACTACTGTTATAAATGTGAAAGTTGGATGGAAGGTTGATTTTTTCTGAATTACATCAGAATGGATCTGGATGAAATTTGACAGGATTAAATGGAGTCTGGAATAGCATAATATATAGGCTACTTTTTATTAACTTAGACATGGACGAAATCGCGTGTAGAAGCTAGTATTGATATAACTACCACTCGACTTTCCTTTTAACTTAGAGATGGCCTCTGACCTCTGGCCTTTTGGAATCCAGACAATAATATTAATCCAGGGTACTGAGCAATATCTGGTCAAGTCCTACATTATTTATGGGTAGCCTTATTTATCACATTAATATTATTAAAGCGAAAGTTTGTGTGTGTGTGTGTCTATGTTTGTCTCTTCTTCACGCTCAAACGGCTGAACAGATATGGATAAAATTTGGCACTGAGATAGATTATAGTGCAGAATAACACATAGGATACTATCTCGGAAAAATGTATGGTTCTCGTAGGATAATATATCAAATTTAACGCGGACGAAGTCACGGACAGAAGCAAGTACAGTACAGTGATATATAAGGTGTTACCAAAATATCTGCCACGGATTTAATGGGAGGTAGTATTGTGTTTAAAGATTACAATAGTGAAGAAAGTTCATACCCTAGAATAGTTAATTCAATTTGAGAAAATAAAGTAATTTAAACATTGACTCTACTCTGCATAACGCGGTTCACAAATTTAAAAAAAATTATGACACATTATCAATAATTTATCTTTACTATTGTAATCTATAAACACAATACTACTTCCCATTAAATCCGTGGCAGATATTTTGGTAACACCTTATATGTATAGTATTATACACACAGGTAAAAGCAGGTTGCATACAAGCATTGAAGTTCTTGTATCTTTAAGACAAACAGGATAATAATATTTTTCCTGTCTGAGTAAGAGACATGTTTTTTTTATTCATCATCATAATTATTAT
Source organism: Caradrina clavipalpis (assembly GCA_932526535.1). Lineage (NCBI taxonomy): Eukaryota > Metazoa > Arthropoda > Insecta > Lepidoptera > Noctuidae > Caradrina > Caradrina clavipalpis. The sequence continues at coordinate 3,169,507 of OW052099.1, read as the reverse complement.
TTTCCTGGTATTTCAAGTTTCACCGTTTGGTTTTTTTAAACATGTTTTCTATATTCGAACGCAATGTTTTCTTAGTTCTTAATTAAATTAGTTGAAATACTGGATATTTAGCTATTTGTGATGAGAGTTGGTAATATTTATTGTAATTATGTTTTCTTTATAACCGAACGAAACTACGTTCTTAGTTCTTAAATAACGATAAAAATACTTGGAAAAGAGGTTATTCAACAATTTCTTTATATTTATCACATTGCAATAAATATAGCAATACTCGGGTCACAGCTCAACATGTACTGTGTACAGCTTAACAGTTATTTATTGATCTACCTATGTACATTTAAGTTATTCATTCATTATTCACTAAAATTGGTCCCTGAGTTCGATTCCCAAGTCGGCAATAGGTGTTATTGGTTTTTTCTATTAGCAATTTCTCAGTAGCACCCAGGGATTAAGAATTTGTTGATGTGAAACCTTGGTGTCTCAGAAAGCTGGTCCCGCACCTGGGTGCCGAGTGTGAGTTTTTTTCATTCGCGTTCGATTGCGAGCACGTTAGAATTTTGTATGAGAAAATAGGTTTCTCCTAGTGACCACCACACACATACCAAAAAACTCACACTCGGCACCCTGATCTCTTTTAGGTTGTACCGGATGAATGTTCTACCGGAGTATGAGAGAAGAGGGAGTGCACCTGAGTTTGTGCACTTAAAATCTCCTGCATACATGCCTAGTCTCCATTGAAATTCACCATTCCTTAGATAAATTCCTCTAACACCATCATTTCCCCACAGAAAGTCTCCAAAGAGTCCTAAAGTGGAGCGCGTGAAGCAGCCGCGTGTGTGGGAGCTGGGCGGCGGCACGCGCGACCTGCCCTCGCTGGACTTCAGTACGGACAAGCCCGAGGATGCTAACAATGAGATCACGCCTGATACACAGGTAATTTAGTGTGATAGGTTAAGACGTGCTTATAGAAATGGACAACTTTTATGACGGGACTTTTTTAGAGACGTTAGTGCAATATTAGTGACTGTGCTAGACTCATAGGATCCAACATATTAAGGAATAGGTGGCAGGCTGCAGTAGCAACTAACATGCTACAAATTGCACCATACTAGCATCTATTCACATCTATTATAATCTTACTTCATACGTAATGTTAACTATTCTCAACCCAAAATAGTAAACAAAAAACTGCTACCTGCTACATTTTGTCTAGTTATGTGGATAATGATTATTACTGTCCCATTACTGGGCAAAGGCCTCCCTCCATCCCATCGGTTTCGACTTTTATGCAACTTCTTGGCAATCCATAAATGGTCCAATCGCTCCACCATCTCCTTCGTGGTCTACCGTGGCCCGTCTCACCATTTGACTTGACAAATTTTCAATGACAGCTGATCGGTCAAATGACGGGTGCTATCCGCGACCTGGAGGTGGAGTCTGACGAGAGCAGCAGCGAGGAGGAAGAGGAGCACTCGTCGCGTCCCACTCCCAAGAAGTCTGGCGGCATGTTCAGCATATTTAAGGGTAAGTACTGAATGGATGTTAAGACAAGTTAGTGTACTTTTAAATGTAGTCAGGTGAAAATCCATCAACTCGTCGTGGCTTGTCCAATGTCATTTGTGTGATAAATTAATCCAGGTTTGCGGAATTTGTTTGAAAGAGTCACCGCGTCAGAAAGATCACGGATGGGTTTTAGACAGTAAGAGTTAGACTCCTTCCGCTTCGATTTGAGAATTTCCCATCCTTGAAAAATTATATCAATTAATGATTTGTGTGGGTTTAAAGAGAAACAATATTACTAACGAGATTAATGAATGATTTATACAATAACTTTAATATCCTGCTCCTCTATTCCAGGTTTGGTAGGCTCCAAGGCCCTGACGGAGGAGTCGATGCGGCCGGTGCTGGACAAGCTGCAGGACCACCTGATCGGGAAGAACGTCGCCGCCGACATCGCCAATAAGCTGTGCGACTCGGTCGCTACCAAGCTGGAAGGAAAGGTACTTTTGTGCCCTGTTTGTCATCATAATGGGGGCGTTTGATTTCCTTTGATTTTTGACTGTCTCGTTGGCCTAATGGTCCTAAGCGCGACAGCTACGCTTGAGGTCTTGGGTTCGATTCCCAGGTCGAGCAAAAAGTGTTATTGGGTTTTTTTATGAAATTCTCAGTATCAGCTCGGAGTTAGGATTTGTGCCCGGTTAATGGTAATAGGGTCGGGTCGGACCCTATTTCATGGGACCTAGAACATACGCGCGAACTGTGGGTGTACATAGTTATGCCTCTGCCTAACCCTTCGGCAAATACAGGCGTGATGGTATGTATTTATTATTCTTTTCAACAGGTCCTGGGAACATTCGATAGCGTGGCCAAGACCGTTAAAGCAACGCTGACGGAGTCGCTGGTACAGATCCTGTCGCCCAAGAGACGGGTGGACATCCTCCGAGACTGTATGCACGCCAAGCAGCAGGGCAGACCTTATGTTACTGCTTTCTGTGGGGTATGTTATATTATGTTCATAATATATTTTCTTTAGTGGCAAGGTATATCGTATTTACGTCTCATCCCGCCTCAAAAACCTTTTTCTTATCCCTTCTTCTCCATACAAAATTAGCTTTTGGAAGGTGTAATTATTATTCAAAAAATTTTTTTTTTGTTTTTTATAACGTTCGAAAGTGCCTTGTAGTAGCCTAATTTAAATAATATTTGAATTTCTTTGACCTTTGAGACATACATAATTAAATAAACATTGATTGATGAGAATTGTAGAATCGATATCACATCTCAAATCGATTTTCTTTATCATTCTTCCAGTAACAATCAATATCATCATTTATTTATTTATTAAAACTTTATGCACAAATGTAAAAAAATACACCGTACAAAGGCGGACTTAATGCCTTAGGCATTTTCTACCAGTCTACCTTAGGGTGAAGCAGAGACAAAACATAGGAGGTGCAAGAAAGAGGGAACAGAAACAGAAAATTTACAATATAAAATATAATAATAAATACATAAATATACATACATACAAACAAACAAAATATACAAAGTAGAGTGAAATAAAATTACAAAGTGGAGATAGAAAACAAACTAATTGTGGGACGAGTCTGCCAACTCCTTAAGTAAGTGTTCGCGAGCTTTCACCTTAAATGAGAACCGGCTGGTGGCCATCCTGATGTTCTGAGGTAGTGAATTCCAAAGGAAAACCGCCTGGACAGGAAAAGAAGACTTAAGAAAACCAGTGCGGTAGGACGGACATCGAAGAAGACGATTATTGGAGGAACGAAGAATCTTGCTGTGCGCGGAGCACAAGTATTGAAAATGAGAAGACCACAAATAACCATAATTACCATACGCTCCCATTCATTCATACAATTCATTCATTCTTTGAACTTGCGTCGAATGAATTCCCATGTAACTATACTGCGTTGTCCGGGACAAGGCAGTATAGTTACATGGGAATTCATTACGTATAAATGGTGGGAGAGTGACTAGTCTGAGACGAGATCTACAGGGCTGCGCGAAAATTTTATTAGCCTAGGGTATTTTAGGATGAACTGCTGGACTTACAGCTGGATAATATAAAAACCCTTAATTCACAGGTAAACGGCGTAGGCAAATCCACAAACCTGGCCAAGATCTGCTTCTGGCTGATAGAGAACGACATGTCGGTGCTGATCGCGGCGTGCGACACGTTCCGCGCAGGCGCAGTGGAGCAGCTCAGGACTCACACGCGCCATCTTAACGCGCTGCATCCCGAGACCAGGCATAATGGACGGAAGATGGTGCATTTGTATGAGAAGGGATATGGTGAGTTTGTTTTGGGAAATTTAGAAAGTGATAATAGTGTAAAACGGTATTTGTGAGAATAGACTTAAAGCTCATTATTGACACAGCAAACTCAACTAAATATAACTTATTTTGTTATCTTACTTTACTTCATATTACGGTTAAAGACTTCATAAGCCAATATTTAGACAAAACCTATTTATAAAACACTTTTAGGGCTAAAACAAAAGGTTTTATACATACAATAATCAATTAAATTTTTAATTGCTTTAACGAATCAATTTAGTTGGGATTTACGTGACGTCACAACACCCTATTGCCATATCAAAACTATGGAGGAATTGGGTTTGGACTAAAAGCTCATAAATTGAATGTCAATTTGATTGGTGGTGTCTGTACCTATATTTTGTTCTTCACTTGATATAAAAAAATCTCTTTATCCACTCCATAACTGACCTCCACTCTCTCCACAGGCAAAGACGCCGCCGGCATAGCAATGGAAGCGATCCGCTACGCGAACGACTCCAAAATAGACGTCGTCCTAATCGACACGGCCGGACGCATGCAAGACAACGAACCTCTCATGCGAGCCCTCGCCAAACTCATCAAGGTCAACGAACCGGACATGGTCCTCTTCGTAGGCGAAGCCCTAGTAGGCAACGAGGCTGTCGACCAACTAGTGAAGTTCAACCAGGCCTTAGCTGACCACAGTTCATCGACAAACCCACATGTAATCGATGGCATAGTGCTGACCAAGTTCGATACTATCGATGATAAGGTTGGCGCCGCGATATCGATGACGTACATCACTGGGCAGCCGATCGTGTTCGTTGGTACCGGACAGACGTATACTGACTTGAAGGCGTTGAACGCTAATGCTGTGGTGCATGCTCTTATGAAGTGAATGGTGACTGTGAGAATCGATGTGTGCTGTTGGTATTTAATAAGGTTGTAGACACCGTTAACCAATTATTCCAAGACATAACCTCTCTAGAAATTATTTCTAGCCCTCGTTTGCTTTATGCAATTGATAAAAATATTTTAGGGTAATATTGGTACCCAATATACAGGGTTGCCTAGTTTGGGGCTAATGTTAAAACTAAACTATTTACCCGATTAATTTTTAATTAACTGTAAAATTTGATTTTTTGTTGCTTTTAAATAAATAATTGGATTGTCAGTTGAGTTCGCAAATAAGTGATGTCACAGCACCCTATTGCCATACAAAATCTATGTGGGAAATTGCGTTTAGACAGCTCATAAAAGTATGTGAATTGATTGGTGGTGTCTACACCCGTATGGTCTGTTTATAGTCTTATGATAAAAAGCAAGTTAAAGAATTAGACTGAACTCTGGAATGTAATATGAAATAGTTCACAATGTTTGTGCGGTCTACAATCTATATAAACTGATATTTCATGTAGGTAAAGTTTGTATGTAAGATGTAATATCTAGAAATACTGATCCAAATACAAAAAATATTTCATACTGTATTATGAAGGTGGAAGTAACTGTCTGTATGTTTGTTACGTTATCACGGCAAAACTATTGAACCGATCGTTATGAAATTTGACAAACGGGTAGCTCGGGATCTGGATAGTGACATAAACTACTTTTTAATTCCTGACTTCATCTTCGTCCGGGATGACCGACATTTATGTACAATTGCCATCAACCGGCCCGCGTCGGTGCGTATTTCACACTGTGCTAAGGAAAATGTAGGCTTTTACATAATTCTTAAGGTCCATATTTGCATGGAATTTATACTGCCCTGAACTCAGTTAGGTCCATTCCAAGCAGTATAAATTCCATACAAACATAAACCTTAACTGTGGTGCTGCGGGCCGGTTGATAGAAATCGTACATTACGCGGATGAAGTCACCTTAGCATAAGTTATACTACAACTTTATTTATTGTTTACCAGAAACCTGAAAAGGGGTTCAGATGGGGGGAATCAGCTGATTCATACATTTATTTTCGGATAACTCGACAAAATATATGGATCAGCTGACTTTTATTTCGCGATTTCCATGTTCTTTCTTCTTTTCGAGTCGATTTTTAGTAATCCTATGTATTTTAATTATTACTTTAAAGTACTTGCCTACGTTAATTGCGGCATCAGAGGCATCGGTAACCATGTCAGAGGCCCTTGAGGCGGTTAAGACACTAGGGTGTGTGGGGTCGTATGACCTTCCTGCTCACACGATAAAGATAAATCAAATCAAATCAAATCAAATCAAATCAAAGCATTTATTTCAATTAGACCATTTACAGGCACTTTTGAATTGTCAAAAAGTTACAGTTTAATATTGAAGCTAGTTGCTCGTTCCAAAACGTAGGTCTCTAGAAAGATAGAAAGTGGAATTCTTTGTATCCTCCAAGTTAACAGACAGGGAATAATGTTAATCTTGATTCATATGGTTTGATAACGTTCCCGAGCATGTTGTGGTGGTCTCGAAATAAACATGTGATAGCAATATTGAACTAACCAACAGCACACAAGTTTCAAGTGGAGTATTTAGTACATTTTCATAATTGATATATTTGTATTGAACCTGCGTTCAACCAAGGTGGTGTAATGTTCTCAAATAAATGTTTATTTTCTTATATTTTTTTGTTTTTATTCGGGTTATTTTACAGGGTTGTAGGCATTGCTGGTTATAATGATAATAATAATTTGGTAAATTTTGGATGTTTCGTGTTGTTTGGCTATTCAAGTATTACGTAAGCACTAAAACTTTTTTTGTCTTGCTGACTTTGATGACATGGAGGATGGATGTCTGGATGAGGATTACGTCAGCTATTTTTTTAGGTATTTAAAGTTAATTAAGATGATCTCATTTTTCTACCAAATTTAATAGATTCTGATTTGAACTCATGGCAACCCTATACTTATCTATGCTCGAAAACAAAACGCATGTGCAGGGATGATGGAAACCTGATGATGAAAAAATATATACTAATGTTTACGTAAGCATATGGAATATCTGAAATTACTAAAATCATGCTTACGTAATACTTGAATGGCCTCGAGTTATTAATATTAGCTAAATAATTTAAGTGACATTTTATCTCGCGATTATTATGTTAATACAAGTAACTGTCTCTTAATATTGAGTAGAATTAATTCTATATGAAAATATTATTTATAGTAATCAATTTATTATTTCATATAGTAGGTGTGTATTATTCTTATAAAGTTTTCGAGAAAATATAGACAGCAAAATCCATCTAAAAATGTATATATTTTTTTTTTATAATTGGTATCGTAAAGTAATACATATAGGTTCATATAAAACGTCATATTACTATTATAATAATTATAACAAATTGTTTTCGATACTTGTTATGCGAAAGGCAACCTTATTTGTTTGAAAAATGTTATATTTGTGATAATTTGGCACTTAGAGCGAAAAATACGTAATAATGAATCAAATTCTATTTGGTGCACATTAAAGTAAGTATTGGTATCTCTTTCTGATACGTAACTAAAAAAGGAGACAGAAGATATTTAGGAGTCTGAAGTACATTTTTTTGGTTATATTTTTATCCCCCGTCAAAACAAGGGTGTTATAAGTTTAACGTGTGTATCTGTGTGACTGTCTGTGGCATCGTAGCTCCCAAACTGCTGAACAAATTTTGATTGGTTTTTGTTTTGTTTGCGAGGTGGCTTGATGGAGAATATCTTAGCTATAATTCAAGAAATTCTGTTTAGCTGTTTGAAGATTATCAGCTCTTTTCTAGTTGATTGATTGATGGATTGAGCGTCTTCAAAAGTTTGTTTAGGTAGGTCGGGGGTTTTGTAAATTCATCTTCCCCTAATTCATCACAGGAGGTCTACATTATAGTTGAATTAATTTTCCTCGATGGCAATTAATGTAAATCATAGTTTTACTTATACTTGAATACATTTATTTTATTATTATTTATTTATCACCTTTTTATATGCAAGTACAGAACGGCATTTTTAGTGTAGGTAGTTAGGTCGGTAACTAATATTATGTATGTTAAATGTATGAAACAAGCATTTTTCATAACACCCTCGGCCGCAGGTCCCGCATTCGACCCGCCAGGCCCAGCCTCGAGCGTAATGATTTTAGCTCAAAGCTAATGATTACACTCGCAATTTAAGAACAAGAACAATTATAACTATAAGTAATAATAATGTAGCATTTACATATTTGATAGGCGCTTTCTCCAATTTTGGTCAAATATGACCCGCTGAAGTTTTTATATAGAAATTTTAAGCAGCTATTTAAATTTTTTTGTGAATTTTGAAACCATTCAACGAAATAAGTTATCCTATTTTTTAATTAGGGATAAAAATAAACCAATAACCTAACCTAACCTTAGTAAAATATACACTTTTCATAATTCTGGCAATAGCAATATCATAGTTAGGTATTATGTTAATACAATAATTTACTGCATAATTACTTAGCTGGAGGCATATGGTGTAAGGGGTAACGTATTGGAATTGATTAGATCCTATCTAACAGACCGACAGCAAATAACCGAAATATCAAAATTCAATACTAGAACTAGAAGTGATCAGATTTTCTCCTCCAGTAAACGTTTTACAACTTATGGTGTACCACAGGGTAGCGTATTGGGTCCACCTTTGTTCTTACTTTATATAAATGACCTACCAAATGCCACCACTGAACCTATGTCATTATTCGCTGACGACAGTACTGTAACCATAGCATCTAAAGATATAAACTCATATAATACTGAAATTAACAAATCATTGAATTCTATAATAACATGGCTTAATAATAATAATTTAAAAATAAATCTTAGTAAAACCAATATAATGCATTTTAGTCAGCAAAATAAATTGAAACCTGCACAGGAAATTAAATTAGTTTATAGCGATAATACTATACAAGAAGTAGATACAATACGATTTTTGGGATTGATAATTGATAAAAAATTAAATTGGAAAAATCATATTGATAAACTTTGTAAAAAAATTAGCAGTTCATCTTACGCTCTTTATAGGCTGGCACCCACTGTCAACACAGAGACTTTATTGATAGCGTATCATGGTCTTGTTGAATCCGTTCTGAGATTTGGAATCATTTTTTGGGGCAATTCATCTCATAAAGACATAGCCTTCAAAATACAAAAGCGTTGCATACGAGCTATGTTTGGATTGCAGCCTACTGACAGTTGTAAGCCAATGTTTGTTAAGCACAAAATTTTGTCACTTCCGTCTATATACATTTTTGAAGTAGCATTGTTTGTAAGACAGAATATGTATTTATTTCCGCGGTTATCGGATAATTGCGTAAGAAGTCGACGCAACAATGATCTCTGTGTCCACCCTTCTAAAACTGCAATGCTGCACAAAAGCATAATCTGTATGGCACCTAAAATATATAATAAAATTCCAAAGGATATCACACAATTACATACACCTTTATTTAAGACAAAGTTGAAAAAAATGTTGACCATGAAATGTTACTATAATATAACTGACTTTTTAAATGAAAAATGTTGAAATTAAAATTTGTGACATGTTTATTGATAATTCATAATTATAAGGACTACTAGTAGGTATTTGAAATCCTGCAAGATTTGTACACCTTCTATGGTATAACATGTAGCACGTACTTATATTTAACACCATTATTGCATGCATTCATTTGTACTGTGATCTACTCATGTTAAACAAATAAATTGATCTTTATCTTTATCTTTATTGCAAGAAAGAGGATTTTTCGTAGAAATTCGACTCCAATCCCCGCCTAAACTCCATTCAATATAACATTAGAAAAATAACGTTTCAACGCCATCGTTATTTTAATGGTAGCGTATAATAAGCTACCGGTAAAATGGGCCGTATAGGGATGCAGGGGTGAATAGGGATGAAACTTTAAAAGGTATTTCATTGTTGAAATAATATACTTTTTTGCCAACAAGCACACTTAATAGTAAATTATAATTAAGTAAAAACATTAGACTCCTTTTTGGAAGCCAATTAAATTAATTCAACGATAAAATCTATTTTAAAGTTTCAACCCGATTCACCGCCCTGCATCCCTATACATCCAAATTTTCACGATTTTATAGCAATATTGAATATTAACCATTGTAAAATAAAAAATATCACCAGATGCAGTAATTTCAATAATTAACACAATAACTGCCGTTGTTTTTCTAAAGCTTATAATAAATGGAGTATACCTAGTTATTACCAAATAAATATCAAAGAGCCATAATAATACTGGTACTGCATACAATAAGAAAAATCCTCTTGTTTTGCCGAAATGGAAGCCTGCCTAACAATGTCTTAAAACAGTATGATTTTAATCTTTCTGCTGATCGATTTTCAACTCTGGGCGCTAAACCGAGGGACGAAAATCCAACATTATTATTAAAATAGTTTGGTTTTAAGGCATAGTGGCAGTGTTCCTGAACTAAGTTGAAAAACTATAAAAGCATTCAGGCCTGTTAAGAATTTTGTTATAAGTACCGAAGAATTAAATAAAGCCTACTGTAACTACTTATCTATTATTCCATATTTGATTTTTATTTATCTCTATATCTGGACCCTGTTTCTGTCTGTACTTATATTAGTAGCTGTGATATTAGTGCTATAATAAAATATATAAAATCGTCGTCTTCATCATCATCAGTAGATGTAGCTACTTATCATATCTACTTAGCTGCCATGGATATTACTTGTAAAGTATGAAACTTTAAAAATTGTTTGACAAGATTTTTATGAACTTGGACGGAACCTTTATATCTTAAACTCTCATAAACTTTGGTCATAACTGAAAGCTCCTAAGACAATAAATACATCAAAATATTGTATTCAATACAATCCTATTCATTTAGGCAAGTAGGTACAGTCAGCAATAAAAGTAGATTAACATTTCGGATTTTTAAATCCTTACTATTAAGCGTTATATCAAAAGAAATGCTAAATGGATCTAAAATTAAAATAAAATTAACTCTTCTGAAGTATTGCCTAAAAATGCCTGAATAGCAGTGAATTGTGTTATTTCGTGTCTATTTTAATGATATTTATGTAAAAGTAACATTGTTAATCACCATCGATTGGCAGAATGATTATTTTTCGTTGTACCTTTGTTATTTATATTTTGTACTTCTGTACAGGCTGATTTCTCCACAGATCGTTCAGTAAATATTCTGAATAGGTAGCAGTGAAATGTGGTAATTTCATGTCTTATTTAATGATATTTAAAAGTAACAATGTTGATCGAGTTTTGTTGCTGACCGTAGGTACCTTTACAGCATCACAAACTGACCACCACACCGTCCGTCAGTTACCGCATAGAATTAGCGCAATTACTAGCACATAATAATTCATAGCGACCTTCTAATTAACCAACATCCTAATTAAGACAAATAATTGTATTGCGGTGACATTTTTGGTACAATTCAGTTAATTGTCCGTCTGTGTAAACGTGTAAAATGGGGAAAGGGTACGATTATGTGAAGGACCTGGTGGTCAATTTTAAGTTGGACTGGTGTTGCTGGATCATACCTGTCAGAATTGGCTTGATGATAACGGGATATTTGAATATATTTATAGCGGTAAGTGATTTTTGTTTTATCTTTATCATCATCATCATATCAGAATGAGGCCCATTGCTGGACATAGGCCTCCCTTAAAGATCAATGATCGGTTTTGCATTGCCCGCATTCAGCAATTACCCACACTGCGCCTGGGGGGCCCACCCACTTAGCGCCTTGAAAGCCTTATGACTCCACTGACCCACTTATCTTACTAATATTATTTTATAAATGCCTAAGTAATACTGTTACGCTTTCACGACTACCTAAGTCATATTGGTACTTGCCCGTGCCCGGTTGCAAACCCACAACCTAGTGAATGAGAGGCGGGCGCCTTAATCACTGGGCCATCACGACACAACATTGTCACCACCATCAGACACGACGATTGTGAGTTTTTCTAATTCATACGTACTTTCTAAGTTTATCTTGGACATCACTGACATCGGTAACCATGTCAGGCCCTTCAGGCGTCGTTAGACCTTACTACTACTTAATTAGTTTTGATGAAATTTGGTACAGGGTCAATAAAGGACATAGGCTGCTTTTTATTTCGCGACTTCGTCTGCGTCCGTGATTATTGTCATTTACGTGGACAAAATCACGGGCAACAGCTAGTAATCTATATGTCGTGATGGCCCAGTGGTTTTGGCGCCTGCCTCACATACCATACATGAGGTTGTAGGTTCAATTACGGGCAAGTATCAATATGAATGTTGAGCTTGGGGTCCTGGGTTTGATTCTTAGGTCGAGCAGAAAGTGTTGTTGAGTTTTTGCATTAAGAATTTCTCAATGACAACCCGGAGTTTAGTGTTAGGTACCTCTGTATCTTGGCAAGCATGTAAAACTGTTGGCCCTGCGCCTGATTTCTCCCCGGTTATGTCGGATTGCCGTCCCATCGGACTATGAGAGACAGGGAAGAAAGAGTGCACCTGTTTGCGCACACACTTGTGCACTATATTATCTCCTGCATACTTGGCTAGTCTTCATTAAGATTAGCCGCCGTGACTGAAATCGTTCAGTAGAAAACCAACATTTATATAAAGTTACTTTTCCGAAATTGCAGAATGAACGCATTATTCCTATCATTTCAGACAATATCTTTATTAGGAACCGGTGATGAGAGCTTCACGCCCGTTCTGGTGCAAGTTCAAGCCATAATATTGGGAGAAAATGCTACAAAACCCGTCCCTATGATAGCATACTGCATCGAGTTGTCTTTGAGCGTTCTTCTACTATGCGGTTTGTATCGGGTAAGATCCAATGTAAACTGTAAGCAGACGATTTTGATGACATTGAAAAACGTACTTTATTTTCAGTGTATTTAAGTGCATAGGTATACGATGTGTTATGAAAAACCACTACATGGTAAAGCTTTCCGAAACTTTAACATGGTCTCTAAGTTTTTAAAAGAAGAGTGAGGCCCGCATGGTTTAACGCCTTTTCTGGAGTCAGTGCGGCCCGTGGCTGACGGCCGCACCGGGTGACGGGGCCTGCCTTGTGGTGGTGGCGGTACAATACCTGCCGGGGTGCGGGAGAATGCTCAGAGCGATACCCGTGTCCCGGACAATGAGTTGGAGGAACAGGAACAGCTATGCTATTCTGAAATAGGAAAGTCATCTAGATAGTCACGCTTGCTTCGCAGAGTATGAAATCCTGTTGAAAAAGACCAAAATACTCACTCGATATAATACTTCTCACTTACGTCATCATGTGGTGGCGCTAGTGTCGAACTCACTCATTTTAAGAATACGAAACTAAAATCTCACCGCGGACTCCGAAGTGATTTCGCAAATTAACTTTTTAGAATAGCACTACAGGTTTTAGTCGGTAGGAGTCCAACACACCCCTCCGCATTCCCGACGGAGGCCGTCTATAAGCATTTCCTCACGAAACAATAAAAAATGTTAGTCTTTATTCTTTACCTCATAAAATTCAAAATAATGAATCGTTACATTTACCCACAGAAAGACATATCTCTAATGAGAGCGTACATAAAGTACTGTTTCGCGGCGCTCATCGGGTCTATAATGTTCTACTCAATGGTGGTGCCAGTAACCGGCGTCATCGTCACTATTGCTATGGTGCTCAGCTTATGTAAGTATATTTAAATTAAACACAGTATTTTTGGGGAGGGAAAAAGGGGCCACTTGATGTAGTCAATGCCCGCCTATAGGCATGGCTTTCTTGCCTTTGCAGATCAAAGTCAAAGCATTTATTTCAATTAGACCATTTACAGGCACTTTTGAATTGTCAAGAAGTTACCTCCAAAAAAAGTTGAAGCTAGTCGAGTTTCGTTGTGTTGACTACACATCTGCAAAGCCTTCCAGAAACAATATAACAGGGAAGTCCACCCTGTTGGTCTTTACCGCTTATGGTGGAGGTCTCAAGTTCGATTCTCAGGTCGGGGATATTGCCGAAAGTGAATATCCTCGTAATGCTATAAATTATATAAAATTACTAATGATGAAGTTTTGTTGAGCATGTGGCCATAGATCTAGGCTTGTAGTTATTCAGTAAGCAAATAACTGAAATGAAAAAAAAAAGAAATTAAACGTAATTCAAAATCTCGTATGAGATTTCTCTGACGATACGGTTGACGCAGTGGCTGAGCCGCGTTTGACTACTGCGCTGCGTGCCGCGAGTTAGATTCCTGCACGGAACAAATATTTGTATGGCGTACAGATAGTTGTTCCAGGTCTGGCTGTTTGTGTATGTAAATTCATAATATGTTTGTAAACGCATCCATGAAACAGAAAAAGCTCCTAGTGCGGGACAACGTTTACAAAATACAATAATCGGTCCTTTTGGAAATCTATAGGGGAGGCTTATGTCCAGCAGTGGACGTCCTGCAGCTGATATGATGATGATGGGGAATAATGATGAGTTGTTTTTACATTACAGTATTCCAAATATACGTAATCATATTGGTGAGAAGTTACCTAGTAGAACTGAGACTTGCACAGAAGAAACTTGAGCTACCAACCTTAGTCATGAGTACCCTCATCCAAGAAGACAAAGAAAGAGTCGAGAAGGAGAAAGAAAAAGTAGAAGTCGTTGTGGAGGCTCCAGAGAAAATCGGGGTCGAAGTCGATGTTGAAAAGAAACCCGACGAGAAAGTGGAAACTGTTGAGGAACAACCGAAAGAAGTAACGTTTCAGACAGTCCGTGTGAAGGAGTAAGGGAGTTCGTGTATTAAATATTTATTTCGATTTATTTGTGTAGTTTTTTTTTGTTGATATTTGTTCGAGTTGCTGATGCTGGTTAATTTATTTGTATATTAAAAGTGGTATATTAAAAGTGTGATACTCAAAGGAGAACACAATACACGAGTATTGTGTTCAAATTCCCTAAAAAAAGTTAAGATTTTAAAACATTTATATTCGGAGGTATTAACTGCCCCTTTAGTCTCGTGGTCGCAAGCGGGGTTCAATTTCCAAGTCGGGCAAAGTGTAATTGGGTTTTTCCATTAGGAATTTCTCACAGCCCGGAGTTTGGAAGTTGGTGGCGTGACACCCCAGTGCATCGGAAAACACGTGAAGGTGTTGGTCATGCGCCTGATCCTTCTCCGGTCGTGTTGGATTACCGTCCCATCGGATTATGAGAGTAAGGGAAGAGGGAGTGCACCTGTGTTTGCGCACACACTTGTGCACTATATCTCCTGCGTACTTACCGCTAGTATCCATAGAATATACGCCTTGACCGAAATTCGGTCGGAAAGATATTA
Organism: Caradrina clavipalpis; assembly: GCA_932526535.1. NCBI lineage: Eukaryota > Metazoa > Arthropoda > Insecta > Lepidoptera > Noctuidae > Caradrina > Caradrina clavipalpis. The sequence goes on along the minus strand of OW052099.1, from coordinate 3,154,439 downwards.
TTATTAGGAGGTTTATATCATATAAATAAAAGCCAAAATGAATCACAATTTTATAATTCTTTTTTTAATTCACATTGTGCAGTTTAAGGCGCTCTGCCCATGTAGCAACTTAAGTTTAGGCAACTATCAACTCTTTAAAAGTTTCTTGTAAAAAGTTGATAGTTGCTATAACGTTTACGGTTGCCGCAACTTTACGGCAATCTGCTACTTTCATAGCCGAGTTGCTCAATCTACGCAGCGATCTTTAAAAACCGGTACAATATTTAACAGTTGCTAGTTGCGGCAATTAGGAACTAACTTAATCATCGATATAGCAACTGAAAACTGTTGACGATCACCGGAACTCGAAATTCGAGTTGCTATGTGTGCGCAGTTCAATTGAAATATATGTAAACAGCTAGCTGCCAGTTGCCACTTGCTGCAATAGTTGCACTATGTGCAAAGCGCCTTAAAGTCTGCAGACAGATCAATAATCACATCAAATTTCTATGACACGGCAAATAGACTTGTATACTTATAAACTACAATGTATACCATAGACATTTATTCCACCAAGAATGCTAACAAACTATGTATTAAAAAATACAGAGTAATAGATTTGACTGTAGAAGTCTGGAGTCTGGAAGGACAAATTTATAAAATAGTAGGAATTTCTTTTAAATATTTAAATTCATTTGTTAACATTCTTAGACATTTTCAGCCTTACTTATAAAGCAATCTCAAATATTTGAGGAACAGCTAAACGTTACTTAGCGACTTATCAGGTATACGTGAAAATAAGTTGACATTAGTCAAGGAGTTGAGTCAATTGAAAGGTAGCTAAGTATTAGTTAGCGTTATTTTTATAAGTAAGGCTGTTTAAGTTCTAACATTTATTATCTCACATTAAGAGGTAAAGAACAATGTTCCAGTAACCACGAACGTTGGCAGTAGACCACTTTTCTTTCAATCTCTTCGTCAATCCAAAACACACCCTAACCCTATTCTCATAAAGTTTATATTTAATTTTAAATATTTCTCCAAATACGCCTCGTGGCGCGCTAGCATAACTTCAGTCAACTTACATAATCGGTAAAAAATTACCGATTAGATAGGTCATTCGAATTTCAACCTTAGGTCAACGTTCTAAGTCTTCTTCTCAATTGTCTACTTCCTGTATTTTGACAAACCATCCAACGTACGGGGTTTTAAGTGAAAATAACTAAGTAATCAATACATCTATATTAATATTATAAATGCGAAAGTAACTGTCTGTCTGTTATGCTGTGATGCCTAACACACTGAACCGATTTTAATGAAAATTGGTGCGGGGTAAGTTTAAACCACAAGTAAGGATACAGGCTACTTTTATTGCCGCGAATTCGTCAACGTTTAAGAGGACAAAGTCGCGAGCAAAAGCTGGTTCACCCGTTACCAAAGGACAGAGATGGCAAACCTTTTCGGTGAAGGCGACAATTTTAGAAAAAAAAAATGACTTTATAAGAAATGCTATAAAAGAATCTTGTCTTCGTCATAATAATTTAGTAAATAAAACTAGAAGCTACCAACTTTTTGTACACGTGTACTATTTTGTTTGTTTAAATAAAATAAGAGGTTAGTGTGATTTTGCTGTTGCAAATTAAATTCGATCAAATACATAGATTTGACAACTTTTGGCGTGGCTGAATTATTATGTCGCGTGCCGCCACTGGTAGTCTGGCTGGTTTGATAATCTCTGCTATATGTTGATAGTGTAGAATTTGATATTTTAATTAACACAGTGCTAAAATATGCTGGGCTAAATATTAGATGCTCTTATAGCTATATTACAATTAGATAGATGACACCATTAAACAATAATTTCAAGACACACAACTTCACAAAAAAAAACTGTTTACCCTGAAAATCCGATGAAATATTAAATAACTATGTATAAAATTTGATTTTTAGCTGCTTTCAACTCAATAAATAGTTAGTGAATTAAGATGACAAAAAAGTGACGTCATAGTTAAGTATTGTCATACAAAATCTATGGGGGAAATAAACGCGATTGCTTTTTGACAGCTCATAAAAAGTACGTCAATTGATCGGTGGTGTCATCTACCCAATTGATATATAAAAAACCTAGATGCAAATATCACAATAAAAATGTAGCAATAACTAATTTAAAGCAGTTTCGACATTATGCCCGTTGGGTAGAATGCTTTTAGCAAAATAAAATGAGTGCACACTCTCGGATTGTGCGCTCATTCATTCAGGCCGTTTTTAAATCTCTAAAAACTTAGATTTTTACCTAAATAATTAAGTCAGTGAACTTATTCGTAGCAAGCAGTGTTCAGATAATCTAAAATAAGCACGCTTAGAAGTAAGTCCCACTTTCACCAAAAATCACAACTTATTTAGCGATAAATGTGTTTAAATTATCATTCTGTTACTGTCAACTTTTAACCGTGTGACAGAGATGCAATGATGATCTAAATACGTTCGGGAACTAAATGTATTTATTTAGGGTTTTTGGTGAAAGTGGGCCTAAGACTTTCTTATAAGGTAGATTTAAAATAAACCTTATTTTCTTTGGCTTTAGGTACATTGGTAAACTACAATATTTTGTACTTAAATGTAATTGAGACAGGCTGTTAGAAAATGGGCTGTAAAATACAGTAAAAGTTTAGAAAAAATAAATAGAAGATATAGTTATAAATCTACACATCGATAAACATTTCCATAAGAATATAACACCAATAGGATTTTTTTTTTAACATTGGGACCTTGGGGACATTCAAATTCACTACGGATTATTTAAACTAGTTTATTTATTATTTTACTGACTAAAATATGGTCACATAATATTATAGAGTACAGTCACAAGCATAAACATGTAGGTATACACTTGGCAACATTCTTTCCATTGATTCATTAAAATGTAATAGTGTTGCAAATATCATATTCTGGATCCCATACTACTATGAAATCGGTCGGTAACTCAACGATGCAACCGTTCATTCATGACAAATTCGCTCTTAAAGTTTGCCAAGTGTTTATGATCGCGACTGTACATTCGTTCGAAGTTGACTGCGTTCTCATTGTGTCGCAGCGTTTCTCGGTTTTTCCATAGATATGGCAGGAAAAAACGTCCAACAACATACGACATTTTTCATACCGTGTATTAAATTTAATTATACACTTCTGTCAGCGGAGGTATGTGCTTCGGCAGTCATCGTATATCTTCGGAAATACGGCACGAACATGGTTCGTAGTAGTAAGTAGTATAAACGTATCCGGGGCTGCGGGTTGTTCGAAAGAGATACAGCGCCCCCGGAACGCAAAGAGTACTAGAAGGAACATGGATGGGCTTTAGTCAGTAAAAGTCTGACACTCCCTCCGGCTTCGCCTAGGGCAGGAGAAGTTATTTGATGATTTCCCATCCCAAAAAAAAGCATAGAAGTATGTTTAGTTTCGTAGAAACTTTGGTTTTTTGTGCGGTAAGCACGGCTCCGACCCAGCAAATAACTTGTCATTCAAGTTAGAGTCAGAAATATTTTTTTATAATGACGAGATAAGGTGACGGATTGCAACGGCGAGCTAACTGCTCACTTTTGGTTTTTTTAAACGATACCAGTCGAGTTATCGCCGTTTCGTAGCGGTGCTGTTAGTTATATATAGTCAGCGATGACCATTACTTTGTACACACCAGGACTTCTAAAGCACTTACTTAGTGAATAAGACAACCATCTATAGTCAATAAATGCCATTTAAACCATCTATAGTCTAATGCGGGAACTAGGCCCCACACATTCATAGTCAGGTTCTTTAAATAATATTTTTACTAAAGAAAACAAAACAAAAAATAATCTCAAAATATAATCAAAGAGTTTTAATTAAGTTTTACTTAACTCTAGTCTTAAGACGGCCACATAGGCGCGTTATTATCGTTATTACCGAATGCGTTAGTCATGTTTATTGTTCTACTTCTATTGCGTCGTTATTACCGCAGCAGTGTGTAACTTCTCTGCGGGTTGTTCGAAAGAGATACCGCGCCCCCGGAACGCAAAGGGCACAAGAAGGTACATGGATGAGTTTTAGTCAGTATAAGTCTGACACTAAGTGCGGGAGAAGATATTTGATAATTTCCCATCCGTAAAAAAAAAGTGTGTATCTTCTAAAAACCGATATAGCAATAACATCCGGTATTATCGAACGATAATAACGCGCCTATTTGGGGGAGCCTTTATTTATAAGCCTGACCCCTGTATGTTTACTAAAACGATATGGACAGTTCAAAATAATACTAATTGTACATTGTACGTATATAATGTCTTATAGCACTTTTTTAAAATTAATTAAATTAAAGAGATTTTACTGAGAATTTTGAACAGGAAACATGGCCTTTTTAGACTATGTTTCTTTTGGTTATAACATAAAAAATATTATAATAGTAGTAACTGGTTTTTGTTAACAGACGGCCTGCATTTCAGTGTATTCAATTGTAACTCTAATATAATATAATTTTGGTGTATTGGAAAAGTCAACACCAATGCGACAATATCAATTACAGAATTTATGTTAAACATATTTGACAGATATTTAAAAAAAAGACGTGAGAAAAGCGGGCTAATTGCTTAACACACTTTTTGACATAAATTAATAAACCATTGCTATTGCCATATGTTTGGAAAGTTCGTCTGCTCGTCAACGTTAGTAATGCAATTAATATTTTTTAAATCGTGTGTTTATTAGGCCGCTGTACTCATGGCAACACTGATTGAGCTTATAGATCCAATCATTCTTAAAACGAGAAGGACTTTGCCTTTCGGTGGGATCATTATACGGAACATAAACCATTTAAAATAAAGTACAATGAAACAGTTGGCAGTCGAAATGCAACCCATCTGGCTACACTTAAAATAATAATAATATCAATGTCAGATTTCTAAATAATAGTAACAAAAATTGGTTTTAAATGCTTCCTACTTTCGGAATTCCCTGCCGTATCCAGAAGCTAAACCGCGGCCTGAAAGTAACAAGAAATAAAACATGACAATATAATATGAACGATCCAGAGACAATCAAGGCCGCCGTCGATTTTGCGTGTGAAGTAGTTTTATAAATAATTATATTGTTTATGTGTAGCATTTCATACTATTATATTGTACCTACTAAAATATGTGTTTTCTATGGGCCTTGATACCTGATTTGAATAAAGAAATAAATATAGGCCAGTGGAAATATGGGCGGCAAAGGATTTTTAATTCATACTTTATGGTCAGGCCGTAAGTATACGGCGTACTTATTTCAAACGCACATCGATAGCCCGTTTTTTATTCCAAATTGCAGTTTGTTTTAATCTGACGCGCGTACTTATCGCGTGTGTAACCATAAAGACGCGCGTCGATGACGGGTTTAAAAACGCGGTGTGCTTACGACTTAATTGACTATTGATCTCTCAGTGAGTGAAAGTAATAAATATAAACCACTTTTAATGTGTAATTGAACCTTGTATAAAAAACTTTGTTGCGTAAATACATACCTCGTCCAGATTCCAGTCTAAGCGCAGGGAATTCTTCAACCAAATCGGGAGCCTGGCAAATGTTCTTCGAGTCTGTTGAGAAATTGCTCATATTATAAAGGGTTTAAAGTAAAAAGACAGAAAACCGAAAGGCAATGCTATTATTTTTGTATTTTGGGTCATACTTTGGGTACGAAGTTTAACCTTCAATATCTCCATATTGAAAGTAAAAGTTTAAGCTTTTTGAAAATTGGGTGAAATTTCCGACCTTTCCAGCGGAATTAAAAAGAAACCGTCGGTAGCAGCTTTTAGTCGAGTCGATCGCAGATACAATGTTCACAAATAGTTACCTAGTATTATGTCCAATTTTGTTGATTCAATGTTAAGTTTATGAAGAAGTTCTGATTATGTTTAGATAGCACAGACTCTAGTCAGTCAACAGTAGATCTTGGGCCTTATCAAGTTGGCCAAACCTAACATACAAATATGACTCGATCGATTTCCCTTGTCAGCTTATAAATAATGTGAATACTTACAATCAGCTTGAGGCATACGCAGCGGCTTATGGGTCCGTTTCTCTTTGCGTTCATCTGAAACAAACATCAAAATTTTAGTAATTGAAATGACCAACCCAAGTGTGACTTCCATCTACATTGACATAAAGTTTAAATTGGAACATTTGATATCAGAGTATCAAGTTAATTTCGTAAGGTCGCGGTTTTTTATATGCTATCTTTTAATTCACTAAGTATATTTTAGAGGGTGAAAGAGTTCTTATAAATACGAACGAATAAAGACCTCAGTAGCAGCTCAGAGTTAGAATTTGAGCCAGTTTAATGGCAACACGCTCGCCCCCTATTACATGGGACCTAAACATACCGGCGAACTGTTGGTGTACATTGATGACACCTCTGCGTAACCCTTTGGGGAATACAGGCGTGGTAGTATGTTATGTTGTATTACAAAATGCGTATTACCCTTGAAAGAAGAGCGGTGTATGTATATACTTACGGTCTGTGAGACTAGAGGCAGTAGAATTGAAACTGTGCTCATAGAATGAGTCATCGGCAGTCGTGTTGCTTGAAGATGCAGCCCCCTGCAATATTTATTGAGGTATAAAAACACGATTGAACTTAGACGGGCTTGTTGGTCTAGTGGTTAGCGGCCCTGACTGCTAAGCCGGAGGTCGTGGGTTCGATTCCCACCCAGGACAAACTTTGTGTGATGAGCATGATTGTTTGTTCTGTGTCTGGGTGTGATTTATCTATAATATGTATGTATTTATAAATTATATAAGTATGTATATCAGTTGTCTGGTTACCATAACACAAGCTCTGCTTAGCTTGGGATCAGATAGCCGTGTGTGAGTTGTCCCAAGATATTTATTTATTTATTTATTGAACTGATTGTAGACAGAGATACATTGCTATACGTCAAAAAGAGAAAGCTGGACTACTATTTGCTTCTAATATACAACGCTGTTCCTTTCTTTACCGGAGGCATTAGAGAAACAGATAAAACGAATGAATGCACAATACTGAAATTGCTTTTTAACAAGCCAAAAAATTTTTTTTTTTTAAAAACGCTATGTGTTCATGTTAGCGCCCCGATAACAACTATAGGTAGGCCATAAAAATACTTGTTCCGTGCTGAGATCGAACCCGCGATACGCAGCGCAGCACCCAATTGCTCAGACACTGCGCCAACTGTGTCCATCCATGATTGATTTTAAGTGAAACATGATCATCAGCTATCAGGACCTGCAGGCGGCAGACTGGAGGTCAGTCCGTCGCCCGAACAGAGACAGGCCTGAGAGTTTCCTGGAATCAGTGCGGCCGGTGGCTGACGTCCCGGGTGACGGGCGGACGGGCTGCGGGTTGTTCGAAAATATACTGCGCCTCCGGAACGCAAAGGACACAAGAAAGAACATGTGGGTTTTAGTCAGTAAAAGTCTGACACTCCCTGCCGCCCCGCCTAGGGCGGGGGAAGTCATTTGATGGTTTCCAATGGGTAAAAAAATAAAACCGTGGGACGGAGCCGGCCTTGTGGTGGTGGCGGGACAATACCTGCCGGGGTGCGGGAGAATGCTCAGAGCGATACCCGTGCCCCGGACAATGGTACTCAGAGTTTAGTTGGTAGGAGACCGACACACCCCTCCGCCTTCCCCGATTGGAGGCAATCTATGAGGATTTCCCCACGACAAAAAAAACCTATTATATGTGATAGTTACCCCAAAACTAGCATTCGCTTGTGCAGCCATGGCCTTCTTCTTTTGCCTAAACTTGGTTATAGCCTGAAAAACAAATACATAATGGTAAGTTTAAATGTTACACGATTACGGTCCCTAAGTTTAAAAGCCATAGATCGCTATAACAGCGCCGCTCCGGCAAGAGCAAATAATTTGCCATTCAAGTTTAGACTTTAAATCGTGAGCGTTAAAATAGGTTTTTATCATGACAAGATAAAAATGTTCATGGCATGCGGGCGGCGCGTTGCCGTGTCTGAGCGGTGCTGTTGTAATGAGCATTTTAACCCTTAAACTCATCAATTTAAGAGTTAAATGCCACAGACAGAGCGACAATGTGAATTAAAATATAACAACCCTATGTATAAATTGGGAGTAATAGAGACTCGCGCACGAAAGGTTCCGTACCATGATCTAGAAAAACGGCAAAAAACTACGTTTGTTGTATGGGAGCTCCCTTAAATATTTGTTTTATTTTCATGAAATAATTTATTTTTAAAGTCAATATATAAAATTATATTCTGTGAATATTTGAAGTGTCTACCTGTTACCGTTATCAATATCAAGCAAAAACGAGCAAAAAAACCCGTTTGTTGTATATGAGCCCCCTTAAATATTTATTTTATTCTGTTTTTTAGTATTTGTTACTAGCTTCTGCCCGCGACTTCGTCCGCGTCACAGTTGATGTGTTATCCTACGGGTACCGTACATTTTCCCGGGATAAAAAGTAGCCTATGTGTTATTCCAGACTATAATCTATCTTTGTGCCAAATTTCATCCAGATCCATTCAGCCGTTTAAGCGTGAAAGAGTAACAAACATCCATACATCCATACTTACAAACTTTCGCCTTTATAATAGTAGTAGAATTTTAGCGGTAACAGAAATACATCTGTAAAAATTTCAACTGTCTAACTATCACGGTTCATGAGATACAGCCTGGTAACAGACGGACAGCAGAGTCTTAGTAGGGTCCCGTTTTACCCTATGCGTACAGAATCCTAATAAGAAAAAAACAGTTTGCATTCTTACTTCAACATCATATTCGGGGGGCACGTGTTGTCCAGGAATCATCTCGATGTTCACTAGTGGGCAACAGCTGTCCAGAATGGTGAATGCCCAGCGTTTAGTCCGTGACGTAGTACATTCTACTGCCTTGTCGTTAGCCTCGTGGTGCTGTTAAATAAAAAGGTAAGTATAATAATTATGTATGTATATGATAAAGATACATTTATTGCATAACTGTGTAAATTAAGATATTATTAATAAACATTACATTTTTATTATCAACAGTCTACCCAGGTCGGATATGCAGTAGTATTTTTGAGAATTAGGTTTTCGAAACTCACAAATATAATTTATTGTCAAGATATTCATTACATAATTATCATACAAATATTATTTTTTATTAAGATACTCATTTAAATTATAAAATACATTTTTAATTTAAAAAAAAAAAACAATTTATTTTTGAACATATTTCCATTTAGTTGCTTGATGGCTGGCGGTAGATGGTGTGGCGGTTAATCTTAATATAGACTAGCAACGTACAAAGGAGATATTATAGTGCTACAGTGTGTGCGCGAACATAGTGCACTCCCGGTTCCCTAACTCTCATAGCCCGATGGGACGGCAATCCTCCACGACCAGGGAGATATCAGGCGCAGGACCAAAGGCTTTACGTGCTTTCCGAGGCACGGGGTCTTCACACCACCAATTTCTAAACTCCCGGCTGCTACTGAGAAATTCCTAATGGAAAACCCCAATAACACTTTTTGGCCGACCTGAGAATCGAACCCAGGACCCCTCGCTCAGCAGTCGCTCAAATTTGTTTAGTTTTATTAAAGTCAGGGCACTATCCTCGTTAGCATAGTGGTCCTAAGCGCGACTGCTACGCTAGAGGTCTTGGGTTCGATTCCCAGCTCAAATGATGTTATTTGGTTTTTGTATGACATTCTCAGTAGCAGCTTGGTGTTAGAATTTGTGCCCGGTTAATGACAATAGGCTCGCCTCCTAATACATGGGACCTTAACATACGTACTATGGGTGTACGGACGATATAGTTGATCGTCTAATAGTTGAAGTTTTCTTTGAAACCGGTGGCTGTTTTTAAATGAAATTTAATTTAATGAGAAAGCTGTTTATATTCTATTAATAAAAATAACTTTCATTCAAAAACATCAGTTTAAAAAAAAACTTTAAATTTAATAGGCGACCCTGGTTACTTATCTCTTTTGCTGACTATACATTTGGTATACCTCTGCCTAACCCTTCGGGGAATACAGGCGTGATGGTATGTTGTGTCGCTATCCTTACCTCGCATCCCAGCCCTGGGTTGTACTTAAACGGATCCTTCTTCAACTGTACCAGTGCCAGGGACTCCTTGGGGAATCCTTCATTTTCCTGGGTCCTTACAGTATTAATTAAATGAAAGAATAAAGTATCCAGCTTATAGATACGGAAAAGGAACTCTTCCTCTCCTAAAAATAAAGAGTAAATTTAATTAGTGTGGTTATTAATTGACTTTTAACAAGGCTAACATCGATCATTCTCATTCATCTCTATGTAGAAGAACGAGAAAGAAACCCCATGGACACTCTTTTCAAATTGGTTTTCACAAAATCTTGGTAACAATATTCTTGTTGCTTCTATATGTGAAAACAATGAAAGTGTAGACCCTCACCTGACTTCTGGCACATTTGCGAAATGAAATCCTGAACGGGGAGCACTTTTTCGGGCAATGTGAACAGCGGAGGCAGAGTCTTCATGCTCGGATCCTCATGCTTCAAGTAATCGATGATGTTTGCCAATATTTGCATATAGTTGCTCGGGGCACCTGAGTCATCTGGCATATCCAGCCCAAGGGTTATGCTGCCCTCTCTCGCGTCTGAGGCATAGCCCACCGGTATCTGACCTATTTAATTCAAAAACTTCAAGATAAATACTGCTGATAAAGACTAATGCCCATCAGAAAAATAAACATTGTCCTTTCTAAAAAAAAAATAAGAATGAATTAACCTTTTGAACGCCACATTCGTATATAACCGACAAATGAAATTGTGCCGAACACGCACAAACTTTTATAGACGACAACAAAACTGCATTTGTTATCAAATTGCATTTGTCGGCTATACACGACTGTGGTTTGTTCGTTATAACAAGCAAGGCTTTTAGCTTTTATCAAGTAAAATATTTTTATGACCCCTATATTTTTACCTTACTTAAAGAAACTTGGGAGTGATTTATTATACATCCATTATACAGCTTAGTCAAGATTCGTTGATGGCACGTCATAGTCACATATTTGTTTTTTTAATATGAAAATGGCATGTTCACAAATAAAGGTTCGCCACACCTGACCTAAGATAACCCACTGACCCTACAGACTGCTTTTTAGCAAAAAATAGGTATAGTGATGGATGTTCCCCAGACGAGTTGCTTCAGGCTTCACTAGGAATGCTACAAAAAATAAACCAAAATATTTTTCTCAATTTACCTGGGTTTACCAATTCATGATAAAAGTCTCTGAACCCAAGCCTTACATTGAAACGCAGCACAGTGCTCTCAGCTATTACATACTTGGTTGACGTCTTGCAATAGTAGTTCACATCAATTAGATAGAAGTTGCCATCCAAAATGCCTGGGTACAAAAAAAAGGATATTTATTTATTTATTTATTTATTTAAGAGAACAATGTAACAACAGTATGTAATTCGCGACTAATGTACGATTTCCACCAAATGGGCGGCCAAGGAGCGCATTTCACACGTGCTAGAGAAAATTCAGGCTCATGTTAGCATGGAATTTATGCTGCTTAGATCGGCATACGCGCGGACCTAACCAATTTCCAGGCTGTATAAATTCCATGCAAACATGAACCTTATCTATTAAGCAGATGCCTGGATTTTCTTTAGCAGTGTGAAATGCGCTTCTATGCCACCCGGTTGGTGTAAATCGTATATTACTCTGCATCGGCAATAACTAACATTTACAAGGACGAAGTTGTGGGGAAAAGCTAGTCCTCGATAACTTAAAACAAAAACTTACTTTTATTCAAAGCCCTTTTCTTCACCATGTTCTTAATATCGTCTATTTCATATGCAATGGCTTCTTGTAAATCTTGCTGCTGTTGCTGAATGGCAGACAACGGGATCCCAGTCGATGTAAACTTTTGAATGGGAATGTTGCGGTTGCTTTTTTGTTGTTTAGCTCGGGCTTCATATTTAGCCCTTGTTTGATGTGATGCATTCTGTATTAAAGTAGTATGTTTTTAATTAGATGCACCAATTCAACTGCATAAACAGATTTTCATGTTTTATTGTGTAAAATATAAATCTTATCAATGCATATGTATTCCAAAGACCAATTCTGGAGAGCGGCAACTAATCTACTAATTGGTTAATGTAGAGTGGCCAAGTATGAAGGAGATATAATAATGCACAAGTGTGAGTACAAACACACTCCCTATTCCCCAACTCTCATAGTCCGATAAGCAGGCAATCTGACACAAACAGGGAGAGACCAAGGCTTAGGATCAATGGCTTAACACGCTTTTCCGAGGCAGAGGGGGTCACACCACCAACTTCCAAACTCCGGGCTGTTACTGAGAAATTCTTGATGGAAAATCCAAATAACACTTTTTGGTTATCAAACCCAGGACTCAAACTCAACAGCCGTGCTTACTAACATGAGATAAATGGGGTAGTTGTTATCTATGCTAATATGATAAAGCTGAACAGCGTGTTTGTTTAATTAAATGAGCTGTTGAATTGCAAAAAAAAACATTTTGTATTTCGTCCCTAGAACAGCAGCATTGCCATAACTAAAGCAATGTAAGCAGTGCCTAGGCACAGGGCGCAAAACCCTAGTGTGGCGCAGAAGTAACCAGACCGGAACCAGTAATAAAATTTCAAGGGCTCAATTATAGAAGCTCGCTCCGGGCGCATAAAAGGTTAATTACGTTACTGCATGGCAGTAGCTAAAGACTTAACACAGGTTTAAAAACACATAGATGAAGTTGCAGGCAGACAGAAGTATATTATGGGTATAGTGCAGCAGGGCAATCTCGACAGCGGGAAATTTCAACTAATCGTAATAACTTCTACATTTTACTAAGATTAGTTGAAATTTCCCGCTGTCGAGATTGCCCCGCTGCACCTTATAAAAGAAACACTTTGCTTTTATAAAAATATGTTCAATATTCACAGATGTACATAAAGAAAATAAGATTAATTTATAAGTCAATGATTTAAAACAGCTGTATGTAGTGCCATACTCAGAATTAGATCAGAGTCTTGCTATAGATAGGTACTGAAAAATTTACTAACAACTGAATGTAAAAAAATTAACTCTCCAGACTGATTAAGGCCATGACTGCTAATCTAAAATTAAATGTACACTAGCCAAGTACGCAGGAGATATTATAGTGCACAAGTGTATGCGCAATGAGTGCACTCTCTGTTTCTTAACTCTCATAATCCAATGGGACGGCAATCGGACACACCCAGAGAGAGATCAGGCACAGGACCAACGGCTTCACATGCTTTCCAAAGCACGGGGGGGTGGGGGTCACACCACCAACTCCAAATTCTGCGATGCTACTGAGAAATTCGTAATGGAAAAACCCAATAACACTTTTTGCCTGACCTGGGAATCGAACCCAGGATTCCTCGGTCAGCAGTCGCACTTGTGACAAACTAAACAACAACTACAACTGAATACCTACTACTGATGCTCTAGGTAATATGCACACTAAGCAACACCTAAAGGCCACGCCTAATTATTATTGCACTGGATTCTGGATTGTCGGCGCTAAGCCCAGCGTTAGAAGTCCAACAGTGTAAATTTTTATTTACATAGAGTTAAGATGAAATTGCATAACAAGGAGTTAAAGAAAAAAAGATGTCGTTACCCTCCATTCAGGATCGGCTGCTTTAGAGACTTCAGCCAGCGAAGCATAATTGATGCCCTTTTTCTGTTGTTCTTCTTTATAATCTTGCATGAAGTAGTAAAAAGCGTTCCTCGGCGGTTTTTTGGGCATTTTGAATTATTATAAGTTCACACTGTCAGAGCAACTTGAGAAGCAACTGCACGAAATTAATCGATAATACGGGGGAGAACCGGGGAAGAGGTATCTATGATTCTACGGAAGTGATGAGTATCAGAGGAGTATTTATTTCTTGGATTAAAGCAAAAAACCGTCGGAAAATTGGACAGGCTCTCTCATTTAACAAAATATTACGGAAAAATAATATTTTGCTTTTAAGCTACAACCAACAACCAACGATTTGTTTGATTTTACAAATGACGCAGCACAATCAAATAATCAATCAGTTTATACCACAGATAAAGATAACACACTCCAGGCCACAGACTACATAAATACCTAATATTATTGGACATTGTGGCACATACACAAACCAGTAATGAGTTGTTTAAGCCGGCTTTTCACTGCGGGATGTAATGTAATATATATTACATCACGAGATATAATTTAATATCGCTCACCATACTATTTAAGAAACCTCTTTACACTAAGCTGTAATATATATTATATCCTAAACTATAAATATTTTTTCGACCGAATGGGCGATAAAGAGGAGATATATATTTTACCTCACGTCCCGGACAACGCACCCCCCCTGCCTCGCCCTCACTTTGAACGGAATGGTGCAGACTGTAGAACTGTTTGAACCAAATATATATCTTTCAGTGTGAACAGCAACTGCGGGATGTAATATATATTCCAGGATGTAATATATTATTATATTACATCCCGCAGTGAAAAGCCGGCTTTATTGTAGTATAGGTACAGCCAGCAACGAGCACAATATCAAAGGAAATACGAAATGGACCTAAAATTTAGATAAAAATCTTAGGTATTGGTATTACCTAAGAGTTCATAAACAAGATATTGCCTAAAATTCGGAATAGCAGTGAATTGTGTTATTTTTATAACGTTATGTTATATAAATGAAATGTAAAAGTAACATTGTTATTCGACTTTTGTTGCTGACTGTACTTCAGTTTTGTAATGTTAACTTTTGGTAGATTGGCGGGTCGGGAGAGGGAAAGGAGGGTACCCCGTCCCAGCGGCCGCCGCGGTAGACGCTCCGGGCGTCGGGAGCCTCGAGACGACTCCCGACCACCGTAGGCGCGGGTCTGTGGACGGTGAGCAATGGGTAGCTCACCGTCGTCCATACGTTTACTAAACAACGACAGACCGTGTCGACGGCGCGTTCGTGTTCCACGCGCGCTTCAAAGAGATGTCAGAAAAATTGGATGGGGCCACTGAGGGCCTATGCCTGCCGGGGCTGCGGGTTGTTCGAAAGAGATACCGCGCCCCGGAACGCAAAGGGCACATGAAGGAACATAGGGAAGTATTTGATGATTTACCGTCTATAAAAAAATAAAAAAAAACTTTTGGTAGATTACCTATTCAGTATTACTTGTCTTGTTATATTTTCCTATTAACATAAGGTTCATATTCGTAATTATTCGGTTTTTGATACTAGCTTAAGCTCGCGGCTTGAATGTCTGTTGACACGGAGTCAAATTCTATAGTGGGGCCCATTTTTTTTCTAAAATAACAGTAGCCAAAGCTTTCATAAAACTTTAACTTTCTGTTATGACTTTAAGAGTCCCGTTAAATCGGTTCAGCTGTTTCGGAAATTAGTCTGAGTAAAAGAAAAAAGAAAAGAAAAGAAAATTGGATGTTTGCCTTGGCTTGTGTAGACTTGCAAACGTTTGCGACTGATCCGATCGAGTGCCGGTTTTACGCACAGCTGAGCACAAAATAATAAAAGAAGTTTGCGGCTTGCGGTTGGAATACAATGTATTCCAATGTGTGTAGATGTAGATGTCATCTACACGTTTGTGCGCTGGTAAAGGTTTGTGGCAAGTGACAAAGACTGTAAATTCACCATAAAAGAAGCTGCTCTTTCACTATGTCTGCGTATCATAGCTATGTGGTAGCATCTGTTCTTAATAAAACTAATATTAATGTGGGGCAAGGAATTTATATATGATGTGGGGCAACTCAACATGTACAGATAGATATTTTAATAATACTAGGTACCTACTATATTGCTATTTATTATGAACAGAAAAAATGTTGTCATATAACTTATTTGTGTGAATTATTTTGATGTTAGCATTCAATAAATAAAACAATTTAAAATAAAGTTTTCTTTCCAATTTTCATAACCGGCCTTTCTGGGAAAAATCTGCCATGTTATTATGGTATGGACTACTTTTTTAGCCATTTTAAAATTCATCAGTTGGCAACACTACTTGTCAGTGGGAATTTTTTGGTGCTTGGGTGTAGGGTGTCGAAGGAGAGCATTGAATTTAAAAATTAATTATTATCGTTAAACATCTAAATAATTCTCCAAAACAAGTGCTTAGGAAAATCTTGTGTGATCACTATTGTGTGTTGATTGGAAATTACTACGCGGTCCTAAACAGGTATGTTTATAAAATTATAATTTTAGGTATCGAAATGTTTCTCTTCAGTTAATTTGCTCTTGTTTTTATGCAGAAGAAGTTACTTGCTTCATATTGTTGTCTGTTAGCGCGATGGATAGATTTGATAATTTGTTAAATCATCAATATCCGCTGAGGTAGGAAGTTGGTGCGCCGTCCGCAACCACTTGTGATAGAGTAAGTAGGTAATAAAATATTGAGGTGGCGTGTCGTTGACTTAAACCTATTAGCCGCTACATAAATATTTGTGAATACTACATGTCAAGAGTGATTCAATATATTTGAAACGTTCGAAGAGGCTGAGCCTTCATCAAAGTAAACAACAGATGCATACATCTATCTTCAAAAACTTGTGGTTTTTATTTAGAACCGTCTCATAATAATAATTTTATGCATGTTTTTTTGTGAACCTGTTTTGGAACTAGACTTGCTTATATTCTGTTTTGTATCTTTATTGTTCAAAACAGTTAATACTTACATTATTCATTTAAAACAAGACAATAAGTAATTCATTACTTATAACAATTACAGAATATAAAATAGTTTTAATCATTATTATAATTTGCTATTTAGAACTCTCCACAATAGTATAAATAATCAAAACAAGCACCTAAGTACCTATTGTAAATCTTATTGTTATAAAGGTTTATGTGGAGTTCTATGAAGTTATTAACTAAAACATTTGTTTTTAGTTTCTGTCCTAATTTCTATTTTAAATATATTGGGAATTGTGGTAAACTGCGTCTGGATTGGGGGTCAGAGGGCCTTACAGCTACATAAAAACTGAACACCTAGGTAAAAATGTTTCAAATTGCACTCTTCCAATAATTTATCTAATTAATATTTGAATTATGTATGAATCAAGCAGTGGAGAGAGGAACAATTTTAAAGTAAAACGAGAGATGTTTCTCTCTTACTATCAACAAAGTATTTTATTATTTTGATTTTATTTAATAATTAATAAATATATATAAATATAAATAAAAATAAATAAATAAATAAAATAATAAAAATAAATAATTTAATAATTAAGTTAATTTATTATCCCGTTGGAGCCATACATTTTATAGCCTTTGTGCTATTCTAGACTATAAATTATCTCTGTGCCAAATTTCATCCAGATCCGTACAGCTGTTCTGGAGTAATTGAGTAACAAACATCCATCCATCCAAACTTTTTCCCAACTATGCTGGGATTGGCTTCCGGATGCATCTGAATACCAGTGTGTTACATGGAGCAACTGATAGATATATTAACATAATAAGTGGTTTGGTGTAGTCGGCCTGTCTTCTCACTTAGCCTCTTGATTGGGCAATTGTGCATGTCTCTCTGTGTGGTGTTACTCCTAACACCACACAGAGAGACATGCACAATATACATAATAACACACATAATAAACCTTCTGGGAAGAAGGTTTACAGCCTTTCAGACAGCTACTCCTATAACAGTCCGGGTAATAAGTGGTGTTGTTAGATTCTGTTTGTTTTTTAAATTTACAATGCCTACTTATATCAAAAGTAAGAATATCATAACAGTTTAATATCTATGTTAATATTCAAAGCTTATAGGTATTTAAATAGCACTTAACACAATTGCACTGATTCAATGTTATTACTTATCAGTAAATCAAACAATATCACTGTGTGACATTGGTTTACTAATAAATTATGCATTATAATATAATAACAGCAATTATTTAACTGAACATGCAACCAATTATGTCAATTAAATATTTCATAATCTTTCAGAAAATATAATGGTATTTTTCTGTCATTAGTATCCAATTAAGTTGAATATTTTATTTCAGTTGGTAGGTAAAAAAATATTAGTTTATTAATGAAACTGCTCATATAAAGGTCGTCAGTCACTTGTCAACCCGACAAGGACTGCCACGCCTCATACGGTTGGGATTTCTTTATATGAACTTTGATACATATGTCATGTACACATTTATCGACTTCTGAACCTCAACGGATCGGCGCGCACGCAAGCAGTCCACCCGCAAACTGCACGAGAGTCGGTCTGTCAGGGTTGCGGAGTTCGTTCGAAAGAGTTACCACGACCCTGGAACGCAAAGGGCATTAGGAGGAACACGGATGGGTTTTAGTCAGTATGAGTCTGACTCTACCTTCCTCTCCGCCCAGGCCGGGAGTAATTAGATGATTTCCCATCCTTTAAAAAAATAAAAATAGAGGTCACTAGCTGACTACCCGTTCACCGCGCGTTCACCGTGAGTTGCTATACCATGCGATTCGTTGACAAGCGATGTTGATTCATTGATCACGGGGCGCCCACTCGTTGTCGACGGGGTGTAAACTGGCGGACCGTGCTTTGTCAAGTGGACGTCTAACGACGAGGCGGTGCTCGTCTGATAAGTGAGTGATGACCTGTAAGCCTCTAATCGAATCTGAAACTAATTGAAGAAATACGTGAATTGTAAACAACAATATGTGAGGAGTGTATGGGTTTTTCCAACCACCCAACTCACCCAGTGTCAGTGGCGTACCTTGGTCTAGGCGGGCCCCGTATCAAAATTTGTTAGGGGCCCTTCTGCCTAACTGTGGCCATGCCAAATAGAGGGTAAAGATTTTACACAAAATAAATAATATGTCTATTTATTCACTACCTCATTCAAACTCTTAGGTCGTACACTAATACGACCTAAGAGTTTGAATGAGACAGTGACTATTATTTTACGATATTTTTTTTACACGGCTTTGGGGCCAGCTAGTGCCAGCTAGTGGGCCCCGTATTTTCGATACGGCTGATACCTACGCCCCTGCCCAGTGTGTACCTATATGTTTTAGGTACCATCCAAAGAATAATATCGTATATCATCGGCCCCGCTCCTATAGTCAACGAGTAAGCAAAAACAGTGACTTTGAATCTCGTATTACTTGAATTTCTGCTCGCTGTA
This sequence comes from Caradrina clavipalpis, assembly GCA_932526535.1. Classification (NCBI taxonomy): domain Eukaryota; kingdom Metazoa; phylum Arthropoda; class Insecta; order Lepidoptera; family Noctuidae; genus Caradrina; species Caradrina clavipalpis. The sequence goes on along the minus strand of OW052099.1, from coordinate 3,135,309 downwards.
ATGACACATAATTGCCCGTGCAATCTGTATGTACCCGTAACTGGTTGCAAGTTGCGTTGCTTACATTTTTCGTCTTGTTTTTTGTTTAATATAGCAGTGTGGTAGGCCTTGATGATATTTGGAACTGTCATGTGATGAAAATAGGGCTTTTTTTCGACTGCTGTCCTCTTGCCCTTGTCCCAATTCATTTAGGATCACCGTAACAAGTTTTCTTCCACATATCTTTATCGGATATCATCTAAATACTTGAAAACAGTTAGGTACAAGGACATTTCAAACATCAACTCACGATCACAAAGCGATATAAGTTCCTGTTATCCTGAACTCCAGGCATATAACCCATGCAAATGAAGTAGTCACTTCGTTACACTACTAGTCATCATCGCTAGATGTCAATTTAATTTGCCCGGGTTCCCGGTACCCCTTTTGTCGTATTTAACAACACCAGATAGTTGCAGTTCTAATAATAGATGTAAATTCAAATCAAAGCTATTCAGATGATCTACGAAGTACCTACCTATGACTAAGAGGCAGTCAGGATTCTAACAGATTCGCGGCAATTCTAATATTAACTCAACAACAACACACGCCTACTGTTTGTTTACACAATAATGTAGGCGTCAAAGCAACTGTTGACTGGACTCACTACGATATGAGATTAATTTGTAATTCATTTGTGATGGCTACGCTACAACGCTGTCACGTTATTTGTTATCCTAGATACTTAGTGTTCATCTATATGTACTAATATTATAAACGGGAAGGATTTTTTTGTTTGTTCGTTTGTAACGAATAGGCTCCGAAACTACTGGAACGATTTTAACCATTTTTTTCACCGTACGATAGCTACATTGTTCCTGAGTAACATAGGCTATATAACATCACGCTACGACCTTCGGGATCGGAGCAGTAACCAAAGACGTAACGTTAGGCGGGAAAAATAAGCCACGCGGATGAAGTCGCGAGCAGTTTGCTAGTAGTTAGGTATATAAAAACAAATATAATGCGACCTGACGCTCAAAAACCTCTTTTCGAATATTTTTTCCTGATATGCTCTAATGATTAATTCCATTGCTGCCAGCATTTTATTCTACAGTAACATGTATTTTCGCTACTTCATAATCATAACTTAGCATAGTATTTCGTCAGAAGGATTTTCTAGCAAATATTTCCTAAATATACCGGCGAACTGTGGGTGTACATTGTTACACCTCTGCCTAACCCTTCGGGGAATACAGGCGTGATGGTATATTTATTTTTATTTATTTATTTCCTAGCTTTTGATGATCCAGAATCGAATTGGAAGTCTAGATACGAACATAAACAATCCGTTTATCCAGCGGACGTAAATCGAATGCCAGTCGCAGCTGTAATAGCCTGACGCGAGGCGACGCATCCGATCTGTGGCTATTCTGAAATAGGCAAATCACTTCAAAAGTCATCTCGCAAGTCATCAATACCAAATCCTATTGAAAAACGTCAAAATACTCATTCGAAATAATACTTCTCACTTACGTCATCACGCGGTGGCGCTAGTGTCAAACTCACTCATATTAAGAATACGAAACTAAAAGTTCACCGCGGATTCAGTAGTGATTTCGCAAATGACCATCTATCATCACGCTTGTATTCCCCAAAGGATTAGACAGAGGTGCACCAATGTACACCCACAGTTCGCAGGTATATTTAGGTCCCATGTAATAGGGCCTATTGCCATTAATCGGGCACAAAACCAAGCTCCGAACTGCTACTGAGAATTTCATAGAAAACGCCAATAACACTTTTTGCTGAACCAGGGAGTTGAACCCTGGACCTCCAGCGTAGTAGTCGTGCTTAGGACAGTAGGCTGACGAGGCAGTTTTGCAAATGAACTTTTTAGAATAGCACTACTGTAGTGCGATTCTCTAAAATGCAAACTCGAAACGAGTCTCACTAAAGTGATCGCGCTCACTTCAATAACGAACCAACTTGTCATTGGTTTAGTATTCGTTCGCCGTGGTGACGTCACCGGGCGTGATCGTGTTTAACAGAATACCATTTTGTAATCTCACTGCGGATTCAGCTTTCGAATTACGAAGTGAGGCTTAGAGAATCACACTGCTGCACTTGCAGCGACCAAGCTACATGTTTATGCCTTGCGTGATAATTAGGCCACGTCCCCATTAGTCTGGAACGGCAGTTTAGGCGGGAAATAGCGCCCGTGTATCATTATATAGCGGGTGTTTTACCGGAACCGTTTTAACGGCCGGAAACTGCTGGCACATTCTCATAAAATGGAATTCACATTCGATTCGGATGATTTTCTGGTCCAGTTTTAGCTATACTTGCGCTACATTTAATGCAGAATAGTCAATAACCAACAACTGTCAAATTAAGGAATAGTGTGGGTACAAAAATGGCATTTTCACAACCTTTTTTAATGCTTTATTGTATTTTATAAGACAAACTGTGAAGGAATCACATGTAATAATGCTAGTACTTACATACTAAATAATACAAGAGTAAATTGTAACTCGAAATGTATTACTTTTATAACATGCAGCAAGTGCTTTTAAAACCAACATTTTTTTTTAAATGTTTGATGTTAAAGATCCTATTTCGAATTTGGCTAAAGTATAGTTAATAAGTCTTAGCAGTTTTGCTGTTACTGGAATCAAATGTAACTGCGCACATTAAGGGCCCATTAAATAATGGTGATCATAATACTTTGTGCTTGGCAATCTGGGTTTCTTCCAGTTGTAAACGTCCCTTTATGCCTCTTGACCTATTTCTTTTCTGTCCCCTGCTTGTTATGGAGGGAAGTGGAAATTATGTATTTTTTCTTACTCCTCCATTGTTTTTCTCTGGTTAATTTAATTGCGGGATCCAAGACAGTTTACGTATAATCGTTTCTCCGGGATTCGTCAGGCTTCATTATCCCGGCACCTTTCTGGTGGTTGCTACTGTTGATTTTGGAGGAGATTTTCAGGAGTTGCAGTTTACAGTAGTGTGGCGGGATTGGTCCATTTTAGCATTAATGCCGAACTAGACGATGAAAAGATTCTAGTTTTGGTAAATAACAACGATTGACAGCGAGTGATCTAGGAGGATCAACTTTGATACCTGTAAACCTGCTATTATATAGCATTAGTCGAAGAATTCCAGCATTAAATTGTTTTCATCAAAGCACTATAATTCAAGGTGACTTGTATTACGAGATAATCTCTTAACTCCGTGGTTTGTAATACGCGATTCTGAGGATTGAAGTCTCATGTTACTCCATCTTTACTGACAGATTACTGACGGATTAGGTAAAGTAAATTCTACTCACGTTTGAATAAGGACAATAAAACTAAAGTGAAGACAGGAAAACTGAACATGTTTCTCGGAAAGGTTTCTTACACAATTTATTAGTTATGAGGTCTTGGTTATCAATAAGAAATTCTTTTAAACCTTGTGCGTGGCGTATGAGCTGACTGAGGGATTATAAAGGTGCGGCACCGTCTTACCTACTATGCATATAGTGTCTTGTTGTCATGAAAGGAACCCTAACAAACCTCCCCCTAGCAACAACTGCCGGAGAGCCAGACACAAAAATGGCGCTACTAGACGGGGTGGAGCCTATTGTTCTTTACAGCTTTGTTTTTAATTAACAGTAGGAACCTACAGAGTTTTGTGGTATTTTATTGCCCAAATATCAAGGCTCTTGGTAAGTTAAAAGCCCATAATAGTCTCCTTTATGTCTTTACATTCCAATTTCTGATAATGTGCCAGATAAGGCCATGAAATCATTATTTACTTTCAACTTGTTTGTACCTGTGTCACCAAGCGTGACATGTTCCACTCTCATGACTGATGGGCATAATCACGTACTACACCAACTTCCGTGAAACATACCATTAAGTCCTTATTGGGCGGTGATAAAGTTAAATTTTGATTAACCTAAAAAAAATAAAAAAAATAAATAAATAAATAAATATCTTGGGACAACTCACACACGGCTATCTGATCCCAAGCTAAGCAGAGCTTGTGTTATGGTAACCAGACAACTGATATACATACTTATATAATTTTATAAATACATACATATTATAGATAAATCACACCCAGACACAGAACAAACAATCATGCTCATCACACAAAGCTTGTCCTGGGTGGGAATCGAACCCACGACCTCCGGCCCAGCAGCAAACCAACCGGCTCCGGCTGTCTTAAATGAGGTATTTGTGTATTCAGTAATGCGTATGATAATGTAAAATGGCTCAGCTTTATCATAGGAGTAATTGTTTCCTCTCCGCAATACTGCACATTCAAGGATGCTATGAAGTTGGCTCAAATAGATTAGGAACAACGTATTTACATAGACTTGTATGTTAATATAGTTTACTTACCTGTGGAAGAGAACATTTATATTCAGAGAGATAGGTCTTTTTTATGCCCGTCTGGTGCTGAAAGAAAAACTCCACAGAGAGGTGTATTCAATGCATGTCATTCCGCGGGAGTAGGTACTATAAAAATGAGATGCTTGGAAGCAATGTTTTAGCACTCTCAGTTCGTGATGTGTCTGTATCTTTCGTGTTCAGTGCTTTCGTATGAGTAGTATGTACAGTCGAATAAACTATTTGGTATACGAGCATAATTATTCATCATTTTATCACAATATTCATTTGTATTGTATGCGTAATAACTTTTTAAAGCTTATGATACACTTAAGAGAGTGATGTATAATATTTTGATTTTAATTGACTGCTCTGCACACTTGCAACATTGTTTTAAAGTAATTGCCAGTATGCTGCCTGTATACCAAATAGTTTGTTTGACTGTACGTCATTTCGTACATCACATCTGCGAATAAAGTTATGTATTACCTTTAGTTTGTACATAAACACTTAAAAGAGATGGCTAAATGGAAGTATAGACCACTGCCCCATGTGCCAGGTACCATGTATAAATATGGTACCTAGCACAATGTAATGCTGAATGGCTAAATATTAGTATTTCATGTAAAAAAGTTTCAGATACTTTTTGGGAATAATATAATGGTAAAATAATATGGCCTAAAAAGGAAAAAAGGTGTGTGTGACAGTATATAATTTTCTTCAACTGACACTTTCGAAAAGGAATAAAACTAAAAACGAAAATGAGGTTGTATATTTATAAGCGAATGTTTGTGATGAAAAAGTTTTTCTTTTTTTTTAGATACTTTATTATGTTTAATAGTTCACGAAAGTGCTAGGAAAATAATGATCACTACATAATTCATGAATGATTTTTTAAATATTATGAGGCTACGTAAGATTCATAATACATTCCAGAATGTATCTGGCCCGGGGGCAGACATTTAGCCATCACCTTACCTGCACAACTATGCTTTACAAACAGCGTAAGTGTTTTCGATAAACTCTGGCACCCAATGTAAGATTTAACTTGTGTTTAGGGTGCCAGCGTATAATAATAAATCAAGTACCTAACATCAAAATCAATTACCTGTGTTTTTCAAAGCTTGTTCTTTCTTAACAAAAAATAGCGTTAATCGTTACCTTACCTGTTAGGTATTGGTTCCAGTGCATTATGTATACCTCGCAAAGAGGAAACTTTTTGCCGCTTATTAAAAACTAGCTTTTGCCCGCGACTTCGTTCGCGTGGATTAATAGTTCCCGGGGGATTTCCGGGATGAAAACTATCCTATGTCCTTTCTCGGGTCCCAGACTATATCTGTACCAAATTTCATTGAAATCGGCTCAGTGGTTTAGGCGTGAAGAAGAGACAGACAGACAGACAGAGAGACAGACAGACAGAGTTACTTTCGCATTTATAATATTAGTACAGATTAGTACAGATTATCCGCTGTCCCATACATTTCAAACTTGTAGGTATGGTGCTTTTGTATGGAATTTTTTGTATAAGGCGAAAAATTCAATAGGTTGCGGACTGATGTCACACCTTATAATCTTATACTTCGTATAGGTATTATGCCACTCCGCCCCTGACTGGCTTTTGTAGAACCGATTATCGGACCAATTTAATAAGTTCGTAGTGTTTTCGTGTTTTCTTTTTTTGTTAATAAAATGTAACGTAGCTTCCTATTAGCGAAACAATTTTCAGAATCGGAATGGTAGCTTGTTCGGACGAAAAAAAACATCTGTGTAATATTAGGATAGATTCAACTTGACTTGTAAAAAAATATGTATAACCACATCAATTAAAATCATTCAATCAATCAAATAAATAGAGCCATCATTCAATTAACTAGAGCTTCCTAAAAAAGAACTTAGTTTTTGCTTATTTTAAAATTATTATAATTTAATAATCTTGTTTAGTTTTATCCTGGCTTGAAATGTCGTTGCACCGTCATTAATAAACCCGTTTGATTGCATAATTATGACTTCTAGTATAATAAAAATTAAATAAGAAACAAAATGTAAATCTGACTGACATAATCTAGTAAACGTATTTCGATAATATATCTAGTACTTAAGTACATTACAAAGTTAAAGGATTTGTTTGTTTGAAGGTGCTTATCTCAGAAACTGCACAAATACTGATAAATAAAATCCTAATGGGAAACTAGCATAACATCCCTGAGTGCATCCCTGAGTGCTATAAACTATATCTATTAATAAAATAAATTGAAATTCGTAAGAATATTCACTTGTGGTAAATTTCAGGCAAAAGTTACTAATAAAAAAAATTCTAGCCTCTCAAATTTCTAACGAATTTAATCAAATCAGTATCAGACATCAACATTTCTATTCAGCAGGTCTTGAATTGAAAAATCAGGATCGAATTGACGTCCCTATTTAAATTGCGAATAGCATTCAGTAGCTCGGACGTGCAGACAGCTTGCAGGCTACAGACGGTTAATGGAGTCGGGAATCTGCCTTCAAAGTTCAAGCTGCATATATTTACGACTACGAGTCTGCGCAACCAAAGCAGCAGTATATTCGAGTATTTTTCAGTGATCAATTGATAATGAACTAAAGAGCAGCTGGTATAGAGTTAAAAATTGCGTGTAAGAGAAATTCGCATCGCTTTTGACTTAGGAGTCACAATAATAACCAGGCAACATTGACGAAAAGAACTAAGTTCAACCAAAATATAAACGTATGGTCAATAAAAAAAATGTGACCGCAATGATGGTAAGATCTTGTTAATTTCAGCAGTTTCAGCTTTGTTAAGTGTCTTTCTACACTTCTTATACCATTCATCGGCCCCATAAAGCGTAGTGTACTTGTATAATACATGATACATACCATCACACCTGTATTCCCCGAAGGGTTAGGCAGAGGTGTACTAATGTACACCCACAGTTCGCCGGTATGTTTAGGTCCCATGTAATAAGGGCGAGCCTATTGCCATTAACCGGGCACAAATCCTTACTCGGAACTGCTACTGAGAATTTCATAGAAAAACCCAATAACACTGCTCGACCTGGGAATTAAACCAAGATCTCTAGCGTAGCAGTCGCGCTTAAGACCACTAGGCTAACGCGGCAGTTACTATATGTACTCGTACGCCCGTAAATTAACAGGAAACTTGGTGTATGAACTAACTCTGTTCGTGGTAATGCTAATTTCGTTAGAATAATCAAGATTGCATATGATCAAACGAATGTCTGTAGTACCTATGTGGCAGTTCTCCGGAATACTGCATGTGCAAAAACGTGGGTTTTGTTTACGTATTGTTTAATATTATAATGACAAGCTTTTATTTAACTTGCACTGATCGTATGTATCTAAGTATTTGGGTATCAAATGAAAGGGCTTGAAGAGTAGAAAACGACAATGGACGAATGAAAAGTCGGGGACAAAATATTGAGACACCGATAGACTATACAATTAAAATCTTTACAATTTTAATCTAAGTTCAACAAACTCTCGAGTTAACTTATGCCTAACTTAAATCTGAATTACATTATACTCCAAACGTCTTTTATAATGTGCACTAAGCAAAGGAGTGTATCGTGTGTACCTTCGTCTGTATTTTCGAACGCATTCAACCCTAATCTCTTCAAAGTTAGAGTGAACAGGCTTCTTCTGGGTAAGCTCACTCCATAGTCGACTTTGTCTTTGTCATCTTTGATCTAGACTCTAGTCAAGAGCAAACCGATCTCAAATAAAAAAGAAGTTAAAGCGAAGTTAATACCTTCGTCTTTTAGTTCAGTAATCGATCAATGGACTTAACATGTGCCAAAAATATTTTTGTAGTTACCTACTGGGTAGTATCGTAAACGTTAATGTTTGTAATAAGATTTTTATGGCTCGGCTATGTGTTTTATTGCTTACTCTTTCGGAATACCGAGCTGTGTTTAACTGATTCTTAATAGGTCGAAAACTCTTTTGGCAATTTTCATTTCGCCGAACCATGGACTGATGCTTTGTTCGCTTGCCTTACTTGCCCTCTCTTCCACCATACCTTCATTATAAGCTCGCTTCGCTTGCTCTTACAATGATTATTATGAGTAGATTAAAAAAACACATTGACATTGGTACACCTCTGCCTAACCCTTCGGGGAATACAGGCGTGATGGTATATTATTTATTATTATTTATTTTTATTAAAAAAACAACCATCGGTTTGAGTAAAGTCGGCAAGGCTTCTCTATTTCTGCCAATATGGCTTAAAAATATATTATGTTCAGATTATCCCGATCACAAATTCACAATATATGAAACATGAATACATAGCTGCGCTACTACTTACTACACGCTACTTATTCGGTCATTATATTTACTATAACACATTAGGTGAACAAAGCAAGAATTGCAAATCGATTTTCAAAGACATAAAAAAACTATGTAATAATCGTGTGACCAAATGAAACAAATGGCGGATAAGTTTAGTATTTGACAAACAATAATAAATTCGTTGTTTGGTTGTTGTGGCGAATTCATTGTAGGTACCAACTTATGGTTGCGGAATTTGTTCGAAAGAGTCACCGCGGCCCGGGAATGCAAAGGGCTTTAGGAGGAACGCGGATGGGTTTTAGTCAGAAAAGCCTGGCACTCCCTTCTGATCCGCCCAAAGCGGAAGAACAGTTTGCAACAATCGTCAAGTTTGACGATTTCCCATCCTTTAAAAAATGAAAAAGGACCAATGACTGTACCAGTGACTGTTTAGATTTATGCCAATTTTGAGGAGGACTTTTTACGACGTAATTACTATGTCGATGACTCTTGCCATCTGTCTTTCTACGCTTCGTATCTGGCTTATCGTTCAATTCTGACGCATCGACAGCAGCGCGAGGTGCCAAGCCAACGGAGCAGAACAATCGCTTCGCTTTGTTAACTTCTTGTGTTTTATCCTAAAATACTAATTAATCTATCATCGTTACATTTACCTTACTCCGTTGGCACAGCGACCCATTTGCTTTGGCCGCGATGCGCAAGAACGCCACTATGTTCGATCTTCGGCTGACATTGGATGTAGGAAAAATATTATGAAGAACAGCCTGGTTGATTTAGTAGTAGCAAGGGCGCATGCTAATCTGGTTCTCAACCTTTTTTGTAAAGGATGGGAAGTCACCAAATGGCTTCTTTCGCTCTGGGTGGAGCGGAGGGAAGTGTCAGGCTCTTACTGGCTAAAACCCATCCGCGTTTCTCCTCTAATGCCCTTTGCGTTCCAAGGCCGCGGTTACTCTTTCGAACAAATTCCGCAACCCTGGTGGTTCTCATCCTTGCGTTGGGTACAGTGTTACTGGGTTTATCCATAAGTAGATGTCTGGTGTTCTGATTCTGATTCTGGAGACTGGGCCGGACAGTATCCTCTCCCTCATACTCGGGGACTATATGCCTTTTCTCTTTGTTCCAGATAGTAATGAAGCACCAGCACTGACGGCCTGCCTCTAAGATGCCGTCGCGACAATGAAACACTACTCCAGTGGTCCAGTGACAGTCAATGACTACTTTATGATGTACCTAGCGAGATGGAAGCGGGCTGCAGTTGTGTTGTTGTTCATTTGGATCGTCGTCACTTACCTTGTTATATCGCCACTGAGGTGCGTATAGGAATAAACTAACATAGCAGTTTTATACAATTTTCAGGTTTAAATAGATGTTTTAAAGATCCTTTTGCCATGAGCGAGTCTCGCCTTTTGATAAGAAGGAATTAGGGTAAACTTATCTAGTGGAGGGCGCGGATCATGCCTCAAATGTAAACCAGGCTCTCGACTCATGGTGGTAGAAGAAACTGTGGGGTTTTAGTCGGTAAGAGACCGACATAGCCTTTCGTTTTTCCGAGATTGAGGTCATCTGTGAAGATTTCCCCACGAAAAAAAGGGGAGAACAATAAAGGCATTGATACCCAACCAAAGGTGGGGCTTGTTATTGTGACTCCATTGACATTGACTTCTCCGGTATTCTCCTGAGTGGTGACCATAGTTTGCAACCTTATTTTGTCTACTGAACCACAATTTTCTTAAGTTATTTTTTTTTGTATTACAGCATCAAGGACCGGTAAGCTCTTATCAAGTAAAACTTGTGTGGCGATTGCTGTTCTGTCTGATTAATTATAATTTTATCGCTTTGTTTTTTTATTGTGTTGTCGTTTTGTGTGTCAATAAACGTTATAATCATCTTCTTGAACATTACGTTGTGACTAATAACGGCACACTGCAATTATAAATTCGCCATTACAAATGCAATAAAAAAAATTGTGAGAATTGAAATCGGGCCTTTTGTTTGTAAACGTTTTTTTGTTATCGTGTTTGGGGTTTAATGAGCTGCAGTTCAATTTGTCACTAACATGGACTACTGAGCCTACGGTATGTTTATAGGAGTTATGTCAAAATAACCATGATTGGTAGACATATTGGATTTGTAAGAAGGCGGTGCACTGCGCCCAGTCTCCACAATTCATTGCGTATTAAAACATTGACCTTACGTATAGTATAGTCTCTAGCTCTACTACAATATTTTGTGCACACTAATAGTAACACCATTAGTCGCCAGATGGAAAGCAATTCCTATACTTAGTGGAAGGGACATCGTATAGAAAACAGGCGTTTACATTTTCGTTGGTTATTGTAAAAAAAACAGTTGTTCTGTACATTTTCATCATGTAAGTATTTCACTGTTGAACTACGTTCAAAAGCACAAGAAAAAGTTTTTTTCTTATTTCCAAAGGGAATCTAACGACTGATTTGACAGCTTTATCTGTCTAACTTGTAAATAGTGTAGTTTATGTTTATGTGCCGATGTGTCGAAAGCACATTTTTTTTTATGTTTGACGTATGGAACTGATTAATAACACACTTTACAATCATGTACTGAATCTTTGGTAAAAGTTTTCTTTAGGATGTCCCTTCGACCCTTCATTTGTTTGTACAGTTTTTGTTTTCTGTATTTTTTACACTTTGATGCTAACACACTTTGTTTTCAGATGCAGTGGAAGTCAAGATGAGGTCATAGAATTCCAGGAGAAGTTAAAAAAAGTGTCGTCTCAGTTGGAAACGTTGAGGCAGCAGCACAGTCATCTTATATCACAGATTAGAAAGTCTTCTAGGTAAGTGGACGGGAGTTGGTATGCTGCGTTTACACAATGGGCCATGAATCCTTGATACGTTTAGACAGTGGGCCGGATGGCCATTGGAGCAGATGAGTCTTCGAGTGGACTGGCATTGGCAAGTGTAGTTCCCCCAGCTAGATGGACTGACGACCTTGAGAGGTCTTCACCGATAGCACGCATCATACTAAAGTAGACTACTCATATTTTGGTCAATAAATAATTAAACGCGATGAAACTTTGTAGATAGGATAAAGGCGCTAATATCTTGTCTTGTGGTGTACTCAAAGATGTGTGAGATACTTCTCATGAGAATTTTCTCATATGAGTAGGTATTGGGAACATTATAATAACAAATAATGATTGTTATTAAAACAATATTTTGAATGATGTATGATTATGGATGATGGGAAACTGACTAACCACAATCTCAGATATAAGTGCCCTTATCGTGTAGATCTACAAAATTTTAATAAGTTTAATTTATTTTTGACCAAAATGTGCTTGGACTGCTTTAATGTATGAAGCCAGAGCTGTCGGTAAGTTCAATTTCAGATGAAACCAGGAGTCGAGGCTCAGGCCTAGCTTACGAGAGGCCTACACCCAGTAGTGGATTGTCTCCTCTAATTCCAAGAAAATCTATTTCTAATATCAAAGATTAAGCCGATGTTAGTCCACCACTATAAATATGCCCCGACAAAATCGACCTATTTACTAAATGTCAATTTACACATTAATTTATTCATGTTTACAACATTAATTACACTTCGTTGACAGCTAGTTAAAGAGAAAAACGTCCCCCATTGTGTAGAGGCAGCGATGGTTATGTAAAAAGTTCGTCCTCATTAAAGATTCATATCGTATAGTAAAAATGGCTTTTGTTGTTTGTAATCGATTGAAGTCTTTGAGGTAGGTCATGTATTTATTTATTGTACGCGCATTATAGGCTAACAGTAATAAAACGAAAACACTTAAATGGTAGAACAGGGTATCATCCTACTACTATTATAAAGGCGAAAGTTTGTATGTATGGATGTATGGATGTATGTATGGATGTTTGTTACTCTTTCACGCTTAAACGGCTGAATGGATCTGGATGAAATTTGGCACAAAGATAGATTATAGTCTGGAATAACACATAGGCTACTTTTTATCCCGGGAAAATGTACGGTACCCGTAGGATAACACATCAACTGTGACGCGGACGAAGTCGCGGGCAGAAGCTAGTACACAATAATATTATTACTCGTAACTACATCATTAAAGTAAGTAAATGAATGCCATAAGGATAAATTAATCACAATATTTAAAACATAATGGGCAAAAATAATATTAGAAAATCATTTGTTAGGAAAAATCATTAATTACACCTTTCCTCAAAACGTTCAAGGGGAACTAGGATATAGTGGGGTGTTGAATGAAATATTTTTGACATGACTCACAATGACTATATCATACAGATGGGACCTCAGGTATGGCACAACAAAAACTCACAAGAATCGTAGAACAATAAACTCTTAATGAATGGACCTCTATGTAAGATTATGCTATGCTCTATGCTAGCTTAGAAAAACAATGGATTAACGTTCCTAACAGTTCAGACATTCTCTGTTCTGTACACACGAATGCGTACGGGCGCTCAGTAGTAAGCCATTCATAAAGTATGTACATTCATTAAGACTATTTTAGTTTAGTTTCATCTGTGCCAATTTAACGGTAGCAATTAATAAATAAATGAATGTACGAAAGAAAGAATGAGTGAATGGATGATCGAACGAACGAACGAACGAATGAATGATTGAATGAGTGAATGAATGCATAAATTAACGAATGAATGAATAATTTATTCGCTGGAACGTAATTTTGGCAAGGTAGTTACAGAGATGGTTTTAGTATACTGGACTGTTTCTTCTTTAAGTACACAGTTCTTTAAGTTATATGCAATACAGTCACACTAATATTGGTACACCTCTGCCTAACCCTTCGGGGAATACAGGCGTGATGATGATGATATAAATATATGTAGTGTTAAATTATACTCATTTGAGAGAATAGTAGTAACCTATTTCATCTACTTTCATTTGTAGTGTGGCGTCTGGATGGCTAGGGAGCTCTTCGTCAGCCGAAAGGTTAATGAATACATTTTAGTCCTAATGTAACTTACTAATTAATTAGGTACTAAAATAATCCCAGTATCCGCCTGTTATATCAGATCCGGATACATTTCAGTTAGTTTATCTGGCGGATAGTACCAACCTGCCTCTTTGTACTACCTATGCGAATGTTATTACTTCTGTGTAGGCACTTGAGTACCTACTTCCGATAGTGCTCATAGGAAACGGTGTATAACCAGTCGTGGCTTTTTTCTGCCCGAGGTTTTAGAAGTGTCCACCGTACCGGGCAGGGCTAATTCGACTGTGGGGTAATTGTAACTATGGATGAAGTAGAGAAGCAGTAGCTTATCTTAAAGATAATAAATAGAAGTAGTTTATTGTTTTTTTAGTAAATTGAAAAGTTACCAAGTCTAATGTCATTTTTTGTGGTCATGAATCCAGTGTGATCAGTTATAACCAAATAATCGACGAATGTTGAACTAATGGATTTTCATAATATTTCTCTCTCTTTTTATTGTTGGAGCTGAAATACATTTAAATTAATCAACCGTCTTTTAGCCCCAACAATTTCGACAAAGGATATGAACTAAACTGAATCTTATAGTCTAAAGATTAAGAGCACCTATTGCTTTTCAAGTACTAATTCCAGCTAATCTTCCAGTCTCAATGGTAACCTGAAGGACATAGACACAGGGTCCCTGTTCCTAGACGGGGGGCAGGGACCGACAGAAGACTACGAGAATCTCAGAAGGAGGATCTACTCCAACACCAAGGAGCTATGGTACTACGTGCACCATGAACTGACGAAAGTCATACAGGAAGATAATAAGGCCGAGAAAGTGCAGACGATTTTGGACCAAATTCGTGAGAGGAAAAGGTTGGTTTTTGCTTTTGGTAATAAAATTTCTTTACCAGGATATTTTAGTGTGATATTAGTATGTAATGTTACTATAGATAGTATCAAGAGGAAAAGCGTCAACATAACGTGTTTAATCCATGCGTCATGTTCGTGAACGGGCGCCGGCGCCGTCAGTTGGAACCGGTGGAATGAACTTTTGACTGAATTTGATTGAACGACTTCCTGACATTTCGGAAATGCCTGTAAATAGTTACACAATATAATTCACGAGACACACGTAATAAAATTATTTCGATGAAATACAGCTGTAAATAAGAAATATTGAAATGCAGGAAAAGCAGACTGGCTGAAAATGTCGACGGTTTAGAAAAAAAAAAGAAATCGTAGTTCCATGTTTAAATTTTTTGCTTGTAGGATTATATTGTGTTGAGCGTAGTCCATTAGGCTCGCCCATGATGCGAATCAATCTTTGCTGTGTTTTCATACATATTCAATAAAAAAATACTTATCAGCTACAGTTGTTAACTTACAAAGTAGAATTAGCACGTGTTACGATTACTTTAACATCTATAGTTACTTATATTATAAAGAGGTAAGTATTTGTTTTCTTTCTTTGTTTGTTTGTTTGTTTGTAACGAAGAGGCTCCGAAACTACTGGACCGATTTTAACATTTTTTTCACCAATAGATAGCTACATTATTCCTGAGTAACATAGGTTATATAACATCACGCTACGACCCACGGGAGCGGAGCCACGCGGATGAAGTCGCAGGCAGTTCAATAGTAACATTATAGAAGTATTTAATTCGGTTGTTCGGTTAAAAGTATAACCTTTTAACTTTATGTATGAAACCGGTTGCAAGTTGCAGTTTGCGAATATTAAGTGTAGACGGGTCTTGAACCAAGTTATTGGGTCTTGAGCTTAATTTAAGTACACGTCACTTTTTCTGCGATCGAGTTGACGCAAAAAGTCAGTTAGGTCAAGTTTATTTCACATTGAAAAGGGTTTTTTTATTATAGATTAATACCCAGCCTTTTGTTCGTACAGAGAAGGCACAATCAATGCGGATTTGCCATTTCAGACACTTTCTTACACTAATTTAAGTACGCGCTAGCGCAACTGCTACGCTGGAGGTCTTAGGTTCGATTCCCAGGTCGAGCAATAAGTGTTATTGGGTTTTTCTATGAAATTCTCATTAGCAACTCGGAGTTTGGATTTGTGCCCGGGTAATGGCAATAGGCTCGCCCCCTATTACATGGGACCTAAAAAAAACATACCAGCGAACTGTGGGTGTACATTGATACACGTCTGCCTAACCCTTCGGGGAATACAGGCGTGATGGTATGTATGTAATTATAAGTATAGTTTTCCTCACCATATTTTCCTTGACCGATGTAGAGATGTCTAAGATAAACTTAGAAAGTACATAATATATGAATTGAAATTGTCACTGAGTAAAATAAGCTAAACAGTTTGTACGTCAACATTGTGTACTACAAAAGATCTTTGTAAGCTTTTAATTAAAGTAGAAAGCTCTTAAAACCTACTTACCGTACCCATTTTTATTTTTCACTGATTTGACTTAAACACATTAAAACATGAAACACATCAAAGAACGAATTCAATAAATTAATGAGGCATTTAATGCCTTATTCATTTATTGTTTTAATTAATTTGTTTTTATGCGTTTAAGTCAAATCGGTGAAAAATAAAAATGGGTACGGTAATTGGGCGAAATTTCTAGAGACATCGCTTACTCCGAGGTTACCGAAAACGTCTATATTCCAGGATGATTCCCAATCTATTAGACAGCAAGGTACCAAGTCATTCTTCCAAAATCAATATCCCATTGACCTTTTACCAAGCCCTATCTACCAGGGTATTGCACCGTTTGACGTAGGTATCCTTATCAGCACTGCTTATAACCTTCATAGGAAATGAAGTAATTAGCCGCTCGTTGTGGTAATAAAGTGCAGAGTTTGAAGCGTCAGTGAGGAACGCGTCCTTTTGATTGGAACATAAGTTCGCTACTGGATACAATCAGTCATCATTTGTCAAGGTTATTATAAACTGGCTCATTTCACCCGCGTTTAGTTATATCTTTGGTTATTGCTCCGCTCCCGTGGGTCGTAGCGTGATGTTATTTAGCCTATGTTACTTAGGAATAATGCAGCTATGTATTGGTGAAATTTTTTTTTAAATCGGTCCAGTAGTTTCGGACCCTTTTCGATACAAACAAACAAAGTTTTCATTTTTATGATACTAGTATAGACAAGCACGTATGTTCGTGTGGGTGCGTTTTGTTTTGTTTGTGTGACTAAATTATGATTGGTTTATCTTCCATTTCATTGTCGGGCGCTCTTTTGATCAATTAATCCGAATTGAAACTTATGAAAAGCCAGCTATACTATAATACACCGCTGTGTCGCTTGCGTTTCATTACGTCTTTTGTTACTGCTACGCTCCCGTTGGTCATAGCGTGATGTTTTATATCTAGAAATTGTCCTCTTGAATAAGTGTCTATTGATGAAAACTTCTACTAGGTACTATTAGGGCTGCCATTACCTAAATTGCCGAGGCCGGGCAAAAACTTCAAAACCCCGGACATTTGGGTGAAATTTAGTTTTTTTCCCAGACATCCTAGGATTTTTATTATTATTATTTTATTTATCGATTATCTTTCTATTAATCGGGATTCCTCTGACACTAAAAGTGTCCGGGTTTCACCCGGACATTTTTGACAACCCCCCCCGGACGTCCCCCGGACGCCCTCTAAACTAGGACAAATCCGGGGAAACCCGGACGGATGGCAGCCCTAGGTACTATGCAATGCATTAAAATCCGCTGCGCAGTTGGAAAGATCTAAGGGCAATCGCATACTGCCCCGCATCACGGAGCCTAGCGCGGGAGCACGTAGTTGTGTTTGTATGGAAAACACGCGTAGTCCAACACACATAAAAGCGTTCACGCGCAGTGTTGCAGATCACCAGAGCTCCGTCGCCACGCACCACGGAGCGTAGCGCGGGGCAGTGTGCGAATCGCCTTAGCGTACATACAGAGGAACAGGCAGCGTTATGCGACCTTGTTTTATACTATGTAGATATGAGTTACTAGCTTCTACCTTCGGCTTCGTCTGCGTCACAAAAATAAATAAACAGTCACATATTTAAGGTTGTGTGATGGACGTGAAAGTGTATCTTCTTCTTTGAACCCCTCCGAGTTACCACTCCGGTCGGTCGGTCGTAGTATCATAGGCTATCAGCACTTTCAACTTCTCTCTATTGTATTGTAATGGTTGGACTTCCGTGTACCTCGAGGTCGCCACTTTCTCTTTTACATATTGTGTGATGTTACCGAGCCACAGATGAAAACATCATCTGTTGCCTTTTATGTCTTTACTAGCTATTGATCTATACGTGTATTTGTGAACAGTAAAAATAGAATACAATAGTAAATTTTCACATGCCTCCTATAGGTGAGATACGTATAGCACTACTTTCTTGTGATATCCACTCACTCTTCATTCATTCTTCATTGGGATGAGTGAAGAATGCCACATTTGGCCCAAAGGTATAAGCTGTTATAGATAAAAAAATTAAATAAAATTAACAAAGTTGATTTTAGTTAGGTCAGATGTATTTTTTTTAACTAAATTATTTCCTCTGACATTGGCTTCAATATTAACAATGTTTGTTACTAAGGGAAATAATTACCAAATAAATGTAATAAATAAATGATAGGAAACAAAGAATTTTATTGAGGTTTTCCTGTGAAGCTTTTTAATTAAGTCTAATTAACAGTGTTCTCGATAAAATAACATTTTAACTACCGAAATAAGGTTATCAAAGCATGACCTTTGTAGAAATTTGATTATAAACCTATGATTGCAACATGTCAACATTAATTTGTTGTTTACCCTAGGATATTAAAATGTATTGACTATCACAGAAATACGTGCAAATAAAAGTTCAACTTATCACTTGGCTATAGGGCAGAAATTAGGATAAGGAAAATTGCACTTTGCCGGTTTTCCTGTTGCCCAAAAAAGATGGAGTGTGTATGTAGTACGACACGATATACCACCTTTGAGCTATTAATTTTCCAGTCATAATTTAAATTTCCAAATCATATTTTAAAACGTTACCCGTTAAGAATTTCTCATGTCTCCAGAAAAAGAGTAAGTGCTCAAAGGCACTAAGACAAAGACATATAAACTTACATACACACCCCACTAGACCCGAAAGAACTACCTACATGTCATACAAATATTTGTTCCGAGCGGAAATCGAAACCGCAACTCTCAGCACAGCTGCTATTCACTCTACTGCGTCAACAATCAATTCGTCAATTCTTATCAAATAAGAAGGTTTCTGTATACCATCCATCATCACGCCTGTATTCCCCGAAGGGTTAGGCAGAGGTGTACCAATATACACCCACATTTCGCCGGTATATTTAGGTCCCATGTAATAGGGAGCGAGCCTATTGCCATTAACCGGGCACAAATCAGAACTCCGAGCTGCTACTGAGAATTTCATAGAAAAACCCAATAACACTTTTTGCTCGACATGGAGGCATCGAACCCAGGACCTCTAGCGTAGCAGTCGTGTTCAGGACCACAAGGCTAACGAAGCAGTTGCTAACGAGGAAGTTTTCTGTCTTATCCGAATTTCCATCTCTCTTAAAGAAAGCTATAAAACCTGGCCTTTATTCCAGATCGCTCCTCTCCGACCAGGAACTGTTTGAAGAGCTGGACGGCTACCATGATTGGCGGCAGACGGAGGCGGCTAATGTCAGTGACCTGGTACAGAGGAGGCTACATTACCTGCAGAACCCGCCGGACTGCAAGGATGCCAGGAAAATCATATGTAACCTGAATAAGGTAGGTGGATTTGGGCGCATCCATTTTGAAAAATGTCTGCCATTTTGTTGACTCGTAGCAAAAGTTGTGCGATCAAAGTTGCTACGTCTGCGGAGCGCCTTTCCTCTTCTTCGTATCGTCGTCGGAAGCAAGACTGGTGTGCAGAAAGTTTACGTACCGTTCCTAATAGAGGTCGTACAAGCAAACAGTTTTAGCTAAATATAATTAACCTACTAAACACAAAAGCCATTATGTTTGATCTAATAGCCCCACCTGCTCCCATGAATCTCGGGAGCCCTACGATCCCTGCGCTATAATTAGCTCGCAAACAAACGCCGGTCGCCATCCGTCACCTCGCGGCTCCCAGTGACAGCGCGCGTACGCATCTGTCATTAGGTCATTGACATCGTGACGTTGTGTTTACTTTATGTAGTTCTGCTATGGGAAATTGAGATTTTTTATCGGTACCTCTGTCTTGTACTGAATCTATAGTAATACTAGGGAAATGCCCGCGACTTTGTGTGCGTGGCTTTTGTGACCGGCGTTAAGTTACGTCTTTGGTTACTGTTCTGCTCCCATGTGTTGTAGCGTGATGTTATTAGTCTATGTAACTCAGGAATAATGTAGCTATCTAGTGGTTAAAAAATGGTTGAAATCGGGCCAGTAGTTTCGGAGCCTATTCGGTACAAACAAACAAAAAAATCTTTCCTCTTGGTATTTTAGTACCTACTTATACTTTACAATATTATAATATTAAAAAATAATAAAATTAATTTCTATTATAGAATATTAGAATAGATTATAAAGCTAAAATGTGTTGTTGTTTGTTTCATTGAACGCGCTTATCTCAGAAACAAACGGTTCGATTTAAAAAAATCCGTTTGCGTTATTTTATTTTGCTTGTTTATCGAGAAAGGCATATAAAATCACGCTAAGCTCGCAAAGACGTAAATTAATGTGGGGTACAGCTAGTGCCTTATAAAGACAATGCGAGAAGAATGTTGTCGGTATTTGTTTTTCTCCGTATTTATCGGGAGCATACCTTTTTGAGGACTTTCTTTGGGTCATAAAACTTCAATCTCCGTGTATTGATTGGAAACATCTAATACATATCAATTCACACTGTATCCATATTATTATTAGGCCAGTCGTACTGTAGCGGATAACTTGAGGGAGTGAATAGATATGTATATCATAAACTCACGCCATTTTCTCACGACTATGGGGGTAAACAGAAACCACAGAACCCCACCTGCTGCGTTCTTTACATGCTCCTTTCGCCTCATCCACGTCCATACATATATTTTCGAAAAAAGAAAACTAATTTAACTTTTCGCAGGAGTATCTAATATGAAAACAACAAAGCTGGCTAACAAGTATTCTTTTTCTAAAAATAAACGCAAGTAACTGAAATAAACAAAAAAAAGAAACAGTAAACTGCGCAACAGTCGTTCCATATTCAAAAATATACCAGAATAAAGTCCACGCCATAGTGTCAACGCCTTTTACGACATTGTGGGAGCTAAAATCAGTTATCTTAAAGACTATTATCGTAAAGCACGGGTCAATAGTTTAATTATCTAATTTAATTGACCTCGTGGTCGGACACGAGGTAGGAGCGTAGAATTGAGTTATCAGTTATCAGTAACATTGTAATAAATAGCTAGGCGTGAATGATTGATGATGTGGTTGCGACTTGTTGGCACATCGTTTAAACGCTAATAAAGCACAAATTAAAACGCTATTTTGCTTCGAAACAAAAGTTTTATGCCAGTTTATTAGCTAGTTGTTGCGTGAACGTTACACATTAAAATCAATTATACGAATGTTCGTTATGCTTTCGATTGTTTGACCGCGTTTTTAGATTGAATGATCTATCACTGTTTTAGTTTGTACAATTTGAAAGACAGGTTTAGGGCAGGGATTACACGTCTCTGGTTTGGCCCCGGTTCCCGTCAATATACTCTCTGACTCACTGGCATCCATGACTGTCGGTTTGACGGGCCATATTGGCCTCAGCATTATCAATTTCATACAAATGATGAAATTAATGTTTTCATTAAATACACCCACTATACCTCTGATTCCTGCCGCAAATCAGCGTTTAGATTTGAAGGGTATGGGAGCCGGTGAGACATTTCGCATGAGACATTTCAACTTTGTTTCTGGGATGGTAACGCATCTGCAAGATCTGTGGTATTTGAGTTGTCTCTATAGACACTCCTGATGTCTACTTGATGTGAAGTGGTCACCGTTATCTAAATAGCGATGACCACTTGACATTAGATGGAAAGTCGGCTCGTAAGCCCATCCAATGAAAAACAGAAAACATTTTGGATGTAATAGCATTACCTTTGGAGCGCCTACATGGTTTTATTAAATTGTACTTACCTATTACATGGGACCTAAATATACCGGCGAACTGTGGGTGTACATTGGTACACCTGTGCCTAACCCTTCGGGGAATAAAGGCGTGATGGTGAAGGTATATACCACTTACCTATTGTTAGAAATGGTATTTCGAAAGTTGGATTCAGTTCGTGACTGTCAAAAGGTTAACGCAGGAAGTTCGCATGTCATGCAAACAAACAATGCACATTCGTGAGAGTTTTGTATGCCAGTGCCAGTCGGTGTATTCTGTAAAAAAACAGTCTGATAGACACTGTGATATAGTTTTTTACTAAGTGAGATTTGATTACAAACTAACAGATACCGCTAAAGGTGAAACTAAATAAAAGATTGTAAAAAATTCCATTGACAGCTTGCCTGAAGCTAACTTCACCCCAATGCGTCAAATGAGATGTTTACTGAAGAACAAGAAAGTTATAGGTGGATAAGTATATCTTTACGAACTATAAGTACATTTTTCATTTGCACTTTGGATGCGCAGTCGACCACTATCCACCAATATTGGCTAAAATTATTGCCTCCGTATGATTTATTCTTGCATGGCTCATGTCACTATAAAATGGGAGTAATTTAAAATTGGGAATAATGGTACTACTACTATCTTTCTTCAAACCTGGCTTTTATAATTTTGACTTAGAACAAGCTATGCTATCTTTAATCAGCTACTTGTGAATACACGAACCCAGAGGACTAGTTTATCAACTTTGTGTATAGGTACCCGGCATTACATATATGCGTCCTTACCTTTCTTCTAAAGATACACAACCATACAATTTACGTTTTTACCATTCGAAAAAATTCAAAGAGAGCGAAATTGGATAGCTCCAAAAGACAAACATTTATGCATGCAATCTTTAACTTATATTTGAGCAAAACGAAAAAGGAAATCGAGCGTGACGTAATATTATATGACTCAACTTATCAGTTATAGTAATGTCTTCCGGACAACTTTTTGACGAGCATTTTTTGGAGACTAATTTCTGCCCGTCATTTCGTCCGCGTAGATTCCAGAATTACACCAATGTCCTAAATTACCCCACAAGGACATACAAATGGTGTAAAATTACCCAATGCGTTAAGTTAGATCATTAACTATATGTGTGCCACAACTAATTCCGTTCAGCCTTTTAAAGCGTGAAAGGGTAACAAACATGCATCTGTCCTCACAAACTGTCCCATTAATTGAATAACTATACCATCTGCCCGCGATTTTGTCGTTGTCAAAGTTGTTATATTATTTCACAGTACATTTTTCAGGATAAAAAGTAGCTTGTATGTTATTCTCTGTGCCTAATTTCATCCAGATCAGTTAAGCTGTTCAGACGTGATTATGTTACCAACATCCATTCAAACTTTCGGATTTATAAATAATATTAGGATGATTAAGGACGGCGACACCACACAACATAGGTGCCGACTATGACTCAACTGGGGTCACATGCAAGTCAGTGACGCTAAACGCTTCTGAATGTCAATAAACGAGGTGGAATTAACACTGTTCTGTTAGAACTATTTAGTTAGACATGGTTGTGGTCGTCCCGGTTGACGGCGCAATGCTAAATGATGACATACTAGAGAGCATGTATTATCCGAGGTGAACAACCGCCGAAAGGTCGATGTAGTTTTATTATATTTAGGATTATATATATTTATATATATATACCATCACGCCTGTATTCCCCGAAGGGTTAGGCAGAGGTGTACCAATGTACACCCACAGTTCGCCGGCATATTTAGGTCCCATGTAATAAGGGGCGAGCCTATTGCCATTAACCGGGCACAAATCCAAACTCCGAGCTGCTACTGCGAATTTCATAGAAAAACCCAATAACACTTTTTGCTCGACCTGGGAATCGAACCTGGGACCCCTTGCACAGCAGTACGCACTTGCGACCACGAGACCAACGGGGCAGTATTTAGGATTAGATAGAAGATAAAAGGATTTATGTGGTTGTGGGGATTTTTGGTGGGCCTCCTCTTGATTTAATGGTCGTGTTAATGTAAAAATAATGTAAAGGGTCATCCAAGTTGAGTTTACGAACTTTAAAAATTAAAAAAAAAACACTATACAGCACGTCTCTGATTCTTAAATCGTATGCTTCAAAATATCTTTTATAATGACAGACATTCGAAAGGTGACGGTTCGGCGTTACATTTTTAAACCCCCGACGCAATAACGACGGGGTGTGTGCCATGTCGGGGTGGGTGTGTGTGTCTGTCTGTCTGTGGCATCGTAGCTCCCGAATGCATAAACCGATTTTGTTTTTTAGATGGCAGCTAACGGTAGCGGTGCTGTTATAACGAGCGATGACCATAAATGTGTTGTTTTAATAGGTTCAATGTTATTAAACCATGCGTCATTATTGACCGCTGTCTAATTTACAGTGTTGCAAACAGGATACTCGTAAATATTTAATCTGTAACAAAACTTGGTACTAAATTTAAATAGTCGTGATGGCCCAGTGGTTAAGGCACCCGCCTCTCATTCACGAGGTTAGGAGTTCGCAACTGGACACGGGCAAGTACCAATGTGACTTTTTCTAATTCATACGTACTTTCTAAGTTTATCTTGGACATCACTGACATCGGTAACCATGTCAGAGGCCCTTGAGGCGGTTTAGAAACTCTGACACTAGGGTGTGTTGTGGGTCGTTGGATTGGACCTTATAGCCCACACGATAAAGAAGAATTTAAATAGTTCATTATTTATACATCAACATAGCATCACGCCTTTATTACCCGAAGGGTAAGGCAGAGATGTAACCAATACACCCACAGTTCGCCGGTATGTTTTTAGGTCCCATATAATAGGGGGCGAGCCTATTGCCATTAACCGGGTACCAATCCTAACTCCAAGCTACTGAGAGTTTCATAGATAAATCCAATAACACTTTTAGTTCGACCTGGGAAACCCATGACCTCTAGCGTAGCACTCGCGCTTAGGACCACTAGGCTACCGAGGCAGTCATAAAATCATGCGCCATTATTGACCGCTGTCTGTGGAGTTTCTACCGATGGAGTTTTTTGCCCGTTCTTCTCCATACGAAACTACCTTTTGGAATGGGCAACTAGATTCAATATTAATATTTTTGTCAGTCATGTAATGACTTTCAAAAGTGCCTTTTAATGGCCTAATTGAAATAAATCATTTGACTTTGACTTTGTCTAATTTACAGTGTTGCAAACACAGAAAACTCATACAAAATAAACCATGGCAAAAGGTCCTCATAAAACTCAGTACTACACCAAAATAGTACATTATTTACGTGATTTATTTTTCTTTTTTTTCTGTCACCAGGGCTGTGGCTTCGGCTGCCAGTTGCACCACATAGTGTACTGCCTGATATTCGCGTACGCTACGGAGCGTACCCTCATACTCAACTCGAAGGGGTGGCGGTATAACAATAAAGGCTGGGACTACGTGTTCATGCCCATATCTGATAGCTGTACCAGCGCTTATGATGATAAGGTTGTGCAGTGGCCAGGTAATCTATATTTGTATTATTTATTTATTATTTATACTTATATTAAGGATGAGGAGTTAGTTTGATCGCGCTATTCTTTAGAACTACTGGTCTGATTTCGGAAATTGTTTCGCTATTAGGAAGCTACGTTAACCCTGAGTGCTAAAGTCTATATTTTAATGTAAAAAATAAATGGAATCCATAAGAATCCAATTACGGTTTCGCTTCGGTGACTGTATCCTTTTTTAATTGTAAAATGGGACCGTCATATCAGAAGTCATGACATTTATAATTATAGACTAGCTAATGTTAAGCTAATGGGTTCAAAATTCGAATCTAAA
Organism: Caradrina clavipalpis; assembly: GCA_932526535.1. Classification (NCBI taxonomy): domain Eukaryota; kingdom Metazoa; phylum Arthropoda; class Insecta; order Lepidoptera; family Noctuidae; genus Caradrina; species Caradrina clavipalpis. Next base: position 3,109,779 of record OW052099.1, on the reverse strand, counting down.
GACTTTTCGATATTCGAATACCGAGGTTCGCATTCCTGCACTTTTATTAACGTTGTACATTTTTGAAATTGTTGCTGAGATGAAATTGCGACTAGAGTTTTAACGTTTTAATTACGGGAAATATTGCACAATAAGTTTTTAACATATTATGAGAGGTTGAATGATAGTATAATTGGCCCCATTTGCAATTAGTTTACGCAATTTTTTTTTTCTTTTACGTAATAAGATGCTTTGATTTTCTGCCGTCAAATGATAACACATTCATACATTCTTCTCACAATACTGCGTTGCAATATTTCTTCAGTATCGTATCAAACAACTGAATTCAAAAGATTGCAATGACGTCAATTGATTCTTTGATTGCTACCGTCAAGAAAAGAAAGTAATGGACACGTTTTACGTCCGATGTTTGGAAGCAATCATTTTTGTTTCTATAAAAGCTGTATATATTTAATGTTGATAAGCTTTAAATCTATTCCAAGCATCCATCACGTAATTAATACAGGAAAAAAAATTAACCAGTGCGTAAATTTTGCCATAATAAACTTCAACACGTTTTATTAAACACGTATATTTTATTTTGATATGTCTTAGTATTAAAAAAAAAGTTATCGCTTACGAAACATGTTTACTTAAAAACCATATTTTATTGTCACTCGGCGCTAGCGCATTCCCCACCCCCTCACCCCAGCCATGCGCCCGGGCGGCGGCGGCGGCCGCGAGTTTTCATTGATAGTATGGCGAATAGATTATGTCCATATTTTGCTTATTTCAAACTCGGATAAGGATGATATTTTTTTAATTTTTTTTTTTACTAAACACGGAAATGTGTTCTATTACTGACACTGAACTACCAAAAAAAATTTACGCACTGGTTAAAAACTTTTCCTGTATAATTATACAGAGATTGGCATTTTTGGCAGAATTAAGCTCAATTGCTATTTACTTTTCGATATTAATCTTTAAATCGGTATTCAACTAGCAATGATGCAGTCCTTAATGTGTGCTAATGAAAATATAACTGCCTTGGAAGAATGCCCCGAAGACATGCTACAACCACCAACAACTGTAAACGTGCCAAGTAAATTCTTCTTTTTATACTGTGTGGTATATTTTTTTGGCGTGACTTGTAAACTGACGTTTCTTTAACATTATGCCTCTGGCTGTTGTTGAGTGGTTAAAAGAACTTTATGTTGATGTCATTCCTAATCTCTGCATTCATTTTACGTACTACAAATAATAAGACTGCACTTTGAATTTTTTTGTAACAAGTTTTTAAGGTTTTTAAATCTTTACCAGGGGTGGCCAACTTGATTAGACCCAAGATCTTCTGTTTACTGACTAGGGTCTAGGGATCTTCTGTTTAATGTAGAATCATATTTTACGTCATTACAAAATTAAGCAATATAAGTAATTTTTATTATGAGGGGAAACAACAAAATTGAAAAATATTTTTATTCCATAACTACTTAGTGTGAGCGTTGCATCTGGGATCGCCTCGCCTAATAGCCGCGATCAACTGGTTGGTTACCCCTGTCCTACAATATATATCGAAATTAAAAATACTAAACTAAGTGGGTGTAATTAAACTGTTTTGTGTAAGGGAAGTAAATGCACGGACCTATTTTGATAATGTATAACATTTCGATTTCTAAAGCAACTGGTGTTTTCATCATTCTTGAAAGTTTTCGTTCATTGGCCTTAGCACGAACTTCAAGCTAAATTACGACAGGGAAGGGGGCATCATGATACAAGGTGTCTACCATAAATTTAATATATTGTTATGTATAGACGTTTAGACCGCCCAGCATAGTTTGTATTGTTTGTATTTGTTATTAAAATAAAAACACTGTTGTTCCATACATTTTGAAGGTAGACAGGAAGGAAAATTGATATAATTTTAATAACTGATACCTTGGTAACAGCATGCGTCACGATGTCCGTTTCACCGTGTAAATGATAACGAATCTTATCAAATGTATGTGAAGGGGTAGCGAGAAACTCGTTAGTGAAATGTAACGTGTATCCATATGATCGTGCTAACGTAACTGTATTATGTATATTGAAACCAAGAAACGATGTGTCAATAGTACCTACCTAAATATTTAAATGTTCTATGTCGGTCACGGAATGAAAAAGAATTCATATACTATAAGTTTATTTTGTTGGCAAAATTCTTCCCCACACTAATAGTCATCGCTCATTATAACAGGCACGGGTCCGATACAAATACTCAACCGTTAACTGACAACGCGCCGCCTGCATGCCGTCACCTTTTTCATTTTGCCATTACAAAAAACATTTTAATGCACACGATTTAAAACTCTAATTGGAATGGCAAAATTGTTTCCTGTGTCGGAGCCGAGCTGTTTTTATGAGCGATGACCTTAATAATTTCTCCTGTATCGTGAGCGAGTTTACAAACATATAAACTCACATACACAAACAATCAGACCCAGATGTTAATAGGTTCTGCGTAAAATGGGATCATAAAAAGTCGGCACGGTTTTTGCAGTGGCTGAGCGATAGGCTCCTGCGATGCATGTCGCGGGTTCGATTCTCGCACGGAACAAATATACATATGTATTGACTACAGACTGCAAAAAAAAAACTTATGTCTGGTGTTAGTGTTACTCAAAAATTTACGAAAAATGTTGAAACCTTTTCATTCCTAAACTGTTTACATATTTAATTAGTATAACTTTTTGGTTTAATACTCGTATTTGTTTATTTCAGTGTCGTACGATGCCAAGGTGATTTCGCTGACGTTCATAGACTCGATATCTCAGAAGCCCAAGTTCTTACCACTTGCCATACCCAAAGACTTGGCTCATAGGTAAGTCACTACTGTTATAATAGTGCTCTTTTAATTTAAGCGTTTAGTGTTGTACTGATGCACCGTTGAAAAGGTGCGGGTGTCGTGCGGCACGCGGATGATTGTTTTATTTTAGACATTTGTTCATAATAGTTACAATCTATACTAATATTATAAAGCTGAAGAGTTATTTTTGTTTAAATTAGCTAAGCTCTGCAACTACCGAATGGTAAAAAATCTTCCGGTATATGATAGCCAAATTCATGAGGAATAGTAGCTATATAATATCATGCTACCCATAAGAGCGGAGCAGTAAGCAAAGATGTAATTTACCGCGGGTGAAAAAATCCGTGCGGCATATTGCGGTCAAATATGCATATGCACACATATGCATAACATACATGAGTCTTATGTACACATTGATTATATTACTACAATGCATTTAAAAATATGTCCCACTTGTGTCACTATAGCTATATCAATAAGAATCCAACAATACCTTATTCGTAAATATCCATTGGCTCGATTAGCTTCTAGAAAGAAACACAATGGCAATTACATACGTATACATACGAGCCATAAACATTACCCTTCTTTTGGGCTTTACCACAGTCGGGTAACAGGAAATTTAGTTTTGATTTGAGCATTTTTGAATAGTACAGTCAGCAAAAGAGATAAGTAACTAGGGTCGCCTAATAAATACAAAGTTTTTCGAAAACAGATATAAAGTTTTTAATTAATTTAATTTTTATTAATAGAAAATAAACAGTTTATTAATTTAATTAAATTTCATTTAAAAACTACTTTACGTTACTTATCTCTTTTGTTAACCGTACAAAATATATTATAATTCCTGTTCACACACAAGACCATAATTATTATTATATTTCTTGCAAAAGCCTTAGTAATGAGTAAATTCCAGGATAGCGCGGTTTAACGGCGACCCGTCGTCTTGGTGGATCGGTCAGATGCTCAAGTACGTGCTGAAGCCGCGGCAAGCGATGCAGAAGGCGATCAACGAGACCATCGCTAAGATGAACTTCAAGACGCCTATTGTTGGGTAAGAATTATAACATACCATCACGCTTGTATTCCCCGAAGGGTTCGCCGGTATGTTTAGGTCCCATGTAATAGGGGGCGAGGCTATTGCCATTAACCAGGCAGAAATTCTAATTTAATAACAATAACACTTTTGCACTTTGCACACTGCTCGACCACGACTGCTCGGCCTGGGAATCGAACCCAACCTACCCCAACCCCAACCCCAACTCCCCCACCGTCTTTAAATAGAATGGCAAATTATTTTTTTGTTTTGAAATCGTGCTTTATAATGTCGCTGTATTTCCGATGTAAAAGATCTTACTTCATTATCATATCAGCCGCAGGACGTCCACTACTGGACATAGACTTCCCCCATAGATTTCCAAAAGGACCGGTTGGAAGCGGCATTCAGCGTCTTCCTGCGTTATAGATGTTACATATTTTACTCTTATCTCTATAGTAATATTTTAATTCCCATTCTATAGCATTTTTTTCGGGAATAGAAATTAAAACCACGTCCATTTAATACACTGCATTATGAACCCTAATCCCATGCTATAAAATCCACTTTCCGATCAACAAGTGTGATGAAAAACTAATTATTTTTTAATCGTTTTATTTCTGTATAGTTCATAACTAGTTTTACGACTGTCGCTTGTATTGTTCAATCTTTATTATCCGGATAATGCACGGTTACTAATCGTGATAATGGTTTCCGTTTTGTTCATTTATTGCATATTTTTTATATATTTTTTCCGTTACATTGTTTTAAAAAAACTTCGGGAATATTTTAAATTTAGTACTTGTTAAGTACGTGGATAAATAATATGTTTTATAACATTGATTAGTATTTAAGCTTTTGTGCGGATGTTACTTGTAACATTTAAAAAAAACAAGCTAAATGTGTGTCGGGTCATGCGCAGTTCAGGGTTCCCTAATTGCTTGCCTTTCCAAGTACATTTTGTAAGTCAGAGTCATAGTTAGTCGGATTTACCATTTTGTCGGCGTGAATAATATTTATATCCACGCCAAATAACGGTGTTATAGTATCTGAGCTAAGCCGCACCCAGACTGACAGACATGGCAAAAATATAAGGGTTCATGGTAGATTATTTTCACTTTTTTATCCATGCTAAATTACAGCTTTTTTGCACCAAGGGTATCTGAGCTTAGGCGTGGACAGACAGACATACAGATATAGCAAAATTATGGGGGTTCTTTGTTAACTATGAACCCATAATGCATCTTCAACCAAAAAAAAAGACCAAAGCTCCTGGCATAGGTACTCAAAGATGTTAACATTTGGCTTCCTCTACATCGTCATCTCCATTTCTATTCCAGTGTCCACATACGAAGAACAGACAAGGTGGGCACGGAGGCCGCGTTCCACAGCATCCTGGAGTACATGGCGCATGTGAAGGACTACTACGACCAGCTGGAGCTGACGCGCACGGTCGACGTGCGGAGAGTGTACCTGGCTACGGACGATGCTAACGTGAGTACACCAACACACTTCACACATACTCACTTTCCACACAAACTCACCACCCAACACAAACTCACACCCCCCACACAAACTAACTTTCCACACAAACTCACGACCTCTCATAAACTCACTTTCTACACAAACTCACCCCCCGCACATACTCACCTCCTCACAAACTCACCCACTCACAAATTCACCCCCACACAAACTCATCCTCTCACAAACTTACATCAACAGTTGATCTTGAAAAGTTCAACATAAGACAATAAACCAAGATGTGAAATTGATATAATATATGATATTTATTTATTATGTTACAGGTACTAGAAGACGCTCGCAAGAAGTTCCCGGAGTACACGTTCCTGGGCGACCCGTCCATCGCGAAGACGGCGGCGACGCACCGCCGCTACACGCCGCTGTCGCTCACCGGCCTGCTGGTCGACCTGCACATGCTGGCCATGTGCGACTACCTCGTGTGTACCTTTAGCAGTCAGGTACGATAGAAGAACAGACTAGTTTGTTCATGCTTTGGTTATAGGTTTCATATTGCAGGGAATGGGTCATCAATCCATTCATGTACTCAGTGATACCGAGGCAAAAACGAGAAAAAAAAACATGTTTGTTGCATAGCGTCAGTGAAGTTCTAACAGTGCGTAAGTCATGTTATGAGTGTTTTGAGATTTAAAAATGTCATAGGATAAAGCTTAATGGCGCGCATCGTATCGACCAATCAAAATACGATTCACTGACCAATGGGAAGGCGTAATTTGAAAAATAACTCTTTCGTATTGGTCTTAAGCCTAAGTTATATTAATTTTATACAGTTTTTTCACTCTCCTGTAAAGTAGCTATTTTTGACATACGTACTGTTAGAACTTCACTGACGATAGGAGACCCCTTTAATATTTATATGTATTATTCTGTATATCAGTATTTGTTATTATAGCGGCAACAGAAATACGTCATCTGTGAAAATTGCAGCTGTCTAACTATCACGGTTCATGAGATACAGCCTGGTGACAGACTGACAGTGAAGTCTCAGTAATAGGGTTCCGTTTTACCCTTTGGGTACGGAATCCTAAAAATCGGCCAAGTGCGAGTTGGACTCACGCACGGAGGGTTTCGTATCATTATCTGTAAAAAACGGCAATAAAACACGTTTGTTGCATGGGAGCCCCTGAAATATTTATTTTATTCTTTTTTTTAGTATTCGTTATTATAGCAGCAACAGAAATACATCATCCGTGAAAATTTTGGCAGTCTAACTATCCTTTTACACCACGAGTCGAAACCCCAGGCACGCTGTTTCCCAGATCACTTTTGTAATATTCTTTTTCTCCGCACCCGGCAGGTCGGGCGCGTAGCATACGAGATGATGCAGACGAACCGCGTGGACGCGTCCAACAGCTTCTTCTCGCTGGACGACATCTACTACTTCGGCGGGCAGAACTCGCACGACCGCGTCGCCGTCATGCCCAATGATGGAGGCTATCAGGATATAGCCTTTCAGGTACATTATTGTTCAATATTCACCTGTTAATAGATGTCATTTATGTAGAAAGAAAATGTACTTATTAGTTTGATATTTGGTGAGATAGGCCTCATTAAGGCCTATTCAAACCTGAGCGATATTCGCTGCCGCTGTGGGTAGAGGTACATACCGCGCGGGTTTCGCTCAGGTATTTAGTATCAAGTACCGCGGCTACAGCGACCTGAGCGATATTCGCTGCCGCTGTGGGTAGAGGTACATACCACGCGGGTTACGACGGTAGCGAATACCGCTTAGGTCTGAACAGTAATATTACCGCATACCCACTGGGTTTTCTCTGCCGCAGGCGGTAGCGAATACCGCTTAGGTCTGAATAGGCCTTTATTTATTTAAAAAAAATACACAATTAATTTAATAATATTAGTAACTAGCTTTTGCCCGCGACTTCGTCCGCGTGGATTAATAGTTCTCGTTCCCGGGGGATTTCCAAGATGAAAACTATCCTATGTCCTTTCTCGGGTCCCAGACTATATATGTACCAAATTTCATTGAAATCGGTTCAGTGGTTTAGGCGTGAAGAAGAGACAGACAGAGTTACTTTCGCATTTATAATATTAGTGCGGATAGTCACAACTGCGACTGCTAATGTGGGTTCCTGGGTTCGATTCCCAGGTCGGACAAAATGTGTTACTGAGTTTTTCTATCATGAATCTCAGTAGTAGCCCTGAGCTTGGAAGTAAGTAAGTATAAGTTGTTGTTGTGACACCCCCGCACTTGCTGCGGGTTGTTCGAAAGAGATACCGCGCCCCCGGAACGCAAAGGGCACATGAAGGAACATAGACGGGTTTTAGTCAGTAAAAGTCTGACACTCCCTCCCGCCCCGCCCAGGGCGGGGGAAGTTATTTGATGATTTCCCGTATATAAAAAAAAAAAAAAAAAACCCCCGCACTTCGAAAAGCACGTGTCGCCGTTGGTCATGCGCCTGATCTCCCTCGGTCGTGTCGGATTGCCGGCACATCGGACTATGAGAGTTATCTAGGGAAGAAAGAGTGCACCTGTGTTTGCGCGCACACTTTATTGCTAAGCTGTAAATCTATTAAAGTTTCTGCTAATACCGTTGAAACGTGAAATAAAATAAATTCGACTTCAACATCGCTGTCGAACACTGTTATCTCCTTCACTAGCTTACAACCTTAATCGTCAAGGTTATGACGTAAAAGTCAAAAGTAAAACGTTAGATAATAAAGAATAAAATGAATTTGTTTATATTGCACAGGTGGGCGATCTAATCGGTATCGCGGGCAACCACTGGAACGGTTACGGACGGGGAACCAATAAGAGAACAAATATGGTGAGTCGACTAAATTATAATAATATTAGTTTTGTATGCCGATTTATAATTGGGTTTACTACTGGCACAATGGACGAAGGCTCGTTAAAATTTTGGGGGTATTGTTGTAACAATTTTAAGGTTTGTTGCTGGTTTATTGTTTACTAATTTTGTCACGTGACTTGGTTGACAGCGTAAATGTCAGTTGTCGCAGATGCAGACGAAGTCGCGGAATAAAAAGTAGCCTATGTCCTTTCTTGGGGTATGGGGTAACTTTACCCCGTACCAAATTTCATCAAATGCGATGTAGGGTTTAGCCGTGAAAGCGTAACAGGCAGACCGAGTTACTTTTGTATTTATAATATTAGTATGGATGTATTGTTAGCATAAGTTTGGGATTTACATTGAACTCTCATTTCTGGATAGTATTTTCGTTTAGGAGTTAATAGTAACATGATACAATTGTCATATTTGATTAATTTGAAGAATTTATTTACATTATTGAGACTTTGTGGCTTAGCAGAACTATGCTTTACTAAACACGTAAATAAGCTTCTAAAATATCCCCAATTTGTTCCAGAACGGGCTGATACCATGGTACAAGACTGTGGACCACTTAGTCCTCTACCCATTCCCGGAGTACAAGCAGGTGCCGATGTACTCCGACACGCGACAGAAGGACTTATAATTACTGTCCTTTGGTTCAGTTTACATCGCAATGGACTAATGAACGTGTGTTTAAAGTTGCAAATCGTTTGTTTTTTAAATAAATCAAGGAGTTTGGTCTACTGGTTGTCTGTGGTCAGTGGAAGTATGGACGGCGGGAGAGATATGTGTAAAGGCTTGATATGAATGTTAATAGAAGCTATGCTTAGCGATCAGCACATACAGTTTTTATAAAGCAATTGATAATGAACTTAAGTGTGGTAGAAATAGAGTTGAAAGTTGTGTAATTGTTCTAAGTTAAAAAAATGGCCCGTAAATATCTTGCACACAATTTTCAATTATATTTGTGAAGCTTTTAGGGTCATTATCAATTGACAAATTAAAACGGCCTGAGCATATTGCACTACTGTTACTGCTGTTGGTTCTCCCTGAGTAAATAAATACTATGGGTCACTCAACGTTATTGTGACATATTTTAAGTCATTTTAAAATAGGATGTTAGATTAAACACGGACAATTGTTTATCTTAACACTCTGTATATAAGGTATAATTTTAAAGCGAAATTTTACCGTATTACCATCATCGCTCAACCGGCAGAATAATAAAACCCGTTCTGTCCCTCTCTAGCCTATACACCTATCTCTCTCGCGCATAGTAATAAATATTTATGTTGTGTACGATCGTTAAAGTTTTCCTAAGCGTCTTTTACGGGCTTGTTGATTGTTGATAATGATTGGCAATGATTACTGTGCCGTGAGCGTGGGATACCCCTCACTGGGTTTCTGTTGAATTTCTGATGATAATTATGATGTTTGAATCATAGTTTAAGATATCGGGTATAAGGGACGTTTATCCTTAAATTGGAACCATGAATTCTCCGTTCTGGAGTGAGTATCAGACAACCAGATTTGTAGCGACAGCATGCGAACTACTACAGCAAAACTGACCTTGCCTAGATCGCGCTATCAAAGTTCTCCGCGATATTAGCATATACAGGTTGGAATTTTATTATGCTACCTGGAGGGAAAGTACTCTAAATACTGAAGATAGCAAATTTTACTGAAAGAAAACATTCCTTTATTTTGAAAAAGAAACAAAACTGCATTTAAATAATTTTGAAAATACGCTTGCCACACCCAGGAATCGAACCGACTAAAATCCGAAAAAATTGCATCCTGTACTTTTATGGCACTAATCGACAGGTTCAATCATAATGTTTCCTTTGAGTAAAATTTGCTAACTCAAGTATTTAGAGTACTTATCCTCCAGGTAGCATGATAAAATTCCACCCTGTATACAAAATCCCGACAATAACCGTCGGGCAGTAGCCCGCCAGACACAACAACTATCTGGTCGGAGGATCCTCCCTTTTCAACGGAGGATGAGAAACTTTACACCCTGTTTCTCATCCCTCCAAATAGGACAACCATATATATGTAAAGAGATGTGGAGGTTTTTAATACTTTCCCGCTAAGTGAAAATTCGCTCTTATTTATTTATTTATTTATTAAAACTTTATGCACAAATGTAAAAATACACCGTACAAAGGCGGAACTTCTGTATCGTTCTCAGCGGCTAGTTTCACAAGGGCAATTGGGTAGATGACACCACTAATCAATTGACGTACTTTTTATGAGCTGTCAAAACGCAATTCCCCATAGATTTTGTATGACAATACTCAACTATGACGTCATTTTTTTGTCCTCTCAATTCACTAACTATTTAATGATTTCAAAGCAACTAAAAATTGATGATAATAGTTATTCAAAAATTTATCGGGTTTTCAGGGCTAAAATAAAGTGTTTTTTTAGTGAAGTTGTGTCTTGGAATTATTTGTTAGTGGTGTCATCTTCCCAATTCCATTATGGACGAATAAGAAAGCAACAGGCCAATTTTTCAAACTTGATCTGCCGAAAAAAGGGAAAGAAAATCCTGCAAGAAATTCTAGTTGTTCTGAAGTCAGAATAGTGCACTGGCAAAGTTTAAGGATAGATGTCCCTTACACCCCATATAATGTTCACGTTTGCAAAATGTTCTACTTACATACTTGAAGTTTTCAAAACGGGTTAATTAATTAACGTTAAGAGATAAATGAAAAATCGAATAAGAACGTTATCTTCAAACGAAAAAGGTCTCAATTGCATTGATATGCTAAAAATCAAGGAACTCACTCATAGATTCCAAAACGTCCCCGGAAAATGTGACTTGAAAGCGTTTTAAAAAGGACTTTATTCATATAGCGTAAGGTCGTTTTTTTTTTAAAGTAGTTATGTTTTTTAATTTGAAATATCCACGACGCTTTATAGTAATATTTGTAAGGAACTATGCATCTAGGTTTTTGTATATCAATGCTCAAATGCTACATGAAAATAACAGGCGCTAAGTTAGCCCGTGAAATTCAATATGATGTAAATATTCGTTATTGTCACGGATCATTTTGTTCAACATACGAGTACAACCTGATAAAACTATAAAAAGAATTTTTCGGGTTACCTTAGCACAGCCTTTTTAGCATCTCCATACACGACCGATTTTTGACCGATTATCGAACCGATTTTCGACACATTACTTTGTTGGCGAATAGAATCGGTCAAAAATCGGTCCGATACCGGGTCAAAAACCGGTCGTGGGCGGAGAGCCTTAACAAATAGCTCATAATATAATATACTCAAAATTCCAATACAAATGTACTAATATAAAATTTATAATTTATTTTAACGGCTAGCCTGAGATTTGTATACACGTCTAAGTAACCGCGTAACACGTAGCGTCCCTTAATGTGTGAGAAACCAAAGGAATGTATTTTTATCAGTTAGCGGCGCGTATTTTACGCTGCATGCATTTTCATACAAAAGTCATAGTAAAGTATGTGCCACACAGCGACGTAAAATGAGCTTAGTGTAAATTACGCGACTTAACTTACAAAATTACGGTCGTTTGGTTTAACGCTTAGGGTGGACACATATCTGACGAAAGATGAGTTTCGTATCGTGTGTTGCGTAAAGCGCAATACACACTGAGCCCGCCGCGCCGGGCCGCCGACAAAGCCCGGCGACACAACCCGGCGGCCTGTATGAAAAGAATCATGTCGGCAACATGCGCCCGCCGACATGTTGGCGGCTTGGGTACGCCTGCCAAATTTTCCGACTTGTATTAAGTGAAGCCGCCAACTAGACCGCCGACAAAAAGTTGCCGACATATGTCGGCGGCCCGGCGGGCTCAGTGTGTATTGCGCTTAACGCTCGAACAGCCAAATATATAATCTAACATATGACTGCCTGCCAGTGTTGAGCAATTAGTTCGAAAGAGTCACCGCGGCTCTGGAACGCAAAGAGCATTTGGGGGTACATGGATGGGTTTTATGCAGTAAAAGTCTGACACTCAAGTCATATGGTGTTTACCCATCCTAAAAAAAAACCTATTGCTGTCCCACTGCTTGCAAAGGGGTTTACTAATCCAGAGAGCACGAGCATTGATCACCATTTGCTCAAGGCGAATTGGAGATTTACTTACTTTAATTATAAGTACAGGTTTCCTCACATTTTCTTCTCCGCGATGCATTCAGTGCATCTTCAGTCAGATATTCCTCCACCCTCACTGATTACACTCATAGAAACCAGGGTTTAAGCTAATTGCCTATTAAAGTATTAATTCACGTTTTGAATTCCTTCTATTGTAAGATTTTTAAACACAATTTGTTGTATACACCGGCGCTGGCGTCTTATATTTAATTTAGTTCGTGTTGGCGAATAACGCGGTACTTTATGAAGTCGATTGTATCTCACTTACCCCGAAATCACTTTACATGTGATTTTTGTACTACACTGTGGTGTGACATGAAATAAGTCTTCTTTTATATGCGTAAAGTTTTAACAAGTATTCTCCTCAAATTGAGTCGTAGTTTTGCTTCAACCAACCACCCCATAAGGTTTCTTCAATGTTTTGAAGTAATTGCTTGGATAATGGATAACACTGATTAATTTTAAGCGTAAGTTTTGGATGGTCATAGAACTGTTGATGGTGGATAGTAACGTAACACATTTGGCGTATTAAATATGCTTAAATAATTTGCTTGCATTCGCATTTGGTTGCGATCCCACAACCTCGTATATGAAGGGCGGACCTTATTGTTGGGCCATGACGACGGTTTTAAACTGATTCTATATTGTGGGTTGGCTCGTTTAGACAGAACTCAACTCAGTTAAAGTTCGCGTCACGTAAAAAAAACGCTCATTTGTACTGGTGCAGTAAGAGACCAGCGTTCTTTTTACGTGGCGCGCTCTCTACCTATGATTTTACTCTGTTGTAGACTTTATAAAAAGAAAACTTTAATAGTTGCTTGAAAGCACTCAATGTTCTACTGAACTTATTCCAAACTCATTTTACACCGGCCCAAATAATACAAGAACTAAATAAAATATATTTAAAACACGCCTTAACAATACCATTGCATTTAGAATTTCTACTTTCATGTCTGAACAAGAACATGCATTTTATTATTTTTCTTTTATTAATTTATGTAATAGCACACTACGGCATAGACTCCAATTGTAGTCTATGACTAGAAAGTTTGCTAGTGAAGGACCATTACAAATTAATTTATTTCAAAATTGCTATTTGTGGTTATGCTCATCTAGTGACAACCACTGTTCTTTAAATATGTTACCTGTGGATAATGCAGTGGACTGCAACGCTGTTACTAAATGTTTTGTTAACCTTATATGTTATATATGTTGTAGTTGTTTGTTATCCCTTAATAAATAAAATAAAATTACAAGTAAATAGATAATGATCCTTTTGGGCGTACGCTAAAAGTCGCGCGGGCGTTCGAGCCGCTTCGTGCACCCGCGCGAGCTATCGTTGCTCATAGGGCCCAGGGCGGGGAAAGTTATTTGATGATTTCCCATCTATAAAAAAAAAGGGCCAAAGCAGACACGCTTTATTTAGCCTCGGCGATCTGTGATTTTGCGACTGTATCGATGCTGCATTGCGTTTTGGCTAATCTCTGTGCTCCATCGCAACATGAACATCGTGTGTTTTAGAGGTTCTATAGATGCTGCATCGCGAAATTGCAGATCGACGATGCTAAAAGCAGGGTGTGTGCATGGGCCCTTACGATTGTCTTATACCGACACACAAGCGTGCACCCGCGCGAGTTTAAGCATACGCCCTTAATTAACTTATCAGTAAATACATTCCAATGAAGTTGTTTCTTAATATTTGAGCTAAATATGAATTACACCTTTCTTTAGGTATATTTAATAATTTTCTGTTGATTTGACAGAAGAAAACGGTTTTTTAAAGTTTTTGTCACAAATTAGTTTTAGCGCCATACATTCAGTTTCTGAACTAATATTTAAGGCAATTTTTAGTAAACTAGGTCAATCAATACACCACGGAAAAATTAAAGCTCCTTATTTAATAAACGTCGTGAAGTAAAGTTACACCAAAGTTAAACCTCGATATTTTATAGTTATTCTGAAGTTTATACAGGTTGTAACTTTACTCCGCTTTCATTAATAAGAGTAAAAGAGTACACGTAGAATTAGAGCAGAGCTAATTAGAAGTACAATATGCGTTCATGCTAGGCTAATGTACGGTTTCCACCAACCGGGCGGCATCGGAGCGCATTTACACTGCTAAACAAAATTCAGCCTTCTACATAATAGTTAAAGTACACGTTTGCATGGAATTTATACTGCCTGGAACACGGCCAGGCCCGCGCGTTTTCTTGGAACGGCAATTCCATGCAAACATGAACCTTAATTATTATGTTGAAGCCTGGATTTTCTGTAGCACATTGTAAATGCGCTCCGATGACGCCCCGTTGGTGGAAATCGTACATTATGTAGCGCGGTCGGCAGTCGACGGGATTTTTTTGTTTTAGGTATATGCCTTACTAAGTTTCCAACATTAAAAAAGTGGTTATTCTTGCTTAATCTCTACGTGTACATTACAGTGACTAAAGTTACAGCTCGTTCATTAAAAAGGAGTAGAAATGTCAGTCCCACTATTCGCTTCTCCCTCGTAAGGAATGTGTGCGAGCGAAAGGCAAGTAGTGAGTACTCAAAGATCTTTGTATTATTTAAACATTCGTTATAATGATTCCTTCAATAACAAAATAAAACATTCTAATTTTGTTTTAAACTGCAGTCTCAACAATTTTTCTGATTCGGTGAAATTGTTAGAGTCGCTATACACTTAAGCGGTTCGGCGTATCGGTTCGGCATTAGAGTTGTAACTCTCATTCAAACCCTTGCATTTAGAGCGTTTTCTCTTATGATCTTATGCGGGATATTTGACATTCGAAAAGTGTTGAAAATGCCGAACCGTATGTGCCGAACCGAATATGCTCGGTTCAGCGGCCGACGTTCCATTGCGTCAAGAAAATTGTTGCCACTGCATACTAACCATAGTTGAACTAAGACTATACAGCTGATATAAACGGTTCTACCGCGGCCTATACGTGTCTATGTATTATACAGTGTATAAATGATGTTCGTTTACTTATAATGTTTGTGTGTTTGGTTGGCGCTGCTGTGGTTATTGTTAAGTTCATTCAAAATCAGTTCGGCTAAAGCCGACTTTGAGCAATGTTGGCTCGGTTGCTCCGAATCCGCTCTATGGATAATTTATACTGTTACCAATTGTTTGGTCCAATGTAATAATTTTCATAATAATAATGTCATGTCATTATTTTATCCACAGTAGTGTCATATTTAAACGTTTGTGACGTCATTTTAAAATAACTGCAGTGATAAAATTTAATATAATATAAAGTGAGTCTCCATGATTTTCTCAGACTAATTTATAAAAACTTAGGTACCAAAATTAATTATTTTTTAATAGGTGAAAGTCCAAAACTAACTTTTATCTAATTTATTTTTCAATATTGGCGATCGATTTTAAAATAAGATCTGATATAACATGGCCCATGATGAAACCCCATGACCTGACTTGATTAGGCAAATTAATCGAATATTTAGTTATTTAAATAAAGATTTTAGTTCTTTTTTTTTTAATTTGGCCATTCTATTTTTAAATTCAATTGAATTGTAAAAAAAGGTTTGCTCATTTATGTTAAATATTTTTTGTTGTTATTTTTATTTATGAATGTACCTTTGTTAAATATTTCTTTCTACATATGTACTAATTATGTAGCCTTGTATGCAATGTCTCAAAAACAAAATTAACTAGGTATATTGACGTTTTAATTACCTAAAATGTGTAATCCGAGTGCTATTATAAGTACATGCCTTATATCTGTTAATAATCGGTCATATAAAATATAGTAAATATGTTAAAACTATAAAGAAAATATAAACTAAAAATCAAAACAAAAAAAAAAATTAAAGAAAAATATTCTTGAAAACTTAGTGCAATTTTAGTTAAAATTATTTTTCGGTAATAAAAATTTTAGTGAGTTAGTTAATTAGAGTCAAATTGTTTTAAATTGTTTACTGCCTAGAGTGCATGTCCACAGGGTATAATTCCAAGTTACAATATTCCCATTTTTACTATATGTAGCAGGTGATTACATAAAGCACTGGTCTTCGACATATTTTCGTGTTATTCCATAATTATTTATTTTTCCATAGTAAGTAATAATAGATTTTACTAGAATGGTGATATCTGGTGTATTTTTTAACTTTGTATCTGTCGGAGCTTCTGTAAGATATATGATAAAGTAACATGGACCTAAAATGTGTGTATATAGCTTTATAATATTATAGTGTATATAGAAAGGAAAAATAATATAAATAAATGGTAACATGTGAAGGTAACCTGAATTTTTATTTAATTTTATCCATTGTTTTTCTTCTATTACTCGTAACCGGCGCACTTGTATGACCAGCCCCCCTAGCCAAGTCACAAACGATAAACGCAAACGCTGAGTAGGCTTTAATAGATCTTCAACTTTATGTGCTTATCATCCAACTCTACTTGTCTGCTTATACCTCCATGAACAAACAGCGCGAAGATACTTCAAGTTTTTCCTCATACATTTCTTGGAATCGTGCGCATGTGTGATCAAGAGATCGCCACTTACCCTGTATGTAAGAAGTGCCGCTAGTTTTAATTCATTTTCCTTATACCGTACAGGGGGGTAAGTAATGCTTGCACGCAAACCGGGACTTGCATTATAAAGAAATATTGATTGCGATAAGGGCCACGAAAGAAGCGGGTTGGAAGAGAGAAATATTTATTTTATTCGCAAAATTTATTACGTGAAACCACGTGAAACAGTGCCTGTGAAAATTACAAAATTGAATTTCATTTACAAGTTCTCAATGATCAATACGTACTTATTTATTCGTTTATGTAATAGCAAATTGTAGTTTATAGGTGGTACCTACCTACCTTATGTGTCATAATAATATAGTTTGTTGAGAAAAAGCAATTAATTTTATTTATCGAATTTTAGTTAACGATTTAGTGTCCTTTTTAGCAACAAACTATAATCATTTTAATGTTAAAACTTGAGTTCCGAATTGCCCCGTTTGTTCCCATTTACCCCGTTTGACCATATGTGCATTTCTAAACAAAAAAAAATTAACTAAACCAATCCACACGCAGCGTTAAACCACTTTCTTAAACCTTACTTTTAATGGCCTCGTAAAAAGCGACCGCGGCGAAAGTAGCCTCTCTCGCCAAGTTCAATAGCACAGCGTAACAGTACCGCGTCGACTCTTGCGCAAGCTGCATCTCGTCGTACATGGAGCCAGGATGTGGAGTGAGATATTAGTTGTCGTTTGTTGTGTCACCACTGTACTGCCGGCAAAACATCTGCCCAAATGGAAAAAGCAGGTGGGTTTTTATTTTTTTGCTGTATTTTTGTTTAATTTTGTTTGTTTTTTTAATCTGCCTAAACTTACTTGTCTAGTTTAATTATTATGCACATATTAAAGCTCTTAAATTATAATAATTTAAGTAGGTAAAAAAGCAGAAATGTTTATGAATATTTTTAACACTAAAGTAGGTAACTAAATTAAACTAAAATAAAAGAAAAAAATACCTAAATAATAAACAAGAGATGAGTAAATGTTTACCGGCGTTTTCCCGCGGCCCACTTTCTAGTTGGCTTTCTCGCGGCTCATATTAGAAAGTTCCTTGGGTGAGTCAGCGAGATGCGTGCGATCCTGTAGTTAGGACGGAAGGAGAGCCCATTGCTTTCTATACCTGTCAATTACCACTAACCTATCAATGAACTTGAAATGCAAATTTAAAAGACCTGTATGAATCTGCGTATGATTAGACAGACCGGATTTGAATCGCGGTCAAGTTCTTGGTAAAAGCTTTCTTCGGCTTGATTCTATTTATTTTGTTTTAATGGCTAAGGGTAATAGGTAAGTGGAATAAAACAGCTGAGCAATTAAACCAATACAAACAGCTCTTCTGAAAGCTATTCTAAAGAAACATCAGAAAACTATGTGTTGATAATGTTCTTGCTAGGGTTCTTACCGTAATGCGAGCGTTTAGCAGTTATTATTTAGCGATGGAGATGTGGATCTAAATTGTTTCAAAATATTAAAAACACTAAGTTTATCTTTAATTATTGAAGTCTCTGAAAATATCAACTTGCTTTGATTGCACTCTAAGTACCTTTCTCATAACTTAGCTGATTTCGTGATAGGCTGTTACAATGTAGTAGATGCTGTAATAATCTGGACAGATGTCTAAGGCTCACAATAAACTTCAACGCGTATAGCGACTTATACAGAAATAACAGATTTAAATCCTAAGTAAGGACTTACTTTAGATTTGCAAAAAAAATTGTTGAATTGGTGTGCTTTATTGAATAACCCACTTTTAATTTAAGACTTACGCATTTGTTTTATTGTTGTTGACTAAGACATGATGAACTTCAACTAAATTGATTAAGGTTAAATTAGTCTTCCTCTTGTCCGACTACCTTTTTGTCTTTTGGTATAACTTTCCTTGGAACTTATAACTCTATTATATGTTTAAATGTTAATAACAAGCTATCTTCACGCACATTTCTTACCTCCTACACTGTGTGACCTTCTCACTAACCTTTGTTACCATCGTTGTAAGACGGTACGTACCCGACAGGCGTGCGAGCTGCCGGCCGTGCAGAGCGAGCACAGCCACTACATCTGTGACGACAAGGGCGAGCCCAAGTGCTTGCCTGGGTGGCAGGGGGACCTCTGCGATGTGCCCATCTGCAAGAAGGGGTGTGATCCTTTGCAAGGTAAGGGTTTTTTACTACAGCACCTATAGACCGAAATTTGGGGTTGTTCAAAAGAGATACCGCGTCCCCAGAACGCAAAGGGCATCAGAAGGAACATGGATGTATTTTACTCAGTAAAAGTCTGATACTCCCTCCCGCCTCGCCCAGGGCGGAATATATATGTAGATTTACGAATCGAAAAAAAGTGTGCGTTGGTACCTATATTTTGTGAAAAAATACGTAACATCACGCCTGTATTCCCCGAAGGGTTAGTCAGAGGTGTACCAATCTACATCCACAGTCAGCCGGTATGTTTAGGTCCCATGTAATAGGGGGCGATCCTATTGCCATTAATCAGACACAAATCCTAACTCCGAGCTGCTACTGAGAATTTCATAGAGAAACCCAATAACACTGCTCGATCTAGGAATCAAACCCAAGACCTCTAGCGTAGCAGTCGCGCTTAAGATTACTAGGCTAACAAGGCAGTTGAAAAAAACCCCGGTTTATTTAAGTGAAATATAATAATAGTAGGTATTCTAAAGATCTTCTAAGCACCTGGCATGTTACCTAGAACTTTCTTGTAGAAAGTTCAGCAGTTTTAGAGAAAACTTTAAGCGTCATTTATTAGTCACGAGTTTAATTTGAATCACTGTTGACGCCTTGCATGTGTGCGTGCGCAAGGCCTCACACACACGCAAACGGCACGGCGCGGGAGGCGACGCGCAGTGAGAATACGTCACAGCGGTAATACGTCACAGCGGTGAGGCGTGCGCGGGGTAGCTGCGCAGCGCGGTGAGCGCGGGACGCCCGCGCCACCGCCCATTCCATCGACGACACCGGGCGAAGCGTGTTGATTTACAAAACTTTAGAGAGCGCCTAACATTAGCTCAACATCATTGTTAAAGTCGTTAAATGAATAAACTTAATGTAAAAACGTGCATGGAGTCTAATTGAAGAGAGCCCAACAACCAAGTCCACCCACTTCGCTGCCAGTTTCGAAGCGTTCTCCATTTTGGTCCTGACGAGCCGGATACGGGCGACGCGACGCGAACAGAACAAAGAAATTGCGCATGAGGCGGCCATTACGTGGACTAAAGCACGACACGAGGAGTCGTGCAAATTATAAAGAAGGAAAAATACATCATGGATGGAGCTCAAGAATTATAGTGCCAACCTTTAGTGCAAACTGAGTGCCGTGTTTCCTTATTCCATAATTACTATTCCTTATTTTTGGCGAATCTACTCCACGTGCACGTCCCTTTATTTCAAATTATTATTACGAGTGTTCTACTCGTTTCTTTAAAGTTCCCATTGTCAGGCCTAGTATCTTGTACCGCCCCTATATGTATGGTTGATTATAGTGTTCATTAACTCATATTTGTTATTTTGTGTTCACAGCTCAATACTTTATTGCGACAACGTGGTCGCTGTTGCTTTCTGCGGCTAGGCTACTTGGGCTGGTGAGCGAGCCACGTGCGTCACGTGGCTTGTTTGCGTGCCGTGGGTCTCTTGCTGACGCATTGCACGTGCTTGCTTGGTGTTTGCCTTTATTTCATGCGCACCCTCACTGCTTCCTTGCAGATAAAGTTTAAGTATAACCTTGCACTAATTACTTTGAAGATTTTTGTAGCTTGTCTTTACCTTAAATTCATTAAGTGAGTCGTTATCATGGATTACAAGTCATTACTTAAAAAACGTGGAACCTTTAAAGCTAAATTAACTCAATTTAAGACATATTTAGAAATAGTAAAAAGTTGTGATACTTTAAGTACCTTACAAATTACTGAATTAAAATTAAGGTTGACAAAAATAGAGGAGTTATATCCTGAATATGATAATATACAAAGTGACTTAGAGAATGTATCTGATATTCCAGAAGAGCAGTACAAAGATCGTGAAACCTACGAGACCCAGTACTATGCTGCGGTTGCTGTTGCCCGGGAGCTGTTGAGTAAGCAGGAGACCTCTGCGGGCACTGGATCAGTTACAGGTGCTAGTACTGTTTGTGGAAATAAAGGTGGGATCAAACTTAAACTTCCTACAATACACTTGCCTACCTTTTCGGGTCAATATCACAACTGGCTTGAGTTCCATGACACATATATCTCATTAATTCATTTAAATGACACTATTCCAAGAATTAGTAAATTCCATTACTTGCGAGCTGCTTTAAAGGATAGTGCTGCTTTAATAATAAGTTCCCTTGACTTCTCCGATGAGAATTATGATGTTGCATGGCAGCTACTATGTGACCGCTACAATAATAGACGGCTTCTAGTTTACAATCATGTTCAAGCTATCATTAATATTGAACATGGAACGCAAGAATCCTTTAAAGTTCTGCGCAACATCATTGATACAGTCAATCGTAACATTAGAGCTTTAAAAACACTTAAGTTGCCTACAGATGGGTGGGATGTGCTCATTATACACATAGTCTCAAGTAAATTGGACTCGGTGACAAGTAGGGAATGGGAAACTTACCGTAATGCATTAGATGACTTAGCCACACTTGCTGATTTTAACAAATTTCTTAAGAATCGAGCTGATTTATTAGAAACTATTGCAGAGGTTCATAATAATGGTTTGAAGGGAAAGCATAGTGCCAGTACCCACAAACAAGGTGAAAGTACACATAAGCAAAAGACATTTACTGTCAACTCTGAGTCTTCAATTAAAAACAGACCGTACAGTTGTCCATTATGTAAGGGTGACCATGCCATTTATCAGTGCTCTAGTTTTAAGTCACTTTCCATTGAAGATCGTATTCAGAAGGCAAGATCTCTTAACCTGTGCCTTAACTGCTTACGTAGTGGTCATAAATCATTTAAGTGCAGGATGGGTGGCTGCAGCCACTGTCATAAACGACACAACACCATGTTGCATTTGAGTGGGCCATCCAGTACACAGGGTACAAACAATGGTAGTACTGATTCTCAACCTACTTCTACACACCCTACTCCTAATACAAGTAGTGTAGTGCTTTGTACATCACAGTCAAACACACAGTTGTCAACAAGCTCACAAGATAATGTGGTTATGTCAGCCACTAATAACTCTCAATGCGTTATGTTGCTATCAACGGCTATCATTAATGTTATAGACCACAGTGGTCACAAACATAGAGTCCGTGCATTATTAGACAACGGTAGCACATCAAGTTTCATTACAAAAAGCCTATGTGACAAGCTCAAATTACCCACTCATTCAACCTCGACATTAGTTGAAGGGTTAAATCATCAATCTAGTTGCATATTTAAAAGTTGTGATGCCATTATATCATCACTTAATAATTCATATTCTGAGAGTATACATTGTTTGGTGGTTCCACACATTACTCAAGCATTACCTTGCAAACAAGTCAACCATAAAGGGCTGGATATACCTCCAAATATTACATTAGCGGATCCTTTATTCCACACACCGTCCCAAGTGGATATGCTTCTTGGAGCGGACTTATTTTGGAGTGTATTGTTAAACAATAAGATTTCATTAGGTAGAAATAAGCCCACATTAAGTGAAACAAAGTTTGGATGGTTGATATCTGGACCCACACGCTCTTTACAACACAGCATTAATACAGTCCACTGCAATCATTTAAGTACACACTATGATGATCAAGTTCAGGATCAATTAAGTAAATTCTTTGAACTTGAAACAGTTACAGAGCACAAACCTGCATCCAAAGAAGAACAGGAATGTGAAAGTAATTTATACAAACAACTACTCGTGGAAAGGATGGTTGATTCATTGTAACAATTCCATTAAAAGAATCGCCTCAACAGCTGGGCAATTCATATGAACAAGCCCTGTCTAGGTTCATATCGTTAGAACGTAGATTCAAGCGTGACCCTTTATTCAAAAAGCAATATGCTGAATTCATTAAGGAATATATGTCATTAGGTCACATGACTGATAATATAAGTCACACATTATAAACCTTGTAGGTGAATATAGCAAAGATGAGTTACTTAATTTAAGTAACCATGAGTATTCAAAAACATTAGGATTACTTTGGGGTTGTAAAGAAGATGTGTTCTTATTTTCAGCAAACATTAAACAACATGAACACATCACAAAACGCACAATCTTGTCTACTATGGCACAAATATTTGATCCACTTGGACTCATTAACCCTTGCATATTGCAAGCTAAAATTATTCTACAAAAATTATGGTCATTAAAAATAACATGGGATGAAGATGTGTCAAGTGAGATTCAAGCAGCTTGGTTTAACTTTATTAAAACATTAGGTGATATTAGACAAATAAAAATAAATAAAATACAATTTATTAAAGTACAATGTAACTTAAAATATTGTTTTGTAATGTAGGTAAATATTTACCTACCTACCAAACTATTTCTAAATAAACAAGTACTAAACTTGTTACTGTAGCATTTTTAATTGAACCAGAGTCTAACTGGCCTGGCCCCCCTACAAACGTTAAGGAAGATGACTTGCCAGAATTTAAGGTTCAATGTCATTTAAATATCTCAGAGCAACAATCAGTAGAATATGTGAGCAAATTTTCAGACTTTAGTAAGCTACAGCGCATTACAGCTTATATATTAAGATTTATACATAATTGTTGTTATTCACAAAATAAGTGTATAGGATTTTTAACTTTATATGAACTTAATCAGTCTTTAATTACATTATGCAGAATTTCACAGCATGAATCATTCCATCAGGAGTGTGAATTATTGAAAAATAAAAAACAATTGCCATTAAAAAATAAATTAACTAATTTGAATCCATTCTTTCATTCTGATGGTTTGATTAGAGTTGGTGGTAGGCTCTCTAATTCACATTATAGATCTATATGACACCAAACATCCTATACTGCTACATGCTGACTATCCATTTATAAATACAGCTGTAGATTATGCGGGACCAATAATGATTTTGAACCGAAAGGGCCCAGAGGCAGTAATTTAATTAAGTCATATCTTTGTATTTTTGTGTGCTTGGCTGTTAGAGCAGTACACATAGAGCTTGTGACTGATCTCAGCTCAGAAACCTTTATTTCTGCTTTAAACAGATTTATTGCCCGCAGAGGAAAACCTGTCAACATCTTCTCGGACAATGGTACATGTTTCGTAGGAGCATGTAATGATTTGGCTAGGTTTTTAAAATTAAATGCAGACTATTTAAGTGAATATGCTTCAAATTTATCAATAAACTTTAAATTCTGTCCAGCGTATAGCCCACACTTTAATGGTTTAGCTGAGGGTGCCGTGAAATCAGTTAAGCATCATTTGAAACGTATACTTGCTCTTGCAAACCTTACTTATGAGGAAATGAACACAGTTCTTACCCAGATAGAGGCGATCCTAAACTCTAGGCCTTTAACTCCTTTATCGTCTGATCCTTCAGACCTAGTAGCCCTCACACCTTCACATTTCCTTCTTGGGCGAACATTAACTGTTTTTCCCTCTCCTCAGGCACAAGACACTACAAGGTTGAGCACTTTCTCACGATATATGAGAACTCAACAATTGAAGACCCATTTCTGGGATAGATTTTATAAGGAATACATTACAGAGCTGCAAAAAAGACAGAAATGGTGCAGAGGAGGAAGAGACCTACGACTTGGAGAGATGGTGCTCGTCAAGGATGATCGACTGCCACCAAACAGATGGCTGCTCGGGCGAGTAACCAGCGTGTATCCAGGCTCCGACGGTGTGACCAGGGTAGCAGACGTGAAGACTACATCGGGCATTCTGCGGCGCGCCTTCAATCGGCTGTGCCCGCTACCAGTCGATGATCGACCTGAAGAATCTACAAGCTACAGTCCCTTGCCGAGGGGGGCAACTTGTTGACGCCTTGCATGTGTGCGTGCGCAAGGCCTCACACACACGCAAACGGCACGGCGCGGGAGGCGACGCGCAGTGAGAATACGTCACAGCGGTAATACGTCACAGCGGTGAGGCGTGCGCGGGGTAGCTGCGCAGCGCGGTGAGCGCGGGACGCCCGCGCCACCGCCCATTCCATCGACGACACCGGGCGAAGCGTGTTGATTTACAAAACTTTAGAGAGCGCCTAACATTAGCTCAACATCATTGTTAAAGTCGTTAAATGAATAAACTTAATGTAAAAACGTGCATGGAGTCTAATTGAAGAGAGCCCAACAACCAAGTCCACCCACTTCGCTGCCAGTTTCGAAGCGTTCTCCAATCACAGTACCTACAGCACGTTCCTCTAGAAACAGTCTTTAAAGTGTAGAGAAAATAGGTCTAGTAGTTTTTAAAACATGGTGCTTAACCATGGTTTCGTGACATTTTCAGTAGGTTTTTACATAAATAAGAAGCTTTACGTACATTTAACCAAAAAAAAAATAATCCCAGCCTATTGAGCTCGGAGGGGCCACTAGCCTGCCGGGGCTTCGGGTTGTTCGAAAGAGATACCGCGCCCCCGGAACGCAAAGGGCACATGAAGGAACATGGACGGGTTTTAGTCAGTAAAAGTCTGACACTCCCTCCCGCCCCGCCCAGGGCGGGGGAAGTTATTTGATGATTTCCCGTCTATAAAAAAAAAGAAGCCTATTGAGTTGTCCCATTGCAGGGCAAAGGCTTCTTCCCGAAAAGGCACGATAGCAATCGAACATTGCTCACCACTTGCTCAAGACAGATATGCTATTTCAGATTTATGCTAACCAATGTCCAGGTTTTCTCACGATGTATTTCTTCAGATGTCAGTGATGTCATAAAGTACTTATGTTATATGAAGCGGGCGTCGTGACCACGGGAACAGTTTACTATAAAAAATTAAATAAATAATTAGTTCTTTTCCTATTCCACGTTTTGATAATTTCAGTTCCCAGCTTAACTTACCCAAAAAAAATAAGCAAAGATTTCAAACTACAGTTCCTGATACAAAAAATGTACCGCAATAGTAACACCCTCAATTGACATTATCAACAACAGCTCTCATTGGAACCAGCGCAATGAGTTTAAACTCTGATTACTCTGTGCTAACAGAGAGTTAACGGCTTGCTCCGCTTATTCAGCTCATTAGCGATCCGCTACGAGTGATGATTGTACCGGGAAGTTTTTGTGCGTCTTTATATAACAGTTTTGTTTTTTGTTTCATTTGTCTTGAGAAGTAAATAAATAGCAGCCTGTTATTGTTCCACTACAGGCCTCTTTCTCATGTAGTTATCGCACCAGCATTGATCACTGTGATTGTTTAAGGTGCATTGGCGATTTAGGATTTGTATCAATAGGTACTAATATTATAAAGCTGGAGAGTTTGTTTTTTGTTTGAATGAGCTAATTTCTTGAACTGCTGGTCCGATTCTCATTGTTTTTTGCTTTTAGAAAGCTCCGTTAGCCCTGAGTGTAATAGGATAAATCCTATTATGAAATAAATTAGGGATTCTTAAGAATAAACTTTCACGCTTACGAAATCGCGGATAAAAACTATTTTAATATAGTCTTTGTAAGTACCTAGTCTAACTGAAAATTAACACATTTCCAGTTCGAGAGAGAGAGGGAGATCGCACATTACATGACTTATAACGCTATATCTTTTTCGCATTAAAACAATTATAACAATAACATGTCATAACCCACCTCCTGTTCCGCATCGCCAGGATACTGCAAGCGCCCCGGCGAGTGTCGCTGCAAGCTAGGCTTCTACGGCGAGCGCTGCAACAAATGCATCCCGCTGCCGGGCTGCCAGCACGGCTACTGCAACGAGTCCTTCGAGTGCATCTGCAGGGATGGCTGGGACGGCCTGTTCTGTTCCGAACGTGAGTATTGCTACGTTTCTTTTTTACTTTCCCCTGAACTAAGAATTTCTCCTATATCGTGGGTGCGTTTATTCTATTTTAGTTTTTAAATTATTTGGAAAACTTACAGCGAGGTACAAAAATAGGATTAAATTAAACAACGAAAAGGCCATTTAAAAGTTTTCATAGATAGAAAGACAGTTAACAAACATATATGAACAGCCAGACTCGAAAAATCTGTAGGCTATACAAATATCTGTTCCGTGCGGGTATTGAACCCGCGATACGCGGCGTAGCAGACAATTACTTAGCTATTGCGCCAACCGTCATGTTCGTGAACGCGCGTCATCAGTTAGGACTGGTAATCTTTTAGCTGCCTCGGTTATTATAAATTTATTTTGAGTAGTTTTTATTATTATAATATTTTACTTTAGATCTGGACGTTACATTGATTCAACCTGAATGATGATGTTACATACATTTGTAATATTTTAAAAGAGAGTTTCTTGCCCGTTCTTCTCCATAGAAACCTACGGAACGAGCATCTAGCTTCAACTTTCTTACTCCTTGACAATTCAAGTTTATATCAACTACAGGACGTCCACTGCTGGACACAGGCCTCCCCCATAGATTTCCAAAAGGACCGGTTGGAAGCGGTCATTTTACCAATTTAAATGGTTTATATGAAATAAATAACATCATATAATGTGACTGATCTAGTCATTATACCACCATATTTATCATCTTCATAGCTATTTGCCGGTCCGACTGCCACGCGACCCGCGGCTTCTGCGAGACGCCTGGAGAGTGCCGCTGCAAGCTGGGCTGGGCGGGCGCTACCTGCCGCTCCTGCCAGCAGCTGCCGGGCTGCCAGCACGGGTACTGCGACAAGCCGCTAGAGTGCAAGTGTCTGCCGGGTTACACTGGACTGCTGTGCCAGACGCGTAAGTATCACGCATAGATCAAGCCTTATCTTAGTTAGAATAATTAGAAATTTATAATCTGCTAATAAACGCTTTATCGTAATAAACTGATTAGGTAGATCCAATCATGATCCATCATTTCGATCAGTTATTTATCTAATCATGTATGTACACACACATACTTAAATATATAAAGAAGCAAAAGAAGAATGGACAAGAGACGCTTTAAAAAAAACAACTATACCTGCGTTACGATTTAGAAAGAAAGAAAAAGTGTAAAGTGTACACAATAAACGATAATTTAATACTTAAATATATTGACCAGGCAACATAAAACTATTGTGTGGACTTAACACATCTGTTCGGTGTTTTCACCGAACACCTTAGTCAGCAATATCGCCGCAACGCGCCAACCTAATTGAATATGTTTTACGATATATTTAGTGTATTTTTGTCTACCGCGAGAGCTGGGTGTACTCATTACATTTAAAACATTTCATTAACATTTTTAGCTTAGTTTAACATTAAGAACATTTAAGTGATCAGGAATAAACAGTGATTAATTTAAACATTTCTTTCTCTTAATAAACATCAAACACCGACACCTAGCTACGTACCCCGACAACATCATCATCATATCAGCAGGAGGTCCACTGTTGGCTGCCAGACATAGGCCTCCCCCATAGATTTCCAAAAGGACCGGTTGGAAGCGATTCATCATTTATTTTCACATTAGACTTCCAACATGCAGCATTTTCATAACCCACAACACCTCATTTCAGCAATCTGCGCGACCGGCTGCCACACGGAACGCGGCTACTGCCGGCGGCCGGGCGAGTGCCGCTGCAAGGTGGGCTGGACCGGCGCCTTCTGCGGCGAGTGCCACCGGTACCCTGGCTGCGTGCACGGCACCTGCAACAAGCCCTGGGAGTGCAAGTGCGAGCCCGGATGGGGGGGCATGCTGTGCGATGAAGGTGAGACCTATGCAATGATTGGTCCGTGTGGGAATCGTACTCGCTACACGCAGCGCAGCAGCCATTTGCGTCGCTGTGTGACATTTATAGGACTTCATGAAAAGGAATTCCAAAATACACGTCTCTAACCGACAAAATAAGGCAGATGTCATCTGTGTGTCATGGTGTCATCCATTAAACAATAATTCCAAGACTTCACTAAAAAAGCACTTTATTTTAGCCCCGATAATTTTTCTAATAATTATAAATTACGATTTTTAGTTGCTTTGAAATCAATAAATAGTTAGTTAGTAAATTGAGATAACAAAACAGTGACGTCATAGTTTAGTATTGTCCCACGAAATCTATGGGAGAATCACGTGTTGATAGCTCATAAAAAGTAAGTCAATTGATTAGTGGTGTCATCTACCCAATTGTTCAGCCACTGCCGTGCCATTTAATTGGAGAAGAAACTTAGAGCAGAACTCTCTACCTGAGTCTGTATTCCCAAACGCATTCAACCCTAATCTCTTTAAATTTAGAGTCAACAGGCTTCTTCGGAATAAACTCACTCCATCTTCGACTTCGTCTCTGTCACTTCTGAGCTAGTCAAGAATCAAGAGCAAATCCATCTCGAATAATAATAATAATCATCATCATACCAACCGCAAGACGTCCACTACTAAAAATAAAACGGCATTTCCTCCTTACAGAACTCAACTACTGCGACAAGAACCCAGACACTTGCGAGAACGGCGGAAGATGCGTGTCTTTAGAATCGGGCGACGGCCACTTCAAATGTTACTGTCAGCCCGGCATTACGGGCAAGCGTTGTGAGATCGTGCCCGAACTGCCTGCCAACTCCACGGCTTCTGAAGAATCGAGCTCCGAAGCTGTATCCTCAGAACAGGGGAGTACTACGGAACCCAATAATGGGGACAACGAGACTGAATGATGTTAATGTTATTTGCAGTCATATCCTAAGGCTTATAGAGTAAGTTAGAAACAAATTGTTGGGTGTTATGTGTACTCAATGTGTGTATTATTAAATGTAGAGTGTGAAGAGATTTTTTATCAGCATGAAATCTGGTTTAGACTTTTAGAAATATGGAACCGTATTTCATTATGAATAGTCAATTTAGTACTCTGAAAAAGGATTGCAAGGTATGACGTATACTTAAAAAAATATGACTGTAGATCAGTAGTACTCAACCTTTTTTTTATAAGGGCCACAAACACGTAGCAGACGTGGAAACGGGGGCAGTAAAAAAATAATAATTCGATGATAATTTCTTAAGCGTTCGCTATTATTACAAATTGATTTAAACAGCTTCTGTGAACGGATTCATCGCGTATATTTTAATATTTTATAACACGTCGAGAAATTCTAAATTTTCTTAATATAAAGTAATACCAGATGGGCCATTCACAAAAGCCCGCGGGCCGCAGGTTGAGTATAGGTGCTCTAAATGGTGCTATGTGAATTGTAATAATGATGCAAATGTTATGTTTCTGAAGATAGCTTGGTTCGGGTCGTAAAAATTAATAATAGGAGTATGTTCGTGTTTGAAAAATAATTGTTGATACATAATAATTTGTAATAACTTGAATATTATGTATGCATAAACTAGTTTACGAGTAAGAAGACTTGCATGTTATCTACTCAAGCCTATCTAATTATGGCCTGTCGACTTTTGAAGTAGGTACACATTTTTATGCCCGTTTGCACCAAAAGTGAAACGCAAAACGCAAATACATTTAGCGCTAAACGTTATTAAAACGTCTTTCTAATTCTCTCAATCGTTTTACAGAGACAGCATTATGATTTAATACGTTTCGCGCAGAATGGATTTAGATACCCTGTGGTGCAAGCGGGATTTAGGAAAAAATATATTTTGAAATCTTGCTTTGTTTCGCATCAATGAATTGCTCATAATTTTCAAAACAAAAAGCTTTTGATTTAAAACATATTAATAAAGTGTACCAGGTGTAATAGGTTGGTTTTACTATAACATTGTATTTTCTAAACGCGAACGTACAATCTGTATTCATAGGTAAAATGGTACTGATATTTGAATAACTAGCAGGTACACGTACCTATCTATTTATATATTTATATGAAAAATAATTATTGTGTTTGTGTAATTTATGAATGTAAATGGTTATTTATTTTTGTGAAATTGATGTGTATATGATTGTACTTTTTTGACTATTTAGAGTTAAGTTATTTATTTAAAATAAAATTAATAAAGAATTGACTGTAATATGGCTTTGTTCTTTTTGTTTTTTATATACGATTTTTTTTTTTAAATTAAAAATATAGCAAAGTTCAAGTACATTTATTCTCCATCGGTGATGTCTAGGCAACTTTCCTGACGGACGTTATACGTTTCCACAGAAGGAGATTTTTACAGAATTGCATTGCAGGATAGATAATTGCGGCTACCTGTAATTGACGGAGACTCAATTTGAGCACCAAGTCCAAATTATTTCAATCGTAACCAGCTTATGTTTATTTGAAAACTAGTTTTTTCCCGCGACTTCGAACGGGTAAATGTCGTTTATCACGGATGCAGTCGAAGTCGTGGATCAAAAAGTAGGTAGCCTTTCTCAAAAGTAGCGTTTGTTGTTTTTTTGTTGTTCAATCTTAGTCTAAACCAATTTCATCGAAATCAGTATAGTAATTTAGCGTCGAAAGCGTAACAAACAAATAAACAAACTCAATTTCGCATTCACAATATTAGGTAGTATGAATAATAATATTACACGGTAGTGAGAAGTACATCGGGAACTGGAAATGTGAGCTTTTGATAAATCAAATGTGATCGATCAAACAAACTAGTTTCTTTAGTTATCGTGCTGCAATAGGTTTGCTTAAATAAATCGGTGGTCCGATATAAGTAATCTGTTCTCCACAACGCATAAGATTTAGGTACATATTTTGTCAAACGTAACGTAAACGTACGTTTGTCCTATATTAACTAGGAAACGAAGTTGCCCACTGCAACATTGTGCTGGCAACACTATGATACTTATACAAGCTGACTGCATTCACTCCGCATCTTTCATGGTGATGGCCCAGTGGTTAAGGTGCCCGCCTCTCATGCACAAGGTTGTGGGTGCGGGCGCGGGCAAGTACCCATGTGACTTTTTCTAATTCATATATGTACTTTCTAAGTCTATCTTGGACACTGACATCGGTAACCATGTCAGAGGCCTTTGAGGCAGTTTAGAAACTTTGGCACTAGAGTGTGTGGGGTCGTTAGACCTTACTGCCCGCGCGATAAAGACGATGGTGTAAAACTTTTTTACAAAAAAATTACAACCGCCTTCAAAAACTAAAAAGAGAAAAATAACTTTAGCTTTGGAAGTCCGTGGCTTTATTTCTGTTTGTTGTTTTGTATTGCCACCGACTTCCAAAGCTAAAGTTATTTTTCTCTTTTTAGTTTTTGAAGGCGGTTGTAATTTTTTTGTAAAAAAGTTTTTTATTTCTCGCTTTTTAGTATCAACTTCTTGTCATCCAAATCCATGAAAAAACTGTCATGTTATGTAAATTAACGAGACACCACTAAAAAGTCATAAGAAAGCAGAATATGCGATTTCGTTTACTTTGATGAGAAATTTTTAAATACTACTGTATACATCTGTGTAACCCTTGAGTACAGGCGTGATGTTATATTGTGTGATGGTGTAAACAATGCTT
The DNA here is from genome assembly GCA_932526535.1 of Caradrina clavipalpis. Classification (NCBI taxonomy): domain Eukaryota; kingdom Metazoa; phylum Arthropoda; class Insecta; order Lepidoptera; family Noctuidae; genus Caradrina; species Caradrina clavipalpis. The sequence continues at coordinate 3,077,444 of OW052099.1, read as the reverse complement.
AAATATGCTATAGCAACAATCGCGGTTAATCTGCTGTTATTTATTGAAGAGTTCCCCCGATTTCTACAAGATCCCATCATCAGATATTGAAATGGTGACAATGGGACCACACGGGAAGCACCAGCTTTCAAATAAAAAAATAATCATGACAATCGGTTCACCCAGTCGGGAAATTCGAGGTAACAAACAAAAAAAAAAAAAAAAAAACAGTCGAATTGATAACCTCCTCCTTTTTTTGAAGTCGGTTAAAAAGTGCCTACTTATGAATTTGGATAACTTTAATGTGGAAACACGGAATAATGAAATTTAAAAGAAAACATTTGTTATATATGTATGTATGTCACCGTAAAATTGTAAATACCGTAAGATTCTTCATCTCATCTCACTCTCTTCGTCATCTTCGATAGTCTTCATGACTACTTTTACCCTCTAATGTGCAGTCTGTATGTTACATTTATTGTAAACAAAAGAACATTTCGTATAACTAAGTGTTTCGGACTTTGTTGCAAAACGTTTGATGTTTTAAATTATTTACAAGGCGCCTGGGAAAAAACACTTTTTTAACATCTCACCGGTATAAAATCTCATAAAAACTATAAAATATATCCTCGTCAAATATTTAAAATATTAATGAATAATTCACTTATTCCGAACACATGTTAAGCAACGAACGTTTAAGTAAACTGATTAACTTACGGTCACTGTATTACAAATTCAAATTGATCTCTATTACTTAAAAAGGAAGGCCCACGCCCGTCTTGAAAACTGGAATATTTCCGTTTGGGACATTCTTCTTACGTGGCAGACTAGTTTTTATTCGTGCATGCATAAACTCCCAGGTCTTTGATTTAGTTGGATGACAACAAATCTTTGAGCTTCTTTGGCATTACTATGAGCTTATATTAGTGCTGCCAACCGGCCCTTTTTGAAATCTATGGGGGAGGCCTATGTCTAGCAGTGGACGTCCAAATACATTTCATATAATTGCCGAAGATTCCACGGTTGCTAGATCTATGTAGTTTTGGCACGGGTAAAAATTTTTTGAATATCTAATAAGGCTCAGCATTAAAGGTAGAAATATCCCTAGCTTCATAACGAAATATTCCTCTCTTCTATCCTCATATTTTAAGTCATGTTAAAATGACGCTAGGTCTGATGACTCTTGGATTAGTTAATTAGGAAAACTCGTACTAGGAGGACAAAAAACGGAATGTTTATTTTAGAATTGAAAAAGTGACTATCCAGATTGCGTCGGGCGGATCACTCAATTGACTGTACTCGGGGAGTCACGTCAAATTTTCCCTAATTGTGTAATTTTCGGGCAAATCCGCGTCCTGCAAATTGTTCTAAGGTAGGTACCAACAGAACTTGTTCTGTATATTGTATGTACGTATTGTCCAGACCGATTCCGGTAACGGTGGCTAATCTTAAAAAATCTAATACAGACTAGCCAAGTACGCAAGAGATATTATAGTGCACAAGTGCTCCAACACAGGTGCACTTGTGCACCGGGAAGAGATCGTGCGTATTACGTGTTTTCCGAGACACGGGGGTGTCACACCACTAACTTTCAAACTCTGGGCTGTTACAAATGAATGTTAGAAATTCCTAATGGAAAAATCCAATAATCCTTTTTTCTAGACCTAGGAATCGGACCCAGGACCGCAAAGTAGTAAAGTTTCAGTATAGTAGAGATGATCTGGATGACTGCATAGATAGTCAGAGAGCTTAACATAAGAAAGAAAATAGGACAGAACAAAACTTTAATTTGTAGCTCACCAAAAGCAATTAACAAAATGGCCGGCGTTTGGAATCCGAGCGCGAATTGATTAATTTTTGTCTAATGCCATGTGCAATACTGCAGCGGATGCCTAAGGACCACCGGCTGCTTGGCGACACGCCTTTAGGTCACCTAGAACATATGTCTAGACGCTTTTGTCGAAGGTAGGCACATAGGTATGAGAATAAATGACATGTGAAAGAAATAATTTAAAACATAAATGTTTGCCATCATAACATAATACTTCTTTTTTATTGAGATGGGTAAGCTCTTGACTTTAATCTTGGTCAGAGGTGACATAGACAAAGTCCACGTTGCAGTGAGCTTGCCCAGAAGAAGCCTGTTTACTTTAACTTTGAAGAGATTAGGGTTGAATGCGTTAGGAAATACAGACGCTAATGGAGTTCCAGTCCTTTGCAATGCGCATACTTCGTTTGTATAAACGCGATAATGTTTGGAACTATTAGTCGGATTGTTAAAAATATTGTATATGCTAGCGAGATTCATGAGTAATAGTACATCACACTGTGACCCAAGAGGGCGGAGTAGTAAACATAATCATAATTTAATGCGGGTTAAAAAAAAAACGAGGACGAGTTCGTGGACAGAACCTAGTGATTTACAATTCTCAAACTACATTTTGGGTACTTTGGTCTAGTGAGCACTGTCACTGAGCACAATGCATTTCCCACTGACTCATATTATGCTTGCTCGCAAAACTGTTCAGTCTTTACATTTTCATTAATTCACTCTATAATGTTCTGGAACATTAACTTTACAAACAACTCAACAAGACCGCATTAGGTGTTCAATTAATCATTCAATACTTCCGATTACTACAAAAACTTTAAAACAGATACTTGATCAAATGCATTCCTTCATAATCAAAGTGATATTTTAGAAGGTAACATACCATCACGCCTGTATTCGCCGAAGGGTTAGACAGAGGTGTAATAATGTACACCCACAGTTCGCCTATTGACATTAACCGGGTACAAAGTTCACACATGTCACAAGTTCTACATAAATACTCATTATTAGATCCAGCACTGTTGGCGCAGTGATGGCTGAGCGATTGGCTGTTGCACTGCGGGTTTTATTCGCGCACGGAACAGATCATTGTACAGGTAGTTTCGGGTCTGTTTGTTTGTATATATTTGAGTTTATATGTTTGTTAAATTACCCACGCTACAGGAGAAATTTCTAGTGTGGGATAACGTTTTAAAACAATATTTTGCCATCAACACTACCTCATCATCTGCCTAGCCTTTTCCCAACTATGTTGGGGTCGGCTTCCAGTCGAACCGGATGCAGCTGAATATCAGTATTTTACATGGAGCGACTGCCTATCAGACCTCCACAACCCAGTAATGGGTAATACGATACTCTTGGTAAGACTGGTTGTCAGACTTTCTGGCTTCTGACTAACAGTAACGACTGTCAAAGATCGTAGAATGATATCCAGGAGCAACGGCTTTACGTGATTTCCGAGCCACAGCTAAATCCAATAAATACATACATACAATCACGCCTGTATAGGTACCCCGAAGGGTTAGAAAGAGGTATACCAATCTACACCCACAGTTCGCCGGTATGTTTAGGTCAAGTGCAATAGGGGACGAGGCTATTGCCATTACCCGGGCACAAATCCTAACGCCCAGCTGCTACTGACAATTTAAAAGAAAACATCAACAACACTTACTTATTAACGCTTGACCTGGGAATCGAACCCGCAACCTCTAGCGTAGTAGTCGCGCTTACGAGTACTAGGCTAACGAAGCAGTTCAAAACCAATAAATATAGTTTAATATACTTGTAATAGAGCTGTCTTGGCATACAGGAGTTGCGCCTGCGTCTATATAAGCGCGGAGTCGAATGCGTGTGCGCAGAACGTTGGCACACTCGAATAGTTGCTGAAAGTAATGTGATACAGTGATCTCGGATTTTTTTTATTTTATTTTATATACTTACGTATATCTATATAAATTATTTGACATGATGCTGATCTTTGTTTTGATGGTAAGATGTTTATTATTATGTTTTTCTAATTAAAGAATTTATTGGAAAAAAAAACACTGAAAAATTCATGTCAATATCGGTTGACCATTTTCAACCTTATTTCCAAGTAAGTAAGGGTGACAAATAGTTCACCATAATTATCCGCGGTTGTGCAAAATATATTGATTGGTGTGTAAGACACCTGTTCATAAGACCTATACCACCACTAGACCTTAATCGATGGCCGCCATAAACTAGTCTAGAGGCTAGGTAGGTACTTATTGATCTAGATTAAAAGTAACTCCCGCTAATTTACTTATTTTTATGTTATAGCTAAAAAACCATTACTTCTTTTTCACGGGCAAAGGCTTCTGTGCTTATTGGTTGCTTAGGCTAGGGTTGCCATCACCTAAATTGCCGACGCCGGGCAAAAATGTAATAACCCCGGACATTTGGGTGAAATTTAGTTCTTTTCCCGGAAATCCCAGGATTACTATTTTATTTATCGCTTATCTTTCAATCAATCGGAATTCGCCTAACACTAAAAGTGTCCATTTTTTGACAACCCCTCCCGGACGTCACCCGGATGCTCTCTAAACTAGGACGAATCCAGGGAAACCCGGACGGATGGCAGCCCTAGCTTAGGCCCACTTACGCTAAACATTTAACTCAAACTTTATTGTTAACACGAAATTAAGGTATAAATGTCATACATAACGGGTGTATATTTGCAACTAACTTGGAATTAGTAGTAGTAGAGCTAAGGAGCTCTACTACTACTAATTGGCTACTACTATTAATTACTTACTATAACTATTTCTGGTGCAAAGCAGCGTTGCTGTGTTCCGGTTAGAACGGTATGGGTGTCGGTGTAAATACAGGCACATGAGACATTTCAGCTTTGTCTCAGGGATGGTAACGCATTTGTAAGGCCGCTTAACTGATGTTAAGCGGCCTTACAAATGCGTAAGACGGCCCACCTGATGGTGGGCCGTCTTAGTCAAGTTAAACTGAACTCTTGAATAAATCCGTATAAGGGTTGTAAAAAGGCACATTGAGACAATATTTTACAATACAATATTTTCGATTCTCTGAAAGTGGATAAACTAGAGCTTGTATCAAAGACCCCGCAAACTTGTTTTTTTTTCATATTTCGTCCTGAAATAAACTAAATGCTGATGACTGACTTGCTTAATAAATTGGTTTTCGAAAGATTAATTACTTCAAGAACTTTTTTGGAAAAGTAGAAGATTTACGTCCCGTTTTTGGTTTTGGTAAACTTATAAAGTGCTAAGTGATATAGCTCCAAAACAACCCAGTTTGGACCTTAAGCCTTTATTGCAAGCAGTAGTTCGACGCCTTTTAATTAATGTATCAAATTATCAATCACCTTGTATATATACTTAGTAGATACATGTAAAAAGTCCATATTATGAAACCGTATTTCATCTCATCACTTTAGAAGAAAATTGTACGTAACACATGAACACTTAGATCCACTCATATGGTCCATGCATGCATAAATAATCATGCATATTAATGGGTGTAAGTTACCTGAAGCCCATATGGGTCCATTACTTAACATCCCGTCACAAGGAGATGAATCACGTTAACTTACATGGAGATGTGACACTAATTAAAACTGGTATTTCCGTCAGCTTCTGAGGTGGTCAGGAATTTACGAAAAGATAGATAGTGGCAGGTGTGTATGTGCTGTATGACCAGATGTATGAATGTGGATGAGGCGAAAGGAGTATGTAAGGATCGTAGCAGGTGGCGTTCTGGGGTTTCTGCTTACCCCCATGGGAGAATGGTATGTATGTATGTATGTAAGGTAGATAAGTAGAGATTTAAAGACAGTTCATGGAGTTTCTTGCTCGTTCTTCTCCATAGAGAGATTAGATAGGTAACTTTTTGACTGTTCAAAAGTGCCTGTAAGTGGTCTAATTGAAATAAATGCCCTTGACTTGTCTTGATGGCCCGGTTATTCTGAATGATAATATTGTGAAACATTGATTGACTTTCTTGCCCATTCTTGTCCGTACGAATCTATCTTTTGGAAGGGACAACTAGATTCAATCTGTTTTCTTGTATACGACGTTCAATGTCGTGATGGCCCAGTAGTTACAACGTCTGCCTCTCATGTACAAGGGTTCGCAACCTGGCATGGGCAAGTACCAATGTGACTTTTTCAAATTCATTTCTACTTTCTATTTTATCTTGGACATCGGTGAAGAAAAACATTGCGAAGAAACTTGGACTAATAGTTAATATATGCCTGAAATTGCCAATTTGCCTTGAGCAAGTGTGGTGATCAATGCTCGTGCCTTATGTATAGGAAGCCTATCCCTGTAGTGGGACAATAATAGGCTGCTTACCTATAAATATAATAAAATAATAATATAATATACCATCACACCTGTATTCCCCGAAGGGTTAGGCAGAGTTATGTACACCCACAGTTCGCTGATATATTTAGGTTCCATGTAATAGGGGGCGAGCCTATTGCCATTAACCGGGCACAAATCCAAACTACAAGCTGCTACTGAGAGTTTCATAGAAAAACCCAATAACACTTTTTGCTCGACCTGGGAATCGAACCCAGGACCTCTAGCGTAGCAGTCGTGCTTAGGACCACTAGGCTAACGAAGCAGTTAAAAATATAGGAGGCAAAATATAGGCTCTATTATTATTACTTTAAGATGGTGACCACTAATGAAAGTATCCTGTCACGCAGTGTCGCTGTTGCATCAGATTTAGAAGGGAATTAATGATACTGTACTACGGATAGTCAAATACTTTAGTAAGCTATTATAATTAAAATGTCCGCGTGAATGTTGATTATCTGCGGGGTTTATTATTTTGAGCGGCACCCAATCACTTTAATAATAAAAGCAGCTTAAGTTATTACTTCTCATAAAATCAGCTACTTGTAGGTGGTATTGTATCCTGCCAAAACCGGTCCAGCTGTTTCGAAGATTAGGAACAAACTGATGGACAGACAATCAATTTTTTTTTAAATTGGTTTTTTTGTATAATTACAGCGTATTTTTTTTTGTACTATATTTTGGACGAGCTACTATTAATTTAATTTTTTTTTTGTTTCTGTTGCACCCGTATTTATCACTAATGTGAGTTTTTGTCATGTCATGTACCTATGTACCTTCGTGTTGCTTTAGATTTCAATGCGATTTAATAACGTCGTCTTTAACGGACACTCCTTTTTCCAAAATCCAATGATAGGAATATTATTGTATAATATTAAATAAATAAATTTCTTGGGACAACTCACACACGGCTATCTGATCCCAAGCTAAGCAGAGCTTGTGTTATGGTAACCAGACAACTGATATACATACTTATATAATTTATAAATACATTAATATTATAGATAAATCACACCCAGACCCAGAACAAACAATCATGCTCATCACACAAAGTTTGTCCTGGGTGGGAATTGAACCCACGACCTCCGGCTTAGCAGTCAGGGCCGCTAACCACTAGACCAACAGGCCCGTCATATATTCCTATCATTGGGTTTTTATAATATTATCTGTCGGGAAATTAGATAGGATTTCACAGTGGTGTGACTTTTCATATCCTGTGGGTATTGCATCAGCTTCATTTTTAAGTTTATAGGATTTATTTAAAGTTACTTCAATGGTTTCCCAAATCAATGAGTAGGTACTTCACTTAACAACTTATTTATTGAGTTATTTTTTTTGTCCTTGAACTATAAGTTGATAACTTTGGTGTTCAGGATGCGGTCAGTAGGAATGTGTGAGTAGTCCTTAAGGATGCCCTCCGTCTGGGGAGAACGGAGGGTTATGCCGTACTCTTACCGACTTCGACTCCACAGTCCTTTCTGTAACCAGAAGCATGGTATGGCATGGTAGCTTCACTCTTCAGAAGACTAGTCAGCCCGAAATTTGCGCCTGCCCGTACTCCAACCGAGCTTGACCTTCGTTCACCTCACCTACCTCTTCTCTTCTTCTTCTTTGTCGGTATCACTCTTGATAGAGTGGTCGTGGTCATCACTTCAGGTGTTGGTGTCAAGCTTCACAACGCGCCGCCACTCTTCTCTGATAGCTTACACTGTATTGAGAATAATTTAAATGCCTAATCACAACTTACAGCACCCTCAGGAAGTGATAAGGATCTATTACCGATACAGCAACAGTTACATAGTATTACTAATAACTTCTTGATTAATGAAGCAGTAGATTGGTTACGTAGCTAATATGCGCACCACGGTACATGAGGCGCGTATTCTTGCACTTTTTATATCGAAAAGTGGACGTAACCCTCTTCAATGTTACTGCCGTTAAGTAAGGATTGTTAATCATATAGGTAGGTTTGTAGTACGTAACTTTAAGTAGTGGTTGGTGTAATGTAAATGTTTGTGCGTACTTTGTATAAAACTAGTTGTGGTATATTATTGAGAAATTTATTAGGAGAGCCACTTTAAATGTGAAAGGAGAATAGGGGTAATTTACTGTCCATTTTTCAGGAGTGTAATATAAAAAGAAAATCAGCTATTTCTTTCAAAAATGCACTAAGTATAACACCACCAAAATGTATGAAACAGCTGATTTTTCACGGACTGTATATATAGCAATAAGTGTGCGTGTTTACAAGATCTAACATTGTGCTAAAAAGCGAATCACTCCTTGACGGTTAAAAAGTGGTCTTAGATATAAACGTTCAGTTCGATGATAGGTATAAAGGTTTTTTCTTTTGAGTTACAGAATCTTAAAAAATACAGTAAGTAGACGTAGTTCTAAGGTTAAATACCAAGATACCTTATGTGATTACAATCAGATAGTTCAAAATGATAATACGTACCAAATATGGATACAGTACCTACATGATTCTAGACCGTTAACATTTTTCTTTGAATAACCGACGAAATTCCATCGCTAAGAGGGTCTAATGGGAGAGGCCTATGGCCAGCATTGAACGTCGTGCAGCTGATATGATGAGGGTCTAGAATCTTATACTAAATACATTATTCTAGACCCCCACAGCAATTAAATATGGTCCTGTCCGCCCGTTTCTTACCTAAAGTCAACCCGCTCTCGGTCCTGAATTACAAAGTAACCAAATCTTTCAAAACCTTCCGGCAAAACTAGAGTGACACTAATAAAACTAGGTATTACAAAATCTACACTACATCCGAATGCAATCTAGAAAATCTAATAAAATTATTATAAATCCTCCAATCCGGTATTGGTCAACGTAAAATGCAAATGAAGTAGACCCTACGTTCGAAGGTACATGAGTACCGGAAAATGGGTATTAGAACACAGTGGCGGACTAAGGGGGGGCGCAAGGGGCCTGGTCTGGGGGTACCCAAATCATAGAGTTCTCTTAATCGAGTCCTAATCAACGCTGTTTGGAGTCAGTCGGAGGCCCCATCGATACAAATACAAAACGACTTAAACTGAATTATTTACATATAACACACACATCACGCCTGTATTCCCTGAAGGATTAAGCAGAGGTGTAACATACAGTTCACTGGTATGTTTTGTAGGTCCCATGTAATAAGGGTCGAGCCTTTTGCCATTAATCGGACTTTCATTAAGAATCGGAATTTCATTAAGAAACCTAATAAGTAACACTTTTTGCTCGAACTGGGAATCGAACCCAAGACCTACAGTGTAGCAGTCGCGCTTAAGCCCCCTAGGCTAACGAAAATAGTCAAAATACAAATATAGTTAGTATATCACTTAGTTTTCCCGCCCTGGGCCCCTGATAGGCTTAGTCCGCCCCTTTTAGAACATATCAAGTACTAGCTGATTCTAGATCAGGTATGTCCTGAATGCTAAGCTGCAGGTATTTCGACACGCCACTAAATGAGCTTATACGGTGTTAGCCGTGTAATTGATACCGAACTGTGTTCAAATATATGACACAATTGGGCACGTGTTGTGTGTTTCAATGGGCCTGATCGAAAGATAACTGGAAGGTGGTACTGTTTTCACGAACACAGGCACAACGCAGCACACATAGTCATACATAAACACTACAAAAAGCCCCTCAAAAAGGTTTTAATTTTAGTTTAAGCACTTTCTAGACATAACTGCAACATCCATAATAAGAAATTAATTTTAATTTTAATTTTTTTTTCTGTACATAGTTTGTAATTTAATTATTATTTAGTTTTTTTTTTCATTCTAATTAAATGTAAAATCGAAAATTCAATAAATAGTATTTTTAAATATTGATAATGATAGAAACTTGGGTCATATTTGAGGAGTTTGCTGTCCGTATAAAAAGATCATGATTTTATTTAAAATAAAAATAGCTTAGACTTCTCCCGCTTGAATCTCTTACCGATCCCATTTTCTTTTTATAAGTAAAATATAGCCTACGTATCTCACGTTTAACGTAATATATATAATTCTTAGGATATCCATCTATTCCATCATAAATTTGGTACTTCATTGATCTGTTATTGTCCAATAGTAACGTGACGCATTAGGTATATTGATTAATTTTAACGTAACTGCGTAACTTCCTCTATATGATGCTCTACCGTGGCGTGGGGCAGAAATCAGCTTGATTTTTTTTATTATCTATATCTATTTCACTTAATTATTGAGTAATTATGAGTTGTTTTTATTGATGAATTTTATGTTTAAGTTTATTTTATGACTATCGAATTGCCCGCGACTTCATCCGCGTGGTTTATGATGGCTCTGAAATGCTGTAGCTATTTATTGCGGAAAAAATGGTTAACATCGGTCCAGTAGTTTTGGAGACTATTTGTTACAAACAAACAAACATAAAATCTTACCTCTTTATAATATTAGTATACGTAGATAGATATAGTTCAATTTGTGCGTATAACGTCGTTTTGGAGTAACCTGTAGATGTAGTAGGTACTTATTTTTATGAATGAATAAATTAAAGTTTTGTTTTATCAGAAGTGCAAGTCAGGTGTTCACAAACACACACCTGACCCACCCTATTCCTATCGCTATATATCCAAACCTATACTTACGGCTAAGCACGTGTTGCCTTTGACCTTGCTGCTGTCACCTTGACCTCGCAGTGACTAGGCACTGGACACTGATGTATGCCACTGCAGTCTTTAATGTCCGTACTTAAAGGGAATTAGGTTGGCGAGCTTTTCATTTTTTCCCACGGTTATTTCTTTGCCTTTATTGATTGGAGCATTTTTTGTTGCAGCGTGAGTTTAAGAATTTATTTTTTCTGCCTTGTTAGTGTAGGTCTATAGGTCTATACCGTGTACTGATATTAATAAGAAATTTTTTGTCTCTTGTTTATTTATTTTTTGTTTGTATTAGGTTATCGATCAAATAATCTTTTACAGAAATTCTTTCATTGATAGAATGCAAAATTATTGTCAAGTGCGATAGGCTATGTTTTGTGATAATTATAGGTGACTTAACTTACACACGGACGAAGGTGCAGGAGAACGATAGTCTTTAAAATTTGGCACTTTTAGTTAAGATCACTTAGCTTTCAGTTTTTCATGGGGAATGAACGGGGAGTGCAAGGGCCTTTATCGCTTCAAATCTGAATTTCAAACTAGACAGGATCCTACGAGGCTTGGCTGGTACATACCTAGCAAATATAAAAAAAACTGGACTTTGTATATAGGCAGCGTCATCAATTGGTTACCCCTCTTGCATTTAAAATTCGTTTAAAAAGAGGGTAACCAGCTAATGACGCTGTCTGTTAGGTACAGACAGCGTCATTAGCTGGTTACCCTATAATTATTTATATCGTAAACATTTTCATCATGTTGCATTTCAAGTCAACCCGTGTTTACAGCTTATTCCTTATTACCAGTTGTGGCTAATGAAACATCAAACACTAAACAAATACACAAACCGATCTAGAACCAGTACTTAGGCAAGGTATCAAAGGGTCAGAGCAATCGACTCCGGCGCAAAGTTCCGTGAGTTGTAGCCGGCTCGCCTCGCCCCCGTTCATATCGCAAGCGCAGCCGAACTGGAACAGACCTGACAAAATTATTAATTCTGTTAATATGTTTTATCTTGCAATCGAAATTATTGCTTTTCTAATTTGGTGTAACACAGGTAGCCTTATACATTTCTAGCTCATATTATCATGGGAAGTTTTATCAATCCTACAAATATTTTTACACAAACAGTCATGACCTCTGTTTTGTTTGATTCAACGCTTCTGTCACACTTAACTTATTTTCTCCCTTTGTTTTTTTGAAACAAAAATCATTTGTTTGCGTAAAACATGGTATACAATGGTGTTAGAAAAAATTAGGATAGTCCAAACATGTTTAGCTAATTTTAAACACAATCATGGTTTGGCAAAAAAGAAAAATGTTCCAAGGCTAGACATTTCTTGTCTTTAAATTCTTTCAAACTACAGATATATATATTTCGACTTGGTTTGACTATAATCGTTTTATCGTCGACATGAATTCCGTTAAGAAACATTTCTGTTAGAGCGTCGTATTTCATACTACTTACTTTACATGTAATTAAAATTTCTCATCTCTTTGATTCCAGGTGCTGCTTTCAGCAAGCAGTCTATCAACATCAAAAGAAATAGCTGATAAATCTAAAGTGTCCAAATTCCTCGCCACAGAGGGGATCAAGAATGAGGCAGTGTCAGACAAAGGAGTGAAGAGGCACATCCCTTCGTACGGCTACGGAGGTCACTCCATCGGCTTCTCTTCACCGGCTATTGGAATAGGCCACTCGATTGGAGTAGGCCACTCAATTGGATTATCCGGACCCAGTATTGGAATATCTTCGGGTGGTATCGGGTTAGGTGGAGTTGGTATCGGTATTGGTGGGGGCGGTCTCGCAATAAGTGGGGGCGGTACCGGTATTGGTGGGGGCGGTATCGGTATTGGAGGAGGAATCGCTGCAGGACCCGCAGTTGCAGTTGGCGGCCCAGCCATCGCCGCAGGAGGACCGGTCGCCGTGGGCGCAGTCGCCGCCGCCCCTGTAGCAGTAGCCCCAGCAGTACAAACATCCGTTAACATAGAACCCAACCCAGTAATCTTACGTCAGGAAGTACCTAGATACATAACAAGAACCATTACACGTGACGTGCAAGTACCAGTACAAGTACCCGTTCCAGTCCCCGTGGACCGTCAAGTGCCATACCCAGTAAGGGTTCCCGTCCCAGTACATGTAGATAGACCTGTACCTTACCCAGTCGTACAAAAAGTCCCCGTGGAGGTCACAAGGCAGGTGCCTGTGTACTATGAGAGGAAAGTGCCATATCCCGTGAGGGTTCCCGTGAACGTGCCTGTTCCGTACCCTGTGACTGTTGAAAGGCATGTGCCGGTTGACAGGCCAGTGTACGTAGACCGTCAGGTGCCAGTACCACAGCCTGTCTACGTTGATCGTCCCGTCCCAGTCCAGGTACCCGTTCAGGTAGATAGGCCTGTTCCTGTTCCCCAACCTGTTGTCGTTGACAGGCCTGTTCCTGTTCCACAGCCTGTTGTAGTTGAGAGGAGAGTCCCTGTGCCTGCAGTAGCTGCTGTGCAGGCTGTATCCGCGGTCCCTGTTGCTATCGGCGGTGGTTCCGTAGTTTCAAGTGGCATTGGAGGCTTTGGAGGTGGTATTGGAGGTTTATCGGGAGGAATTGGAGGTATATCGGGAGGAATTGGGGGTATATCGGGAGGAATTGGAGGCTTGTCGGGAGGTATTGGCATCTCGGGCGGGATCCCGATTTCTGGTGGTTATGGAGGCGGGTATGGAGGCGGCTACGGTGTCTCGTCGGGAGCCTACGGAGGAGGCTTCTCAAAGACCATTTCATACAACTCTATTGGCCACCACTAATATGTTTAACCAGTTGTATCAAATTGCATTATATCTTTGTCATTAAAGTTATTTTACCAGTGCTTGTCGTTTGTTTTGACCCACTTTATTAGTTTCACCCTAGATAAGATTTCATCATCATATCATCACGCTTGTATTTCCCGAAGGGTTAAGCAGAAGATTTTGAAGTAGGTACTTATTTACATTTTCATGAAAATATTTATTATTTACATATTCACGAGAAGATTTAGTTTCGAATTTAGTACGAAAAGATTAGTCTTTATATTTTCAAGTCCAATTTTCGGAAATTTATATTTATTGGCTGAAAGTCGAAGGTATGTAATAAAAACTCAAGATCAATTTTCAGACATTTATTGTAAAACCACAAAATCTTTGTCAATAATACTCGTTAGGCATGGGAACTTTAAAAGATAGGAACACACACGAAATATTATAAACTAAGTAATATGAGAATAGCTGAAAATTACAGTTCAGTCAACACTTTGTGCGATATTTAGAAGAGAGCATAAAATAAACATAACATTTTCACACTTAAAGAATAATTAAAAGTCAGCGCAAACAATGCAGCAATGATCACGATCAGTGTTAATTTATAATGAACTTAAAGATATCGCATATAGAGTACAAAATAGTAAAGCAAGATTTTATTCCGCACCTCATCTTGCAAGCAACTTTTAACTCTATTTCTCTTGCATTTTAGTTCATTATTAATTAATCATGTTACGCTGACTGTCAGCCGTATAAAAGGATTATTTTGTAGGTCTATCATTAAAATCTATGGCACACACATTTACAAATATATTTCATAATCTAAAGGACGTTTCTGTAATACTGCTTCGATTCTATTTACACTTCATCTCGTTCATTATTGAGCTGAGATGCTCCCCTTACTTGACCTAGAAAATAAATATGTTTATTAAATCTACGAACATTCATCACAAACATTATATCAGCCGTAGGACGTCCACTGCTGGACAAAGGCCTCCCTTGTAGATTTCCAAAAGTATCGGTTGGAAGCGAACATTAAAATCAATAAAATTTACAAAAATGTTGATAGCGAAATCAGCCCCCCTAGCCAAGTCGCAAACGATAATCGTAAACGCTCGGTAGGTACCAATAGATTTTCAACTTAATACCTCAGAGTCTTAAGTTGAAAATCTATTAAAGATTTCTAAGCGTTAGCGACTGGAAAGAACGAAAACGCTATGCAATCTTCCACAAAGTTTAAGATCTATTAAAGCCTACTCAGCGTTTGCGTTTATCGTTTGTTACATGGCTACAGGGGCGCGATTTTGGCAGCGCCATCTATAGCACAACAAGCAATCTACAACTGACGTTTCATATATAGTTTTCCGTGACGTAAGCATTTATATGTAAGTATACAAAATTTCGATAACAGCCGTCGGCCAGTAGATAGCTCACCTGTCTGTTCGAAGGATCTACTATATTCAATGAAGGAACTTTTGTGAACTTTCGACCCTGTGTCTCATACCTCCACAAATTAAATAACAGACTTCTATGATTTATCATAGAATATTCCTAAAGAACTCCACATTTGTACTACTACCTACTCATGACTACAGTTATTAAGAAAAACTCACCTACTTATTTATTTTGCATTTATTATATCACTATCATCATCACTATCACTATCATCATCACTATCATCATCACTATCACCATCACAGACATCAGCGTTTACCTAAACCACATTCCAAGACTCAATGCTCACTCAAACTAAAAGAATTTTGTCAATTTACCTTTAAAATATGACACATCTCTTGTGCGGGTTCATGGCAGACCCTGGCGGGCAGTGCCACGCTCTGGCGAACTCCTCACTGTTCTGCAGAGCCCCTCGAGCCCTGAACAGTTGCGGGGAGTGCTCGTCTTCCAGGTCAGACTTCAAAGAATCCTTCGTTGATACTCCACACCAGAGCTGTGAATAAGTAAGTTATGACGTAAAAGTTTTAAAAACAACAAACAAAAGTATCAAAAACCTAACCCAAATCAGTTTAGACGTTTGAAAGCTATGGTGCCACAGACACAAAATTACAACACCCCTCTGTTTTTCTTCGGCCAGAATGGACTTAATATTAGTAGACGTCATTAATGATGTTTACGAAGATAAATAAAAGATAATTAAAACAATAAATAATAATGATATGTAAGCAGAATCACCTACAATCTTTTACTATGTATTCTGCTTATTACTGGTAATCCTGATAACTTCCAACAAAGCTTTGTGTTAGAAGTAAGTTTTGAGAATATTTACTCCTAAAGGTAACAAAACAGGCTTTTCATGATTTTACAACTTTATATGTGATTGTTACTTACATTGCCATAAGACAAGAAGAACAGTTGTTCTGGCGTCATGTGCTCGAACCCCGGTAGCTTATGCTCTGGTCCTCGTCTCCTCAAGTGATGCTTCAGAGCCGCGAGCGCCTCTCTTAAGCCGCCATTGTCTGCTATATTCTCACCAAGAGTCTTTTTACCGTCTACCTGTATGTAAATAAGCCTAAATATAAAATCTAAGAGTCTGTGTGGTATGTAATAAAATCTTTAGAAACTTAGATGTTGCAAAAAGATTTTGTGTGGTGGTGTTTTTTTATTAAGACCCTTCTTTAAATTAAGACCTATGCATAGACAGATGGACGAACAGACGTACGGACAGCGGAGGCTTAGTTGTAGGTTCCCATTGACACCCATGACGCACAGAAAAAACGGTGGGCCAAGAGTGTAGCCTTGTGGAACTCCAAAAAAATGTTCTTAAGTCAATAAAATGGTAGTATAGTTGCAATATTGACAAGAGAATACATGAAACTCTAATTCTGTTTATCCTACCTTCGTATTTTGAATTTTCTGTTTTAATTTTATTCTATTTTTTCTTTCTTTTCAATTTTTTTTTGGCTGTTTTGGCGCATAACATTGTGCATGTAGTGATCTTCTTTAAGCAATTGGACTAAAGTTTAAAATGTTTTTCCTGTTTTCATGTATCAGTGTACTCATTGTTGAGGAGCTAAATTAAATAAATAAAAAATAACTCACATGTTCATCCAGGTCAGGTAGATAGTACTCGGAGTACTGCTCGATGAAGCAGTGCGTCATGTTGACAAACGAGCTGATCGTGTTGTTAGACCACCACGGCAGCATGTTGCCGTTCTTATCGAACTGACGACCTATAATGCCGAAATGGTAGCAAATCATTGAGATTTTTCGGATTGGAGAAAAATGTTTGTGTTTGGTTTCATCGCAAGGTACTAATTAGGGTTTATGTTCTGCCAAAATAAACCAATTCAGTTTAAGATTTCTTCCATTTTTTAAAGTAATTGTTTTGATTTTGGATATTTAACGGTGATTAATTTTCTTTATTTTTTAAATTTTTATTCGGGGTGCCCTTGACTCTAGTCTTAGTCAAAGGTGACATAGAAAACGTCTACGATGGAGTAAGCTTACCCAGAAGAAGCCTGAAAGCTGTTCTAAGCTTAAGTTTTGGATGTACATTGCAATGTTATTGTTTTGTAATGTAACATATTCAGCAAACTGAATTACGTTGCCCTAATTGATTGAATTATTGAGAGATTGGGAGTTTACTAGTATTGGCAGAAGAAAGATCAATTCAACATTTTTAAATTTGAGAGTCATATTTATAATGTATTGATATACTAGGAGGTTATGATAAAACTTAACATTAAAAAGAAAACAAAAAAGAAAAGAAAAGTAAGAGATCAATTTACCAAAGTTATCGAAGCCATGTGTTATCTCATGCCCGAGAATCGTTCCCAGAGAACCGTAGTCAAGTGAGCTGGACAAAATGAAACCGTTGAAGAAAATATAAATGGTAAATCTAAATACAAGGTGCAGTTTTCATTCTTGTCAAAGGAAGGTTGCCATAAAAGACATAAATATTCAAATACTTTTGGTGAATAGTGAATAAATAATCAAATAAAAAAAATTGACATCCTATTTTTTTAATTACTGATATGTGTCGAAAATCACTGGCATAGTACCTCCTTAAATTTGACGAGAATTCAAAACTACACCTTGCATAATAGTAAAGAACATACTTACTCAAGTCCTAAATCAAAGAAGGGATGTTGTAACATCACCATAGGGACAGCTATAGAAAACATTCAAGTATTAAAATAAAATTACTGTACGAGACGAAGCTAACAATCAATGACTAATAGAACAAAATGTCAAAAGACTACAAAAATATCGTGAAGAATTATGGTGTTTCTTCATTTTCTTTCAATAATTTGTACTTACTTATAGTATTCTCTTGAAAAGTATGATATGCGTTAACTTCAGTAGGATCAGTGGCCCAAGTAAAGTTATTCCCTTCTCTAAACCTATTCAGGACTTTCTTCGTTTTCACTTGATTGATATTTATCATGTTCTCTAAATGTTTTTCTTGATCTATTTCTATGCCTTCATAGTATTCTTCTAGTTTTCCTTCCTCTAGGAGCCAGTCTGGGAATCCTATAAGCGTCTTCATTTCGATAATTTTTAGGTATGTTGCTAACTTTGTGTTGTCATCCATCCATCTTGCTTGGCCGACGAGGTGGGCTAAGGCGTTCTTTAGCTCGTCGATCATAGTTATGATCTAAAAATGTGGGGTTCGATAAAGTTTTATAAAACGCACAATATGTAAAAGCATGGAGGGATTTATAATTGATCGAAATGTTTTCGTAAACATTATATTAATATTATCTTAATACAAACATCTTTTTATTTTGTAAAGATAGGTTAATAATAAGCCACTTGTGCTTTGAGGTGTTGAACTTGACAAATCTGTAACTATTGTGATAATGCAAAGTGGAGGACTATAAATCTTTTTGATACCCATTGTGGCGCTCCTGACCAGAAGATGTCCCATTTACTACAATATCTAAAATTCCCCTTGGTTTGCTCTTTAGTGGCCATTAAAAAACGCCAATCATGTCTCTTTAAACGTCTCCGAATACAGGCCTTAAGTATTTAAAAAAAAAAAACTAAATGATCGTTTCGATAAAAAAACTTTTTTACAAAAAAATTACAACCGCCTTCAAAAACTAAAAAGAGAAAAATAACTTTAGCTTTGGAAGTCGGTGGCAATACAAAACAACAAACAGAACCAAAGCCACCGACTTCTTATTTCTTTCTTCTTTTTTATTTCTCGCTTTTTAGTATCAACTTCTTGTCATCCAAATCCATGAAGAAACTGTCATGTTATGTAAATTAACGAGACACCACTAAAAAGTCATAAGAAAGCAGAATATGCGATTTCGTTTACTTGGATGAGAAATTTTTAAATACTACTGTATACATCTGTGTAACCCTTGAGCGTGATGTTATATTGTGTGATGGTGTAAACAATGCTTAAATATGCTATAGCAACAATCGTGGTTAATCTGCTGTTATTTATTGAAGAGTTCCCCCGATTTCTACAAGATCCCATCATCAGATATTGAAATGGTGTCAATGGGACCACACGGGAAGCACCGGCTTTCAAATAAAAAAAGAATCATGACAATCGGTTCACCCAGTCGGGAAATTCGAGGTAACAAACATAAAAAAAAAAAATACAGTCGAATTGATAACCTCCTCCTTTTTTTGAAGTCGGTTAAAAATAAGAAAATTGATAATTGCAGGATACCTAGTTCTTTTTACTTTCTGTTGCTTACTTTAGGTTTGGTAACGTTGAAGAAGTGTGGGTCAGCGATACCGTAGGACACAGCCATGCCGAGCATGTCGTTGACAGCGTTGGCGCACTGCAGACTGCGCGGCGGCGTGGTCTCGTGGTGGTGCGTCTGCTCGTACGCACGCTGGAACAAGTCGCGAAGCTCTGTCGTCGTGTGGACTGACATTACTTCTACCACCTAGATAAAATAAATAATAGTAATTTTAGAAACCAGTATTATATTTACACACTTTCACCACAAATCACGAAACATATCAGGCGCTAAACGTATTTAGAATATCATTGCATCCTTGCCACATTGTTGGAAAGTTACAGAGACAGAATGATAATTTAAATACATTTAGCGGTAAATGCGCTATATGTTTAGTGTTTTTTGGTGAATCGGTCCTCAGAAAATAAATTAGATAACCTATAACAATAACAAAAAAACACTATTTTTATCTAGCCTATAATGTCCTACTGCTGGGCAAATTCCTCCCTCATGTCCATCCAAATATTCTTTTCTTGCTAGTTCGAGGTGAGGTGGTAAAAAGAACCTCTCAACCTCTACATCGCCGTCAACTAGAAATGTGCACAAGAGACGATGTGGCGCAAAATCATTGATGTAGATTTTCTAAACCAAAGAAAAACTAATACAGTCATTTCTTTTTTTTGGATATTCTGTTTTCATTTTGGACACGAAGATAGAGTTTTTGTAAAACAAAAACTCTATCTTCGTGTTGTTATGTTATTAATTGTCTGTTATTACCTACTGACAAAAGAAACTTACCTTCACCCAAATGTAAAGCTCCAGAATCACAGGTGGGGTTTTCGCAACATAAGCAGCCATCAAAGACATGTACTTCAAATCTGGATCAGAAACTAGGATTTTATCCTTTTCGAAGTCCAGCACTGTATTGCTGACGCCAAACAATCCTTTTAAATATTTCTTCCATATTGGCGAAGCTGTTCCGTTGTTACTTTCAACAATAGCGTCTGTATGTGCTTGAATTTCGTCTACTGTATATTCTGGTATATTTACAAAATCATCATCGTCTATTTCTGTTGAATTATCTGATTCTAACTGAAAATTATTAGTGGGTAATTTAAAAACAGTAATTTCCAACAGTATTATTTTACTTTTTAGATTATCGTAAAAAGTTTGACAGATTCATGTTTGTTTATTGTTTGCATAGGATCTTCAACAAAAGATACACAAATCAAAAATGACATACAAATAATGGTCAAGAAAAGGTATTACGTTAATGTATTTCTTCACTTATAGAAGACCACAGCATAAAAGCAGCATGCAACATGCTTAATTTTGACAGGACCACTCTAATTTATTTGCAGAAAACACTACATCTAATATATATAATTCAAAGGTGACTGACTGACTGACTGAGATAGTGATCTATCAACGCACAGCCCAAACCACTGGACGGATCGGGCTGAAATTTGGCATGCAGGTAGATGTTATGACATAGGCATCCGCTAAGAAAGGATTTTCATCAATTCTACCCCCAAGGGGATAAAATAGGGGATGAAAGTTTGAATACTTCCTAATGCGAGCGAAGCCGCGGGCAAAAGCTAGTGCTCTATATATTTGCGGAAATTAAATAGGATCACCTAGATAGCGACCAAATTATTTTATTTTAAATATTTACATGAACCCAATTTCAGTCATAGATCGTTCTATAACATGTTTCACATGTGACACGCGATTATTGAATATTTTAGATTCTACTTCCATAATTATACAGTACTGTACTAGATCACGTCATTAGCTATTCAATTTAGGACCATTATCGTGGCTGTATAGTTTATTATTATCATCGATTTCGATGTAGATTAGTCAGAACTATATCAGGAATTAATTCAGTAGATCGTTAAAGACACACATTTATATTACTGAAAGCAATTAAAGTAACGTTATACGTACAGGATGTAAAAGACACATTGCCTATCCATTAACTACGCATACTGGCTACTACCCATCAAACTAAGCCAAATTATGGATGGCAATCGCCTTTAATTTTTAGTACGAAAAGTTACTGTTCAGGATGGTGCGCAAATGTAACGCATGCAACACATTCTGCTTACCGATGCATCCATCGGTATACGGGTCACAAAATTTTCAAATCGTATTCGTAAAAAATAGAAAAATGTTGGAACTTCAATATCTTCATTATTATCGATTGCAATGATGGAAGGGACATGGAACATTCGGCGTGGTTAAGTGCCTTTATTTGTTTAAGAATCACAAAAAAAAACAGAAAGTTAAATGACCCACTGACTAAATCTTTTGTTTTACTTACCTCATAAATATCACTGCTTGTTGCATAGTATTCATTCGCAGTCAATATAACATTCTGATCAAGTTCAAGTTCAGTCAATTTTGAACTTTTAACACCGTCTGCTTCTAGTAGGAACAGTTTTATAAGTTCTGCGTAGAATAACTTATGTACTTGAGCTATCTTTTCTTCATCATCCTCATCACTATCAGCTTTATCATTGCGACGTTCGATCTTGTATAGAAAGTCTGTTGCTTTTCTTGTAAAGTCTATTAAATTGGTTAAGGTTCTTCTACCATTGTGGCGTTTTCTTTCGGTGTGTGTGCTGTAAAAACAATAAATGGCGTAGTTAGCAACGAATAAGTGTTACAATCTTTTGGAGACATACGATTGAACTTGGTTATGCTAATACGAGTTAGCGAACAATCTCTCAATATTTCAATAAATAAAGACAAACTAATTTATTATATGATGACATCTCTGACATTGGCAAAGAACAAGCGAATATAAGATAATAAATAAGGAAACCTGGATTTTACAAATAATCTGAAATTGCAATATCACCTTGAGCAAACTTGGTATTAATAAAATATACGAAATGTGTTACATTCTTATCCAGCAATATAAAATAAAACAAGACATGATTATCCAAAAGTTATAATTAAAAATTAACCAGTACTAAATACCCAAAACCTTAATTTTTTTTTTGAAAAATGGGAGAAAACGTGGCCTGTGTTGGTTTGTCTGAATGGCTTAACTTTAGATGTTCTTACCTTGGAAAAGGATTAGTAGTCTCAGGCGATCCCATAACAAGTCTGTACACAGAAGAATTCTTAGGATCCGTGAAGATATCAAAACCTATGAGAACATCCATGCCCATCTGTGTCTTTACCTTGATGACAGTGTCCAACCAGTCAAAACTATAAGCAGAATAGTCGAAATCTTCTGTGGCATTTACAAACGTGGGGTACGGAGGGAGGCCTAGAGTTTCTAGGATAGCTATGACTGGTTTTAATCCACGTTTGTCTAGTGTTGCTGAAAGTTAACGATCGATATTAATGTAAAAAAAAATCAACATCAGTTATTTGTCTAAAATGTGGTGGATAGAGAGATGCTGGTATACAGGGTGGAAATTTATTATGCTACCTGGAGGGAAAGTACTCTAAATACTGAAGATAGCAAATTTTACTTAAAGGAAACATTCCTTTATTTTTAAAAAGAAACAGAACTGCATTTAAATAATTTTGAAAATACAGTTGCCACACCCGGGAATCGAACCGACTAAAATCCGAAAAAATAGCATCTTGTACTTTTATGGCACTAATCGATAGGGTCAATCATAAGGATCAAATCTCTGCAAACATTATAAATTAAATTTTAAAAAAGCCATGAAATTTTAACCAAAACTTATTTTATTCGGACGAAAAAATCGAGAATTGACTAATTTCATGCTCGAAATGAGCTCCATTTTCTTGGATGCACAAATTTATTCTGTTAAGGAATTCATTGTGAATAACTTTTAGTAGGGTGTTCTGGTGAATATTGAAAATTGTTTGCTACCAAAACTCACTCAAAATAAGTTTTTTTTAAAGGAATAAATTTGTGTATCCATGAAAGTGAAGCTCATTTCCAGCAACTACTTAGTTAATTTGTTCGTTTTTTTCGTCCGAATAAAATAAGTTTAGGTTAAAATTTCATGGTTTTTGTTTAATTTAATTTACCATGTTTGCAGAGATTTGATTCCTATGATTGACCCTATCGATTAGTGCCATAAAAGTACAGGATGCTATTTTTTCGGATTTTAGTCGGTTCGATTCCCAGGTGAGGCAACGGAATTTTCAAAATTATTTAAATGCAGTTTAGTTTCTTTTTAAAAATAAAGGAATGTTTCCTTTAAGTAAAATTTGCTATCTTCAGTATTTAGAGTACTTTCCCTCCAGGTAGCATAATAAATTTCCACCCTGTATAATAATATTGAGTGCAGAGACACATTTCGCAACAAATAAAAGGTGTACATAGTTAACAATTCTACATATTAAAGATACACTTAATATTAAGCACCAAAGTTATTTCTTATAAATAGTTAAGGAAGAAGGTAGGACAAAGTAACTGAATTCAGTACAAATCGTTTCTGGAATTATAAGACTGACACGATTTTTTATTAAGCTATTAACCGACTGAGTAAAAAAACGATGACTTATCATCCATATTTCTTAAACAGAACGTTTTGACAAATACCTATTAGGAAGTCTGAAAGTGAATAATTGATTGAACGAAGTCTTTAGTCGAATGGCCATTTAATAGCCGTTTAAAATTGATGATTAATTCTATAACAGTGACGTGTTTCAAATGGAAAAGGTCAACATATGACCGCGTTACGGGCGAAGGTATTTCAATGAAACTATGGCACTAATTATTTATTTTTTAATGTTAAGAATTTACTAATTTATTGTTAAATTTCTTATTTCGGGATATCGTCAAGAAGTTGATAAGAGTTTATCAACCTTTTGAATATGTCCCGAAAGAAATGACTAGAGTACTAGTCTTTTTCTTGCGCTAAACGATCAGCCAGAAAATGCTGCCAGCTTTTTGGGGCACTTGTCCCATTGACAATGAAGTGGACGATTTTTTTCATGACCTTTGAGCATACAGTATACATATCATTATCGTCAGCTTAGCCTTTTCCCAACTATGTTGGGGTCGGCTTTCCAGTCTAACCCGATGCAGCTAAATACCAGTGTTATACATGGGGCGACTGCCTTAACATTGTACATAATTATAAACTTTGTATAAATCTTCTGATTTTTGTAAAATGAATTTCTTTGAAGGAATTAATATTTTCAACTTTCCTTAAAGTTTAAAAGTATTTAGATTTTGGAAAAACTATCAACTGTTGCGGTCTCCTTTCATGTCTTTCGTGTGTATAGGAAATGTTAATAAGTATTATATCAACTCTGTGAAAAATACTTGCTTCTCTCATCTTACCAGTATTCATGCATCCATTATACATATCCTTGGCCTGCTGCACTGCCCGGGGCTGGTGACTGGTGTTCTTGTTGAGGAAGTCCCTCACGATGGAGTACACCTTGGTCTGCTTGTCTCGGAACCAGTCATATGATCGGTAGGCGTCTGGCCGCGGGTGATCTGAACCCCAGTTGCCGCATACATACTGGGGGAGATGATGAAATGGATGAAGAGCCTAGAGTCGATAGACCTATGGCTGAAGGTTTGAGTTTATGACCCACGAAAAGTGTCTGCGAATAATGTATGTATGTTTGCTGGGTTTTAACAAATAATCATATCTTCTAAAATATATGTATGGTGCAGTTTTGCATCCTCGTCAAATTCAAAGAGGTAACTTTGTTAGTGATTTTCTTTGCAAATCAATAATAAAATAAATAGGTTTTTTTTAAAGTTGAATTTGGTATTTAAACAAGCCATCGCTTATTAAAAACTCGTCAAAAACAGCCGTCACGTGAAGCTACATATTCCTCTAATTATCCTTAAAATTTCAGCCATCCTAAATTGATGTAGGTCATTTGGGAGAGAGAATTTTTGTGCCGATAGTCATAAACGTTTCTGATGCAAACGGATGACAAGAAAATTATCATCAGAACCTACAAAAGCCAGTCAAGTTACCTGATAAAAGTTTTCGCAAGGATCCGCAGTCACGTCCATGGAGAGCGCAAGGTTGGCGGCGGAA
This sequence comes from Caradrina clavipalpis, assembly GCA_932526535.1. Taxonomy (NCBI): domain Eukaryota; kingdom Metazoa; phylum Arthropoda; class Insecta; order Lepidoptera; family Noctuidae; genus Caradrina; species Caradrina clavipalpis. The sequence goes on along the minus strand of OW052099.1, from coordinate 3,052,198 downwards.
CGCAGGCATTCAGGACTCCTGCATATTGGTACTGGTTTTCTATTTATTGCTAATGCGTCTAAAACAATCGTTGATGGTGTTAAGTATCCTGATATTCTAGGGAATAAACCTAACTTTGTAGATAAGTGTCCAGTAATTGATAATGGACTAAAGAACAACAAGAATAGAGTTCAAATTTGAGTAATAATGGGCAAGATAATAAATGCACACGATTTTCGACTTTATTAGTGGTACGTTTTGATTATTATCTATTAATAAATTAGCAGCATTAACTGCTTAAGCATATTGCTATAGTTAACGCGACTATGGTTCGAAATAAACCGGTTTTAAACCAAAATCCATGGTTTAAAACGTGTTTATTTACAACAGCCCTCCTAGCCAAGTCACAAACGATAAACGCAAACGCTGAGTAGGCTTTAATAGATCTTCAACTTTATGTGCTTGGTTTTAAGTTGAAGATCTAATGAAGATTGCATAGCGTTTTCGTTCGTTCCAGTCGCTAACGCTTAGAAATCTTTAATAGATTTTCAACTTAAGGCTCTTGGGTATTAAGTTGAAAATCTATTGGTACCTACCGAGCGTTTACGGTTATCGTTTGTGACTTGGCTAGGGGGGCTGTAAATGCGACTAGATCCTACTTTAATTCAGCATGTAACATTTCTCCTAAAATAATTTAACTAGACAAAGTGCTTTTAGCTGAAAAGTTACATAGCTAAGTACAAATTATACTAATGTGTAGTACAATAAATATTCTAGAAAGATTTTTATACACTAGCTTAGAATTTTAATGTATATCTAGAGTAGAAATTCTAGTACTATGCCATTTGTAGGCTCTTTATCAACTGTATGCCTGCACTTTTTGTGGACAAAAAGTGGGTTATATATTATGGAGGCAATTTGAATAATTTCCAAAGTGAACAAATGCTTGCTTGTTATATAAGACTAGATGGTTTTGTTCGCTTATGTAATATTATAAATTAGCTTTTGCACGCGACTTTATCTATATGAATGCTAAAATATTTGAAAAGTAGCCTATGTAGGTACTTATTCAAGTACTACGCCACCTCTTTGCTTTTAATTACAAGTTGAGGTAACAAACAGACAGAGTTACTTTTGAAATGTGGATGACTAGCTGGCGTAAAATGGCACAGAAAGGGTTATCCGCCCTATTATAAAGGGCAACTTGTTTTCCTTAAAGACAATTTTCTTATTTGCCCTTTACACACATTATATATTTTATGAAGGGCAAATAGTCAGAGTTTTTGTGGAGAAACATTTTAAAGTTATACATAACATATAACAGTATGCATTATAGGGTCAGGTTCAGCAAACTGTGGGTGTACATTGGTGCACTTCTTCCTAACCCTTCAACAGCAACATTGTAGTATTCATGGTCAGTATGCATCTAGGTAAAGTTTGACTGTTTTTTTATAAGAGGTAATATAGAGGAACTTTATTTAAAAAAAACACAGATGGGGAGCTACTTTATCGCAGAGGGCCATAAGGACGTAGTCGCCGGCAGAAGGTAATTTGTTATAGTTTTGTAGATTGTTTATAAAAGTAGCCTCGACTTTAATACAGTTCCATAGTGAGTAGGTATATTATTTCCAGTACCTTCGCATCTAGTAATTGTCTCCGGCCTAGCGTCGAGTTTCATCTATTAAATGGATTCATCCGTTTCGTAGTTGTTAAATGATTCACGTACACACATTATTAGTTACCCAGTAAACTAGTATGACTGTCACTTCTTAGAATTCAACATGACTGTATTCACTACTAATCTTTTAAGGGGTGAATGTACTCTTGAATATGAACAACTTTTGTTACAGAACCAACGCTAAAATATTACAACTAAAAATCAGATTTTTAGTTTATTTTTAGTTTATTATATATTTTTTATTCAGATATAGTTGTTGTTGATCAAAATGTTTGGAACAGCTGTGTTTTTTTTTCGTATTTCTAATTTGGTGCTGAGTTGTTATCCATATTCTTGAATACTTTTACCAGGGGGTAAAAGTAAATAATGTAGGTAATGTAAATATGGGTAGTGAGGTAAAAGTCGACCTATATGTCCTTGAGTTTACATTTTCAATCATAAGATTTCAAATTGTCACTTTTGAATAGTGATTGCATGTTATTTAATAAAAAAAGTCAAATACTTACATAAAATACTAATTATTATAAAGGCTATCAGTAACAGGATAAATATTATAATAATGACTATGAACGGTAATCTCTTCCTATATTTTCTTCTGAACCTGAAAATAACAAACAGTTATTGGATTTTTTTACCACTTCAATTCTGGGCCACAATACAATACCTATGTTATAGTTTGTCATCGGAACGCTAAAAACCTCCTCCTTTCGTGAAGTCGGTTAAAAAGAAGAAGTACTTAATTGAAATTGTCTGGGTTTATGCCCAGTTTCGGGATTTATTACTGGTGTCGGGAATTAATGCCCGGAGTTGGAATGAATACCCGATGTCTGGATTCTCGCCGGAATAACAATTTCAGAGCCCGGATGATAGCAAAATATCTAATAGCATCTTATTCATGGGACCTTTGCATGACTAGCGGATGTGTGTAGGTCTAAATAAGTAGGTACAGTAAGTTCTGGGAACTGGGGCGACAGTTTATGAGGTTTACTAAACATATGCATGCACACTAAATTACAATGATAAGCAGGCACTAACCTGGATGTTCTGGACCCAACAGCTATTAGATACCCGGACTCTCTCAAATCATTGCCGTTCTTCAGTGGAGGAGTGTTCGGCTTAGCGCTGCTGACTGCACCTGCGGACAAAACATTGCAGGGGCTTGTAATTGGTGCTAATTGAACCCTTGGGCTACTGTTAAATAAAACATTTTCAAAATGAAAAGTAAATGAATAACTCAAATGAGGTTATCCTATCTACAAACATCGAGTTTAATTACTTATCGGTCAAAATATCAAGCAATTACCGCCGACTTAGCGTAACCGACAAAAACCAAATTTTACAGGAGAAGGTTTTTTTAAATATTTTTGCTATTAATGTCAATTAGCATTTGCTATCACTTAAATAACTGATTTATTTTGGCGTGAAGGTCGACGAGGCATGGTCCGTTATAGTTTAAAATGTCGTTTGCGATGAAAAACGTAGTTTAGGTAAAAATGTCGCTTACGCTAAGTCGGCGGTAGTGGCTCGAATTATAACTTGACAACTTTGTATAGACCGCACGTATCACTAAAAATCTCCTAATTCTATTTTCAAATAACTAATTGATATAAACACCAACATAGTAAAGAAGTTAACATGATAAAACTTCAAATGTCGGTGGAGTCGGTCCAGGAAGAGGTGCCGAGGTGATCTGGACGTATACCAAGTGACCTGGATTTAGGTCGTAGGAGAACAAGGTATCTGGAAGGATTTGCATAGCACCAGAAGTGGGACAGAGTAGGTTAGAGAAAAATAGTTTAATAATTTAGTTAGACAAAAAGTGAGACACGTAAATAAAACGTAACATATCTGTTACAATAAGAGAAATAATAAAATTAAAAGTAAATAAACTAAACTAACTAAGTAAGTAATAATTAAACTTTACCTACATACAAAATCCGTTCTTGTTACAAATATTTGTCCTGATTCGTGATCCAAAATTGTTACTATCATATTAGAACAAGAAACATTGAACACAATAAGCGGACTCTAGTAAAATACTCAAAACGACTGATGTTAGCGCGACATAATACGAGACTGAGTTAACTGAACCAATTACGCTCCATTAGCAACATCGTGTCATTCTTCCTAAAATTATCCATCATTTAAATGCACTAAAACAAAGCTATTCAAGAAAACATATTTTTATAAAAGTAACTCGACTGCAATGATACTTTCTTTATTTATTTAGATCTCCAGTAATAATAGCTAATAATATCTTTTTAATTTTCATAGAAGTCCTAGTAAAAAAAAAAACGCAATGTCAAAAGAAAGCCAATTTTTTCATTTTATACATTTCTAAATTCAAAAAGTTTTCCCGCCAACTTTTTTATTTTTTTTATTTATGCTCTTTCAAAATTAGTATGTGCGAAAAGATTTTTTTTATTAAGACATAACAAGTTCTGGCATTAATTATTTAATTCATGTTAGTTCATTTAGTCGTTGAATTAGTTTGCTTGGGAATCAGTTTCCCTTGAAATCCTGTACTTAAATCTTGATCGCGAACCAAACAATGTAAATACTGGTTTTAAATACAATCAAAACGCCGTAAAAGAATAAGAAACAACCATATACTTTTAATTTATGTAATGGTCTTCGAACAATTTCCTTCGAATAAAGTGGCCACTGTTTTTATTAATGATTGTAATCTCTAATAGTAATTAAAAAGATTGCCGTCTTTACATTTTATTTGTATTAATCTAATTTCTGGTTTTTATTTTGTAGTCTAAATAACTTGAAATTAAATTCATCATCATCGTGTCGCCTAATGACATCCAATACTGGGACATATGCCTCTTTTAAAGATAGCCGCGATAAAATTAAATGAAATTTATTTTTTTATTGATATTGGCATGTAAAATAGATTACTAAAAAGATTAAACCTTAATATAAATAATTATAATAAAAAACTTATTCTTTGGGTACTCTTGTACTTGCTAACAAAGTAGGTGAATACCTACTGTTTTTTGACGTAATATGATACTGCCATACAATGTGGCAATACTGCCAGCCTTTTGGGCACTTTCCCTATTGACAGCGATGCGGACGAGATTTTTATGCCCCATGAGCTTCTCAATGAATTCTAAGTAGGTACTTTGTTTTTTAATAATAAATCATTCTTATATCTGTTATGGTATGGTATGTTAAAAACCGTGCAATATTCAGTACAAAAGTACATGTTTAAGTTATTCCGCTGCCAAGTACGTATACGTCGGACTTAGGAACTAGATAACATCTTTCTGCCTACATAGGTATTTAAATAATTTACGATAACTAAAACGAAAGCTTTTTAAAACAAGAATGGCTTGAGCTGCCAGAATTCCGTGAACACATTACATATTTTAGTGTATAATATATTTACAGTCTTACATATTTTTTAACTGGCTGTAAGCCTAGTGGTCAAAATACTGCTGAGGTCGTTTGCCCAATAAACTTTGCCCGAAAATTGGATGGGCAAAGTTTTTCTAGGCTAAGTATGGAGGGTAATTTTCTTAAATAGAACTTGATGTTGTGAACGAATGACTGAGTTTTTTAGTTTGCATAAATACCTTTTTTTTAAGGTTGGGACATCGTACTTACTAAATAAAAGCTATTCTTGCGTTACTTATAGGCTAGTTATAAAACATTAGCCTCTGCCCACGACTTCGTACGCGTGGATATTTTCACCTGTGTTAAGTAACATCTTTGGTTACTGCTCCGCTCCCGTGTGTCATAGCGTGATGTTATGTAGCCTATGACATTCACAAATAACGTGACTTTCAATGGGTAAAGAGTTTTCAAAATCGGTTCCGTAGATCGAGAGACTACCCTCTACAACCTCACAACCTCACAAACTTTTACTCTTTATATATTTTTTCATAATTATATATTTCTTTATATTCTATTTATATATTCTTTATTAATATAGTAGAAGTATAGGTAATAGTGGGAAAAACAGTCAATCTTACAGTATGCTTCGCCAGATGTTTATGTCATTTTCCATATGTAATTTCTCAGTAGCAGCACTATGGTTCTGTGTCGGGCTAGGGACACTTCTAGGGAAACATCTTATCTTTTACTGAACTAGAAGTTACTGTAAGAAGTTTTTTTTTATTTGACAGAAGCAAGGCTAAAATGTCTTGTGTGCCATCCATAAGTATCCTTTAACGGCAAAGCTGTTTTGCGATATTGCGTTATTATAGCAAGAAGAGTTACCATGTCAAAAATGTCAGAGTCATAGTATTTATTTCAATTAGACAATTAACAAGCACTTTTGGAATATCAAGCAGTCGATCTTTTCATCATGGTCCTATAGAATAATCTTTTTATGGTAGGGTTAGGAACAATCACAAAGTAATAATATTTATCCGACCGAATTTCGGTCACGGTGGTCAAACTCAAATGAAGTTTAAATAAATGAATAAGTGTGTGAGCAAAAATAAGCGCACTCCCTCTTCTCTCACTCTCATAGTCCGACCAGACAGCAGTCCCACACGACTAGAGAGAGATCAAGCGCAGGACCAACCGCTTTACGTGCTTTGCAAGACACGGGTGTATGAATCACACTATATAGGCCTGCTAATATTATAAAGGCAAACGTTTAATTGTTTGTCTCTTTTTCAAATTTGGCACTGAGATACATTGTAATGTGGAATAACACATAGGTTACTTTTTATCCTGGAAAATGTACCTGGGATATTATACCAAATTCGGCGCGGACGAAGTAGCGGGCAGAAGCTAGCTAGCTAGTATACTTACGGGTTACCGAAGGTCCCATAACATCGCCATCTTCTCCTGACCACGCGTTCATTTTTACAATTTATTCATTGATTCATTAATAACAAACTTATGAGTTTCATTGTCAACTTTTGAAGTTATTTTCACGGATTTAATTCACATGATACTTGTATTTTTGTCAATAAATACTATCTCATATTAAATAAGCACTTTATCAACAACTTTTTTAAACTTTTAAGAATTTATATACCAAAATTTTCATTTAGTCACAACACACAAAAATATGCACGTTAATTTTACGTAAAACTTTTCAATGCATATCCATTGCTTCCTTGCATTAAAACTGTTCCACAACTTTTCAATATTCCCGGTAATGTACTTCAACTACGTGCTAGCGATGGTCGTTTGTTATATGTTGGGCAACATTGCCTTATGGTGGCGGTTAGCTTACTGAAAGCTCGCTGTGCTACTGAAAGTTGTCTGTACTTTCAGTAAGGTGACCATGTTTAGGGCTTTTAAGGAATTATTTGTTTTGTTTGTCGGCATTTGTTGTAAACAGATCAGCATTTAGGGTGACTATGTTAACGTATGTTGTTGAATTTGGTTTGACGTTTAGGTTTTTAATGTGTAATTAGGCTGAGATCTGATTAAAAAAAAAAGTTTGTAATAACTAGGCCAGTGACATATGGATGAAGGATCAGAAAGACAAGTAAATCAAGGTTGTATAGAGCTTCGTTTGGTAAACAGTTAATCAAATTGATAAAGTTCAAGAACTAATAAAAAAATGAATTTTAGAAGTGGTTTAACTAACTAACTAGGCTGCTGTTGAAGATCTGCAGTACTTTAGTGGACTGCGAGATCTAAACAACTTTTATACGACTTCTAATAAAATTTGTTGTGTTTATGGTAACTTATTCTATAAACAAGATATCGAAGCACGAAACAATCTCAAAAAGACACATCACCAGATTCTCCAACAAAACTTGTCCTAGTTTTCCCAAATCCCATGGCCTCCGTTCTACCCGGTTCACAGGACAGTGGTGATGTGCAGGCCAGCACGCGATCGCTAGTGATGTGCCACTCCGGTATCGATTCAACGACATCGGATACCGTAACCGTCTCCCATTCAAGTCACGAATGATTGCTGTTTACTCACAGCCACAGCATGCTTCCATTTTATTGTTTATTTTTATGCTTGCTTGGTATCAAGGTCGAGTGGTACTTAAGCGGGGGTTACGGTTTCCGAAAGGGTCGTAAATATGATTGATTTTTCTAGGTCAAAGTGAGTTTTGTTCTACCTTGCCTCTTGCCTTCTAGTTTCTTCAAGTTTTTTTTTTGAAGGTTAGGGTTTAGATACTCCTAGATCTGTATAAAGGTCTAAGAAGGTCTAAGAGCCAAGTTTAGGGTTTAGTTACTTCGTAGTTACTTAACAAAATGAACCTCTTGCCTGATTAGTAACTCTATTATTTTATATTTTAATAAATGTGAGCTCGAGTCATTAATCAAACGCAATATTGCTTGGCAAATATGTAAACTGTCATAAGCTGTAATTGAATAAAATAATATAATTGTAAATGTCACAATGCCTGATTTTGATGTTCTTTAGTTTTTTGTATATCGACTGCTCCGTTGGTTTCAAGCGTGATTTCTAAGTATCGGGTCCTGGGTTCTATTTCCAGTTTGGGAAAAGTGTTATTGAGTTTTCAGCAGCCCGGAGCAGCCCGGACTTAGGAAGTTGGTGGTGTATCATCTGTGACTCTGAAAGCATGTAAAGCCGTTGGTGCTGCGCTTCATCTCTCCTTGGTCATGTAGGATTGCTGTCTCATTGGGCTATAAGAGTGAGGGAAAATGGAGTGCACCTGTGTTTGCACATACGCTTGTGTACCATAATATCTCCTACATACTTACTTGTGTCTCTATTGACATTGGCCGCCGTAATCGAAAATGTATCGATAAGTCATAAATTCACCTACCCTAGTCAAATTAATTCTATATTTAGGTTAATCCATTAAATATTATTTTTTATTGCTTGTAGGGATCATCGGTAATACAATATATTATGTAGGGATGCCGATATAACTGCCTCGGAGGCCTAGTGGTCCTAAGCGCGACTGCTACGCTAGAGGTCCTGGGTTCGATTCCAAATTTCCCTGGGTCGAGGAAATTGTTATTGGGTTTTTCTATGAAATTGTCAGTAGCAGCTCGGAGTTTGGATTTGTGCCCGATTAATGGCAATAGTCTCGCACCCTTTACATGGGACCTAAATATACCGGCGAACTGTGGGTGTATATTGGTTACACTTCTGTCTAACCTTTCGGGGAATACAGGTGTGGTGGTATGTGGATGCCGATATTTATTTATTATATTTCACGCTTTCGTAAACCAGGCCTCCTAGAATATCTAACCCATCACTATTCCGGTCGATATTCTCGTATGAATACTGCATATTATTAAGTGATTAGGGTATTTTAGTCAACCTGAGTAGGTCACTATAAATTACATGACACAGAAATAAGCCTGCTTCGACACCAGTAATTATAATAAGCTAGCTTCTGCCAGCGACTCCGTCCGCTTGGTTCTTTGAAACGTTTTTGGTTACTGCTCCGCTCCTGTGTGATGTAGCGTGATGAAAAATGGACAATCCAACACAAAAAGAAATTTTCAATTCGAACCAGTGATTCGTTCTTGTGATTAGTGTGTTCAACCAAACAAACAAACTCTTCAGCTTAGTAATAATATTATAGATTAAAAAGAAATAACATACTGCGTTAATAAGTCTTAAATTGTTAACACACAAAATGTGTCACATTACCAACCAACATAAATAGCTCAATGTACAAGAAAACTTGTATATACCTTTAATAGATTTAAAATTATTAAGCATTCAATATTCAATATTGTTATGTGTACTTTACAAGTGTATCTTGGACATCACCGACAACGGTGTAGGAAAAGTTAGGAAATCTGGAATTATCTCTACATAGTATCTATACTAATATTATAAAGCTAAAGAGTTTGTTTGTTTGAACGCGCTAATCTCAGGGACTACTGGTTGGAATTGGAAAATTCTTTTAGTGTTGGATAGTCAATTTCTTGAGGAAGGCTATATGCTATGTAACATCACGCTACGACCAACAGGTGCTGAGCAGCGAGGGTGAAACCGCGGGGAACAGCTAGTAAATAATAAATAAATAAAGTATAAAACAAAGTCGCTTCCCGCCGTCTGTCCCCCTGATCGCTTTGATCTTTAAACTTAGCAACGGATTTTAATGCAATTTCATGAATAGGCAGAGTGATTCCAGAAGGAGATTTATACGTATAGAACATCACGTTACACCAACGGGAGCTGAGCAGTAACCAAAGGCGTAACGGACCGCGGGTGACAAAACTAAATGACCTATGAATCTGACATTTGGCAGGTGGGTATTTAGTAGGTAGGAGATGTCAGAACGTGATGGGTTGTTTGTGGTGTAGATAAGTAGTATTAAAACAACATGTGTGTTTTATTTTAATTAACATTATAAAATAAACCAAAAGAAAATCAGCCGATCTATACGTACATTGACGACACGGTTGGCGCAGTGGCTGAGCAATTGGCTGCTGCGCTGCATGTCGCGGGTTCGATTCCCGCACGGAACAAATATTTGTATGATCTGCAGATAGTTGTTTCGGGTCTGACAGCTTGTGCATGCAAGTTTATGTCAAGCGTATACCGCGTCAAGAGTACCCATGAGGAAGACTCCACAGATGGAATGCAACTATAAAAACCTTCTTTATTAAATTGGATTGATCATTAAGATCACCATCATCATTATTATCAATGCCTCATTTAAACATCCATCTCAAAAGATTTTCCATACGATAATATTCTCAAATTATGCTCATAACAATGTAATGAGCAAAACTTTCGAATGCTATCGTTACCGCTGTAGTGCCAACTATTAGCTACCAACGTCGCATGGCCACATCAAATATTTACGTCATTTCGGCCCGTAGGAACCCTAACGACTTTTGTATGACCTAGAAGGCCTAGCACGCTTTGTCGTTGAAGTATCGGTGTCAAATCGAATTTTGAATTGGAAAAATATTTTTTTGCTTTGTTTTATTTTATATGAGAAGCACCAGTAGTGTCTTTATATAGTACAGTTATATTTTCAATTATCTATTTGTGTTATAAAGTGGTTTTATTGAAGAAAATTATAAGTCATATAACATTACGACACACGGAGTAATTAAATACGTTTCATAATACGGGTGACCCCACGGCTTCACCCGTATGCCTGTCTAAATAAGCCAAGTGCCAGCCCTCACGACGGGCGCCAATGTTTTTATCTAAGGTATATACTAGTAGTACCTATTTCAATAAATTTTTCACAACAGGCGAAAAATTTATCAACAGGTGAACAATAAAAAAACCGATCGAACGTACGGTCAGCACCAAAAGACGATTAACAAAGTTACTTTTACACGTCATTTAAATAGACACAAAATAACACTATTCACTGCTATTCAGAATTTCAGTTCATTTTATTTTAATTTTAGATACATTTCGTATTTCCTTTTATATTGTGCTCAATAATAACGATTTAAAAACCTAAAATGTTAATCTATCTGTTAGTTGCTGACTCGACTTTACGTTTAGTCTGACACTTGTGCGAAGCCTAGTAAGCATGCTATGTTTGTTCAGTGTGGCTTGATTAATGTCTGCCCATCCATACTAGCCTGTCAATTACTTTAATAATATGACGGACGAGGGCAAGACGTTTTCGAAGCAATTACGTCAATAAGCTCACAGGGCCCAGTAAACATGCAATTAGGGTAAAAGCAATTGATTGCTGTAAGTGCAGCGAATATTTTGTTAACGAAAAACTTATGATATTCCCGAAAACAATAACTTACCATCACGACTGTATTCTTTGAAGGGTTAGGTAGAGATGTAAGAATGTTCAGCTACAGTTCGCTGGTATGTTTAGGTCCCATGTAATGGGGGGCGAGCCTAGTGTCATTAACCGGATTTAAATTAGAATTCGAGTATTCCTAAAAGTTACTACAATAACTTCCCAGACGTCAGCATCTTACTTTAAGTAACATTTTTGTTGGAGGTTGGCCTAAATAAATCAATACCAAACTTTTATGATCTAACATGCTTACGCAGAACGTAAAACATCTGTACTACAATTTTTTTACCCGACTGCGACAGAAGGAGGGTTATGTTTTTCGAGGGTATGTTTGTATGTATGTATGTATGTATGTATGTATGTATGTATAATTGTTTGGCACGCTCTGCAGGCTGAACGGCTTGATAGATTTTAGCTTGAGAGGTGTCGTTAGATTCGTATTTACTGTGAGAGTGACACTGGGTATATGAAAAAAAAAAAAAAAAATGGCGGATTTTTGGCGCCAAATTCAAATGTTTGGCTCGCTCTGCAGGCTGAACGGCTCGATGGATTTTAGCTTGAGAGGTGTCGTTAGATTCGTATTTACCGTGAGAGTGACACAGGATTTTTTTTTTTTTCAAACACTGAAAAAATAAAAAATAAAAAACGGTAATTTAAAAAACTAAAAAACCCGACTGCTATTCTTTAAAAAGCCCTAAAACAAGATAAATTGTAGCAGTCGGGACCCATTCAGGACCATCTGCAATGTAATATAGGTATGTGCTCTCAATTCACTCACCCTCCATTTCTAGAATGGGTCCCGACTGCTACAATTTATCTTGTTTTAGGGCTTTTTAAAGAATAGCAGTCGGGTTTTTTAGTTTTTTAAATTACCGTTTTTTTTTAGAACAGTATCGATGTGATTACATGAATACTCACTACCTACTACTATTACTGTACTACCCTTTACCTGAGTCTGTATTTCTGAATGCATTCAATCCTAATTTATTCAAAGTCAGGGTGAACAGGCTTCTTCTGAAAAAGGTCACTCCATCATTGACTTTGTCGTCTTCACATCAGACGTAGACTAGAGTCAAGAGCAAACCTAACACAAAATAAAATCTTCACTTTTTTATCAAACAATAAAATAATATTGGGTGTGAGTGTGTTATTGGGTTATTCGGGTTATTCACCAACTGGACACAAGAGACCGGACACACGTGTGTCCAGTTGGTGAAACTCAAAGTTAGTATCACTTATTATTTCGTCAACTGGACACGCCAAGATTTTCATTCGTGTCCACTTAGTGAAACTTAAATTATATCACTTTTATGTTTTCGCCAACTGGACACAACTATTTTTTTTTGCAAAAAAGGGTACAGTCAGGTTCATAATCGCCTCAATTTCATGAAAAAGCTGCCATACTTTTTTACTTGAAAAATCTTATTAGCTTGACAATTTTTTAAATAAAACAAATTTAAGTAATATCATGACGATTTATTAAAGTGAAAAATACTATACTTAACTAATGTTATTTTTTGATTACCTGTAGGTGCTTTTATAACATCAGCGTGACAATATTCAATATAATCTTCGAGTATCACAGAAAATCATATAAGGTCATACATAAACACAGCAAAATTTTGTATTATTTTTATATTTTTCAAGGTTGCGTCATTGCGTTTGCAATGACGTTTTTAACCTTTAAAGATACACTCCACTCTTATACAAACTTGTAAAGCTTGCTTTCTTATTAAATGTAGTTACAGTAAAAATTGTAAGAGTACGGAATCGAAACGTTCATCCTTGATTTTTGGCATACTATAATAAATTAAAATATCATCAGTAGGTAGAGCCTACTTATGACATAACAATACTAAAATGGGTAATTTTACAAACAATAATCATTCTACATAACTTTGGAACAACAATATTTGACTCTTTGGAAATATAGTATTTCGTAATAATTAAGGTATCACAATCATTTTACTAAGACTAAGATAATAATTCCAGAGATCAATAAAATCAACAGTAAAACATAGAAAATTATTTGCATAAAATAAAATATCAAAATAATCATCAGTAGAGCATACTTATGACATAACAATACTAAAATGGGTAATTTTACAAACAATTATCATTCTACATAACTTTGGAACAACATTATTTGACTCTTTGGAAACAGAGTATTTTAGTAATAATTAAGGTAATTGTATCACAATCATTTTACTAAGACTAAGATAAGTATCTACATGTATCAAGATAATATCTACAAGTTGACTTTTTCGAGCAACGCCACATTGAAGATCCATCATTATTTTTCCTTAGGTGTACATATTTATATCCATCTTTTAATAAAATTGGACGATTTCTTTGGGAATTGATGAATGAAAATGTATTTCTGTTAGCCAATGATGGGCCTGCGACTTCTTCAATAGACATACAAACAATAAACAAGATTTTTTTAAGAAAAAATAAAATATAGCGGGATTGCTAAACTAAATTAACTTAAAAAATATAATATTGAATCTAAAACTGAGTAGGTACGTACCAATATTAAAATCCACGTCACTTTTAAATGGCACAAATACTGCACCTTAATGCACACGCGAAATGAAGTAAACTGATAACGAATTATGACCAAAGGGTTACCGGGTTGGGATTTTTTACCTGCTCCAACCAATCAGAGCAAACTACGTCATTGTTAGTCGCCGGCCGCCGGGAATACAGAAAGTGTAATAAAACTGGTTACATGTTGAAGATTATAAAACAAGGATAGAGATAGTGACTGTCAGTGTCAAAAATACATTCTTTATAAATTCACAAATTGTGAATAATTTTAAAATTACATACTTAATTACCCATTCTCAGTAGCGGGACGTTCAGTGGCCGATTCACACCAAACATTAATGTGCTTGACTGTACTTTATCTTGAATTCGGGTAAAATGCGAACTTGTGTCCAGTTGGCGAAAACATAAAAGTGATATAATTTAAGTTTCACTAAGTGGACACGAATGAAAATCTTGGCGTGTCCAGATGACGAAATAATAAGTGATACTAACTTTGACTTTCACCAACTGGACACACGTGTGTCCGGTCTCTTGTGTCCAGTTGGTGAATAACCCGGTTATTCTATGTAGTCTTAATTCTCAGTAACAGCTCGGAGTCAGGATATGTGCCCGGTTAATGGCAATAGGCTCGTCTCCTATTACATGTGACCTAAACATACCGGCGCACAGTGGGTGTACATTGGTATACTTTTGCCTAACGTTTCGGGGAATACAAGCGCTATGGTATGTATAATAAAATGTGTAATAAAACAATACAAATCAGTACTGATGAAAAAACTTTATTTTGTACCACAACAACAATACGGACACGATCTCAACGCTTACAGAACAATATTTACACAGCACACGACGTCATCACAGATTACCATCCGTGGCCATATCCGCCGTATCCGCCATATCCGCCGTAGGATCCGCCGTAAGATCCCACGGAGACGTACTTCTGGACCACTGGTTGGGCGTAAGTCTGGACTACGGGTTGGGCAACCACGTGCTGGGCGACGGTTTGGACTACTGGGGCAGCGTGGACTACTGGCTGGGAGATGACGGGCGCGGCGTGGACTACTGGCTGTGCTACCTGTACTGGGTGCACGATCTGCGGGGGAAAGAAGGTTAGGTTTTTAATAAAAAAAAATATATAAGGTGTTTGTATTAACTGGAAAACGGTAAGAAGAATGCGGGTTATACTATTTAAAAATGTTTGGAAATGGATTCGTAATTCCATATGAGCGATGTCAATGTAAAACAATACAGGTAAATTAAAATTTTGAGGCGACTAGATTGCGATCGTACCTAAAAGGTAGTAGAATTACCTCTCTCTAGAAAATGTAATCATTATTATCAACAACTACTATGCGACTGAGCTTGAAATTATGAGAAAAAAATTAGCTGATACATACATTTACATGTTGCTATAAGTAACTCAGCAAAATGTATCGATCAAATTATTTTTGTAATTGGGAGGTTCTATCGGGTAGGATTGTCTCTTGTACTATTACATCATCTATACATCAACAGATTAGGTGTAGTTACAAAAGGACCTTAATTAGCCTACTTTCATTTAGAGTTAAAAGAGCTTTGTTAAAAGCACAATTATAATTTTCTTACAACAATAGCTATCCTAAGACAAAAACAAACGCAAACAAAGTACCAAAGTTAGCGATTCACACGGAAGCTCGCAATTATGTTGATTAGCGGTAACTGATCCAACCACAGAAATGATTAAACTGTGCCGCCAGTAAGGCGATGTTTACTTGGCATTTCTGTTTTCAGAAAATTAAACTTTTCGAATTTCGTAGCACCGTGCTACGACAAGCGTAGCACAGATTTTGAAACTTATTGGTCATTAGATATGCGTCTTGATAACTGCTACAAATGAGTAAGCCACGTGTTACTTTAGTTGAGTTGCTACTGCTACGAGACGCGTAGTGCTGTTGATCCGAGACGCGTAGTGCTGCTGCTACGAAAAGCGTAGTAATCTGCTACGAAAGGCGTATCGAATTTACTACTAGACGCGTAGTGAAACTGCTACGAGACGCGTAGTGCAACTATTATTGGAAGCGTAGGTGATAGTAAGCTTCTTGACTGCTGCAATGCAGAAGAGCATGCTACACAGCTTATGTTGAACCACTGGTGTTCTAAGTTATTGATATTATGTGTTATGTTCTTCTCCAGACCGATTCCGGCCACGGCGGCTAATCTTAATGCAGAATAGCCACATACGCAGGAGATATAATAGTGCACAAGTGTGTGCGCAAACACAGGTGCGCTTCCTCTTCCCTAACTCTCGTAGCCCGATGGGACGGCAATCGGACACGACCGGAGAGAAATCAGGCGCAGGGCCAACGGCTTTACGTGCTTTCCGAGGCACGCGGGTGTCACACCACCAATTTCCAAACTCCGGGCTGCTACTGAGAAATTCCTAATGGAAAAACCCAATAACATTATTATTATTGATATTACATACCTGCTGGAAGGACGCGTAGCTAGTGGCTGGCTTGGCAACAGCCACAGGGGCCGCGTGTACCACAGGCTGAGCTACAGCAACGGGTTGCGCTACTGCAACCGTAGGCTGGTGCACGAAACTTACTGATGATAGTTGCTAAAGCAAAACATTAATTTATTATACTATATTTTTACTTCATTTTTCCATTAACAGTGACAAAATATATAAGGCTGGCATTTTCTTGGGCCAAAGAGAATTGACTTAAAACGTGATAATGCTGCTAGGCTTTTGGAAAAAAAAAGGCTTTTGGTCACTTGTTCCATTGACATCGATAAGTTTTTCGATGCCCTATCAGCTTCTTCCCTTCTCTTACATAAATTGTACATGCTTTATAATATTATTACTATTTATATTTTTTATGATCTAATGAACTGGCGACTGGCTGGCTGGCTGGTGGGTGGCTGGTGACTGGCTTGGCTGGTGGCGGTCCGTGGTTTCTGCCTACCCCCATGGGAAAAAGGCGTGAGTTTATGTATGTATGTTGTGTATGCTAATGAACTATTCTAGAAGAAACAACAATTTATTCACGTAGGTATTATAGAAAGTTCTAGTTCTTTACTCACAGCAGGTGCATGCCAGCCGTCAATAATGCCGCCGGGCTTCGGTTTGGCGGCGGCAACCGACAGGATCGCGAAGAGAATCTGTGAACAACGACGGTGTTATGTTAGAGGTCCTCAGACATAAAAGCGATGCACTGCGATGCCGCAATGCAACGCGTCGTGGCAATGAAGCTTTGTGAGTCACAAAGAAATGATTTGACTATCTTGGAACACGTGTATCGAAATTAATAAGAAAAAGACAGTGAAGGAACAATCTGCCAAGTATACTTAATAATAAGGGTGCACAGGATCTAGACTCCCCACAGATGTAATTTTTGGTTGGTTATTTAAATAAACGGCTGTTCCATTCAAAACAGTGCAACATATGCAAGATCATAATGTTTGGGACAGCTGTTTTTTTTTTTCAATCGACGTATAGTTTATTTTTTTCATATTCTGTAAAAGTTTTCGTTATGATGGTGAGATATATTTATTTGCAAGAAAATACATTGTCTACAAAGGGGAGGTCTCTACCCGTTATACGCAAACAAATATTAATTTAAACAAGAATTGAGAAAACTATGGCAATTTTAATGTTAGTATGGGGTACAATCATCTTTGTTATTATTTATTTATTTATTTATTTATTAAAACTTTATGCACAAATGTAAAAAAATACACTGTACAAAGGCGGACTTAATGCCTTAGGCATTTTCTACCAGTCTACCTTAGGGTGTCCTTAGGGTGGGGGTGGGGGTTAGGGTGGTGGTGGTGTATTATCCGACTTCATAAAAGAAGGAGGTTCTCAATACGATCCGTTTACTTTCAAAATTGAACCAAATTATCTGGTACTCGATCTATAATAAATGATGTTGTCCTAAATAGACCCCATGTCAATATTCATGTAGTATATGCCTCGTGTTGTAAAACAATCGATTTTTCCTACAAATATAGAAATTGCTTTCTTCAAAGGCATAATCTACAATCATGAATAAAAGATGGCTTCTTCAAAGTACTTCTAACATTAATAACGTTTCTTTGTCTGTCTATTAATGTCATGAATATAGTTTAATGACTTTTTTTAATAAGTAATTCCTTTAATGGACACTCGTTAGGCAGTTTTCTTTTATTAATTAACTTATTCTTTTTTAAAAATGTTGCCCCACACTAGGAATTTCTGCTGTATCGTGGGTGCGTTTACGAACATATAAATTCACATACACAAACAGCCAGACCCGGAATAACTATCTGTAGGCCATGCAAATATTTGTTCCGTGCCGGGGATCGAACCCGTGACACTCAGCGCAGCAGCCGATCGCGCAGCCACTGCGCCAACCGTGTCTTCAACTGCTCGCGACTTCGCCCGCGTAGCATATTTCACCCGCCATAAGTTACGTCTTTGGTTAATGCACTTCTCCCGTGAGTCGTGGCCTTTTTTATTCAGGAAGAATGTAGCTATCTATTGGCAAAAAATGGTTCAAATCGGTCTAGTAGTTTAGGAACCTATTGGTTACAAACAAACACAAAACTTTTACCTCATCAAAATATTAGTAAAGATTAACAAATAAATACACCACATAGAGAGTGGACAATTTGTGTGTACTAACATAATTACAAAACTTTCAACTCTGTTTGTGATGGGTTTAAGACCATTATCAATAAATCGTTGAAAATTGCTCGAGAACCCAGTTTACAATAATTATTATTTTGACTTTTAATAATTTTTTCGATGGCTGTGTAGAAAACTTATACGTAGATAAATAAAAATGTCAAAAATATACTCATTTTCAAACACAAAGAGTTCATTTTTAAGATTATTGAAAGGAGTATCTTAAAAATAAGCCTTTTAAGTAAAATAAAGATAAACTAAATACGAGAAACTTACAAGGGCCCGCATGGTAGACTGTTATTACTGAACTAAGAATGTTGAATGTGTAATTAAGAGCGCTTGCGCACCTTATATACTCCCACGGAATTTTCAGCTCAATCCGAACTAGGCTCACATCTTAGTGCCTAGGTACGTGACTAGACTGAGCTGATGCATTATTGATAATTACCATAAATTGGTTTAATTTTTATTAATAACTTGGAGTGAAGTTTGCATTCTTTGCCTGTTTAAGATGGTTTGGTATGTTTTAAAAGTAATTTTAATTTTGTGGAAATACTTTAACTTCTAGTGGTGTTTAGACTGATTACATATACGTATAGTTGTTGATTTATTGAAAGTACACGCGTTAATGATCCAATGTCACAGAGCAGACTAGGCTGAGCGTGGGGTCCTGGGTTCGATTCCTAGGTGGGTAAAATGTGTCATTGGGATTTTTCATTAGTGCACTCCGCACTTAAGTTTGCATACTTGGCTAGTCTCTATTGAGATTAGTCGCCGTGACTGGAATTCGGTTGGGAGAATATTATTAATATTAACATTTCAAATCATTAATTCATTAACCATTAAAAATACAACATAATTTGTAATCCCGACGATTTCCTAACGTTACAATTTATTTGTACAGTCGGTTGTCAGCATTATCTGACCCACCCTAAACACAATCGAAATTGGACCTTCTGACTATGATAATAAGGTTTAATTTCAATTTATATGAGGTTATCAGTCAAGTGCTCGAGAACTGAGAAGGAATAAATACTTACAATAAAAATACACACACGCAAATTTGATCTTTATCACGTAAGCATTGGGTTAAATCTTATAACAACTTGTTATAATATAATAAGTGTAATAGCTTATTTTAATGAGTTCGGTCAAGTAACTCTGGTCTCGTGGTCTGTGTGTAAGACTGAGAGTGACAAGTTGCGAGATCAAATCCCGCGACGAAGATATTGTTTTGCTTTCAATTTAGAATTTATTCTAAAAGTATTTCTTGTATTATTGTAAAGAACTATAGACGGATAATCTTCAAATATAAAGTTTCTAAAATGGTAATATTTTGGCATAACTTGTATTAAGTGGGTAGTTGAAAAATAAAATATTTGTATTCATTGTAAAACTGGTATTCAAATGCTACTAACTAAGGGTATGCAGTGACAACGCGCAAACATATTTTTCCTTGCCTTACTAAATTGCAAAAACAACTTCTCTTTACAATTTATTTTTGTCTATTTTATAGGTAGTTTTTTTATTATCATGTCTTAATGGAGTGATTAAATAATAATGAAGGGATAAAATACAAAATAATTTATTTGCACTAGGATAAGGTTGGCTGCTTGTGCTGTGCAAGAATAAACTTTATTAAAGTATATATATGGTTTAAATTCTTTAGTCTTGTGGTCACTAATCGTTGTTTACGTTCGAAATCAAGTTTAACCTAAATATAGCTTCTGCTCAGGTGTTTCTTTTTTAATTATTTTATTATACTTTTTTTACAGTTCTTTAATGGACAACGCATAGAAATAAAACTAAACAATTGCAAATTTAAAATGTTTATTATTTCATTAAAACACTTAGGTAAATAAAGTAAGTAAATGCTCACATATTTCCAAATTAATATACAATATATTATGAGGATGCCATAATCAAATATAACCATTTATAAACATTAAAAAAGGCATGTTTTCTTGAAAGTTTGTTATCGAGAAAATTTATTTTATCTGTGAAACGCTTTAAAGATTTATAGCTGCCTATTATACGTAGTGAATAAACATGTCATTTAAATAGAAAAAAAACTATTTATGACAATAACATCACCACGTAATTGGCAACATTTTAATGGTTTAACAATCTATCCATTGAGCATTTACTTACATGGTGTGTTTAAAAATATCCTAGATTAATTAGTAGCGGAGTGATGGCGCACCGTTCCTTGTTACGTTCATCTTTGTTCGATTTAAATGTTTTTTTTTTCATCAGTGAAGATCACAACATTTTCTTCTCAATTAAAATTTAAATATTCCTGGGCAAAACGGACCCCTCTTCAGCAGGTGTCAATGCTATTTTCTGTGCCGGTTTATAATTCCTTATTCCAGCAGCGTGTAAATGCCTTCTCACTGTTTCCACTGAAATATGGTGTTTTATTGCGGTTACACTAATGGGCAATCGCATTCGGGACTATACTTGATGTTTTTTGCCCCTGGACGAATCCGCTGAATATTTACTTTGTCTCCATAACGTCTTAGCTACAGTCGTATCGTATTTCTCTAAAACAAAAAAAAAAACTTTTTTGGAACCGTTTATGTAACTTGTAAGGAGTGAATGTAATAGTAAAATAGCCAACTACGCGTTCATTAATCACAATCAATTAAATAAAATAGGTATAAAAAAAACACTTACTGCTATATTAAGACGACGACCAATCTCTCTAATTCCAACATTCTGCTCATGTAAAAATATGATTTTATGTTTGGTATAGTCATTAAGCTGCGACATGATGCTTTTTTACACCAAATTGCTTAAAAATACTTAACGAGTTATGCGAAACGATTTACAAATGTGTGTGCACGGTCAATGCTAATAGGCGTAGTGTAACTTTTGTCACTTAAGTAGACGAATTTATTATCTACCTCACGAAGCAAATATATGTGAACTTAAACTTTTTTAATTTACCCACCTGTTTACAAGATAAGTTATTAGGCGTAAATCATATTGGCCGTTCTTTAATAATGCAAACAATTTTGTAGAAATGAAATCAAATTAAAAAAGAAACTGATAACAGGTGGACTGTGTTTTCGAACCCACATGTTGTTCCTCGCCAATCCAACATCAAACCGCCAAGCCACAAGAACTTGTTAAGACTTCACGAAATTCAAGATTGGGTTCTAATTATGTAAGGTGACTTAAAAGGTTTTTAACTTTAATGTCAACGAGATAATGATTAAAATAGCTTAACAAAATTATAATTATAATGCCGGTGGCTCCGACAACGTTGGGTGGGTTTATGCGTGTCTGTATTCATCGATAAATTGAAATTAAACCTTATTATCATAGGCAGAGGGTCCAATTTTGGTTGTGTTTAGGGTGGGTCAGATAATGTTGACAACAGACTGTACAAGTCATTTGATAGATTATGGCGTTACCATCGAATATTGATAAAGCCATAACGTATTCCCATGACCATAAAAAGTGATAAATGGTAAATATTTATATCTGATTAATAAATTATCACTAAATGGGAATTCAAATAATTCATAAGTAATGTATGGTTGAAAGTGATCGTAAGGTATTGCCTGACCTAGTTTGGTAGCTATGCATCATTAAATAAAGAATTCAGACTAGTTATGGAGCATTTAATTCGTTTTGGCGATCTTTTCTATATAAGTCATATCAACATATTAACACTTCCCTGTATGTACATTCTCGAAGCCGCAATGTTTGTCAAAACTAACCCCAAACTGTTCCCACGACTAGAGGACGCCGTACCGCGTAACAGAAGAGATGCGACTATTCTTCGCAACTATCCCGCAAAAACGTCTGCATGGCTCCCACTATATTTAATATACTGCCTAAACAATGGAAAGAGTTAAATAGTAATGCATTCAAGCGTCAATTAAAAACGTTCCTTTTGCATAAAGCATATTACAGTGTCTCAGAATTTCTAGCCGAAAAAGTTTTTTTGAATAACTGATTGTAATTTGGACATCAATCGTATAACTTTGACATAAACTCTGTAATCTGAACATTTAACTCGTAAATTTGACATTCATCTTGTAATTTGACATATAAAAACTATGATCAAGACGTTCACATTGTAATTTTGCCATCAACATTGTAAATTTGACATAAATCTGTTAATCTGGACTTACGGTTGTAATTTTGACATGTATCATTCAAATTTGACATACATTTAAACTTTGACATTGTTCTTGCATGTGTGTTTTTTAATTATTTTTATTAATTCTAAATGTTGACGGGATAATATAAAAATTAATTTCGAATTAACAGGTCTCGAAGTTATAAATTTTGTTCTTGCTTTTGTGAAATTTTATAATTTTTGTAGTTTTCAATATTATAGAAATATTTGTACGCCGATACTTGCGGCTAAACATGACTGGATCTAAACAATTAATTTTAATCTTGCATGCTCTTGTATGTATACCATGTTTATACAAATAAAGAATATCTATCTATCTATCTATCTATCTATCTATCTATCTATCTATCTATCTATCTAAGTCCTTATGGCAACAGACGTCTAGAGATTAAGTTTATGCCTAAGATTTTTTTATGGCTTTGGATGGCAACCAATCCTGATGCCCACTGGTGTTCAGTGGTCACCGCTACTTAAAGACATCTACTACACCAGAGTCTATGCAGATGCGTTATAATTTCAAAGAAGAATTTGAAACGTCGCATGTGACTGTAATTACACCGGCAGCCATACGCTTCAAACCGAAATACAGCAACGTTGCATTTCGGCTGAAATAGGTACGGTGGTAGTACTTCTCCGGACGAGCTTCTTCACAAAGAGCTCTATTACTATAATTTTAGGTGATAACGAAATACGTTACGGTTCCGTATTTTTAAGCCTTATACTCGTAGTACTTAAGGATAACTTAGCTTCGAATTAGCGAAAAGAAATCAGAATCGTGTTAGTAGTTTCGTAGAATAATGCAACTAAACAAACAAACAAACTCTTCAGCTTTACAACATACAGAATAATAGGTCACCTTTAGACTCAGCTATAAATCACTTAATCTAAACTTACAATTTGACGGTAAAGACTTAGATCATTGATAACAAACGTCGCTCTGTGTACGAACCGACGGCAGCCTGTCTGCGATAAAACCTACATACTCACAGGTCAGTAACCGCGGAATAAACCACATTGTGGACAATACTATGTACGATCAATATGGGTAATGAAGGCGGCTCATCTTTACTTTCTGAGTAACCTGTTTAGGTTGTTAAGATATTGCTCGTCTGCCAAAGTTGCGGAAATTTGTTTGAAAGTGTCACCGCGGCTCATAAACGTGAAAGGCATTAAGAGGAACGCAGATGGGTTATAGTCAGTAAGAGTCTGACACTCCCTTCCGCTCCACCCAGAGCGGAAAAAGTCATTTGATGATATCCCTTGACCAACAAAAAACGATATTGCTTCTCTAGGAAAGGTATAGACTTGGTGAAAATCGCAATAATTTAGAAACAAAAGAATACCGTCAGTGTTCTCTCGTCTCTAGAGACAATCCCGTAAATGCCTTTCGATGGTCATCACCCATTATTACAGCAGTGCTACTGCACCGCACCGGCCCAATGAATCGCCTAGAAGAATCCAACCGTTAGCAGGCAGCGCTGCTCGCGAGCAGTCACTTTTTTTGTCTTGTCATTATAAAACATATTTTCATGCATACGACTTAAAACCTTAACTTGAATGGCAAATTATTTGTTGTGCTGGTTTTAATGAGCGATCAACCTTACAGTTCATGCGGGGTCATTGTAAAATGGTAAGCCTTTGCGTCTGTTGATAATAAGTTATTGATCATATATAGAAATTGGAACTTATTGCAAGGTGATGAAATAGGCCTTTATTCTGCTTGTTACTTTTATCAGGCACAATTCTAAACTTCGTTCGTAAATTTTTCAAATAAAACTGACTTGCTATTGAAATTCTCGCGACATTGAGCCCATCTTCATATGGAAACTCGATCCTCAGTTATGCAACCGCTAAACAAAAAAGGCAGTCGATACTACATCAAGTTTATTCAATTCTGACGTAGGTGCTTTACTAGACGAAGATGAGCCGAGTGACTCATCCTTCTTAGTATGTAGACTTGTTAAGGATTGCCTCCATGTAAGACAGGCTTCCGTCGTTCTCGTTAGTGCATTCACAGTGGCAGGTGATCTCCAAACTAAGGAAACCGCTATCGATATTATGCGGATGTGCCAAATACTGAGAAGGAATAGAAGTTGCATGGAGTGGTTTTCTTACTAGATTTTTTGGAGATTCGTTAAGCTACGGGCTGGCTGTGCCTGGTGGGGTAAGTGATTACATAAATTCTGGGCCGCAACAATATAATAGCTCTATTATAGTTTGTCATCCAAACGCTAAGAACAAGTGATTACGTATATTTTAGAACAATTATAATAACATGCAATGCAATAAATACATGTATTTATTTTAGGTAAATAAAGACTATTGCCAAACACAAAATATTATAAATTACACGTTAAAACCAAATTGAATGTAATGAATACAGATATAGGAGTTAACTGATTATTTATTTATTTTATTGAATAAAGTCTTCAGACAAAAATTCTATAGAGGTATGGAGACTCTATACCTTTTTAGGATTGTTTAAAGATCTGTGAAATGGGCGCAACATTCGACTACATTTAAATCTATGACACCTCAATTAGTTTAGAACAGCCAAAACGATGGCGAAATGGAAATAGAATAATTTAATATTGCACTAGATCCTGACGTTTCTATCCCTTGATGAATTGCCTTGTATGTGGAGCAGGCTTCCGGCGCTATCAAGTCCTCACTGAGCTACCGTAGTTAGGACATCGGAGACCTATCGATCTTGTGCTAAGCAATGGGCGGAAAAGAGGATATCAAAATGCGTGGAGTCGAATTTTTGGTTTAATTTTGGAAGGAAAGGATGAAAGCTGTTTTGTGCATATTTAATTTTAAGAAGAGGCATATGTTCAATACGGCTTTGTCTATGAATTTGTTTATCAAGATGTAGCAATTGCTGTTATAATAGTGATCAAATTAAGGCCTGTCCTATGACTTTCAGATATTCAAATGGCCAAATTAATTAGTTTGGTCATGTTTTTTACAACAATTTGTATATCAAATAGATTCTTAAAAAAATATTACTTTGTACATTTTTACTGGACACAATTTTTATTGTACTGTAACTTCTCCATAGATTTCCTTATTACCATCTACAAACTCACAGCGCTATGTTTCAACCTATCAACTGTAATTGGTCCAAGTTTTGATGTCGTCTGCGCAAGAGTTGACGGTTCGTATTCCAGTCAGAACTTGCGAACTATGTAGCTGTTCTGATTATATTTGTGTTAAGACGTTTCAGATTCTTCGCTTCAACGAAGTATCGATGTATGTGGGAATTCTTTACTTTTTACCCGAGTTTTTGTCATGTAATTGATATAGTTTTGTAACAGTTCTATAAAAAACTGTATAATATTATTACTTACTAGCGAACCGCACCTGACTTCGTCCGCGTGGCTTATTTCGTCCGCCATAAGTTACGTCTTTGGTTAATGCTCTGCTCCCGTGGGTCGCAGCGTGATGTTATAATATAGTCAATGTTGCTCAGGAATAATATAGCTATCTATTATTGAAAAATCTTTAAAATAGGTTCAGTAGTTTCGGAGCCCATTAGTTCATCATCATCATCTCAGCCACAGGACGTCCACTGCTGAACATAGGCCTCCCCTTTAGATCTCCACATATGCATGGAAGCGACCTGCATCCAGCGTCTTCCGGCGACCTTTATTAGGTCGTCTGCCCATTAGTTACAAACAAAAAAATCTTACCTCTTCATAATATTATTATTAAATATTAAGTAAAAAAGTATAGATAGAGATTTTGAAATGGTACGTCTGGTTTATAGAAATTGTATTTGATATTGTGGAAGCTATTTGTGTCAATCGATAGTTGATGATGTGAAAATATTTGTACTGAGTTTATCTGTCGCACGATCTGTTGCCGTTTGTGCTATGAAATGTCGAGTAAATGAAATTATTTACTATGAGAAAAAGGTCACAAAACAATCGTGTTTTATTGTCTATGAAGCAATAATGACACCCATTTGATTACGAAATGAAATGCGAAATTTTGCATGGGTTGATGTAACAAACATCAAGCAAATCAGGACGGCTGAACAGATTTGAATAAGATTTGATACAGATATATTTTAGCCTGAAACATAGGCTTGTTTTTATTCCGGAAAAATGTACCCGTGGGATAAAATATTGACTTTGATGATATGAATACCTATAGATTAGTGTGTTTTCTATTGAGAATTAGATTCCTAAAATTAATTGATTGTCAAAAAACAATAGAAGATAAAAGATTATAAAGGTCTAAGATATTAAGACTTCTGCTGAAATTGTGAACCTGTTGATATTATTATAAATTAAATAAGTGAGGCCGCTGTAGCTGAATACTGGGCCAAACAAAAACGAAATAAAACATTAATTTGCCATCGATACGCTAAAATTAGAAGTGACAAAACATATTATGATAACATAAATGGTATCAGACAAAACTTATAATTATAAGCCTCTATAAAGATAAAAAAAAATCGCGATATTTTATCCCAACAACAAAAAACACTTAAACCTAACAGTAGCGACATTATTTCTCTAATTTTATTATGTAGTTATGTCTGATTGCCACATTAAACGCACACCATTTAATTTTTACACGCATTACAACACATTCCAGAATAGCGTTATTTTGCCGACCGACAGATATTGTCGGTGCCATGTCGGGGGTCCGAATACGGTCACCGATCACATTTCCGACCGCGTCTCGACTGACATGCACTTAATTAGGTACTCACCTATTGCAGGGATATTTGAATTTTAAATGTTTTACCTAAATGTAGAGTATCGTGAGTACTGTTTTTTTGTTGTTGTAGGTTTAAATTTGTGTGTAGGTTTTTTTCTTTGATTGCAAACGTTATGGAAAAGCTTCTATACCTATCTATTTTTAACGTTTTCCATCTGTCAAAAATACCTTATAATTTTTCATTATATTTAACAAGCTTTTGACAATGATTATGGCTTGAATTGAAATCGTAACTAGATTTTAAACGTTTTACTACCGGAATTGACCTTCTGATGACATTTTTGCAGATATAAAACAAGTTCTTTAAACTTTTACAATTCGTACAACTAAAGACGCTATTAGATTTCTAAGATTCAAAAAAATATGAAATGTTCGATATCATCTAGTTTTAAAACATAAAATTTATTTTCAAACCTTGAGTCCTAACAAAGTACCTACCTAAAAAATTAACATGTACGGAATACTCGCGACCACCCCGCCCAATAAGTTTGGTGTGGAACGCATAATGAATTGCCCTCATTAATACATATGTGTAGTAACAGCTACTTATGGTCAAACTTGCCGGGCGAACTGTACGTATTAGGTAAATTTTGAATAATCGTGAGCCGAGTGTTTTGATTCCTAATTTAGCCTAATGGGTGTGTGCTAAAAATATGCTGGGTTTTTACTTCAGATTATAAGATTTCTTAGGTAAAGTAGACCGACAGATTTATTGGATTATTTATTTATTACTAGCTTTTGCCCGCGACTTCGTGCGCGTGGATTAATGGTTCCCGTTCCCGGGGGATTTCCGGGATGAAAACTATCCTATGTCCTTTCTCGGGTCCCAGACTATATCTGTACGAAATTTCATTGAAATCGGTTCAGTGGTTTAGGCGTGAAGAAGAGACAGACAGACAGAGAGACAGACAGACAGACAGAGTTACTTTCGCATTTATAATATTAGTACGGATTCAGAAAGCGTATAGTCTAAGATCTGTACTGTAAATCTATACTAATCACTGAGTAATATACTGCTAAGAAATGCCTGATGGAAATAAGTAAGATTTTGCCTGACTAGGAAATCGAACCCAATACTGTAAGCTCCAGCGGCTGCAATATGGCCTTCAAGTTTATATTTAAAAGTTTTTATTGGCTGTAACTTTATCAGATTAGTTTGGTAGGTTGTGTATTGCGAGTTCCATTCCCGTACGAAACAAATAGTTGTATGGCCTTTAGATATTTGTTCCGGGTCTGGTTGTTTGTGGATGTGAATTTATATGTTTGTAAATGCACCCGCGACATAGAAGAAATTCAACCGTGAGGAAATGTTTAAAAAAAAATTGAAATAAAAAAAAAAAAACAAACAAGACAACGCAGAAAGCAGAATACGCAAATTCGTTTACTTGGATAACATACGTTTTCAGTTATTTTAATTTTATTACTATTCTATTTAACCAATTTCGATAAAACATATATACCACCTCTGATGTATGACCTATCAAACAAAAAAAGAATCATCAAAATCTAATCATAATTGGCGGAGTTATCGTTAAAAAAAAAACTGTCGAATAGAGAATCTTTTTTTGCATCTTTTTTTGAAGTCTGTTAAAAGAATTAAATTGAATACACTAACCCCAGGGTTTAGTCCACCGTCTCGTTAAACCTAGCACCCTATACTTTAACGATAAGCAATTATTATCTACGTCAAACATAACATTATTAACCTGCACCGCATTAGAGAATATGGGTCGCGACTGGTCGATACCCATAAATGATGCATGGCATCGATCAGGCATCGATGGTGGGCGATGGTCGGTTGACACGCGATGCCCCCGTACCAGTGTCAACGAGGTTATGTGGTTATTAGCATGGGGATTCCTTTTTTAAAATTTTAGTTTGACGGAGAATAGTAAATGCCGTGTGGTCCCGGTATAGAATGTGGCCACCCCATTCCATCCCGTGGGTGTCGTAAGAGCCGACTAAGGGAGCGTGAGACCTTGTGCAGACCACGAAGCACCTTAGGTCAACCGCGCGGTGGCGGGTAAACCACCAGCAAGAGCATTCCCAAGGAGGGTTGGTGTCAGGCAGGCGGCCGACTATAAAACATTTTGCCAAAACACTTTGCAACATGACAAGTACAAATGATAGAATGCGCGATAGGGCTAGGGCGTACCCCACAGGCGACGCGCAGGGGCAGCACCCGGCTCCTGTGGGAAGTGGACAAGGGTTGTTGCACCACCCCGGGCGGGGGCAACGTAAGAAGCGAGCTCGAGAAGTAAGATTGAGGTATGCAAGTTGGAATGTTGGAACGATGACTGGAAGAGCGAGAGAGTTAGCAGATGTACTCAAAAGAAGACGAATAAATGTGGCGTGTTTGCAAGAAACTAAATGGAAGGGAACAAAAGCGAGGGAAATTGGTGAAGGATATAAGTTTTTCTACTGTGGAAGTGATGGAAAAAGAAATGGCGTGGGAATAGTGTTAGACAGAGATCTGAAAGAAAGCGTGATGGAAGTGAAAAGGATTAATGATAGATTGATAGTTGTGAAAGTTATGATAGAGAATGTGATGTTGAATGTAGTTAGTGTGTATGCACCCCAGGTAGGATGTGATGAAAGCGTGAAAGAGAAGTTTTGGGAGGACTTTGACTCAACCTTGATGACCATCCCGGTGCAGGAGGAGTTAATAGTCGGGGGTGATTTTAACGGGCATGTGGGAAGAATGAAAGGAGATTATGGAAGAGTACATGGGGGATGGGGATTTGGAAATTCCAATAACGAGGGAGAGGCACTGTTGCAATCAGCTACTGCATTCGACCTAGCAGTAGCCAACACTTGGTTCCAGAAGAACGACGGGCATCTGGTAACTTATAAAAGTGGCAACCATAAGACCCAAATTGACTACTTCCTTGTCAGACGCAATAATATAAGGCATGTCAGAGACTGCAAAGTACTACCAGGAGAAGACTTGGTCTCACAGCACAGACTCCTGGTAATGACGGTAGTTCTAACAATACCGTGCTCTAAATATAAAGAGCGCCCCCCCCCCCAGAACTAAATGGCATATGTTAGAGAAGACTGAGTGTGCGAAGAAATTTAGAGAGCGAGTGGTAGATAAAATGTTAGAGATGGGAGATATGAAGGATCGGAGTGTGAATGAATGCTGGAATGAAATGGCTGGATGTATTCGGTGTGCAGCGAAGGATATTTTGGGAGAGACGAGAGGAAGGGGCACGATAGATAGAGATACATGGTGGTGGTCGATAGAAATACGGGATGTGCTGAAAGAAAAAAAGAAAAAGTTTAAGGAATGGCAGAGTGTTGAAGATAATAATGTTAGTATGAAAGCTGAAAAGAAGAGTGAGTATGACGCCCTCAAGAAAAAAGCCAAGAAAGCCGTGGCCATAGCGAGAGCAAAAGGCCAGGGCAAAATGTACGAGGCACTGGATAGTCCAGCAGGCCAAAAAGACCTGTACCGGCTGGCTAGAGCGAGAGAAAGAAATGCGAGGGATATTGGACAGATAAGATGTATCAAAGATGAGGCGGGAATGGTTCTTTCGAATGATGAGAAAATTAGGGATAGGTGGAAGGGTTATTTTGAAAGACTGATGAATGAGGAGAATGACTGGAGTGGTGTGCTTGAGAATAAACCAATTAATGAGGGGTTAGTGAGAATGGTAAGTATGGATGAAGTAAGAATAGCAGTAAGTGGAATGAAGAATGGTAAGGCAATAGGTCCAGATGGGATACCAGTTGAAGTATGGAAGATGTTGCGACTTGATGGATGGACGTGGCTGGCTTCATTTTTCAATAAGTTGTTGCTGGAAGAAGCCATACCTGATGAATGGTGCAACAGTTCGCTGGTGCCCATCTTTAAAAACAAGGGTGATGTGCTGGAGTGCAACAACTATAGAGGAATAAAGCTAATGTCACACAGTATGAAAGCTTGGGAGAAAGTTATTGAAAGGCGGCTGAGAGAAGAGAGTGAGATTTCACAAAATCAATTCGGTTTTATGCCAGGTCGGGGTACAACGGATGCCATTTTTGCTATTCGCCAACTGTGCGAAAAATACAGAAGTGCGCATAAAAACTTGCACATGGTATTCGTTGACCTCGAAAAGGCATACGACCGGGTGCCTCGTGAGGTTTTGTGGTGGGCCCTTAAGGAGAAAGGTGTGCCTGGGAAGTATGTGCAGTTGATTCGGGCAATGTACAGTCGATGCAGTACTCAAGTCCGGTCTACAGTGGGGACTACTGGCAACTTCAATGTGGCTGTCGGCTTGCACCAAGGGTCGGCTCTAAGCCCTTACCTCTTCCTGGTAGTAATGGACGCTTTGACGTCGGACATCCAAGAAGAGGCTCCCTGGTGCATGCTGTTTGCCGATGACATTGTTTTGGTTGGTGAGAGTGGTCTAGAGGTCCAGAGCAGGTTGGAGGTGTGGTGGCAAAGACTGGAGAGTGTTGGCCTTAAATTGAGCAGAACCAAGACCGAGTACTTGTTTTGCGATTTTGGCGGTCTCTCCAGTCCTGTACCAATATCACTTGCCGGAACGCCTATACCAACCTGCTCCGACTTCCGGTACCTCGGATCGCTTGTCCAAGGAGATGGCGGAGTAGACCGAGACGTAACGCACCGGATCAACTTAGGGTGGATGAAATGGCGACAGGTCACTGGAATAACTTGTGACCCGCGGATGCCCCTTAAGTTAAAGGGAAAAATTTACAAGTCCGTAATAAGACCTGTCGTATTGTATGGATCGGAATGTTGGGCCGTAAAAAAGACGGATGAAAAAAGATTGCATGTTGCGGAGATGAGAATGTTGAGGTGGATGTGTGGTGTGACCAGAATGGATAAGGTAAGGAATGAGTATATTAGAGGAAGTTTGAAAGTAGCGCCAGTGACAGAAAAGTTGAAAGGGAACCGTTTGTCTTGGTATGGGCATGTGAAGAGAAGGGATGACACACATGTGACCAAAAGGGTTTTGGACATAATTGTGGATGGATGGAAAGGAAGAGGAAGGCCAAAGAAAAGATGGATGGATTGTGTGAAGAATGATATGAAAGAGAAGGGAGTCAGTGATAGTATGACGGCTGACAGGACGGAATGGAAGAAGAAAACGTGTTGCGCCGACCCCAAGTAACTTGGGATAAGGGCAGGAAGATGATGACGGAGAATAGTTAAACAGATAAACAAAATTTTAGTTTTAAAAAAACAAATCACGATTTTTTTTTTCAAAAATTTTTTTTGTTTGTCTATTCTGTCCAGCTTCTGGGGAAACGCCTTCTTGCATAAGCTCCATTCCTTCCATCATTTACAGATCGCAGATCCCAGTTTTGCAGATCGGGACTGCACGGCAAAGAATTTAATTTTTTACCAATGGAAATTCATACGTACCGATATAGACATAAGACATAAATTGCAATGCTATATAATGATGCTGCGGCATCGAAAAATCCTTTCTGATGTCACATCCCTCCAGTTTTGGAGGAATCTACCCAGTTCGGTGCGCTATCTCTTTCGTGGCCTAATTAAAAACTTAGTCATGAATCATGAAAATCATATTTTTTTGTCATAAACGACCATTTTAATTTATTACTCATTAATATGTGTTTTAACTCTCTATATTATGAAGTAAAATGCTAAGAATTCTAAAACTTTTGATATGCGTACCTGTTAGAAAACAAACAGGATTATAACAGTTTTGGAATGTTGAAGGTCAAATTCAGTTGCTTGAAGAGATTTTTGTTTTACTTCTATTTAGGATTGGCGAAACCATTACATATTTTCTGTTTTAATTTTCATTAGGCTTTATAAACTGCACTGTGTTTAGAACTTGGGACCTAACAGAGCTTGATTTCAGGTAACATTACAGGATTATATTTAATCATCATCATCTGCTTAACCTATTCCCAACTATGTTGGGGTCGGCTTCCAGTCTAACCGGATGCAGCTAAATACCAGTGTTTTACATGGAGCGACTGCCTATCTGACCACCACAACCCAGTAACTGGGCAACACGATACCCCTTGGTTAGACTGGTTGTCAGACTTCTTGGCTTCTGACTATCCGTAACGACTGTCAAAGATCTACAAATGACAGCCGGGACCAACGGCTTTACGTGCTTTCCGAGGCACGGAGGAAACTCGCTATGGTAAATGGTCACCCATCCACAGACCAACCTCGGCAAGCGTGGCTTAACCCGGAAGATCGGTCTATGCGGCTGTAATTATTTAGCCACGAGCTCTATATTAAATCATAAGATTTTAATTTTATAAGCACACTATGTTTTGCTCACTTGGAAGCCGAAGTCAAAGTTAATCTCTTAGCTATAAACTACCATTCTGCCATATTTCAGCTTCATAGGTACCTATATCAAAAAGTCTAGGCTTATGTATTATGGAGAAAAAAAACAAAATCTCCTTTACCAATTTTAAAAATTCTTTCACCTATGGGGGTATGGTAAGCTACATTTTCATTGTAGTAGCATCAGCAGTAATCAAAGACGTAACGTGGGTGAAACCGCGAGTTATTGCTAGTATAATTTAAAAAGTTAAAAAAATAGTTAACCGTGCCAACCAATAAGATCCTGTTTTTAAAACCGAATGTATATGTAATTATACCAGTACGCACGTTTACGGATTATTTAGCGTGTTGTCGTGATTTCTGTCTATAGCTTTAAAATATAGATAAGTGCGATTCGCAAAAGTAACTGACAGTTTTACCTTTTTTGGAGGTACCATTTAAAGATTTTATACGTAACCTAGATGATTTTCGGCATCAAATGCTGGGAACCTAGGTCTTTTCAAGTTAATAGGATTTAAGTGTTTATTAAGGTCTTGGAAATAACTGTCGTTCTCCATTCATCTTAAATGACGTCCATACCAACACGCCTGTGTTTCCAGAAGGGTTAGGCAGAGGTGTACCAAATATCAATGTACACAAACAGTTTGCTGGTATGTTTAAGTCCCACGTAATAGGGGGCGAGCCTATTGCCATTAAACGGGATACATTCTGACTTTGACATAGCTGCTACTAAGAATTTCATAGAAAAACCTAATAACACTTTGCTCGACCTGGGAATTGAACACAAAACCTAGAGGTCTTGCGTAGCAGTGATGCTTAGCACCACTAGGGTAACGAGCCAGTTTATTTTTATTAATTACGTCAAATTAATTTTATGCGCCAAGTTCAGCAATAACAGTTCTATGATGTGAAACTTATACTTAGAATATATTTAAAATGAATGATTTTTAAACATTCGAATGTTGAAAACTCATCGAAACTCAATCAGTACAATTACTTACTATGAAAATGAAAACAAATTGATGAGGATTAGTTCGTTTTGACAGAATGGGGGTTCCCATTACTTTAATGAAGTAGGTACTTGAGATTGTATGTCTGATAAACCTCATATTGTTCGGTATATATTGTGGGTAAAATATAATAGGTAAGTATATGTAGGGCGTATCTAGCTTAACAAAAGGAAACTTTTAAATTCAAATTGTATGTACTACGTTCCAAATCTGTTATTAACCTAGATATAGTTCAAAACTAGACAGGTGTAATGACTGTCGCATCATTAGTTATTAACAATTTTGATGTATCGTCTACATGTTCTACCATGTTGTCTGAAAGCTTTTAGTTCTGAAAGGATGACTAATTTCAAACTAACATAACGATATTCTTTGCCTATAATTATAGAAGGTTTATTTTTTTAATATCGTTGGATGGCAAACAAGCCGATGGCCCACCTGATGTTAAATGGTCACCGCTGCCTATAGATATCAGTAATACCAGAGACTTTGCAAATGCGTTGGCACGAGCATTGATCACCACGGTTGATCATCAAGGCGGATTGGCGATTTCATACTTATATTAATTACAAGTCCAGGTGTCCTCACGATGTTTTTCCTTCACCGATGTCATTTATGTCCAAGATAATCTTAGAAAGCACATGAATTGAAAATGTCACATTGGTACTGGCACTATTTTCAAAGGTTATGGTATAGCCCCCTGATATTCCATTATAAAAAAATGTCTTGTGATATTTTGTAAAACATTTCCTCAGTAAGTATTTCATGGAAGTTTCACCGACGGAAATATATATACCATCACGCCTGTATTTCCCGAAGGGTTAGGCAGGTGTATCAATGTACACCCACAGTTCGCCGGTATATTTAGGTCCCATGTAATAGGGGGCGAGCCTATTACCATTAACCGGGCACAAATCCAAACTGCTACTGAGAATTTCATAAAAAAACCCAATAACACTTTTTGCTCGACCTGGGAATCGAACCCAGGACTTCTAGCGTAGCAGTCGTACTTAGGACTACTAGGCTAACGAGGCAGTTAGGCACCGACGGAATTTTTCACAGAATAGCCTGTCTTACATGCACTAGCCTTTCCTGTCTTGTCCAGATACCATACACAATATTTTAGACAAAATACATTCTTGAATCAATCAAGAACAACCAATCTATCAATCAGTCAGAAACTTCGACTATGATTGATTGTGTTGTATAGACTTTGTGTCTTGTTATTAATGACTACTTTTCTAGACTTTATGGAAAATTGATGAGTGTGGCCGATGGCCTACAAATGTGTCATTCGTATTGAAAGTAAATTTTCCTAGAATTGTAGGATTTATTTGTCGTCTAGAAGTCTTTTTAAAGTTCTGTGAAAGAAATTATGTTGAAGATTTCGTGGAATCGACATTAATGTCAATAGGCACTGAATCGACTGCGTGCCTAAGTAGGCCGCTGACAACATACATAATTTGGCGAAATTGAGTATTATTGCCTGGTTTGATATCCATTGCGAGTGTAAAGTTCCTGATCAGACTATGTTTTATTTGATGTAGGGTCCTAAATATCCGTTTACCTGTAGCCTTGACTAATGTAATAATAAACGTGCCCAACTACACCAGACGATGGCCCGTTTGCTGCAGTGCCCAAGGTGTACCTACACCAGCATTTTGGGGGATATTAAAAACGCCACTGATGAAGTACTATAATTATGTATATAAAAGTATATGATAATTACGTCAGACGAGAGGTCGTGAGTCGTTCAGTCGTTACAGATAGTCAGAAGCCAAGAAGTCGTCTGACAACCAGTCTAACCAAGGGGTATCGTGTTCCCCAGTTACTGGGTTATGGAGGTCAGATAGGCAGTCGCTCCATGTGAAACACTGGTATTTAGCTCCGGTCATCCGGTTAGACTGGAAGCCGACCCCAACATAGTTGGGAAAAGGCTAAGAAGAAGAAGAAGAAAAATATATGATAATTAGCCCGTACTATCCCACTGCTGGGCAAGGGCCTCCCGCCATTTCTTCCATCTGACACAGTTTTTGGCTACTTCTTTCCAATGTTCAAGGAAACCGACCAAGTCGTGACGCCATCTCCTTCGTGGTCTGCCGTAAATAAAAACAAAATTATAAAAAAAAGTTCCTTGAAAAGAAGAACTTATTCAACCAGCACTGTATAGTAGCGACATCTGTGCTATATTTAGAGCAACGCCGTACTAGCCGCCAGCCACAAACTTTACGTTTTAGGCATGTATGTAATTCTAGTAACTATCTAGGTACGTTTTACTACCTAGTTATGTAACGCGACTTTAGTACTGAGTGTTCAATATAGATGGACTTTTCACGATAGTTTATTAAAGAAATTGTGTTTCTGAAAGTACTTTTTATAACTGTTTCAGACCATGACGTGAAAAGTCTAAGCTTTTTTTGAAATTTAAAATTGTACGCCACTCAAAATCTCGTAAGAGTTTTGTTAGTAGTGCTTCGACATTGTTAGTTGCTCGGTATCGAATCCGCAACCTCATTCATGAAAGGTGG
The DNA here is from genome assembly GCA_932526535.1 of Caradrina clavipalpis. NCBI lineage: Eukaryota > Metazoa > Arthropoda > Insecta > Lepidoptera > Noctuidae > Caradrina > Caradrina clavipalpis. Next base: position 3,014,982 of record OW052099.1, on the reverse strand, counting down.
GTGCCTTAATCACAACCTAGGTGACACATAATTAATTACTTATTGCCTAAAAAAATCATTCGAATTGAGAACCTCCTCCTTTCTTGAATTCGGTTAAAAATACTGCGCAGTCGATAATGTCCCTATTATATCATGATTAACAACACAAGATAGTAGACGCAGAGCTCTTTGTGAAGGAGCTCGACCGGATAAGTACCACCACCATATGCCTATTTTTGCCGCAAAGCAGCGATGCTGTGTTCCGGTTTGAAGGGTGTAAATGCCGGTGTAATTACAGGCACATGGGACCTTTTAACTTTGTCTCTGAGATGGCAACGCATTTGCGAGGCCTCTGGTATTGCAGATGCCAACTTTTTTAGTAACGAGCAATACAATCACGTTTGTTGTTTGGGAGCCCCCTTAGAAAATATATTTTAATTTGTTTTTTAGTATTAGTTGTTATAGCGATAGCGGCAACAGATATACATCATCTGTGAAAATTTCGACTGCGTAACGTTCAGCGCTACATAACATTGCCACAATCACTAACTATACTCTAAAAATGGATCACTATGATTAACCTACCGTTCCTTGTGACTAACCCATAGACAAGCGACCTCTTTCCCCCATTGCACAACGGTAGGTAAGTACCTAGTTAGCAGTAAGTAAAGCGGAGTGTTCCGCGTTCGATGCCGGTCACGGCATATTGTGCAAGGTTGTCCTTTTGTTGTATCGACTTTATTGATCGTGGGTCATAATTATTGTTAGTCATTGTTTGTGCTTATTCTTTTATTATTGACTAGCTATTGCCTGTGTCTTCCTCCGTTTGAAAGTCAAGTATTATTCGGGATGGGTAAGCAAGTTTATTTTTTTATTTAGGGTGTGTTTGCTCTTTATTCTAGTCTAGGTCAGAGGTGACAAAAACAAACTCGACGATAGAGTGAGCTTACCCAGAACAAGCTACTGAAATGAACTGTTCACTATAACTTTGAAGAGGTTAGGGTTCTGTGCGTTCGGAAATACACACGCCGCCGGTAGAGTCCCACTCCTTTAAACCTCCCCTCTCTCTACATTTCTTTTATTTTATTTTTTTTTGTTTTTGAAAAATCTGTTAAACTAAAATAAAAAACATTATTAATCATTGATTGACTGGTAGAGAATGCCTTTTGTACTCTTTGTTAATAATGTTTAAAGATTAAGTACATCAATATTTTTTTAGACTAACTCATAATTTTTTCGTAGTAGCAAGGATGCTGTTTCCGTATGTTTAGATGCAGTCTTGCGCATCACTACCAGATCTATAGCCGCCATGCAGTCTGCAAGCTTCATTCTCACATGTGTAAACATTTAAACTTTAGATAACAGAAGGTTCGCTGTTAATGAGGACCAGTATTGAAAATAAATCTCAACCAAATTGTCATTGTTCTAGAAAATTTCGTAGAAGTAGTCTGCATAACTAAAAGTTTGTTTTTCTCTTTATTTCATTGAATTGCAAATAAGTTGATAGCCACCTGAGGCAGCCACCAGCAATACCAAAAATTCCATTTTTTAAGCGACATTCAATGTCAAAATGTTATCGTAGGTAAGCAAATTCCTATTTTTCTAAAATTAAGACTGGGGTCAGAATGCCATCTTTATTAAACGCATAGAAATTGCCTTGCAGAGGTCTCGCAGATATGTTCCTATCTTAAAGACATACCTGAAATATCTCATGTGCCTGTAATTAATTATACACTGTAGGTACTGTTTGCCAGTATACTTTAAACATGAAAACCACACACGGATTTGCGTAATTTCAGTTTAATTCATTGATATTGTTTAATATTAAATGATGTGCTTCTACTACTGGTATGTTGTTAACATTATTTATTTTATTAGCTATTTGTTAGTAACATAAGGCAGACCTGATTATTTAATCTATTAATCCTTCTGTGTGCCCCCTACATTGTACCCACTCCCATACTTTCGCCATCCAACCATGGCTAATTGCATAAGGCGACATAATCCGTTCCATTTCCACCGATGACATCACCATGCCTAGCCATGAATCAGGTATTCGAACCACGTCCTTTTTCCTATAGAAAGTGGTCGCGCCACCGGTAAGAGACAGTGATGTAAGAACATATATGTATGTGTCGGATGTTTGTTTGTACGGTGGCGGCTGTTAATATGGCACGTGGTGTTTGGTATGAGTGGCAGTGATGGTGGTCTATAAACCCAAAGTTTTTTTTAGCTAGCTAAGCTAAGTTTTCTTCTAATGATGGTAAATTATCCAATATCTTCCCCCGCCCTGGGCGGGGCGGGAGGGAGTGCCAGACTTTTACTTTCCATTACCTTTTACCCATCTATGTTCCTTCATGTGCCCTTTGCGTTCCGGGGGCGCGGTATGTCTTTCGAACAACCCGCAGCTCCTGAAGGCACGGCTCTTAGTGGCCCCTCCGAATGTTTGCTCTTTTTCTAAGGCGCTTTGCAGACAATGCGACTTTGATTTCAGGGTTGCGGGCGACAGGCACTCGCAATTAACTGTTTATGATGATTTTTGTATTACTTTTCTCATTTGCTGCAACCATTGAAGAATTTTTTTAAAGTTGACAGCTACCTTAATTTAAGTTGTACCGTTTGTGGAGTGTCTAATATTATTTAGACCGCCGCAGCTGTAGCACCGGTGATCCGAGCAAAATTCAACTTTTCAAATAAAAACATCATGTGAGTAAAATCGCTCCATGAGTTCTTAGCCTTAAACTCCATTATGCTACAATAAAGTATTATTAAAGTACTTTGCACATGCTAAGAAAGACAAGAAGTTTTTCTTGAATTTTACTTGTTTTTCTGCTACAATTTTAAGGGTTTTTTTTATTAATGTACTGATTTCTTATTGAATTGTACTTTGAGTTATATGAGAACCAATTGTTGGTGTATAGATACTTTCTTTAGGTGGTTAAATAGGAAGAGATTGTTTTTAGATAAATTGTGGTGTATTTGCAATCAGCAAATATTGTTAGTTACCAAAACTGAATAGTAGGTACGAGTACTATGTTCAGCTCTTTTAATTGGGCAAAGCAGTAAGAAAAAACAAAAAATACTTGATATACATTTTATTACAAAAAGGCCGTACATTAAATAGTTTTTAGCCGACTGCGGTCGAAATAAACTCTTATTCTTCATCATTAAAGCTAGAAAATAGAAAAATAGACATCTATGTACAACAGTGCTATACCAGGTACTTGCTTCCGAAACCTAACCGACCAATCATATCCAAGAGATCTTGCGAAAACACGAACCAATATTGGTTTACCAAAAAGAGTAAAAAAAACATTACAAAAATATTAAAAGCTACAAACAAATGACAAATAATATTTACATATACGTTTTACTTAAATAAATAAAAGGTTTTTAAGCAAAAAGTATGTTTATATATATATACTGGTCGTGTTCGTTGCCATATTTTAGATAAATTAATAAATACATAATAATTATGGCAATTTTATAGTGTATTGTTCAGTGTATGAAAAAGTAAATTTGAAATAGGTTACATTAATCCGTTGCTTCGTTGCCAAAAGTAAAAAAAAATACTTTGTTTTTATTTTATCTATGGCGATGTCACGGATAACCTATTCCGAATACACTTTAATTTTTTATGGCTATAGGTTTCGTTGTGATTGCACTATATCCCTAACTTCTCTCACAAAACCTGTACTTATATCCGTATGAATTGTGACGTCATTTGTCACGCGAGCTGCTATTGGTTGGTGTAAACTCTCGCGGCTTTTTATTGGCTATACTGAAGCTAGCCTCGATCCTTACAATGCTGGTATCAGTTTCATCGTCATTTTACTCGACAGATATAAGCCCAAAGTTACTATCATACACTCACACCTAAAACTATACTTAACTACATCACATAATATCGTTCTGACTACGCACAAGAATCCTATATGAAAATCAACATTTCATTTTGTTGGATTTCATCCCTTATTTAATGACAGATTAAGACGAAAATCCCAATTCACTTCTGACTAAACCATTGTCTTTTATCTATTCTGGGCTAAACGACTCACAATCATTTAAGAATATGGCGTCAACTCCCTCCATTTTGAACCAAGAAATTCCTTACACGATTTCCGTTATAATACGTTCTAAATTCGAAATTTAAATCTGACATTAAAGAAGTGACGTCACTTTACGTTTTACCATCCGTATTTGGAGTGCAGTGAGTGTCCATGGGCTAGTCCGTGGCCTAAGCCATGACCATGGAAGTCGTGGACGATGGGTGCACTGGCGTAGGACTTGACGATGGGCACGGCGACTGGGGCATGCACGGGGACAGCTACTGGTCTTGGCACAGCCACAGGGTAGGGTTGGGGCACGGGGACACCGACCTGGAAAAAAAATGTGAGTTATTTATTTATTGCGTAGAAAAATAGAACCTATTAACCTTTAAGAATAATCTTGGTTCTGTTTGAGACGCAATTAGGCTTGCATGTTTAGTCTTTAGGGTTCAAATTATAAGTTACTAGCGAACTGCTTGCGACTTCGTCCGCGTGGCTTATTTCACCTGCTTTAAGTTACTTCTTTGGTTACTGCTCTGCTCCCGTGGGTCGTAGCGTATTTATATAGCCTATATAAATAGGTCATGTAGTTTCAGAGCCTATTCAGTACAAACAAACAAAAAAAAATCTTTCCTCCTTATAATATTAAGTGTAGATATACAATTCTTGACATGCAAGTAAGTAAAATTTTCGTAGATTGGGCAATAAACAAAGACCATTACAATCTAACCGTTATGGACTATCACAGATCTATCTATACTGCTCTATTTATTGAAGCACACCATAAACCTAATACTCAGGTAGTATAGTCACGAGCATAGACATGTATACACTGGTGTACCACTGCTGGATGGTGTTACGAATGTAAAATTTTGTATTCCATACAACCATGAAATCGGTCTTATTTCAACGTTGCAATCGTTCAAAATCGCTTTAAAATTTTGTCAAGTGTATACATGTATATGCTCGTGACTGTACAAGTACTGCCTTAAACGACTTAGAAGCACTATCCACATCAACCAGTTAAGTATCAAGCATCAAGACCGGTCTAGTATTAAGTTCAATTGAGCGGCGCGTGCGACGTTGGCATGACGGAAGCGTCGCTAATGTTGATCATTATCTGATTTACGCTCTAAGGAGCCTATACTGATTTATATGTGGTTTCAAATCGGTTACTTTGGCAACGTTTTGACTCTTGTATGTGGTGCGTAATGGAGACCTATACAGGAGCAGTACGTCGATTCTGTAAAATTCAGACATGAACTCGTATCTCACGTCGCTAATCAATGACATCAATATTCAATCAAATTGAAATGACATTGTTTTATTTGACACTTTGAAGTGCGAAGTGAGCGTCGAAGTGACGGTGGAATTACCGTATAGAATGCCACTGCAGTTGTGTATGTTATTTATCTTCGGACTTTCTGATCGTATCAAGGCCTTGGAATTAGTGTACCTCTTCTTCATCTTCACCGTACTGCTAATTGCAATAGGAAAGGTATTTTCCATTTACCTACCATATCTAAAAATAGGGCTACCACCTTTTTTTAGGTTGTAAAATACCAATAAAGGAGTGCGAATTTTTGCCGGTTAGTGGCAATAGGCGCGCCCCATATTACATGGGACCTAAACATATCGGCGAACTGTGGCTGTTCATTGGTACACTTGTGGCTAACCCTTTGGGGAATACAGGCGTGATGGTATGTGATACAAATATGGCTTCTATGGTCTTCTAGGTTCTCATAAGAGTTCTACTTTCCAATCATTATTTTAATTGAAAATTTTACTTTTATGATAATTATATCACCTAACATGACGAAGCATGATGGTGCCAAGGCCATATGATGGCATACCATCAGGGAAGTCAACGTTATACAATCCACACTATCGAGTAATCCTAATCACTTCATTAACCCACTAGCAGTAACACGTAGACCAGGTGATTCTAACAGGACTGTTATAGAATGTTAAGTAATCGTAAGTGGTTTATATAGTGTCCTGATTGGTTTGTTTAGTAGATCGTGTTTTGTTGTTGTTGTAATCTAGTTTCAGCGAATAAAGGTGTGTCACGGTTCAGGGCAGGTTAAAGTGCACTTTATGGCAATCTTATCCGGGGCTGTGGGTTGTTCGAAAGAGACACCGCGCCCCCGGAACGCAAAGGGCACAAGAAGGAACATGGATGGGTTTTAGTCAGTAAAAGTCTGACACTCCCTCTCGCCCCGCCCAGGGCGGGAGAACGTATTGAAAGACTTCCCACCGGTAAAAAAAAAATGGCATTCTTATACAATACATAGTTAATTGCTTGGTGTTGTTGATACAGCATTGTTTATTACAAGAATTGTGCTTTTTAGTTGCCCTTGTAAACGAATAACTAGGTTTTGGAAAAAAAAATGAGTACTACAGATCTTCAATATGTGTTTGGCTTGACTGTCTTGTGTGAAGATTTTTAATGTCATTTCGATCGCATTGATGCCTATGTATGTTATGGCGCATTTTGACTTATGCCAAAAGGTACGGCAACGGCATATTAACCATCTCTTGACTAATTGGGACTGCGGAACTTTGAGAGCTCCACTGGGTTGCTAAATACTTACTTGTTTAATGACGGGGTAAGGCACGGCATGAGGCACGGGCACGGGCACGGGGCGGTCGACGGGGACGGCGACGTGCCTCTCCACGGTCACGGGGTACGGCTTGGGGACCGGCACGGCGTAGGGACGGTCTACGGGGTATGGGACTGCCACCTAAAATAGAGATGATGATTTGTTTTATTCGTTCGTGGTTGAAGCTTCTTTCAATAAGTGACGTAAATGACGGAATGTACTAAGAATATACTAAAAGATACTCTAAAAAATAATCTTGCTAAATCTTTCCTTAACCAAAATTGTTTAAATATTATGTAACAAGAACATTGTCTGCGAACAGTTCTGCGTTATCGGGGGTCGATTGTAAGTTAACTTTTAAAAACAATTGCAAATTTATTTCGGTCTCGATCAGTCAAAATGCCTCTAATTCTCCGCTGAGATGAAATAGCAAATACATTTTATATGTTTTTAACTACGATTGTGTTACATTTCTTGGGATCAAAATCTAACAGATTGTTTAAAGCAAATCAAACCATAGTGAAAACCCACCTTGACAGCTACAGGGTAGGGCCTATCCACAGGCACAGGGTAAGGCGCAGGCACTGGTACACCAACATGCTTCGTTACAGTCGTATGAACATCAGCTCCAACTATGGCACCTCCAATAGGTCCTCCAACCAATGGCCCAGCGTAACCAGCTGCTACAGGTCCTGCGGCATAGCCCGCGAGATGCCCTCCGCCTAAGTGCCCAAGGTACGGCCCAGCAGCAAGGTGCCCATGGCCTATTAGTGGGGCGCCATAATGACCCACGAGCCCACTTCGCTTCTGGACAACTTTACTCGGTTCCGGATCCGCCAGAACTGAGGCTGCCAGGAAAAGTACTGCAATCTGGAAAAAAGAAAGAGATTTGTTAGAGAGATTGCCATTTTGTTCTCTATAGGTTGAATGTCTAAGCAAGAATTACGTTTAAATGTTTGATAGGTTTATATATTTTACTAGGTTTTGCTCTAGACTTCGTCCGCGTGAAAGTCATGGATCCCCCTTAATTAAGCCCTCTTGCAGAATCACAACTGCCGAATCCTATAAACTGTCTACTTGTCAAGGAGTTTTCAAGATTTCTTGAATAGTTAGTGAGTTGATAAGTGACCTATCACTTCTATAATGTATAATGTAAACACAAAACTTAGAGACTTTCAAGAAAAATCTCAAACTATTAACGCAATCAAAGCCAGGTACCCCACAAAAGCTATGCAAATGAAGAGAAAAGTGTCAACAACAGCTCGATCACCAAAATCGAAGGCTCGGATGCATTTGCGCATAAATTAAGCAGGACAATGCATCCGATATTACTTTTACTTATTGCGTGATATGACTCCATCATGCTACTTGAAATGCGAAGAGGTACAGTCAGAATCGAAATTCGTATCGCGATCAGCATTTCAATGAAGGGATTCAATACTATGGATATTAGAACATGATTTAAGCGTGTCGGTTACGTATGTACAAACGATGACAAAAGTGCGGTCGGTTGATTAGTAACCCTTAAAGTGTAGTGATAGTTTTTGGCGCTTTATTGGGTAGTCTGTCGTTGGTCTTGTGGTCACCTTTTAGCGTGGGGTTCAGGGCTCATTTCAGAGGACAGGCAAAGGGTTATTAAATTTTTTCATTTGGCTTTTCTCAGTTGCAGCCTGGAGTATAGAAATGTTGATGTAACAACCTCATGTTTTGTAGAACCGTTGGTCCTGCGCCTGATCTTTTTTCGGCCGCGTCGGATTACCGTCCCATTGGACTATGAGAGTGAGGGAAAAGGATTTGCACGTGTATTGGCGCAGACACTTGTGTACTGTAATATCTTTTATGTACTTATCTAGCTTTTATATAAAGTAACCGAAATTCGATCGGGAGTTCTCGGGAAGTCAAAAAGCAATATTGTTTCAAATTCAGTATCACATTTTGTTACTGTAGAGACACATTTGGCGTATTGTTAGTAAGAGGGTTAAGACCTTTGACTGCAGACAATAAAGTAAAGGTATGAAGTGCGTGGGAACTGTCTATGACTGGTTGGTATTTTAACGTTCTGTTTGTTTAACCGTGAGATTGTTTAAATGATTGTGGAATTAAATATCAAAATATCTCGGTTAAGAATTACATTAGGTGTTAACGTATTAAAATTTAATTTGATTGCTTAATTTTCACGAAATCCTTTAACGTTTCATTTTAACGTCTGCTTATTCGTATATTTTTAACCTTTCGTGCGTTATTGGTTGACAAACAAACCAACGACCCACTTGATGTCAAAGAGGTCACTATCGTCTACCGCCTACAGACATCTGACAAAGAGAAAAAGCTGAATTGTCTCATGTGCTTGTAATTACATAGGCGACCATTTCTCTTATACAGCAACGTTGCTTTTCAGCAGAAATAGGTATGGTGTTAGGGCTTTCCCGGACGAGCTCCTTCACAAAGGATTTTATAGGTAATGGTTTTATTCGTATATTATTGTTGAGGTTCATCAGAAAGGTCGGTTGCGCAGTACTCGTAACTGGCGTGCTTGGATGACCAGCCCCTGTAGCCATGTAATAAACGATAAACGCAAACGCTGAGTAGGCTTCAATAGATCTTCAAGTTTATGTGCTTGGTTTTAAGATGAAGATCTAGTGAAGATTGTATAGCGTTTTCGTTCTTTCCAGTCGCTAACGCTGAGAAATCTTTAATAGATTTCCAACTTAAGGCTCTGGGGTATAAAGTTGAAAATCTATTGGTACCTACCGAGCGTTTACGATTATCGTTTGCGACTTGGCTAGGGGGGCAGTTGCCTGAACGTGGACGAGGCAGGTGGCGTTCTGTGGTTTCTGCCCCATGGGAAAAAGGCGTGAGTTTATGTATGTATCGTTTTATATTAAGGTTTATAAACCTGTAACTCCACAGCTTCAATGAAATGTGGATCTAATAACAAGATTAGGACTTATACGGAGGTTGCTCGAATTAAGTCGGGGAAAGCGATATACAGAGAAAAAGAACCCGTGTGTTATCTAACTACCCGTAACCTGCTAACTGTGCGGTTACGTCTGTAGCTAGTTTGTAATTATATTCCTTTTAATAGTTTAGGACTTTAGATAAATAAAAAAATAAAAGTGTGAAAAAAAACATTGCTGTTCCGTACATTTATTTTTGATACTTCAGGAAGAAAAACTTTTTCCACAGCAAAAGTTTCGTATTTAGGGTTAGCGCAACCTTTTTTAATTTTAAATAACTTTAAATGATTTTGGATTATTGTATTTTGAAAATATAATTTAAAATTAAAACTAATTTATGCAAAGTTTAATATTAATTACAAGACCAAAATCGATAAACATACATTTTGAGGCAGAAAATGTAGAAGTTCGGTTTATTTAAAACTTTATTCATAAATTTTAATTGAGCGGAGTAATTGGGTAAATATATTATGTACGTATACATACTTTCAACTTAAAACTGTAGCTATAATTACTGAAATTTAGAAAATGTGATAAGAAAAAAAGGAACATGTAAAAAGATGAAAAACATTCATAATTAAGTTATTAAAAGTTCAATAATACTTTTTTTAATTTAGGTTTTTAGGGCCAAGAAATACTTTAAAGTATTTATTTAGTTTAAAGGGTCAAACATACTTTCAATTAAGTAATTAATTAAGTATGAATACGTATCTTTGCGTAGACTAAGCAATTAAAGGAAATGAGTAGTAGCTAGATCACCGATAGCAGTAACATACACCACGGTACTATATCGCGATCATTTAGATTGCATTCTGTGTTAATTACTCCGTGAGAAAAGCGCGCGTAAAACGTATAATTAATTATCTGTTCAGAATTATAGACTTCCTAAAAGAGGCGACTCGCATCAAGAGGGCTGGTTTGAGGTGGTATAAGAAAATAATACTTGGAAAAACTCGGGGTAGGTCTTTGCCCAAAAGTGGACATTACATAATGTAATTATGTAGAACACGTCATATTACATTGGATAATATAATTTGGCCAATGGACGTTTTATGCTGGAGTAAAATAAATAAATAAATTACAGCCTGGTTAAAAAAAAGGAAAAAAATACTTTAGACATTTAATTTTTTTTTAATATGTTTGTATTATATGAGTTTTTTTTTTTTAATAATTCTGGTGTAATAAATTTTTATTTTTGATTTAATTTTAATTTTAGTGACCTATAATTTCTAGCTGCACTAAAAAAACTAGCTAAATTTTTCCAAAACACCGTTTCAACTAACATTGATAAAATTAAAACTAGGTCCCAGTTAACCTAATTAGTTCACTTACATAAGCCTTCATATTGGAACAAGACACTGCACTAAACTGTTCAACACTGTAAGGATCGAGCCACACTGTGCATATGTGCTCCAAGACCCACCAACCACTTATATAAGGCTACGAGCACACCACCCCACTATCAGACCCATTGGTTTTAACTCCAAACGCCACTATTTGCGACACTTAGTACTTGTGTTGCAGGTATGCTGAGAATTTGGACGTTATTCAAATTAGCTGAGATTATTTAGTCATTGTTTTGTGTTTGTAGGTCGGTTGTTACCGGTTGGGGTTTGGTTTGGGGATGTAGTTCGGTGGGGATGAAGATTGAAGCTTACATAATTCTATTTCTGTGTATTTTTTAGTACCTTATGCAGATTGACTGAAATATGACTTATTCAATTCATATAATTATGTACTTCTTAAGTTTATTTTGGACATCTCTGACATCGGCGAAGGAAACATCTCGAGGTAAACTGGACACAATTATTATACCATCACGCCTGTATTCCCCGAAGGGTTAGGCAGAGGTGTACCATTGTACACCCGCAGTTCGCCGGTATATTTAAGTCCCATGTAATAGGCCATTAACCGGGCACAAATTCAAACTCCGAGCTGCTACTGAGAATTTCATAGAAAAACCCAATAACACTTTTTGCTCAGCCTGGGAATCGAACCCAGGACCTCAAGCGCAGCAGTCGTCCAATTAATGTAAGTCTGAAATCGCCAATCCGCCTAGAGCAGGGTTTCTTAAAGTGGGGTCCACGGACCCCTTAGGGGTCCGTAGCATGTGTATCAGGGGTCCGCAGTAGATCAGTTTGTAGAGTGTAAACATATTAAGAAATTGTGTAGTAAACTCGACGAGACGCATTGTAGTTGTTGAGTGGCGAAGTCCAGAAAGAGGTGTCGAAGCATCTGGAAACATTGCAGACGTCTTTTGAAGGTTATTTTAGCTCAGAATCGCATGAAAAAGAAACGTGGGTGCGGAGTCCATTTTTAATCGATATTGATAATATCAGCGATTCAGACCTTAATTATTAAAGATGACTTAATAATTGACATGAGATCTAAAGAAGTTTTGAAAGTTGAATTTCATGCAAAAGATCTTAGCGAGTTTTGGTGTTCTTTGAGTCAAGCTTACCCTCTTCTTGCCAAGCGAGCTATGGCCGTTCCGATTCCATTTGCTACTACGTATCTTTGCGAGGCAGGATTTTCGGTTCTGGTGTCAATAAAAACTAAAAATCGCAACCGTTTGAACGTCGCAGATGACATGCGCCTTGCCTTGTCGAAGACAATCCCACAATTTAATATTCAGATTGAAGCCAAACAGCAGCACCCTTCTCATTAGTATTATTTCATTAGTTTTAGTAGTACTTAAGTACCAATTAAAGATTTTTATTAATACAAAAAAAAAAATTTTTTTTTTCATTTCCAAATATTTTTTTCACAGGGGACCGTGGAATTTTTTAAATTTGTGAAAGTGGTCCGTGACTAGAAAAAGTTTAAGAAACCCTGGCCTAGAGCAAGCGTGGTGATCATTGCTCGTGCCTTCTCTAAATGAGAAGGGACCTTTTTCCTGCAGTAAGACAATCAAAAGCTGGATACATTTTTTTAAAGAACATTTGCTGACAGTAAAATAAATCATACCGGTGATACTACAATAGCCTAGCTACCATTAGTCCTTTAAACCGTCGACCACCAAAACGCTCCAATTCCAACTTTCACCGCGGCACATTTTAACAGCTTCCCCGTCCAGCATACCAAGACCCTTGTCCACGGTTCGTCCACGCAATCTATATCTTCAACCAGCTCCTTTTCCTGTACCCTATATACTTCGGGAGGTCATCCAAACTGGTTGTCTCTAAAGCTAATATAGTATCTGTCTATATTTCGACAACTATGAAACTAACGTTTTGAACGGGAGATACGATCGGGTTTTGTTTGTCATTTTGATTTTAGTTAATAGTGACACTAGCAATTTCAGGTAGGTTTGTTGATCTGTATTTGTCGATTTAGGTTTAATGATGACGTAAGTTATGGCTTGGCTTTGTTATTTTCACAGCAGTGAAATAACACTGTAAACAGAGTACAGAATATATAAATATTTGATATATGCGTCTCTCTAAAAATTTCGCCTGCAGTTTCGTATGTGCACAAACAGCCAAACTCAGAACAACTAGTTACATGTAAAAAAACGAGAACCATACAAATTTTTTTTTTCGGTGCAGGAATCTAACTGACGAGATGCAGCACAGCAGTTAAGCAATCAGTTACTGCGACAACAGTACCGTCAAACTTTATTTTCCTCGTAAGGATTGGTGATAGTGGCTATCTTTTGGGGCGGCCTATGTTGACCAGTGTATGTCGATCAGCTGCTATGATGATGATGATCTTCTAAATCTCAATCACTAACTACAAAAAGCAAAATTATCACAATAAGGCGTCAAAGAACTCTTCCATACAGGTGTCACCTGAAAAAGTTCCCAGAAGGCTTGCCACGCATTGCCACTTTGAATGGCAACTCTAATTCCTACTAATTACGGCTTAATTTAGTGTAAAGGATGTTTTGTACGTACTTGTAATGATACCTGATAAATAGTATCCTTGTTGATTGGTATCTAATTTGTAATCGGTTGCTGTTTACTTTGGAAATAGAGAGGAGGTTTTGTCATATCCTGTTTTAGTTTTACGATATGGTTTTATGTGATAGGTTGGTGGACCTGATGTGGCCCAATGAAACAAAGATGTTTGCTAAAGCAGTAATACCATTCCATTACTGTTCCTCTGCAGGGCAGGTATCTTTAAATCGTCTTCAAAGCCGATAAGCAATTTCAGATTTTTTAATTATAATTATGTCCAGTTTTACTCGCGATGTTTTTCTTCACCAATGTCAGTGATGTTCATAATAAACTTAGATAGTACATACAGGAAAATTTTTTAACCAGTGCGTAAATTTTGCCATAATAAACTTCAACACGTTTTATTAAACACGTATATTTTATTTTGATATGTCTTAGTACTAAAAAAAAAAGTTATCGCTTACGAAACATGTATACTTAAAAACCATATTTTATTGTTACTCGGCGCTAGCGCATTCCCCACCCCCTCACCCCAGCCATGCGCCCGGGCGGCGGCCAAGAGTTGTCATTGATAGTATGGCGAATAGATTATGTCCATGTTTTGCGTATTTCAAACTCGGATAAGGATGATTTTTTTTTTATTTTTTTTTAACTAAACACGGAAATGTGTTCTATTACTGACACTGAACTACCAAAAAAAATTTACGCACTGGTTAAAAACTTATCCTGTATATGCACTGAAAAAGTCACATTATTATTTACTGCCCCGTTATCCTAGTGATCCTAAGCGCGACTGCTACACTAAAGGTCTTAAGTTCGATTCCCAGGTCGAGCAAAGTGTTATTGTTTTTTTTTATTAAATTCTCAGTAGCAGCTCGGAGTTAGGATTTGTGCCCGGTTAATGGCAATAGGCTCGCCTCTATTACATGGGAACTAAATATTATACCGGCGAACTGTGGGTGTACATTGGTACACCTCCGCTTAACCCTTCTGGGAATAAAGGCGTGACGGTATGTGAAGATAGACTAATAAATTTCTAAAAAATATATATCTCTTAAATACAGTTATTGCAACAATACAACACAATAACTGCCGTTAATTGGCTTTTATTTTACTAATGCTATCATAATATCAGTTCGAATTCATAATAAATATAATAATATAATAAATAAACGATCAATTCAATCGAATAATAGAACACAGTTAATTAGTATGACGGCATTTCCCACGGTAGCAAATTAGTCATAGTTAGGCAGAATGTAAGTGTGGGACACTGCCTAGGACTTTGCTGTGATGGGGACATTCGACTTTGGAAGTCTTCCAATTGAAATAACGTATGTAGGTCAGTGGTATAGGTACTGTAATTAAAACATGGGGCAATTAAATTCAATTCTTTTTGTTTGTAAACGTTATAAACTTACCGGCGAACTGTGGGTGTACTTTGGTACACCTCTGCTTATTCCTTCAGGAAATACAGTATGTACGTGAACGTTGTCTAGTGGTCGAGTAGATCGAGGATGGGTCAACCCTTTACTCACTGTGTGCCTTTTAGTCAGAGTGTGCTTTGATGTAATTATCCTAATAGTAGGTATAAATGATGTCAGGGTTGCAAAATTTGTTCAGGTATGCGGAATTGGTTCGAAAGAGTTACCGCGGCCCTGGAACGCAAAAGGGAATAAATAAATAATAATAAATAAATATCTTGGGACAACTCACACAAGGCTATTTGATCTCAAGCTAAGCAGAGCTTGTGTTATGGTAACCAGACAACTGATATACATACTTATATAATTTATAAATACATACATGTTATAGATAAATCACACCCAGACACAGAACAAACAATCATGCTCATCACACAAAGTTGGTCCCGGTAGGAATCGAACCCACGACCTCCGGCTTAGCAGTCAGGGCCGCTAACCACTAGA
Organism: Caradrina clavipalpis; assembly: GCA_932526535.1. Classification (NCBI taxonomy): domain Eukaryota; kingdom Metazoa; phylum Arthropoda; class Insecta; order Lepidoptera; family Noctuidae; genus Caradrina; species Caradrina clavipalpis. The sequence continues at coordinate 2,999,567 of OW052099.1, read as the reverse complement.
CCAACAGGCCCGTCAATATGAGGAATATGAGGTACACGGGTGGGTTTTAGTCAGCAAGAGTCTGACTCCCTTCCGCGTTACTCAGAGCGCAAGGATATGATGCATATGATGATAACTCATCCTTAAAAAAATAGGTATAAATAAAATGGGTAGTCCGAACCGAATTTCGGTCACTTTGACTATAACTGAGTAGATACGCAGGAGATATTTACAGTACACAAGTGGTTGCGCCACACAGGTGCTCTCCCTCTCTTGTTACTACAACGGTACTAAAAAGCTGTGAATTATTAGATTTTTCGAATTACTAAAATTAATTGTTTGTAATCGTAAGCCAGCATAATTCATATTATTTCATCACTAGCTTTTGCCCGCGACTTCGTTCGCGTGGACTTCAGGTTCGTCCCGTCTAGTCAAAAATTGTAGCCTATGTGTTATTCTGATGTATGAGCTATGTTGTGGTAAAGTTTCATTCAAATCAATTCAGTAGTTTTTACGTGAAAGAGTAACAAACATCCATACATCCATACTTACAAACTTTCGCTTTTATAATAGTAAGTAGGATAAGATGACATATGTCATTCTCTCTTAACTAAAATTCACTGATAATTTCTCTAACAAAACAATCAAGGAATCCTACTAATAAAACTTGTTACCAGTAGAAGTTACTTCCGATATACTCGTATACAGTAAGAGTTAGCAGATCATACAACTCGATGTGTCAGAGTATTGGTGATCTCGACTTATTCACCACCAGTGTCACATTACTAAAAAAAACATCACACAACCGTTTCTTCGAAGACTACTGACACTGCATGTTTATTGTTTATATTCGCTCCGAGTTCTTCTACTTCTTACTTTCTCTCACCTGTCTACTGTCTCTTGTTCTATCCTAATATTGTCAGTGAAAACTTGTAATTGGCCTTCTTTTACTATTGTCAACCTATGTAAAACCTAGCTGTAAGTTTTCTTGAGTAATAAAATAAATAAAATAAAATAAATAACATGAATATAATACATTGTACCTATAAAACCTAATAAGGATGTCTAATACATAAAAGCCCTTCGCCTTTGACACCAGATGAAAGGTCACGCGGCGACATTGCAGTACGAATGCTACGCGGCCTGCACTCTACCTAACCCAGAGCCTACTGGCCTTTCACTAGTATATTTAATTATGACTAGATTTAGCTTTCAGTCATTTTTGGGAGTCATACTTCTTCGTTTCTTATTTCGTTTGCCCCTTACTTTGTTCGTGTGTATTTTTTAAATCTCTAACTTTTTTATAATAATTTATAATACTCAGGGACAAAGCAGTTTCCTATTAGCCAAAGAAGTTTCATTATTGGACAAGTAGTTTGGGAGATACAAACAAAAAAAAAACAAATAAAATCTTTAGCTTATGTTACGTATGGGTACAAATAAGTACAGGTACGAAAATGGAAATATTTTTTTCTATGCAAAATTACTAGACTAGGCTATGTATAATCCGCGGATTATTTTCGAGTTAAGAATACAATAATCCTTTATTCTTTTGTTTTAATTTTATACTACAAACACAATTTGTATCATAAATTGATTTAAATAAAGCCTTCAAACCGTCTTAAAAAAAAAAAGAAAGAAACGGGCAATTTAAATTTAAAAATCGAACTAATTTACATTGTTTGACTGATGTTAAGTAGTATGTGTGTCTATATGTATAGGCATATAATAGATAGACATACCAGATACATCAAAGATGCGTTGCCATCCAAAAGACAAATCTAAACTGCGATCGTGCCTACTTACTTAAAATAGGTTCATTACTATAAACATTCCTGAAATAAATCGAAGAATGCTTCCACGCTTGAAGGCTGATGTTAATACTAGTAATTATTGCTTTGATCTCAAGAAGGTATTGCATGGAATTAGAGCTTTTTCAATCAAGCGAATGCACCTACTACAAGGTACCTATACTACAGGCATTTGCCGGTGCCGACAACCTTTACGTACTTTATACAGCAATCGACGGAGTTAATTACAATTTTGTAACAGAACCAAATAACTAAACTTCAGGATGTATATCAAAAAGGCATTAGTACGGTTGCACAATAGTGTATAAATTATCTATTAGGACCAAGGAAGGCTGTATCGGTTCATAGAATAGAGAAATAAAGAGGTGTGAATTGGAACGTTTTGCAGATTTTTTGATTGAGTAGGATTGGTATCAGCTCAACATCTGGGACCAAGGGCCCATCTAAACAGGGTTAGACATCTTTCAATAACCAATAGAGGGTTATTGGACTCCTGCCGAGTTGAGATACGTAACAGGGTAGAGTTTAGGTGGAACAGGCCCTATTAGATAAATAGGACTAAAACAAACAATTATCTGTATTTAAAAGCAAAACATTACTCACTGACTTAACACGAAATCTCGAAAACCAGTTGACTTATAAAGCTATAATTGTCTTTGAGGCTTACCATTAACCATTTTGCCATTACCATTGCCATTCTGCATCTCGAGGTGCCATCAGAATCTCCAGAAGCATCTGCATCTTCTCAATCGTAATCCAATCGTGCTGAGGTCCCCCATAGCACAGCATTATGTTGCATGCAGCTGCCAACTAATTTATGTCCTAATCTTAGTTGGCTTTTTTTCAGCAATTGCTCGCGTCCTATTACATGGGACCGAAAATCTCACCGGTAAACTGTGGGTGTACGTTTTTACACCTTTGTCTTTCCCTTTGGGAAATACGTGTGTGATGCAATGTTTTTTTTCTACGCACGTTTTTAGCGACTATTTTCTTTTGTGTTTTCTTGCTATTGAGACAAGTCCTTTGTCATATCTCAGTTATTTTATAATCTGAGTCGCGAACTAAGTGCAGGAAGGCATGATGCAACCCCGGACTCACTCGAACTGGTTCCAATTTATCTGCCCATTATTTAAGTGCTATATTAAATTCTGCCCCGTCTATTACTTCAAGGATGTTGTTAAGTAATAGTTTTAAATCCTATGTGTATGTTAATAATACGAAGCTGTTACACCCGTATTAAAAAATAATGTTTTATTTAGGACAACATAGGACCCATTCATTATTAAGTTACGTCGTTGATTAATGCTCCGCTCCTGTGGGTCGTAGCGTGATGTTATATACCTTATAACCTAATAATAACTATAACAACGGTTTGTCGGCTGTTTTTGGGATTAACGTGTTTAAACAAACTGACTTCAGCTTTATAATATTAGGTATAGTATAGGTTAGACTAGATTTGGGCCAAAGGAAGCTAATACACATATCGTCGGCGTCTTAACCTAACATTCATCGTACATCGTAAATAGTACAGATATATTTGTACATCGTTTGTATAACTGTCTCGTTAGCCTAGTGGTCCTAAGCGCGACTGCTACGCTAGAGATCTTGGGTTCGATTCCTAGGTCGAGCAAAAAGTGTTATTGGGTTTTTCTATTAAATTCTCAGTAGCAGCTCGGAGTTTGGATTTGTGCCCGGTTAATGGCAATAGCCTCGCCTCCTATTACAAGGGACCTATATATACCGGCGAGCTGTGGGTGTACATTGGTTCACCTCTGCCTAACCCTTCGGGGAATACAGGCGTGATAGATAGTATTAGTACATCGATATAAACTTTGAAGTTCAGTAAGACACTCCCAGTGCCTGCCGGTGTTGCGGATTTTTTTTCGAAAGAATCACTGCAGCCCTGGAACGCAAATGGCATTTGGAGGGACACGGATGGGTTTTAATTACTAAGAGTCTGACACTCTTTTCCACTCCGCCCAGAGCTTAAGAAAGCATTCAATGATGAATTACATTGGGTTAATTTTTTATTTTATTTTTGAAAGTATCAAATTTTGTTCTTTTAGGTACTTATGATTTGCACCTACCGTGTTATCTCTTCACCACCTTTGGTGGACTGGTAGAGAATGCCTAAGGCATTAAGTCCGCCTTTGTACTTTTTGTTGCATAAAGTTTAAATAAATAAATGATCACCCACCCTTAAAATACAATACAATTTTGTTTAACCTGCTTTACTTTTTGTTTTAACAATACAAGTTAAGGCATATTGTTCTAGTTGCCATTCTCGCCGTAGACGGAGACAGTCCGATTAGTTTGTGCAATCAAACGTGCACTCTGTTGGAATGGCCCTTAGTAATGGATGTTCGCGGAAAAGGCGTGCGCGATTTGATTAAAACGTTTTGTGTTTAAGGAATACATAATTGTTGTTTTTTGTATGTTATTGTGGTATGAGATTTTTATATCACTAATGATATTGCGATGTAAAATGAAGAAATTTATTTGGCAAATTCACAACCGCGTGAATTGCTTAATGATACTCCAGTCAATAGCAGCTTCAAAATATTATGTAAAAAAAAACAACTTCAAATATTAAAGCTAAGGGACACAAGGTGAATGAAATGTTCTATATCCTGCCTACCTATCTTACTAGTGCTTTCATTGTATAAATTAATATATATAAAATATGTAAATAAATATTTAAAAAAATGGTTCATTGTACAAATTAATATTATTTAAATAATCTTAGCAAAAGACGGGCTTATATAATAAAAAACTTACAGTTATTTATAAGCTCATAACTACCAAATACAATGGTAGTAAAGCGAACATAATGTCAACGTGTGATCCCTGAATTTTGAAGTGCACCAATGTGTGCGCAAACACAGGTGCACTCCTTTTCTTCGCTCTCATAGTCTAATGCTATGGCAATCTTACGCTGCATTAAATTTCTACGTTGTTATTTCTTGCTTATCCGTATTATTTTGGCTTTTATGACAACTTTATTAAAAATAGTATCACAGCTCAATGCTTCGTATGACGATGTAGATCGTTGCATAAACTAACATAACTCACAAATCTGATAATTCTGCTAACGTCTGTCGTTTCGTGTAACTTTACTGCTCACTAAACCTTTAAAGTGTTTCATTAGTAGTAAATAAACTATGTACAGTATTGTAGACTGGCTGGTTAAGCGATATTCAACCTTATTGTATTAGTTTAACAGCTATAACCTATGGTTTCACCCAAGTTTACTTTTTAAGTCTTTGCGGTTACTGCTTCTCTTCCTTGGATTGAAGCATAATGTTATAATATAACATCATGAGGAATAGTATATACTATTCCTCATGAATCTAAAAGAGATGATCGAAAAGAGCTTCAGATTTTTCTTTTATTAAACACCTAAAATTGGTAAACATTATGAGCTAGTCCAATCTAGTCTAGTGTTAAAGATTTTAACACTTAAAATTAAATGACCGCTTAAATTCGCTTAAATTTTCTTTTTTTTTCAACTTTGTCTCAGAGACATATGTAGTGACCCCCACAAACCCGGACCAGTATTTGTGTGAACTACAACACAAATACTTGTTCCGTGCGGGAATCAAACCGGCGATCCACGCAGTAACCAATCGCTCAGCCACTACGCCAACAGAGAAAAGACAATTAAATAATTTTAATATTTTTATAGATGCTAAAATGTAAACGTTTAGTAGTTGTACAGGCGATGCCGATGGTTGCATCAGTAGGCAGCGCCCGCGCAGATCTCACACAGATAGCATCGCTTAGCTACGCGACCACCACTCTAATAGGAGCCTACGTTTGTGCGTTATACAATAGGAAACAATGAATTGAAACGGTGCAACTTTGTGTAAGTCGGGTTTATATGCAACTGTAATGTTGATAAGATGGGGATTATAAACCATCACGCCTGTATTCCCCGAAGGGTTAGGCAGAGGTGTACCGATGTACACCCACAGTTCGCCGGTATATTTAGGTCCCATGTAATAGGGGGCGAGCCTATTGCCATTAACCGGGCACAAATCCAAACTCCGAGCTGCTACTGAGAATTTCATAGAAAAACCCAATAACACTTTTTGCTCGACCTGGGAATCGAACCCAGGACCTCCAGGGTAGCAGTCGCACTCAGGACCACTAGGCCAACGAGGCGGTTATAGACAGTTAGTTAGGGGATTATAGTTAAACAATACTTACAGATGCTGCCGCTGGATCCAGGCGGCTTCCAACCGATCCTTTTGGAAATCATGGAGGAGGCCTACGTCCAGCAGTGGACGTCCTGCGGCTGATATGATGATGCTGAATGTTGTTGTCACTTTTGTATGGAAACGCTACACATGAGGTTACGAGTTCGTTTCGGGCAAGTACCAATATGTTTTTTTTAAATAAAAGTTTAAAATCGCTATTCCGTTTTGAGCAAGCGTGGTGATAAATACTTGTCCCTTCTCTTTATGAGAAAAGCTCTTGACGTGCTTCTGTTTGGCTCATTTTTCTGTTTACATACAACACACCCCATTTTCTCATAGGGGTAGACAGAAACCATAGAACGCCACCTGCTACTATCCTTACCTACTCCTTTCGCCTCGTTCACACTCATACATCTGGTCATACAAGCACGCCGGTTACGAGTACTGCGCACCCGACCTTTCTGAAGAACCTCACCAATAAGGTCAGCGTAGGTCTTTCTAGATCGTCCCCTCTGTTTAATTGTAGGAATATTACTAGTCTAATAAAGCCAATCTAATGACACACAAATTACTAATTACTAAGCGACTCAACACAATTAATTAGCATTCATTAATATAGTCTAACAATGACAGGTTGGTAGGTCGCCAACTGTCCCGGATTTCATAAGATTTGTAATACACCCAAAGGACTGGGCTATGGAGGACAAACATTTATGTAATAAAGGCGGTAGTCTTAGTTTGTGGGTCATAGTAATGTGAAATGAAATGAATTGGTACTGCTAAGAAGTTACATTTGATTTGTGGGTATTGTCGTAAGATTTTGTGAAATAAGATGAAAAGATTAAAGGCGTCAATAACTACTACAAGGATATACAGTAAAAAAAATGATAAGTGATCAGAGGCGATAAATACATTTGATGTTTTTGTAGAACCCGGTAGACGTTTTCCAATGAAAAACTGAATAGCAATCAGATTAGCCGTAGGACGTCCAACGGTTCTTAATAAAATTACGTTTTTTAAGAACCGTTTTAATTTATTAGAGACTTCATTAAGTGTCATGCTGTTTTTTTCACTCACTGCCCTATTTTAGTGAAGAAGGTAGTATTTAGGAAGATTTTTAAAAAAGGTCTTTAAGGTGCAACCTCCACGGTAGTCCGCCAAATTCAAATTTTCTTACGTTTTTTGCAAATTGCAAGTCAGTATTATGTTTAATGTTGATTAAAGTAAGATTCGCGGGCGTAAGAAGTATGTTTTTTCAGAATTTTAACCATTAAAATCAGTAAAATAACTCCATAAGTCGGTATAATTCCAAAATGTCAAGATTTCATGAAATAGTCATTCTTTGGGTTTACCTGGCCCTATGGAGTATTATTGCTGACTTAAATGTTTATAATTCTGAAAATACATACTTCTTACGCCCGCGAATTATACTTTAATCAACATATAACTAACTTGCAAATTGCAAAAAACGTAAGCAAATTTGAACTTCGCGGGCTACCGTGGAGGTTGCACCTTAAGCAGGTTTGGCTTTTGAGTATATTCCAGCTAATTAAACAAAAGTCAATTTGCAGCCACGCTAGTTAAATACATGTCACGTTCAACAAGACGATTAATCATGACAACTATCAGGCTTCTCGAATCTCTAAACTCACTCCCACATAGTGCGACATTCCAACAATTTCTACATCCTTTGGTTTAGCATACTGCCACCAACACTGAACTAATACTATAAATAACACTACATTCGAAAGGGACGCGGTTCCCACAGCTCCTTATTACAATATAGATCTAGACTGTACACTAGTCTAGACCTTGTTAAAACGACTTATGTAACTACCAAGCTTCTGTCGATTTTGAACTCTGTAATTAAGTGGCTTAGGTTGGTTTTGGGTATGTGTAGATGGTATCAATTGACACGCGAAGAATGCATCGATGCTCTACTTTCCATAGTGTGTCTCAAGGATTTTATGGGTTTTACTTAGTGTTTGTTTACGTTTCCTAGGACTTCTATGGAATAGAATGAGTTAGTATTAATATAACTATAGGGATTAACTCCCGGGTTTTCTGAAGTTAATAATATGACCGATTGAGAGTCAAACAATTACAGCCCGTTTTGCGGGCATTAAATATCTTGTCACATTTTTTGGCTACTGCGTTACCTACGGTGGGTTCGATTACCACACGGAACAAATATTTGTATGGCCTACAAATAATTGTTCCGGGTTATGTCTTTCTGTTTATATTTTGTTTGTGGACCATAAAATGTATGGGAAAGTAGCAGAGTGGCGTCACATCGTTCATTGAAAGCATTAAAATAACGTTTAATGATACAATAACGTATTTTCCTTAGTTCATAGTCATTCTGTGCAAACTTACGAGTAAGTCACAGTTTGCACAGAATGACAAGTTGCCGATGTCATCAATGTGTGCTAAAGTATCTCATTAGAGACAATTAACGCGAGAGAAGAATTCTTTAGTACTGATTTGAAGATTTATAGTAGTTGGTTCTTGTTACTGGGATTAGGAGAAGGTAGGTGTTGAATATTCTGTCATAATAGGAGTATTTAAAGTTCAATTTAAAACTAGATATGATACAAAATTGCTAAAGGTTTTGTTTCTAAGGTGTTTAGAAATGCCTAATACATAGTACCTATGTCTGAAAGATGAATTAGAGCCCGTTCTGCCGCTTTTAGATTTATAGGGACCTGAGGGCTGGTCTTTAAAATTTTAGGAACAATCGCAATATAATCTTAATTTCATTCTGTCAAATGTCACTAAATGATCAACATTTTTTGACATTGGTTATGCGGCTAAAATAGATTTATACGAAATCACATAAGTTTCCGCAGCCCTGAAGTTCTGCTCATCTTGGCAACCACAGGCCACAAGCGTGAACATAACTAAATGAGCAATTGAAGTAACGAGCAATACCGATGTCTATTTACGTCTCACATAAATACGAACAACTTAATTCAATCTGCTATGTTGCGATATTTTCATTAAAATTCTGATGGAGTACTTATAAATTACACCAGATACATAATTGCAGAGGTTTCATTGCACGAAATATCTGAAGGCAAACTGTACTGAATAAAAATGTTCAAAATATAGTTACAATCTCATTTTCAGTTTTATTTTAAACTAGCTTTTGCCCGCGACTTCGTCCGCGTGGATTTATAGTTCCCGATCCCGGGGGATTTCCGGGATGAAAACTACCCTATGTCCTTTCTCGGGTCCCAGACTATATCTGTACCAAATTTCATTTAAATCGGTTTAGTGGTTTAAGCGTGAAGAAGAGACAGACAGACAGACAGACAGACAGACAGAGTTACTTTCGATAAGAGACATTTTTGACACATTGTTGCTGAAATTAGATTGTGATCGTTTCTTTTAGTTAGTAGAATTGACCCCTGGTTCAGTATCCATTTCCAAAGTTGATAAGTACCGTCATGAACTCATGATTAAAATAAAAGTAAGATTTACTTAATGATATTAGAACATAAATTTGTGTAAATTATGTGCTGTACTTGCTTTTTCTTTTGCTTTTTTTTATATACTGAAAAATGTATCACATACCATTACGCCAATACACACGTATTGGCGTAATGGTATGTGATACATTTTTACCCAAAGTTACTCTGAGCACAGTATGTGAGGATAATGGCAAGTTTTTTATTTGCTTTGTGCTCGGCTGTGGTATCATTGCGACCAAGATAATGGCTATGCGATGTCTCTTTATACACCTCAGTATTTTACTCTTCTCATTTACATTTGACACTTTTATGGAGATGTTTATTATTCACTAGATACTTCTAATAAAATATCAGTCAGGTATTCCACCACACCCATCCCTCATAAGTCACGAAGGAAGGCAAGCCTGTACTAGATCGTATCGATTTTATTGCATTTTCACTCGTCCATGACATAATCTTCACGCCAGGTCGTATAAGGCGCCCGTCAGTCAGCCAGCTCTATAAAAAATGAAATCATTTTCTAACTACATGATGTCATGTTACGGCAGTCCTGTGATTACGACATGGTACTGTGACACATGTGATTTAGAGCTGGGTTTAGTACTGCCAGAATGAACTAACCCATGTAATTTTTTTTCCGTTTTTTGAAGTAATTGTAATAATGTTGAGTTTATCCCTATACTTTTCTTAACTGTCTTAAAATCTTATAATTTTGACACACATTCACAAACATACCATCACGCCTGTTTTCCCTGAAGGGTTAGGCAGAGGTTTACCAACCAACGTACACCCACAGTCCGCCAGAATGTTTAGGGCTATGTAATAGGGAGCGAACCTACTGCCTATTGCTATTAACCGGGCATAAATCCTAAGTCTGAGCTGCTACTAAGAATTTAATAGAAATACCCAATATTACTTTGCTTGACCTGGGAATCGAACCCAAGATCTCTAGCAGTCGCGCTTAGGACCACTAGGCCAACTAGGCAGTTATAATTTTGAATCTATTTTGAGCATAAGTTGTGGATGTAAAAACTGTTAATGCTAGGTTAGCTCGCTTTGGCAGGAGAAACCTTGATTATGCTGTTTTTTTTTTGCAGGTTTTATAAGGGATTGGCTCAAGTAGAAACTCATAAAAAACTCCTCTCTCTCTCTCTTTATGTAAATTTATAAATTTTGGGAATAAATAAAAAATTATAAAAATAATAAAAATAATAATAATCCGCAGGGCAGCTTGTGGCGAGCTGTTGGGCAGTAGCGACCCCACGGACCTGACCTCCCGGGAGAAGTCTCGTTCTTCATCTCTGGCTTGCCTTTATTGGCCGGCCGGAGTGAACACTGACGAGGAACAGAGCTCCCACCTCTCTCTTGCCTTCATTGGCCGGTTTGAGTGGAGATTCGCAAGAGCATTCGTGTTCGGGGGAAGGAAGTGTTTCACTAAGGTGCTGGTAGGGATCTTGACCGTACTTCCGGGATTGTCCTGATAGCCTTGAAACACCTCTCCACTCCTCAAGCACCTCAGTCTGTGTTGCCCTCTTGTCGCTACGTCACTATGTGCTAGCGGCCGTTTAGGGGGCCCATTTATCGAGTGTGCTAGTCACCCCCTGCCATTTTATCTGTGTCATAAAAACATTGACTGGCAGGGGCCATAGTCTTTCCATAGTGTCAGGAAACTAGTCCATCTAAGCTACCCAAACCCATAGCCCTATTCTTTGTTTCCATATTCTGCAATAGTCCTGCGCCAGCCGGGGATTGTCCTTGGGTGCATTTGCATAGTGCAAACAGGGATAATTGCCGGTTGGTGTTCCATTTCAGTGTAAAGCCTTGTAAGGGGCCTCTGCGAGTTGGCTTCGGCTCCTCGTACGCCTTTCAAAGGTCCGGGACCCTAGGGTCCCGAGATGCGTAACGTAATGAAAATAAATAATAATAATAATATTTCCTTCACACATAAGCGACTTACCTCCTAATTCATATCTCCCTTATAACAATATAACACGTCTGTGACATCAAACTACAGGGTGGGTGCTTTGTAAGCGCTTACACATACATGGTGTACAAAAATGTAATGAATAGGTTTCATTATGTGTTAAACTACTGTTTCTTAGAATATATGCAAAAACCTTCCACACTTCATACAAATATTAACAGTGCAATAGGTCAGTATAAAGACAATTGACGTTGGAAATAAGTCATGTGCGAACAAACATACAATCTTATGTACTGTGCTGGTGTGTATGTTTTTATGTATATCTATTGTTAGTTGGACTTGTATTGTGTTTTAGTCTTGTTGAAATTAATGTTATTAACAATACTGTACTTAAATGAGTATTTACTAATGCTTGTTATGTAAGATAGGTTTTTGACAAAAAAAAAGGCTCAACTTGGATTTGCAAATCCTATTGTTATACCTTTAAAACGAGGGCGAAGACGTATACAACGTACAAGCAATATATCTATCTACAATCTAATTAACGACACATCGACACCGATGAGTCTGCGACGATTAGCGGCGCATGCGCGTGTCCGTCGGTATGCATCGCACGCGCACGGATTATCGCCGCGGGTGTCAACACCTAGTCGCCGCGTAGTGATTGGAAGTTAGGAGGAGGCTACAAAATTGGCTAAGACTATGGCAACTGAAATTGATTTTTTTTTTACGATTGGAAGGATAGTGTTTACTGGATGAGGAATGAGGATTATGAAAAGGCTTAGAGAATCCACGAAAGATGAATATTCTGTTGATTTAGTACCATTTTTTTTTAGTTTTCCTTCGACGCTACTGACTTTGGTGAAGTAAAACACCGTGCGGAAAATTGAACTTAAAATTAATATTAAAAGTAATCGTCAATCCGCCTTCAGTAAGTGTTAGCTTCAGCAAGGCTTGTGCGTTCACTGTATGAGAAGCGTGTATTGAAGTGGGACAATAATAAGCTAGTATCATCATTATTTTCTGTAAATATTGAACTTATTTTAAATGTTTACTTGAGACATTTCAACTTTGTCTCTGGGATGGCAACGCATTTGCAAGGCCCCTGGTATTGCAGATGTCTGTAAGTGATGGTGACCACTTAACATATTATAAGGTGGGCCGTTGTCTTGTTTGCCATCCCATGATATATTCGCTACTATTAAATATATCATCAACATTTGAACACATTACTAAAAAGTTTTATCAGTGATCTCGGAGCATACAATAGAAATTTCAACCCACAATGTATGAATAGAAAATAAAAAATATCCAAGGTCAAATTGCAACCATTGTTCTGTCATTTTATGATCTAGAATTTGGTTTGACCTTGCCCTATGTGAACTTTTGCAATGATTTAATTATTTAGAGAAATATTTTCTTTTGTTTTGAAAATTATTATTGTATCTTTAAATTAAAGCAAATAGTTTTATATTATTAATTATATTACCTACCTTGAAAAATCAAGGTAGGTAATATAATTGACTAAAGTAATAACGAGTGTGAGTACAGAGTACTGATTTACCCAGTAATGGTGAGTTGAGGTCGCAATGTCGGGATAATAAATTACATGAAATCATCAAATGACTTCCCTCGCCCTGGGCGGGGCGGGAGGGAGAGTCAGACTTTTGCTGACTAAAACCCATCCATGTTCCTTCTTGTGCCCTTTGCCTTCCGAGGGCGCGGTATCTCTTTCTAACAACCCGCAGCCCCGGCAGGCATCGGCCCTGGCTTGCCCGACCGTCGCTCCATATAAAACACTGCTATACAGCTGCATCATAGATTGGAAGCCGAACCTAAGGGAAAAGGTTGGGCAGAATATAATAGAACGGGTCTTACCTGACCGTGCTCTCTCTCCTACAAAAGTAGTCCAATCATAATTTGGTCAATAAGTAATTAGACTCAACGAAATATTGTAGATATGATAAGGGCATTAATATCTGGGTATATAATTGTACAGTTTACATTAAAATAAACAAATTTTAAAATGATAAAGGGTTTCAGGGTAATTAATTACTTTTCGCTTCGAAATAAATTAGTTTTGAGCAAAATACGACTAGACTACTTTTGAATAGAACATGCTTCAATGTGTTCCTAGCCGAAATGAATATGCAATGGTAATGCGATGCATAGCGAGTGCCGTTGTAAATAAATATTTACTGACCCCGTATTCCAATAAAATTAATTATTAGGGGAATTGTTTATATGTGTAACTCTAACTCTAAAACGGTTTTACGTAAACTGAATAAATACTATTCACCGAATAATATATTCGTATGAAAATATTTGACAAATAATTTAATCAGAACATTAAAAGGGTTGACATAAAAATTAGAGTGCAGAGAAGATTCAACTGATAAGTAGATGAAGATCATTATAATTGTCACAAATAGTTAACTAAAAGTATTAATTGAATAGCGGTGCTATTCACCTCAAGCCCAATTTACCAAAAAATTACCGAGGATAAAAATATATTGCACTTGGCTTCTCAACTAAAGAAACCCATAGCAATGAATCAAAAAATGTCATTGAAAGGCGCCAACCAATCTATACAGTCTATAGTACCAAATTAATCATGTCTCGTACACCCAAGGTCCATCACAAGTATTACAAGAATGTGTTGTTTACCTCCGTAACCATGGTTACGTAAGAAGTACCTACGTGTAGTGATAAAAACCCAGGGTGTTGAGATCACCACGACAATGTTAGTAGTGCAATGATTACGTTACCGACGTCGTGTGCACTGAATTTTGTGGATTACGTCCCACATTTGCTGGGTTTTGTATTCCTTGCTGATCTTTTGTTACGATCAATTTATTGAAGCGGTATTGATTGATGTTTTTGTTTAAAGAGCCGAAAGTGCGTCGGGTTCCCTGATTGAAGTCAAAGGATCTCTCAAATAGGGAAATAAAATGCACTTTTGAACGACGTTTAGAAGGAAAAAAGAATTGAGTTTAAAAGTGCACATGCAAATGATTTAATTGAAATAAATACTTTGACTTTGAATGCCCTTCTAAAATGGCTTATGGAGAAAAATGTCTATAGTTTCTTGTAAATATCATAAAAATATATTTACTTTAAAAAATGTTTTATGATATTTTGTTTAAGAACATTGTTTAAATAGAGAATTATTTTAAAATATTTTTTGTACATAAAACAATATCAAAGGAGTCAAAGTCATCTTGCTTTTATTTCCAAATCACAACGAACATTATGGTTTGTGGATATTTTACTATCTTACTTTATTTTCATGGTGTTTAGTGATGGAGGGTAATGCTTCTGCAGAAGCAGTATCTTTACCGTCATGACTGTCTTTGGCACTGTTTACTAGTGCACAGTTTTGCATGATAAGCAGTAGGAAGTTATGAGGACATGCAACACTTCCGTCATAGATATCGAAACTAGAACAAACAGGAGGAGAAAGATAACACATAACATATCATCACGCTTTTATTCCTCGAAGGGTTAGGCAGAGGTGTACCAAAGTACAGCCTCAGTCGCTGGTATGTTTAGGTCCCATGTAGTAGGAGGCGAGCCTATTGCCATTAACCGGGCATAAATCCTTACTTCGAGCTGTTACTGTAAATTTCATAGAAAATCCCACTTTTTGATCGACACGATAACCGACATTTACGATGGCGATTACCACAGGCGCAGAGGAAATTCTTGAATTTAAAATTCAATCATAATTCAAAAGACACGTGGCGCCATCTATTAATATAAGATCGTTATTGTCTTTTTCCTCGGGAACAGTACTTTTTTTTTCGGGATAAAATTTTCCCTATATCTATTTCTGTACACCTGACAACGTATTTGCAAAAAATCAGGACGATCGGTTCAGTGGTTTAAGTGTGATAAGGTTACAAACAAACTTACTTTCGCATTTTTAATATTAGTTAGGATTACGATGCATTTATTATGTTACCGACAGATGCAAACGAGTACCCTCACGAAACTAATGGCGAAACTCCGGAATAACACACAAGCAATGACAAAAGTACATAGTGATATATTTTTAGCATATACCTAGGTATCACCCTGATCTGAATAAGCAATACCTACAACGACCTTACCGTCTGCTATGGTAAATAGTTGATTGTAATGCGTCGGTTGCGTCGTGGTGATGAATCAATTGGGGCAACTGGGCCACCGCTGCGCCTGCGCCGGTCGGTACTACGCGGAAGATTCAAAGGCGCCGATGTGATGATTATTTTAGTCACAAGCTTTTCTATTGCAATTTACACACATACAATCACGCCTGTATTCCCCGAAGGGTTAGGCAGAGGTGTACTGTATTGTAGGTGCAATGTATTTGACTGCTTCATTAGCCATTCAATCGTTCGATTGCCTCGTTAGCCCAATGGTTTTAAGCGCGACTGCTACGTTGGAGTTCATGGGTTCGATTCCCAGGTCAAGCAAAGTGTTATTGGGTTTTTCTATGAAATTCCCAATAGCAGTTTGAGTTAACATTTGTGCCCGGTTAATGGCAATAGGCTCGCCTCCTGTTACATGGACTTAAAAACATACCGGAGATCTGTGGGTGTATATTGGTTAAACCTCTGCCTAACCCTTCGGGGATTACAGGCGTGATGGTATGTATGTGTATAATAAAATGGACTTTAGTTAGGTGATATAACTAAATTGACTAAATGACATTAAGATCACGTGAAAATATAAAATTTAAGATGGCGTATGATATTTTTATAGAAATTCGTTGAAGAATCTTTCTTTGAACAGCGATAAGATATTTTTGTAAAAATCTTTTGGTAATGACATAATACCTAATCAAACAGTTCAAAGAAAAATCGTATAAGACTTTGCACCAACATAGCAGATGATTGTGACGTGGTGTCGCCTTTTTGTAAGAGTCGGCGCATACAGACCGGTTTTAATTGAAATGACACTTTTATTCAGGACTAGCTTTTGCC
Source organism: Caradrina clavipalpis (assembly GCA_932526535.1). Lineage (NCBI taxonomy): Eukaryota > Metazoa > Arthropoda > Insecta > Lepidoptera > Noctuidae > Caradrina > Caradrina clavipalpis. The sequence goes on along the minus strand of OW052099.1, from coordinate 2,983,214 downwards.
TGCGGCTTCGCTCGCGTTAATAAGTATTACCTTTCATCCCCTATTTTATCCCCTTGGCGGTAAAATTTATTAAAATCCTTTCTTAGCGGATGCCTACGTCATAACATCTACCTGCATGCCAAATTTCAGCCCGATCCGATCAATGGTTTGGGCTGTGCGTTGATAGATCACTATGTCAGTCAGTCAGTCAGTCAGTCACCTTTGGGTTATATATATTTAGAAGATTAAAGGTACTATGCCCGTTTCTGTACGCCTGACAACATGTAAGTATTCTAGTAGTGTAGTGTAGTGTAGTATTATTTCTGAATTACCAATTCAGTGGTTTTGGCGTGAAAAAGTAACAAACAAACTTAAATTAGTTAGAACTTTTACGAATGATCGGAATCTCAATCTAATTCTGTTAAAAATGCCTCTACATTTTTTTGCTATTGATTATCGCTTAGATTAGATTGTGATAATTTTTCAACATTTGACCTTTTTCGTTAGTACCTAGAATTGTCTACAGAAATCCACCAGAACTTGAGTTGCGCTATTTATTATCATAAGGCAATATTAAACTCTATTTCAATAGTTTTATTTTGGTACTTATTAACATTTTAAAGGACACTAAACGAGACACAATATAAATTTTATTCTTATGACGCTTATGTGCGTTTAGTGTCCTTCATAGTGTCAATTTAATCAATAAAACTATAAAAACTTATGGATTATTTTGCTGCTGTGTCTGTGCTGACCGATAGATAACGAACATTCATAGCGATAGTATGTAAATGAGTTGATTACAGTACATCTGTGACATCTAGGCTACTGTCTCAATGCGGAAGATGCGCATGCGTTGATTAATTTTGGTCACAAACCTTTGTCGCCAATTGTTACATTTTCGCAAGAATTTAAATTGAATTGAATTAGATGCGTGAGCGCGAAGATGGCGAACGTGTACCTACTGTTTGCATACATTTGTGTTGTTAATTTCTGCTAGGTAACAAAATATGTAACAGCTTACTTAGTTAATTTAACATTGTTAATGATCCTTTTGGAAACCTATCGGGCTATGTCCAGCAGTGAACGTCCTTCGGTTGATATGATGGTGATGATGATGATTAAAGGATCTAACCTAGTTCAGTGAAAGTATTTATGAATAAGAACAACTGTTAACGGAATAACTTTGTAATTAATCAAAGTCACATTAGTCTCAGGTCGAGGTCCGTTGTTTTTACAGGTGTTCATTACATTAACTTTTCGCTAAACGGGCCATCGGCCAGTTTTCCAACTCATTACATAAAAAGATTACAGTACAGTACATACTGGAGGGTCTAGTACGAGCGTGCGTAGTAATGGTAATTCGATTCAATTTTTTAAATCGGTACTATTCGTTTCGCCCATATTGAAGTCCAAGTCAAAGCATTAATTTCAATTCATCAAAAGGACAAAACGTAGGTCTACCTACGTTTTGGCTTTAATAATGCCTATGGCTGTATAATATTTATTTAGTTAGAAGGTTTTATTCATATCAATAGGTGATTATACATGTTAGACGCATAAATGTAAACCAAAATGCCTTGTGTTATTTCCAATCTGAAAGAAACAAAAACATCAAAATCAATATCCTAAAAAACAACACAGTTCCAAAAAAAATTAGTTTCGGAAGTATGTACTCGTATAAAAAATACCATGTCATCTTTTTAATTTGTGATAAATCGACTCGAGTACTCTTATATTAGCGCATGTACCAGGCCTAAAGAACTGGGTGTATCATGGCACTAACTAATGTATTCTCGTTGACTGGCAGTCCCGTAACTTGTGGTGTACAACCAAAAGCTGTGGGACTATCCGCCATGTTAATTATGTAGGAAACTGTAATGTAATAGATACCTAGATCTGTGTTTTTATGGCAATTCAGCTGTTGTGGAGTACGTATTCTGCTAGTGCCATGGTGAGACGAGCTAAGGAACGTTACATTTATTTATTTAACAATCAAGTTATAATAACTCGAAATATCTCAGTTGAAAAAACCTTTTGCATGTTTATTCTTACGTTTCGTTTACTATATGATTAATTCTTGGCAATGATTGGATCAACTCAAGTGGTAATTTTGATTGAACATCACCCTTACTCAAGCAAACTTCTATTAAATTACAGGTCTAGATTTCCTTACGATATTTTCCTTTAACAAGAAAAACTTAGAAAGGATGGATGCAGGCAGCTTCCAACCGGTCCTTTTAGGAATCTATGGGGGAGGCCTATGTCCAGCAGTGGACGTCCTGCGGCTGATATGATGATGATGTAAAAGCTGTAATCTCATGTATGGGAGGATGCCTTGGCAGCCAAGCCATCATGACATATCAAACAAAAATTGCCCTTTTTCACCCGAATGACTACAAAGTCGAACTAAATAAAGTTAACTAAGAGGCTAGACTTAATTAAATGTAAGTAGCATTAGGTACAGCTTTCACTGGGACGTGGCCACTAATCTGTCAGTCAGTCGGTGAAAAAACAGAAGAGGGAAATGTTTGCGCTGTATACGTGTAGTGACAGAACCGCATTCCACTGCCTATATGGTGCACACACATTCAGCTGTCGGCTACGTAACTCTTCATAAGGGTGATAATTTGGTGGGGGAGAGAAGCGAGCAAAGGGGCTGTACCGACACCGTTCAAAAGCAGTTTACATATAATTTTGATCAATTAATAAATTAAACATGATACATGAAAAACCAAATGGCATCAAAGTAAAAAAATCAAAGTCAGTACATTTATTTCAATTAGACCATTTACAGGCACTTTAAATTTTGAATTGGCAAGAAGATACACCGAAAGTTGGAGCTAGGTAGTTGCTCGATGGGTCGCGAACGTCATGCGTAGCAGTTCTCGCGGCCCACCCATCAAGGCGAAAGAAGAGGCACAGGTAGAGTTTTTAGTGGGTGCAAGCCCCACATAACCACGTCGTCTTCTCCGATGGCGTGGTAAGCGTTAGGCATTTTCTTCGCTTACAAAAAGAAATGGTACTTGCTCGTTGCAAAACGTAGATCTCTATGGAGAAGATCATCATCATTTAAACTTGATGAAATATTGTGGATACGATAAGGGCACTAATATCTAAGTTTGTGGTTAGTCTTAGGCACGGTCTACATTTGCCATTTCAATTTTGTGTTCGTAAAACCGCGGGTCACAGCTAAACTCTCCGCGTCACACTCACTGTGCTCTCTACCTATCCACACCGCCCGTGATAATAAGGAATCCTATGTTTTTACAAGCTATGCGTTTTGAATGGACGCTCAGTGTACTAATATCCTGTGCACACCATGTACTGGGCATTACACCCACTTGATTTATGTACATACTTATGTTAATGCATTACTTTAGTCACTTGCAATCTGTACCTTATGGTAACATATTACTGATGAAACTTGCTGGTTAAAGACATGAATCAATTTTGTAGAAGTTTCAAATAAGACTTGATTTGGTCCACGATCGTATTTTGTTTCATTTCTTTTTTCAAGTTTGTAATAATGTTTTTTTTTGTTTGTTTTTAACGAATCAAACTACTGGACCGTTTCTAACAATTTTGTCACCAAAGCTACGTTAATCCTTAAGTAACATAGGCTATATAATATCACGCTACATAAACGCTACGCCCACAGGAGCGGAGCAATAACCAAGAACGTAACTTAACGCGTGTGAAATGAGCGACGTGGACGAAGTCGCGGGTAGTTCGCTAGTTACAAATACATTCAACGACATTTTATATTTTTGGAGACCAGGACTTAGATTTAAAAGTCTAGATTCTAGACTTTTAAATCTAAGTCCTGGTCTCGGAAGATTTGACCACCTAGCCTAGGTGGTCGGCAACCCGCGGCCCGCGGGCCGCATGCGGCCCGCGGCTCTCCTCCTTGCGGCCTGCGACAGTTTTGTAAATTAAACTATAATTCTTACATTTTACCTAAATTAATGGTTTAGGCGCGTAAGCTTACGTATAAGAAAATAGTCACTCAAATAACGCCAAAAAACATACAGATGAATTGAAAACCTCCTCCCTTTGAAGTCGGTTAAAAATTATGTGAAAGCGCGGCCCGCCACTACCTCTTTTTTCCGCCATGTGGCCCTTGCCTGCCAAAAGGTTGCCGACCGCAAGACTCTAGAATATTAAAATGAAAGTTATCTACACTGAAAAAAGTAGGAAAAAAAAAGACGGAATAGAGAAATAAAACAAAAGAATACAAGCTTATAAAATAGGCAGTCTTAAAAAAAAAGCTAAAAGTGAACAGTATTCGAAGGTTTCTTTTCTAGTACATTAGTCATACTTATTATTCTTGAAATATGCGATCATCATTATCATCATCATCTTCCTGCCCTTATCCCAAGTTACTTGGGGTCGGCGCAACACGTTTTCTTCTTCCATGCCGTCCTGTCAGCCGTCATACTATCACAGACTCCCTTCTCTTTCATATGCGATAGTATAAACTAAATACTTTTCTAAACCTTTTCAACCTCCACCTCTTTCATCACCCAGTAAGTTCTGATTAAACTTCACAGATCAATTCATACAAATTCTGTTCCATTTTTGAATAACAGAGCAATAGTAACATCCATTAAATAGTGGAGAAATACTGTTATTTTTGAGGTTTCTAACGTGATATCGTAAATAATTACATTTTTTCCGCTTACATTGCAAACGCAGGCTGAACCCTACGAAACTTTTGAGCCTATGGAGTGATGCTGAAATAGAACATTTTAACTGGAAATCAATTCGCATTCCAGTTTCAGATCATAAACTATTAAACGTCTAATGATACCAGTTTGTATCGTAAACAATTCCTGTATTATAATACAGGTACCCGACTACCCGTATATAGGAGATAGCGGTCAGATGGGCTATTACGTGTCGCCTACCGGTGTAGTGGGCTATAGCTAACTGGTCTGCTGTAGGGGACTAGTCTACGCTAACTAGATCTGGAGTGATAGGTGACGCCCGTGTGTGTCACCTATGTGGATTTATATAGAGTAGAGATATTTGTTAATACCATCACCATCACGCCTGTATTCCCCGTAGGGTTAGGCAGATGTGTACCAATGTCCAAACACCCCCCCCCCCCCCCCCCGTCCCTGTATGTATTGTGTGTTACAATGTGTATTTGTTAATATTATACGGATTGGAGAATATAATCAGTTATCAGTAATATGTATTAAGTCTTACAATCCAAATACATTAATTCGCTGAGACATTAAATACTACTTTTTTTATACCACTGAAGGTGGCAAACAAGCTAACGGCCCGCCTGATGTTAAGCGGACATTAAAGACTACTCTTTCTTTAATCGAATTTTCTTTGTGTGTATAGTGCTGACCAATCCTCGTACTTTCTCTGTTTAATGGTATGCCTTAGCCCAGTAGTGAAATAATAATATGCTGGTATTATAATTAAAACAATTTTAAAAGGTCTAACACATTACGTAAAAATTGGCCGATTTCGGCAACTTTTTGGTGTTATACTTTAGGATACCCAAATACTTCAATAATTATTAAAATATTTACGTCATCAAAACAGTTATTACAACGTGCAATCAAAACTTATGTTTCGAATACATTTAAATCACTTAAATTGATCACTGTAAAGCATCGACGAAAATGCCCATTTTTTTGGCAGACCTAAATCCAATTTAAAATTTTAGCTGTAACAGAATAATCTTTATTTATATACTTCTAAACGACTTTACACTGAGCTAAACTACTTAAACTCAGCAATACGCAATTTACATGTATGTAACCACACATTTTCTTCAGTATCAATACCATCTTATTTACATAATTCATCTCCAAGATCGCATTCCTTAGACGAGCTAACTTACAGTGGGTAAATACCGATAATTATCAGCTCCATATAAATCCTTGGCAGCTTTCCTATACAGGCTGTATAAGCCGTGTTTCCGCTTAACACATGATGTTATAAATACCATTACTTTCCTTCATTGGATCACTTTCATTCCTTACCTGTGCTGCAGTAGTTGGAGAAAATGTTTCAAGTGTATTATGTAAGTTGGTTTTGGTATTTTTGGTTTTTGGGTTTATGGTGCTAACCATTATTTAGGATGACCGATTCCGGTCACGGCGCCTAATGTTAATGCAGACTTGCCAAGTACGCAGGAGATTATTATAGTGCTTGTGCTGTGTGCAAAAACAGGTGCACTCCTTCTTCTTCGCTAACTCTCATAGTACAATGGGACGGCAATCCGACACAACCGACATAGGGCTTTTTGTGCTTTCCGAGACACGGCGGTGTCTCGTAGGACACTGCCCCGTCGGCCTCGTGGTTGCAAGCGCGACTGATGAGCGTGGGGTCCTGGGTTGGATTCCCAGGTCGGGCAAAAAGTTGTATTGAGTTTATCCAATGAGAATTTCTTAGTAGCAGCCCTAAGTTTGGAAGTTGGTGGTGTGACACACCCGTGCCTCGGAAAATACGTAGAGCCGTTGGTCCCGGCAAAGTCAAAAGTAAAGGCCTTTCTTTTAATTAAACGAACGTACCTGTAAATACTAGCATTTTTAGTTAATCAAGGAGTCGGCCAGTTAGAAAGTTGTTGCTCGTTCCAAAACGTAGATCCACGGACACTCCTTTCAATTGAGTTTTTACAAAATTATCATCATCATACCACCATATATTCTTGGAGGGTTAGGCCAAGGTGTACACCCACAGGCCGCCAGTCTGTTTAGGTCCCATTATAGGGGCATTAACCGGAAACAAAGTAACGGTTAAGTTAATGATAATTGCAATCCCTGGTGCTTGGCACTCTGGGCTTCTCTCAGTTGTAAACATCCCTTTGTGCCTGCGAGATCCAAGACAGTTGAATCGTTTCTCCGGGACTCGTCGTGCTTCATTGTGTCGGCGCTTTTCGTGTGGTCGCCTCTGTTGATTCTGGCTTACAGGAGTTGCAGTGGTTTGGGAACAGTGAGGCGGGCTTGTCCCATTAAAAAAAAACCAGTAACAAATGCTAAAACACAAAATCCTGGTTACATTATGCTCATAACTTCTCTATGTGAAAACAATTCAAACTAAAAGTTACCCGTTACTCAATTAGAAATAGCCAGTAGGTAGATAATAAGTTGATAATTAGTAATGAATGTACGACGACCCCATCTTATCTCTAATAGAAGGTAATTAACGATGTTTTTATTTATACAGTTCATTAACGAACTGTGTACTTATGCCAGTGGAGTCGGCTTGCTGCTATTTTGTGGACGGAAGTTAGATTATATGTAGATAGTAGGAGCATCGTGTGTAGTTCCAAATAAAGTCCCGGTCACACCACGGACGGATGCTCGAGTTGGTGTGGATGTATATGAACACTACGGCAGTATCTGACCGGCTCAAATTCTGCCAAAGCAAACCAATCCACCTAAAACTTTCTCCCATTTCCGTAGTATCTACTTACAATGATTTTAGGCACTTAACGCTAAATAATTTGAAATCTAATAATTTGAATTCTAATCATAAATTTACATAATTATGAATTTATATTGATTTAAATCAAAACACACTAAGTGTTTGTTTAACAATATATTTTAATAATAGTAAAAAAGTAGGTCGGGTGTGACGTTCTGGGAGTAAAGTTTATCTAAGCTTGAGATATTAAGAGTAAAAGACCTCATTTAATATTGAGTTTTCTATTTATTATTATCACAACATCCATGAGACCTGTTTTTAATTATTTATAAGAGCTTTTCCCCGCGGCTTCGTCCTCGTAAATTTTGATTATTGCGGACGCAGACATCATCTGCCTAGCCTTTTCCCAACTATGTTGGGGTCGGCTTTCCAGTCGAACCGGATGCAGCTGAATATCAGTATTTTACATGGAGCGACTGCCTATCAGACCTCTACAACCCAGTAATGGGTAATACGATACTCTTGGTAAGACTGGTTGACAGACTTTCGGGCTTCTGACTAACAGTAACGACTGCCAAAGATCTACAAATGAGAGCCGGGACCAATGGCTTTACGTGCTTTCCGAGGCACGGAGGAAACTCGCTATGATAAATGGTCACCCATCCACAGACCAACCTCGGCAAGCGTGGCTTAACCCGGAAGATCGGTCTATGCGGCTGTAATTATTTAGCCACGAGCTATTGCGGACGCCGACGAAGTTGCGATATTAAAATTAGCCTTTATCCTTTCTTGGGGTTAAAACTTACTACGGGGTAAGTTTAAACCCCTTTCATCAAAATCGGTTCAGTGTTTTAGTCGTGAAAGCAGAACAGACAGACAGACATAGTTACTTTTACATTTTTAATATTAAGCATGAATATTATTTTCTTTACATAACGCTATCTAAAGTAGCTATACTCTTTATTGTCAGTCATAAATCTCGATTAACAAAAATGGAAGGATTACCTACACTAATCTCAGTTTTATCAATGACTAAAGATGCTTCTAGAATTCGGGCCTTAGTGCAACTAGTATCTCTAATCACGTGTGTTAGTAGGTGTCTATGTATATTCGTTCAGGTAACTGATAAGATTATCATATCGATTTTGAATAACGATAAAGCAAAATTGGTAATACACATTTATGAACGTTTTGTAAATAATTAGCTTTAAACCCTACGTTGTCACTCGCGTTCAGTTACGTCTTTAGTTACTGCTCCGCTCCCATTGGTCTTAGCGTAATGTTCTGTACGTATAAACCTTCCTCTAGAATCCCTCTATCTATTGATGAAAACCGCATTCAAATCTGTTTCGCAGTTAAAAGATCTAAGCGTACATAGGATGGCGGGAAGCGACTTTGTTTTATACTGTGTAGTTAGATATTACAAAAACAAAAAGCCATTTCATTCCATAAACACTATTCCGACTGATACTTCACCTATGGTTTGAAGACTAACCGATGGCTTGAACCGATGGCATTGAGCTTGATCCTAAAGATTGTATGTACTACTTTTTTGCAGATCCTGCTGTTTCTTTGCATGCACTACGCTGAAAGTGCAGACCAGGCAAAGCGGTCCATAGGCGCAGGCGGGGTTGGTATTGGTGATAGCAGCGCTGTCATAAGTGGCATAAATGGTGGCGCAGTCATAGCTGGTGGTGCTGGGATAGGGGGCATAAGTACCAGCGCTGGCATCGGAGGCGGCGGCAGCTTCCCCATCCGCCACACGTACTCTGAGCTCCACAATCGAGTCGCTATTCCCGTCCCTCAACCTGTTCCCTACGGAGTCCCGCGGGCGGTCCCCTACCCCGTCCACGTAGGGGTACCTGTTGACCAACCGCGCCCAGTCGCCGTCCCAGTTCCCCAACCTGTTGCTCATGTTATATCCCGACCTGTTGCTGTTCCTGTGGACCGTCCCTTCGCGTACCCGTACGCGCAACCAGTGCCTGTTAGCGTGACGCAAGCAGTAGGGATCCCTGTGCCTCAACCGTATGCTGTAGGAGTGCCTGCTCCGGTCCCCGTGGCAGTACCCCAACCTGTCGCCGTGGTTGGGGGCGGTGGTGGGTTTGGGGGACTTGGAGGAATCGGGGGCGTTGGAGGAATTGGGGGTATAGGGGGAATTGGGGGCATAGGAGGAATTGCTGGGATAAGCAGTATCGGTGGTCTTAGTGGTATTGGTATTGGTCATGCTTCAGTTATTTCCCAGCCTGTGATTGGGCACGGGTACGGTGGTGGTGGTTCAATCGTGGCGTCTCATGGACATGGTCATGGTCATCACTACTGATTCATCATTACAAGTCAATAAATTACTATTTATTGTAGTTTACCAAATATTTTAATGTTAATGTAGCATGTTAAGTACCATCGAGCTGGTCTGATGATGGAGCCGGAAGGTAGGCGATGGAAATCTGTAAGAAAACAGTTTATCCTAGCCATGTTAGGGCTTATTGGAATTCTCATGAGATTTACTCTGGTAACAAATGGTTTTAGTGGTAATATCCCCCGTTAGGTAACCCAAACATAATTTTAATACTAGAAATAGGAATAAATTAGAGCAACCGAGTTTTCGATTGTCAAAAGTACACACTTCTTTTATGGGGTATTGTGTAAAATGTTATAATAAAATACCGCTCAAAATTCTCGAACTAAATGAGAGAAAGTTTAAAACATGTATAAAACGCACACTATGTAGTCAAGCATATTACAAATTAGAAGATTATATAAATGATAAAAATGCTTGGCTTAATGCTAGTCCTGCTCCACAGCCACTCGGGCACACAAATTAATATACATTTTTTTTTTTTCTAAATATAACGATGTTATTAGCACCTTTTTTATTGACCTTAATAACGTATACCGTTATTATAATTTTTACTATTTTTTTTTTCTACTTACTACAGTTTATTTTTTTGAAAAGGTTCGCTGATGACCTTAGTTTTGTATAATTTTACATCATATATTTCAATTTTGTAAATGTGACTACCATGGAGCCATTTACTTGTAAAGTTACTATGTGTTGGACACTGAGCATGGCAGTTGAGAGCTTTGTCATGCTCACTTTAATGTCTTGCTGACGGTGGCGCGTGGGTTGGATCGTTTGGTTCCCTTCAAGATGGTTGAGCTAAACGGTGCTGATACACGCGTCATATTCGTGAACGGGTGTTGTCAGTTGGGATTGGTCATCTCTTAACTGCCATGTCTTACATCGTTATTATAATTTTTGTTTTTTTTATATTCACCTTCATTGTTTTCACATATAGAAGCAACAAGAATATTGTAACCAAGCCTTTGTAAAAACCAAATGGAAGGAAAAGAGTGTCCATGGAGTTTCTTGCTCGTTCTTCTCCATAGAGACCTACGTTTTGGAACGAGCAACTAGCTTCAATTTTAAACTGTAACTTCTTGACAATTCAAAAGTACCTGTAAATGGTCTAATTGAAATAAATGATTTGATTTGATTTGATTTGATTTGAAAACATAAAATATAAGTCTGAAATTGCCAATCCTCCTTGAGCAAGCGTTGTGATCAATGCTCTTGCATTCTTTTTATGAGAAGAGGTCCTTGCCTGCCCTTGCCCTGCAGTGGGACAGTACTGTGCTGTAATGCTGTTATTTTTTTTTTGTTTTTATCCCGCATTCCAATTGCAATTGCAATACTTGACTTGTATTTTATGTTAATTGAAGATATTGATTTTGCATTAATTTAACTGTAGCGGCAAATATCTTAGTCATCTTTTATGTTTTATTTCTAGTACAAACAGTTCAATAACCAGAAACAGAATGTAGTTTCTACCTAGTTTTAGCAATTTACAAGATGTTGTTAATTAAATATCGTCTGATATATTTGGTTAGCGGATATTTTTAGTGTTACCTATTTTCATGGTTACTTTATTCGTATAAATAACCTATCTACCTATATTTTGTATCTACTTCTATTTTTGCTTTTATAATGATTTGTAATATAATGTATGTATAGAAAATTTACCACCTGTGTAGTTTTAAGTAAGATGATGTATCTTTATTTTTTTGTTTGTTTTACAGTAAACAAACTATATACTCGTTTGATATTGACTTATGTTAGTCATAATATAACTTAACTAAAGCTTAGCTTAGCTTTAATTTTTATTATTAAGATTGTTTATGGTAAATAAAATAATATTTCGTCAGAATTGTATTTTTATTAAAACTTGTTTAAAAAAAAGCAATATATAAATACGAATAAGAAATTAATTTATTTATAAAAGTCAAATTCGCATTTTTCAAGCTCTTAGATGGTAGATTTATTTTCGAATTCCTTGACATTTATAGTTTTACATACACATACATACCATCACGCCTGTATTCCCCGAAGGGTTAGGCAGAGGTGTACCAATGCACACCCACAGTTCGCCGGTATATTTAGGTCCCATGTAATAGGGGGCGAGCCTATTGCCATTAACCGGGCACAAATCCAAACTCCGAGATTTATAGTTTTATTTTAGTCAGATTACAATCAACATCTTTATTTATTTATTTTCCTTCAACATAAAACGGTTATTAGCCAATTACATTAGTTAAAGTCATTATATTTAACGACACTCTATAAATTAAGCCCTATGTATTTTTCTGATGTAAGTATAAACAATATTACTGGAAAGTTTTATCAAAATCCGCGCAGTAGTTTATGAGTAAATAAAAGAGTAACATACATCCATCCATTCAACCGTTCATTGCCACACAAACTTTAGAGTTTATAACAGTAGTAGTAATAAATACAAATTCTATAAAAAAACACTGATAACAATACAATAACACAATTTTTACCAAAACAAAATTTTATAACTTTTTCCATTGAATAATAATATATTGTTTTTCATCCATATCTCCTTCAGTACATGGATAAATAAAGGGATTATCTATCATTATCGTTAGTGCCGTTTCTAATACCGATATTCCACTGATAAAGCAGCTGTTATCGCGCACTGATAACACAGTATCAGTCCTCACTATTTTGGCGGACGGATTGGACATCTCTCGTGATAAAATTGAAAATTATTTGTTTAAAAATTTCTCTGTTAGTGTAGGAAGTGATAACTTGCTTTGTTTTGTGTCTGTGATAAAGAAATATGAGAATAATGTATTCAAGTAAGTGTTTTTTGTTTATATTTTATGTTGATTGGCAAAAGTTATTACTGCGAATAACAGTGAGTATTTGATTAGCATTTGAGGATTTTTGTGTTTTTACGCAGTTTGGAGTTGTTGTTGAACTTTTCATACAGTGTAAAATAGTTGACGTATAAATAATGTAACCAGAAATAAGGCAGACCTGACAAGTCCGATTTGGATTAGCACACGAAGAGTACAATATTTAACACAATTTACAAAAAAAAAGACCACGTTGCTTTAATTTTTAACTTCAATTTATATTTATTATTTGTTATTATTCAACCAATGCACATTCTACGAAAATGTCTAGTGTTTACCTGTGGACAGACAGACGGGGAAGTCTTAGTTATAAACTCTAAAATCAATGAACAACAATTCAGGATCCTTTCTCGACCTTCAATTACTTTTTATTCTTCCTTAATTTTACATCGTAATCATCGTCATACCTATTTATGATCGAAATTGTGTAGATAAGTACCTACCTATTCATAGAGGCTAAAAGTCCCTAAATCACAACACTTCTAATCTTTTGTAAGTCTCACCGAAATAGTCACCAATACGAGGCATCTTTCTAGGCAAACATCGAATGGGTACTTGTAAGCGCCTAGAGAAAAAGCAATGTCAAATTGTGTTTGAACAACTTATTGCTTAGCCATTTGTAATAACAAATGACTAAGCAACTAGCCCTACTGTGTGAACAATCAGATAAGTTTCTACAATATAAGACCAGCCGGTTTAATGTGTAAAAATCTCTCTAGTGGCATTGCAAAACATAACATACCACCATGCCTATAATTCCCTAATAGCAATGCAGATGATAATTATTTACCTAAAAGTTAATCTTGATTTACGACTGTAATTTTTTTAATACCGGGTGATAAGGTACGCTGTGTCTGTTGAAAGGTTGCATTATTTTAGTTAAATAATACTAGTATTTATTGTTGATATTCTTACTCATCTAGTACAAGATAGTAACGCTACTAAGTACATAAGTATAGATACCTATCTACTATTTAACCATGAACTAAATTTTCAGAATAATTATGGCCTTGTCGTACAAAGTTCCCACATTTTGAAGGATTGTTGACATACCAGGCACATTCACAAACAACCAAACCAAACATCGTCATCTGTTGTGTAGGACTGTGAACTAGCTTGTTTTTCGCTAAAATATAAGCCGTAGAACATTGTTCACAACATAATACATCACACAACATATTCAAAAACGGCTACTTTGACATGATCATAATAATAAAAAAATATACCATCACGCCTGTATTCCCCGAAGGGTTAGGCAGAGGTGTAACAATGTACACCCACAGTTCGATCATGAGACATCTAAATCATCATCATCATATCAGCCGCAGAATGTCTGCTGCTGGAAATAGGCCCCCCAACCGGTCCTATTAGACATCTGAATAGGTACAAAGTAATACAATGTTTCTAAGGCTAATAGTTTATATTATCTTGAGGTTACATCCTCTCGGTATCAATAATCTGGATTTTCATAGATACATTTTGAAGTGTTGAACGCCTTTTGTCAGTAACCGTACCTAACACACAACATTAATAGATACCTAAGTGATCGCCTTTCTTTCTTCTTCCTTTCTCTCTAAATTTGGGGAAAATAATTTAATTGCCCATCAGTCAAATGGTCTGTAAAGAGAGTTTTTTTTTTAAGTGGTTACATGCATAGGTACATACATAAACTCACTCTTTTTTTTCTATGATTGTAGGCAGAAACCATAAAACGCCACCTGCAACGATACTTAGGAACATGCTCCTTTCGCATATATATATAACCACTAGCTTTGCCCGCGACTTTGTGCGCGTGGATTAATAGTTCCCGTTCCCGGAGGATTTCCGGGATGAAAACTATCCTATGTCCTTTCTCGGGTCCCAGACTATATCTGTACCAAATTTCATTGAAATCGGTTCAGTGGTTTAGGCGTGAAGAAGAGACAGACTGACAGACAGATAGACAGAGTTACTTTCGCATTAATAATATTAGTAAGGATAACAACTTAAAATAAACAAAAATAGTTATTTCATATTTTCCATTGTCCTTGAATAACTTACCTTTGAAATCTTACCTACCAGGACATGTTGACATCATATCATATCTCCGCATAGACTTTGTATTCCAAACTACCTAGTAGAGTCATAATGCAGATGTTTTACGCAGACATCGATTTGATATCATTGTTTGGTTACAAGATTTTGACAAGATTAATCAAATTTATATCCGCTGATAATGGCGAAACCGTGACTATTTCGATATGATAAGTAGATAATATGCTTTACTGCAAGTGTTGAAAGATTCCTAAGACTAATGATCTGTACAGACAGGGAAACAGGACTGCAGAGGATTTTAAATTTATCAATTAAATTTGGTAGTTATCCATTGGAAATGAGGTATATATTTCAATGGTCTGTGATCAGCGTCGGAGCATCGCAGAATTGTGATAACATGGTGCAGTGGCTGAGCGATTGGCTGCTGTGCTGCGCATCGCTACTGTATAACCTACTGGCAGTTCTTCCGGGTCTGATTGTTTTTGTACGCCTATGGACGTCTGCAACACCAGAGGCTTTACACGCGTGTTGCTGACTATTAAAAAACCTATTCACTCCCATCTTGAAGAACCCTTTATGGTAGCGTGTGGTGATTTTAGTCTTATATTTATTTAAAGTCTAAATTTTCTCAGGATTTTTCTTCCACCGATGTCAGTGATGTCCTAGAAAAAAAAAGTTTTATTAACAAAAACTATGTTTTTTCCAGAAATCCCGCTACTTATAGAAAACATTCCACGGCAGCGGTCGTTTGGCTGCCTCTCACTTAGATATGGATGCTTATTCTCAGGTTTAGTTATAATAGTAAGTATCATGAAGCCTTACAAATGTGGTTAAAAAATATGCTAACGTTAATCACCGATAAAATGTATGGTTAAACTGACTGGTACACTTGAGTTGTACTTTATTCCAAGTGTATTAATCCATTCCCTGTCCCATGACCATATATGATTCATAGCGATTGTTTAACTATTGTGTTTGCTCAGCGGACAGTTAATCTATTAATAAGAGAGAAAGAAAAGATAGCAGCTTGTTTGAGAGGAGCATTCACGTAGTATCACAGCTCATGGTCAGAAGCCTGTAATGCTATCCTGCTAAATCTACCTCAGTGAATATTGGTGAACAAACCGTGAGGGTTGCTGTCAAACCATAGCATCAGGTGTGATGACAGCTCACCTAAATTCACTAAAGGAGATCTTTATTCTGGTTATTTTTTTTGAGCATATACTTATTAAACTATGTTTATCTTACTATACAATAATATAGATTAACTTGAGCCTTCTCCACCTGTACTTTAGACATTAACAAGATGAAATAGCTGAAAAAACCTTTTCAATTTCTAAACCTTTTCTTTAAGTTGTCATAATAACATGACTTAATCCTTGATTCCAGTTATACACAGTGCTAGCGTTAGCACAATGCTTGGCGACGCTGGACAAGCAGATCCCAGGTCCTGTGGACACAGACCACTGGGGGAACGTGTTCGTGTCCTGCTTCGAGGTGGCAGTCATCATCTGCCACTGTATCACTCTCATACTCACTACCATCATGCTGATTGGAGTGCTCAGGGTACGATACATTTTTCTAATTACAGTAGATCCTCTATTATCCGAAATAATTGGGACCAAGACTAGTTCGGATAATCGAAATGTGGGTTTTTTTGGGACAAGATCAAACAAAATTAACACCTTTTCAACTAAAAACTGTACAGCCTAAAAATTTGACATACATATTGACGAATATAAAATACTCTACCTAAAAAAGTCAAATGCTTTTCTTACAAAATAATCAATTTTTAATTAACGAGCAGTTGCAACGCGTTTTCAACAACACATTTTCGCCAATGTTCGGATAATTGAGTGTTCGGATACACTAACTCAGCGTTATTAATTCCATCCAGATCTGCTCAGCCATTTCAGCCTGAAGGAGTAATAAACATCCATGAATCCTAACTCGTAAACTGTCACGTTTATACATAGTAAGTATGTAACGTAATACGTATTACGTTTAGTAGAATTAATTTCATGGGTTAGTTTCATTATGTCAAGGTTCTAACAGTCAGTGTTTCAACCGACAGATAACATTATCGAAATGTACTTGGCCGGTGATATAACTATTGCACGCTGATTCTGTTGACCTCTCGATCATAATATTATAGTATCGACACTTATAATAATTATGTATTATAAATGTGAGATACCCCCCCCCCCCCCCTTCCACCCTTTCTTCCCCTTACTTCGGGGAATACAGGCGTGATGGTATATTTTTTTTATTTAAATGTGAGATAAGTCTGTCTCTTTGTTTGTGTCTTTGTTACCTCATTTCCATAAAACCATTGGACCTGAGAACGGAAAAATATGTAGCTTAGATCTGACTTATGACATGCATTATCCGATATTCACGAGGACGAAGTCGCAGGCAATATCAATATCAGTGAGATAATTGGTAAACACATTTGCCACCAGAATTCGAAGAATTTTTACGATATTTAAAACTTCATTACTGCTAATTGAAAAGTTTGTCTGCTAGGCAGCCTAAATAACACAAGAAATCTTTTTTTACTCCCAAAATTTTAGGGCATTGACAATAATTGTGTGGGACGGAATTAGGCTACAAATCTAAAACTTACTATAAAGAAATTGAAGAATGTATATACCCGATACTTATTTACTTAATATTTCACAATTTCAGGAGAGAGCACACCTGATGAAGCCGTGGATAGTGTGGACATCTTGCATAGTGATGGGCAACCTGTTGCTGATCATCTTCTGCACAGTACTCATGATGGTGTTCAGCCGAGTAGAATTTTCACTGATGGTGTACTATATGTTAGCTTTCTTGGCATTAAGTGAGTACCTACTTATATCTAGATAACTTAGTTTTATATATGATAGATGAAAATTAGAAGGACGGGAAACTGACGAACCACAAGTCTAGATATTAGTGCCCCAATCCGGCCAGCAAAATGTCATGGAGTTGAATTGCTTATTGATCAATATTTTACACGAATGATACAAGTAATTAGGATATATGAAAAACTAGATATTGCCCTCGTCTTCGTTCGTGTAAATGTCGGGTAATACGGATGCAGACGAAGTCGCGAAATAAAAACTAGCCAATGTCCGTTCTTGGGGTTTAAACTTACCCCGTACAAAATTTCATCAAAATTATTTTTGTAGTTTTAATCACCAAAGCGTAACAGACACACAGTGTTACTTTCACATTTATAATATTAGTAAGGATTTTAATTGACAAGTCAACTATTTATTTCACAACCCTGTATATTTCGTAGCCAACAATCCCTAAAAGCCACAAAGTAACATATTCATGTATTGTCCCACAGTTTTCCGAATCTACATGCTGATGCTGGTGTCAAGCCATTACTTGGAGCTGGTTGAGGAGAGAGTAGAGCGCCTGCGCACTCTGCTGACCACCGATACGTGGCACAGTAACGCGTAACATTGCAACACGTTACCTTAAAGAGGACTCAATAACGTCGAGTTAAAATGGCGGGACCACTATATAGAATTAAAGAGGAAAGTCGCAGAAGAGAAGTGGCACCACCATTTTCTATTCGTTTTTAGGTTGAGCTCTTTCAATTTATGCGTTTGGTGCCACTCTGCTGTAGCGCTGGAGGAGTGTGGGTGTAGGACTGCAGATGGCTGGTTGTCATCATCATCATGGCAGATTTTGTTTCCGAACTAGTCCTCGATGGTGTTTGTCACTCTATCCAATCGACTTCCCTTTTGAAGCAGATTAGTGTCTAAATACACTTATTCAGCTCCACTCAGTTTTTGTCAACAATATTGTACTGCCCCGTTGCTCTCGTGGTCGCAAGTGCGACTGCTGTGCAAGGGGTCCCGGGTTCGATTCCCAGGTCGAGCAAAAAGTGTTATTGGGTTTTTCTATGAAATTCTCAGTAGCAGCTCGAAGTTTGGATTTGTGCCCGGTTAATGGCAATAGGCTCGCCCCCTATTACATGGGACCTAAATATACCGGCGAACTGTGGGTGTACATATTGGTACACCTCTGCCTAACCCTTCGGGGAATACAGGCGTGATGGTTTTTTTTTATTTTATTGTACTACGAAGACGCGTAGACGCGCGACTGAAAAAAGCTGAATGGAGCTGAATAAGTGTATTTCATTCCTAACTCTCCCAATCCGCTTCCCGGATCTGGGAGACGCCAGTGCGTTCGAGAAGCACGTGCCTTTTTTCATCAGTTCAGTACCAAACGCATATATTGAAAGAACCCTAACCTCTTTTTGCCTAAGACTACATACTGGCTGACCCACTATTTCTACAAGCTGAAAATAGTATTAGTTGGTCAACGTGTGCTAATTAAGATCTCGCAATATTTGGACACGCGTTTGGTGTTTATTTTTGTTTGTATGCGCAACATGCACTTTGTGTGCGTGCCGAATCTCTGGTCTCGAACGAACAATTAATGTGAGAAATTGTGAAGCGTGCATAAAATGCAGCTGTCATTGGTTGATCGAATTATCAACAATCACACATTAATTTTCCGATAGAGAATCCGAGGCGAAGGTCGGTATTACACCCACATTGGCATTTATATTACAGATGTACGTATCCATATTTATACAATAAAGGCTACACGTGTTCATGAGATGCAATAACTATAATGCTGTGTTTCCACCAGAAGACATGTGTGAGGTAGCAAGCCACGTCTGTGAAAATTACCAGTGACATTGCTTGCAACCCAAGTAGGCTATTGAAAACATAATGTAGCAAACATGGACTGTCTAGACCCCACTGATACCCAGTGCGATTGCGGTGCTCCTGACCCGATGATGACACATTTATTACAGTGCCCAAAGTATCCCTATTCCTACGCTTTAGAGGACGCTAACAAGGCCACAGGTGCCACGATAAACGTAGGCACCTACTGAGCCCAAGTATTCTACCAAAGAAAATATAAAAGGAGATTAACATGAACCGTCGACTTGCAAAAGAAAAAAAAAGATCGCTTCATTGTCATAATTTGAGCTAACACTGTGATTGGTTATTTACACACACGTACCTGGTTACACATCCACGTTTCTGGTGGAAACACAGCCTTACAGGCTTCAAAAATATTGTTTTAATGTAAATTGTGATGCATTTCTACGTTTTCATTGTCATTTTGTAAATATTTTTCATCACTAAAAAACTATTAGTATTAATTTTTTGCGAATAAAACATTTAATAATTTTTAATTACTCATTTTTATTTGGCATAACATCTTTTAAAATCTTAGTTAAATAAAAAATCTACATATATTTACAATTCCTTTTAAATGTTACGTGGTGTACAAAATAATTATACTTGATTTTTTTTACATATCTACGACAAACATTCATATAAAAAATATTTATTTATCCGCTTATAGGTACGTCATTGAAATATTGAGAAGAATTTATAGTCAAATTTAAATATTCAAAAATCAAGGTTTTTGTAAAATTTTGTGGGTCATGAACATAGCTAACTACCTACTTATTGTTGACCTTTTCAATGAATAGATGTATAAAAAATATAGGCTTGCATAATTACTTGATATGTTATTTTAAATTTCATGGAAAATCCAAAATTATATCCTAGATTCTATTTTTATACGAATCATATCATTGCATATAGATTCGTATAAAATAAAATTTAAAATAAGTACTATGATGTTATATATAAAACATACGAAATATACTCAATGAAGCGTAATTCTGAAAATATAACAATATAAAAAACGAATCTAGCGCTTAAAAACTAAAGGTAACTTGAACTTACACCAAAAAATCATAATTATTTCATTTAAATTTTATTTAGTATCACTTTCAACTTTTATGTACCTAATCATTTGTTTTATTAACTTTAACAAAAGAAAAACAATATGGTTTCAAAACATAAAACTTTTGTTGGTACTTACAATTGTATTTTGAAAGAAAGAAAAGACATACGTAGTTTGGTAACTGACAAAATGGAAAACATCTTGAATTTGCTAATTACCTACAGGCGCCATTTTGAATTCGTGACGTCACCACACGCGTTAGTGTTGTCATTTTGAATACACTATTATTTACACTTTTTTCAATCTTTACATTTTATAACCGTTGTGGACTCTTCTTAATTGTATCCTTACTTTTATATTAACTAAAGGCAAACTATCTAGTGCTTATTTAGACGGTGTCCGTTTCTCTTGAATACTTCACTGAACCATCTCTCTCCATCTTCACTATCGAACTCCAGATGAGGATCACCAGGTACATTTGAAGCACTGGAATTGAAAAATACAAAACGTTATACTACTGTGACAATAAATATTCATCGCTGTTATTAATATCTCTTATTACTGTCCTACTGCAGGGCAAAAGCTTCTTCTCAAACAAAGAAGGCACGAGCATTGAGCACCACGCTTACTGAAGACGGATTAGCGATTTATGACAAATCATCATTTCATTGCTGTTAGTTATCTTATAATTATTAGGATTTATTTAACCCTCAAAATGTCAGGACCCTTGTCTTTGCCATGATTCTTGCCTGACTTTCCGACATACTTTACAATATCATCATCTATGGAACAGTTGATATTTTTTTTTCAGAACTGACGTATTTCCGTAGAATAGGGTCTGGAATAATGTGCCCACATGGTAAAAGACTTATGCAAGTACATCGTTACGATGTCTCTTAGAACCTGTAGATGCATACAATTTTGTGACGCAATGGATATAAACGTTTACATGGAATTTGTTTTGAACAAAACAAAAAGCATATTTTTTAGAGCAACTGTACTAGATTAGTTACTACAACAACAACTTACTGAGTTGAAACAGCACGAGGAACAGTTCGCTGGCAGTCTCCTTGGTGAGGAAGGCGAGACTGTACGCGAAGCCGAACACGGAGTAAATGATCTCGAAGTACAGGTACACCTTCATCAATAGCACGTGTTTCTGGAAAAATTTGGAAGAAATTGTGAGGAAGAAAGCAAAGCCCACTAATTCTTTATTGACATAATAGATTGTTAACAGACTGTTATTCTGGGTCTGGTTGTTTGTGTATGTGAGATTATAATGTTTGTAAATGCACCCACGATACAGGGTTAATTCTTCGTGCGCGGCAAAGTTCGTTACAATACAAAAATAAACCTTTCAATATTTCGCTATTCTTAGGAATAATCTGGGAAGTGAAAGCGTGGGGAGATACCCTCTCATGCTCGGTGAAACGACGATCTTTGCAGGGTAGCTGGTAGTAACTGGATGAGAGTTGCCAAGAATGGAGTTAAGTGGCGTGAGATTGGAGAGGCCTATGTCCATCTGCGGGCTGTTGCAAGCTGATGTTGATGATGAATCCCACGTACATAGGTACTACGTAACGGTTTGATCGCACATCAATATAGCCATAAATGGTTGATGATCTTTTAAAGAAAATTTATAATATTTAGCTTATCGGGTAACAGAATTGTCCCAGCCATGTTTATAATTAACTATGCTTTAAGGCAATTGTTATCAATTCGCGAATCTCGGCATTGGTTACCACGTAAGTGGACAGATCATGTTTGATATCAATTTCAATTTAAACTAGTAAGGTAATCTCAAAATATTTACGCCAACGTGAGAAAATCTGCCAATAACACTACATACAAAAGACGCGTTTCTTAAATGGGGACCCTGATTAATTATTTACTTAATTTTATTATTACAAGGGCCATAGTAATACACTAAATAAAAATAATTTTGATTGGGGTCCAATCTACATTAAATCTCATCCAAATTAAAATTCCTGAGGACAGGGCTAAGAGATCCTGTGGTCAGGACTCCTGACCACAGGATCAACTCGCTGAGGCTCCTTAGACGGCTTTAATGTTATTATTATCATCAAAATATCTGCTTACCCTATGCAGTGCTACGATGAATGTGATAGTCATGACGACTTCCACTAGCAAGGCGATGACGTCGGTAATCAGCCTCGCCAGTTCTGAAGCAAAGGCTGCCTGGTCTGACTCCGAGGAGTTTCGGATGTACGATATGTATAGCGACAGGAAACATGTCACCACTATTGTCAGCATCTGGAAGAGAGATGACCTTGGATTAAATACAGTGGTTTTATTTTTATGTCATTTGATGGGAAATAAGCCACTGAAAAAAAAACACTGGTATTCAGCTGCATTCGGTAAGACTAGAACCCGACCCCAACACAGTTGGGAAAAAGGCTAAGCAGATGACGATGATGATGGGAAATAAGCCCACGAGCCACCTGATTAGTGGTCACCGCTACTTATAGACATTTGCAATACCAGAGACCTTGCACATGAGTAGCCATCCTAGCGGCAAAACTAATTGTACCCATACCGTTCAAACAGGAACACAGCAACGTAGTAGTAGTAGAGCTATTTGTAAAAAAGCTCGTCCGCGGATGTACTACCACCATACCTAAATTTGCCGCAAACCAGCGTTCCTGCGTGGTCTGGTTTGAAGGATATGGGTGCTGGTGTAATTACTGGCACATGAGACATTTTAATTTTTTCTTTGGGATAGCAACGCATTTGCAAGGCCTCTGGTATTGCAGATGTCTATAGTCAGCGGTGACCACTTAACATCATGGGCCGATGGCTTGTTTGCCATTCGCAGATATTTAAATAAAAATGGTTTTAAAGGAGAAAATTAAGATCTCACTACAGGCACTGAATGATAAATATGAAGAAATTATAGTAGAGTATTTACCAAATTGATATACGCGAAGGCTATGAGGCCCTTCCTCAGCGGGAAGCAGAAGCAACATCTTGTCAGCAGGGGGATCTCCACAGCATCCTTGATCTTGTTTCTGGAAAAATACAAGAAGATTACCAATTAATTAAAGATGAATAATTCTACGCCGTCACTATGGTGAACTAAGAAATAGAAGTTGGACACCAAACTGTGGACAGTCGGTTTATTCTGTAAAAATCATCGTCTGTGAATTTAGCTTGAGGTAAGCTACAGTCCCACCTAAGGTTTATAAGGTATAAGCTTCTGCGCGCGACTTCGCTCGCGTCAATTTGATATATTATCCCATGGGAACCGTACGTTTTTCTGGGATCAAAAGTATCCTATGTGTTTTTCCTTACTACAATCTATCTCAGTGCCAAATTTCATCCAGATCCGTTCAGCCAAGAGTAACAAACAAGCATTGATAATATTAGTGTGATGCTAAGGTTGGCTAGTTATGGTTCCTACCACCATTCGTATATATTTTTTAAGCTTTGCCCCACACTAAGTTTTTGACCTATAACTCTCCGTGGGGTGACGTAATTAACCAGACATTTAACAACGTCCTGTAGGCCATACAAATATTTATTCCATGCGGGAATCTAACCCGCGACATTAAGCGCAGCAGTCAATCACTCAGCTACAGCGCCAACCATGACTTGATTCCCTTGAATGATGCACTGACTAACAAGCTCAGCTGAGCTGGAAGGTCAAAGGGCGGGGGGGGGGGGGGGGGGGGGGTGGAGGGTGAAGGGCTTGTCTTTATCGAAAGACAAGTACAAAGGTTGATCAGGAACTAGGAACTGATAGGAGGAGGGATATCAGTCGCTTATCGCCGGACGTGTATGCTAGTTGCACTTTATATATTATGTAGATATAGGGACTGTTATATATGCTACTAATATTTCCTACAATATTATTAATGCGTTTGTTAGGATGAATGGATGGATGGATGTTTGTTACTGTTTCACGCTTAAACGGCAGATCGGATTTGGATGAAATTTGGCACTAAGATAGATTGTAGTGTAGAATAAACACGTAGGTTACATTTTATCCCGGAAAAAAATACGGTTATTGTAGGATAATATATCGACGCGTATAAAGTCCTAGGAGGCTAGTAATTAAATAAGGTCTTTTATAAAATTGTTTTTTTTTTTAATTGTATTCCAGATGAATTTGCTCTTGACTGTTCAGTGTTCACTCTAACGTTAAAGAGATTGTGAGAGGGAGGGTTGAATGTGTTCGAAAATACAGACGCAGGTTGAGAGTTCCACTCCTTTGCAGTGCGCATTATAAAAGGAGTTTGGAAACGCTTAGCGCAAATTGGTTTGGTATAGTTTGAATTGATTTCTGATAAAAAAAATAATGAAATGTCTTGACAGGGCCGACAATGTTCTGTTAGTCAACATAAAATAATGGAAGCTAATTTAGGAATAAATTTTATTAAACTCGATGAAATTTTACACAATTATATGTATGTACACAGTTTTAACAGTCCTCTAAAATCCTCCTATAATTGACGACAAGCTGAAATAAAGAGGTTTTCATTAACATAAAACAAAGAATTTACTCAACGGTCATCGAGCAATTTTAATTTGTCAAATTGATTATGAACTGACATTAAACAGAAATAGAGTTGGGAATTGCGTAATTGCGTCCAAGATAATAAATCTCGCGCGTAATAATCTTTTGCACACGATTTTTAACTCTATCTGTAATGCATTTTAGTTCATTCTCAATTAATAAATGAAAATTGCTCGAGCATATCGTTGACTTGTTGGCGCTGACTCAAGAGTTGTTCTACATTGACAAGTTAATATTAACAATACAATGTTCTGGCAAATGTGTGTTCTGGTGACGACTGTATAAGGTGTAGTTTTGCATAGTCGTCAAATTTCAGGAGCATAACATTAAAAACAAAAGAAAATGAAGACACTTTTCAATAATGAATAAAAACTAGTTTTTTTTTGTTTATGTATTCTGTCTTTAATAGGGATATTCTGAAATGACAGTATGTCAGAATACCCCTATTTTAAAGACAGAATCGCCCCGTTGTGTATGCGACAGGCAGTGTCGCATGACTATATCGTATAGTTCGTCGCCCGCCTGCCTAAACCCAGCGGTAAAATGGCTAGGTCGAATTCGAAAATTGTCTCCAAAGAAAGAAATGTTAACTTATTTTATTATTGACTAGTTTATGCCCGCGACGTCGTCCGCGTACAGTTACTGCTTCGCTCTCGTGTGTCGTAGCGTGATGTTATAATATAGCCTATGACACTCACAAATAACGTGGCTTTCTATGGGTAAAAGAATTTTCAAATTCGGTGCAGTAGATTCAGAGATTATCCCCTACCCACACATACACATACTTTGCCTTTACCTCACATACTTTGCCTCTTTATAATATTATAAGTACTATAGATTCGTGTTTAAAAAAAATACTAGCATATTTACCTCTTTTAATTTCACGAGGATGCAAAAATGCACCTTGTGTATGTGCTTACCTAATATGAATCTATAATTTAGCATACTAAGGTTGAATAAAGCAATTCTCGCATAATGTGACGGTCAATCACGCATGTTTTCCTCAAATACCTCCGCGACCTACATCAACTTAGTATTACACACTTCTTTGATAATATTTTTTAGACTGAGTATCAGTCACGGTGGCCAATCTCAATGGTGACAAACCAAGTACACAGGATATATTATAGTGCACAAATGTGAGCAAAGACAGGTGGACTTCCTCTCCTTTCACTGTCATAGTCTGTTGGTAGGGCAATCCGACACGATCGGGAAGAGATCAGACGCAGGACCAACGGCTTTTACGTGCTTTCCGAGCCACGGGGTGTCACACCACCAACTTCCAAACTCTAGCCCGTTACTGAGAAATTCAAAATCAAAAAATCCAATTACACTTTGCTCTATCCGAGAATCGAAACCCAGAACCATAAGACGGGGTCGTTACTTTTTTTTAAATATTCTAAATCGAATAAATAACTGTTTTCTTATGGTACGTTTCCTAAAGTTCATTAACCGTTATTGTTTAAGTTCAAGACAATTAACAAAATGACTAGCGGCATACTCCATGACAATACAATTTTTTTTCTGTGTAACAAATTGGAGTGTGCACAGCTGGGCTTAGTTCTACTACAATGAACAAAATTCTTGATATTTAACATTCATTTTAAAGTATTTAAAAAAAATCTCTAAAATTTAGTTTTTGAATTGTTGTTTGTCTGTCTGTGGGTTTGTTCCGGGTAATCTCCGAAACGGTTGAACCGATTTTGACGGGACTTCGACTGACATACAGCTGATGTTATAACGAGTAACATAAGATACTTTAATTTTAGAAAAATAATGAGGGGATCGCGCAATAAAAGATTCCGCAGGTAACCAATATTCACGAAGTTACATGCATACGTAGTTATACAAATTATACCTAGTTCTGCTTATTCTGTGTGTGTGGCAAGGTAATGCCGCTTAGTCGTCGTCCCATATTCCGGACAATTAGCTGACAATACTAGATAATGATCGCTGGCGACTGCCGGCTGTCATATTACATAGGCACTTACCTACTGGAAGCGAAACGATGCGTTTGCTAAATTCAATTGCGTAAAATGTGCAAACACTAAATATTATATTATGAGTTTTGCGTTTCTTTGTTTTAAGGTCATCTTTGGTCTTCTAGCCATCTAAAGAAATTTTTAATAAATAAAATCACGGATGAAGAAGGCAGGATTGCGTTCGATTGAAAAAAAAAGAAGAAATTGTTATTAAAAACAGGTGCTTCTTAACTTTGAAAAGCATGATTTAACAATGGTGCTGATTCTCTTGTTCCCATACTTAACTAAATTTAAGTTAAATGCATCTTTCTCTTTCCATTTCATTCAGAAAAGGACAGAAGATAAAATTTTAGTTAAGTTCCGTCAAATTTAGACATTCCACAGATAATTTAGACGCGATTAAAACCGTGGCGACTAGAAACACGCGAATTGTCTTCAGGCGCTGTCTAATTTAACAGGACTAAACGAATATGTATCTTATGTCCTTTTCTTTAAAAAATGGAAAGAGAAAGATGCATTTAACTTAAATTTAGTTAAGTTTGTAAACAAGAGAATCAGCACCAATAAGTACCTAAAACTAGGCATGTTTTAGACTTTATGTAGCCGAGCTAAGTCTAGCACCCCTACATAAATGAAAATTACTCATAGCATCGCTTACACTGGAAAACCGCAACCAGTTACAACCGCTACGTAATCCATGTGACAGCACGTAAGTCATAAAACAATATATACATTATACAATACAAACGTGAAAGAATAGCGAGCGTTCATGTAATGGCCTGCATTCACTAAACTAGGAATTCTATGAAAAGAATTACAAGCAGTACTGTAGTTATGGTAGGAATTTGAAAAGAATGCCTTCAGAGCCCATGAATCAATTACATACTTCTATATTACCTACTAGCCTATTGATAATGTCCCTTTGTAAGACAAAGGCCTCTTCTCATACAGAGAAGGCACAAGGATCACCACGCTTGCTATTGACGCAAGTGCGCAAATTTAGGGAAATAATGGTGACACATGATAAATCGTTGGAACCAATAATTTTGCCAGGGGCGTAGCTACCACCTTATTAGCGGAGCCCTTGTAGGGCCCCGCTAGGGCTCGAACCGAAAATATTATCAACTATCTCACTTAAGGTGAAACCACGACGGTAGCCCGCGAAATTAAAATTTTCTTACGTTTTTGGCAATTTGAAAACATTAAACCTAATACTGACTTGCAAATTGCAAAAAACGTAAGAAAATTTGAATTTCGCGGGCTACCGCCGAGGTTCTACCTTAAACTCTTAGGCCCTACGCAAATTTTGTGGAAAATCTTTAGCCTCCATTTGGGCTTTGCTTTAGTTAGCTAGACGGGCTCCTAACAAATTTTGAAACAGGGCCCAACTAGTGCAAGCTACGACACTCAATTTAACTCACCCTGACACGAAAGAAGAAGACAAAACCTAAAGAGAGCGAGAGAAACAAAAGATGCCGAAATTCTGTATTTATAAATAAGAATATAGTTCATCGGTTGAATGACCTTTAAGATTTATCTGCATGACGACACACGACAACTGCATCCGAGGGAAACCCGAATATTATTATGTACTATTTGACTCGCTGCCAAGTATTTTAAAATAAATCTGCTGTACTGTCATCGTAAACTTTGTTGATATTTTTTAAAGAAAAAAAAAACGTATTGTTACTGAGGACGAGAATTGAATAAAATATTACGAAGTGGTACGTGATTCTAGACCCCAAAGAAGTTAATATTTCTCGTCGGTTATTGAAAAAAAAAAACAGGTTTCGATGCATTTTGCCCGTGTAGGTGTTGCACTTTTGTATGGATCAACCGAGTCATCGGCTGTCGGTAACGACTCCTTGAAAATTTTCCCTTCCTTTTTTTATACCATTCTCGTGGTAACCAAGCATACGGCCCGCCTGATGGCAAGCGGTTACCGTAGCCTATAGACGCCTGCACAACAAACAGTACAAAAGTGCCAGTAAATGGTCTTATGAAATAAATACTTGATTTTGAACTTGAGTTGCGTCTCCAGACTTCAACAAAAGACCAACCTGAAATAAAATCTGTCTAACTCAGACGTATTCATTACCACTGCTCTTTAGATAAATCGTGGCGTTCATAGCCTGCAGATCAAAAGGTAGATAAAACATCAAATGAATTTACCCATCCGGTGTACGATACAGCAATTGTGGAACTGTAAACTATGTATTATGTGTAATGTTGGAATCCGCAAGTTTGAGATTGGAGCGAGAACTGCGAATGACGTGAGGTTAGGGGGATCATTCTACCAGCTTTTAGGAACCAAAAACGCTAGATTGACATCGCAATCTAGCGTTTTTGGGTGTCAAAAATCCTTCGATTTAACCTCTTTTTATTGTCCCTGAGAAGATTGCCCTGAGGTTGCGATTAGATTTTGTGTTTTTAAAATCACACGTCAAAAATCGGCTCGATAATCGGGCCGATTATCGGTCATGCGCGATAACGTTAAGTCTACGTTCACCAAGTAATAAAGTGTTAGTTTTATTTAACGAATATAACGCATACAATGATCAATGTCACCACAACATTAGTTCAGCCAAAAATAACCTAGGTATTTTGGATAATAATTTCCCACAAAAATCCACACTATAAACCAGCGAAACAACATATATTTAGTTATGATAAGTCGCCCCGGAATTATTTATGGTATGACATAATATACTTTGTAATTTAACCTTGTGTTAAGTTAACTTTGAGTTAAGATTTTAGCGCCAGTAGGCCTACATTACATATAGAATCATCTGTCTTCAATATAAAACACATTGGTACAGTTAACCATAACGGTGTTTAAGGATTTGGTCATTTTAAAGAACAACAGCTAAATTTGTTTTGATGGAATTATAAATCGTCTACATAATTATATCACAGTTATAAATACCAACGAAATAATTTACATAGTTTTATTAAAATCAACCGTAAGGCCTATCGAAGTCAGGCAAAAAAAAATCGTCATATTTGGAAACTTAGTTGACTAGTTTAATGATCACAAAGAATAATTATGGCTTAGGTTTTTTCTGGTTAAATGAACTTTTAATTTTGCCATGTAGTAAAAATCTCACCAGTGTCAAAGCGCTTATTTCAATTAGACCATTTACAAGCACTTTTGAATGTCAAGAAGTTACAGTTTAGAATTGAAGCAAGTTGCTCGTTCCAATACGTAGGTCTCTATGGAGAAGAACGAGCAAGAAACTTCATGGACACTCTTTTCTTTCAATTTGGTGTTTACAAAATGTTGGTTACAATATTCTTGTTGCTTCTATATGTGAAAAAAATGAAGGTGAATGTATAAAAAGTTACAAAATATAATAACTTAAAAAGTGTATGACTTGTACCACAACATTACTACATAATGTTACTCGGCAGCTGAGTTTATCCCACCATCCTCATCAGCTTATGTAATGACTAGGTTTCATGGTGCCTGGTTACGTGTTATGTACCCCATAAACTATTACTATTATTAACGTCTCTATTTTGAACGTAATAACGTTCATAATTAAAGGAAATGCGGACGGTTTAGCGAATAATTTCTGTCATTTTCGTACTGGTTTTGGCTTTCGCGAAATTACTTTACGGGTGATCGATAATGGGCATTGTTCATTTTTTTTTATATGTTGTAATTAAAAACCCGTTTCGAGGAATAGCGTCACTGAGCATTATGGACTAATTAATAATGAAAAATATTCATATTTTACTGATATTTTTGATAAAATACGATTGACCTTCAGTGCCCTTCAAATTAGGTCAGCGCTGGCAGTTTTGTATCGTTGCCTCAGAAAATAAAAAAAAGTAAGTGGCAAGTCAACCAGTTGTCAAGTGTCAAATTATAACGCAAATGTCAAAAGTTTTTGAAACATAATAACAGTTTAAAGTTTTTCACAAATTGTATTATTCCTGCGACTTTCCTAATAATCTTGTTCCATTATTCCGACACTCGACAATTTTTTTATTTTTATTTCATCTACGCTATGATGGCTGTTAGTAGAAATAAACTCCAATATCATAATGGTTTCAACCTTAGGCAGGTTTCGTGAGTCTGCTTTTACAAAAGTATCGCTCATTGTGGTTTAGGAAACCGAACAATAACGTCACCTCGTCGATTGTTAACACCTTAAAAAAAGCACTCGCTGTTTAAAATTAACAGTTTCGGTTTAAAATTTTCAATTTTAGATTCGTTTATGTATGAGTTATGTTATGACGCCTATTGACGCTTGACAGACGTTGTGTTGACAGATTTAAACTTTTAATTATGTAAATAGTTGGGCAAAGACACAACCTTTCGAGCCAATAATGACGTCATCTATCTTAAAAAATATATATATTTGAATATTTTTTTAAAAAATAACCATTGAGCCAATCATCAAAATATTCAAATTAGTTTCTCAAAATGGTCTAAATTTTTAATAAATAAAATAAAATGTAGTGGTTAAAATTTTTAAACAATCCCCATTGTGGTCTTATTTCCGGAGCAAGAATAATTGTTTAAGCCAATTTGTATTAAGGAATATTTGGCATTGTAATCTAAATGTTCTGTATTTTTTTTTGTAGGACAATAAAAACTCTGCCGTATCAAGTTTGTATTTTTTTACTGCATTGTCACGTAATGTGCATAAATTAAATTCAAAATTTTAGCTCAATCAAACACTGGGAAGTGGGTCAAATTTTACTTGTAAGATTTAAGTATCTATTGCGACTTTTCGGCTCATCATCAGTCCAGCTTTGTGGCATCATTATATTGCACTGTCATGCAAATTGCACATTAGATACGCAAAATTTTAGTTTAATCGAACACCGGTCAGTGGCTCTTTAATTAACTTGTAAAATTTGATTAGCCACAGGCAGGTGAAAGTAAATAAAATCTTGTAAAAATCGTTCCTACAGAGGGTTTATCACTGTTGACTTCTGAGTTAGAAGAAATAATAATTTAGATTGTATAAATTGTGGAATTTTTATATCTTCTCATCTTTAGTGCTTATAACCGTGACGAAGCAACATGCTATAGTATGTCTGCTTACCTACTACCTACACATAAATGCAGAAACGTGACTACAAGAGAACTAAATGATGACAGTTCATTAATGAACGAAGGTCGAACGATTAGGTGTAATTCAACTGACGATAATTTCCGACAGTTTGCGGTCTCGGACTGAAGCCATTGTTGTCAAATTGACATATTTACATAGTACACAGGATGCACGTGGGTAAATTGAGGTCTACATCACATTGTTTAGGAAAATGTGGAGTCAGGTGGATATGATAGACGATGATAAGCGAAAACGAGACGCCGTAATAGGAACAAGAAGTTAGGAAGGTATTTAAACTGCACCGTTGGTCGCGGCTGATGAGCGTGGGTTTTTTTTAAAGGACTAGCCCTGCAAAATTTTTCACAGCTACTGCAACTCTTGAATGTCAGAATCAACCGTGGAGACCGCCAGAAAAGCGCCGAGGCAATGAAGGTCTACGATCCCCGGAGAAACAATACAACTGTCTTCAATCCCGCAAGGAATTAATCAGAAAAGATTAGCGGAGGAGTAAGAAATATTAAAAATGGAAATTAAGTAATTTCCATTTCCTTCCGAACAAGTAGAAGACAGAACAGAACTAGGCAAATAGAAATTTACTCATAGAAAGCCACGTTATTAATACTTCTTGAAATAGCAAAATATACAAAAGTCACATGTGTACTTTCGGTCGGATTTTAACCCTCAACGTCATGCACGAGAGACGGGGCCTTAACCGCTGAGCCATCACGACATCAACTGTAAAACTTTACCTACAATTTATTATTTCAATATTAAAGCCTAAATACTTCTAAAGCAGAATTAATCTTTTGTGAATGTTGTCCTCAACGCATTCATATTTGATTTTATTCATTTTTGTTTCCACGGTCACTTCATTACAATTTGCGCAAGCATAATGATGATGAGGTACGCTCGCCATGGTTTACGTATGCCACAAAGAATCCAATTCCCACAATTAAATGTTACAACATGTGCTGACAGAAAGTTTACACGCTACCATTCCCAATGGGAAGAATATAAAGTAGATGATTCACACTCATAGAATTCCATACTCATGCTAGTATTTTCTGACAGGTTGGTAACAACGGCAATAATGATAGTGATGATGCTCCTTCGAGCGAATTTTAGTTACAAAGCAAGTCTTTACCGGGGCTGCGGGTTTGCTCGAAAGAGATACCGCGGCCGGAACGCAAAGGGCACAAGAAGGAACATGGATGGATTTTAGTCAGTAAAAGTCTAACACCTCCTCCCGCCCCGCCCAGGGCGTGGGAAGTCATTTCATGATTTCCCATCGGTAAAAAAAGTCTTAATAGAGATTACCTGATGCGTAAGTACGCATGCCTATTGCGTATTTCCTACGCAAGTGCGTAGAAGATATTATAGAGATGCACTCCCTCTTTCTACGTTCTCATAGTTTGAAGGTACTGCAATTCGATCGATAATAGATCAAGCGTAAGACCAACGGTTTTATATAGGTAATGCTTCCCAAAATATAGGGGTGTCACACTGCCAACTTTCAAACTCAAAGTAGCTACTGAGAAATTCCTAATGGAAAATCCCAATAACAATGAACGACCTGGAAATAAAACCCAGGACAACTCGCTCTGCAGTTGCGGTTCCAACAGATCAGATGCCAACAATAACGGTACAATATTTGTATGCAAATGAAATGAATATTTATTAAGTGATTCAACTTTATATTAAAATAACTGTAGGTCATACAAATTGCTTTTATGCAAAACATGACCCAAATCACAGAAACAAGTTATGTGTGAGGAAGACTCTTGAAGTAACGAAAAAAGATATTATAATACGCATAGGAAATAAATAATATATCAAAGAGCAAGACATTATTACTAGACGTGGGTGGAAACTAAACATAAGGATCAATGAAAAAAAGTACAGAAAAAGAATCAAAATACATGCAGGAACGGAACGTTGATGATGCATGACTGTGTGATAGAGTTAGACGTAAATGTATGATTGAAAGAGATACCGCATGCTAAAGACGTATTTGCTTAGGATGACACGAAAGATATTGAGAAGGAAGATTTGAAAGTGACTATTAGAGCACTGAAAGACGAGATCCTAAGAACATTAAGCTAAGAAATTAAGGAATATGCACCTTATTTACTTCCTTCTCATTCCCTATTCCCACACAAAGATTTTCTTCTATCAGTAGATATCAAAGTCCATAAAGACAATAAAGAACAGAAGCCACACAACCTAGCAGCAATAGTTAACGGTTGAACAGCGATTGAACGTTAAAATATTCACGGCGACGGTTTATCAACGGCTTTCTACTGACCCTTATTTCACTTGATCCATTAAGTAGCCCACTGTCTGCCTTTGTTGGTGTAAGAGAAAATAGTGATCGATCAAATTCGTTTGTATGCAAAGTGGATGAAGAAAGGTTATGGATTCTACGATGATTACAACGTGGTAATGAAAGTTGTTGGGTATTTTGCAAAGGCTTGTTTGAGCAGATGATTGTTTTGTTTAAGTTATCTCGTGTATTTGTGTACTTCAATATGTTTTTAAATCATTATCATCATTAACATCATCATCTCTGCTGGACATAGGCCTTCCCTTAAGATAGCCACAATGACCAGTCTGGTTTTAAATGTACTAATAAACTTATAATTATAGGTGGCAAACTAGCAAGGTGATCTGGATAGGACTGGTGTCAGGATATAGTAGGTAAAAGTCGTTAGCTTCATTCGACGTAAGTTTTCATTAAGTACTCCTATATTTAATGAAAGCTCTTCATCAATGGAATTAGTAGCCTTAGCAGCTACATCTAAAAGTGCAATTTCCCTTGAAATTATCATTGTAAATGAAGTTCAAGCAACTGCTCAATTCTTCGATTTCTCAGGCAAACCATGTAAGGAAAGGTACCGATATCACACACGGTATAATTTGATTTAGACGCACGTACGTGCATGCAAATTGTTTAGATTTCACATTCGGACAGATACCTATGTAAATACTTGTTTATCGTATGTGAATCAAAACGTGGACTTCAGTAATTTTATTAGCAAGTTTGTGGTGAAACTATGCGACAAGACGCGATTTGACGAGATGACCAAACGAAAGTCCTTGTCTTGATAGTTTAATTGTCATTCGGAAAATCATGCCATATACAAGAAGCAGTTTAGCATTTTCAAGTTGTTATAAAAGACATAAATATTCAAATAAAATTACGAACCCTGGTAAATAATAATTTAGAAATACTTGATTTCAAATCGCTACCTTTTAAGTTTCAAAAGATACATGACAAATGGGCAACGTTATAGGGTCCTGTCAGCACCCATCAAGTACAGAACCATGCTAAAAACCCAAGCCACGTAACTGCTTAGATTTGATGATTCCAAAAAACGCGGAAAGATCACGATCTCTCATTTTTTATACAAATAATTGATTAGATTGCAATCTTTGTTGCAATTTGACCTTGAATTTGAATAGTTTACAAACAAAACTGTTGAATTCCGTTAGTTACAACCTGTGAGGTATCACTGTTGAATACCTGAGTGTCTTTGTCGATACGGCTTTCCGTGTCATTGTCCTCAATGAATGGGTTATTGATAGGTAGTAAAGGTGATGTAAACATTTTCCTATTTCAACAAAATGCAGGTGGTGTTGTGTAATGGGTGTAGTTCTGCTAAAATGAACCAACAGAAGAAGTAATTTTAATGACTAACTACTACTACTATGATACTGCTACTATGATATTTAACGATGATTAATTTTAAATGTATTCTATATTTTGGGATGTGAATTGAATACACTCACTGAATGACGCTGATGTCGGGATTAATTTATTTTCCTGTTCGCTGAATGAATTCACAAAAACTATATTATATGCGTTATGCTATTTAGGATACTTTAATTAAGGAACACGCTAACGCATTAGGAATTTCCTGTAATGTAAGTGTTTGTGATAAATAGTATCTAAGCGTTGAGCCGGTTGGGTTTGAAACACTTGGATCACTGAGTCCAAGCGCTCATTTAGTTTCTCGGGACATCGCCAAGCGACTGGCCAACTCTTCAGGTGACCAGAGGGCTGGCTTTTTTTCGGCCAAAGAATCAGCATTGTCATACATCGCGGCAATGCTGCCAGCCTTTTGGACACTTATACCATTCGTCTTGCTTCCTTTTGTTTTTCTCGAAAAAAAAAGTACCGTTGCGTTCCCGAGAAAAGCAACAAAACGTTCTGATGATAATAGATGGCGCCACGTGTCTTTCGAATCATGATTTAATTTGAAATATACCCAAGATTTACGCGAACGAAGTTGCGGGCACAAGATAGTAATTTATAATATTAATCATGAGAATTTATGTAATTATAAATAGTAGGTACAGCTGCAATACAATAATATTGTGCTCGTGTACAGTGCATGGAGTAACCCTGACACGTATTATAATTAGAACAATGCTAAATTAAAAGCTTTTGGAAAACGTAAATACATTGTATTCGTATTTCAGGATTCCCGGCACACACTATCTTTCATCTATTTGGTAAACAGTCAATTGTTTTCTTAAACAGTGTCTTTTTATTGTCATTTGTTTTTTGTAGTTCCATTCTATTTGAAATAAAATTACGCCATAGTGTAATTTAGTAAAACATAATGGCTAAAGATTACAGAAAACGCGACATAATAAATAAAATCTCTAGTAAT
Source organism: Caradrina clavipalpis (assembly GCA_932526535.1). NCBI lineage: Eukaryota > Metazoa > Arthropoda > Insecta > Lepidoptera > Noctuidae > Caradrina > Caradrina clavipalpis. Next base: position 2,946,544 of record OW052099.1, on the reverse strand, counting down.
ATAAAAAGCTGGGGAGTTTTTTCGTTTGTGTGTTTGTTTAAATGCGTTAATCTCTGAAACTGACAGTCGGATTGAAAAAAATACCATACATACATATCACCACGCCTGTATTCCCCGAAGGGTTAGGCAGAGGTGTACTAATGTAGTTACACCCACAGCTTGCCGGTGGGTTTTCTTTCAGGTCTATTGCCATTAACCGGGCACAAATCCAAACTCCGAGTTACTACTGAGAATTTCATAGAAAAACCCAATAACTTTTTGCTCGACCTGGGGGAATCGAACCCATGACCTTTAGCGTAGCGCTTAGGACCACTGGGCCACCGAGGCAGTGGAAAAAATGTTTTTGGTTAAAGAAGCTGAGACTCATTAGAAAAAGAATAGGTAGGGTATTTTGTTTATATTGGTTTTTTGCGGCTGTGTTATCACTGCGACCATATCTGATCTATTGTGATCGCCGCTTTTGTGGTTAGAGATCGCCACCAAACACATAAGCTGTAATGAACTGCAGGATTAACTAAAGTAAAGGATATATCACTGATCATTTTAATCGTTAGCTGCTTATACGCGATGTGACGTCATAATAAATTCAAAATGGCGTTTAAACACGGATATAAAATACGAAATCAGAAAATGAAATTAAAGTTATTTACATATATTACAAATTTCATCAAGTTCTTAAAGTTTTGCAAAATATTTATAAAAGTCCTTGTGTACAAAATATTCATAATACTTAGGTACTTAAAACTTCAGGTTTAAGTAAACATATGACAACGTGTCATTGCAATACGAGTATTATGCTATCAAACAGCATATTTTATTGTCACCTTCAAATGAAACTGTTTGGTTGATTCTAATGTCCGCAACCATCAAGGCAGGGCCGGATCAAGATAATGGTATTAAATGTATGCATTATTATAGGAAGCAGTTATTTATCGAAATAGCAATTAGTTTCATTAGTTAGGTGGGCCCCCAACCTAGGGCCCCATAAATTCACGGTTCGTCCCTGCATCAAGGTTGATAGTATATGCAAAAACACATATTCACCGCAACACAACCAGTTTTAAAACAATCTGCATCCTTGTTACTGAGAAATCTAAGGTTATATATTCTTTTGTTTACGTTTATAGACTTCTAAGGACTGTGTTCACAAATATTCGATCAACCGTTTCAATATTTAAGTAGAAGTTTAATTATTCTGGCTAGAACATGCAGAACAAACAGAAATGCAGACAAGTTTAAAAAATGATAGAGGGGTGTTGTTAGATTGACGTGTTTGTTCGTGGCATCGTAGCTCTTAAACGGGTTAACCGATATGAATGCGGTTTTTTTTTTATTTGATGGCAGGTTTCCTAGCCACGGTTCTTGGACATGTTTTATCAAAATCGTTTTAGCCGTTTCAAGGTTTTACATTTTACTTTTCCGGGTGTTTTTGTGTCATCATCATCATCTGCCTAGCCTTTTCCCAACTATGTTGGAGTCGGCTTCCAGTCGAACCGGATGCAGCTGAATATCAGTATTTTACTTGTGTCAGGGGTTACTTAAAAATTTTGATTTTGTAAGTATCTGGTTATTTTCTATAGATTTAATGAAATGTTGGTAAACAGACTTAAATTAATTACTAGATTGTTACTCATTAGGTATGTATTGTTTACTTTAGCTCTGACTGACCTTCTAGCTAACGTCCTGTTAGAATGTCGAGGCGCTTCACATTATATTTACTTAAATACAAAGAAACGTTCTATGCTTCTGGTGGAGGCTAGAAATCATGGTGACACGGTTGGCACAGTGGCTGCTGTGCTGCGTATCGCAGGTTCGAACTATTTGTATGGCCTATAGATAGTTCTCCGGTTTGTGTATGTGATTTTATGTGTTTGTAAAAAACCCAAATAAAGGGGAAATTCCTAGTATAAAAAAACACACACACCATAAAAAAATATGTACCAATATACACCCATAAAAAAATATCTTGAAAAATTAGAGAGATTTTGACGTGGTTTAGCTATAACTAGCGAACTACCTGTGACTTCGCCTGTATGGCTTATTTTGCCCACTTTAAGTTACGTGTTTTTTTACTGCTCCGCTCCCGTTGGACGTAGCGTTACGTTAATAGCATATATTACTCAGTGATAACGTAGCTTACTAACGGCAAAAGATTTTTGAAATCGAATCGGTCCAGTAGTTTTCAATTTTATTCGTTACATACAAAAATACAAATCTTTCCTTTTTTTAATATCTTTATAGATTAATTAACAATCAAATAGTAATTGTGGGTTAGTTGGTTTTAGCACAACTTATCCCTATTGTGCTCTTTAACCCGACCGACATGTTTATCTACTAGGTATATTGCATAATACAGCCAGGAAATGCCGATGCACCCAAGGCTTGCAACACCGATTTCCTCATGCTCGCTTAATACGTAGGTATTCCTACGCTCACATTTCTCATAAATGTCATGTCAATAGTAGATTGGATAAAGTTTAATGTATCGAATGTAAATCGATTATGTTGAAAAATCTATTGCAAACAAAAATTGCCAATAAATTGAAATCACAAAATTATTTAAATATGCTTTAATTTAATCGTTTGGATCCGGACTGCTGCTGCAATAGAGCAGTCCGTGATTCGGACTGCACGCAGTTTGCCGGTATGTTTTAGGTCCCATGTAATAGGTGGCGAGCCTATTGCCATTAACCGGGCACAAATCCAAACTCCGAGCTACTACTGAGAATTTCATAGAAAAAGCCAATAACACTGAAAAGTGTTATTGGATTTTTCTATGAAATTCTCTGTCCTGGGAATCGAACCTAAGACCTCTAGCGTAGCAGTCGCGCTTAGGACAACTAGGCCAACGAGGCAGTTGATTACCTATATCTAGAAAAATAATAGAAGTCCTTAAGAAAATTCATATAAACAAAGTCACGGACAAGAGTTCAAGATATACCGATACTGTTTCATTGAGATGAGGCCTTAACCTTAGCCGTAGAAACATTATGATAACGATGATTATTAGTAATAGACTAAGTGCCTATGCACACTACGTTTTTTAAACGCGCATTCAGACAAAAACAAACTGCTATGTGGAATGAAAAACGTTGTGTAGGTACATGGGCTCTTTTTTTATTTATTTTTTTAAGACCGGAAATCATCAAATAACTTCCCCCGCCTTGGGCGGGGAAGGAGGGAGTGTCAGACTTTTACTGACTAAAACCCGTCTATGTTCCTTCATGTGCCCTTTGCGTTCCGGGGGCGCGGCATCTCTTTCGAACAACCCGCAGCCCCGGCAGGCATCGGCCCTCAGTGGCCTCTTTCAAGTTTGCTGACATCTCAAGAAATTCATTGTAATTCAAACCTTCCTCCTATAAAATAGGGGTCACCCTGTCAGACTGATGCATCCGTACATAAGATTGTTTGCAAAACTTTACTCACGCTCGTATTAACAGAGATAGCATCCCATCTGTTGCTAGCTAGACGATTTAAATGAGCCTGATGACGCAAAATGACATAGATATACAAATAGATAGCAAACTTATATGCTGTTTGGGATATTGTGTAATCTCTTTCTACTAGCCCACATAGAAGGTTGATTATTCCGGGGTCTACCGTACCAAAAGCCCGCCACAATATTCCCAACCACAGCAACTCCTGGAAGCCAGAATCAACAGTGGCGACCGCAAGAAAAGCGCCGGGGCAATGAAGCTCGATGAGTCCCGGAGAAACGATTCAACTGTCTTAGAATTCATCAGAAAAGATTAATGGAGGAGTAAGAAACGCATAATTTCCACTACCGTGCCTAAAATAGCGTACCGATAAAACTCGGGGTAGAACGGAGCCTTTATAAGATTATTTTGCAATTTTCTAATTTTTTTTTAAAGGATGATTGGTACTGCTCCCGGGCTAGCGATGTTATTTATTTAATTAAAATGGTGCCTACGTCAATAATACATACATAATTATAAACAAAATCAAGGACATTAACAATGTAGTAGCCTAAGGCTATTTCTATCTATATATAGACATGCATCACAGTCTCTGCACTGGAAAACTATAGAAGTTATAAGAAACAGAATAGAAATATTTGTTTGATTAACATAGGTACATAGGTGGTGATAGAAGATGTCTTAAATCATTTGGTTCTGCGTTATATTTTGACATTAATGATAAACTAATAAAAAAGAAGATAATTATGTGCTTACTTAAAAAAAAACCGGAAAAGATTAAAATGAAAGATTAAAATTTCTAAGTAAAAATAATGCTCAAATCAATGTCAAGCAAAAAATCTTCTAAACATGATTAAATTGACAATTCATGTAACTTTTTTTATGCTATTGGATGGCAAACAAGCCGACGGCCAACCTGATGTTAAGTAGTCACCGCTGTCTATAGACATTCTGCAATACCAGAGGCCTTGAAAACGTGTTGCCATCCCAGAGACAAAGATGAAATGTCTCATGTGTGTAACTACACCGGCACCCATACTCTTCAAACCGGAACACAGCAACGCTGCTTTGCGGCAGAAATACGTATGGTGTGTATTGTTTGAATGTAGTTAAAACACTGTTTATTTATTTACTCTTGTGTCATAATATCGGTCGCATCGTCTGGTAAAGTAGGTATTACATGACATACTTAAGTAACAGTTTCTTAGTGACATTGGAGTTATTTATAAATGTTATTATTATGAGAGCTTGTTATAGCGTATCTACATCTGCCTGTGTGTTATTTACCTTGTATTATTTTAAAGAGACGGACGGACGGAATGAGATTATACGAGAACGTTGCGACTTAAAAGAGGATGTAGTGACAAAGGTTCAAAAGGGTATGCTTAGATGGTTCGGTCATATTGAGAGGATGAGTGAAAGGCGACTAACAAAAGGTATTTATGTGGCAGATGTGAGTGGCAACGCCGGGAGGGGACGCCCTAGAAAGACCTACCCTGACCTTATTGGTGAAGTTCTTCAGAAAGGTCGGGTGTGCAGTACTCGTAACCGGCGTGCTTGTATGACCAGATGTATGAACGTGAACGAGGCGAAAGTAGTATGTAAGGATCGTAGCAGGTAGCGTTCTGTGGTTTCTGCCTACCCCCATGGGAAAAAGGCGTGAGTTTATGTATGTGTATGTATGTATGTGTATTATTTTAATACAAGTTATTATGTCTAAGGTACCTAAGCGGGACTGCTACGCTGGAGCTCTTGGGTTCGATTCCCAGGTGTTAAGGTTCATAGTGTAATTGGGTTTTTCTATAAAACTCTCAGTAACTCGAAGTTGGGATTTGTGCCCGGTTAATGGCAATTGGCTCGCCCCCTATTACATGGGACCGGCGAACTGTGGGTGTATGTTGATACACCTCTGCCTAACCCTTCGGAGAATACAAGCGTGATGGTATATACATGGTATATACAGGGTGCTTTGAAATTGCTCGTATTCCTCTCTTGAGAAGAAACTATGACTAATTTAGAATGATTTAACCCCTATCACTTGGGGGTCGAAAATCCTCCATTTTCGAGAAAATCTACTTTGTTTTTATTTTTAGAAAAATCCGAATTTTGGTAATTAACATTTAATAAAAAAAAACTTATCACTTTTCAGCCAAAAGTTTTCTATGATCTGATAGCTTACTAATTGACCAACCTCTCTAAAGCTAAAAACTGTGTAATTTACTGTTAGATTTTATGTTGTATGTTAAAACTTGCAATAAATTAAAAAAGAAATCTGATAAGTGATAAGTTTTTTTTTTATTAATTTTTAATTACCAAAATTCAGATTTTTCTAAAAAAAAAACAAAGTAGATTTTCTCGAAAATGGAGGATTTTCGACCCCCAAGTGATAGGGGTTAAATCATTCTAAATTAGTCATAGTTTCTTCTCCCGAGAGGAATACGAGCAATTTCAAAGCACCCTGTATATTATGAGATCTTGTAGTATTTACCTTGTATTATCTTAATACAAGTTATCGTGACTAATCAGCTTTGTTATAGTATAGATGCCACAACAATTAATTGTCTAAAGTGAATGTAGAGAAGGTCAAGCCATGCCTTATGTGTTGCAAGAACAGTGTCCGAGGTGTGCATACATCTCCGCGGCCATGGGACGCGGAGGGCATTAGGAGGAACACGGATGGGTTTTGGTCAGTAAGAGTGTGACACTCCCTTTCGCTCCACCCATAGCGAAAGAAATAATTGCATGATTTCCCATCATCAAAAAAACAAGTGTGTATACATCTGCATTTTCCATTGGTAGGTAGGTAGTTACATGATTGCCAATTCATCAGAAATAGTATACAGGAAAAGTTTTTAACCAGTGCGTAATTTTTTTTTGGTAGTTCAGTATCAGTAAAAGAACACATTTCCGTGTTTAGTTAAAAAAAAAATGAAAAAAAATTTTCATCCTTATCCGAGTTTGAAATAAGCAAAACATGGACATAATCTATTCGCCATATTATCAATGAAAACTCGCGGCCGCCACCCGGGCGCATGTCTGGGGTGAGAGGGTGGGGAATGCGCTAGCGCCGAGTGACAATAAAATATGGTTTTTAAGTAAACATGTTTCGTAAGCGATAACTTTTTTTTTTGTACTAAGCCATATCAAAATAAAATGTACGTGTTGAAGTTTATTATGGCAAAATTTACGCACTGGTTAAAATTTTTTCCTGTATACTATATACCATCCCGCTCCGACCACGGCTTAAGCGGAGTAGTAACCAAAGACGTAACTTAACTCGTAAAAGAATGCGGGCGAAGCTACGAGCAGAAGCTAGTCTATGATAATATTATAAAGAGGAAAGATTTGTTTGTTTGCTTGTATCGAATAGACCCCGAAATTACTGAACCGATTTGAACCATTTTTTTACCAATGATAGCTACACTATTCCTCAGTTACATAGGCTATATAACATCACTCTACGACCCACGGGAGCGGAGCAGTAAGTAACGAAAGACGTAACTTAATGCGGCTAAAATAACGCAGACGCAGTCGCGAGCAAATGCTAGGTCAGAAATAAAACTAGTAAAGGTGAGGAAGGCAGTAACAGCTACAAAACAATTTCGCTCCTAAATCAATGTCAGGTTGTATTGTGTTGCGTTATATTTCTCAATGGCTGTTATGCCCATCTCGAATTGTTTTGATTACCATGGTGAATATTTTGATTGCAAAACCGAATATTTTAACGTTACAAGTTTATCTGTTGTATGGTTATTTTGATCATTATAAACTAGGAGACAAGTCTTTATTTTATTATTAAACTAGCGATAGCTATACCGCGAGTGACACACCGGCGTTCAGCGACGTCTTTGGTTACTGCTTTACTCCTAGTAGCCTTAGCGTGATGTTATATACGTATAAACCTTCTTCTTGAATCACTCAATCTATTACTGAAAACCGCATTAAAATCGCATCGCCAACTATTTCTGCAATTTGTTCTGGTGCAAGCCCTAAATTATTTTTGGTGGCAAAAGTACCAAAGGAATAACTTACAAATTACTTACAAATTCTGACACATGTCAGTAAAAGTGACCATTGAATCGATGTCAGAGATTATCCGGAACAAGCTGTCAGTATTTTTTTTTTTAAAAAGGAGCTTTTTTGGTGAAGTACTGAGTTAATATCCTAATATACATTTAGTACATTCCCTACACCTGTTCTTTAGAGGACTTAACTAAGCTACTGATGCCGCGTGCCGTGGTAAACGTGGTCATCTACTGTCTATCTACTCGGTCATCTTTTGGGCCAAAAAATATAAGATTATTATCGACTCGAAAAGAAGAAGTATCAAGCTGTTATTTGGAGATAGAAACAGATCGATTGCATTTATTTGTATACATTTAGAGCCAGCGCGCACTTGTTATTTTAAGCCGATCGAAAGTTTAGTCGCTATAATAAGACGGTCGTTTTTTAATCGCCAAATGCGCACACTGGTGCGGATTCCCTTGTTCGCAAACTAAACTAAAATGAGAGAATTGACATCGCTTACTAACATACAGCGAAACAAAAGGACGGTGATACCTTAGAACTAAGTTAGAGATGTCAAATTAGTTTTGCCTTGAACTTTTCCGTGTTTTTAATCGATGCGTTCTGACATGTCAACTATAATTGTATAGAGGTTTCAGATCAACTAAAATTGAAAATTCTTATTCATGTCCGTCCCTTCCTTGTTTGATTGGAGAGAAAAAGATAGAAATTGGCTAAATTAATTTTAGCTTGTGCATAACAGAATCGACACCATTGTCTTATTTATACCGAATCCCAGAACGATCAAACTATCACCTGATTAAAAATCACGAGTGCGCGCTGGCTCTTAAGAAGCATTAAAGTCACCTCAAAACTTTGGTACAGTGAGAAGTGAAGCACGGAGTGACTCATAGACGATAAAAACTTTCACTGACGAATGATGCGCGAGAGACCCGGTTACCTTGGCCTCGGAGTCATACGTCATCGGTTCCGAAGCAACGCGCTTCTTTTGTTCTCTTTTACATCAACAACTGTTCAATAGATTTATATAAAACCTTTTTTCTGCTGTTGTGTTGCATGTATTGAAATACTTATTAGGGTGTGGTCAAGTTGAATGGGATGGGTAACTAGATTCGATTTTTTTCTTTCTTGGAAATAATTTTTTGATTTCCTTTTGATGGTCTCATTGAAGTAAATGATTTGATTTGTTTTTTTTTATTTGTTTTTTTTTATTGTTTTTTTTTTATTTATTTATTTTTTCTTTTTTTTTGGTTTAATGATTTTTTTTTATTTTTTAGTTAATGATTTATTTAAGTATGTAACTTTTTTCACGTTGACTATTTGTATACTATGATTTGTGTATATCTTTTGTTGGAGATTTATTCTAAAGTTCTGTTGGTTTGTTTGTACAGAATAAGCTCTGAAAGAACTGGACCGATTTTAACCATTTGTCACTAATAGATAGCTTCGTTATTCTTGAGTAACATAAGCTAAATACCATCACACACGGGAGCGTAACAGTAATTTAATGTGAGGGAAATGAGCCACGTGTACGAAGTCGCGGACAGCTCGCTAGTCCTACGTGTATAAATAAACTAGCTGTTCCCCGCGGTTTCACCCTCGCTGCTCAGCACCTGTTGGTCGTAGCGTGATGTTACATAGCCTATAGCCTTCCTCAAGAAATGGACTATCCAACACTAAAATAATTTTCCAATTCCAACCAGTAGTCCCTGAGTTTAGCGCGTTCAAACAAACAAACTCTTTAGCTTTATAATATTATTAGTATAGATAAATAGTCCTAGGGGACGGCAATCCGGCAAAACCTGGGAAAGATCAGGCACTGAACTAAAGTCTAGCATACTTTTCATCAGTAAATAGCTTGCCAGTCTAACGTCAGTCTTAAACATAGGATACAAAAGCTAACGACATGTCGAATATATGAATTTATAATTGAAGCTGCGTTTTCCTTCTTGTTATTTTAAATCACAAATTCTTAGAAGTCGGGGATTTTTTCAGACTGCATATTTTCGTTTTTTTATTTAAATTTATGGATTTTTCAAGAGGATATAAGAAAATATAATATGCTCATGAGATCAGGAATCAGGAATTTTTATTCGATGCTACTTCAGAATTCTTGCAAAATCTGTTTGTTATTTTAACAGAGTTATGTTAAACTGATGTAGGCAGGATTTTAAATAAGCCATGTTGTTTTTAAAATGCTATTGGGTTTTTCCTCTAGGAAATTTTTAATAGTAGGCACGAGATCTCGATTTCTGACCGGTTATAATCTAATCGTTATATATTTGCGTAAGCGTTGCCTCACTCTAATAATATCTCCAGGATCGTGTGTGCGTTTACAAACATAATTATAAACTCACATACACAAACAGTTAGACCCGAAACAACTATCAGCAGTGTGATTCTCTAAGCCTCACTTCGTAATTCGAAAGCTGAATCCGCGGTGAGATTACAAAATGGTATTCTGTTAAACACGATCACGCTGGTGACGTCACCACGGCGAACGAATACTAAACCAATGACAAGTTGGTTCGTTATCGAAGTGAGCGCGATCACTTTAGTGAGACTCGTTTTCGAGTTTGCATTTTAGAGAATCGCACTACTGTAATTATTTGTTTCGTGCGAGAATCGAAGCCGAGACGCATTGCAGCAGCCTATCAGCCACTGCGCCGACCGTGTCGCGGTCGTCGTATTGATTAAAGATTCCTATGACTTTTGATAAACCTTTCCGCCTACAGTTGCCCGGTACTTTACTTGGCAAGACTTTAGCGTAGTAAGGGCAGTAAGGGTAAGTAAGTGCATGTACACTTAGTACTAAAAACCCAAAATATTCTGCGCACCTTACGACTCTTGCAAAGTTACGTGATACGTACGACTGTACCAAACTATTTTATAGTTATGTAACCTATGCTTACTGGTTCAAAAACAAATAGCACATCAATAGTAATATTTTAAAGAGGTAAGATTTTTTTGTTTGCTTGTTTGTTACGAATAGCCTCCGAAACTACTGGACCGATTTTAACCATTTTTCACCAATAGATAGCTACATTATTCCTGAGTAACAAAGGCTATATAAGATCACGCTACGACCTACAGGAGCGGAGCATTAACCAAAGACGTAACTTATGGCGGGTGAAATAACCACGCGGACGAAGTCGCAAGCAGTTCGATAGTGATATATTATGTACTTTTAATGCGCAATAGCAGTTTCTTAATACCTTAACTTAAGTAGATACTTTATTAATAGTATAGTATTAAAACATCATTTCCATGTCGCGGTGTGTGAGCAGCGCTGATTGCTCTAAGGTTGCGTCCTCTTTGCTCACTGAATTCAATAAAACGGGGTTTTTGTCACGTCACTTGTTGATGTTATTAAGTTTTACAATAATGGAATAATAATTATAATGTTTTTGGGTTGTAGGAATTCTAACCGTTGTTTTTATTGATTTAAAGAGATAAGTATGTAGATTAGAAGATATGAGGGAAGAAAACAGATGCACACACATAGGTACATACATACATACTACATACATACATACATACATACATACCATCACGCCTGTATTCCCCGAAGGGTTAGGCAGAGGTGTACCAATGAACTTCAGAGGCCAAAGGGTTTTATTTTCTTGTAATGTTCACATCATAATAATGAGAACCGTCGACCGCCAAGCGTGCGTTTATCTTTATGCTACGGTATTAGATTATCACCCAAGTAGCACAGAAGCGCTGAATAGTAGCTGAATCACTGTTCACAATGGAATTTTATGCTGAATAAACCTGCTGAATAATAGCGTTAGAGGCGCCTACTCAGCAGATATAACTCTGATTTGGGCACAAATTAATCAGCTGTTAGCTGAATAATGTAGCTGGTTGCACTATATCAGCGTTATTTGAGCTTTATTAAAGGTAACAGTCGCCCCAAGAGCTGAATAATGACTGGTTATCAGGGTATGCGTTACCTTTTTTACACTACAAGGGCTGAATAATAGAGTACTTTTTACCTATTTTTCAGCACAAAATACACTCCAGGATATTAGTAACTCTTTGAAGGAGCTGACAATGCACAAGTGGCAAAATTGTGAACAATTTTCACCCTACTACTTAATATTATTTTGACATCTTTTCTGTGAACCATTTTGTAAAGTGTTTGTGAGAAATATAGAATAACGTTAAGTAAAACTTTGTTTTTCCTCCATGTCCATGAAATTCGAATGGGAAAGAGAGTTTATTGTGAAATACTATATAATTATAGACGAAAATTTTCACGCGCTCTCAAAATATCACTGTTTATTTGAAAATTAATTAATTAATTATAGTATAAAATAGGTTGATGATAATATTATAAAAAAAAGTCTTTTTATTTTTCCTTGTAATTTGACAATACGCTGTTTACGTATAAAATCATTACATTTTCTATTCAAATTCGGTTGTTATTTTCTTTGACTAAATAGAAACAAATTATTATAATATTGTATGTAGATAGGTTAGAATCTAAAAAATGGCAGACAAGCAATGTGTACCTTAGTAACCACAATCAAACGGCATGAGCTGTTTAAGTGTCCACTCGTGGTACATAAATCAGTAACGAGCTGTTATGGTTGGTTTTTGTGTTACACAAATCAGCAACAGATTCACGTAATGCTTGATAGTGGGTAACATGTATGCAAATAGCTGTAGGTAATCACGAAGTGTGATGTGAAGTGCTGAATAAGGAAGTCTTCAAGGTCTTATTTAACGGCACTAGTAGATTAATTGTCAACGATAGTACAAGTATTCAGCTCTCACGGAGATTAAGGGTAACATGTGAGCTAATATAGAGCAGTTTGCTTTAACTTAGCATCATATAATGTTCACCCATAGTGATCATGTGGCCTTTATAAGAGCTATTATACGATTGCGTGTATCAAGCTGATTAACATTACACAAATTCCACTGTGTGCAGCAAAAGGCATTATATCTTTATTATTTGAAGCCACAGAATAACTGATTACATTATAGTAGCTCACGTGTTCTTTATTAAAATGCAAGTGGTCTAAGAGTACACTTGTGGTCTTCAGTTCAGAATATAGTTTAGCTAAAGTCCACAAAAATCCTTTAAATTGCTTAAAGCTGTACAATACTAACTTGTTACCTATATTAACGCTGCAAGCGTTACAGTGTGGTCTCTGTGACACATAATAACGTTCTTATTCAGGCAAAAGCTCACTTTTCACCTATTGCAGGTCGAGTGTACTGTAATAACTCTTCATAAGTGCTAAAGTTACCGATGTTACCTCTTGTGACATCTTATAATGAAGTTTTGTGCTACTTAGTGTTATTGGGTTTTTCTATGTAATTCTCAGTAGCAGCTCGGAGTTTAGATTTGTGCCCGGTTAATGGCAATAGGCTCGCCCCCCCATTATATGGAACCTAAATATACCGGCGAACTGGGTGTGCATTAGTACAATTTTGCCTAGCCCTTCAGGGAATACAGGCGTGATGGTATTTTTATATTAAATTATCAGATTGAGATATATCGGGTTGTCTTTTGAATAGAAAACCACAAAGATTTGAGTGAATCTCTCTAGCCAGTGCACTCATAAGCCAAGCATGTTTGTTTAGAATTTCAAAGTGTGCTAAGGAACTTTACTACAAAAGATCTGCTGTCTGTCCGTCTGTCTGTCAGTGTTATAGATAGACACTTGAAATTTTCACAGAGTGTGTATTAGTATTGCTGATTCTGACGTCTATTTTCGTAAAACAACATGTAGGAATTGTTTTCGCTTTAAAAAACCGCCAGTTAAAACTACAGGTTTACTCAATAGTGCACTAAATCAACACTTATTCTTTCTAAAACCGTAATTTTGATCAAATAATCTGCTCACATCAGTGCGATATTACCCTGGAAAAAACACGAAAACATGAAGTTTTAGTCGCGAATCGAATACACCAACAAATAAAATGAAGTAAAAAATATTATACAGTGTTACCAAACCCTTCGTATACGAGTGTTCATTAGTTTTTCATTCTGAAGTGTGTTAGCTTCTGCAACCATAAAATTAAAACTATCTACTCTTTACCAAATATATTAATATAAAATAATAAAGGCCACACCCCACACAGAGGTCATCTTAAAATAGACCTCAAATTTACATAGAAAGGTATAAAAATCTAAAAAAAAATGCAAATCGGTTTTCTACAACCGGTTCTAATACGTGCCAGTTACTGTTCACATCTTGACGATAGTAAAACATGCACACAGTGTAATTACGAGAATACGATGTTGTGTAATTAAGATTCACCAAGTAGGTAAGTACTCAAGGACGAGGCAATAACTGGTTTTTTAAAGATTTATATGTATATTGCCAAGGTTTTTCCGTTTTCATTTGAACAATACTGGGTAGTTTTTTTTGCACTTTTTGTACGTCATCTCTTTGTGAAAAGTATTGTGTTATAAATAATACATACACTACATATTTTTTTAAATAACTGTGCCCCATACTAAGAATTTGTCCTGTATCGTTGGTGCGTTTACCATCATAATTATTATAAACTTACATACTCATTTTTATTTTAAGGTAATTATTGGCGAAATTTTCTTCTCTCGGGGTTCATAAATTATTTACTAAATTCATGGAAAAAGTTCAGTTAGGATGTCCCTTCCACACCGTCTATTAAAGTTTTAGTAGTAGGTACCGTTATTTTATTTACAAACATTCATCGGGTTTTATAAAGTAATTATTGACCAAAATATGTCTAGACTATTTTCAGGCGCTTGAGAATTGCTGACAGGTAGTTAGTTACAATTATTTAGGTATAAGGAAAAAATAAATCATCATAACTAATACCTATTTTGCATAGACAAGATAAAATGTCACGTTTATCAATAAATCTAAATGCAAAAAAAAAACGTGACATTTTGAGTCGGTTGAGACTTTATAAAAAGGTGTAGGTAAGCTAAGCCACTTTTTTCTGTCCGCCACTGTACGTAGGTGCCACACTTCTCAGTAAAAATTAGTTGGGTATTTTATAAATTATATTTACACTAATATTATAAAAAGAAATATTGTATTTCTCTATGTAACGAATAAACTTAAAAACTACTAGACCAATTTCAAAAATTCTTTTGCCGTTGGAAAGCTACATTATCTATACCATCACGCCTATATTCCCCGAAGGGTTAGGCAGAGGTGTACCAATATACACCCACAGTTCGCCGGTATATTTAGGTCCCATGTAATAGGGGGCGAGCCTATTGAGAGCCCACCTGTCAATTTGTTGCGTAAGCGCAAGCTCTTTTGTCTTTGGGGACGCGTCGAAATGTTGCCACTTATTTGACAAATGTTTTGTGTCTGTAGTTTTAATGTCTATGTAAATTAATTTTGTTTTTGATATTTTATTGTACTGTTTTTATTGTATTGTGTTTTATTGTATTGTGATGTCGCTTCTAAAATATGTTATTTTTTATCTATCAACGTTAATATGTTCTTTTTAGTTTTTTTATTTTTTATATGTAGTTGTGTAGTTCTTTGAGAGTGCTTGCCGATCGGCGTCTTTCTGTGTCCACAGTTTTTTACTAAAAATATTGTTGTTCGGTCTCGGAACTGTGGGTGGTGTCGTACTTTATAGTTCCGAGACAGCAACACGCCGGCTGACGCTGAAAACCAGCGCTGTGGTTCCGTGTTTCGTGCACGGACCATGGCTTTATGCTGAGCGTCAGCCTTTTCGCGCGGTAGTGGCGTTTATAGATTATTATTATTGTTATTTTTTATTTGTTTTTAACTTTTTGTGTTGTGCGTCGCTTTCGCAAGAATAAATGATTTTTCTTTCTTTCTTTCTTTCTTTCTATTACCATTAACCGGGCACAAATCCAAACTCCGAGCTGCTACTGAGAATTTCATAGAAAAACCCAATAACACTTTTTGCTCGACCTGGGAATCGAACCCCTTGCACAGCAGTCGTACTTGCTACCAGGAGACCAACGGCAGTTCACATTACCTCTGACATCTCTGACATGACTACATTATCTCTGAGTAACATATGCTATATAGCATCACGTTACAACCCACGGGAGCGGAGCAGTAACCGAAGTCGTAACTTAACGCGGGTAAAATAGGCCACGCGGACGAAGTCGCGGATAGTTCGCTAGCTTTTTATAATACTTAAATCACATGACTTATCTATAGGTACCTAACAATACATCAATGTGTAAAGATTTTCTTATAAAAATATATTGGTCCTGAATCCTAACATCAGCGATATCATTTTAACATAAGTAGCTGAAAATCTGAGAAGAATAGTTTGAGAAAAACGTACGTAGTCTAGAAGGTATGCATGCCTAATAGCTTTTTTTCCATGTCTACTTTTATTTTGACGGGCCTGTCGGTCTAGTGGTTAGTGGCCCTGACTGCTAAGCCGGAGGTCGTGGGTTCGATTCCCCCCCATAACTAACTTTGTGTGATGAGCATGATTGTTTGTTCTGTGTCTGGGTGTGATTTATCTATAATATGTATGTATTTATAAAATATATAAGTATGTATATCAGTTGTCTGGTTACCATAACACAAGCTCTGCTTAGCTTGGGATCAGATAGCCGTGTGTGAGTTGTCCCAAGATATTTATTTTTATTTTTTTATTTATTTTGTTATTTTATGTTTTGTGTGATACTTTTATAATATGCGTGTGTGTGGCTGTCGCATTTAGCTAACAGACCTGTAATTTCAATTATGTGATATCAATATAATCTTATTTAAAATAGATTCTGTTAAAACTACATTTTGAGGAAAATATTTTTATAATTATGTTAATACACTTTGAAGATTTTCCTTAAAATTACAACCATGCTAAAAATAATAATCACGTACGTATGACAACTCTGATCGTTAATAATATTTTTACAGTACAGTGACATTAAAATAAGTAGATATAAATAAATATTGTGTAACGACATTCGTGGAATTGCCAAAAGATGTATTTATTCAGTAAATACATTTTGTAAGTAATTGTACCTAGCGGTATACAGAGAGGCCTATGTTCCGTAGAATGAACAATGAACAGATGTACAAACATTGGCGTAGGAACAAACCATTTTGGAAGTCAAAATTAAAGTATTTATTTCAATAAAACCATTTACAAACACTTTTGAATCGTCAAAGAGTCACTCATTTAAGTAGAAGTCGCGGTTTTAAGCTAGTGGCTGTGCTAGTGACTCGTTTTAAACATAGGTCTCTATGGAGAAGAACGAGCAAGAAATTTCACGGAGACACTTTTTACCTGACAGCGGCGAAGCCCGAAAGGAGGGTTATTTATTAGACCTGTATGTATGTATGTCCGTTTCTATGTCCGCTCGTAACTATTCAACGGCTTAACCGATTTTGATAAATGATAATTATGTTGTTAGTTTCATCTTGTTTGCGCGAGTGTCAACTTTTTGCTAAGAAGTGGAATTAATTAAGTTTTTACAAAATCCAGGTTACATTATTCTTATTAAAAAATATGCATGTTACAGTAATCTATCGCAGCATTAAGCCTTGAGTCTCGACTTAAAAAACGTGTTGACAAATTGTGTGCAATCGCTTGAGTGACATTTGAAGTGAATTTTACAGATTAGCGTCACTTTAGAGCCTATTCTGTAAACCTCTGTTGAAATTGATCTCAGGCATCGGCAACTAATTAGAAAGCGATCCCAACTAAACGGCTGGTTTAATAAGTCTATCTGACGATATCTAATCGGATATCGTCAACTCAATCAAAAAGTTATTAACATCCTTTCAATGTAATATCAACACACGTAATCGCTCATAATGTTATGTCTGCTTAACTGATCAGCATAGTTCTATGAGCTTATTATAACTTTAACATAGTAAATATTACGTCACTTGCGGTTGCGGCCTATGACGTCATTGTAACGTGTACTTAAACTAGGGTTGTAGCGGAGGCCTTCTTAGCGGAGGTAAAGGCGGATGCGGAGGTTAATGGAGCCGAAATTGGAAAAAAGGATGAAGTTTAATGAAAATGATTTAAGAAATATAATTGGTCCAAAAGTCGAAGTCGAAGAACGCAGCACACTTTTTACACAAACTTTACTGGTTATCAGATTAAGCAGAGGTAAATTATATTTCACGCCTTGTTTCCACAAAGATCGATCGACAGTAGATTGATGCCATCGTTTGAAGGTAGAAGTGATTAGTCGACTTCGATGGATAGCTACCACCAGTCGACCGACTAATCCATTTTTATCGATTGACAGTCGATCGATTGGTGTGGTAACACCCTAAGTGCGAACAATAGGAGCAAAATCAGCTCGCAACACACAACGTCGCTCGCACTTTGTATGTCAACGTAAATAAACCACAGTTACAACCTCGCAAAGAATGTAAGGATGCGAGTGCAGAGGCTGATGTACGGTTTTTCGCGGAAGTTCCGCACTTACGGAGGCAGCGGCGGTTTTATTACAACCCTAATTGTAACCCACTGACCATTGACTTTTGTCACATCTCACAATGTAGTAAATAAAGGCCTTGTTGTGTTTACATTGTAAAGCCATTGAGTACTGTTCAATGTCTAGACGGTTTTCAGTATAGTTGGGTTTGGTCTGACCGTGTGTATACCGCCAATTCAATATCTGCCTACCTAATGTCTTTTCTAGAAATTAAGGTGCACAATGGTTGCTTAATTTCTAGTACTTTGTAACTATAGCTGTTTACAAACAATCACCGTTGTTCAGTTTGTGCTGAAAATGAAACAGTTTACGCTAAATTAGATACATAGATGGCGCTACTAGCACAAGCAGTCAACAGAACGTCAAAATTTGCTTTGTGGATTTGAAAAATGACTACAATATATTTCTATTTTGTATATCAATTACTTATCTATTTCGATTTTATACAGTTATGCTATACAAAATATATTACTGTCTGTGCTGCTAGCGCCACTAGTGGCGAAAGTCGGAAACACATACTCTCATTAGGCATACCATAAACGGACCGCTATACTCATTTCGGAGAAAATTATCAGTAACTGTTATCTCTCAGTGTTAATTTAGTTTAATACTCTTTTTGATAACAATAGCGTATGTATGTTTATACGAATGTAAAAATGTACCAACTAATGTAAATAGTAATGTACTGAATTGTTCCTAATTAAACATCTAATCACCAATTAGTAATTAATCATTTTTAATTACTCGTTTATACAGTAAGGCCGAGACTAATACACGCAAGCATTTGGCTAAGTATTATTCCTGTTTCTATCACACAACTGTCACACTACATATGCAAGAGAGAGACGGGAACACATTTATGGTTACTGCTAGTAACGCTTATTTATGTTGGCCTAAGTATTCTAAGCAGCTCATGCATTAAGAATCGTGACGAGATTTATACAGAGCCTGTAATGTATTTACGAATAAGGGCTTTCACACACGTCAGACTTACTGCTACTCAAAACTACTAAATGATCCTACCATTTAGTACCTAGTTTCATAGTTTTGTAGCACTTCTTGTGGAACATCTACTTTGATATACTGGAATTCAAAAGTTCTATTTGTTTTCGACAAAAAGTCAGCCACCGATTTTCTAATATGTGTTGGAGGCCCTAAATGAGAAAAATACCCTCATAGTTACAATAGCGCAACCACAGTTAAGATACCTCCAAACGAACTATCATTAAGACTCCAGCTATACTTAAACGATGTATTTATTTTAAAGTCTGCACGCTATCGGTGCCGGAAAATGGCCGGGAAATTGGTGGCCAGATTACTAACCAACCTTAGGCTGTCCGCTCATGTCAGACAATCGTTTTTTTTTTTTGGAGAGAATGGAACATTATGAGTTCTAAAATACTAACGCACGAAAAAGTCGGTCCCACGAAACTATAGGATCTAATATTGAACGATCCGAAATTCATTTATAGGCAGTTAGTTACAAAATCTGAAAATTGGTTCAAAAATTAAATACTGATAAACCTTTTAACCATTGTATTGAAAAAGACCTTTAGGGATCGCCAGTACCTGTTCAAAGGGTTCAAGTAGAACTACTAACGCTAACAGACTTTCACTGTTGCGTTATAAACCAGCAAATGCCAGATTTACCCAACGCGAGCATCGAAAGGGTGACCCCTAGGTCACTGTGCTGCAGCAATAAAGGCAATGTTTAGATTGAAAACAAACTTTGTTTACTGAACTGAGTTTATTATAGCGAGTTGAATAAACAAAAAGTAAAATAAAAATAAAGAACTTTTCAACAAAGGAGTGGGTAATAACGAGTCATCATGACACCTAAATACGCAGAAAACATTTTGAATAACTCGTTTTTCCCGTGCCTTTTTTCAAATTTCCTTATACCATCATACTATCACGCCTGTATTCCCTGAAGAGTTAGGCAGAGGTGTACCGATGTACACTCACAGTTCGCCGGTATGTTTCGGTCTCACGTAATAGGGGGCGAGCCTATTGCCAAATAAAAATAAATAATAATAATAATTTCCTAATTAATTAAAAAAAATATAATACCATCATGCCTTTATTCCCCGGAGGGTTAGGCAGAGGTGTACCAATATACACCCACAGTTCCCCGGTATGTTTTAGATCCCATGTAATAGGGGGCGAGACTATTGCCATTAACCGGGCACAAATCCAAACCCCGAGCTGCTACTGAGAATTTCATAGAAAAACACAATAACACTTTTTGCTCGGCCTAGGAATCGAACCCAAGACCTCAAGCGTAGCAGTCGCGTTTAGGACCACTAGGCTAACGAGGCAGGCATACGTAGAAAACAATTTGTATAAGTAACTCGTTTTTCCCGTGGTTTGGTTCGTATTTCCTTATTTTATTCAAATTACTCATTTACACAGAAAAATACGTGCCCTAGTATCAACTAGGTCGCGTATTTTTCACAATTCAATTGATTTATTTGTTTATACATAATATTAATCTTTACAAATTGACTGACTGTTTGTGCCGGCTTATCTCCGAAACGGATGGACTGTTATTGACGGAAATATCGTTGGCACATAGCTGATTATAAAGAGTAACTTTTTATTTAAACTAACTACTGTACATAGTTTTTAATTTAATTATTATTATTTAACTAAGTTTTGTGTCTGCAAATAATATAGGAAATAATCACTGACGTCATCTATTGATGGAGGTTGGTAAATTAACTACGAGATAACAGAAAAATATTAAAAAAAAAAACGTCATAAAACCGATGTTCAAGGGGACGAAATCGAGGGCATAAATAAGCTAGGTTTTAAAATATGATAGTTTTAAACAGGTTTGGTAGGTATTTATTGAACCTACTTAACTAAACATATAGGTACAAATAGATAATAAATATTGTATAAGTATGTAATTTAAAATCTAATTTATATTTAATATGAATAAAAATGATTATGTTCTAAAGCTATTATTTAATTTTAATGTTTAGCTTGAATTTAATTGTAATATAAATATTTATTACATATGTAGCTGTTGCTGTGCCCCAATAGAGTCCATAAATTTTACCGTAGTTTTAAGCCTATTGTAATAACTTTATTGACATGATGATATGCAAATAAATAAATATGAATATAATTCAGAAAAACTAAACCACGAATCACGTGCCACTTTTTTTAAGTAGGTACGCCATAGATGACGAAATCTCATTAGGGACATTCCATTGTTTTTTTCATTCGCTTTATGTTATGTCTTTGGTTACTGCTCCGCTCTCGTGTGTCGTAGCGTGATGTTATATAGCCTATCCTATTCTTCATTAATCTGGCTATCATTTGCAAAAATATTTTTCCAATTCGAGTGGTAGTTCCAGAGATTTGCAGGTTTATACAAACAAACAAAAAATCTGATTAGCTTTTTTACATTAGTACCTACAGATTAACAATATACCAAGCTAATTAAACTCGTATTACATTTAGAGATGATTAGAAATAATCAATGCTAGGTACCAGCTAATGACAGAGGAGAAGCCATTGTTCAATATTGTTGTTTAAAATTCATTAAATTAGGAAGTTAGCACAGTTTATCAAAGCAAAGTCTCCTAGATAAGCTATGCACACATAATCAACAGACCGTTCCCAAAAGTGTTGTATGTAAGACTGATTAACAAAGGATTAAAAGCCTTATACGAATGGTGTTAAGGTTTGATATGGCACTGGCATGTGTACGCAATTAGACGAAAATATTACTTGACGTAATGGTTAATTTGTTCTATATTTAAATTGTAATGCATTCTTGAACGATGAAAACAATCAGACGAGATACGGAATTCGCAGGATTTTCCGTTACAAACGAAACAAAAGAAGATGAAATATTCAAGCTGACTTTTTACCATCACGCCTATATTCCCCGAAGGGCTAGGCAGAAGTGTACCGATATACATCCTCAGTTCGCCGGTACGTCTTTTAGGTCCCGTGTAATAGGGGGCGAGCCTATTGCCATTAACCGGGCACCAATCCAAACTCCGAGCTGCTACTGAGAATTTCATAGAAAACCTAATAACACTTTTTGCTCGACCTCGGAATCGAACCCAAGATCTCTAGCGTAGCAGTCGCGCTTAGGACCACTAGGCCAATGAGGCAGTTTTTAATCAATTGCAATTCGTCTGGAGGCGAAAGTACTCATGACTGTAAACAAATTTTATTATGGGACCACTAAACTGACTGACCAGTACTCGTAACCGACGTGCTTGTATGACCAGATGAATGAACGTGGTCGAAGCGAAAGGTGTATGTAGGGATCGTCGCATGTTGCGGAATTTGTTCGAAAGAGTTACCGCGGCCCTGGATCGCAATTGGCATTAGGAGGAACATGGGTGGGTTTTAGTCAGTAAGAGTCTGACACTCTCTTCCGCTCCGCTCAGAGCCGGAGAGGTCATTTGATGATTTCCCAACCTTAAAAAAAAATGGATGCTGCCATGGGAAGGAGGCATGAGTTTATGAATGTATGTATGAATGTATGTACCAACTACAAAACAAAAAATCAGGTGTTCCCTATTAAAAAGCGCTTTAATATGTTCAAAATAATATATTATGAAGCAGCTACTTTGAGTTTTTCATATTTCAGAGTTGGTTCCACTGTAAAAGTTGTTTACATTCATGAGCTTACTTGTTTCCTAAAAAAGTGGCAAATAATATACAATACTAATAATAAACCCGTGTATATTTAGTTAGGTACATCTTCAATCAAATTTCAAGGTCCACTTTTTGCGTTGCCTATCACAGCCATAAAATAATATTTTAACCGGTTAATTGACAATAGCACGAAAACAACATAATAAACCCGAAATATTCCGAGAAACTGAACATGTTTTTTTTCAAAAGAAATCCTAATCGTCGTTGTTTGTTTGGTATGATGAGATTCTTAGAAGATTGCCTAATGCCTAGGCATTAGGTAGGCGGCGCATTAGGTTGACTATTATGTAGTTTACTGCTGAAACTATTAGCTGTTGCATCATTAGTTGTTTCTCTGTATGAAAGAGATTGGACTCCCACGGAGATTTCCAGACAGTATAATGTTTATTTTGCTTATGAAGATGGATTGGATGGATTATTATAGCCTGATGTTTTCTATTGCAGGGCAGAGGCATTCCGGAAAAGCCTTATCAGTTCATGATGAACTTGCCGCTGTCGCTATTTAATACTCGTAAACCATAATTTCTATAGTAAAGTAGTAAAGTTGTATTATTTTTTTTGTAGATAAAGATAATCTACGGAAGTACTGGTCTAATTATAAAAAAATCTTTCATAAATAGAAAGCCACACTATTGCAGAGTGTTGGATATGTTTTATGGTAAATGTAAAGACACTTTTGAATAGTCAAAGAGTCGCACAGTTAAAAAGAAGTCGGAGAGTTGAAGCTAGTGAATTGTTTTAAACATAGATCTTTATGGAGAAGAACGAGCAAGAAATTTCACGGACACTATTTTTACCCGACTGCAGCGAAGTCCAAAATGAGGGTTATGTGCTTAACCTGTATGTATGTCCGTTCCTATGTCCGATCGTAACTACTCAATGGCTCAACAACTGATTTTGATAAATGATAACAATTATTTTACTAGTTTCATTTTGATGGCGCGAGTGTCAACTTTTTGCTAAGAAGTGGAATTAATTAAGTTTTTACAAAATCCTGATTACATTATTCTTATTAAAAAATATGCATGTTACAGTAATCTATCGCAGCATTAAGCCTTGAGTCTCGACTTAAAAAACGTGTTGACAAATTGTGTGCAATCGCTTGAGTGACATTTGAAGTGAATTTTACAGATTAGCGTCACTTTAGAGCCTATTCTGTAAACCTCTGTTGAAATTGATCTCAGGCATCGGCAACTAATTAGAAAGCGATCCCAACTAAACGGCTGGTTTAATAAGTCTATCTGACGATATCTAATCGGATATCGTCAACTCAATCAACAAGTTATTAACACCCTTTCAATGTAATATCAACACACGTAATCGCTCATAATGTTATGTCTGCTTAACTGATCAGCATAGTTCTATGAGCTTATTATAACTTTAACATAGTAAATATTACGTCACTTGCGGTTGCGGCCTATGACGTCATTGTAACGTGTACTTAAACTAGGGTTGTAGCGGAGGCCTTCTTAGCGGAGGTAAAGGCGGATGCGGAGGTTAATGGAGCCGAAATTGGAAAAAAGGATGAAGTTTAATGAAAATGATTTAAGAAATATAATTGGTCCAAAAGTCGAAGTCGAAGAACGCAGCACACTTTTTACACAAACTTTACTGGTTATCAGATTAAGCAGAGGTAAATTATATTTCACGCCTTGTTTCCACAAAGATCGATCGACAGTAGATTGATGCCATCGTTTGAAGGTAGAAGTGATTAGTCGACTTCGATGGATAGCTACCACCAGTCGACCGACTAATCCATTTTTATCGATTGACAGTCGATCGATTGGTGTGGTAACACCCTAAGTGCGAACAATAGGAGCAAAATCAGCTCGCAACACACAACGTCGCTCGCACTTTGTATGTCAACGTAAATAAACCACAGTTACAACGCCGCAAAGAATGTAAGGATGCGAGTGCAGAGGCTGATGTACGGTTTTTCGCGGAAGTTCCGCACTTACGGAGGCAGCGGTGAGGTACCGTTACAACCTAATTTTAACCCACTGACCATTGACTTTTGTCACATCTCACAATGTAGTAAATAAAGGCCTTGTTGTGTTTACATTGTAAAGCCATTGAGTACTGTTTAAAGTCTAGACGGTTTTGAGTATAGTTGGGTTCTGTCTGACCGTGTGTATACCGCCAATTCGACATCTGCCTACCTAATGTCTTTTCTAGAAATTAAGGTGCACAATGGTTGCTTAATTTCTAGTACTTTGTAACTATAACTGTTTACAAACAAACACCGTTGTTCAGTTTGTTCTGAAAACGAAACAGTTTACGATAAATTAGGTACATAGATGGCGCTTCTAGCACAAGCAGTCAATAGAACGTCAAAATTTGCTTTGTGGATTTTAAATATGACTACAATATATTTCTATTTTGTATGTCAATTACTTATCTATTTCGATTTTATACAGGTATGCTATAAAAAATATATTACTGTCTGTGCTGCTAGCGCCACTAGTGGCGAAAGTCGGAAACACATTCTCTCATTAGGCATACCATAAATGGACCGCTATACTCATTTCGGAGAAAATTATCAGTAACTGTTATCTCTCAATGTTAATTTAGTTAAATACTCTTTCTGATAACAAAAGAGTATGTTTGTTTATACGAATATAAAAATGTACCAACTAATGTAAATAGTAATGTACTGAATTGTTCCTAATTAAACATCTAATCACCAATTAGTAATTAATCATTTTTAATTACACGTTTATACAGTAAGACCGAGACTAATAGACGCAAGCATTTGGCTAAGTATTATTCCTGTTTCTATCACACAACTGTCACACTACATATGCAAGAGAGAGAGAGACGGGAACATATCTATGGTTACTGCTAGTACCTCACGCTTATTTATCTCGGCCTAACTATTCTATGGAGCTCACGATTCTTAATTCGTGGCGAGATTTATACAGAGCCTGCAATGTATTTGCGAATTAGGGCCTTCGCTCACGTCAGATTGTTTGTAGGACCGGAGTAATTATCGGACCGTTCAGTAGTTCTGTAAGACAGAGTTTTTGCGGGACATCCGCGTAGGAAGTCCACCCACAAGGTGGACGGACGACCCAATTAAGACCGCAGGAAGACGCTGGATGCAGGCCGGTTGCAACCGAAGCTTTTGGAAATCTATAGGGGAGGCCTATGTCCAGCAATGGACATAGACCTAACAGCTGCACGCAGGAAGATTTAATGGCTGCCACCGACAACGCAGTCAAAGTGGCCAAATTCTGGGCCGCATCAATATAATATATAATTTATAATAATAGTATACCTATTTATTTATTTATTTATTGTAATATAGTTTGTCATCGAAACGCTAAGAAGAAGCAATGGACGTCCAGCAGCTAATATGGTGATGATGATGAAATAGAAAAATAACATAAAATTATTATTGTCTTTAAGGGTGACAATGATGGCGGAACGAACTCGACCGATTCTTCCAAAACTGGAGAAACGAGCCGCTCAAAAGAGAAGGATGGAAGGAGTGGAGGGAGGCCTTTACCCATTAGTGGCACAGAACAGGCTAGCAAAAAAAAAGGGAGACAAAGACTAATGGCCAGGCCAACCTTAATCTAATATATAAAATTCTCGTGTCACAGTTTTCGTTGCCATACTCCTCCAAAACGGCTTGACCGATTTTGATGAAATTTTTTGTGCATATCGAGTAGGTCTGAGAATCGGCTAACATCTATTTTTCTAAAAACTATATTTATATTTTGTTTAAAACCTGAAGAACAGTTTCTAAAATTAAATATTTGTATACCTTTTAACCATTGTGTTCAAAAAGCATTAACAAAGACCTTTAGGGATCGTCGGTACCTGTTCAAAGGGTTCAAGTAGAACCACTGACGCTAACAGACTTTCACTGTTGCGTTATAAACCAGCAAATGCCAGATTTACCCAACCCGAGCATCGAAAGGGTGACCCCTAGGTCACTGTGCTGCAGCAAGAAAGGCAATGTTTAGATTGAAAACAAACTTTGTTGACTGAACTGACTTTATTATAGCGAGTTGAATAAACAAAAAGTAAAATAAAAATAAAGAACTTTTCAACAAAGGAGTGGGTAATAACGAGTCATCATGACACCTAAATACGCAGAAAACATTTTGAATAACTCGTTTTTCCCGTGGCTTGGTTCAAATTTCCTCATACTATCATGCCTGTATTCCCTGAAGAGTTAGGCAGAGGTGTACCGATGTAGATGTAGAAAGCAATTTGTATAACTCGTTTTTCCCGTGGTTTGGTTCGTATTTCCTTATTTTATTCAAATTACTCATTTACACAGAAAACACGCGCCCTAGTATTAAGTATATAATTATATATTTTTCACAATTCAATTGATTTATTCGTTTATACATTATATTAATCTATACAAATTGACTAGCTGTTTGTGCCGGCTTATCTCAAAAACGGATGAACCGATATTGACGGAAATAACGTTGGCACATAACTGATTCTAAAGAGTAACTTTTTATTTAAACTAAATACGAGAATAATAAAAAAACGGGTAAGTATAATAAAAATACGAATAATAAAAAGGTTTATATAAACAAACAAAAAATCTGATTAGCTTTATTATATTAGTACCTGCAGATTAACAATATACCAATACAATTGAACTCGTATTTACATTTAGAGATGATTAGAAATAATCAATGCTAGGTACCAGCCAATGACAGAGGAGAAACCATTGTTCAATATTGTTGTTTAAAATTCATTAAATTAGGAAATTAGCACAGTTTATCAAAGCAAAGTCTCCTAGATAAGCTATGTACACATAATTAACAGACCGTTCCCAAAAGTGTTGTATGTAACACTGATTAACAAAGGATTAAAAGCCTTATACGAATGCGGTTAAGGTTTGATATGATACTGGCATGTGTACGCAATTAGAGGAAAATATTACCTGACGTAATGGTTAATTTGTTCTATATTTAAATTGTAATTCATTCTTGAACGATGAAAACAATCGGAGGAGATACGGAATTCGCAGGATTTTCCGTTACAAACGAAACGAAAGAAGATAAAATATTCAGGTTTTTTTTTAAAGAAGGGAAATTATCAATAGCCTTCCCCCGTCCTGCTAGGTGCGGCAGGGAGTGTCAGACTTTTACTGACTAAAACCCATCTATGTTCCTTCATGTGCCCCTTGCGTTCCGGGGGCGCGGTATCATCTCTTTCGAACAACTCGCAGAAAATATTCAGGCTGAGTTTTTAATCGTCAATTCGTCTGGAGGCGAAAGTAGTCATGACTGTGAACAAATTTTATCATGGGACCACTACACAAACTGACCTACTCGTAACTGGCGTGCTTGTATGACCAGATGAATGAACGTGGTCGAAGCGAAAGGAGTATGTGGGATCGTCGCATGTTGTGGAACTTGTTCGACAGAGTTACCGCGGCCCTGGATCTCCAAATGCGATGTTCCTCCTAATGCCAAATGCATTAGGAGGAACATGGGTGGGTTTTAGTCAGTATGAGTCTGACACTCACATCCGTTC
This sequence comes from Caradrina clavipalpis, assembly GCA_932526535.1. Classification (NCBI taxonomy): domain Eukaryota; kingdom Metazoa; phylum Arthropoda; class Insecta; order Lepidoptera; family Noctuidae; genus Caradrina; species Caradrina clavipalpis. Next base: position 2,918,470 of record OW052099.1, on the reverse strand, counting down.
CGCCCAGGGTGGGAGAAGTCATTTGATGATTTCCCAACCTTAAAAAAAAAAGGATCGTCGCATGTGGCGTTCTGTGGATTCTGCCATGGGAAAGAGGCATGAGTTTATGAACGTATATATGAATCTGTATGTACCAACTACAAAACAAAAAATCAGGTGTTCCCTATTAAAAAGCGCTTTAACATGTTCAAAATAATATATGAAGCAGCTACTTTGAGTTTTTCATATTACAGAGTTGGTTCCACTGTAAAAGTTGTTTACATTCATGAGCTTACTTGTTTCCTAAAAAACTAGCAAATAATATACAATAGTAATGGTAAACCCGTGTATATTTAGCTGGGTACATCTTCAATCAAATTTCAAGGTCCACTTTTTGCGTTGCCTATCACAGCCATAAAATAATATTTTAACCGGTTAATTGACAATAGCACGAAAACAACAACGCAATAAACCCGAAATATTCCGAGAAACTGAACATGTTTTTTTCAAAAGAAATCCAAACCGTCTTATTTGTTTGGTATGATGAGATTCTTAGAAGATTGCCTAATGCCTAGGCATTATGTAGGCGGCGCATTAGGTAGTTGACTATTATGTAGTTTACTGCTGAAACTATTAGCTGTTGCGTCATTAGTTGTTTCCCTGTATGCAAGAGATTGGACTCCCACGGAGATTTCCAGACAGTATAATGTTTATTTTGCTCATGAAGATGGATTGGATGGATTATTATAGCCTGATGTTTTCTATTGCAGAGGCATTCCGGAAAAGCCTTATCAGTTCATGATGAACTTGCCGCTGTCGCTATTTAATAAATCATAATTTCTATAGTAACAAAGTAGTAGTACAGTAAGTAACAAAGTCATTTTGTTATTATTTTATTTTTTTGTTTCTAAGAGGTAAACTATGGAAGTACTGGCTTAATTATAAAAAATCTTTCACAAATAGAAAGCCACACTATTGCAGAGTGTTGGATATGTTTTATGGTAAATTTAGTCGAAGTCGCTGGCAGAAGCAAGTTATTTGTAAGAAGCAAATAAGCACTAAGAAGACTAGACTAGTATTCATATTTCTATGTAAAAAAAAAACACAATTCGCCGAACCCAATAATTGAGCTACTGAACAGGATAATCCACCACGAAGTTTAAAGACAGGTAAACAAATTATATGAGTTTCTTTCCCAGATGCAACCTTAAAAATCAACACAGGAAAACCGTAATAATATACCGACTGCCCCGTTGGTCTCGTGGTCGCAAGTGCGACTGCTGTGCAAGGGGTCCCGGGTTCGATTCCCAGGTCGAGCAAAAAGTGTTATTGGGTTTTTCTATGAAATTCTCAGTAGCAGCTCGGAGTTTGGATTTGTGCCCGGTTAATGGCAATAGGCTCGCCCCCTATTACATGGGACCTAAATATACCGGCGAACTGTGGGTGTACATTCGTACACCTCTGCCTAACCCTTCGGGGAAAACAGGCGTGATGGTATATTATTATTATTATAGGAAAACCGTAAGTGTCCTATATCCTGCGGTGAATGAGTCAAAAATGTTAGTTTAGAACATTTTTAACCGACTTTAAAAAGGAGGTGGTTGTAAATTTTGTTCCTTTTTATGTACAACTCGCATCATTCATGATTTTGGCTTTGATTTGAAAAAAATTTTTTTTTGTTCGAAAGAGGCTGTTTCCGAAATAGTCTCATATATATAAATTTTATCGGTTAGTAGATTGGTTTTTAAATCAAAATAACAAAAATAAAATTAGTTTATTCCACCTAAACGCAATTGTGTATTTTGCTTTCTTGTGAGTTTTCAGTGGTGTTTATTATTTAAAAAGAGTTATAAATAAATAATGCCAATGTAGTAGAGCTTCTTTAAGTTTCGCATAAAAAGGTTTAAATCGTAAACACTTTTAAGGGCAAAGGCTTTGCAGCAGTAGGTATGTCGTACTGTCATCCGCATGTAGTAAAGTTTTTGTTTAATTATTTAATTTAAAATATTTTTCTGTACAACATAGATTGCGACAAATAAATGTTTAATTCCTCTTTCATTCATTAAAAAATCAATTGGTTTTCCATTCGGCGTATACTGGTAATTAAAACTGGATTTAAGACTAACGGAACCAAATAGAACCCGTTAACTTCTTATCGAAAGAAAACACAATTAGTTAAATTTATGGCAAGTTCGTGTTTACGAGAATAACGGATAATACGTAGATATTAGTTTCCACAAAACGTGAAAATACATTAAACATTTTAACTGCATACTTACACTGCATTTAACAACCAAACCTTATAGGATCCGAGGAACTAATACTGCAATACCTAAATACAATTTCTAAACGTGCAAGAAAACTGGAATAATTTCTAAACATTTCCGGTTCAAAAAATACGATACTTTATGTTTAAAATAGATTTTAAAATCAATAAAAAAAAATTGTTGATGACGTCACCAAAACACACACAGCCTAAAATGCGTAGCTTTTGTAAAACTTTCGCTCACAACACTTACTTCAAACTAGTTTCGATAGAGGTGGACATGACGCGATAGCGCGTGCGCGTTCTACGACGATTGGTGCAACACTAACCTGCCTGCGTCCGCGCAGACTTAACGCTTCGCGATGCTCGGGTGGGTATTTCTATGGAGTAGTTAACACGCAACTGGTAGGTTGTTGTTTTTGTCAAATTTTGGAAATGTTTGTTATCTGTGTCTGGCTTAAAAAACTTAATTTTTAGGTTTTTTTTTAATATTTACTCATTAAACTGGGCTGTAGAACTAGTGGCTGCCAGGGTTGCAGTCACCATGGCCTTGGACGCACAAGGCATTAGGTGAAACATGGATGGATTTTAGTCAGTAAGAGCCTGACTCTCCTTTCCGCTCCGCCCAGAGATTTGGTGATTCCCTCACTTACCCATCCTTAAAAAAAATACTGACGTTTTATTTTATAGTTACAATTTTCTTTAACCAATTGAATATTTACTACCTTGTTAGCAACAATCAATTTTAGGCAATTATGTGAATATACTTAGGTTTAAAGAATTTATTCTCATAAGAACAATTACAGTTCACTTAAAATGAGATACAAATAGTTAAGATAAGTATTTTAGATGTTCGCATCTGGTGTGTTGATGACGTCATCGATTACAGATGTGTTTTCTTAATTTAGATTTAAATATATTAATACTTTCACATTTCTTTATTTCTTCGGGTAAATCATTGAACAGTCGTACAGTACTTAACGTTCAGTACTTAACTAGTACACATTTAATTGTCACACCAAAACATTCACAGACACACCCAACTAGCAACTCTGTAAACTCCGTCAAGCTGCGCAAACGCTTGAGAAGATCACAATGTTATGTATTATTGTTCGTCTGTTTCCACATTAGTCTTATTTTACTTACCTTTTCCTCACTTTTATGAGATTATAAATATTATGGTTCAATTTTCTTTATGTTTAACCTAAGATTTTCCAAGTTTTATGTTAAGTTATTATGAATAACTGGCATAGAAAATAATTGTTTCCCATGGTAGTCATGTGCATTGTGCCCGTTCTAGTGATATACCTCATTGTTGAAGTCTCATGTGGAAAGCACATCTAGGCATTTTAATCAGATACAGGTCCATGTCATGGTCCATAGCAACAGATAGAAGATCCTACTAATATTAGAAATGAAGAGAATGTAAGGATGGATGCATATTTGTTACTCTTTCACGGTTAAATGCGTCGAAAGGGTCGTGGGTTCGATTTTTTTATTAAATTCTCAGTAGCAGTTTGGAGTTAGGATTTGTGCCCGGTTAATGGCAATAAGTTTGCCCCCTATTACATGGGACCTGAACATTCCGCGAAATGTAGGTGTACATTGGTACACCTCTGCCTAATCTTTCGGTGAGTACAAGGGTGATGGTATGTTATATTTATACGCCCCACACTAGTCTTGTCTTCTTTATCGTGTAGGCAGTAAGGTCTAACGACCCCACACACCCTAGTGTCAGAGTTTCTAAAGCGCCTCAAAGGCCTCTGACATGGTTACCCATGATACGCTAGTAATTTCTCCCGTATCGTGGGTGCATTAACAAACATAAACTCACTTACACAAACAGCCAGACCCAGAACAACTACTTGTAGGCCATACAAATATTTGTTACGTGCGAGTATCGAACCCGCGGTACACAGCACAGGAGCCACTGCGCCCACTGTGTCGTCAATAAAGTTGAGTTGAATGTTTCACGGTAGGTACCTACCTAGTTTGTTTATATTAATCAAGAACTTCCTTTCCACTTTTCTTCTGTTTTTTATTATACTACTACCCCGCGACTTCGTCTGCGTGAAAGTTACTAAAAAAGGCATATTATTCTGTCACTGAATATCTACAGGATAAACTTATGTAATGATTATCCATGAGATATTTTAAATAAATAATCCATAAGATTATCCATAACATATAACATTATATAATTATATTCGTACATAAGATATTATAAGTTACTCCATAAGATATTTTAAATAATGTCTTCTATCTTTTAAATTCTAGTTTTGTAGTTAGGTACCTGTGTTCCTATTGGTATATTTGCATGCCGTATGGTAGGATATGGTTAATGGACACTATTATATGTATAAGACCTTTTCTTTTGTACCCATATTCGCGAATTAATAAATGATTATGATTATGATTATATTATCCCACAGGAACCGTAAATTTTTCACGATAAAAAGTAGCCTATATACTATTCCAGACTATAATAATCTATCTATATCTATATCTCATCATCTGCTTAGCCTTTTCCCAACTGTGTTGGGGTCGGCTTCCAGTCTAACCGGATGCAGCTGAATACCAGTGTTTTGCATTGAGCGACTGCCTATCTGATCTCCACAACCCAGTAACTGGGTAACATGATACCTCTTGGTTAGGCTGGTTGTCAGATTTCCTGGCTTCTGACTATCCGTAACGACTGTCAAAGATCTACGAATAACAGCCAGGACTAACTGCTTTACGTGCTTTGCGAGGCACGGGGGTGTCACACCACCAACTTCCAAACTCCGAGCTGCTACTGAGAAATTCCTAATGGAAAAACTCAATAACACTTTTTGCCCGACCTGGGAATCGAACCCGGCACCCCATGCTCATCAGTCGCACGTTGCGACCACGAGACCAACGGGGCAGTCTATAATCTATCTCTAGACTATAATCTCTGTGCCAAACATCCAGATCCGTTCAGCCGTTCTGACGCTATTGAGTAACAAACTTATATCTGTGGTAACAAACATCCATCCAAATTTTCGCATTTATAATAGTAGATTAAAGCATGTTTATGAAACTTGACGCTTATTACAAGTTTCTTCTTATCGTGGGAAACTCTCTTTTGTTACAATATCAGTTCATAATATTAAACATCATTCCTTTTGTTATCTTCATGAATACGGTAACAACGTATTACGTATACCACATATTATTAAATAATAATATCAATAGGCTCGCCCCCTATTACATGGGACGTAAACATACCGGCGAACTGTGGATGTGCATTGGTACACCTCTGCCTAACCCTTCGGGGAATACAGGCGTGATTGTATGTATACTAAATAATAATATGTACTTGGATAATTTCCTAGTTTATTCTCTGTTCAATTTGGAGTTTTTTTGTTAGATGTTACACACACACCATCACCTCTGTATTCCCGAAGGGTGCGGGAGAGGTGTACCAATGTACACCCACAGTTTGCGGTATGTTTATTGTTTAGGTACCATGTTATAGGGGCGATCCTATCACCATTAACCGGGCACAAATCCTAACTCCGAGCTGCTACTAAGAACTTCATAGTGTTATTGGGGGTTTCAATATCACTTTTGCTTGACCTGGGAATCGAACCCAAGACCTCTAGCGTAGCAGTTGCGCTTATGACCACTAGGCCAACGAGGCAGTTACACGGGCACGCGGTGGTTCCTTTTGTTATCTTCATGAATACGTTGATAATACGACGTAATATTATACTTGAAGGCGCATCACTGGCGCCATGTAGTAGTAGGCATTGAAAACCCTATTTTGACATTGTGTGATGTATCCTCAGACTCTTTGGTCTGAGGATTGACATTGTGCGGACGAGAGTGTCAACTCAGTTGTCATTCTGGCGGAACATCATAAAACGTAAAACAACCACCGTATTCGTGCACTTTTGGAAAAAACGGTAGCGTGGATTGGACGGTTACGACGGATCGCTTACGTCCGTCGAAATCCATTTCCATCTGAAATAAATTAAGTGATTATTGTAATTTAAGTTGTGGATCGTGATTATAAGCCTGCTTATCGTAGACCTGTCTACTTATTTCTGAAATACCTCGTGCGATTACCCACTTTAAGATGAGTGATTCTGATATAGGTACCCACGTGCCTTTATACTAAATAATAACACTTGGATAATTTCCTAGTTTATTCTTTGTTACTGCCTCGTTAACCTAGTGATCCTAAGCGCGACTGCTATGCTAGAGGACTTAGGTTCGATTCCCAGATCAAGCCAGGTGTTATTGGGGTTTACCATGAAATTTTCATTAGCAGCTTGGAGTTAGGATTTGTGCCTAGTTAATAGCAATAGGCTCGGTCAAATGTAAATAGATACTTAATGAAGCTGAAATGCACGGGTTATTTTTATCTTTGCAATATTTTTTTGGTTCGACCTACACCTGGAAAGAAGTTAGTTACTATTAAAGGTCAAAGTTCCAACTTTTTCACATTGTAAGTAAACTTTATTTACTCTCGGCGCGCCAATATTGTCACATACTAAATTATTAAGTGCTCATAAACATAATGTTTCGTTACATTGCGCAATATAAACTGTGACTTTTCACACCAAATAAATAAATCGTTTCCCTGAATTATTTTTTGCTTAATTACTTAGTTTGATGGGCATTATGCGTAGATAACAGCTATGGTGAACTCATCTAATTCTGTGACTCGCCTAATTCGGTGATATTTGGTTTGAGCGCTATATATATAGGCTGTACGAGTGAAATCAATTATTTGAAATACAACCATATGATTTGATTATGATTAATTGTGCCTATATTCCTCATAAAAGACTGATTAAAACTCATGCTAAGTCTGAATTAAAGTAATTTATAATTTATTTGTATTTTATTACTCAAATGCTTTTGTCACGAAGTTAGATGAGTTCACCCTATGTGATGTATCTTGTTACTAGACTAATCTATATAAATAAAAAGACAAGTCCTGACTGACTGACTGATTGACTGACTCATCAACGCCCAGCCCAAACCCTTGGACCTAGAAAGCTGAAATTTTGCACAGAGGTTCCCTTTATAATGTACACAAGGAATAAGGAAGGATTTTTTGAAATTAAAAAAAAAATGTATGGAAAATCGTCATTTTTGTAGTATCAATCCGTGCGCCGCACATATAGGGTACTTTTAATCCCGGTAGTACGTTCTCGTGTGATGTTTTCCGACACACACGCGAGCGAAGCCGCGGGCAAAAGCTAGTTTACAATAAAAACAGACAGACTAAATTAAATATTTAAAATTTTATTAAATACTGTTATCTTATTTACAACACACACATTCTCACGTATCAAGTGCTTAGCTCCTAGTGGTTCCTGGTTCCTGGTGGTGGTGTTCCTATACCACCAGGAACACCGCTAGTATCGCTGTTACGCGATGGTTCGATGCTGCTGGTATGCTATGTACTGGATCTCTCTGCTCTCCTCCCTCACATAGATCACGTTGTGTACCAGGAATAGAAGGTAGATGTTCAGGGCTGTTGAGGAGAAAGAAAGTAGATCAATATTTGATGTCTGGTGAAAAAACTATCTTTCTACGGTGGTAAAATTTTTGCAATAAATATTTTTGATCGTTGAACTGTTGTGATAACCCTATGGCTTTCTTTTTAATTTATTTAGGTGGTAACAAGCCGATGGCCCACCTAATTCTAAGCAGTCATCTCTGTCTATAGACATCTGCAACACTAGAGGCATTGCAAATGCGTTGCCATCTCAGAAACAAGGTTGAAATGTCTCATGTGCCTCTAATTACACCGGCACCGATACCCTTCGAATTGGAATACAGCAACGCTGCTTTGCAGTAGAAAGAACTCTACTACTACTTAAGGCTACGGCTTCGGTGCCCGCCTCTCATGCATATATCAATGTGTTCTTTTCAATTCAAACTAAAAATCTACTACTTACGTACTTTGCTTTAAATTTTTCAGGGCCCTTCTGACGTCGGTGAAAGCAGACATTATAAGGAAACTGGACTTATGATTAATATAAGCCTCAAATCGTCAATGCGTCTTAAGCAAGCATGGTGATCAATGGCGTGTAGGAGAAGACCCAGACAGACCCAGCAAGGTGAGCCGAAGACCTTCAAAAGGTTGCAGGGCAAGACTAGATGCTAAAGGTGGAGGTCTGGGTGTTGTGGCGGAGATAACGGGTGGGCATGTACTAAGCAGTGGGCCGTGACAGACTGAGTAGATCGTATTAGTCAACACTGACACAAAAAACTTAGAATATCTTTAATAACTTTCGTTCTGACAACTGTAATATTGATAGTCTGCACTGAGACAAAAATATTTGCATACATAATATTATTGCTGGGAGTAAGTTAAATACCAGTTTTACATTACACATATTGAATCGAATTATGTTTTGAAATCCAAATATTGTGTGTGCTATCATTGTGTCGTAATGAGTCCATGAAAGTGCACAATCAGCTGATGCAACGCGAACGCCGATGTCCATTGCATAAAAGTGTTTAAAACACGTAAACTAAAGTATATTATCGTCCTTCTTGCCTTGAAGAAGTTGATATTCCTGACCTGCTGGTTATACCAGCCTATTATCGTTCCAATGCAGGGAAAGGCCTCTCCTTATATAGAGAATGCAGATTGCCGATTTCGAACCTACATTAAATGTAAGCATAGGCGTATATAGGGGGGGGGGGGGGGCGGGCCCTCCCCAGAATGGTCTTGTGCCCACCCCAGGCTGTAGGGCTCACCTTCCGCCTGACCACATTGCATCGCATCGGCCATGGCATCTTAGGGGCCAGGCCCCCCCCTGAAAACTATCTCTAGATACGCCAATGATTGTAAGTCCAGGTTTCCTCGTGACGTTTTCTACATCGATGTCAGTGATATCCAAGATAAACTTAAAAAATACATGTGAATTAAACAAGTCACATTGGTACTTGGCAGGTATAGAACTCGCAACCTCATGCACGAGAAGCGGGTACCTAACCACTGCCATCATGACATTTTTCCCGTCGGTTAGAGAGAATTTAGTTTGCCAGCTGGAATCTAGACCTTCCTGTTTTAAATGTAGGCATACAAAATGAGTTAATACCTCCCCATATCAATTTGTAAGTAAAACAATTATTCGATTTTAGTTAAACTTGAAAAGTACAGAGGGAAGATACAAAAGCCTAAACATTAAAAAAAATGAAACTACAATACACACTTACAAGCAATTTCCGAACACTAGAGCATAAAAATTGAACCAAAATTCCTTGTCACGAAGTACCTACCTAATGGTACCTATTACAGGATACTTAGTGGCCTTGTTCGAGTCAAGTCTAGACTACGGACAATGACATCATAAAGTTATGTAATACTAACCTACGAAAAAGATGTATATCATGTTCTTCTTGTACTCCGTGTAATCGAAGAAGGGCAGGTCAGCTAGGAGCGTGATCAGCTGGGAGACCGTCGCGAAGTAGAAGTAAATCTTCAGCATTAATTTGTTTTTCTGGAATTATAGTTTGAGAAAACTGTACCTCTCATCAGATATTTCTGCTAAAACAAGCCAACTCACAATCCTAGTCAGTTGATTCTATTAGAGTTCAATATGCCAGTTGAGTAAACATCACTACATGTATAGTTTAATGTATGTACATCTGAAATGAAACAGCGTAAAATTTACAAAATGAAAGCTTCGAAAAATGAGGAAAAAATTACGTAAGTTTGATCATTTTGCTAGAACAGGTTAAACTTAACATTATATAAAAACATATAAGTTAACTACTAAAATAACATTTAGTTTTATAGATCTCGCCTGATGTAAAAGTAATAGCAATCTACACATGACGGCGTATACAGTTACACGAATCTTTGATAACCGCACTCTCCCTGTTAGTCCTGACATCATAGTTTAAGAAAAAAGTCTTACGCTGATATACTATATCACAGATTACAATATTATATTTAGATCACAAAGCAAAACCATAATAAACTAGAAAATCATTTTGGTCCACAACCCTGCAGTCATCAGATTTCCGTCATTCTGACATGGCTGAAAAGAACAATGCTCAAAAATGTATGGAGACCGTCCCCACCCTTGTAGCACTTTGAAACCTATGTCAATCGAAGGGCCATAGCCATCTTATCATTTTATTGTATGACAGCGAAACCGAAATGTCTGTCAGAAAAAAGTTATATCGACATGAAGAAACCAGAATCTGCAGTCGCAAGTGACAATAATGTTGCATTTTAATGTTCTTTGTTATTAAAAATATGGCAAAAACTTTCAAAGAGGTGACAGCTCAAGATATTTTTCTTCTTCTACCGAGAAACTTTTTACTGTAGGGTAATTAATTATTAGGGTAAACAGTTTCAGTCGGAGTTTTAAACAACTCTTTGAAATCAAAATAGTGAAAAAGTGTAATGCAAGCAAACCCATGTGCTTCTCTATTTGCAGAATCTTCGAATCTTGTCTTGATGCAGGAGATACGACTCCCCCGACTTTACCTGGCAGCACGACATAAATGTCTGCTACTCGTATTTGCCAAAAGGAGGTTCAAAAAGCGTTACGCGAACAAGGCCAGCGCCCCAGATAGTATTCTAGCTTTAATTCTGAGGACCTGTGCAAGACAATGGAACGTGTCTTCAATAGCAGGCTCCTGGCGTACTTTGAAGTTAATGACCTCCTTAGTGGTCGTCAATGTGGCTTTCGCCGAAACTGGGGATCTTTTCGCGTACGCCACTCACATCTGGAGTGAGGCCATCGAGAGGTATGGGAAAGCACTTGCCGTCTCCCTGGACATCTCGAAGGCCTTTGATAGGGTATGGCATGATGGTCTTATTAACAAGGTTTCATCATATGGCTTGCGGGCTGGTTTCTTTGCATGGATATCGGATTTCCTGAGTGGTCGTTCACTTCTAGTAGTCGTCGATGGCTGTTCGTTTGAAGGTATGGCCATTAAGGCTGGGGTCCCTCAGGGTTTGGTGCTTTCTGCAACCCTTTTTTTTCTGTATATCAACGATCTGCTAAAACCCAGTACTTTTGGGTATGCACATTATAGCACGGTTGTAGAGAGTTAAATATCCAGCGCACGTGCCAGTACGGCTGAAATCCGGACTCCTAGAGAGTCCATGGCCCAGCGCTTGAACTTGTCCATAAAGGCAGTCTCCGACTGGAGTGATGCCAATCTGGTCAAGTTTAATGCAGCTAAGACCCAGGCGTATCTTTTCTCTGCCAAGAAGATGCCTTTCCATCTGGCCTCTACTTTCCTACTTGAATCCGCCCCGATCACTGACCGAGTCCTAGGTCCAGTTAGCTGCCCAGAAGCTGGGAATTCTTGCAAAGGTGCGAAAGTACTTCACGTTGGCACAGCTGCTCAACTTATACCAAGCAAAAGCTCGATCGTACATGGAGTACTGTTCGCACTTTTGGGATGGATTAGCTAAATAGCAACAGAAGGCGTTGGAAGTTATCGATAGATGTGCCAAGAGGCTCATTATCAACGACTCACTAGTTAGGAGTAGGTTCCAGAGCCTTGAACATCGCCGCATCGTTGCTAGCCTACTACTGCGAGGGTCGCCCTGAGGACACGGTGGAGAACACCGTGGCGCACCGTGCCCTCTTGGGCGGGACACCACCGTGTCCTCGTGGCGGCTATCGGCGGCGGCGGACTCTCGCGTCCGGCCCTGGTGCAAGCCATGGTCCGGAGCGAGAGGGAATGAGTGGCAATCACCTCCTTCTACGAAGTAGTTATGCTAGAGAAGGAAGTGGCGGGACATCAGAGGCGTTGAACCTCCCGTCCCAGCTACCGCGGGAGACGCTCCGGGCGTCGGGAGCCACGAGACTACTACCGGCCACCGTAGACGCGGGCCTGTGGACGGTGGGCAATGAGTAGCCAAAAAATCTGTTAAATATCGTTTTCGTGAAGTGATCATGGACGTTTTGAGGAGTTTTCAAATAAAAATAAATAATAAAAACAAAATATTTTTTATAATTAAGTCTGTAAATATTCACGTACTTCATTTCGATATAACTTTTTTCGGACAGACATTTCAGTTTTGCTGTCATACAATAAAATGATAAGACGGCTATGGCCCTTCGATTGACATAGGTTTCAAAGTGCTACAAGGGTGGGGACGTTATGAGCATTGTTCATTTGAAGATTATCTATTTATCCTGGAAAACATAATAAAAACCAGTAGGCTCACTTAATTGTAAATGAGTAAAATAGTCGTTATATCTGATAAATTACCCAGCATTGAATCAAGAAAGTGGTTATACCTTTTTAACTACATAGTTCTTTACCTATTCTCAAAACTTTAACCATTCAAGATGACACACATTATGGCGATTCTAGGATCTTAGTACGTTACAACCATCGATCACTAATAAAAGATCTACTAAATCGGTACTACTTCTATCTGCTAAATCGATCACTTTATTAGCAATCGATGGTTACCGAGGGGTCCCGCAAGGACCATTCTAATCTATCGAAGGCTTTTGACTCACCCTATGTGCACCGATCAGTAGAACCACAGTGAGCACAATGTCTGCCAATGCCGCGGTCACTATTACTGGGAGATGTACCGCAGGGTTACTGTAGCGCATGTCTCCATGTGGCTTGTCGCTCGTCAGCTCGTCCACCATCTCGTACATCAGCATCGGGAATGCGACTAGTGCCAATGTCTGGAATACAGATTGGCACAACTAAATCTTTGACTCTTTGAATCTTATCTTTTCTTACTCTTTCTTTTCTGATTTGATCTTCGTTTTCGTAAGTGACAACCGGGCCGGAAAGGGACACCCTAGAAAGACCTACCCTGACCTTATTGGTCAGGTTCTTCAGAAAGGTCGGGTGCCCAGTACTTGCAGTAGTAATGTGACATTTTCTTATTAAAGTGAAGGAAAGCATCGTGATAACTTATAATTAATAAGGATGGTGATCAATGCTCGTGCCTTTTGTGCATGACAAGACGACTTTGCCCTGCAGTAGAACAGTAATAGGCTGGTATTATTAAGCGTATCTTAACTTTTAGTAACGTCTATAGATAAGTACCCGAGTAAGATATTTTCTTTTTAACATTAAGAATAATATTGCTCTGTATCGTCATATACATAATAATTTCTAAGAAATCCCAATTATAACAAATTATAAAGAGGGCGGATAGTTACTAATAAATATTTCTTGCAATAACTTGCGTAATGCGTTTATCATTCTTTACCACAATATGATGACTAATTTATTTATTTACTATGTTTCAGAGAGTTTATCTTACTTTAGGGTCAAGTTTAAGAAAACTATTTTCTTAGTTATTATAAGTCAGTATTCAAGTCTAAATATTATCTTATCCGATATTTACACTAATAATCCTAATACCTACCTCCTACTTCCTTCTACTACTAATATTATAAATGCGAAAGTTTCTAAGGATGGATGGATGGATGGATGGATGGATGGATGGATGGATGGATGTTTGTTTGTTACTCTTTCACGCTTAAACGGCTGAACGGATCTGGATGAAATTTGACACTTAGATAGATTGTAGTGTGGAATAACACATAGGATACTTTTTATCCCAGAAAAATTTACGGTTCCCGTGGAAAAATATATTAAAATCGCGACAAAGTCACGGGCAGAGGCTAATAAATAATAAATGTGCCAGTCACCCCCTGCCATTTTATCCATGTCATACAAACATTGATTAAAAAAGGGCCATGTCCCTCATATCATGAAGCCGGTCCACTTAAGCCACCTAAACATATAGTCCTATTTTTAATTGTTTTAGTCAGTAAAAGTCTGACACTCCCTCCCGCCCCGCCCAGGGCGGGGGAAGTTATTTGATGATTTCCCGTCTATAAAAAAAAAAAAAAAAAACCGGGGTTTATCCTTGGATGCACTTGCATAGTGCATACAGGGATAACTGTCGGTTAGTATTTTATTTCATCTTAAAGCCGTCTAAGGGGCCTCTTTGAGTTGGCTTCGGCCTTTTAAACGCCTTTCAAAGTTCCGGGACCAAGTTTACCAAGTAACTAATAAATATTAGGTGCTAATACTTACTAGATCAGCGTATCCAAACACAGCTATGCCAACGTACGTAGGTATACAAAAACAGCACTTCCTAACTACTGGTATCGTAGGACATTTTAATTTACAAAAATTCTTCATTATTTCTTGCACATTACATACATTTCACATCAAATCTCTTCAGTGACTGTGTCTGAGCTGTTCTTATCCAAAATGGCATCCTCTTAGACCGTCTTTTATAAGATACTTCCGCTATTTAAAGACACATTCATCCTAATATGTGTTGTACATCTTTACTTATCCATTGCTGTGTTTAAGGGGCGATAATTTAGAGATTTCATCAGTAATGATCAGTGGATGTTGCGTTAATGTATTACTTCGATAATTTACCTGTTTATGTTAGTTGCTTGGTACAATGATTTGAATGAATTCCTCGGTTTTCATTGATTTATAAATTAACATTGCATTGCATTGCAAAGACCGAGTGTGTTGACTAGTAAAATGGGTCAAATTAGACACGATAGACAATATTTGCTGGGCATCAGTTGTGGGTATTAATTACCTATAAACATTGACTTAATTTTAGGTAATTTTTTATCTAATATTATGTTAAAATATAAAAAAAAAATATAAAACCAACAATTCTAGTTACAAATAGTTGTAATAATAACATAGTTACACTTCATAAATTGATATTAAAATGAAAAAAAAAAACTAAGTGGTTTAGTTCAGAAGTACCAAGTGGCGCCATCTGGTTTGTTGGATACGAACTAACCCGCCTTGAATGATGATGTCGTGTCTGTTGATATCTATATTTAGATTTGTAAGAAAGTGTTCACAAAGGCCTTTGTCCAGCAGTGGCCGTCTTCCGGCTGGTACATTGATATTGAAGTCATATTGAGCACAAGACATACATATTAGGTAGTACCGAACTGCCCGGGATTTCTTTCGGGTGGCTTATTTCGGTTTATTACGTTTTTGGTCACTGCTCCGCTCCCGTGGGTCGTAGCGTGATGATATATATTGTATGTTACTCAGCAATCATGAAGCTATTTATTGGTGAAAAAATAGCTAAAATCGGTCCAGTAGTTTCGGAGCTTATTGGGTACAAACAAACAAACAAAAAATTATTTCCTCTTTAAAATATTTGTATAGTTTAGTATAGGCAGGTATTGTATAGACTTGCTGGATTAGCTACATCTAAAGTTATTTTATTAGTTTAATTTTTTTTCAGAAAAACTCAGTTCTATATTTGAATAAAGACTTGACAGTCCGTCATGAGGATTTTTTGATACGGAAAGCCCAAACTTCTGCCTGCAGAATATATTTGTTCTCTCTGTCATACATAATCTTAAATAATCCAACAAACAAATTCCTTACAGACAAACCCAGTATTGTAAATATAAATATACCATCACGCCTGTATTCCCCGAAGGGTTAGGCAGAGGTGTACCAATGTTCACCCACAGTTCGCCGGTATATTTAGGTCCCATGAAATAGGGGGCGAGCCTATTGCCAGTTTGCCAGTATTGTAACTTTTAGCAATAACCTTTTCAACCATTCAACCTGCTTGGAGGATTTTGATGACATATGGCTTTAAATACTTAATTTCTTCAGTAACACTTACATCCACGTGAACAAAGCTGCGGGCATCAGCTAGTCTTAAATAATCCAACAAAGGAAAATTTCCGCAGAAGAGAATCACCAGTTCCTTTGAAGGAAGACATCATCAAGTTGGGAGCAGTGTGTCACGGCACACGTCCTCCAACGCGTCTCGTGAATAAGATAATGATGCCCCCCAGGGCTGCCAACTGGCCAAATCTAGTCTTGAGTTAGACTTATATATTTTTTTCTGAACTTACTTTAGAGACTTTAAGACAGAGAGAGAATTTTTAAAGACATCAATATCGCAAATCTGCATGGTTAGCCTAGAGGTCTTGGGTTCGATTCCCAGGTTGAGCAAAGTGTTATTGGGTTTTTCTATGAAATTCTCAGTAGCAGCTCGGAGTTAGGAATTTGGCCCGCCCCCTATTACATGGCACCTAAATAAACCGGCGAACTGAGTCATATTTTGGTACACTACATGTAATTCGTTTTCTACTGGCTTCCCTTGGCTTCGGAAGCACAAGAACACTCCACTTCATAAAAATATTGTCACATTGCATATATTTTAAATTAAACATCAACAAAAAAGATTATAGCAATACTAAATAATGCTTTTTGTCTATAACTACTACATCTATTATTACACAAATACCTAAACAATCTTGCTTCGGCTTTGCTCTTACGATTGTGGATCCTTCGCCACTGTTTATACATATACTTACGAGGGCGAATCAAAAAGTAATGAGAATGAAGATAAAACGCGGTAATTAAAGTTAAAATAATAATTTATTCTTCTACATAGTCTCCTTACAAATCAATACATTTATTCCATTTTTTTTCTAAACCCAGGATTCCCTTTGAAAAAAATATTTTTCTTGACCCTCCCAAAACGCCTCAAAAGTGACCATCACTTCGCTATCGTCTTCAAATTTCTTACCTCGGAGGTGTTTCTTGAGCCGAGGAAAGAGGTAGAAGTCACTAGGAGCCAGATCTAGCGAATTGGGAGGGTGTTCGAGCAGTTCGAATCCCGTTTCTTGAATGGCAGCCATCGCAACTGCGGCTTTGTGAACCGCTACTTTTGCTCGTCGGTTAACATCCTGGGTACCCAACGCGCGGAGACCTTTTTCATATGCAACTCGTTCGCAAGGATTTTTTGAATGCTGCCATATGAGATCCCTGTGACCTCAGCTACATGCCTGATGGTCACTCTTCGATCTGGCAACACAACATCTTCGACTTTTTTCACGTTGTCTTCAGTGAGGGACGTGGATGGGCGTCTTTCGCGATGTTCATCTTCAGTGGATGCTCTGCCCAGTTTAAATTCCTTGGTCCAGCGTGCAACTGTAGAATATGGAAGAGCAGAGTCCCCCAATTTTTCCACTAAGTCACTGTGTATGTCTGTAGTAGATTTTTTTTTCAAACAGATGTACTTGATGACTGCTCTAATTTCGTTTTTCTCCAAGTTGGTGTAAATCTCTTCGACAGTTCGTATTCAAATGAATATAACTCCCGGAAATCGTGATATATGTATATGATTTTTTTAGGCTGAAGTTGTGAGTACATAAGTAAGCAAAAAAAACTTCTTTTGCGTTTTTATGCGGACCTGAAGTAACCGATTCTCATTACTTTTTGATCTCCCCTCGTACTTAGGAAAGATCTAAAGAAATCATCAATTGACATGAAAATTATGACGTAGACGTTTCTACAGTCAATTTAAAACCCTCTACAAGTGACGATAACTTACATATTCCTTTGAGCCTCATGGACAGACACGATTCCAAATAGACTGGAATGGCCAACCCTACAGCATGTCCAACTAACTCAGTCGTTATTCCCCGCACTGTGGTCCAAACGTTGCATTTAGTACCAATGTCACTCTAAATATAAAAGTACCATGTTTATTTCTCTGTGTTTGTGATAAGAAACTATTAATATGTTGATTGAAATACCTGTGTTGAAACGATGTTGTTTCTGCTTGCCTCTACGTCGTGGCATACTTGTGTTTGGATATCTGAGTTTGGTTAGTATTATTTTCTACTAGTGTATATTATTCTCTATACTAATATTAAAAAGAGGTATAGTTTGTGAGGTTGTAGGGGGTTATCTCTGGATCTACTGAACCGATTTTGAAAATTTTTTTGCTCATAGAAAGCCACGATATTTGTGAGTGTTATAAGCTATATAACATCACGCTACGATATACGGGGGCGGAGCAGTAACCACAGACGTTACTTAACACGGGTGAAAATACTTAACGCGGTCTAGTTTTCTATGTAATATTCTCACATTAATGTACATGTTGTATTCAACGTGAATGATGTAACCTAATTTAGTTATATTTTATCGAGTTTCTTTCTCGTTCTTCTCCTTAGAATCCTGGAACGAGCAACTAGCTTCTATTGTCTGACTGACTGACTACTTGGCAATTCAAAAGGTCATAATAAATGGTGTAGTTGAAAGAAATTCTGTGACTTTGACTTTGTTCTTCTCCATTGAAATATAATTGTTTGCGGCTAGCTTCAATTTTCTGACTGTCTGACACCTTGACATTTCAAATATATATACCATCACGCCTGTATTCCCCTAAGGGTTAGGCAGAGGTGTATCAATGTACACCCACAGCTCGCCGGGGACATTTCAAAAGTGCCTGTAAATGGTTTATTTGAAACAATTTATTTGAATTTGATCTTTACTCACACTTACTCCTATTACTTCTACTGGTTTGATATCGAGGAAGATAATATAGTCTGGGATGTAATGCTCATAAGCAGTTGGTTCGACCATGCTTGCGAGGGTTGATTTATAATTCAGAGTTAGTTGCTAACAGGGGCCATTATAACATCATAATTATTCATATCATCATTATTTTTTTATAGTTTGTAATATCACCTAATGCTTTCAAGGTTAACTTACTTAATGTGTGTGAAATGAGATTTTAACTATTGATCAATTGCAAAGTATCTAAAAATGTGTGTATGTCATGTGAGTCTACGTAGGGTGCTCAGACGGTGCAAACAGACAGGATAGTCCACTTACACGATTAATATGCACAGTTAACTGTTACGTGACCTTAAACTTCGTTTGTCTTGCAATTTATCCAATTGTGTCGGTATACGCTAGAATGTTACTGCATTTGGCTGATCTTCGCTGAGTTTTTATTAGATACAAGGATAATCTCCCAAGGTTTATTTGGAAAATTGATATTTTCTTTAGGAAAAGAGTAATCTACAGACTCTTCAGCGTTATGTATTCACCAAACTGAAACCGGCCTAAAACACCGGCTGGGAAAACCCAAATAACGCCTTTTGCCCGACCTGGGAATCAAACCCAGGAACCCACGCTCAACGGTCGTGCTCGCCACCACGAGAGAGAGAGAAAGAGGGAGCTCTTTCGGGAATATAATACCAGTTAATTCAAAAATCTGCTGCTACATTTCTATTCATGGAAAATTTAAAAACACCTTCGAAAACTGATTTCACGAAACTTTCAGAATCATGACATAAAACCATGGCAAAAAGCTTCTCGTGAATATCTCTTTGACTTCCCCTCACTCTGCATTTCTTTACTTTATTGTTGATCAAACAATAAACCTAGATTGAACTTTCTAATGTTTTAATTAACAGCTACAATGATCATTAGTTATTCCATGTTTATACAGCTAAGTGATAAGAAGACGTATTTACTATCATATATGACTATTTACAAACAATCCAAGCTACTTCCCTGAATTAAGAGAAGATAAGGTATCAATACTGTCTTATTTCCATGTAATTACCACGATATGTATGTCAATATAAATAACGTTTTATGTAAACATTAGGTTTGTTATAATTTTAATCAATTATAAAATATAATATTTCCTGCGTTTTACTGTCCCATTGCAAGGCAAAGGTCTCATACAGAGAAGGTCCCACCATAGTCCAGATTTCCTTACGATTTTTTCCTTCACTGATGTCAGTAATGTCTAAGATAAACTTAGAAAGTATAAATGAATTGAAAAAGTCACCCAAAAAACCCATAAAATGAGACGCAGGCGCCTTAACCGCTGCGAGATCACGAAAATTAGCTATGAAGTTCTTTTTTCAATGCCTCGTTAGCTTAGTGGTCCTAAGCGCGACCGCTACGCTAGAGGTCTTGGGTTCGATTCCCAGGTCGAGCAAAAAGTGTTATTAGGTTTTTATGAAATTATCAGTAGAAGCTAGGAGTCAGGTTTTGTGCCCGGTTAATGGCAATAGGCTCTGCCCCTATTACGTGGGACTTAAACATACCGGCGAAATGTAGTTGTACATTGGTACACTTCTGCCTAACCCTTCGGGAAATACAGGCGTGATGGTCTGTTATGTTCTTTTTTTCTTGTTTCAGTTGGTGACATGCCTATTTGGGATCCTTCAGGTGATACTATGGAAGTACTTCCGCGACATCGAGAGTGCCTTCACGACGACGGCAGCCTTGTACCGCGGAGTTGTCATGGAAGCCCAGCTCTGTGTCATATTCATACTGTATGCGCTGGATATCTTGTTCCATATTGTTTTACTTGTTGGAGCTCATTTGGTGAGTGTATTTCCAAAAGCTTATGATTGAGAGAACTCATGCGATAGCGTGTCTCATAAAAAAAGTAGTCTAGCAATTTTTAGCATTAGAGAGACAGAAACCACAGAACTCCAACTGCTACGATCCATACATCCTCCTCCATCCTCCTTTCGCCTTGTGAAAGTGAAAGGCGACTAGCAAAAGGGATTTTTATAGCAGATCTGTGTGGCAACACACATTAGAAAGACTTACCCTGACCTTCTTGGTGAGGTTCTTCAGGAAGGTCAGGTGTGCAGTACTCGTAACCGGCGTGCTTGCATGAATGAACGTAGACGAGGCAAAAATAATTATTTTTTAGCATAAACTTTTACAAAATTAGAGAGGCCTAACTCACGCGCTGGTGAGGTAGGCCTTAGTTTACTAAGGCCGATTTTATTAGTAGCGGAAATATAAAAAAAATAACGACCACTGTGGCTTACACACAATGATCCACCATCGGGGGCTAAACCCCATTGATAGATAAGTATGTAGATAGATAGATGTATGTCTATATAATAGTTCAAATTGTTTTGTTTCAGTAGCATTCTAGATTTACGTCTACTGTACACACTTATTCATTTATCTTCTTATCTCTAACGTTCATTATTTCAAACCACAAATCAACTAGGTAGTTTCTGTTACTTAAGCTTGTATAGTATGACACTTAATATTTTATTGCTACATTGCAGAAGAGGCGTCGTCTTCTGCGTGTTTACTACTACTACGAGCTGGCGACCATGGTGGCGACATTCGTGGTGGTGCTGATCACGTACATAGACCTGGACCGGTTCCCGAGGTGGAACTTTGTCGTCACAGAGTTCACTCTTGCATTCACAGGGTTTGGTAACGTATCTATATACTATAAATACTAATGGTGGGTCCACACGATACAGACTTTTGTATTTACAGATATCTGCACAGACTATAAAGTCTGAGTAAAAATTTTTACTCAGAGTTCTTTACCAAATGTCTGTGCAGATTTTTCATCAGTTCAGAATTCGATTTTAATGAAGAAATTAAGTAATTCAATAATTATGAGTTTTGCTCCGACAACCGTACAGACATGTACGCAGACTTCCGACTTTTCTGATACACCGACATTTGTCTGTACTGATTTGTTGTACAGACAAAATTCTATAGAAGTCTGTGTTAAGTCTGTGTCGTGTGGACCCACCATAAATCACAATTATTCCGAGCTTCCATCTCTAATTTGTAGCACTTTGTAGTACGTATTTTACTACTTTTATTTTTTGATAGACAGAATTTAATTTATTGAACTAGTGTACCTGTACAAATTAATGTATTTTTTTAAAGTTATTATTCTAAGTAGTCAAGTAAGTAAGTAGTGGTAAGTAGTTTCTTTCCTATTCTTTTCCTTACGAAACTACCTTTTGGAATGGGCAACTAGACTCAATTTTTTTTTGTAAGTTTCGTTTGAAAGGCGTCTTTTAATTGCCTAATCGACTTCTTTTTTCTTTTTAGTTAATGACATTCAAAAGTGCTTTATAATGGTCTAATTGATATAAATGATTGTGAGTGTACTGTACATTGATACACCTCTGCCTAACCTTTCGGGGAATACATGCGTGATGGATGGTGAAATAAATGACGTTGACTTTGTCTCTTCAACTCTCTCTGACGTGTTACGTTCCTACAGTGTTGCAGATATATCTGCTGCTACTAGTCCGCAGTGAGCTGCGCAAGGATCGGTACCAGGAGGGGAGGTCCAGCTACACCAACCACATAGCCGAGGTGTTCATAGAACCACCGCTGAGGCGGCAATGGAGAACTATTCTGTAGAATTAGTAATAAAATGTTTATGTTTGTCATATTTTTATTGATTAAAATAATAAATATCTTTATTTACCAATAGTACAGATAATTGTAAGTACTTTTAGTTTACAATTTTCAAATATATGAAGATTATTTACATTTGGATGGTACAGAAAACTGTACACGATGAAGTAAATTAGTGTATCCTGTATCTTAAGAAACCTTAGATATTTATACAACTAGCAGTATACATCGCAACGTGTTAAAAAAGCTGAAATGACCATTGAAGGCCTGCCAGTTATTATAAACATACAATTTTAACTTAACTTTTGTTATAACAAAAAGTTAAGGTTCATGTTCAATTGTAAAAAAAAATACAGTTTAAGGACGTCCGCCCCCTTAGCCAAGTCACAAACGATAATCGTAAACGCTCGGTAGGTACCAATAGATTTTCAACTTAATACCCAAGAGCCTTAAGTTGAAAATCTATTAAAGACTAGCTGTTGCCCGCGGCTTCGCTCACGTCAGCCTTAGTGTTACTTAACCAATTAAGGATTGAATACTATGTCTTCATAGTCTTCCAACTGTCAAATGGTTTCTAAGGTTAATAATAGTTACGACTGTGGGTTTTAGAAATTAGTCAGTAGAAATCCGGAGTCTAATTTTTTGTCCGGTTGGTAATGAGCTTGCGCCATACCTGGGATTAAAACATATTTATGCGGAGGGTATATGATATGGCTTTAATATTCCTTTCGAAAATACTGTGATCTGGTGTCAAAATTTACTATTTACATATTTTAATTTTCTCTAACCGTTGAAAAGCATTTTTAATGGGTTCTGCTTTAACACTTACATCGTAGCTTCGATGTGTCTAGTATCAAAACCCTAGAAATGAATCTTGTAATCAGAGCAACTGCCAACTAAATCTGAACTTCGTGTTACAACCAAGTTAATATAATTATGTTGTTGGGAAAAAGTATGGGCAAAAAACAGTAAGCATAATGATTTATTAAAAGGCTTAGCAAAGTTTTACCTCTCAAATTACCTTTCATCTATTGCAGAATGACGGTAATAGGTAACCTTCATTTTCATTTTGAAGTTCATTTTTAAGCATGCAGAATATGGTCTGTTGACAGTACCTACCTATTAGAAGAAATTCTGCATGCGATGCATGATTAATGATTGATGCATGATTCTACATGTATCGTGAAAGCTTGAACTCTGAGAGATATTTTTTATATAGGTACGTATAGGTTTAATTAATTTTGGTCCTGTTGTAGCTAATTTATTTCTGTTTAGCTATTGGAATAGAAGTATGCTTTTTTGGTAGCGTAGCGCAGCCCAGACAGTATAGTATTGCACACATAACGTTTGCAGATAAATCGTACGACACTTGTATGAAGTGTCGAGGTTGGTAGGCCCACGGTGCGGTGATACTTCTTTTTTAATGATGAAAAATCGTCATATGAGTTTTTCCGTTCTGGCGGAAGGGAGTGTCAGACTCTTACTGACTAAAATCCATCCGTTTTCTCCTAATGCCTATCGCGTTCCAGAGCCGCGGTGAGTCTTTCGAACAAATTCCGCAACCGTGGCAGGCACTGGCCCTAGCGGGCCCCGTCTTCTGTGCTGATATCTCTTTGAGACGTGTGTGAAACACAACGCGGCGTCGGCACGGGTATGGTTCTGATCGGACGGCAAGCCACCCAACGCTCGCCGACCGGATGCCCGTTGCCGTCGATTGCCTCTATGACGACACGGCGGTGTTCCGCCAAAGCAGGGCAGACCTCCACCTTATGCTTCACCGTGTCCACCGGATGATCCTCACAATGATATCAGTCTGGCGTGTCCTCATGTCTCATGTCAACATGTTCGGAGAATACCTGCGTCAGAGCATCATGGTGTTGCGGCGATCCTACTATCGATATAACTTGGTAACTCTTTAAATAGTCTGAGGCGCCGTTTTTTACTTACGAAAAATATTCTTAGCGTAGCTAGAATTTGTGGAATCAAAAGAATTCTGTTCCGATCATTCCTCTTCAGTCGAACCATGCATATTTTTTAAAGTTATGTAAGGGGGAAAACTAAACCCGCCTAAACCTGTTTTATTATAATATTGAAATCATAATAACAAAAAGTAACAATTGATTAGAATTGAACCCACACAAAATATTTTACATGGTTTTCATTAAACAGCGAAACTATTCACTTTATTTACGTAACAATTAACTAAACTAAAAATAACGGGTCCGTGGGTTACGCTCCCAGTCGTCGAGGCACCTGTGGTCGACGCACCCGATTCGATTAATTTCATATCATTTTTTTATTGTGCTTTTTCACTTAGTACAGTAAACAAAAAAAGTGTTTCATCATAATAATAAAGTATTTTTCCTTGCTAAACAAAAGTTATCTGTCAAATAGCAGAGAGTATGGATTGCCACTTAACCTTATCCTTACACACCTTTAGTGAAAAGTGATGATTTGCTTGTACATTATATACATTTTTTTTTTAAATATTTATTTAAGGTTTTACAGTAGATTATTACTACGCTAATAAAATTCGATATATTTCACATACTTACAGTTATTTTGAAAGCTTGATTATTTTGTTATTGAAGCAGACTGTTATATTTAGGTAAATTATTCTCATTTGTTTGGTTTCACAGTTTGATTATGTTTAATTATTATTGTTACAAAGATGAAAACAATATTTCACTATGTATAAACTTAGTTACTCTGACTCTCTTAAGACTGATTATTTAAAATCATTATCTTATTGTATTACATGTGAGACTAATTATTTAATTAAGTTAAATGATTCTCTTGATAATTGGTGATGAAAACTGTGATAGGTATATGGTAAACATTTTTTTTTACTAAAAAAAAAAATGTTCTGTTGCCTATTGAGTTATTGAGTATGTTCTTATTGAGTTATATAAATAAATAATAAAAAATTACTGAGTCTTAAATTTTTCAAAACATACTACCAATATAAAAGCATTTGTTTGTTATAAATATAATTATGTTTTTTTTTTGACGAATATACATTTAATATTTTTGTAAAACAGTTTTGTGCCTGACATTACATTTGATCAAAAATTGACTTGAATTAAATAAATCGAATCGGGTGCGTCCACCACAGGTGCCTCGACGACTGGGAGCGTAACCCACGGACCCAAAATAACTATTCCCATTCATGTCATATTTGAACTGCCCCGTTGGTCTCGTGGTGGCAAGCAAAACTGTTGATCGTAGGGTAATGGGTTTTTCCATTACGAATTTCTCAGGAACAGCCCGGAGTACGGACGTTGTTGGTGTGACACTCACGTGTCTCGGAAAGCACGTAAAGCCGTTGGTGCTGCGCCTGATCTCTCCCCGAATGTGTCGGATTGCCGACACGTCGGACTATGAGAGTTAGAAAAGAGGGAGCGTTTCCTCACACACTTGTGCATTTTAATATCTCCTGCATTGGCTAGTCTGCTTTAAGATTACCCGTCGTGGCCAAAATCGGTCTTGTATTGAATTCTATTACACAATTAACTGTTTAACTCCTTGTGGCTATGACTTCATGATTTTTATTTCATAGGATAAATATTATGTTAAAAATCTTCAATATTTTATGTATTTTATAACAGTTCCGTGGTAAAATCTTTACGGACAATAAACATAATGCAATAATGCTTACCTACCTAACTCCATTATTTGTTACAAATACCCAAATAGCCTCACTATTTATTACAAAACCCACCACCCAAAGAGAGAAGTAGATTGTGGGAAGGAAGACAGCCACCACCTCATGACTACTTGAAGCTGCCAGAGTACCTGCTTCCCGGTAGTGAACTCAGTGATGTATCTAGAAGGTACTGTACATGTCTCAACTGGTGTAAATTATTGTTAGGGAGATCATCGATGCGAAAATAATTCAATCGCGTTATATAATACAGCCATGTGTTGCCCGACATTTAAAGACTATTTTGTCAAAATTTAATTTAAAGAGTCAAACAGACAGATTTTTTTTACGTATATCTTCCGCTCTACTATCGTTCCCACACCTATCAGTTTGTTTATATTTTTTAATTTCGATAAATGAATAATTTTGACTTCATTGTTTATATGAAACTATGATTGTATAGACATTATTTTTTGCAGAAATAATAAAATATTTGAAAAATAAGAAAGCAAAATGTTATGGCGGAAGAATGCATACTTCAATTTTATTAAAGTTTGGAAATGTTCTAGCATTAAAAATGTATTTAAAAAATCACAAAAAGTAAAACAGTTTTTGGGGTTCGAACTCAAACCCAGCGACTTGTAAGGCGGTCATCGAACCATTAGACCACATGCTTCGATAGGAAATACTCTAAAATAGCCGTTCTAGTCTGTCACGATTAACTGCTTAGCTCCTTGAGGGTATAGCGTTATGATAATTATTTCAGTAGTTTAAGCCCCAGCTACCTAAAGTATTCTTATATTTAGTCTCGTATTTTTATAATCGCAATGTAATCTGCAGGAGAACAAAACATAATGCAATATTGCTCAGCCCTCAATGCAGATAGCGTGATAATTTATAGCCTACGGTCAAATTTGGCCTATGTGAAATATATATGCAAAAATTGAACAGAATCTGTCCGGCAGTATTTGCGTGATGCTCTAACAAACAAACAGACAAACAGACAAACAGACAAACAGACAAAAATTCTAAAAATTGTATTTTCGGCATTAGAATCGTTCCCCGACCTCGTAGCAATCACTCTTTCTCAAAAATATTAAATGTACAGTTTTGACATCGCTACAATTTTATTATATGTATAGATATCTAAGCGTTAGCGACTGGAACGAACGAAAACGCTATGCAATCTTCATTTTAGATCTTCAACTTCAACCTAAGCACATAAAGTTGAAGATCTATTAAAGCCTACTCAGCGTTTGCGTTTATCGTTTGTGACTTGGCTAGGGGGGCTGTACATATAAAATAAACATTCATTTATACGAATAACTAAATAACAGAAGGTGCATTTTTCATCCTTATTCATGTGCTGAACTGCTATAGTGGCTTGTCTGGTTAAAACTAGACGTTTTCACGAGCCCCATAACTCTGATTATATTTATATTTTCTGATCAAACTTCTGACTGCATAAATCAGCATTATCTCCAGGCCTGTAGATAGAGAAAAAAAAACATTACATTGAGAAAAGTTTCATGAAATCCTGCCTGACTTATGGAGTCATATTTTTACTGATTTTAATGGTTATAATTTTGAAAATACATACTTCTTACGCCCGCGAATCATACTTTAATCAACATTAAACCTAATACTGACTTGCATATTGCAAAAAACGTAAGAAAATTTAAATTTCGCGGGCTGATCGGAGCATTCACCTTAAGCTTTTGACCGCCACGTCAAAAAAGAACATGCGCTCAGCGCCAAGCTATGAATTCATTCTTTGATACCAACAAAATAGTAACGGGTTCGGAATTATATCATAAAACTATGTCATGGAATCGTAACCGTGGCGTGCTTGGCAGGTTTCGGTTTGTCATCAATTCATAACTATGGCAAATAATTTTTCGGTAAAACAAGAAAACATTAGGCATTTCAAAATCCAAAAGGTCTGCTTAATTAAAAATTTCTAAATACTTACAAATCTCCAATGCGGCAGCGACGACAAATACAATGGAGTCATTTTCAAGAATTTGTTTTTCGAAATCATTGAAATGATAAGTAAAATAGATTTCTGCAAAGAAGTGGCCACGTTGGTAGCCCAGGCCTAAGGTCAGTCCCACAGCGATGATGTAGATTATTAGTGTCAGAATACAGTAGTAGTAGTACGCGTGGTACAGTTTGGCACTTCTCTGAAAGGAAAAGAAAATCATAATAAAAATCCGTACTAATATTATAAAATATGCGAAAGTAACTCTGTCTGTCTGTCTGTCTCTTCTTCACGCCTAAACCACTGAACGAATTTCAATGAAATTTGATACAGATATAGTCTGGGACCCGAGAAAAGACATATGATAGTTTTCATCCCGGATATCCCCCAGGAACGGGAACTATTAATCCACGCGGACGAAGTCGCGGGCAAAAGCTAGTAAATAATACATGCAAACAGTCTTTTTTTTAGTCTTTTTTTTGTTTTTTTTTTTGTTTTTTTTTTCAGCCTTTTGTAGTCTTTTTCCCATGGGACTCCCATGGAAAAAGACAGGAAGGCAGAAACCACAGAACGCCACCAGTTACGATCCTTACATATTCCTTTCGCCTAGTCCACGGTCATACATCAGAATCTGGTCATAAAGTATGCCAGTTATGAGTACTGCGCACCCGACCTTTCTGAAGAACCTCACCAAAAAGGTTTCTGCTTACCCCCATGGCGACAAAGGCGTGAGTTTATGTATGTCTGTATAATCAGCAACAAGAGAATACTTAAAGCGTTAAGTATTCTCTAGTCAATCGATCAAAGATCTCTTCAGTCAATTAAAGTTGGCGAAGGGATACATAGAAAATATATGGCTACACACGCATGAAGCGCAGTATCAGAAATTTCATTTTCAACCTTATTTGCCTTAATATAAATTCTAAAGGAAAACGACCACACTGTTGGCGCAGCGGCTGAATGATTGACTGCTGCGCAGCGTGTCGCGGGTTTAATTCTCGCACGGAACAAATAATAATATTAGTATTGCCTACAGATAGTTATTCCGTTTTTGACTGTTTATGTATGTGAGTTTATATGTTTGTGAACGATACAAGAGAAATTTCCAAATTTCCAAGTGTGAGGCAACTATAAAAAATAAATAGCTTTCAAAATTAATGTCTAAGTATATATAGGTTTATATGCAGTCACATAACATAGAACTATATGCGTATATTATGAAACGTGTTAATAACAGGAAGCCTGCAATAATTAGTGTTATTAATAATTATTGTGTAGTCTAATTATCATTAGCGTTCATGGTTTTAGTAGTACCTACCTATCAAACACTATAATAACACACATGGATAACACAGAGTAATATGAGGTAAATAGGCAAATAGGCTAAGTATTGAATAGGCTCAGAAGGCCAATGCTACAATTTTAAATGTTCAAAATCTAGTCGCAATCTCATCTTAGCAACAAACCATTTACATATATTCTACGCTACCTAATACGATGAAGAGTAAATATTTGTTTGTTTGTTAGTTTGTTTGCACCGAATAGGTTGCGAAACTACTGGACCTATTTTTACCAAAGAGCAGAGAGATATTATTATTATATTAAGCCTTGTAAATACGCAGCCATCTCAGAGATAAAGTTGCAATGCCTCATGTGCCTATAATTATACCAGCATCCAAACCCTTCAAACCGGATCTCAGCAACGAAGAAGTTATTTCTTTTATATACTGGGTGTAACAGAAGTATATCCTTAAACTTCGCCCGTGCACTCAGAACACTATTTTGACTTCAGAACAAGTGGTGTTTATTGCAGGACAATTTTATAATTTTTCCCTTTTTTCGGAAGATCGATTATCATCATCATCTCAGTCCTATGGCTGAGATGATGATGATTCGAAAGATTGGACTGTTGCTTTTTTAGTCATCCCTAATGGCAATAACGATATTTGTAGACCTAAAACAAGGGCAAAATATTTTTTTGCAGCTGCTGAGTACGATGCAGAAGAAATAAGAGCGTATTTACACTTAGCGGAAAAGTATTAAAAATCTCCATATGTCGTTATTTATAGGTTTCCTATAAAAAAAATCTTGTTGTCTGATACCCAGTTCAGAATAGAGAATTCATGGTTTCAGTTTAAGGAAAGATGTCCCTTACACCCGATATACAAGGCGTTGTTTAGCAACCTCGTAAAATTCAAGGAGTTAACTATGCTCGTGATTCTTAACACGAATCAATAATAAAATAAATTGGTACTGAATTTTTTTTTTGACGTGATTTTCAAATTCGAGCTAGCCATCTCGCCAGAGGGTTTAGGCACTATGCACACATTGATATCGCCGCGCGACAACTCTGCCTACCGCATACGCAACTGGGCGATTCTGAATTTTGCAAGAGGAGTATTCTGGAATACTGTTATTTGATAGTTGCAACTAAAAAAACAAGTATTTATTAGATTTTGGCCAGGTATCGTAATTATATTTGATTACTTCTATTTTTTTATGACAAGCTCCTAAAATTTGACGAGGATGCAAATCAACAGCTTGTAGGTATCGAATAGCTTACCTTGATTCCGGCTACAATAAACGTGACTAGCATTCCGAATTCTACTAATTGTGCAAAAGTTGCAATGATTCCAAACACCACGTAGGGATCTTCTGAGGTATTTGCATATACTGGCTCCACGCTGAAGTAGTCTCCAAGAGTTTTCAATACTATCATACTAGTCCATAATACTGACACTACCTGTGAATTAAAAATAAGTTTAATTAATGTGACGTCACGTAGCAAGAACCCAGCGAACGATCAAGACGCTTCCAACGTGTTCTTGTCAAACTATGATAAGTCGTTTCGAAGTTATGAGGGGATAGATAAACATACATACAAACCGATCAAAACCAGAACCCTAATTTTTGATTCGTCGTGGTCGGGTATAAACTCACATAATAAATCTGAATGTTTTGCTTTTATGCATGAAGAAGTAACAAATTCAAGTCAGTTTATTAGAAAGGAAGAAAGGTTTTCAGAAAAAGAATAGTTGCAATCCGCGACTTCATCCACAAAGTAAACAATTTAGGTAATGTTTTTTCTTTGACAAACATGAGTTAATAGTATAAGTACTTTAAATGGAATTATAGATGTCTGTGGTTTACCGTCTCATGGGCATTTAAATCATAATAAAATGATTAAAGTTATTTTTTTATTAAATTAAATAACAACAAATGATAAAATTGCAATATCAAACACAATATAAAATTAGAGCCGGGGCTGCGGGTTGTTCGAAAGAGATACCGCGCCCCCGGAACGCAAAGGGCACATGAAGGAACATAGACGGGTTTTAGTCAGTAAAAGTCTGACACTCCCTCCCGCCCCGCCCAGGGCGGGGGAAGTTATTTGATGATTTCCAGTATATAAAAAAAAAATTAAAAAAAAAATATATAAAATTAGTGTATAGATCGTGTCATCATCATCATATCAACCGAAGTAAGTCTACTGCTGGACATAGGCCTTCCCTAAAGATAGCCACAATGACCGGTCCTGCGCAGCCCGCATCCAGCGGTTTCCCGCGACCTTTACCAGGTCGTCGGTCCACCTCGTAGGGGGCCTTCCTCGCTGCGCCTGCCGGTGCGTGGTCGCCACTCGAGAGCCTTACGACCCCAACGGCCGTCCGCTCTACGAGACAGTGACCTTTTTTGTTTAAGGATGGGACATCATCAAATGACTTCTTCCACCCGGGGCGAAGCGGAAGAGAGTGTCAGACTCTTACTGACTAAAGCCTCCTAACACCCTTTGCGTCCCAGCGCCGCGGTAACTCTTTCGAACAAATTCCGCAACCCTGGCAGGCACTGGCCCCGTCTACTACGAGACAGTGCCCTGCCCATTGTCATTGATCGTGTAGCGTAGCTAATTGACGGATTTCAGTATTTTTGACATGGATTCGACTACCACTAAGGTTTGATTATTTAGGTATCAATGTCCACTTACCAATCTCATACACGCCCATACTACTAACCACCATCTCAGAGATGTGCAGCATGATTCATCCTCGTCATTATGCCGCCCTCCTTTGTTTATTTCACAGGCACCCATTTGAGGCCTCATTTTTGGAACGTGCATTGTTAAAGTTTAAAACCACGTAACTGAACGTAAACTGAAACTACCAATATGTATTTGGTAACGCCTGAAAAAAATAAAAAAGAATATTGTTATTTACAACCTTGTTACGCGCCGGGCTCATAGTTCATCATCATCTGCTTAGCCTTTTCCCAACTGCGTTGGGGTCGGCTTCCAGTCTAACCGGATGCAGCTGAATACCAGTGTTTTACATGGAGCGACTGCCTATCTGACCTCCACAACCCAGTAACTAGGCAACACGATACCTCTTGACTAGACTGGTTGTCAGACTTCTTGGCTTCTGACTATCCGTAAACACTGTCAAAGAACTACGAATCACAGTCGGGACCAACGGCTTTACGTGCTTTACGAGGCACGGGGGTGTCATACCACCAACTTCCAAACTCCGGGCTGTTACTGAGAAATTCCGAATAAAAAAACCCATTAACACTTTTAATGGCGCCGGGCTCATAGATGATAGGTGTAAAAAAAATATTAATCAAGTCGAAAGGTACATGTTCTTCCAATATTTTTTCGGTTTTGAGCCTTACTGCCTCGTTGGCCTAGTGTTCCTAAGCGCGACTGGTACGCTAGAGGTTTTGGGTTCGATTAAAATATACTGTGATTTTTATAAAAGTCTTATTTTTTTTATGTTAATTAATTTCTTATTTTAGCCGTAAAATATGAAATGCTAGTAATAACTAACAAACATAGAAAAAAATAACATACAACCGATTTTGATAACCTCATCCTTTTTTTAAATAAAAAAGAAATACAAGAAAAACTCTTCGGCAAAATCCCTTCAATCTTAAGACTGTAATGAAGTACAGGTCATTTTTTTTTTTTATTTTTTTTATTTATTTAAATTAAATTAAAATCATCACCCTGTACGATTTGGCTTCCAAAAGAAAATATTTCTGTACACCAAATTCCAAGTAAATGAAGAAAATATAATAAGTTTTGAAATTTTTTCGACCATTCTATTTGCAAAATCATTTTGTTAAAACAAAATAACATACCTTAAGTCACTATATAAAGTTAGACTCTCACTTAAAAGTCACTAAGTAGTCACTTGTGAATTTCACGTCCGCTCGTCTCACAGTACTTATCAACACTGTTTAATTAGTCTCATTAGAACTTTTTATTTATATAATTTGCGTGCAGCATAATAATAACTATTATTCTGAAAATATGAGTAGATAAGTTTGTTTATAAACAAAAAAAACCCAATTATCTAATATAGATCAGACTGTTGTTGTTGTTGTTGGGTTTTATGAGTTTGTAAATGGGTCTATTTACGTAGATTCGAATGACGCTTTTCGCAAAATTTGGATGGGAAATCATCAAATGACTTCTTCCGTTCTGGGCTAAAACCCATGTATGTTCCTACTAGTGCCCTTTTTTAAATTTCGTTGCGGAATTTAGACAGCTGAATAGATTCTCCGGGACTTGTCGAGCTTTATTGTTTTTCTAGCGGTCTCCACTGTTGATTCTGGCTTTCATGAGTAGCAGTGGTTGGAAACAGAGTGGGGGGCTCGTCCAAAAAATCGCCCTCTGCGCTCCAGGGCCGTGGTAACTCAAACAAATTCCGCAACGCTGGCAGATTGAAGGTAGAAAGCCAGTTTGAAAACATTTTGATTCGAAAATCGCTATATTGAATGACATTGCATTGCGAACACGGTATTGCGAAAAGCTTTTTGAACAATACGCTAGCTCGACAGTTTTGGTATCGAAAACCACTGTTGCATCACACAATCGCATCGA
Organism: Caradrina clavipalpis; assembly: GCA_932526535.1. NCBI lineage: Eukaryota > Metazoa > Arthropoda > Insecta > Lepidoptera > Noctuidae > Caradrina > Caradrina clavipalpis. The sequence continues at coordinate 2,884,746 of OW052099.1, read as the reverse complement.
ATAACATTTATTTATTTATCCAATATTACATCTAACATTACAGGCTATCCCAATGTGACAGTGTAAATATACATCATAACATCATACCTATAGTTCCTTGCGATAGCGACACATTGGTCCCGGACCTTTTAAAGGCGTACGAGGAGCCGAAACTTACTCTGCCCCTGAGGCGGCTTTAAAATGAAATGAAACACCAACCGACAATTATCCTTATATGCCACTGTATGCACTATGCAAGTACATCCTACGACAATCCCCGGCTGGTGCAGGTCTATTGCAGGATATGAAAACAAAAAACTACTAGGACTATGGCTTTTCTTTTTAGAGATGGGAAAAACCATCTATGTTCCTTCATGTGCCCTTTGCGTTCCGGGGGCGCGGTATCTCTTTCGAACAACCCGCAGACTCGGCAGGCACTGGCCCTTAGTGGCCCCTTCCAGGTGTAGGACATGGGTGTCTTAAATGGACTAGTTTCCTGGTACTATGAAAGGACTATGGCCCCGACCTAACCAATGTTTTTATGACACGGATAAAATGGCAGGGCTAGACTTGCACACTCGATAAATGGGCCCCGAAAATCGCCGCTAGCACGTAGTGACGTAGCGACAATTATTGTCCCACCGCAAGGCAAAAGCCTCTTATCACATAGAAAAGGCACAAACAAGCCTTGATCACCACGCTTATACAAGGCAGATTGGCGATTATTACTTATACTTATTATAATTAATGGCATATTAATTATAATAAGTACAGGTTTCCTAACAATTTTCTTTCACCGATGTCAGTAATGTCCAAGGAAATAAATATGAAATAGAAAAAGTCATATTGGTATTTGTCTGTGCTCGGTTGCGAATCCACAGCCTCGTGCATGAGATGCGGAGGTTATCCGTACACAGGACACCGATAACACACATTTTTGTCGCCTAGTCTGGCGTATTGGTACACATTACACATTAGAAGCCTGAAAAAAATGTGTGTATTGCCAAGGGTTCAAAGTAAAAAGACTTATCTATAAATATTTTATGAAAATAAAGCAGTACCGCAAAGGAGCGCATAAAAAATGATTTCGTCGCGTAGATCTCAGAATATTGACACACACATACCATCACGCCTGTATCCCCCGAAGGGTTAGGCAGAGGTGTACCAATGTACACCCACAGTTCGCCGCTATATTTTTAGGTCCCATGTAACAGGGGGCGAGCCTATTGCCATTAACCGGGCACAAATCCAAACTCCGAGCTGCTACTGAGGATTTCATAGAAAAACCCAATAACACTTTTTGCTCGACCTGGGAATCGAACCTCCCGAAGACCTCAAGCGTAGCAGTCGCGCTTCGGACCACTAGGCCAACGAGGCAGCAAACGAAGGCGCGAGCGGGCGGTGGGGTGTACGAGGCGGCAGAATATTGAGTGTAAAATATATAATTTTATGTAACAATATTATACGGATTTTTATGAACTAAAGACATCTATAAATTATTCCATTGAGTATTTTTTTCTCAATTTCATTAAAACCTATTTTTTTTTTATTTAAATGGTTATTTGGTACAACTTACATCGCTATTTTGAACCTTATTTGTTGCCGCGATGCGTTTTTGTCTTATTTGCTAACCATAGGACTTAACCACTGGGCCATCATACAATGAAATAGGTCAATAAAATCTACCTACCAGACCTAGACCTACATCAAAAGTAGGTAGTAATATTTTGAACAGAGGCCTGGCCTATTCAGTAGGCTAAAGAAGCAGCATTGCCATACATAAATATGCTGCCAGCCTTTTGCGCACTTGTTACATTGACAGCGATGCGGATAAGATTTTTGATGCCCTATGGACTTTCTTTTTTATAAATTGTACATAGTTTGTAATTTAATTATTACGAGGGGAGATCAAAAAGTAATGAGAATCGGTTACTTCTGGTCCGCATAAAAACGCAAAAAGAAAATTTTTTTTGCTTGCTTATGTACTCACTACTTCAGCCTAAAAAAATCATATAGATATATCACAATTTCCGGGAGTTATATTCATTTGAATACGAACTGTCGAAGAGATAACACCAACTTGGAGAAAAACGAAATTAGAGCAGTCATCAAGTACCTCTGTTTGAAAAAAAATTCTACAATAGACATACACAGTGACTTAGTGGGAAAATTGGGGGACTCTGCTCCTCCATATTCTACAGTTGCACGCTGGACCAAGGAATTTAAACTGGGCAGAGCATCCACTGAAGATGAACATCGCGAAGGACGCCCATCCACGTCCCTCACTGAAGACAACGTGAAAAAAGTCGAAGATGTTGTGTTGCCAGATCGAAGAGTGACCATCAGGCATGTAGCTGAGGTCACAGGGATCTCATATGGCAGCATTCAAAAAATCCTTGCGAACGAGTTGCATATGAAAAACGTCTCCGCGCGTTGGGTACCCAGGATGTTAACCGACGAGCAAAAGCAGCGGTTCACAAAGCCGCAGTTGCGATGGCTGCCATTCAAGAAACGGGATTCGAACTGCTCGAACACCCTCCCTATTCGCTATATCTGGCTCCTAGTGACTTCTACCTCTTTCCTCGGCTCAAGGAACACCTCCGAGGTAAGAAATTTGAAGACGATAGCGAAGTGATGGTCACTTTTGAGGCGTTTTGGGAGGGTCAAGAAAAATATTTTTTTCACAGGGAATCCTGGGTTTAGAAAAAAGATGGAATAAATGTATTGATTTGTAAGGAGACTATGTAGAAGAATAAATTATTATTTTAACTTTAATTACCGCGTTTTATCTTCATTCTCATTACTTTTTGATTCGCCCTCGTATTTATAGGTTTTGGGTTTGAAAATTAAATAATATTTCGTGAAATATTTGCTTTCTTTTCCAAACTTGGCTGACACGCTACCGTGTGCCTACATTAATGTGACATTGTTCATTAATAAACTCAATTTAAGTCGATTAAAAGTTAACCTTCACTTTGCTACTAGTAATTCTCTGTGGTATAATAAATACGTTTCTCATGTTACAGATATACAAAGTGCAGTTTTGCATCCTCGTCAAATTCAAGGTAACTTTTCTGTTTGAGAACGGCGAGCATTGGGTCTAGCTAGACGTCTGATCAAAACCAATTCCGATTCGAACTTGGCGGTCACACTCCCGTGCGCCTACATTAGTGTGACATTGTTCATTTAATTACGGAGAAATTGTGGGTTAGCATGTTTTGGTAGAACTAAACTCAATTTAAGTTGATTAAATGTTAACCTTCACTTTGCTACTACTACTAATTCTTTTTGACATAATACATACGTTTCCACAGTGTTAAAGATCAACAAGGTGCAGTTTTTCATCCTCGTCAAATTATTGCTAGTGATTCTCAACACGAATCAATAATAAAATAAATGTGTTTTTGGGGGTGTTTTTTGAATTTGAGCTAGCCTTCTTGTCGCTGGGTTTAGCCAGGCGGGGCGATGACCCACACGCACGCAGACATGCGACTGACATGAGAATGTCATGCGACACTGCTTATCGCATGCAAAACAGGGCAATGCTGTTTATTTTTGTTAAATTATTTGTTTTTTTTTTATGACAACCTCCTGAAATTTGACAAGGATGCAATATTGCACCTTGTATCTGCTATTGCTAGTCCACAGCAAGGATCAATATCTAGAAGGAAGGTCGAGCTACACGAACCACATAGCCGAGGTGTTCATAGAACCACCGCTGAGGCGGCAATGGAGAAATAAAAGATATTCTGTAGAATTAAAATAACGAACCAATAATTTTTGTAATATTTTTATTGTTTTACCTTAAATACCATTATACAGTTACAAATGATATTCATAGATAATTACATAGAATAAATAACAATAATTCAAGGTTACTATACAAGGGAAAAGGCTAGGCAGATGATGATGACTATACAACAAAAACACATACCTATTACTTCAGGCAATAACATCCATAATATTTGTTCATAACACCAAAAATATTCTGAACGTCCTGTACCTTTACAAATGTATTTATAAGGGTTACAAATTTACAATAAGTAGATTTAAGATATTTATAAAAATAAATTAACAGTCTAATTATACGAGTATTATTATTTTGAACAATTACAACAGGTGATTTTTCATCCTTATTCAAATGCTGATACGGCTGTTTTGATTTCTCAAATAATCTATACTGACTCACTGTATTTACTAAAAATATTATAAGAGCAAAAGTGAATTTTTCAGTTTGTCACGGCTAATTACTGAACCGATGTCCATGAAATTTGGTACAGACTAAGCTTGAAACCCAAGATATGTCATAGGCTACTTTTCAATCTTGAAATTGGTCTACATCCACGATAATCAAAATTCGCGTGGAGAAAGTTGCAGGCTACTAGTTTAATGGACAAAACTAGACAGTTTCAGTAGCATTTTCATCCTCATTATATTGATATTTGTTGATCATCTTCTTAATTAAATGTATCAGCAATACCTCCAGACCTGTATAGAGAGAAGAAAAACATTACTTACATTAAGAAAAACACCGAAGACGGAGATTTTGATGAAAGGTTAGCAAACAAACAAATCTTAACACCATCATATACCATCACGCCTGTATTCCCCGAAGGGTTAGGCAGAGGTGTACCAATGTACACCCACAGTTCGCCGGTATATTTAGGTCCCACGTAATAAGGGCAGAGCCTATTGCCATTAACCGGGCACAAATCCAAACTCCGAGCTGCTACTGAGAATTTCATAGAAAAACCCAATAACTCTTTTTGCTCGACCTGGGAATCGAACCCGGGACCCCTTGCACAGCAGTCGCACTTGCGACCACGAGACCAACGGGGCAGTTAACACGAATTAATAAAAATAACCACATTATTACGACATTACGACGCTATCTTTGACTCTAAAATATTTTCTGTCAACAATGCTTTTCTGTCGAACGATTGTCACAGCACAGTTTTGCATCCTAGACAAATATCAGGAGTCGCCATAACATACATAAATAATGAAATAAATTAACTACACCCGGTCAATAAATACTTGGTTTTTGGTTGTTTATGTTCGACAGTAGGTATTTCAGAATACAACCCTTTCAATGAACGTCTGCGGTAGGCAGTTTCGCGCGATTACCTATAACACTGAGTGCGTGCGGGTTCATCGCCCCATCTGCCTAAACCTAGCGGCAAGATGGCCAGTTCAAAATCTAAAATTTCCTACAAAAAAATATTGATTTGTGTCGAGTAGGTATCACGAGCATAGTTACCTCTTTGTATTTGACGACGATACAAACCGCATGCACTTTAAATAAATTCGGCAAAAAAATAAAATTAAAATGCCAGGTTCCTAAAGTGACCGGTAATTTTTGTATACTTACAAATATTTAAAATGGCAACAACACCAAATATAATGTAGTCTTCCATAAACATATTAGATAACTGGAAGGTTATATAGAGCTGTGCAAAGGTTATGTAGCCATCAATATATGTCAGGACATAGCACAGTATCACGACGATGATGTAGATTACAAGTGTCAGTATGCAGTAGCGGTAGTACGCGCGGTACAGATTGGCTCTCCTCTGAAAAGGAAAATAGTAAAATACATTTTAGAAATTTGACAAGAAGGTAGGTAGTTAAGATTTTAGAGAGACCACCCACACATACCATCACGCCTGTATATACCAAAGGGTGAGGCACAGGTGTATACCTCAATTCGCCGGTAGGTTTAAGCCCCATGTAATAGGGGCGAGCCTATTGCCATTGACCGGACATAAATACAAACTCCGAGCTGCTACGGAGAAATTCATAGAAAAAAATAATTGATCGACCTGGGACTCGAGCCCAAGGCCTCTATCATATCAGGCTTGTAGAGGTGTTTATTCAGATTCAGCTAAGTACATTTTTACGTGTAACATAGTTTACCTTGATCCCAGCAACGATGAATGTGACTAACATTGCGATTTCCACTATTTGTGCAATTAAAGCAATGGCTCCAAACGCCAAGAACATGTAATCTGAGTTAGTGTCACCGAAGTCTACTATATCAAACAAGAATATTTCCATAGTCCATAGTACTGACACCGCCTGTGAAATAAAATACAAAATTAACCTTTTTGTTTTTTTTTTATTATGCGTAGGTGAGAACAAATTCAAAATTCAAATACAACACTATACTACGATTACTATACCAATTTATTTATTTGTTACAACATCGAAGATTAGCAGTTAAAAAAACTTTGCAACAGATAATGGAACAAAATAATTGACAGAAAGTCAGTGACAAGTCTTCGCGTTTGGACTTATAATAGTTATAATAGAATAAAGAATCGACCATTTACATATACAGATCACTTTGTGATCTCATCATCATCATTTGCCTAGCCTTTTCCCAACTACGTTGGGGTCGGCTTCCAGTCGAACCGGATGCAGCTGAATATCAGTATTTTACATGAAGCGACTGCCTATCAGACCTCCACAACCCAGTAATGGGTAATACGATACTCTTGGTAAGACTGGTTGTCAGACTTTCTGGCTTCTGACTAGCAGTAACGACTGTCAAAGATCTACAAATGACAGCCGGGACCAACAGCTTTACGTGCTTTCCGAGGCACGGAGGAAACTCGCTATGGTAAATGGTCACCCATCCACAGACCAACCTCGGCAAGCGTGGCTTAACCTGGAAGATCGGTCTATGCGGCTGTAATTATTTAGCCACTCTAACTAGGAGAATAGGGGGCCTGCCACAATTTCTTCACTACTCTCGTAACAGTGCCATTATTACTTTGTTTTTTCACTTTCACGTATGGATGATGGACTTCAGTCTATTTAAAAAGAATTCTACTAGCCCAGAGCTGAATACTGATTATTCAGATAGCAATGTCCACTTACCAATCTCATACACGCCCACACTATCAACCAGCATCTCAGAGATGAGCAGCATGATTCCTCCTCGTCATTAGGACGTCCTCCTTTGTTTATTTCACAGGCACCCATTTGAAGCCTTAATTTTGGAGTGTGCATTGTTAAAGCTTAGTATTTAAAAACCACGTAGCTTGAACTGGATCTACCAATACTTTTTTGGTAAAGCCTGAAAAATAAAAAAGAATATTGTTATTTACAACCTTGTTGCGCGCCGCGGGACTTCTAGCTAACGGGTGAACTTTAAGGGCCTTATCACACTAGCGGTTTGCGAGCGTATTTTGTATGAAGGCGATCACGCAGCGAATTCGCCGCGTCAGATATTTGTGTAGAAAACACGCTCGTAATTCGCTAGTGTGATAAGGCCCTAAGTACTTTCATGATACACGTAGGTACTGTTAGATGCGCCTGTGAGTGCTTAGTTTCGCGTGGCTTAAATTGCGGTGTACAATATACTGTGATATTCAAAAAACTTTAAATTTGTTTGTTAATAAATTACTTATTTAAATAGTAAAATATTAAATGCTATGCGTAAGTAGGTAATAACTAATAAAAGACCTTTCAGTTAATAACAAACCCAGAAAAAAATAACACAACAATGATGAGATTAATTAAAAACGGCAAAAGCTAATTTAACACAACGTACTTTTATTTTTCACAGAATAAAACGGCGCATTGGCGCATTAAATTTAAATGGGAAAATAAAAAATATTTTTGAAAAATTTTAACACGGGATTTTTTTCTAACCAGAAAATGACTCTTTTAAATAAAATAACATACCTTAAGTCACTCTCACTTAAAAGTCACTAAGTAGTCACTTGTGAATATCACGCGTCTGCTCGTCTCACAGTACTTATCAACACTGTTTAATTAGTCTCTTTAATACTCTTCATTTATATAATTTGCGTTCAGCATAATAATAACTTTATTTTTAATATGTGTGTGTAGATTAGTTTGTTTATAAACAAAAAACCCAATTATCTAATATAGATCAGGATGCTGGGTTTTACGAGTTTGTAAATGGGTCTAATATGTACGTAGATTCAAATTACGCTGCTTATGTTTGGATGGGAAATCATCATCCGGGCTCCAGTCATAGTCACCGTAAGACGAGGCCCCCAGTGATACCAAGCTCCTTCGCCATTGCGAGCACTGTACCTCACACTCATCTTCACCCCGTCTTCACCCCGTCCAGCTGTAGAGTGATTCCTTCAGCATCGGAGTTTGGGGCGCCGAGCCTAGCTGTGACGCCTCGCTTTGTTCTCCCTTTTGTTGGGTGCCCTGGCTGCTTATGCCGCCTTTTTTTCTGCCCGGCCACTTACCATCCGGCTTCGGCTGAAGGCGAACTTTAAGGCGGGAAAGGCGCGAGCGGCTGTTCCACCATTGGCGCAGGAGTTTTTGCATCCTGCGCTGCCGTTCCGCTCTTTCTCTATGCCGGGCAGTTTTCCCGGCTGCTGCCCCGGCCCCTCAAATGGCCTGGCTGGACGACCCTGGTTTGGCAGCCACGGCGGCTGCGTACGGGGCCACCATCTGCTGGCCCGAGGCCGTCTTGATCGCCACTAGCGGAGGGCGCACGACGACTCCCTGGAGGACGGAAAATCGTTGCCGGAAGGGCGCTATCTCAGACTCAGAACCTAGTTCTCCTCAATCACGGATAGGCTTTGTCCGTGCTTGCGCCTCCATTGCGGTGCCTCCTTTGTGCCAGCTCCTCGGAGTCCAGCTAGGTCTGCTCGCAGCTTCGCGTTCGCCTTTTGCGACCAGACCTAGATCTACATCGAATGTAGGTAGTAATGTTCCAGGAAAAAATAACTTTAATTTTTTTTCGACTTGGGTAAGCTCTTGACCCTAGGCTATTGGTCAGAGGTGACATAGACAAAGTCTACGATGGAGTGAGCTTACCCAGAAGAAGCCTGTTCACTCTTTTCTTTTTCGAACTTAGCTGACACACTGCCGTGTGTCTATTCTAGTGTGACGTAGAACATTTAATTATGGGGAAATTGTGGGTTGGCTTATTTTGACAGAACTAAACCCAATTTATGTTGATTAAAAGTTAACCTTCACATTGAAATCACTACTTATTTATTTCTACAGTGTTACAGCTAAACAAGGTGTAGTTTTGCATACTCGTCAAATTGCTAGTAATAGAAAATACGCAGGATTTTTTTTAATTTAACAAATGAATTCTCATTAATGTAAGAAACAGTAAAAGATTATTTCAAATAACTGTAAAATTCTAAAAGATATAAGCAATCGAAGATTTGTTTCTATCTATTTCTAGCAAAACGAAATTATATGGCCGTTGCAACCAATGTCGTCATTGGTCATATCGGATCTCTCTGTCTAATCGGTGCGTAACTAATAGTTTGAAATGCTTATATCGGCCTTATTTCTAGGTCGATTTTGATTTTAATTTAACTTTTTGTCATCTCTGCTACGAACAAAAGCGATATATTATAGCATATTCCCTATTCTCAGCACGATTTTTTTTGTGGTCTTTTTTGAGTTCGAACTAGCCTTCTGAGCTTCGCAAGGATCGGTATCAGGACGGGAGGTCCAGCTACACGAACCACATAGGTCGGCGCAACACATTCTCTTCTTCCATGCCGTCCTATCAACCGTCATGCTATCACTGACTCCCTGCTCTTTCATACCATTCTTCACACAATCCATCCATCTTTTCTTTGGCCTCCCTCTTCCTCTCCATCCATCCACATTTATATTCATAACTCTTTTTGTCACATGTGTGTCATACCTTCTCTTCACTAAAGATCATTGGATTACACGTTCAACTTTCCTGTCACAGGTAAAATAAAAAATTATAACGTTTGTAATATTTTTATTGATTTACCTTAGATATAATTATAAATTTACAAATAATATTTTAGATACATGGAACAAATAATATATTTTTTTAATTTTCTTTTAGTTATATAATAATTTTAGGTTAGTAGGTACTTTACCACAGCAAAAACACAAATTATTCAGGCAATGGCATCCTTAATGTTTGGTCATAACACCAAATATATTGTAAACGTCCTGTACCTTTACAAATGTATCAGAATTTCATTAAGTGGAGGGATATAATAACTAGATATTTATGTAGAGAAATAAAACAGTCTACAGATTATACGAGTATTACATACAATTACAGAAGGTGCATTTTCCCGAAACCCAAAATAAGCCACAGGCTACTTTTAATCCGCATAGTCTACATCCACGGTAATCAAACTTCACGCGGATGAAGCTGCAAAAGCTACTAATTTAACAGACAAAACTAGGCAGTTTCACTAGCACTGTCATCCTCATTACATTGATATTTGTTGATCAACTTCTTGATTAAATATATCAGCAATACCTCCAGGCCTGTAGACAGAGAAGATAATATTACATTGAGAAAAACACCGCACACACTATCCTAAAGTGACCGATAAATTTTGGATACTTACAACTATTTACAATTACAGCAACAGCAAATATAAAGTCGTCATTAAAATATATATTTGCCAATTCAAACGTTAAATAGATCTGTCCAATTAAGTAGCCATCATTCAATCGTAGTACGTGGCTTAGTATTACGACGATGATGTAGATTATAAGAGTCAGTATACAGTAGCGGTAGTACGCGCGGTACAGATTGGCTCTCCTCTGAAAAAGAAAATAGTAAAATAAAATTTTGACAATTGAACGGCTGTAGAGGTATCACCCACACCTATATTTCCCGAAGGGTTAAGCAGAGGCTTACCAATGTACACCTACAGTTTGCTGGTATATTTAAGTCCCATGAAATAGTGGGTGAGCCTTTTGCCATTAACCGCGCACAAATCCCAACTCCGAGCTGCTATGGCGAAATTCATAGGAAAATCCAATAACACTTTGCTCGACCCGGGAATCGAACCCAAGATCTGTACCTTAGCAGGATTGTAAAGGTCTTACCACAAAAGAAAGACCATGATTCCGTTAAGAAGATGTTTTACGTGTAACATAGTTTACCTTGATCCCAGCAACGATGAACGTCACTAACATTGCGAATTCCACTATTTGTGCAATAATAGCATATAATCCATACGCCAAAAACTTAAAACTTGAGAAATGGGCGTAGGCTGCTATATCGCACATGAGTATTTCAATAGTCCATAGTACTGACACAACCTGTGAAATAAAACACAAAATTAACCATTTTATTTATTTACTAGCTGCAGTGCGATTCTCTAAAATGCAAACTCGAAAACGAGTCTCACTAAAGTGATCGCGCTAACTTCGATAACGAACCAACCTGTCATTGGTTTAATATTTGTTCGCCGTGGTGACGTCGCCGGGCGTGATCGTGTTTAACAGAATACCATTTTGTAATCTCACTGCGGATTCAGCTTTCGGATTATGAAGTTAAGCTTAGAGAATCACACTGCTGATGCCCGCAGCTTCGCTCACGTGGACATAAGTGTAACTTAAGAAATAAAGTATTCAATGCCATGTCATCAAAATCCTTCAGGCAGGTTGAATGGTTGCAAAGGTGACTGTTAAAAGTTATGACAGTGGGTTTTTCTATAAGGAATTTGTATCTTCATTTGTGTGTATGTTTGTATCCAGAGTCTGGATTTGTGCCTGGTTGGACTTGTTTTATTTATTAATTATAAATGTAGGTAAGAATAAATTTAAATCAATACCTTTACATTAGTAGTAGGTTACCTTACTACTAACGCACTATATGACTATACTAATATTATCAAGAATCAACGATTGGGTAGATGATACCATTAAACAATAAATCTAAAACACAACTTAACAAAAAATAATATTTTATTTTTAGTTGCTTTGAAATCAATAAATTCTTAGTGAATTTTAATATTGCATTGTAATTTCATTTCAGAATATTTAAATTAATGTTTTTTTTTTATGTCCGTCCCTACCTATAGTCTTCTTTAATACCTGAGGCCTTGCAAATACGTTGCCATCCCAGAGACAAAGTTGAAATGTCTCATGTGCTTGTTATTACACCGGCGCGGCACCTATACCCTTCAAACTGTAACACAGCAACGCTGCTTTGCAGCAGAAATTGGTACGGTGGCAGTACTTCCCCGGACGAGCTCTTTCACAAAGGGCTCTACTTGAATTCACTGATTATTTAGATATCAATGTCCACTTACCAGTCTCATACACGCCCACACTATCAACCAGCGTCTCAGAGATGTGCAGCATGATTCCTCCTCGTCATTATGCCGCCCTCCTTTGTTTGCTTCACAGGCACCCATTTGAGGCCTCATTTTTGGAGTGTGCATTGTGATTTTTCAAAACACGTAAGTTTTTACAGAAATCACTTTTTTAGTTACGTCTGAAATTATAAAAAGAAACGTCGTATCCTGTTTGTTACCAAGCAGGAATACTTTGTCAATATTTCGCACATAGGTAACATAGATTTAAATAGTAAATTTTTCGTTTAGGAGTTATGGAATCAGCACAAATAGACTTTCATCAACACCTATACCATCACGCCTGTAATCCCCGAAGGGTTAGGCCGAGGTGCACCAATGTACACACACAGTTCAACGGCATGTTTAGGTCCCATGTAACAGGGAGCGAGCCTATTGCCTTTAACCGGGCACAAATGTTAACTCAAGCTGCTATTGGGCGGGACGGGAGAGGGAAAGGAGGGACCCCCGTCCCAGCGGCCGCTGCGGTAGACGCTCCGGGCGTCGGGAGCCGCGAGACGACTCCCGGCCACCGTAGGCGCGGGTCTGTGGACGGTGAGCAATGGGTAGCTCACCGTCCGTACGTTCACTGAATAACGACAGACCGTGTCGACGGCGCGTTCGTGTTCCACGCGCGCCTCAAAGAGATGTCAGCAAACTTGGATGGGGCTACTGAGGGCCGATGCCTGCCGGGGCTGCGGGTTGTTCGAAAGAGATACCGCGCCCCCGGAACGCAAAGGGCACATGAAGGAACATAGACGGGTTTTAGTCAGTAAAAGTCTGAAACTCCCTCCCGCCCCGCCCAGGGCGGGGGAAGTTATTTGATGATTTCCCGTCTATAAAAAAAAAAAAAAAGCTGCTATTGGGAATTTCATAGAAAACCCCAATAACATTTTCATCAAATTTTGCAATAGTCATCAGCCTTCGCTAACGTACCTTTCTCCTCTGTCACTATTCTTCCTCAGTCTTCACGGTTGTAGGAGAATAAAATACGAAATAAGCACTCGCACAGAAGTCAACTCCAAAAGATACCCGTCACTGGTCCATTCGAAACGAACTGAAGGTACAACCCGTAATTTCGGGCACCATTCCCGTTGACATATTAACATCATCAAGGTCTATTAATTATTAAAATTATAGTGTAGTTAGCCATTTCAGCCTCAAACGTAGGTATGTTATGGCGGGTCATTATTATTAATTACACATTCAATTAATTCCTAGTGTGGGGCAAAGTTTTTTTTTTTTAAAAAAAACATCAGTTTATTGCGAAATTCTCAAAAAGTTAGAAAATCTAATAACAATTTCTCGACCTGGCTGAAAAGTTAAAACCTGTTTAAATTAACAATGATATAAAATTACCTGATTATGAGACTAAAATCTGGCAAGTAATAAATATTGAAACGGGCAGAAAGAAACAAAAGTTGGTAGTATCAAAATTAAATTAATAGTATTTTATAATCTTTATTTATTTAAAGGCCATAATTATAAATTACAAAACTTATGATTTGAATCAAGCTTGATAGAAAAGTACAAAAAGCAGATATTTTTATGTAGATAGAAAATTAACAGTTTATATTATACTAGCTTTTGCCCGCGACTTCGTTCGCGTGGATTAATAGTTCCCCTTCCCGGGGGATTTCCGGGATGAAAACTATCCTATGTCCTTTGTCGGGTCCCAGACTATATCTGTACCAAATTTCATTGAAATCGGTTCAGTGATTTAGGCGTGAAGAAGAGACAGACAGACAGAGTTACTTTCGCATTTATAATATTAGTAAGGATTAGGATTATATTATTATTATCCTAAACAATTACAAAAGATGCATTTTTCAGCCTTATTGATGTTTTGGAACGGCTGTGTTGATTCCTCGCATAATCTATGCTGACTTACTACTAACACCTAACTACTACTAAACTACTGAACAGATTTTGATGAAATTTGGAGCATAATATACATAGTTTGAAACCCAAGAAAGAACACACCGCAAAATTGACATCACGCAGACATTCATGCAGACGAAATAGCGCGTAGACAATACTAGAGGATTTGACCAGCACTGTAATCCTCATTTTGTTCATATTTCTTGATCAACCTCTTAATTAAATATATCAGCAATACCTCCAAGCCTGTAAAGAGAGAAGAAAGGTATTATTTTGAGAAAAACACACACTTATACACAACTTAAAGGTAATAGTTTTAAATGCCCTTTTCTATAGTAAGATTTTGATGAATGATTACAAACAATAAAATAATTTTATAAGAAAAAGTATTTTGTGTCAAAGGAGACAGCGCAAATACATAATAAGCAAAAAAGTCAAATTCAAATGTTAAGTACTTCAAAATAATTTCAAATAACCGCCAACTTAAAAAATCTTGATACTTACAAATACTCAAACCGGCAGCAACACCAAACATAATGGCGCCTTCTTCAAATATATATACAAGTTGAAAAGTTAAATAGAAGTCTCCAAAGAAGTGGGCATGTTGATAGTCCAGGGAGAAGCACAGTATCACACCGATGATGTAAGTTATAAGTGTCACTATGCAGTAGTGGTAGTACACCCGGTAATAGAAGGCTTTTCTCTGAAAGATAAAATAGAACAAATATTTTTTTAGAAAACTAGAATTTGATTTTTAGTTTGTTTGGGGTCTATCTATGGGGAGCGTTATGTCTAGCAGTGGTGGTCCTGCAGCTGATATTATGATGATGGCTATAATGATTTGGGGTTGCATAGGTACTACCATAGAAGTAATACCTGATTCAGCTAAGAAAACAGGGTCTAAAAAAACCTGATTTGTACATATTAAAGAACAGACCAAATACGGACCACCACACTGCGCTCCAAAACATGGATTATGGGCATGGGTAAAAAGGCTGTCAGGCTCATATGGGATTAGGTGGGTCCCGTCAGTCGCATGCACTGCAATCTCTGGGCAAAAAGTCGCCACGTAATGGGTGCATAAGTAAGGTCGAAAGTTTTGATCGCTGATCGCTCAGGAATAGGCGAGATGACCTAGACGCGAATCGAGAGGGCTTTTTTTTTTTTTTTATAGACGGGAAATCATCAAATAACTTCCCCCGCCCTGGGCGGGGCGGGAGGGAGTGTCAGACTTTTACTGACTAAAACCCGTCTATGTTCCTTCATGTGCCCTTTGCGTTCCGGGGGCGCGGTATCTCTTTCGAACAACCCGCAGCCCCGGCAGGCATCGGCCCTCAGTGGCCCCATCCAAGTTTGCTGACATCTCAATCGAGAGGGCTGGATCGAGGTTGCGTAAGAAAAGAGTACTTGGAAGGACTCCGGACTCCACTTTCTAAGTGATACGTGAACCTGCAGACGCTGTGAGGACGCTGATGAAACACCTCTTTATCTTCTGGGGATATGCGCAGCAATTCACAAGCACAACAATCATTTAAGCAAACACCTATTAAGCCCGGATGAATTAATAGAGATTGCCCCAAAGCTAATCCTGCAGTTCATCACAGCTGCTAGGTTTGGTGGCGATAAAAGCGGCGATCACAATAGAGCAGCAATGGTCACAGTGACACTAAACAAAAAAAAAGATGAACTCCGGGGGAGCCTTTGCCCAGATGTTGGATATTATAGGATAGTTAAAAAAGAGTGTTATATAGTTTACCTTGATCCCAGCTATGATGAACGTGATTAACATGCCAATTTCGACCAATTGTGCAATTGTAGCGATGACTCCAAACGTGAAGAAAATGTAACGTCTCGCCAATACGGAGTAATGTTGGGAATTCCGTCCATTAGGGTTCATGTACTCTTTAGAAGTCAAGACTAATAATACAATAGTCCATATTACTGACACAACCTGCGAAATAAAAATAAGCATAGAAATCATCACGTCTGTATTCCCCGAAGGGTTAGTCAAAGGTGTATCAATGTACACCCACAGTCTGCCGGTATGTTTTTAGGTCCCATGTTATAGGGGGCGAGCCTATTGCCATTAACAGGGCACAAATTCTAACTCCGAGCTGCTACTGAGAATTTAATGGAAAACCCCAGTAGCATTTGCTCGACCTGGGAATCGTACCCCAAATCTGTTGCGTAGCAGAACCGCTTAGAAACACAAGGCTAACAGGGCAGTTAGCCTAAGGAATACAAAATATATATAAAATTTCAGTTTATTTATTTCAGTATATTTTTAATAAATACTTTTGACTGTTTTTTTTTACTCTAGTCTTGGCCAAAGGTGACATAAACAAAGTCTCCGATGGAGTGAGCTTACCCAAAAGAAGCCTGTTCACTCTGACTTGAAGAAATTAGGGTTTAATGCGTTCGGAAATACAGGCAAGACACACAAGACAGACAGACAGACAGACAGGAGTTAAATAGCAATGTCCACTTACCACTCGCATACACGCCCACACTATCAACCAGCACCTCAGAGATGAGCAGCATGAGGCAACTTTGTTATGAGATCCTCCTTGCTTGGTTATTTCACAGCCAACTAATGAAGGCCTCAATTTTGGAGTATGCATTGTAAGTTTAATCTTTCAAAACACGTAAGTTTTTACTGAATCCACTAATCTTTTTTTGGTTACGTCTGAAATTATAAAAAGAAAACGTATTGTTCTAATTACAAACAAAAAACTTTGTGAATCTTTCGTAAATAAGTAACTTAATCATTTTTTTGTTTAGTAGTGATGGAATCACACTTAATATTGTAAAGGCCAAAGTTTGCGTGTTTGTCTCTTCTCTACGATCAAACGGCTTAACGGATCTGGATGCAATTTGGCACTGAGATGGATTGTAGTGTAGAATAACACATAGAATACTTTATATCCCTGAAAAATTACGGTTCCTGTGGGATAATATAAATATTAACTCTCACGCGAACGAAATCGCAGGCAGAAGCTAGTCCGTACAAAAAAAAAACACCAACCTTAGTTATTAAATTACTGGTAAAACACAATTGAGGATATTTCTATCCCAAATCTTCACAATCAGGAGAATAAAATACGAAATGACCCACTCGCACAGAAATCAACTCCAGAATAAACCCGTCACGGGCCCTTACGAGACTAACTGCGCATTGCCCAAGCTATAATTTCGGACTCCATTCCTGTTGCTGACGCATTATCCGCCCGCGCGTCAGTAGTCTCCATTCTCAAAAACAAGGATATGACTATCAACCAATAACGGAGTTAATAGACGCGTCACCTTACTGTTTAGCTGTGTAAGGGTCAAGTTTTACTGAGAATTAAACCGGATAAAAATCCTTCAGGATATGAGTTACTTTTTTTAAGAAGACTAGGATTAGGTAAATGAAGGAAAAGAGAATAAAATGGATAAGTCCATGCAGGACTTTGACATTCCAGCTATCGTTAAAAAGGCGGTTTTTTTACCTTACCAATCGACTGATAGCGTCTATCGGTGCCATCAATCGTTGGTAAAATGGATTGGTGGATCGATTGGTGTAGTAGAAACTATCAATGGACGTCGATTAATCCATTATTCCTACCATCGATCGGCAATCTATAGATTGGTGTGGTAATACCCTTATTTTATATGTCTATCTCAAACACAGAGCACAATGCTCGTTGATCTCAAGTCTTTTATTTTATAACAGACAGCTTTATAATGCATCGCTGAGGCGATTTGCGATTTCCGTGACGACCCGGACCTCTGGTGATCTGCAGCACTGCGCGTGAACGCTTTTTCTGCGTGTTGGACTACGCGTGTTTTCTACGCAAACACAGATACTTGGAAACAACGTAAGAACACGCACTCCCGCGCTACGGTCCGCGATGCGGGGCAGTGTGCAAATCGCCTTAAAATGCGTGGGCGCAAGATTCCTCGCGAGCCACCACTTAACCAGAGTCCTTTGTGTGTCGTTCATACAATTTACTAAACGCGAACGCGCTCACAAGTATCACTGCTTCTATTCTAAATAGCATTCCTTTAACTAGGTACTTAAAGGATTCGAGCCTGTTGTTTTAATGTTTGTAAATAAGTGAGTGTGTGTTTGCTTATGTTACGAGTATTATGGCGTTGACAGGGTATCTTCATTTCCTTAAGCTACGATTATAAACCTTTCAGTGAATTTGTGGGATTTTGAAAAGTGTTTCAGCAAGATGCGCTTAGAGCTACCGGTATGCATGAAATGAAATATATGTATGCCGTTGTAATATGGTTTGATCAGCCAATTTAGGCAGTTTCCTAAAATAGTCTACGATGTATAGAGGCCGCGGGATTGTGATCCAGGTACCACTAGTGGAACGCACGTACATACGAGTCCGTCTACTTCCTAGTACCTACTTATTGTAGTCAGAGGATAAAATAATATATTCGTGGGCATCCTAATTGACTGTGCGTCTGTTTTATTCGTCGTGTTTATGGATTTGAATGTAGAATTACAGTTTTAAAACAAGTGAATATTGTGGCGTTACTCTTTTGTTTCTGCGCTGGGGTTAAGACACCGTGAAGAAGGATTAGCCTTGCACTAGACATTCAAGAATTCCCATATTTATAAACGACGATGTAACAAAACAATTGTTATTTGAACAGCTTTTAGGTCAAAATATTATTTATTTACAGTGAATTCTGCTAATTTATTATCGCTTGTTATTGTACTATATAAATGGGGGAAGATACTTAGGTACTTAGAGTATAAATAGTTAATGAATTCTCGAAAATTAAATAATAATAACTATTTTATCGGAATTATTTTGTTTATTGTGTTAAATTTTGGACAGTGGTAGAGTAATTGAATCAGAATGCGTGGAGAACTGCCACAGTTTAAAAGATGCTGCATATGTTTTCCGCTAAGACGGGGGCTGATTGTGTGGGGTTACATCAGATTGGTGAGTACCAGCATATTATTAGATACTAGTTTTTACCCGCGAATTTGCCCGCGTGAATGTTTGATGCAAATTATAGCTCGGTACACGGTTCTAATAAAATGACGGATAGTTTATCTTACCAGTCGGTAATACTTTTGAATGCTTGGCTGGTCGTTAGTAAAAATTCTGGTGTCAATTTAAATGTTGTGCCAAATGTTTTCAAAAATTATGGGAATAAAACTACCCGTCCTCTGAAAAATAAAATGAAATGACAGCAAAAATACAAAGGCATTTGTTTGCTAGTATGGTTTACTATTACCGGTCGGTAAGTTTTAGGAATCGGGCATAAGAGACTATAACCATATTTATTTAACTTAATTCAGCTTTGTCCATAGAAAACACTAGTCTAGTATAAAGATGTATACGCATGCGTTTAGTTTCCCGCGTCTCAACGGATGCTATGCAAAACTGGCGTTTTCTAAAGACAAAAGCTAGATCGAACTGGATAAGTGTACTTAGTCCTTAAGTAGTGGATTAAAAAGTAGCCTTTGTCCTTTCTTGAGGCTCAAACTTTATCCATACCAAATTTCACCAAATTCCATTCATGGTTGGTTTGGCTGTGAAAGCTCAACAGAAATATTAATAAAATTAAATAATAAAAACCAAAAAAGTTTGCTGCCTGCCCCCTGCTAAAGCTACTTTTACACTATGGCAATTATGGGTTTTAAGCTAATCAAGAAATGGTAAAAAAAAACCAAATATTTTCCAACTAACCCGAATTTATTGTATTTTTCAGGCAATAGGTGTCATACTATTGGTTTGCCTCACCAAGGCCTTCTCTTATATGCTACAAGCATCCAAGACTGAATCAGCATACACAATATACGTAGTTATGCTCGTATTTTTTGTAATATTAGCCGGAGTGGATGTTGTGCTAAATGTTGTATTTATTATAGCTGAACACACAGTAAGTTATACATTAAACATTATTTTTTTCCCGAGGTGGAAAATTCTCATGGATGTCCACCTGTCTGTCAAACTCTTACTGACTTAAAACCACCCCGGTCTTCCTCTCCCACACTTACCCTGGATCCCGGGAACATACGCGCCTTCCACGATCTCCAATTGGTGCTGGCCTACCTTTGCGGGCCTCCTCGGATCAGGGGGACACGGAGCGCGATAAAAATGCTCGTGCCTTCTCTGTGTGAGAAGAAGCCTTTACCCAGCAGCGGGACAGTATACGAGAGATTTAAAAAAAATGCCAAAGTTCATATACCGGATATCAAAAGGCACATCACATAGCCTTTAGCTTCGCATTCTGTCCATCAAAACCTTCCCTTTTTATTTCGTGGGAATGTCCTCATCCGGACTTTTACCGACTAAAACCCCACGGTTCCTCCTGTTACCATCCGTCAGGAGTCCGGTATTCGCTCGTCGTATGATCCGCGTTACCGACTGGTATTGGACCGGCACCAGCGGGCCTCTTCACCGTATATGCTGCCTATCCTGCAACCGCACATTCCACTAGAGAGACGCGCACGCAACACTGCGCGCCTACGTCACAGGCCTTAAGTCTTTGTCGGATTGCCGCCATGGGATCTGGAGGCGCTGGTCCTCGCGCGCCTACACGAGTGGCGCGCGGAGGCACTGGGCCGGGGCGAAACTCCGCTGCCGCGGCAAATTGCCGCCCAGCGGACGGAACTCCGGCTCGATCTCATGGCGACATGGAGAGAACGACTGTCGCAACCTCGTGCAGGGCACGCCTTGATTGAGGCGGTAAGTCCCCTCTTTGAGGAGTGGCTTGAGCGGCGCCACGGCGCCCTCACCTACCGCCTGACGCAGGTCCTCACCGGACACGGATGTTTCGGGAGGTTCCTGCACCTCATCGGGCGGGAGGAAACGCCCGGGTGTCACCATTGTGAGGATCGCCCCGAGGACACGGTTGAGCATACTTTGGCGGTGTGCCCTGCTTGGGCTGAGCACCGCCGAGTCCTCGAGGCGGCCATTGGCGGCGGCGCCCTCTCGCGTCCGGCACTGGTTCAGGCCATGGTCCGGAGCGAGGGGGAATGGGAAGCAGTCGCCTCCTTCTGTGAAGCTGTAATGCTAGAGAAGGAGGCGGCGGGACGGGAGAGGGAAAGGAGGGTTCCCCGTCCCAGCGGCCGCCGCGGTAGACGATCCGGGCGTCGGGAGCCACGAGACGACTCCCGGCCACCGTAGACGCGGGTCTGTGCACGGTGAGCAATGGGTAGCTCACCGTCCGTACGTTCACTAGCGACAGACCGTGTCGACGGCGCGTTCGTGTTCCACGCGCGCCTCAAAGAGATGTCAGCAAACTTGGATGGGGCCACTGAGGGCCGATGCCTGCCGGGGCTGCGGGTTGTTCGAAAGAGATACCGCGCCCCCGGAACGCAAAGGGCACATGAAGGAACATAGACGGGCTTTAGTCAGTAAAAGTCTGACACTCCCTCCCGCCCCGCCCAGGGCGGGGGAAGTTATATGATGATTTCCCGTCTATAAAAAAAAAAAAAAAAAGGCCTTAAGTCTGGTCGAACTACAAACCACCCCATGTTCACCGCCCGAACTCTCAAACCCCTCCCTCATATCTTTCCAAATATTATTTTCTACCTCAAACCAGCTCTTCCATTTACAAATATTTTGTACTTAAGTCATCGTTACTTTTCAGAAAGACTTGAAGCTGTTGAAAGCATACTATATCTACAGTTTCATTCTCTGGATTTTGATGATAATCCTCAGCGTCGCTGTGGTTCTGCACGGCACGATAGTATTAAAATGGCATGAGCTGGAGTATTTCCATATCTGGCTCCTGGTGTGTGATTTACTCACTTTGGTAGCTCAAATCAGTAAGTTATATTTATTTTGTTCGGAATAGTAGTACCTGGGGCTTTTTTACAGGAGTTCGTCCGGGGAAGTACCAGTAAGCCACCGTGCCTATTTCTGCTGCAATGCAGCGTTGCTGTGTTTAGGCTTGAAGGGTATGGGTGCCCTTGTAATTATGGGCACATGGGACATTTCGTCTTTGTCTCTGGGATGGCAACGCATTTGCAAGGCCTCTGGTATTGAAGATGTCAGAAGTGACTACTTAACATCAGGAGGGACGTCTCGGTTTATTTGCCATCCAAAGACCCCTTCATGATTCTAGGCCTCTTGTCAATTAATGTATGGCATTTTGTAATTTAACTTCATTTTAGTAACTGAATTTGACTTGGTTTTTGCCGCAAATGGGACTCATACAAGGATTATAATTATTTTTATATATTAATTTAGCTTAATTCGACCAAAATAAGCCAATCCGCAATTTGTCAATATTTAGGTAACACTATAAAGGACACTAAACGCATTTTATTGTGTCTGGTTTAGTGATCTTCAAAGTATTAAATAAATTACGATAGACAAATTCAATACATAAGTACATATCATAAATAATTACAATACTTCGAAAAATTTAAGAAATTTTGATGTAGGTTGGTTTGTTTTGGCAGTAACATCAATTCAATCTGTTTAAAACAACCAAACAAATTGTGATTCTAAGCACAAGGAAGTTAGCCTTTTATTTATTTTTTCAGTTATGCAAGCGTACGTACTCCTACTACTGAGAAGTGAGTTTATAAAACAGACAACAAACTATGAGTTCAAGTTTGTGAACAATGCTGCAGAATCAGCATATAAGCTGAAACGTGAAGAAGATAATAAATTTGAAGAAGAATATAAAGCCATTGGAGATACAGAAAGAATATATTAACATGTAACAACTGAATCCTAACACTCATTGAAAACAGACAACTGATATGAATAATCTGATGATTGTGATACGAGTAGGGATCGCCGTAGTTGCATAAAATAAACATATATCTAATAATTGATAAATAAATAAATAAATTGATGTCACAGCTAAAGTAAATACATGGTTAGTCAAATGATTAATACATTTATTGAGGCAGATAACGATAACATTAATCACTTAGCCGTAAACTACATATAATTCTATCCGTCAAACTAACATTGAGCTAAAATTGTTGCTGGGACAAGACTTTTAATTTTGGTGAGAAATAAAGCACCTACGATCCGCGAGAAATTCCTAAGCGAAGCGAAGGCGAAGGTTTGGTTAAGGAAGGGTTTGGTTACCTGTAGTTTTAGTATCTGTTTCTGCAATTTTACTTTCTTCTTGTATAGTACTAATTTAGTTGTATTTTCCAAATCATTCATTTGTTTACACTCTTTACAAATTTCCCATTTATTGCATAGATGGGAACTTCATAACACGTTGCGGATATCTTTAATGCCTTGAAAAACCACTTGTTTTTGTTATTGCAAACAAATAGAGATAAATCATAAGCGCGTATCTTCTTAACATACATATATTTATAAGTTTAATCAGTGTTAAGTCAAGGGTTGACCTCAGCAGCTGTGCTTCATTATTTTAATTCATTAATTCTGTGAATCTTGAACTAATCAGTTTCAAAGGTGGTAAAAGGAACTAATTTGTAAAAGAAAGGTTTAATAGTTTATAAAGATGCGTACAGAGGTGCCAGTGTGTAAAAGATGCTGTTTCTGTTTGCCGCTACGTTACGGCTTAATCTCGTGGGGATATCTCAGATTGGTAAGTAATATAAGTTTTTTAACTTGCCCACATATGGCTATAAGTTCGCCCCCTGTTACATGAGACCTAAAACATACCGGTGGACTGTGGGTGTACATTGGTATACCTCTGCCTTACCTTTCGGGGAATACGGGCATGATGGTGTGTGTGTGTTTTAACTACTCCGTTGGAATTTTGGTTTCGATTTCCAATTTCCCATATCAGGCGAGAGTGATATTGGATTTCTTTCTCCATTAGAAAATTTCTCAGTAACAGACCGGAGTTGAGAAATTGGTTGTGTGATACCCTTGTCTTGGAAAGCACGTAAAGCCGTTGGTCGCAATGATCTCCGACAGTCATCACGGGTAGTCTGAAGCCCGGAAATGTGACAACCAATCTAACCAAGGGGTATCCTGTTACTCAATAGCTTTTTTTTTTAAGACCGGAAATCATCAATTAACTTCCCCCGCCCTTAGTGTCAGACTTTTACTGACTAAGACCTGTCTATGTTCCTTTCATGTGCCCTTTGCGTTCCGGGGGCGCGGTATCTCTTTCGAACAACCCGCAGCGCCGGCAGGCATCGGCCCTCAGTGGCCCCATCCAAGTTTGCTGACATCTTTTTGAGGAGCGCGTGAAACACGAACGCGCCGTCGACACGGTCTGTCGTTATTAGTGAACGTAAGGACGGTGAGCTACCCATTGCTCACCGTCCACAGACCGTTACTCAATAGCTGGGTTGTAGAGGTCGGATAAGCGGTCGCTCCATGTAAAACACTGGTATTCAGCTGTGCCCGGTTAGACTGGGACCCGACCCCAACATTATGTAGTTGGGAAAAGGCTATATAGGTGACAACGATTTTTTTTAAAATTATTTCTTTTAAATTTATTTCTTTTTAAATCTAAAGAGTTGTTTTTTTTTCAGGGCCTGTCCATGTTTCTCTTGGTCGGAATGTCCATAAGCTTTTCATCAGCATTAGATGGGCAACCAATAGAACATAGGAACTCTAATACGATGTTCATTATATTAGGCTGCGTGTTTCTATTGGCAATGACAGATGTAGTACTTAATACTTTATTCATCGTTGGTGGGCATAAGGTGAGTTATCATTCAAGAAATTTATATTATTAGTAAAATAATTGGACTAAGGGTCAATTCACATCGAGACGCAACGCTACGCGCACATTTCATTAGAGCTACTCAAAATATAACTTTATTTACTACATGAAAAGATACACATTTCATTGTGACAATTTAATTGTAAGAAGGTTTAACGTATTCTGAATTCAAACAATGAAATGGTATATTTTCGTCTCTGTGTAAACTGATACATAAAATTGTATAATTGTATACACTCACGAACTTCAAGTACTAAAACTAATAAACAAACACATTTATCAGAAAATTATTTATCAGTAAAAGGTCACACCAGTGTGAATAATAAGTTAATAACGTTCACATCAGATACTAGGTGTCGACGGCGCGTTCGTGTTAAACGCGCGCCTCAAAGAGATGTCAGCAAACTTGGATGGGGCCACTGAGGACCGATGCCGGCCGGGGCTGCGGGTTGTTCGAAAGAGATACCGCGCCCCCGGAACGCAAAGGGCACATGAAGGAACATAGACGGGTTTTAGTCAGTAAAAGTCTGACACTCCCTCCCGCCCCGCCCAGGGCGGGGGAAGTTATTTGATGATTTCCCGTCTTAAAAAAAAAAAACGATACTAGGTTATGTCCGCGGCTTCCTCCGCGTATCATCATCATCTTCCTGCCCTTATCCCAAGTTACTTGGGGTCGGCGCAACACGTTTTCTTCTTCTATGCCGTCCTGTCAGCCGTCATACTATCACTGACTCCCTTCTCTTTCATAATAATATCACACTTCGTCCGCGTATGTCGTAGCATAATATTATTATAGTATTACCTAGTCTTTGGCTAAAATATAGTAAACTGTCAGTGCCAGAGATTAGCTTGTTTAAACAAATACACAGACAAAAACACTTTTTACCCGACTGCGACAGAAGGAGGGTTATGTTTTTCGAGGGTATGTTTGTATGTATGTATGTATGTATGTAAGTTTGTATGTATAATTGTTTGGCACGCTCTGCAGGCTGAACGGCTCGATGGA
Source organism: Caradrina clavipalpis (assembly GCA_932526535.1). Classification (NCBI taxonomy): domain Eukaryota; kingdom Metazoa; phylum Arthropoda; class Insecta; order Lepidoptera; family Noctuidae; genus Caradrina; species Caradrina clavipalpis. The sequence goes on along the minus strand of OW052099.1, from coordinate 2,859,144 downwards.
TTTTAGCTTGAGAGGTGTCGTTAGATTCGTATTTACTGTGAGAGTGACACTGGGTATATATAAAAAAAAAAAACAAAATGGCGGATTTTTGGCGCCAAATTCAAATGTTTGGCTCGCTCTGCAGGCTGAACGGCTCGATGGATTTTAGCTTGAGAGGTGTCGGTAGATTGGTATTTACTGTAAGAGTGATACTGGGTATATTAATTTCTTTTTTAAAACACAAAAAAAATAAAAAATAAAAAACGGTAATTTAAAAATCTAAAAAACCCGACTGCTATTCTTTAAAAATCCCTAAAACAAGATAAATTGTAGCAGTCGGGACCCATTCGGGACCATCTGCAATGTAATATAGGTATGTGCTCTCAATTCACTAATCCTCCATTTCTAGAATGGGTCCCGACTGCTACAATTTATCTTGTTTTAGGGATTTTTAAAGAATAGCAGTCGGGTTTTTTAGATTTTTAAATTACCGTTTTTTTAGCTTTAATATATTGATATAGATTTTACCCATTTATTTTCAGAAAAACCTGAATTTCTTGAGAGCCTACTACATCTACAGCTTCATTCTCTGTACCCTGACCGGGCTGATGGGCGTCTCCTTCACCATCTATTTCTTGATTTCCATGGCGGACGGGCTTGTAAACCTCGTCATCAACATTTGGATCTTTGGCACAGACTTAACTGTTTTGTGGGGACAAATCTGTAAGTTAATTTTTATTACAAGCTTTGATGGATTTTTAACCATCTTCAATTGCACGTATTCAATTTGTCTTATGTTTAGATCCTATTTAATAGGGAGTGAGTCTATTACCTGTTTTCACACTCCCACTCACGTTGGCGAACTGTGGGTGCACTTTAGTACACCACTGCCTAAGCTTCGGGGAATACAGGCGTGTTGGTATGTTATGTTCTCAATTTGTCTTCGATCAGTGTGTGTTACCAGTGATGACATACGCCACTGAATCGTGGTGTCTTATATGGACCTCATAAGGAAGTTCAAATAAAATTATAGCTTAATATAATAAGATTATGTCCGTTTTTGTGTTATTGTGGAATAATTTAGGACTTAATTCTGAAATGTACGCAGACAGAGATATTAATAGGTTACGTAGTGACCAAAAGAGTTATGAATATAAATGTGGTTGGATGGATAGGAAAAGGGAGGCCAAAGAAAAGATGGATGGATTGTGTGAAGAATGATATGAAAGAGAAGGGAGTCAGTGATAGCATGACGGTTGACAGGTTAGCGTGGAAGAAGAAAACATGTTGCGCCGATCCCAAGTAACATGGGATAAGGTCAGGAAGATGATGACGCAGACGGAGTCGTAGGCAGGAGCTAGTATTTAAATAAGCCAAAAAGTTAATTTGAAGGAATCAGTCAGCTCCTAACAAATCATTCTTTTAATATTTCAGTTATTCAAATCTACGTGTTGCTACTGGTGAGGAGTGAGATCATCAAGCTGAGGAGCAACTGTGAGTTCAGGTTCGTGAACAACGCGACCGACGCGGAGTGCACCTTGCAGTGTGCAGTGGAACAGAACGGAGAAGAAGGAGCAGAGTGAAGAATGTGTCGCTGAATTGTTTTATATCAAGAACTATCGAATGTTCACCATACGAAAGTTGGGTACAACCCAGCCTTGTGATATTAATTAAGTTTAGTTAGAGTAATTGTTAGATATGTGGTACTTAAATAATAACAGTAAATACATTTTGAAAATTTATGATTGTAAACATCCAACCCGCAGTCCTTTTGGAAATCTATGGGGGAGACCTATGTCCAGCAGTGAATGTCCTGCGGCTGATATGATGATGATGATGATATAGAGTAGTCACTGCCACCTCAGAACGATTTACAAGTATCGCGGGATTTCTTTCAGTTTCCTCATTGATAACGTCAATGATATCCAAGACAAGTCTTGTCTAAGTAGTAGAAAGATAATAGAAATTTATTTTGCAAATCTGGATAATATAGTACATGATTCTCCAGACCGACTCCGGCCCCAGCGGCTAATCTTAATGCATACTAGCCAAGTACTAGCCAAGTGTGTGCGCAAACACAGGTGCACTCCTTCCTTCCTAAGTATAATAGTCCGATGGGTCGGCCACCCGACACAATTATGGAGAGATCAGACGCAGGACCAACGGCTTTACGTGCTTTCCAAGACACAGGGGTGTCACGCCACTAACTTCCAAACTCCGGGCTGTTACTGAGAAATTCCTAGTTAAAAAAACCCAATAACACTTTTTGCCCGACCTGGGAATCGAACCCAGGACCCCCACGCTCATCGGTCGTGCTGACAGTACGTGATGAATTATAATATGTACGGTGACTTTCAGGAGTCGAAAGTATTTATGAAAACGACCAACAGAACTTATGCTGTGGAATTAACTACTGAAATATCATGCACCAGTGTGCCACCAATTCTTTTGGGCACTTAAGGAGGAAGGAGGAATGCGGAGGAATTATTTGATACTATTTAGTTTTTGTATCTTTTTTTATTATTATTTTCATTGCATTTAAATAGTTATCTTAATACTAAAACTTAATTCTAACTTAATACCAAAACTTGTTACCGCTGATATACTTAAATTCTTGTTTTTAAATAAATTATAATTATCAGTAAGTAACTATGATTAAATAAATTTAAAATAAAATTTTATACTCAAATCTAAACAGTAGGTTATTTTTTTAAATCAAATAGAAGCTTATTATAAGTCCTACTTCTGCTTTAAGAACTTAATTAACAAGTCGTGTCTCATCTTTCTCCATAGATCCGCGAGTCCTCTCTTCTTTTCATACGACTTCAGTCCCCTTCTCCTCTATCTGTACTGCTACCTGTTCCTCACATACCATGGTACATTCGGCTTCAGCTGCATTGTTCACAAATCTGAAGTCGCCGATGTTCCTCAGTTTGATGACTTCACTCCTCAGTAGCAGAAGGAAGTAGGATTGTAGAACTGGAAAGAAAGTTTTATTTATTTGTTTAGTATCTCCAACAAAGATATAGACAAATAATGACAAACAATATTCAACAAAAGGCATTAATTTGGTGTACTCCTTCACTGATAGGAGATCATAGCATGCACTAGAAAGTTAACAACTAGTTTGAATCAGTCAATAGTTATTGAATCTAGATGTAGTAATGAGCAAAAGTAATATTAAATCTTATTTTTCTTTTTATCTGAGTAAAAGTTAGTTACTGGTGCCCTAAAACATTGAGTGGGGGTTGCGGCAGGCCACAAAGAACATGGAGAGACGAACTGGGTAGATTTCTCCAAAATTGTATTGTAAATCATCATCACATCAGCCGCAGGACGTCCACTGCTGGAGAAAGGCCTCCCCCACAGATTTGCAAAAGGACCGGTTGGAAGCGGCCTGCGTCCAGCATCTTCCTGTAAGATGAGACCACTCACCAGCAAGCGCAGCGTAGAAAGTCTACCGAGATGGTGGATGAAGATGGCACGTTGAAAATATGAATTTGGAAAGATTACCTCAAAACAACTGACCAGGCAAAAAAAAGTTGTATAAAGGATAAAACTTTTCGCTTACCTAAAACCACGGCATATGCTGCCAAGAGCAATATAACAATTTCCCATGTACTTTGCCTATAGTCGCTCGAATGCCAAAACGTCACACCGACTGACGCAGTTATTAATGATACCGTCATTATCAACATCGCTATGCTGTAAAAATAGAATCCTCTTAACAGCTTCACATTTTTCTGTAAAAGAAAAAGGGTCATTAGATATTTCGAAGTTTGTATTAGCGACTGTATTTCCGAACGCATTCAACCCTAATCTCTTCAAAGTTAGGGTGAACAGGCTTCTTCTGGGTAAGCTCACTCCATCGGAGACTTTGTCTATGTCACCTTTGGCCAAGACTAGAGTCAAGAGCTTACCCATCTCGAAAAAAAAAAAGAAAAGAAAATGAAACTATTGCTCATTTATAACTGGACTAGCTTCTCCCTACAACTTTGTCCCCTTGGACTTCAGAACTAAGCCATAGTCCTAAATTACTCCTCTGTGACACAAAAGCGACATGAGAAAAAATATCTTGTGTTAAGCAAGATCAGTATCTAATATGTGCCACAATTTTGGCAATGCTTGAAAGAGTAACTAAGTGTTACTCAGTAAATAAGCTCCATCCATGCGTCCTCTCAAACTTTCGCGGTAATGAATAGTAGCAGGATATTACGTGTACTGCCAAAATTTTGCTCTCAAGCATTGGCTTTCCGCTAAAAAGGCGACTGAAACGTCGGATAATAGTACCTATGACGTTAGACGACGACACCACTGTAGCAAACAAAAGGACCATTCATTCACCATTCGTTCATTCATTGAATCATGCAGTTGAAAGATCAACTCGTTCTCTTACTTAGTATCGTCGCACTAAAATATACGTACATGTAAGTAAATATAAGACTTAAATTCTCACCTTATGACCTCCAATGATAAACACAATAGTCGCCACGAAATCCGTTATAAATGATGTGAGTTTTAAAACTCCTATACAAATATACAATATTAAGCGGCTAATCATACTTTTATGACCAGCATAAAAACCAATTACAAACAATGTACTTAGCAAATACCACATCATTATAGGGATTATAAGTGCTTCTGCAATCTGAAACAGAAAACACGTGTCTATGTAAGAGAAAGTAGATGAAAGGGATCAGCAGTCCTGTTCTTTCGGGTCAACCTCTGCAACTTCTGAAAGTCAAAATCAAGAGTGGCAACCATCAGAAAAGCACCGAAGCAATGAAGCTCGGTCCCGTAGAAACGATTTAACTATTTTAGATCCCTCAACGAAATTAATCAGAAAAGAATAGCAGAGGAGTAAGAAAAAACATAACCACCATACCTATCTCTGCCGCAAAGCAGTGTTGCTGTGTGATCTGGTTTGAAGGGTATGTATGGGTGCCGGTGTAATTACAAGCACATGAGACATTTCAACTTTGTCCCTGGGATGGCAACGCATTTGCAAGGCCTCTGGTATTTCAGATGTCTACGTATAGGCAGCAATGAGTACTTAGCGTCAGGAGGGCCCTCGGCTTGTTTGCCATCCAACGATGATTAAAAACGTGATCAGTAGTCCTATCCTAATCTAAATCTCCCTTGGCTAAGTGAGCTTGAGTCAAACTGACAATCTTCCACATGGGATTACATCTCATCTTATCCTCTCTTCACTTTTTATTGAGGAAGATCTCCAATTTATTACTCAACTACAGACCCCTTTCTACATTCTGAAAAGAATTAACGCTACTAGATAGGCCCCTAATGATCCCTATGACCCCTAATGGTCCCTATGATACCTAATGATGAAGTGGATGAGCATTATTTGACATATATCAGACCCTTCCGTACCTCAGACGAAACGTCGGCACGGTAACTCAGATCTTGGTACTCGTAGGTAGGTATTGTTACTGAGAGCGAGAGTGAGACACGCCCCTAAACTATAGCACATAGCGCTATTTGGAACGTTTGCGAATATGAAACGCCCACCTAAAACTAAACCTAACTAGCTTCGAAAAACCATTTTGATTGATACAATAATAATGCCATGAAAAACACACGTAGGTACTCCTAATTAAATTATTTATCGTTGGACCTGGCTTAATAGAGCAATTATTTTAGACTACCTTTTAACCGCGTTAATTTTCTTACAGATTCCTACGTTTTTAAAACTAAAATATTACCTATATAGCACTCAGGGATAATTTAGCTTCCTATTAGCAAGAGAATTTTCAGAATTTGACTAGTAGTTTTAGAGATAGGTACGAACTTACAAGTTTGAAATAACCCCAAGCGAGCAAACCTCGTCTTAGAGGCAAGCAGAAACAGCATCTTTTGCAGACAGGAATTTCCCCTTTCATTTTGAACTTTAATACTGTCTCTAAAGTCTTAAAATCAACTGCACTTAGATCACTTCTTATTTGTTAAATTAGTTTCCAAAAAGCAGACACGTTTGGTGAAATCAAAAACTAATAATACACTCAATTAAAATAACAAGAAGATTAATCTATGAACTCAGGACACAACTAGCGTTGCGAATGATTGTGTAGGTACTATTAATGACAATTGCAGATAAACAGAGCAATATGTATTATTCATATAAAATTCCGTGATTTTGTGCACAGCATAGATAAGGACCTGGGATTTTGCTAAACATAATAATGATTACACATACATACCATCACGCGTGTATTCCCTGAAGGGTTAAGCAGAGGTATACCAATGTAAGGCCATAGTTCGCCGGTATGTTTAGGTCTCATGTAATAGGGGGCGAGCCTATTGCCATTATCTGGGCACAAATCCTAACTCCTAGCTGCTATTGAAAATTTTGTAGAAAATCCCAATAACACTTCATTCCTGACCACTAGGCTAAGGAGGCAGTCAGTAATGATTATGTTCGGTAAAATTTAAATAGGAAATTAAACAGGAATCCGTTCGACAAAAACAATTTATAAATTGACCGATTTCTTGTCGGCCATGTGCGTTGGTGTATTGGAATTCACGTCATGTCAAAACATCGGTCGTGGGCTTATGTATCCAATCTTATTTTAATAGTTTACTAGATTTTGCTCATGATCTCGCCTGCATATATTTTTTTACGAATCCTTAACTTTTCTGATAATAACATACTGTTAGGAATCAGAAGTAAAAGAAGAGAAAATGAACAGACTTTAATTATATTAGCGTGAATAACCATGAAATCCACACTTAACAAAAGGAATGACCAATTCATGAAATAACATAACCAGAAAATAAATAAGCACACGTCAATGGTAAATAGCACGTCTGTTCTAAGCACTGTCCAAGCAGTCCCAGCCAGCAGCAACTGCGCGCGCATCCTTCTACAAGCTTCCATCAGTTGACAGGAGATCACTTGACCTAAAGCTGGGGATACACACGCCCGTAGCTTGCACACTAGTATACCAGCTCCTTGCACGTGCCAGCTACTGTCATATGTATACGCTAACTGGCATGCCTGTAACTGGCATATAAGTAGCTAGCACAACATTTGATTTACTTGCATGCCCGTTGAGGGAGGGGACGCGGGGGGTTGCTTAACTGACACGTGTGAACTGAACTGTGTATACGCGATGGTGATACTGGCATGCAAGGGCACAACTTGCATGCCAGTATTACTTGCAAATGTATCCGCATTGTGCCAGTTACTCGTACATGCCAGTAACTTTCATGCCAGCTACTTTTCCGATTTACTGGCATGTGTATCCGCATTTTTACAATACATATACTCAGGGATGACGTAGCTTTGTATTAGTGAAATCATTTTCAGGATCGGACTTTACTGGTGCTTCTGTTATCTGGGAATTAATAACATCAAACAAAATAGAAAACAAACAACGCTTCAGATTTATTATAATAAGTATTGGTTACATTAGTATTGCGAATTTAGGTTACATTAGTACATTAGAATTGCGGAAAAATCTGTTCGAAATTAGTAACAAAGTATTTGACAAGTCAGTCAAGAAGGCTGACAGGCGGTTTTCACATCCATACTAGAATGTGCGAAAGACATTAGGAGAAAAGACACTTGCGCAAAATATATTTTTGCAAAGGATATTGAATTTCCAGTCAACTTGATTATTTCCTCGTTTATTATTACTGTTCTTTAAAAATTGCATGTTTGTGTATTCAAGCGTGTTCTGTTTTCGTTTCCTCTGTTATTGCCACTTCTTCACTGTCTATGGTACAATCAGCTTCCGCTTCGTTGCTGAACACTCCCTTGGTCCTCAGATTGATGATTTCACTTCTCAGAAGAAATATGAAGTAAGTTTGTATAACTGGAAAATAATTGGATAAGTGATTAAGTTTAAGATATGTTCTTTCCTTTGTTTAACTATTGATATTAAAAGAATCATGAGCGATTTGTGGGGCTTTATGTAGCGCCACGCAAAAGATGTAGTCATTAGTTTTTTTTGTTATTTTATACATGATATTTATCTATAGCCCCGTGACAGTCGTGACGGATAGTCAGAAGCCAAGAAGTCTGACAACCAGTCTAACCAAAGAGGTATCGTGTTGCCCAGTTACTGGGTTGTGGAGGTCAGATAGGCAGTCGCTCCATGTAAAACACTGGTATTCAGCTGCATCCGGTTAGACTGGAAGCCGACCCTAACGCAGTTGGGAAAAGGCTAAGCAGATGATGATGATGATTTATCTATAGCCCCAGAGAAGCAAGGTATATAATATGCACTTAAGTTACATTATTATAAAAAAAATCTTAAACGCTGTTGGTGTACAAGTACATAACAGAGTAAATGTCAAATATTTAAATGGCGGAGATCCTGGTGTCCTGAAATACAGACCTAGAGCCTTGTTTGGGCACCAGTTTCCCACAATATTCAATGGCATAATATATGTATTTCACCACTCCGATAGCTCTGTACCTTATAATATTGTGGAGAGAAAATAAATAAATAATTATTATTGTAAAAAAATGAAATTCTCCAGACCGATTCCGGCCACGGCGGCTAATCTTAACGCAGACTAGCCTCGTACGCAGGAGATATTATAGTGCACAAGTGTGTGCGCAAACACAGGTGCACTCCCTCTTCCCTAACTCTCATAGCCCGATGGGACGGCAATCCGACACGACCGGAGAGAGATCAGGCGCAGGACCAACGGCATTATGTGCTTTACGAGGCACGGGGGTTTCACACCACCAACTTCCAAACTCCGGGCTATAACTGAGAAATTCCTAATGGAAAAACCCAATAACACTTTTTGCCCGACCTGGGAATCAAACCCGGGACCCCTCGCTCAGCAGTCGCGCTTGCGACCACGAGATCAACGGGGCTGTCGGGTCAGTATAGGTACCCTAAAACTATTTTCCTCTCATTGTATTCATTTAATTCCGATTTTTTATTTACAAATCCGAGTTCTACCACGTTATAAGCTTTATTTTTTACCATGACAACATCACTGTAAGGTCCCAAAGAAGCGTGATGTAATAATTATGCACTTAAAGTACTTTGGGATTGGTGTACTACTATATAATTTATTTCATGTTCAAATACTTATTAATTTATTGACCAGGTGTCTTTATAAAAACCTCCTAAAATTTGACGAGGATGCAACACTGCATCTTTTATAGAAAAACAAAAAATACAATGTACTTACCTAACGCTAAGAAATGAACTGATATTCTCAACGAAAAGAAAAACCAAAACTCTAAATCCAAATCCTTGTAACTTTCTACTAATATATATGCTGTCGCAACAATCAGCAGCGTTGTAAATATCCACATCACCATGCTGGCAAAGTAGAATGATTTTACCAGCATCATGTTTTTCTGCGAATAAAAAAATTAAATTAGAATTATTTTCTGACGTAGGACATGATAAACAACCAACACAAGTGATAAAATAAAAAAATGACGGGTTGCACTCCGGGAGTGCCGGCAGAAGTGAAAACTTGAATATTAACGTTGTGCATTTTTGATATTTTGGAATGGTTAGGGAATAATTTTGCACGAATTGCTATAATTATCATTATAAAAGTACTATGTATGTAACAGAAACCATTAAACCAAGCACGTGTACTATTTAGTCCATCCGTCCATCCTTGCATCCGTCCATCCGTCCATTCGTCCATCCGTCCATCCGTCCATCCGTCCATCCGTCCATCCGTCCATCCATCCATCCACGATTTTGCACGACTTTGCACGACTTTGCACGACTTTGCACGATTTTGCACGATTTTCCACGATCCAATTACGAATTTTTCGATCAGGGTCACGTGTCCTGACGCGAGCAAAACAAGTGCACAACGCCGCTTAAAATTTTCGATCAGGATCACGTGTCCTGACGCGACTTTAACATTTTTTACCCAACGCCGCTAAAGAAGTTTTCACTTCAAAAATTAAGTAACCCCAGACAGAATAATAAAGATCCCTACCGCAGCTAACAAGAGCTGATAACCTTGAAACGGCTGAACCGATTTTGACAAAATATTTCAAAGAACCACCGATTAGAAACCAGCTTTCAAATTAAAAAAAAACCGCATTCAAATCAGTTCATCCGTCCATACCAGCGTCCATTTCCAAATTACGCTACAACACATCCAACCATGTCGTGATTGCCCACTGGTTACAGCTGTGCGATTCTCTAAAATGCAAGCTTGAAAACGAGTCTCACTTCGATAACGAACCAACTTGTCATTGGCTTAGTATTCGTTCGCCGTGGTGACGTCACCACGGCGAACGAATATAAACCAATGACAAGTTCACTCGATCACTTTAGTGAGACTCGTTTTCGAGTTTGCATTTTAGAGAATCGTACTACAGCACTCGTTTCTCATATACGACGTTCTGAGTTCGCTACCAGACTCTGCTAAGTACCGACGCGGCTTTTTCTTTTTTCATATCAAGTTACTTTTTAAGTTTACCTTTATCATCACTGACATCGGCGAAAGAAAACATCTTGAAAAACTCAGACTTATACATAATTAACACTGGCTTCAAATATGACAAATACTATCCCACTGGAACCGTAGGTATGCTATGTGTTATTTCACACTACAATCTATCTCAGTGTCCATCCAGATCCGTTCAGCCGTTTAAGCTTGACAGAGTAACAATCATTCATCCATCCATCTTCACAAACTTTCGCATTTATAATATTAATTAAGATTAGTCTGAATCCTTATTGCCCACCTTAAGTCCTCCAACGATAAACGCCATGGTCACCAGCAAATCTACTAAGAACATTGCAACTGCAATGACTGGTAAAATCATGTCTTCCTCGACTCGGCCTAGAAAGTCGTCATCGCTTCTAGTAACCTTTATATCCAATACATTCCACATAATTGAGTACATCAATAACGATATAATGAACGCATCTGATATCTGGAACATAGAAACACAAGTGTTGGGGATGAAAGTTCACCAACTTCAGACATATGGCTGTATAGCCTGTTATTGATGAATATTTTACGTTCGATTCCCAGGTCAAGCAAATGTTGTGGGGTTTTTCTATGAAATTCTCAGTAGTAACTCGGTGTTAGGATTTGTGCCGGTTCGGCTCGCCCCCTATTACATGGGACTGTGAGTGTACATTGGCACACTCTGCGTAACCCTTCGGAATACAGGCGTGATGGTATTTTTTTATTTATTTAAATGAGCTCGGCCTTTCCTTGCCCACTATTTTGAGAGAAAACAGAAAGAGACTCAGAGGTAGACGTGTTTTAAAAGGCATACCGTTTCTTGTATTTGTGTGATCTTTATGAGAATGTGTAGGTTCATTTGTGAGATGAGATTCAAGAAAGACATGGATTGGAGTGGACCTATTGAGACAGTGCACGCATGTATAAGCATATTATATGCCCAACATGTCTTACTATACTCAGTGCCGTAACTAGGGTGGTGCCAGCTGTGTCCAGGTACAGGGCCCAGACCCTGGAGGGGCGCAGAAAAGACCATACCAGGACCAAATTTATTTTTAAGGGCACAGTTGTAGAATCTCGCACAGGGCATATCGCATAAAAGGCGACATACGGTGCTGGCTATACTCACCAATTTAAAAAAAGCCCACACGATTAAACCATTCAGTAGCGGAAAACAAAAACAACATCTTGTAAACACTGGAATTTCTACTCTCATTTTGATCTTCGACGGATACTGTCTGTTGGGATTTCTGGATCTCCAACACTTTTTTTTAGATGTAAAGCTTAATTCCCATATACAGGTACAGGTGCCAATATACTGATTGTCTTGCTGATGGTATCTGTTGAAAATAACACACACTATTATTAATAGTAGCTTGCTTAGTTGCGTACCTCTATATCAAGGCCATTCTGAAATTCTAATGACGCGGGAATTAATTTGGGTGTAAAACTCGCTAGTTTCAGACTATTTTTTTTTTGGAGTTTTAATTACTGAATAAAAAAGAATAATGTACTAAATCAGAAGGGGAGTTATATTGAAAAAAAGAAAGCAATATAACTAATAACGAAAATATTTTTTATTCTAAGGAAAACTGATTACAGTTGAACCCGACAACTAATATGTCCGTCACAAAAGTGTCGCCACTCGTCATTATATCACGTATTTGAAATTCTGACTAACTTTTCTAAGGCCTTTGATAAATTGAGTTATCACTATAAATAAATGAACCGCAATCTTTTGGCAACTTGGTTCTCTTGCCGACTTGCTCACTTGGCTAAACTCAAGAAGTAATTGTGTGAGAAATATACCGCAATTAGTTTCAGTCAAAAATTATGAGCCATCATCTAGGCTCATCTTGGTAAATCTGGGATACCACAGGGTTCGCACTTGGGTCCCATTCTATTAAATTTATCAAGGAAGTCTTAGATGTTTATGCACTATAAAATATATAAAAAAGTTTACTCACATTAATATTTTTGACTAATAGCAAAAAATATATGCGACCAACACGAGCGGTGTGAAGCGATCTAAATTACTGACAGTCATAAAACAGCTCAAATAACCTTGTTTTACTTCCAATTAAACGAACAATTATCTTTGGAATTACGGGAATAACCTCACTCCCGTAATTTCAGAGATAATTGTTAGTATGCAATTTAATGATGACAGCTTTTAGAATTAAATTTTCCTCTGTTCTTGTTCCGGTTTTTTGGTAATTAGAGTTCCACATAACAGCAAAATATTTTATTTTATTACTGTAATATTTTAGTACGTATAGTGCAGGAAATAGTTCAATTACCACATATATAATATACTGCCAGGCGGGCACTACTAGAAGTCTGTCTCTGCTATAGCTGATGATGGGTTTTCAATTATGAATTTCTCGGTACCAGGCTGGAGCTTGGAAGTTAGTGGTGTAACATCCCCATGTCTGGGAAAGCACTCATCGATCTCTCCTCAGTTGTGTCGGATTGCCATCCTATCGCATTATGAGAGTTATGAAAGTGCACCTGTGTTTACTGTACAAACTTAGACTTACTCATTAAAATGTATCCTGCGTATTTGGGTAGTATCCATTGAGATTTTTATTTGATGTTTAAATTATTGGATATCTAGAGAATATTATATATTATTCCCCGAAGGGTTAGGCAGAGGTGTACCAATGTACACCCACAGTTCGCCGGTATATTTAGGTCCCATGTAATAGGGGGCGAGCATATTGCCATTAACCGGGCACAAATCCAAACTCCGAGCTGTTACTGAGAATTTCATAGAAAAACCCAATAATACTTTTTGTTCGACCCGGGACCTCTAGCGTAGCAGTCGCGCTCAGGACCACTAGGCCAACGAGGCAGTTAGAGAATATTATTATTATTTATTTGATGGTGATTTACTTTTTGCAATCTGTGAGTGTCACACTCAAGTATATTAGCGTCGACTAGGATTTTCATTGATTTACGAGTTAGTTGCTTGCACTAAAATAATGAATCATTAGCGAAATTGAAATATTCTCAATCTGTCATGTTTTAAAGGAGTGATACTATAGTACTAACATCATCAGATTACGCTTATAAATATTCAACAGGTTGTTCGTTTAAATAAGGGATGTACTACGTACTATGAGAGTGACAGAGTACTCACCCATGACCTAGTATAACATTCCTATTTATCTTTGGTGCGGCACCATGACCTACTTCCCTTGAACAAAGTCTTATTCCAGTGAGGATAAACAAAGAATGCGCTCAGCGTTGGATTTATTAATAGAATTGAGAAACTGTTATTGACTCTGAGAATACAACTAACAGATGCACAACCAAAGATTAGTGTGAGAGTTATACAATAGACACACCACCACGCCTGTATTCCTCGAAAGGTTAGACAGAGATGTACCAATGTACAGTGTACACCCACAGTTCGCTGGTAAGTTTAGGGGGATTCAAGCGTGGTGGTGTGTTTTGGAATAGGTACTGTGACCATGTTACCGGGTTCTACTTTACTTTACGTAGGGCTCCAATTATATTATTTAAAGGCGCAATATTTTTTGTAGTCTTTTTATTCCATATAACTTAGATGTATATGACTCGAGTGTAGCCAAACAAGTGCCCCATATAAAAAAGTGTTTTTTTTTTATCTTTTCGGCGTGTGTCGTTTCTATCAACCGTTATATTATCATAATAAATGTTATTTACATAATTATTTACGCAAGTTACGCGCGACCACCGATTTCTTTTTTGTCTGATTAATGCCCTACATTGGTGTGATGACTGGTATACCTAGAACCTACTGAATTGTTTTTTAGCTTTTAGTAAATTTTCTCCATCATTTTAATCTTTCTTTCAATAAAACCAAGTAAAATAAAATTGTATTGTATATTACATAAGTACAACATCACGACATGGAACAAAACTAAATGAACTTGAACTTCTCCAATTGTTTGCCTCGGTTAAATACTGCCGTAATTAGAAGCATAAATTGTTGACCGTCCTTGTGACCGTGCCCAGTCGCCCATCCCGAGTGTTTTGCGCTCGACGCTCTCCTGGGTGCCATGCCTAACTATGATGGGTTCATGTGTTCGCGAATGATGAGCCATCTAGTCAGTACGTTGGTGAGATGAGCGTGTGAATGTCGTAAAACATGGTTTTAACTAATGCCCGTTTTATCTGAAAGTAAAATAAACAAATGGTAATTTTCAGGAAACAGCTGAAAATAGGGAGAAAATGATGCGAAATTAAACTAATGGAGCAACTATTCGCATTATTTAGAGAAAAAATGTTAAGAAGCACATGCAAAAATTTGAAGGCCAAATAAAGTGTCTTATGGGGCTACGCCGCACCCGGCGCCATGGCGATGGCGTCATCGCTACTTTCGCCATTAATCCAGCACTTCGTCAGTCGCAAACTTGTCTTGATATAGAGCGCACGTCGTTCGCGCTTCTGCGTTTTACATTCGGTACTTTTGTTTATATTTTTCGTATTTCGTATCTAGTGCTTATAACTGTCAACGTGTCTGTGTATTTCATTCCTCCGCTATTGACCATCGCTCTTGTCTTCGGAATAATCTTATCAGTTAATTCTATAAATATATTTTGTATATTATTATCGTTACGTTTGCATATTTATTTATTTTGAACACGTTTCATATCATGACTTTGTGCGTACTATTGTGTAGGTAACCTATATCGGCACATTATAGATAAGGTTTGAATTAGATTGTTAAAACATTGTTGTTATTCACACTGTTGGGAGTATTTGGCAAAATTCCAAGCCCTTATCGTTGTTGTTAGTCTCGGTCGTAGTAAATAGTATCTCGGAATTTTACGATGTTAAAGGTTATGTTACATTAAAAATAGATGTTCCTAATTATCATCAATTCTCATTAAAATAGAATGAACAGAATTATTTACGGCACTAGACGTGTCAGGTTGATTTAATTCTTAAGTGTAAATTGATTGTTTTGTCAATAGGATCCTAAGAGTTGAAGTGATTTTGGTGTCATCTAGCTAAACCTAATTATAACTCTGTGAGAAAGTATCAAGGATCAAAATGGCATTGGAAATACCAGAGTTTAAAAGATGTTGCTTCTGTTTGCCGTTACGAGCTGGCTTGCTTGCGTGGGCCTATATCAAAGTCGTGAGTATCCTAGTCTTCTAATCCTAACTGATATTATAAATGCGAAAGTAAGTTTATATGTTACATTTTTACGATCCATCCTGAAATTTTGCATATACGTTGTCAGTTGTACAGAAACGGACATAGAGTAGCTTTCATCCTGAAAAATATTCCCGAGGAAAACGACAATAACGTTCTTATGTTAAAAGATGGCACCACTTGTCTTTTGAATTATGAATGAATTTTAAATTGAGATATTTCCTCTGTGCCAGCGATAACCGACATTTATGCGAACGAAATCACGGGCAAAAGCTAGTTAATAATATAAAGTTAAAACTAGCTAAAGCTAAAGCTAGTTAGTTAAAGCTAGTTATATATATTCTACTCATCAATGAAAGTGAAACTTCATTGCACAGCTTTTAGAGGGCAATTCTGCTTTATCTCGGGGGTAATTCTACTAACTTTTGGGAACGATCCCAATCTGTCAAAAATGTCTCTAATATTGACATTGATTGTAGCTGAGATGAGAATGCGACTACAATTAAGATGTTTTTAAAGAGACAATCCTCGGTCGGCGTATTAAAATGCACCGCCACTGTTTTTCAATTGTTTCAATCTTTATGAGAATTGGCCTTCTGGAATCAAATATTATGTGAGGTTTTTAAAATGTTATTTTCGATCATGATTGCATAAAAACATGTTGTTGTGGTGCATGAGACACATATGAGTCATGAGAATGAACCAGACACCATGTGAGACTACTATTTGTATACATCAGGGCACGACGGGTTTTACCAAGATCATATTTATGGTTACACCGTCATCCCAGGGAAGTGGATTCTTATGTATGATATCGTATATTAGTACCAATGCGACTTTTTCAATTCTTAAGTACATACTTTCTAAGTTTATCTTGGACATCACTGACATCATGAGAAGCATCGTGAGGAAACCTGGATTAATAAGAATAAGTCCGAAATCGCCAATCCGCATTGTGCGAGCTTGGCGATTACAATCGGCGAGAAATGCTCGCACCTTCTCTGTATGAGTACAAGCCTTTGCCCTGCAGTGGGACAGTATTAAGCTGTATTATTATCTCCTAATAACTTCTTCTATACATTGTTTTTTATTCTTTTTCTTTGTTAATATTTAGCACATACACATAAAAATATTACAAATAATTATAGTTTTGGTTTAGCTGCCATTAAATATTCTGTGCAGAACTCAATTATTTTAAGGCAATACACAAAACTCAATGTTGAGTCCACTTGTTTGGTATTGATGCTACGTGTTATAGGTGACCCTGCCATAATTTAAAAGAAAAAATGAAGTTGCACACAAAGAAAATTATTTAAAAAAAAACAAACGATGAATCGTTTAAAGGTGTTTAATCGTTTTAAAGTTACAACCTTATAAGATGTAAATGTATGTCATCAAAACTGCTATGATATAATATATTGTTTCTTAACTGTTATTTTGCTGACTATTCTATAGAAACCTCCTTCGCTGAATTTAGATGAATCTAGGCCCCCCACGTGGTCACCGACGTCCTAGTAAAAGTTGCGGAAATTGCTGGATGCGGGCAGCGCTGCACCGGTCATTGTTGCGATCTTGAGGCCCATGTCCAGCAGTGGACGCCGTTTGGCAGAAACGATGATGATGATGGGCACAGCACTAGCACAATTTATTTCATCAGTTTGACATTTGACATATCTATATAATCTATTAGTTTATGTTAAGCAAACTTCTTAACTAAATAAAAATTAATGTAGGTAGGTGTTTAAACAAATCAATTATAATTCAAGGATGCTACGTGACTACCCGATCATTGGTTGGCTTCCGGTTCCTAATTCAGTATGCAAAATTGATGATAAGACTAATAAAAATCATTCCTTATTCTTCAGTAACCAATACACTGTAGCAACCAGCTTATAGTTCATCTTAAGTTTCCGTGACATTGAATGGTCCTGTAGTAATGTGGCTATCTTTAGGAATGGCTTCTGGCCAGCAGTCGACGTCGTTCGGACGTTCGCTGATATGATGATGATGATAAAAGGGCGCTGAATTTGTCTTGGCCCTTCATTAATTAGTCAAATATAGATGATTATACAATTGTGACATAGACAGTCACAAACGATGTTTCTTTTGTGACTGTCTATATCATAATTGCTGAATTGTTTGATACATTCTGAGAAATACAAGCAATGCTTTGCTATTATCAGAATGTGGCAAAAGTCTTTTCAGGGAGTTTTAAGAGTCCGTTGATCCTGTCGTTAAATCTTCGTGTCAGTTTAAAAAATATTGTGTTTATTAGTAGTACAGCTCTTTTGAAGGAACTCGTCCAAGGAAGTACTACCACCATACCTATTTCTGCCGCAAACAACTATGTTTAAAATAGGCTCCTACACGTAACTAACTATACCACGTGTTTATATGTTTCAGGTGGCAAACACGATCATCATACCGATACTGGCGTACTTTATTCTAAGTAATATAGCAATGGGTTTATATGCCGGCAACAAAAAATATATACCCTGGATCTTATTCTACTCATTCTTGGGACTCACCGTACTCATTTTATTCATAGCTGATTTCGTCGCGACCATTGTTTTTATCGTCGGAGGGCATAAGGTGAGATATCAAACTTAATCTATTAATTCTATTGTCGAACATTCTTGTTCACATAGCGACACGTCTAATATAACAAAACTGATATAATAAAACTTTGTTTGTTTAAATGCGTTTATCTCTGGAACTACCAGTCAGTTTGGAAAAAATATTTTTGAATATGGTAGCCAGATTAATGGGGAATAGTAAATATACCAGCAATATACCATCACGGTATGAAGTGTTATTGGGTTTTTCTATGAAATTCTCAGTAGCAGCTCGGAGTTTGGATTTGTGCCCGGTTAATGGCAATAGGCTCGCTCCCTATTACATGGGACCTAAATATACCGGTGAACTGTGGGTGTACATTGGTACACCTCTGCTTAACCCGTCGGGGAATACAGGCGTGATGGTATTGATGGATGGTATGAACTATTGAAGAAGAATAGTAACTTAACGCGGATGAAAATCTAAAAGGCAAAATCGCGGGCTAAAGCTATTTCAGGTGTACCTATCTTATTTATCAGATAGAGGACAATATCTACAAAATAGACAACTGTCAGCTAGACAAATGGACCCACACTGCTAGGGTGCGTAGGCTCTGTGTGCAAAACCTACACAACAACATGGGCCGCATGTATTATTAGATGCGTGTTCGACAAATCCAAAAAGCCAAGCCTGTATCAATGACGTCACTAAAAACGTAGCGTATTCGAGAGCTACACTGTAGACGTTTTCACATACGTAGCAAAGTGAGCAGTGTGCCCGTACACTGCAGTGAAACAGTTCCTTATATGAAACACTTTTTAAGTCAAAGTTAAACCATTTATTTCACTTAGACCATTTGCAGACAGCTTTGAATTGTTAAGAACACAAAGTTGAAGCTAGTTGCTCGTTCCAAAACGTAGATCTCTATGAAGAAGAACGAGCAAGAAACTCCACGGACATTCTTATCAATTTGGTTTTAGCAAAATCCTGGTTGCAATATTCTTGTTGCTTCTATGTGTGTGAAATGCAAACAATGATGGTGATATTTATGATAAACCTTTCTCTTCAACAGAAAAACGTGAAGCTGATACGAGGATACTATATTTACAACATTGGGGTGCTGGTAGTGGCGGCGCTTTTGATTCTTGTGGCAGTTGTAATGGCAATAGTGGAATGGGTCGACACGACTTTGAATTTACTATTGTTCGCGGCATATCTCTTGGTTTTGGGTAAGCATTATATTTTAGTAACTTTTGGTCGAGATGCAAGCGAAGTCGCGGAATAAAAAGTAGCTTGTTTCGATTCTTGGGCTTCTAACTTACCGCGTAGGTACCCAATTTCATCAAAATCCATATTAAGATTGTTCTTAATTATCAAGAGGAAGGATGAAAGGCAAGCAATCCCAATGGGCCAACGGTTAAAGCACCAGCCTCTCACGCATGTTGTGGTTTCGATATAAGACAATTTTTGTTTTTTCATTCCTGTTTACTAACCTTGGACATAACTGACATCGCCAATGGAAAATATACTAGGAAAACTTGGGCAAAACTGCACCCTGAGCAAGCGTGGTGATCTATATTCGAACCTTCTCTGTATGAGAATAGGAGTGAGAACACTCTGTGACACGTCTGTCGCAAGAGTGTTTGGCAACGATCAGAAGCTTAGATACCAAAAAACCATATTGCATCAACATAATTATATAATCATATTCCATACCTTATTGGTGTGGTTCTACAGAAAGGTCGGGTGCAGAGTACTCGTAACCGGCGTGCTTGTATAACCATATAGCGATTGAAAGAAGTTCTGTGGTTTCTGCCTACCCCCATGGGAAAAAGGCGTGAGTTTATGTATGTATGCATGTATATCTAATACTAGACTTTACTTCTTTACAGTAGTGCAAGTTTACTTCATTGTTCTACTGAGGAGCCAGTTCATCAAACTGAAGAGCCAAGGAGAATTCAAGTTCATAAACAATTCACCAGAAGTCGAATGCATCATGACAAGGAAAGACAAAGAAGCTGAAATGCAAGATGTTTGACAAGAAGAAGAAGCGAAACTGAAGGAAGAATTCTAAATACACGAAGGCGACGTGTATACCTTTGAAGCTAGGAGCCATGGATACGTCTCGTGACAAGGTCATGTAGAACATGAAAAGGAGAATAATACTAAAATGTTGTACAACTAATGTAAAGTGTTATTGTTTGAATAATAAACGATTTTGAACTGGATTCATTATTAACATTGAAACTGTAATCTTTTAAGTAGTAGATCCTTAGTGAAGCATTCAGCAATTTATATTTAACTACATCTTGCTCGCTACTTCGTTCGAGTAAATGGCGGCTATCGCGGATGTAGACGAAGTGTCGGAATAAAAAGTAGCCTATGTCCTTCTTCTTAGGGTTCAAACTTATCGCATGGCAATTTCTTCAAAAACGGGTCAGTGGTTTTGTTGTAAAAGCGGAGCAGACAGAGTTACTTTTGCATTGATAATTTATTAGTATGGATGTTCTTTATTATTCAGTTTAGACCAATTAAAACACTAACGTGATTGAATCACATCAGCTTATATAATTACAGTAAATTACCTACTTACAGACGCGACAATTAGTAGTTAGGTATCAAGTAATATATTTTCTTAATTTAGATAATAAGATCACATGGGGTCGCGGAGACTCCACACGCTCATCAAAGATGCAATTAAAAGTAGCAATGCCGTCAGTCTTAGGATACATTTTCAGTTGTCATTTTGCCATTTTGTTTTAATTAAATAACCAGCTTATTATTATTGTCCCATTGCAGGCAAAAGCCTATTCTCATACAGAGAAGTTACAAGCATTGATCATCCATCACGCCTGCTCAAGACGTAGGTATTAGAGGTTTCAGAATTATATTATTATAAGTCCAGGTTTCCTCACGATGTTTTCTTTCACCAAAGTCAGAAAGTACATAATAATATGAATTGAAAATGTCATATTGGTACCTAGCCCGGTGTCGAGCCTTTTTTTTTTTAACACGGGATATCATCAAATAACTTACCCGGCCCTGGGCGTCCATGTCTGTTCCTTTCATGTGCCCTTTGCGTTCCGGGGGCGCGGTATCTCTTTCGAACAACCCGCAACCCCGGCCGGTGTCGAGCCTACAACCAGCCCCCCTAGCCAAGTCACAAACGATAATCGTAAACGCTCGGTAGGTACCAATAGATTTTCAACTTAATACCCAAGAGCCTTAAGTTGAAAATCTATTAAAGATTTCTAAGCGTTAGCGACTGGAACGAACGAAAACGCTATGCAATCTTCATTAGATCTTCAACTTAAAACCAAGCACATAAAGTTGAAGATCTATTAAAGCCTACTCAGCGTTTGCGTTTATCGTTTGTGACTTGGCTAGGGGGGCTGAATAGTTTAGTGTTTATCGCTAGCAGTCGCTGCATGTAAATACTGGTATAGACGTGCATCCATGTAGGGCCTCCGGCTTTTTGCGGAACATCTGCATTAGTATAACAATTCATATGTTCCATACTCTTTGAAAAAAAAAATACTCACCAATTGTCTGACCTGGGCTGGCAGCCTTACATTGGAAGCCGATTGCAACAAAATGTAGAAAAGGCTAGGCAGAAGGTCTTTTCTTAAAATGAAAGCAGATCGCAACAGTCGGCGGCAGCAAAAAACGAACTCCAGATGTGGGGGTCTCCTGGCTGTTTCCAATTCTTCTGGTTATGCGGCGTCTCTCCGCAGACCATAGCCCATCTTTTATCTCGCGCCGCAGTCCACCTGCACACGTGAAGACGTAATGACTACGTCAGCGAATGGTGTTTCCATAGCTGAAGACTGACTGCCTGATACGCTAAGAGGAAGAAAACTCTCTACCCGCGTCTGTATTTCCAAACGCATTCAACTTTAATATCTTCAAAGTTAGGGTGAAAGAGCTTCTTCTGGGAAAACCCACTCCATCGTCGAATTTTGCCTTGATCCCCCCTGACCTAGGCTGGAGTCGCGAGCAAACCCACTTCAAATAAAAAAGAAGTGAAGGAAATAATTATTTATTATGGGGTAATTCATCGTTTATTAACATCATCTACATCTTCATCCATATTTCTACCTTCACATTCTATCGTACATATAGTTTCACTAACATTGTTCGAAGAGTATTCACTTGCTCCTTCTTTACTTATATTATTATCTTCTGTTTCATCTTCTTTAAGATCTTGTTCTGTTTCAAGTCTTTCTTCATCTCCTTTGGTCTTATTCGCTATTTCATTTAGTTCCACACACTCCATTGTACATTTAGCTTCAGCTGCTGTATTTACAAATCTGAAGAGATAGTCTTTTGTCTCAAGTACTTTTATGTCATTGCATAATAGCAACATGGCATAGACAATTACTGAAACAAAAAGTAAACACTATTTAAAATTTATTTAAAACATGATGTATTGCCTAATTTTAGAGTAAACTATTGTTCATCATGGATGCCAAATGTTATAGAAACTCTCATCTTTGTACTCCACATCAGGGTTTTTATATTTTTCTATGAGCAATGGTTGGTTTTATACTATGTGAAAAAGACACACCACATAGCAGTTATGTTATCTTATACAGTCATAATGTAGCAACTTATAAAACATTTAATATATCGCATCCATGCTAATCATTCTACTAGTTTTATAAATGAA
Source organism: Caradrina clavipalpis (assembly GCA_932526535.1). Lineage (NCBI taxonomy): Eukaryota > Metazoa > Arthropoda > Insecta > Lepidoptera > Noctuidae > Caradrina > Caradrina clavipalpis. The sequence continues at coordinate 2,836,358 of OW052099.1, read as the reverse complement.
GTGAAAGTTTGGATGGACGATAAAGATTCGCGATTGCATATAGTTTGACATAGCACATAGGCTACTTTTTATGCCAACAACACAGACGAAGTCGCGGATGAAAGCTAATTTATACATATACTCACAGATTTCTATACTGGCTCCAGACGTTACTATTCCAAGGTTCGCAAAGAGCGGTTTGAGGTATTTCCACTTCACCGACACTTTGTACTGAAGGTATAAGGAGCAGGTGTAGTAACCAAACATACAGATGGAGTAGACTGTGAATACTGTTACCGAGGCTATGTTGCCGATCAACGATATCTTCAAAAGCTTCATGCTTTCCTGGAAAGTGCAAAAGATAATATATTTTAACGGTTCTGTAACTACAAAGCTGCTCATAGGAATAAGTAGAATTCAGTGGGACGATACAGATTGTATAAAAAAAAAACGACGGGTTGCACTCCGGGAGTGCCGGCAGAAGTGAAAACTTGAATATTAACGTTGTGCATTTTTGATATTTTGGAATGGTTAGGGAATAATTTTGCACGAATTGCTTTAATCATCAGTATAAAAGTACTATCATTTATGTGGTATAATACAATATTTATTTATTGCGCTATACGAATTCGCGTCAGCGAATTGTCATATTCGTGTACGATAAATTCGTAAGATTTTCGAGCAGGTCACGTGTCCTGACGCAAGTTTAAAATTTTTTACCCATTACAAAAAAAGTGTACAACGCCGCTAAAGAAGTTTTCACTTCAATAAAAAGCCAAATGGTGCCAACGGGACCCTAACACCACCCCCGTCCGTCTGTCTGTCAGCGAGATGTATCTCATGAACTGTAATAAGTAGAGAGTTGAAATTTTTATACAGTGTGTTTATATCGTCGCTATCAACAAATAATTAAAATAAAATAAAGGTGTTAGATTTCCAAAAAGGCCGGTTGGAAGCGGTGGGTTGGAGCATCCAGTGTCTTCCTGCGGTCTTAATCAAGTCGTCCGTCCATCTTGTGGGTGGACGACCAGTGCGTTTGTAGGGGGAAGGCCTATGTCCAGCAGTGGACGTCCTGCGGCTGATATGATGATGATGAAAGGGTCTGCATCAGTTCGATTTTCATCAAAAGCAAAATCTTCTCGATAATACAATTTTAGTACACGGTATATTTAGCCATTTGGTGGCCAAAAAGCGCTTACTTTTATCAAACTTAATGTAAAACAAAAAAATACTTACAAAATGAGTTGCTAAGATAAATATGACATTAAGCACCAAATCTACTATCATCATTATTAAATTCAGTGTTTCGTTATATAATCTGCCATCATTTTCATCTTTTATTAATATGCAATTAATTCTTTCTATCCTCCAATATACGAATAAGCAGTTTACAACCTGAAAATAAATAAAATAAAAATAAATATCTTGGGACAACTCACACACGGCTATCTGATCCCAAGCTAAGCAGAGCTTGTGTTATGGTAACCAGACAACTGAAATACATACTTATATAATTTATAAATACCTACATATAAATCACACCCAGACACAGAACAAACAATCATGCTCATCACACAAAGTTTGTCCTGGGTGGGAATCGAACCCACGACCTCCGGCTTAGCAGTCAGGGCCACTAACAACTAGACCAACAGGCCCGTCAAAAAAAATAAATAATAATAATAAAAGTTTTTAATTAGTAGTATTGGCAAAGTATCATTGGGTTTTTCTATGAAATTCTCTGTAGCAACTCCGAGTTAGGTAAAAAGAAAAATAAATAAAATAAAAAGATTATGTTGTTTTCCTTTTAATAACAGAACACTTTACAAGGAGACTAATAACATCCTGGTAAGATTTCTGGTAATTCCCATACAATTAAACCATATCGAGGCAGGAAACGGTAGACACTCCTCATGATCCCTGGCTGGTCATCCGCCATGATAGCAAAATTGTCCTCCGATGAAGAATAAGCACTTATGAAAAATAATCTTCAAAAAAAAAAAGAAACAAATTATGATCACTCTCAAAAAACACAAACACTCACTAAATATTTATGATAAATAAAAAAACCCAGCTCTTTCCGATGATAACCAATTGACCAGTACATCTGAATGCCTACCAACTTAAATCCTATGACGTCATCAACAAAATGATACCATTTATACAAATGTAATAAAGTTCAAGTGTTTTTTTGTTTGTGTGTTTGTTAAAACCAACAATCTGTTTGGAAAAAAACTTTGTATATGATAGCCAGATTTTGAGGAATAGTATACTCGTACTATTTCCTCACAGTTATACCACCATCGGCTAGGCAGAGGTGTACCAACGTACACCCACAGTTCGCCGGTATATTTAGGTCCCATGTAATAAGGGGCGAGCCTATTGCCATTAACCGGGCACAAATCCAAACTCCGAGCTGCTACTGAGAATTTCATAGAAAAACCCAATAACACTCTTTGCTGGTCCTGGTAATCGAACCCGGGACCCCTTGCACAGCAGTCGCACTTGCGACCACGAGACCAACGGGGCAGTTACACCACATAACATAACATACCATCACGCCTGTATTCCCGAAGGCAGCGGCACTTAACCAATAAAAAGAAATATTGCTATATTATAACATCACGTTACGACATACGGGAGCGGAGCAGTTACCAAAGACGTTACTTAACGCACGAGATCAAAACCATGCGAATGATGTCGCGAGCAGAAGGTAGTATTATCTACAGGATGAATTTACAAACAAGGATTAACACAGCAGCCATACAAATATGATTATAGTAGACGTCCAAGATAAACTTAGAAAGTATACACATATTCAATCACGCCTGTATTCCCCGAAGGGTTGGGCAAAGGTGTACCAATGCACACCCACAGTTCGCCGGTATTTTTTAGGTCCCATGTAATAGGGGGCGAGCCTATTGCCATCAACCGGGCACAAATCAAAACTCCAAGCTGCTACTGAGAATTTCATAGAAAAACCCAATTACACTTTTTACTTAGAAAGGAAATTATTATTATTATTAATTGAAAATGTCACATTGGTACTTGCCCGGTATCGTACCCACAACCGCATACATAAAAGCCTTAACCACTGGGCTATCATGACACAATTATAGCGGATTACGCATTGGAAAAAACGTTTATATCTGAAAACTGATTAGTAATCACAATTGGCTGCTGCATCCGCAAATATATACATATATACATGTACTCCTACATCCGCATGAATCACTTCAGCGAAATTTATAAAAAAAACCGTGGACATTGTTACATAGTAAATATAAGTCTGAAATCGCCAATCCGCCTTGAGCAAGCGTGATGATCAAAGCTCGTTACTTCTCTATGTGAGAAGAGGCATTTGCCCTGCAGTGGGACAATAAAAGGCTGGTTTTCTAATGATTACACCGTAATTTAAGATCTATCTCTGTTGAAATTAGGTGACGTGATTGAAAAATGATCTAGGGTGAATTAGGGTTCCGCGCAAGAATATTAAAGTACCACAAAAAACAGACATTCACGCGGACGAAGTCGCAGGTCTAAGCTAGCTTAAAAACAATATATGGCACTTATCATCTTAGAAGTCGCGCATCAACTATGATGTAAACAAAATCTCGGAAATTTATGTTAGTAATATCATAATAAACATTATATATAATATTTATCCTTAATTGCACTAATAGTACTCGCTTAATCAGTGGCAACGCTTGTTTTGTCCGGAGGGCAATGATTAATTGGTTTGTTATTTAAATTGAGTGCAATAAAATCAGTGTCATGGATTTATAGTACTGACAAAGAGGTGTTCAAAGTGTAGTTCACTGTTAGACTTGTTAGAGTAAGAAGTTCAAAATGAACGGAAAAATTCCTGTCTTCAAAAGATGTTGTTGCTGCTTGCCTCTGCGACCTGGTTTGCTCGCATGGAGTTACATCAAAATTGTGAGTTCCTGCCTATCTTCAGAACTACTAGTCAGATTCTTAAGTTGCTTGTACGAAGCAATAAAAAAAAAGTTTCTGACAATTCTTTTGCTACGGGTCTGTCTACGACTGATTTTTTGTCGGAAGTGTGCGTTGATGTATTGGTATACATATGTTCCATTCTCGCTGTCAAAAAAATCTGTCAAAGTCCGGTCGTGAGCGGAAAGGCCAATAGGAAGCTAAATTACCCCTATCATACTTTGTTTAAATGTAAGAATACGTTAGAAACTTCCCGAGGACAAATAGTAGTCTAGTATAATTGTTGCTATTCCATAAGAGCCAATCAAATGATCGAGGTTGTACCTATAACGCAGTTTAGAAAATAAGAAGTACTTACGGGCGTGGCATGCCTTTAATTATTGGCACATTCAAAAAGGTCCATCTGAGCTAGTTAGGTTTCGTTTCATAGTTGCAATCATTCAAAATAGCGCTATAGGAATGGCTATAGGCTTCAGTTTAGGGGCGTGTCTTACTCTCAGTAACAATGCTACCTCCCAAGATCTGAGTTACCTTTCGGAGCTGACGGTTCTGCTTACCTTTTATGTCTGAAGTGTGGAAGGGTTATGATATGCTTAATAATGCTCATCTACTTCGGACCATTAGGGGCCTATCCAGTAACGTTCATTCCTGTCGGAATGTACTAAGGGATTGAAATTAGGCTCCTATTTTTATTATCATCACCATATCAGCCGCAGGACGTCCACTGCTGGACATAGACCTCCCCCATAGATTTCCAAAAGGACCGGTTGGAAATGGCCGCTGTTGAACAAGGGATCACCGCTGTCTATAGATATCTGCAATACCAGAGGTATTACAAATGCGTTGCCATCCCAAAGCCAAAGTTACAATGTCTCATGTGTCTGTAATTACACCGGGACCCAAACCCCTAAAGCCGGTACATAGCAACGCTGCTTTGCGGCAGAAATAGGTATGGTAGTAGATTTTTATTTTTTTTGTTACTCGGTGGGAATCCTCATGGACTTCCTCCGGCATGGGGAGTGACGGAGGGGCATGCCGGACTCTTACCGGCTAAAACCACCGCGGTGTTCCACCTCTGCCCATTGCCGAGGGTGCGAGATTCGCATAAGTATTCACCGCTCCCCCGACAGGCCTCGACCCGCTGTACCTTAGCGGATCCGTCCTCCCCGTGATGGTAGTAATTCTCCGGATGAGCTCCTTCACAAAGAGCTCTACTACTACTAATACTTATTCTTACCAAAGGTAGCGGTACCCTTAACACCACTTATTCTAGTATTAACTGCTTCGATAGCCAAGTGGTCCTCATCGTTACTGCTACGCTAGAGATCTTGGATTCGACTCTTAGGTCTCTTAGGTTATTGGGTTTTTCATTGAAATTCTCAGTAGCAGCTCGGAGTTAGGATTTGCGGCCGGTTAATGGCAATAGGCGCGCCCCCTATTACATGGGACTTAAAACATACCGGAGAACTGTGAGTGTACATTGGTACGTCTCTGCCTAACCCTGCGTCCCTGAACACAGGCGTGATTATATGTGTGTATATGTATGTCACTAATGTGTAGTACGTGTCTTCTGTTTCAGATTGCAGAAGCGGTCATAATCCCGGTAATGGTGGGATTTTTCCTCAATTTAATAGTGCTGTACGCTCTTTTTATCGATAAAAGAAAGATATTTGTCCGGATCTTATTGCATTTTCTTCTGTCACTTGTTGCATTCGCATCCATAATAGCGGATTTCGTGACCACTATTGTGTTTATCGTCGGGATTCATAAGGTGAGATTTTAAATCTTATATTGATTCTTATATTGATTTTTAATCTTTTAAATCTTATCTTTTATTTATTTGACTGCTACGCTAGAGGTCCTGGGTTCGATTCCCAGGTCGAGCAAAAAGTGTTATTGGGATTTTCTATGAAATTCTCAGTAGCAGCTCGGAGTTTGGATTTGTGCCCGGTTATTGGCAATAGGCTCGCCCCCTATTACATGGGACCTAAATATACCGGCGAATTGTGGGTGAACATGGGTACATCGGTACACCTCTGCCTAACCCTTCGGGGAATACAGGCGTGATGGCTTTTTTTTTTATTTGGGCTTTAATCTAAACAGATAAAGTCGTCAATGAATTCTGTAGTCTAAAATGACGAAATTGTGGGTAGAACCTAGTTAGTACATGTATAAAAGTGTCATAGTTTTATTTGCCAAAAACACCCGCGAATACAAACATTGGATTATCTAATGGATCCTTTTTCTTTTACAGAGAAAAGTAAAGCTGATAAGAGGATTCTTTTTCTACAGCATAGCGATGTTGTTCGTGACGATAGCATTAATAAGTTCGTCCGTCTGTGTGATCGTCGTGTATTCTAATGAAGAACCAATATTTCCATTGTATATTGATAATGCAGTGATCTATTCAGTGTACTGCGTGATTGTAGGTAAGTGCTCAGTTTTATTCCTTATCTATACTATCTATACAGGAAAACGTTCTTAGGAGACCATCCATAACTTTTACGCCGCGTCCGCCGGCGCAATGTATTGCCAATAACGGCACCATTGCGCCTCCCGCAGGCGGATACCGTGGACACGGTCTGTGGACGGTGAGCAATGGGTAGCTCACCGTCCGTACGTTATTAACTAGCGACAGACCGTGTCGACGGCGCGTTCATGTTCCGCGCACAGAGGTGTCAGCCATCGGAAGGGGCCACTAAGGGCCAAATGCCTGCCGGGGCTGCGGGTTGTTCGAAAGAGATACCGCGCCCTCGGAACGCAAAGGGCACACGAAGGAACATAGATGGTTTTTAGTCAGTAAAAGTCTGACACTCCCTCCCGCCCCGCCCAGGACGGGAGGGGTCATTTGATGATTTTACCATCTCTAAAAAAAAAAAAATCCATAACTTTTCGGTATATTCTAAACTGCATTCACAGATTACGGAAAAAAAAGTACAGTCAGCGATAAATACTGAAATACAAAAAAAAAATGTTTTATATCTATCGATCCTATTTCATTTAGGGATTAAAAGACTACGCGACCATTTAAGGTACGAGTACCTATTCGAAATGACACAAATCGTCAAAATCTTTTCCCATACATTTTCGAAATAATCTTAATATTCTTTGTTGCCGAACGATCCTATTTAAGTATTACCTCACTCTGCTCATTAAAATAATTGACTTTTATTTTTGGTTTGAAAAATTTATCAATTCAAACACTATACCGACTTTACTATGATAGTACCCAATGCGACACACGCAAAACACTGTGCATGTAACAGTATACGCATCGTGAGGATATTTTTAATGTAGTTTCAACTTTCAAAACATGTTTTCGCAAGGAACCGGAAGGTTCTCCGGTATGGCTCAGAAAAAAATAACGGTTGGGGCTGTGTTGGGGCACACAGCCGTTGTTTTAGTGTTAAATGTTGTAATCTGCGGTGTTATTCTGTAAAACCCTCCTTCCGTGAAGTGAGCGTGTGGCGACCTGTCAATCCCTAGCATCGTATAGTGACAGCCCAGTTTTAGCTCACTTCACCTTAATTCACTGAGGGAGATTTCTTACAGAATAAGCCGGCTGTATGTGGTTTTAAGAAGTTTCACGTCAAATAGATCTCAATGATGAGCATTAAACGAAACTTTCGGTTCTAACGGAACTTTTCGATCGTATGATGTATGATGACAAACCAAAATGTGCCCAGCACGGCACGGTCACGATCCCATGATAGAACTCACTACTATTTTGTAGGTACTAAAGGATGAATGTGTCCTTGAAAGGATGAATGAGATGAATGAGAACTTTGGGTTTTTTTTTATATAGATGGGAAATCATCAAATAACCAGCCCCTTCAGACTTTTACTGACTAAAACCCATCTATTTTCCCTTATGTCCCCTTTGCGTTCCGGGGGCGCGGTATCTCTTTACAACCAACTTAGGGTTGGGGGCATGGTTTTGCTTTCTTGACGTGGCGATCAAAAGGCTAATCGTCTTTTTATACCCGTTATTATAATCGAGTTTATCATATAACTTAAAACTCTTTCTTTCCAGTTCTACAAACCTACCACCTTCTTCTAGTGAGGAGTAAGGTCATGGAAATGAAGAACAGCGGCGAGTTCAGATTCGTGAACAATACAGGGGAAGGAGCATGTACCATGATATATGAGGACCGAGGAGCGCTACACAGAGAGGGAAACGAGACTGAAAACGTTTGGAATGAAGAGAAGACACCGCGTGGATTATCGGAGAGAGATCAGACACGACTTGTTAATTAAATCCGTACCCTGACCAAATAACCTTGAGCATTAATATAGTAACAAACAAGGTCAGATTTTTGAAAAAAAAAAACTTAATAAATCCAAATTTAGGTCTTAAAAAAAATATCTAGCATAATGTTCATCATTAGTGTAAATATCAAATCGAAATAATGTTTACTTTACGTGGAGATATGCTACTTAAAAAAACGCATTCAACTCTAATCTCTTCAAAGATAGAATGAACAGCCTTTTTCTGAGTAAGCTCACTCCATCGTAGACTTTGTCTATGTCACCTCTCACCAAGACTAGAATCGTAGGCTTTGTCTATGTCATCTCTGACCAAGACTAGAATCAAGAGCTTACCCATCTGTAATAAAAAAAAACCACCTACTACTTTTCAAGAGTCTATGTAGAAATTTAATGTATTTTTATTCGGCTGTATTCATTTTATATAAAGAGTAGATAGTTCCAAAAAAACAGCTAGAACTGCGTCTTGTACGGGGACGCGCCTTAAGTTCTTAAACTAGAAGTAAGCGTGCCACGGGCACAAGTTGTCTGATATTTTTGCTAATAAGGGCCAGTAAGGCGCAGCTGTGAGGCACACAATAATGTTATTTCTATAAATTTTATTTATCGAATAAACATTTTGTTACGATTATTATTTTTGTGTGCACATGGCCAGTGTCAAATAAACATTTATTTTTTCTTTCTTTGTTTTCTTGAAGAATCTTGGTGTGTTAAGTTTATTAAGGACTCGATATGATTTTATTTTTATTTATTTAAACATAGATTGTTAAAGGTCGCAGGATGCAGCTGCGGAACGGCCGTTGTGGCTAACTTTAGGGGAGGCCTATGTGCAGCAGTGGACGTCGTTCAAAAACATATAAAATTACAAAATATACATTTATTAGGTACTGTAACTAAATTGGTACACAAACTAAACTTAATTAATATCACAAAAGTGTATTATACCCAACTTTCGTATGGTTAACATTCAAAAACAATTCAGCGACTAGTTCTTCACTGTGCTCCTTCTTCTCCGTTCTCCTCCCCTTTGCACTGCAAGGTGCACTCCGCGTCCGTCGCGTTGTTCACGAACCTGAACTCACAGTTGCTCCTCAGCTTGATGATCTCACTCCTCACCAGTAGCAACACGTAGATTTGAATACCTGAAATATTACAGCAATTACTTAGGAGCTGCCTTGTTTGGTTGAAATACTTTTGGGCTTATATAAAACTAGCTACTGTCCGAGACGTCATTTACGTAGACTTAGGTACTACTTAGGTGATTCGCACATTGCACCGCATCACGGAGCGGAGCGCGCGGAAGCACGTTGTTTGCAAGTATCTGTGTTTTATATAAAACACGCGTAGCCCAACAAACTGAAAAAGCGTTCACGCGCAGTGTTGCAGATCACCAGAGCTCAGTCGCCACGCACCACGGAGCTCGAGCGTAGCGCGGGGCAATGTGCGAATCACCTTATTCACCGCAGTCATGGAATCGTTTTTTGTATGACATTCATATATGTAGGTCTAGATCTAGCTTAACATAGTTGTTAAGCTAGAAGGACCTACTCTGACCTTACTGGTGAGGTTCTTAGTAAGGTCGGGTGCGCAGTACTCGTACCCGGCGTGCTTGTATGATCAAATGTATGAACATGGTCAATTTTCAAAATTCATCGGGTTTTCAGGGTAAACTGTTTTTTTTAGGAATTGTGTCTTGGAATGATTGTTTAATGGTGTCCTGTACCCAATTGGAGATGGTAAAAATACCGTCAAAGCTTGCAACAAAATTGTACTTACAGACTTGACCCCACAAAGCAGTAACGTCAACGGCAAACATCCAAACGTTGAATAAAAGGTCTACCTCCCCGACCTTGAACATGACTAAGGAGTACACTGTGAAGATGCTGCCATTCAGCCCGGTCAGGGTACAGAGGATAATGCTGTAGATGTAGTAAGCTCTCAGCAAAACCAGGTTTTTCTGGGAAGGAAACAGGAGATAAAGTTAAATGCGAAAGTTTATAAAGATGGATGGATGGATGGATGGATGGATGGATGGATGGATGGATGGATGGATGGATGGATGGATGGATGGATGGATGGATGGATGAATGGATAGATGGATGGATGGATGAATGGATGAATGGATAGATGGATGGATGGATGGATGGATGGATGGATGGATGGATAGATGGATGGATGTTTGTTACTTTTTCACGCCTCAATGGCTAAACAGATCTGGATGAAATTTGGCACTGAGATAGATTGTAATGTGGAATCATGACATCATCTCCTTAGCCTTTTTCCATTTGTGAACGGGCACTGTCAGCTGAGATTGGTCATCCCTTGTCTGACGTTACTTGTATCTTTATTTTTTATATCCATTAATGTTTAAAAATATTATCAGTTACTACATATAGAAGCAACAAGAATTATATTTATAACTAGCAAACTACCGGTAACTTCCTCCGCTTAGCTTATACCACCCGCGATAAGTTACGTCTTTGGTTACTGCTCTGCTCCCGTGGGTCGTAGCGTGATGTTATATAGCCTATGTTACTCAGGAATAATGTGGCTTTCTATGAGTAAAAGAATTTTCAAAATTGGTTCAGTATATCCAGTTATTACCCCCTACAAACTCACAAACAAACATTACCTCTTTATAATATAAGAACAGATTTAACCAGATTTTTGTGATACGTTTAGTGAATGGATTTTCTTGGTCGTTCTTCTCCGTTAGACATACCTTCCTTATTTATGTATGTATGGGAAATCATCAAATGACTTCTTTCACCCTGGGCTGGTGCTGAAGGAAGTGTCAGCCTCTGAATGACTAAGACTCACCCGCGTTCCTCCTAATTCCCTTTGCGTTCCAGCTACACTAATAATTTGTTTGAAATCTGTTGAATGAACACTCACCTTATGCCCACCAACGATGAATATAACGTTAAGCACTGAATCTGTCATTGCCCACAGAAGTAGGAAACCTAATATTATAAAACTTATAGTAAAGTCTCTACGTTGTGCTGCATACAAAGCCAACATAGAGTTGAGGCTAACGGACATTCCGATCATGAAGAACGTGGATACGGCCTGGAAAGAAAAAACTGACGTTTTAGATTTAAAAGAAAAAAAAATCAAATGAAATAATTCTATTGACAATCATCATCATCTGCCTAGTCAAGTAAGTCTGGCCAAACCAGACATACTTTTGTCCAGGTTGTCATCGATACCATCACGCCTGTATTCGCCTGTGTTGTGTTAGGCAGATGTGTACCAATAGATACCCACAGTTTCCGGTATTTTTAGGGCCCATATAATAGGGGGCGAGCCTATTGTCATTAGCCGGGCACAAATCCTAACTCCGAGCTGCTACTGACGACTTCTTTAGTTGGTAACCAAACTTTACAGTACTTACCAATCTGAGATATCCCCACGTGATTAAGCCGTAACGTAGCGGCAAACAAAAACAGCATCTTTTACACACTGGCACCTCTGAACGCATTTTGGATGTTTTTTTTTTATTTTCAATTAATTAAACCTTTCTAAGCTATACCACTTTTGGAAAGTATGAGTTAAGATTCACAAAATTAGAATATATAAATACAGCTGATGAGGTCAACCGTTAATTTGTGACTGATAAAGTTTGTAGATAGCTGTACAATATTACCTATGTATATATTTGGTAGTCACGCACTTAAAATTTTATCTCAATTCGTTTACAATAACAAAAACAAACGGTTTTTTCAGGATATTGAAGATTACCGGGACGTGTTTAGAATTTCCCAATGTTGTTATTACATGTAAGCTAAAGAGTTAAAGAAAAATGAATTTACGAATAAAAATAACGGTACCAAGCATAAAAGAAGAAACTAAAAATGCAAAAACTAGAATAGTAGGTAGCTAAAGTTCGCCGGCGTTAAACTTAAATGTAGATAGAGTACGTTGCAATAGCGTACTGAGTACACCAACCTATAAGTAAATCTATGGAGTGACAATTTGATGTGAGAATGGCTGGTAAGAAACCAGAGAGATGGCAAAAAAAAAACTTTTAAAAGATTAAACCTAAGTGTGTTTTCAAAAGACATGTTTTTTGGGAATTAGGAATTTCTACTGTTTTTGATGCACCAAAAGTAAAAGTCAATTCCCAGTAATAATTTCTACCCAATGTCACTTACTTTGTGGGCAGTATGGGGTCTTTCGCACCGCGTACAATTTGCCTGAATAAAAGACTTATTTATCATTTTACTATCAGTTTATTTTCTTCATCTGTAACATTGATTAGCTTAGAATTCTATTTTATTTCACTACAGTAACTCTCGTGTAGTACGAGAGTTAATCATCACATCATTAGTATTTGTTCGAACTTGAACAGTTATGTTTTTTTATTGTGTATCAGGATTCACTAATTTCATCAATGTGCCTCAAGATTCATTAGTTTCATGTTAATAAAATGTTTCTTTATCTCCATTCGCTTTAATAACACCAATACCTCCACCAGCCTTATCATCTTCTTTGTGTTTGTAATTATCTTCGGCGTTACTATCTTCTTCACATTTTATCTTACATGCCGATTCTGTAGCATTGTTCACAAACCTGAAGTCGCAGTTTGTTGTTTGCTTTATAAACTCACTTCTCAGTAGTAGGAGCACGTACGATTGAATAACTGAAAAATAATTAGAATAAGTCATTTTTTCCTTGTTCTTAGAAACATAAAGGTAATTTTTGCCTGCTTCAGCAGGTTTCATTGGGTATCATCATCATCAACGTCATACCAGGCACAGTACGTCGATTCTGTAAAATTCAGACATGAACTCGCATCTCACGCCGCTATTCAATGACATCAAATATTCAATTGTTTTAATCACACATTGTTTTATTTGACACTTTGAAGGGCGAAGTGAGCGTCGAAGTGACGGTGGAATTACCGTATAGAATAACACAGCAGGACATGCTGCCTAAATGACACGTAAACATTTCTAACAACTTTCGGAGTAATTGTAATTATTTTGGATACAGCCTGCGCTAAACATTAACATCATAAGACATCACTTACTGATTTCAGCTATCAATGTGATAAGATCGCACACCAGGACCCAGATGCTGATATCCATTTCTGGCCATTGCATTACGTAAATACCTTGCACAATCACAGCGATGCTCATGATTATCAGCACAATCCAGAGAAAGAAACTGTAGATATAGTACGCTTTCAACAGCTTCAAGTCTTTCTGAAAAGTAACGCTGACTTACAAAATATTGATGATATTTTACATACATATCACGCCTGTATAGTTATTTGATGATTTCCCGTCTATAAAAAAAAAAAAAAAAAATGGTACGCCTGTATGTAATGGTTAGGCAGAGGTGTACCGATATGCACCCACAGTTGGTGATACTTTCCAACTGTTCATAATTGGGTAATTGACACTAGTAATTAATTGACATGATATCTTGTGAGTTGTCAAAACACGATTCTCGCGTAGATTTTGTGAAGCAATAGTAAACTGTGACGTCCCATGTTTTCAAACAAATTCTTAATAGTAGGTATTTTAAGGGAAGTTGCGTCGAGTTGAGTTTTTTAGAGATAGGAATATTTTAATTTGTGAATGATATAGCTAGATTCGTGAGGAATAGTATAACATAAAAATTACATAACATCACGCTACAACCACGGGAACGGAGATGCAGGTTTAGCTAGTGCGTAGAATAAAATTTAATAAAACAGTGTTTGTAAGATAAATTGCCAAAAACTCAAAAAAAAAATCGCTAATACGAGGTGTAAAAGTTAGATGAAATTCATCCTTAGGCCACTTAGTCTAGGTTTAATTTGTATTACTTACGGTGTGTTCAGCTATAATAAATACTACATTTAGTACAATATCCACTCCTGCTAAAATTACAAAAAATATGAGCAGAACTAAGTTTATCGTGTGTCCTGATTCAGCCTTGGACAGTCTTAGCACATGAGAGAGCCCATTTGTGAGCCTGATTAATAGTATCACACTTATTACCTGAAAATATAATAAAATGTAGTTTAACAATAAATAATATCAGAATATTATTGTCCCACTGCAGGGCAAAGGCCTCTTTTCAAACAGAGAAAGCACAATCATTGATCAACACACATTCAGACTTATATTAAATACAAGTCCAGGTTTCCTCACAATGTTTTCCTTCCTGACCAATGTCAGTGATGTCCAAAATAAACTTAGAAAGGATGTTTGAGGCGAATAAGCCAATTTCGTGAGAATGTGACGATCTTCTTCTTCTTTACAAATATTATAAATGTGAAAGTGACTATTTGTTACTCTTTCATGGCTTAACCACTAAAACAATTTTTAGGAAGCTTTAACCTGACCTAGGCTTCTTTTTAATTCACGACTTTGTCTGCTTCCACGAAGACGGAGTCGCGGGCAAGAGTTAGTATCTAACAATATGCTGGTACTCACCACTCTAAGGTAACCCCACATAATCAGTCCACGTCTTAGCGGCAGACACATGCAGCATCTTTTAAACTGTGGTAGTTCCCAACGCATTCTGACTGAATTACTCTAAGTACCACTTTCCAAAACTTAAAAATCACAACAAAATAATCCCGATAAAATAGTTATTATGATTTAATTTACGAGAATATGCTAACTATTTTTACTCATAAGTACCTAAGTATCTTCCCCCATTGATATAGGTACAATAACAATAACAAGCGATAATAAGTTAGCAGAATTCACTGTAAATAAATAATATTTTGAACCTAAAAGCTGTACACATAACTATATTTTTGTTACCACGGAATTATATTACGTCGTTTGTAAATTATGGGAAATCTTGAAAGTCTGGTGCAAGGCAAATCCTTCTTCACGGAGTCTTAATTCACAGAAACAAAAGAGCAACGCCACGATTTTCACTTGTGATACTTGAATTAAACATTCAAATGCACAAACACGACGAATAAATTTAAAGCACAGTCAATTAGGAAATACCAATGAAGATTATTTATCCTCCGACAACTATTATAAGTAGGAACTAAGAAATGGACTAGTGTTGGCGCGCGCTATGCTTGAGGTACATAATCTGTGTGGTTACGACACAAAAGCCAGTGGTAAAGTGCCCAATAGCCCGCACAGGCGCACACCTACGATTCTGAGGCCTCTAGACGTAGTTGTCAATTTTAGGAAACTATCTAAATTGATCTAGGTAGGCCGAACTTCATTTTGTTTCGTCTCTTAAAACAAAGTCGCTTCCTGTGTCTGTCCCTGTGTACTCTTTTAAACTACGCAACGTATTTAAATATGGTATATACCTATATATAGAGTGATTCAAGATAGAGGTTTATACGTATAGAACATCACGAAATTAAAACTTAAAACACATTTTGGAGATAAAAATAAAAAAAAACCGAACATGAAGAAATTTCCTTTATTATGTTTAATATACAAAATGATGAAACATGTTAGTGTCTCAGTATTCTATTTTATAACTTATTTTTTTTACAAATATTTAAAAAGCATTATTGTTAAAAAAAAAATATAAAAAATATACCATCACGCCTGTATTCCCCGAAGGGTTAGGCAGAGGTGTACCAATGTACACCCACAGTTCGCCGGTATATTTAGGTCCCATGTAATAGGGGGCCAGCCTATTGCCATTAACCGGGCACAAATCCAAACTCCATTATTGTTAATTTCCGAAAATGTTCTTTACAGTTACTTTGTTAATAATTAGAAGCATTAATTCTATCATCATTAAATCTAATCGCTTGTTTTTCTGTTTCTACTATTATTTATTCCTTCTTCGCCAGTTCCATGTTTCTCTTCATCAACTTCTTCTTCTTCTTCTTCAGAATGCATCGTACATTCACATTCAGCTGCGTTGTTTATAAACCTGAACTCGTAGCCTTTCTTAATTTTAATCATCTGACTTCTTATTAGTAGCAGAATACATGCTTGAATCACTGAAAGAAAGAAAAATCGGTTGGAGATTCTTTTGGCCAACATTTGTTAAATTTTTAATGACATATTAATTTTTGTGGGAATAGATAGATGGAATGGAATTAGCTAAAATTTGGCACATATAATAAAGATATATTGATCTAGCAAGGATTCTTTTTCATTCGTTTTTCGGTTTGTTTGGGATAATTTTGAACTAAAGCTTAATTTTGAAGTCTACGCATACGAAACCAGCTGATTTATAGTAGCTGATTGTTTGCCGATTGTTGCGCAAACTGCTACCACAGATTCAGTAAATAACTATAGACCTACACATTCTTTGTCGCTTATTAAAGAAGCACTTGCCCAATACAAATTGCAATGCGTATTGAATTTTTGTGATCGAACAAGGTATGTATGGAACAGCCAATTTTCTTTTTAATAAGCTACGCAAAATTTTACCCTGTGCCTTCCAAATAAAACAGCTTTCAAAAAACAATAGCCCAATAGTAAATATTCAGAAAACTTACAGACTTGAGCAAAGAAAGTGGCCAGGTCTACTAACAGCACCCAGGTACGGAACTCATCAATCTCTTGAAGGTTGAACCAGTACACGGTGTAGGCAGACAAGCCGAAGCCTACCAGAGCCGTCGTTATCCAGAGGACGAAACTGTACACATAGTACGCTCTTAACAGCTTCAGGATTTTCTGTAAAAGATTAAGAAATAATATAATAAATCAAAGTCAAAGCATTTATTTCCATGAGACCATACTCGTACAAGCACTTTTGAATTAACAATGCGTCGGTAAGTTAGTCAGAAAGTTGAAGGTAGCAGGTTGTTCCAAAACGTGGGTGAGCCTCTATGGAGAAGAATGAGCAAAAATGTCTATGGACACTCTTCACAAGGAACTTTATTAGAGTTAGTTAGGTTAATATTATAAATGAGTGTGTTTGTTTATTTGTCTGTTGTTACGCTTTCACACCTTAATGACCGAACTGATTTTGATGAAATTACAGACCAAACTTGAACCCCAAGAACACAGATGAAGTCGTGACCAAAAGCTAGTACAGAATATTGAAGGCAGAAACTTTACATTGTTTCTTTTTTTAAAGAACGTTGCCTCATAGTTACTAGGATTATTTAGAAAGATATAAATATTGATAACAGTCCTTTTGGATTGCCGTCACAGCGGTCTATGAGGAAGAAAGCTCTCGACAGAAATCATTCTTACATCTACTTCTTCTTACACTCTATCTGAATAATTCATCCTCGTTGCAGGAGTATACTCACCCTATGTCCACCAATAACAAACATAATGTTCATCATAATATCCCCTAGTGTAAATAGCATTAAACATGCCAACAGTGCTGCATAGATTTTGTAACTTATGTCTGGTTCAGTTTTGGTCAAACCCAACATTGTAGAAAATGATTTTTCGGCACCAACCATCACTAGGGCAGATATAACCTGGGGGAAAAAGGACCAAATAGCTTCGGTTTCATTATGTTTAATCGAGTTAAAAAAATACTACATAAATCACCCCAGTATTCTTTGAAGGGTTAGGCAGTGGAGTACCAACTCTACGTACAGGGAGTCTTATAGTATTTCCAAATCAGTAATTAAATTTAAAACTTGTTTTCGTAAAAAGAAAATTGACATTTTGACATTCGATATCTCCGTAGCCAGAATTTTACCACGTATGGTCCAGAACAAACAAAAATAATTGCAATCATGGGAAAAAAAATAATAAGTTTTGGTTTGTGTGTTTTTACACCAGTTATTAAATACCTAGTAGCTACTTACCAATCTGACATATCCCCACGCGATCAAACCATATCGTAACGGCAGACATAAACAGCATCTCGTGCACACCGGTAGCTCTAAGCGCATCTTGCTGGAACACTTTTCAATGTACCACTAATTCACTGCAAGTTTGGAAATAATGAAGATACCCGGTTGACACATGAGACATATAAAAACATCAGCAAACACACACTCACTTATTTACAAACATAAAAACGACAGGCTCGTATCCTTTAAGTACCTAGCTGAAGGTATGTTATTTAAAATAGAAGCAGTAACACTTGTAAGCGCGCTCACGTTTAGTAAATTGTAAACGACACACACAAGACTCTGACTAAGTGGTGTCTCCGAGGAATCTTGCGCCCGCGCATATTAAAGCGGCCATTAAAGAGCTATACTAGCTGTCTGATATAACATAATCCTGAGATAGACAGATAAAATAAAGAAAATTCGTCATCTTTACAAAAACTAGCAAATCAAATCAACGTTCTGCATGGACTTTTTCCATTTTATCTTCTTTTCCTTCATTTACCTAACCATGGTCTTCCAAAACAAAGTCAGTCATATCCTGAAGGACTTGGATCCGGTTAAATTCTTATGGAAACTGGACGATTACCTCTTAGACAGCTAAACTGTGAGATGACGCGACCTCCAGTCATATCCTTGTTAGCGGACGGTTAATCATCAGCAATGGAGCCAGAAATTACGGCTTGCGCAGTTAGTTTCGGATGGGCCAGTGGGTTTATTTTGGAGTTGTTTTCTTTGCAAGTGGTTTATTTTGTGTGTTATTCTCTTACTTTCTCATCCGGAAGACCAAGGACCAAAAGATTAAATATCCACAATTGCATATTATCAAGACTGGTGATTATCAGAATATCTAATGAAAGCCTGATTGTGTGGATTCCAGTACTCTCGGACAAAAGATCTACTGTAGGTACGTATGTACGAAAGATTGACAAGTATTCTTGTTTGTTAACAGGACACCACATGGCTAAGAATAGCCACTGGTATGTAGTCATGTAGGATTGAAAGAAGGAAACGCTTATTTAAAGGTTTGGGAAGGAACGAGAGCAATCATTGTGTGTACTGTGAATAAAACTAACTCTGTTCATGGACATACTTATGTAGTAGACTATACTACATTTATTATAGCATTCGCTTTTGCTTGCGACTTCGTCTGCGTTAATTTTCTTAGGGATTTCTAATTTTTCAATAGTAAAATATAGTCTGGGATAATGTATTAGCGAAATATTTTTTAGAATCGTACCTGTAGTTCCAAGAATGGCGTATTTAAACAAACCAACGAACTGACGAACTCTTCAGCTTTATAATATTAGTGTAGGTCCTTGTTTTGGCAGTTTCATTCTCGTCCGCAATTTGGACCGCCGCGCACGCCTCTTGTGTATATCGCATATCTCTTTTGCTACTCTTCAATACTATTATTGTAAGTGAACTTATTCTTTTTTTAAGTGATATCATCTAAAACCCACACGTCCATGGTTTCGAGAAGCAAGATCCTTGATAAATGTATTGAACAGAAAAGGTCCCACGTGCGAACCCTGTGATATCCCAGATTTGGCACATTACCAACTAGCCTTGTGATTTGTGCCTGGTACCAATTGTTATATATTTCTCACATAATTACAACTTCATCCAAGTGAGCAAGTAGTTAGAATCATTGATAGTTGCCTAAAGAGAGTGTTTATGCGGTATTAGTAAATACTTACTTTATGGAAAAGGGGTACAAAAGTTTGCGAGAACTGCAAGACAATGGTAACCTTTCCTTTATACGTTTATTGATGCTTCCTTGTATAAGATCTGGGGAAAAAGAATTGTATGGGCTTCTGCAAAATCATTTTTAAGAAAGTGCATACAACAAAATTCCTGCGCCTCATAATGTATTTGAGTAATACGTAGTAATTAGTATCTCGTTATAGGCTTGACATAATAGTTAAGCTACTAATAATGATTCTATTATTTTCAACAGATACAATCAACAGAACCAACAGTTTATCTATAGCACCACAACCATTATCTACATCTACCAGTATTTTAGAATTGAGCGCAACAGTCAACTTTGAATCTTAAAAGAAGGTAATAAAGTGAAATTCAGAAATGCCTGACTTTCACATACTATCGAAGATCAAAATGCCAGGAAAAATTCCAGTGTGTACAAGATGTTGTTTCTGTTTGCCGCTGCGTTATGGTTTACTTGCGTGGGGTTATTTCAAATTGGTGAGTATAATAAGACCAATCGTTGGATCGATGAACTAGACTAGTCAAGTAACCTGGCAGTTTATTTGTGCCACCACACTAATTTATCCAACACCATATAATTTTTTCCATCTTTTACCCCACGAAGCATGTCTTGTCACTTGCACATGTGAGGACCTAATGACTACTTTAGCAGATGGTGTTACCGTAGCTGAATACTAGTTAGAACAAAAATAGTTACAAGATTATATTTAGTCTTAATACATGTTTCCTTTAGGGGAGGCATCCCCTATGTCCAGCAGTGGACGTCGATCGGCTGATGTGATGATAATGAAGACAAAAATTTGCCATTGCCAGAAGATTAATTGTGCGGTCATCCCAAATATCCTTTTTTGGTAAAGTTTGCCGCATCGTTCAGCTCCTTACCAGATAGTTTAAGTTCTAAGTTGAGCTTACGATCACTTCATAAATAAACCTACATAATTATGCAACGTTGAAATGTCTTATGTGCCTGTAATTACTCCGGCACCCATGTCCTTCAAACCGGAACACAGCAACGCTGTGGCAGAAATTGGAATGGCTTTAGTACTTCCCCGGACGAGCTCCTTCACAAAGAGCTCTACTACTACTACTAAAGAAAAAAATATTTTAAAAATAAAAGCTACTGCTTGATATTTTTACATGAGCTCTCGGCATCAAACCACCTGTTTCTATGTTTCAGATAGCAGATGTATTGATAATGACGATATTGGCGTCCTCAACGATATGGACACTAACGAACATGCCAGACAATCCCGACTATCATCCGAGTGTCTACCACGATATGGTGTTACCAGTTATTTCATTTGTGGTGTTGTTGGTGGATTTCTTGGTGACCATAGTATTCATCATTGGAGGTCATAAGGTTGTTTGAAATTTAATACTGCATGTTATAATAATCCTGATCCTAGTAATCCTAATATAATAGCTAATATTGCATAAATTATGCCTAAACATCAAAATGTTTCTTTTCTTTCTCTTTCTTGAGAAATAATATGAGATATTACACCAGATGCTGGTGAAGTTAAAATATAAACTCCTGAATGACCAAAAAATCAAAATAAGTTTTGATATAAAACTGGATCTCCGCCTCCAGCTGGATCAAAAAAATAAGTATTGAAATTTCGATCAGTTAGTAATAACTCCAACTAAAATGTTTGTCCTTGTTTGGTCAGTTGAAAGTTAAGCCTATGCCTTTCATAAGAATATTATAATTTGTACAAAGTATTATAAATTAAGAACTGACGGCGAATAATTTTATATATAAAAATATAAAATTCCTCTGCATCGCCGTCAACCGAAAAAGTGCCCAAAAGAATGGCCGCATTGCCTCGTTGGATGGCAATGCTTAACCTCTGGCCAAGGTAAAAGCCAGCCTTTGGGTCACGAGAAGTGTCAACCAATCGTTTAGACAGATCTTTAAAAAGGCTAAATTATATTCAAATAGTGTTCAAGTGTTTACAAATATTGAGAGAAATCTAACTAAAATCTATTTTTGTTTTTGCAGAAAAACGTGAAGAAGATACGATTGTTCTATTATATTAGCATAGTGATGTGGTTGCTAACATTCGTGGTGACTGTTGTATCTGATGTTATAATGATAGAAGGGTATATGCTTTCCGAGAAGGTATTCTGGATCCACTTTTTCCGGAGATTCGCATTTCATTTCATAGCTTTAGGTAAGCATTTTGTATTTTTGTTTTTCTAAATGCCTCGTTAGCCTAGTGGTCCTATGCGTAACTAATAAGCAAAAGGTCTTGGATTCGATTCCTAGGTCGAGCAAAGCGTAGTAAAAAGTAGTAAAAGTAGCAGCTCGGAGTTAGGATTTGTGCCCGGATAATGGCAATAGGCTCGCCCCCTATTACATGGGACCTAAACATGTGATTTAAAAATATACCGCTGGGCTGTGGGTGTACATTGGTGCACCTCTGCCTAACCCTTCCGGGACTACAGGCGTGATGGTATGATGGTGTGTTTTTCTGAATACGGAGAGGGCTGGTAAGAGGTGGCGTAAAAAAAAACTAAATTAAAAAAAAAACACGTTCTAAACTTAAGTGTAAAACAAAATACTTTTTTGAAACCCATTGTTTGTTAACTTAACTCAATTACTTCATTATTTTCCAGTTGTACAAACTTACTTCATATTTCTTCTGAGAAGTGAGATCATCAAACTGGAGAACATCGGAGAGTTCAGATTCGTGAACCATGCAGCTGACGCTGAGTGTACCATGAAATGTGAAGAAGTAGCAGCCACAGAGGAAACAGGAACAAAACACGTTTAAACAGATATGCATGTACTTAAATATAAAGAACAGTAACAACAATTACAGGCACATGAGGCATTTCAACTTTGTCTCTGGAATGGCAACGCATTTGCAAGGACTCTGGTATTGCAGATGTCTGTAGGTAGCGGTAAACACTCAACATCAGGTGGAGCGTGGGCATGTTTGGCATCCAATGACATAAAAAAACACAATAAATGAACAATTTTAAAGCAAATTCATACAAAAACCTACATATTTGTATATTTGTATAAATAAAAAGAAACAGTAAATTATTTGTAACTAGCCTATGCCCCGTTTTTAATTTTTGTGCACAGAACACTAATTCGCTTACTAAAATAAAAGTCTAAAATACTCCTCTTTTTGATTTCACAGACTGTATAATAATAGTCTACTAGATTTTGCCCGCGACTTCGTCCGCGTGGATTAATAGTTCCCGTTCCCGGGGGATTTCCGGGATGAAAACTATCCTATGTCCTTTCTCGGGTCCCAGACTATATCTGTACCAAATTTCATTGAAATCGGTTCAGTGGTTTAGGCGTGAAGAAGAGACAGACAGACAGACAGACAGACAGAGTTACTTTCGCATTTATAATATTAGTAAGGATTGGCTGAAAATAAAGTATTACATTGATGAAGAAGTATTTTGCACTAGCTTTTGCCCTCGAATCTGTCCATGAGAATTTCTGACGTATCCCTATTTTTTTTTTCGCAACATATCTAATACAGCACTTACTCTTTTCAAAATCGGACTAGTAATTCCGAAAATTAGCGCATTCAAACACACAAACAAGTTCTTTAGTAATAGCGCAAATAACCTTGTATTAGTGGTTTTATTATTGTCGACAATTTACATCGAAGCACGCCACTCGTGTTGATAGCAAACCTTTTTGCTGTTCGTCAACAATATTGTAAGTAAACTTTTTATTACTATAGATTTTCAAAAGTGATATCATAAATAGCTAAGACCTCACAAGTTTTCGTGAAGCAATATCCTTAATAAATGTATTTAATAGAAAGGGATCAAAGTGCGAGCCCTGTGGTATCCCAAATTTGGCAAGACACCAACTAAGCTCAACATTTTTATCTAGAAGTAAATGTTATACATTTCCCTCTCAAACACAACTTCATCCAAGTGAACAACTAGTGAGAATCGTTGACAGTTGCCTCAAAATAAGGTTTATGTTTCAACAGTGATGACTGACTTTATAAAAAGCATAAGAAAAGTTAATGGGAACAGTAAAAACATGGTAGTATGTTTAATAAAATTGAATGGTGTAGTTTAATTATAGATTGTTTGTTTTACTATAAACTAATAGTGTTGAGTGCTTCCTTTTTCGGGAAGATAAAAAAAAAACCAAAATGCCACATTATAAGCCTTTTTGATTTATTATTTTATTCATATAACATAATGTGCAAACCAAGGTGCAATACGGGCGTATACCGAAGGCAGGGAGCACACCCTGGCAATGCCTTTTGAAACAATGATAACCCTTATCTCACTAACGAATGAGATTGACAACAAAAATCCCGCTCCTTATCATATATTTAAGTAATACGCAGACATTAGTATCTCGGGAAGTGCTTGACATAAAGGTTAAGCTACTAGTATTAATAATTGTGTTATTTTCAACAGATCTCAGTTTATATGTACCAACGCAACCAGTAGGTACAATTACCAGTATATTGGAATTGAGCGCAATAGTTACCTTTTTGTATTAAAAAAGTGATTTAAAGTGAGATCCAGTAATACCTGACAGTATAGAAGATCATAATGAAAGGAGAAATACCAGTGTTTACAAGATGTTGTTTCTGTTGTCCGCTACGCTATGGTTTACTTGTGTGGGGCTATTTAAAATTGGTGAGTATATCATGTTAGGCACAAAATTATTAACAAAAACTAAACTAGTCAAACAACTATCCTAGCATTTTGAGTGTGCGTCATACCCAAATGTATCTAATTGCTGATGTTCGCCGTGTCGTTGAGTTACTTAAATTGTGAGTTGAACTAACAATGATTGACATTTATGCATATGCTGCCTAGACCGGGTTCACTGAAAGTGTCTTTCTTTAATCTCACCACATAAATTAGCCTAAGTGTAGAGTTCTCATAATAATCAAAGAATTTCAAAAAACTGTATGAACTTCAAAAAGACTTCTACCTCTGAGTTTATTTTTGTTTCTTCACAAAATGGAGTCTTATTTAAAATAGTTACATGTAAAAGTATGATTTTGAATGATATACAGAATAAAATATTTATTAGGCCATATAGGTACCTGAAGTTGATAAATTCTCGTCACTAACGCACGTGTTTCTATGTTCCAGACATCAGATGCATTCATAATAACGTTACTGTCGTACTCCATGATATGGACAATAACGGATATAGGGAAGATGGCTGGAAGCGTTGACGACTTACAGAGCAGGTTCTGCCAAGACATGTTGTTACCAGTCATTGCACTAGCGGTGTTCATCACGGATTTCTTGGTGACCATAGTATTCATCGTTGGAGGTCATCAGGTGAGATATAAAGATTTCACACCAATATTAATTATAAATCCCTTTCCTAACGATCGATGGTCGGCGGCGTGTTCATTCCACGCGTGCCTCAAAGAGATTTCAGCACTGTACACGGGGCCCGCGAGGGCCAATGCCTGGGTTGTGGAATTTGTCCGAAAGAGTCACCGCAACTCTGGATCGCAACACAGATGACTTAGTAAGAATTTAACACTCCCTTCCACGCCACCCAGAACGGAAGAAGTCATTTAATGATTTCCCATCCTTAAAAGGTTTCTAGAAAGTAACTACTAATGAGAAATGAAAATGCCGCATTTGTGCTTGGTCGTGGCTGGCTGCTAACCTACACCGTCGTTCATGAGAAGCGAGCGCTGTAACCAGTGGGCAATCACGTCATGGTTGGATGTGTTGTAGCGTAATTTGGTGACGGCCTATGCCCAACAGTGGACTTAGAACGACTGAGTTGATTGTGGTTTCATTGTTGTTGGTTGTATCTATCATTATATGCATAGAGTCAGAAAGAAATTCTAATTAATAATTTTTGTTTCGCAGAAAAACGTGAAGCTGATACGAGCATTCTATTTCATCAGCATAGCGATGTGGATATTTACATTTCTGGTGTCTGTTATGTCACTTGTTTTATTTATAGAGAGCTTTACGCAATACGGAACCCGAATGTATATTTGGTACAGAATTATGATTACATTCTCATTTCATTTCTTAGCTTTAGGTAAGTACTTTGATTCTGTTTTCTGATTCGACCCGTATGTATGTAATATTTCCAGAACTGCCCAGTTTTCATATAATATGTTAGTCTATATCAGCGTCTGAACAAATGTGCCAAATTTCAAAAGTGTATGTATGTATATGTACGTTTGTATGTATGTATGTGTATGTTTGTGTTCGCATATCTCCGTAATACAAGTCCGATTTAAGTCATTTTTTTGTTGTACTAGGTATTGTCCAACTTAGGGAACACTGCAAGTTTCATCAAAATCGGTTCAGTAGTTTTTAAGATAGGGAATTTTAACCGACTTTTTATTTTATTATGTTTGTTTGCGGATAACTTCGTCGTTTATGAACCGATTTTTATAATTCTTTTTTTGTATGTAAGGGTATTATATATTTCCCAAATGGTTCCATTTAAATTTCATATAGATCTGATGATGGACTCCGGAGACAGACAACGGAACTCTTTAAAAAATTACAGTAAATCAACAGCGATTGCTGCTATCGCATAAATAAGCATTGTTTACACAATCATACAACATGACATAACGCCTGTACACTCAAAAGGGTTACACAGATGTATACAGTAGTATTTGAAAATTTCTTATCCAAGTAAACGAAATCGCATATTCTGCTTTCTTATGACTTTTTTTATGGTGTCTCGGTAATTTATATAACATGACAGTTTCTTCATGGATATGGATGACAGGAAGTTGATACTAAAAAGTGAGAAATAAAAAACTTTTTTACAAAAAAACGGTAATTTAAAAAACTAAAAAACCCGACTGCTATTCTTTAAAAATCCCTAAAACAAGATAAATTGTAGCAGTCGGGACCCATTCTAGAAATGGAGGATTAGTGAATTGAGAGCACATACCTATACAGGATAAGTTTTTAACCAGTGCGTAAATTTTTTTTGGTAGTTCAGTGTCAGTAATAGAACACATTTCCGTGATTAGTTAAAAAAAAAATAAAAAAAAATTTCATCCTTATCCGAGTTTGAAATAAGCAAAACATGGACATAATCTATTCGCCATACTATCAATGACAACTCTTGGCCGCCGCCCGGGCGCATGGCTGGGGTGAGGGGGTGGGGAATGCGCTAGCGCTGAGTGACAATAAAATATGGTTTTTAAGTATACATGTTTCGTAAGCGATAACTTTTTTTTTTAGTACTAAGACATATCAAAATAAAATATACGTGTTTAATAAAACGTGTTGAAGTTTATTATGGCAAAATTTACGCACTGGTTAAAATTTTTTCCTGTATTACATTGCAGATGGTCCCGAATGGGTCCCGACTGCTACAATTTATCTTGTTTTAGGGATTTTTAAAGAATAGCAGTCGGGTTTTTTAGTTTTTTAAATTACCGTTTTTTATTTTTTATTTTTTTAGTGTTTTAAAAAAGAAATTAATATACCCAGTATCACTCTTACAGTAAATACGAATCTACTGACACCTCTCAAGCTAAAATCCATCGAGCCGTTCAGCCTGCAGAGCGAGCCAAACATTTGAATTTGGCGCCAAAAATCCGCCATTTTGTTTTTTTTATTTTTATATACCCAGTGTCACTCTCACAGTAAATACGAATCTAACGACACCTCTCAAGCTAAAATCCATCGAGCCGTTCAGCCTAAAGAGCGTGCCAAACAATTATACATACATACATACATACATACATACATACATACATACATACATACATACATACATACATACAAACATACCCTCGAAAAACATAACCCTCCTTCTGTCGCAGTCGGGTAAAAAAGACAACCGCCTTCAAAAACTAAAAAGAGAAAAATAACTTTAGCTTTGGAAGTCGGTGGCATTACAAAACAACAAACAGAACGACAAGACAAAACAACAAGCCGCCGACTTTCAAAAGCTAAAGTTATTTTTCTCTTTTTAGTTTTTGAAGGCGGTTATCTTTTTTGTAAAAAAGTTTTTTTTTGTATTTTTTTCCTCTGTTATTGGGTTTTTCTAAGCAATTCTCAGTAGCAGCTCGGAGTTAGAATTTGTGCCCGGTTAATGGCAATAGGTACCCACTACTTAAAAACATGGCGGCAAACTGTGGGTATACATTGGTACACCTCTGCCTAACTCTTCGGGGAATACAGGCGTGATGCCCGGGCACTAATCTTAACTCTGAGACCTGAGATAAAATATAACCAAAAATAGGTCCAAAATTAAATGCAAATTAAATGAAAAAAAATACAATTTTGCTTTTACTTAACTCTCTCTTAATTATTTTCCAGCTATTCAAACTTACTTCATATTTCTTCTGAGAAGTGAGATCATCAAACTGAAGAACATCGGAGAGTTCAGATTCGTGAACCATGCAGCTGACGCTGAGTGTACCATGAAAATTGAAGAAGTAACAGTAACAGCAACGGCGGAAACGGAAACGGGCCACGTTTGAACAGACAAACATGTACTAACATCTAAAAGAACACGACGACCTAATCTATGAAAACTAAAAAAAACAAAATGGTGTTCGAAGAAATGACGATTATCTACAGAGTTATATGTTTTGCGCAGAACCCTAATTCTTTTTCTAAAATAAAAGTAGTATAAAGGCCTATTCAGACCTAAGCGGTATTCGCTACCGTCTGCGGCAGAGAAAACCCAGTAGGTATGCGGTAATATTAGTGTTCAGACCTAAGCGGTATTCGCTACCGTTCGTAACCCGCGTGGTATGTACCTCTACCCACAGCGGCAGCGAATATCGCTCAGGTCGCTCTAGCCGCGGTACTTGATACTAAATACCTGAGCGAAACCCGCGCGGTATGTACCTCTACCCACAGCGGCAGCGAATATCGCTCAGGTTTGAATAGGCCTTAAGTCTTATAACATAGCCGTTTAGCGGTTTCGTATATAAACCGAAACAAACAGGCAGACAAAATCTTTAAAAATACTTCTTTAATGTGTAAGTTTGTATTGTGTAAAAATTCAACACACATTTAGAGAAAAGCTGATATTTTACCTAAGTTAACAATATTGTTATATTGCATGTGGGTGTATACGAGGACGAGACTAAAATAAGGCAAATGGTGTTCTGTAGTTCCTACTTACCCCAATGGGACCAAAGAGTGAATTTATATATTGTGTAATAAGGCTTTATGTTGTTCTGGTTGCGAAAATAAAGAAACTTGTAAATACTTAGACTATAATTTATTTTAAGTTGATAAAGGAGTACATTTTGAAAACTATAATTTAATTAAGTAGTGCATTTTGAAAATTATAATTTAATTAAGTAGTACATTATAAATCATACTTCTTTACACATTAATGTATGACCTAATAAAGAATGAGTACTTAAAAATATAAATCTGTTCTTATTCCTGTCGTTTTGATTACAATATCATGAAATACAAAAAAAAACAAATTGTCCTGTGTTTACAAAATATACGAAATCGTATCTGTATACTAAGTTAACTTTAAAGTATAATATGTGATAAGAAACTAAAAAATCTATTCTATTCTATTCTACACTAAACTAAACTAAACAAAAGAAATTTAGTTTCTTATTCATTATTTGTAAGCAGTGATCATAATAATGGCCTGCACAGACGGTCTCGGAGGTATCTTTGCTCCGATCATCGTGCATTGAAGTATATACCTTATTTCGATTGGATAACTATTAAATTCAATTGATA
This sequence comes from Caradrina clavipalpis, assembly GCA_932526535.1. Classification (NCBI taxonomy): domain Eukaryota; kingdom Metazoa; phylum Arthropoda; class Insecta; order Lepidoptera; family Noctuidae; genus Caradrina; species Caradrina clavipalpis. The sequence goes on along the minus strand of OW052099.1, from coordinate 2,807,011 downwards.
AAAAAATCCTCTTCGTCCCGCCCACCAATCTGCGCAGACCATACGTAGGACTAATTTACTTTTGGTAAATCTGCAACGATTTTAGTACTTAGTGCACATGAGATAACTCACACTATTGAATCCTGTAGCAATACCAGCGTTTTCAGGTGTCAAATGCAAATTATATGACCTCGGATTCGGTTAAATACGGAAACAGAAAAGTCAGTAGGTACTTAGCTTCAATTTAAAATTGGTACCTGGCGGAATAAATTGTAGACATAATAGATTTACAGTTGAAGTTGTTATACTGAACATAATTTTGAACACAATCTAAGGCAATCATTATTTTCAGTTATTTTTTCCCGGGGACTTTTTAACCACTCAATGTGTTATGTCACCTCGTCAACTTTAAGTAAATTTGCCCCCCCCCCCCCCCCCTATTCGATCACTGCTTATTAAAATTAATAAGCAATATCATTTACGTATAAATTTGGATATAAAAAGCTTTTGCCCTCGACTTCATCAATGTCGGTTAACACAGACGCAGACGAAGTAGCGAAATAAACAGTAGCCTATGTCCTTTCTTGAGTTTCAAACTTGCACCGTACTAAAATATCATCAAAATCGGTTCAGTAGTATAGTCGTGAAAGCGTTACAGACAGACAGAGTTACTTTCACAGTTATAATATCAAATGTGTTATACTGTGGGTGTAAGTACATTGGAACACCTCTGCCTAACCCTTCGGGGAATACAAGCGTGATGTTATGTTATGTTATGTTATAATATTAAATTAATATATTGAGTATGGATTAGCATGGATTAAATTTAAATTATTTATGTTCGTTTTCGCTCGTTATTCCTTGACATTCCATTCCATAATACACTTTGTTTCAGTCATATTATTCAGAGAATAATCAAACTCTTCTTCTTGATATGTTCCTTCAATTTCTTCTTCTGCTGTCTCTTTATCAAATGTGTCTTCTACTACTCCCTTTGTCTCTTCCTCAATTTTTATTATTTTGTCTTCCCTTTGCATCGAACATTTTGCCTCAGACGCGTTGATCACATATCTGAACTTGCAATCATTTGTCTCTATTTTTTTTATCTCATTACTTAACAGCAACATGATGTAAATTTTTATTACTGAAACAAAAACGAATAGTAAGTACAGACCAATCAAAAACGCGCAATTAAGTATGGATTTGAGGACACAGTTTATTATTGATTTAAAGGATGTTAAAAGACACGTAACGAAGTCTTGTCTGAGTATTACACCCCGTATAATTACAGTATGAAACATGAGTACAGGATTCTAGGCAACCCAAAGTTTAAATTATTCGTCATTATAAAATAAATCAACTGTCTCATTTAATAGTGCAATATCTACACGATTAAAATATGTGGTATAGCTGTATTGCTAAATTCATGGAATAATTTTGCGTGTAGCTGATTAAGATAGATGAGAAGGCAAGCATAGACACTCGCATCTACATAACCTACATCAGCTTTTGCGTATTTTTGAGCCATTGAAAACCACTAGGATCTGAACACAACACTACATGATAGACTGTGCAAGAAAAATACTTACTTATATCAATAGCTGCTGCTAACACCACCAGGAAAAATTTCCAGACGATTTGCTCGATGCTCGACCACACCGACAGTTGGTATAGTAAGTTTAACATGTGAAACAGGTACGTAAGCATGTATATACAATACAATGTATAGTATATCACATAGGCTAAGTTACACTTCAACGATAACTTTAATAGTTTCACGTTATTCTGAAATATACAAATATACACGGTTACATAATTAATATGTTAGTTAATTTTACATCGTTCTGGAACCGAAAAAAATATGCTTTTTAACCGACTTCAAAAAAGGAGGAGGTTCTCAATTCGGCTGTTTTTTTTTTATGTTTGTTACCTCGAATTTCCCGACTGGGTGAACCGATTGTCATGATTCTTTTTTTATTTGAAAGCTGGTGCTTCCCGTGTGGTCTCATTGCCACCATTTCAATATCTGATGATGGGATCTTGTAGAAATCGGGGGAACTCTTCAATAAATAACAGCAGATTAACCGCGATTGTTGCTATAGCATATTTAAGCATTGTTTACACCATCACACAATATAACATCACGCCTGTACTCAAGGGTTACACAGATGTATACAGTAGTATTTAAAAATTTCTCGTCCAAGTAAACGAAATCGCATATTATGCTTTCTTATGACTTTTTAGTGGTGTCTCGTTAATTTACATAACATGACAGTTTCTTCATGGATTTGGATGACAAGAAGTTGATACTAAAAAGCGAGAAATAAAAAAACTTTTTTACAAAAAAATTACAACCGCCTTCAAAAACTAAAAAGAGAAAAATAACTTTAGCTTTGGAAGTCGGTGGCTTTGGTTCTGTTTGTTGTTTTGTATTGCCACCGACTTCCAAAGCTAAAGTTATTTTTCTCTTTTTAGTTTTTGAAGGCGGTTGTAATTTTTTTGTAAAAAAGTTTTTGTTAACCAACTATCTTATTTTGACACCATAATCCCTTTAAAAGTTTCGTTCTGATTCACCCGTTTGTTCGTATTCACACCGTTTTACGGCATAGGGACAATTAGACCATTAAAACTGAAGGAACTCTTATATAGTACAGAAGGTATTCTCATAACCACCTGCGTAAAGCCCTTCTGAAGCGAACCACTGGAAGTATTTGATTATTTTTCTTTATTAACACACATATCCTCACGCATGTATTCCCCAAAGGGTTAGGCAGAGGTGTACCAATGAACACCTACTAGTTCGCCAGTATGCCATTATCCAGACACAAATTCTAACTCCGAGGTGCTTCTGAGAATTTCTACGAAAAACTCAATAACACTTTTTGTTGACCTGGGAATCAAACCCAAGACTTCTAGCGAAGCAGTTTATTTTATTTTTTAAATATCTTACCTTATGAACGGCTACGATAAACAGAACGATAAATCCCAGGTTCACTATGATCATGATTAAATCAAAACTTTCTCCAAGTATGCCATCATGTTTTTCTTCAAGTAATATGTCAATAAACTTCTTGAATTCCCAACACCAGTACGAAAAATTCAAAATCTGAAAGTAAAAATATAACTTTAGTTTCAAAAATAGTCGACGCTAAAAAGTAGTTTTTTTTTAAGGTAACTGACGTCATGGCCCAAATATTGATAATTACCGGTAAGTTCTATTATTATAACAGACCAATTTTTAATGACGATAGAGAAATTGTTACGATTAACGACAGACAGAAGCGGAATGCATGGTTTGGTGATAGGATTTTCCAAGTCCGCCTCCCACAGGCCACATCCGTGGCGTTCACCCCCTTTTTTATTAAGGATGGTAAAACATGAAATGACTTCTTCCGCTCTGAGAGGAGCGGAAAGGAGTGTCAGGCTCTTAGTGACTAAAACCCATTACAGGTTCACTCCCTCTTCCCTAACACTCATAGTCCAAAGCCGCGGGACGGCAATCCGACACAACCAGGGAGAGATCAGGCGCAGGACCAACAGCTTTACGTGCTTTCCGAAACAAGGGGGTGTCACACCACTAACTTCCTAACTCCGGGCAGTTCCTGAGAATTTTCTAATGAAAAACCCAATAACACTTTTTGCCCGACCTGGTAAACGAACCCAGGAACCCGCGCTGAACAGTCGTGCTTAGCACTACGAAACCAACGTAGCAGTTCATCGCGGAACACTCATTTATTGAACTCTCCTAGTGTATAAGCTGAAAGGTGAGACCCTTCATGTTTGGCCGAGATTGGAGTTCCTAAATAGATCTGTAATTTTTTATTAGCGATTAGGGTATGTCAAAGTACTTACCAGGCTAATATACCCCCATATTATAAAGCCATGTCGTATCGGAATACAGAAGCAACACTTTTTAAACACAGGCAGGCAACCCATGATGTTTTGGACAAAAGTTGTAACTTAGGAAAAAAAAACTTAGCACTTTTAGTTATCCGAGATAGTATTAGTATTTTTGTCACAAACAACTATTCCCAGTAATAGCTAACTGATAATTGAATTGAATTTCTCGCTTGTAGGTTACGACAAATCATCAAAATGATAAGCAAGGGAATACCAAATACCTACCTAAAAACCCGTTTCATTCATTAATGCATTTAAAAATATTTTTAAATACCTATTTGAAACCCATTGTTATGATAAGTCCGGACGTTTGGTTCCGGCTTAACCAAACCAAACCAGGACGTAAGAATAGGCTGGTAGTTTTGCCTGAGTCACACAAGATGAATAAGCCATGGTTTGATAGCTTATCTATAGTGAATTAATGGTTTTTTTAAATAGTCGACAAAACTACCTAACTAAGAAGGTAGGTAATACATTTTTATTTCTCCAAATGAAAAAATATTTGTGACGATTTTGACTATTTCAGGTTTCAGGACATATGAAAGGTGAATTTTGGTGTTTGGTTTATGTTGCGTACGCATAGATAATACATTTTTAAAACCTCGTGGTTATGGTAGGTATAACAGCAATGGCTGTAAACACATTTTCTCTGTTTTCAAAAGCATCTCATTGGTCTCCATCTGCTAGAAACAACTTTTCATTTGTAATGTAATAAGATTATTATAACGAAAGTAGAAGTATCACTTATTATCAATTGAGTTAAGTACCTACATAAAATATCACCATCAGGATCATCAGAATAAAAACATTAGTAGCACCAGCTTTGAGAACCAACTTACTTAGTTAAAAAATATTATATACAAGGGAAGGACCCAAGTGTGAACCCTGTGGTACCCCACAGTTTACGCGTTGTATTACATAATAGACTCATGACTACCAATTCAACCTTCTCTCACTCAAACTTGATAAGAAAGAGGTGAGAAAAGAACCATGCACACTAAAATGTTTAATACTTTTAAATCAGGAACTCATTGCTGGCTTTGTCAAAAGCTTTAGAGAAGTTAATGTGGATATACTGCTAAAAAACATTGCACAATATTAAAAAGAAGATGATGAACTGCATACAATTCTATCTTATCCCACTTTTATTATAAAGGCAACAGTTTGTGAGGATGGATGGACAGATAGATGGATGGTTATTACTCTTTGACGCTTAAACGAGTAATCGAAATTAGCTGAAATTTAACACACGTAATAAAATAGATATTGGTCTAGCATCACAAATAGGATATTTTTACCCCGTTTTTGGAGTCTACACAAAGCCGCAGACAAGTAGTATTAGCGGAAGGTAGTACTAGGATAATTATCAGTACTTCTGCATATTTTAAAATTTGAGTTCTGTGTAAATTCTAGACTTCACGCAGAAGTTACCTACATCAAAAATTGTATGAAATAACATACAATTTGTGATGTAGGTAACTTCTGTGTGAAGTCTAGAACTTTACACAGAACTCAAATTATAAAATATTTAAAAAAGAAACGAATTCTCAATCGAAATTCCCGCCTTTGAAATTCGTTCGCATTTGCTAGTAAGCAGTAGGTATATCTCGATATATGCTCGATATAAAGGTTAGGTTACTATAAACATTACAATGATATCAGCAATTATTGTCATTTTAACTGTACCCACGCACAGATAATATCCATTATTGTATTCAGAACTTTGAAATTCATTTTAATTACATCCGAATAACCATTCCTAACTTGTAACTTATAGTCATGAATGAACAGCTCTTCTCTGAAAATTGAAATAGCTGAGCAGTTCTGAAACAAAATCAGATTGAGTGAGAAAAATGAACGGAGATAATGAAACGAGGGAGGAAATTCCAGATGGCAAAAGATGTTGTGTTTGTTTTCCACTACGATATGGATTGATTATATGGGGGTATTTTAAAATGGTGAGTACTTAGTTTAAATACTGATTCACTGCCAAAAGAGAGCGTAATTTGTATTGAGCGTAAAGCTTTCATCCGGTTTCTTATCTCTGATATGAAGCCGGTAATGTAGTGTGACTAGTGTGAGCTTCTAGGTTCTTCCGCGGATATTATTATTTCTTCAGAAAGGCAGAAATTTTCTCCATAGATCAGCTAAGCATACGATATGATAAACTATAAGTTAAAATAAACAAATACCATCAAAAGTCTGTGAAAGCTGTTTATATCTAGGTCAATAGTAGTTTATTTTAATCCGTAATAATATTATAATGCAAAAGTAACTCTGTCTGTCTGTGTCTGTCTTACTGTCTGTCTCTTCTTCACGCCTAAACCACTGAACCGATTTCAATGAAATTTGGTACAGATATCCCGTAAATCCCTCGGGAACGGGAACTATTAATCCACGCGGACGAAGTCGCAGGCAAAAGCTAGTAAATAATAAAAAATAGCATTAGCACTTAGAAATAAAGTAGCTTCCTATTACCCAAAAATAATTCAGAATTGGAGCAGTACCGGAAACCCTTAAGGCTATCCCACTGGCGTTTTACGAGCGTCGGCGTCTCTCGAACGTCTACGCAGCGTCAACGTTGCCAACAAACGCGACGTTAACGTTGCGCAGACGCGACGTTGACGACGCGTCCAGCGGACGTTAATGCTTGCCACGCCTAAAAAAGAAACGAACCCGCGACTTTGTCAGTTCGTACCTATATCCTTGCTTGGGTTGCAAACTTACCATATACCAAATTTCATCAAAATCTGATCTAAACTGATGAAGATCATGATTTTAACTTTTATTGTTTCAGATAGTGTCAGCATTCTTCATACTAGTCATGTCGTATGCATTGTTGCATACTTGTATGATGCTTGGGTATAATGGAAATGAAAAAGTATGGAACCGGATCTACGCAGACATCGGTATAACTAGCGTTGCCCTTACTGTATTCTTGACGGATCTCCTACTGACTATGCTGTTTATCGTTGGAGCTCATCAGGTGAAGTTTTAAACCTCATGTTTGTTATTACCTAAACCCGCTTGTTAATAAGCTTTTACCCGCGACTTCGTCAGCATGGAGGGCGAGTACCTAGATCTTGAAACATAATCCTATGTTATTAAGCAAATGTGTAACTTTAGTTAGTCAGTTTTGTGTCAGTCAAATATTTTTTGTATTTGAACCAGTACTTCCAGAGATTACGTCTTACAAGCAAAGAAACATTTTAAAGTCTTTATACCTAATATTAGAATAAAAGTATAGATTATAATTAGACATAATTATTATGCGTCTTATACCTAGTATTCTAGCGAACTGCCTTCGACTTCGTCCACGTGTCTTGTTTCACGCACGTTATTTCTCTGGTTACTGCTCCGCTCCCGCTGGTCATACCGTGATGTTATATAGCCTGTGTCACTCACCAATAGAAAAAAAATGGTTTAAATCGGTCCAGTAGTTTTGGAGCTTATTCACAAACAAAGAAAAAAATATTACCTCTTTATAATATTAGCATAGATTTGACTTCGCGGACGAAATCACAGAAAAGCTAGTTTACAATAATAACATTATTTTTCCAGAAACATATGAAGCTGTTAAGAGTGTTCTACTTCTTCAGCGTAGCCATGTGGGTGGTGACGGTACTGCTGACCGCTATGGCTGTCAGCTTGTCGATAGAGAGCTGGTTATCGCAGTACATGTCGCCGCGGTCGTTTGTCATTAATCTAATGAACTTCTCAGCTTATTTCGTGATCATTAGTAAGTAGACCATCATACCATCACGTCTGTATTCCCCGAAGGGTTAGGCAGAGGTGTACCAATGTACACCTCGCCGGTATGTTTTTAGGTCCCATGTAATAGGGGGCGAGCCTATTGCCATAAATATTATTATTGCAGTAGGTAAGTAGAGTTTAACTAATTTAACAAAAGTCGATTAACAATGTTACTTTTATATAGGTACATTTAAATAGACACGAAATAACACAATTCACTGATATTCAGAACTTAAGGATTGCGAATAATAAAATGAATTTTTAGGTATTGACCTAAGAGTTCATTTTATCTTAATTTTAGAGCCATTTTTTTATATTGTGCTCAATAATAAGAATTAAAAAAACTGAAATGTTAATCTACTTGTTGTTGTTGTTGTGTTGCTAACTGTAGCTAACGTTTCATTATAAAGGTTTTTGCTCGGGATGTCGTTCGCGCAAATATCAGCTATGGTGAAATCAGACGAAGTGGCGGAATAAAAAGTAGCCTATATCCTTTCTTTGGGTTGGTACTTACCCAACACAAAATTTCATCAAAATCTGTTCAGTGATTTAGTCGTAAAAGCGTAACAGACAGACATTCAGCCAGAAATACTTTCGCATTTATAAGTTAAGTATGAAATATGGATTATGCTCTAAAGACAGTTATAAACTCCTTCCTCCTGTGTCCACTTTCTCTTATACCTACTGAAAATGCCACATTGTTCTGAAACTAATCAACATTCAGTCATAGTCCCATTTTAGCGACAATCAAGGTGGAAAACTGAAAAATATTTATCCTATGGAAAAATGGGTGGTTATCCTATTGGACCTAGTTAGCTAATAATTACCACTATAACTAACCTATGTCCTACCGTTCCTTTTGGAAATCATGGAGGAGGCCTATGTCCAGCAGTGGACGTCCTGCGGCTGATATGATGATGATGATGAACATAATATGTATGTAGGTATAGGTACCTACCTATGTGATATCTTCAGAAACATTGCAAGACACACTAACACTTCTGTAAATCTATCCATCTAGTTCTTCAATTCACCATTCGACCCGTTACCAAGGATCATTTAGCTGTTATACCAAACGACAAAAAATAAAATAATATTTTTATTTTCTAGTTTTACAAACTTACTTCTTGCTGCTACTGAAGAGTGAATTTATCAAATTGAGAAGTAAAGGCGAGTTCAGTATAACAGTTGTAAACAATACTGTTGATGCTAAATGTACCATAAAACGTGAAGAGAAGGTGGCGGCAGATGATACGACGGACACAGAAGATGATTGAAAAGAAGATGTTACTTATGACCTGCAAGAGAGATGAATGGGATGAATGCGTCTTTGAAAACGATGTTTATCTAAGGAAATGAATAAATGCTCAATATAATAAATGCTGTAGTTAAGTTTGTTGTTGAACTTCTAGTAAAAAAGTATTTTGTAAGCAATCTCGTTGTATTTTTTATTTGCCTTTCTCTAACAGACTTCAAAAATGGAGGAGGTTCTTAATTGGACTGTATTTTTTTTTATGTTAGTTACCTCGGTACTGTCGACTGGCGTTCAGGGGCAAAATGTCCAACTCTCAAAATGTCCAACGGTGTCAAAATGTCCAACTACCCAAAATGTCCAATGGTCAAAATGTCCAATGGTCAAAATGTCCAATGGTCAAAATGTCCAATGGTCAAAATGTCCAACTCCCAAAATGTCCAATCTTTGAGAATGTAGCAAATTTGTTCAATAACTCAACAAAACGCTTTTTTAATACTTATGACAAATAATAAATACAAAACACTGAAAGAATCAAAATATGTTTTATTTATAAATAACAAATTAAGACCAGAGAAGACCACAACATACCCGAAATCACTATTTTTGTTATCAATTATTTCAGTATTTTATATTTATTATTTGTCATAAGTATTAAAAAAGCGTTTTGTTGAGTTATTGAACAAATTTGCTACATTCTCAAAGATTGGATATTTTGGGTAATCGGATATTTTGAAAATTGGACATTTTGCCCCTGAATGTCGACTGGGTCAACCGATTTTGAAGATCCTTTTTTTATTTGAAAAGGGATACCTCACAGACGGTCTCATAAAATTAGGTGAAGATCGATTTTATCCCGTTGCTCTTCGGGTAGGTACAAAACTTTAGAAAGGGAGGAAAATGCCAAAGAAATAAAACGACAACTTAGTTAACGCTTACTGAAACGTAGCACCATAAAGCTTTTATTAAATAAGTACACAAATATGGCGATAACATAATCTCACTCTCACTTACAACAAGTATAGTACCGGCTGTTCAGACACTACGGAAACCGCGCGGTTTTGTCCCTTTTTATATCTTTGGATGACAAACAAGCTGACGACCCATCTGATGGTAAATGGTCACCGCTACCGAAGACATCTGCAATAGCAGAGGCCTTGCAAATACGTTGCCATCCCAGAGACAAAGTTAAAATGTCTCATGTGCCTGTAATTACACCGGCCACCATACTCTTTAAACCGTAACACAGCAACGCTGCTCGCGGCAGAAATAGGTATGTTGGTAGTACTTCACGGGACAAGCTTCTTCACAAAGAGCTTTACTACTATACCAATATGAAAATGCTCATGTAATTATGAACCGATAGACGAAAACTGTGCGGTTTCCGTACTGTCTGAACTAGCGGTAAGTCTTATAAAAATATATCAGCCGAGTTTAACAACTCCATTGCCGTAAAAGCGCATTGTTTAGATTACTTCATAAGTAACTATCTATAATTAATTAATTTTAATATTTGCAGCTCGGCTATTATTTGTTTTGTTTAATTTTCTATAGATGAATTTTATCCATTCAAACTAATTTATTCCTTAGTTTTAAATAGATTATGGCACAGATTTGAGGTAATCATGTAACACGCAACATTTGTAGATCGGAAAATTGATAACAATGTAATTGACATGAACCAATAATTCCAACAACTTCTCTAAACAATATTAATTTACTTTTGTAGTGGATGTTACTTGTCCGAAATAAAGGTTTTTTTTGTTTTTTTTAAACGCAATTATTTTTCAGTTCATTCTAAAATTTAATTTTTAGTTGGTTTGAAAACATTAAAATGATAGGCGATTGCGTTGGCAAAAAGTTACGTGAGTTTACTAATGCTATAGGTACATATAAAATGCATAGGACTACAGGCGAATCTAGTTTTGACAGCTCATAAAAAGTATGTCAATTGATTGTTGGTGTCAACTACCCCATATAAATAGAAAGCAACCCAAAAAATAGATAATTATGTGGATTAGAAAAGTTTGAATTTAGAATCAGACTTATCATGTTGACTTCAATTTCCGTTCATCCTAAAAATGATTCCGTCTCTTTCACACACCTTGATAGAACCTATAGTAAAAAGCGCGACAGAAGGCTTTTTTTTCAGCCAAATATTTTTTAGTTTTATTGTCTCTTAATCTATAAATCCACGTTCAGTTCCGTCGTATTAGGACGAGTTGTCAATCAACTCTTTAAATGTCACAGAATGCGTACTGTAGTGTTGTCCATTGACACATCGTCTTCATCTTTTACACAATTGATAGTGCCCTCTGGGTTGTTATCATTTTTGACGAATCTGTATGGACAGTTGCTTCTTAGTTTGATAATTTCGCTCCTAAGAGATAGTATGAGGAATGTTTGCACAACTGAAAATAGAAATGGCACTGATTAAAAAGACTAAAAGAGAACACATATTTTGCAACGCGCGTATAGGTACCTACATAAATATTTTAAACAAATTCTCGTAGATGTTGGTAATGATTTGTTGGCGCACAGTCAAATCCGTATTGTACCTAATTAGGTACCCTACTTCGTAGTCGTAAGTAAGACGTAAAAACCCCTCCTAGACATACCGGGTAATTTTACCAAGTAGTTCTAGTATTTTAGAAAAAAAGTGGGTTTTTACTTTTATTCTAAAATACTTGACTGTATTATTTTTTTTTGAAATTGTACTGCTATTCTTTATTATGCATGCCAGTGAGGTAGATGAAGGAGAGTGATATTTTTAATATAATTTACATCACTGTAAGTATACCCTGTGTAAGCAAATAAATGATTTAAAATTATTATGATTATAAGATAACACACACTTACCAAAAGAGAAAATAATACTGCAGGAATCCAGACTGATGAATGCTGTCCGATCCCTTTGAGATGGATAGTCGTCCAAACTCAGTATGAGACAGATAGTGCCCCCGATAGCCACTAATACTATAACCACCCACATGAACACTGCATAGTAATAATAAATATTTAGCAGTTTCACCTTTTTCTGAAAACAAAAATAGTTCACAAATTATTTGAATATGTAGGTACTCTGCCACTATTTAATAAAAAATAGGAGTTTTCATAAAAGGACTAGTAATTCCAAAAATTATAGTTGACGACACGGTTGGCGCAGTAGCCGAGCAATAGACTGCTGCGCTGCGTGTTGCAGGTTTGATTCCCACACGCAACAAATATTTGTATGATCTACAGATAGTTGTTCCGGGTCTGGCTGTATGAGTATGTGAGTTTATATGTTTGTAAACGCACCCACAATACAGGAGAAATTAAAAAAAAAAGAGTTTAAACAAACAACCAAAGTTATCAGGTTTATTATATTAGACTAGCTTTTGGCCGCGACTTTGTCAGCGTAAATATCAAGTTTCTGGGATTTTATTCTATTCCGAAAATGGAATTGAAAAATAAAAACAGGTTTATAATATTAGTATAGATAAGCTTACCGTATGTGCTCCAATAATAAATACAATGTGTAATATAATTTCTGTAGCCAATATAACAGCCACCAAAAAAAATATTCCAATTATGCCGCCATCTTTGGGTCCAAAAAAGTTTGATAATGCAACCACAAGGAATATGTATAAAGTTAATACCGTGAGTGCTGCAGCCTGCAAAGATTACAAACATTTAACACTTTATAAATATTATGGATGAATAAATAATAATAATAATACATGTGGGATGTGGACTCAGCGATCATTGTGCCCATTGTCTATTCAACCAATGGCTTAATTGCCAAGAGCCTCGACATACATCTAAGGAGGCTCTCGTTAGGGGCCGTATCAAGGGTTTGATTCAGAAAGCGGTACTCCTAGACACGGCGCGTATTGTTAGGAGATTCCTTTCTCAGGAGCCCTGACCACCGGTGACTTGGGCTATGTTCCCGACGCCGGTGGGCTACTATTTTTTATATATTTTTTTAAATATTAATAGTAAAAAATGTTCTCAATATATATTGTAAATGAATAAATTGAATAATAATACCAGCTTGTTCTTGTTCCAAAGCAAGGCAAAGACCGTTGCCATGGTTTCAGGCTGATGTCAGTGACGTCCAAGATAAATTAGAAAGTAAAAATGAATTTAAAAAAAAATACCTTGGTCTTTGGCTACTCTTATAATCCAATTAAAGTAAGGATTTTAATAAAACCACCCCACAGTAAAATGAATTAATTTAATACCTATATTTATTGATAAGGCATTACAACTTACTAAAACATACACAAAAAAAACCATATACAGTTTGATGTATAGTTAGAGAATACTGTTAGAGATTTGGCAAAAATTTGAAGGAAGTTTGTTGAATAATTGTAGCTACACTGGGTAATGCTTACATGTAAATGGGACCCGATGAGAAGAAAATATGAAACAAGATCAAATATATATAGCATTTGTTGTTTACCTGATGTGAACACACACCATACAAACAAGTAATATCATTTTTATTCTGGTCTTTCTTTTTATATACATGTACTATAGTTTTTTTTTTTTTACTGTAACACATTAGCTTTCATTGATTCTTTACTCAGGATTTTGAATGTCTATGCTATTTCTATTTTGTCAGTAATCTGGTCTAAGTATCAATAAAAATCCTTATAATTTTGTTAAATTTTATAATATGAATGGTCTGCCGTTTATTCCTTTAAAATATTTAAATGAAACAAATGATTTAGGTCAGTGGGTCATCTTAGGGGCGTTGACTTTCACTTTGACTGGCAACCATAACCTTTAAGCTGAAAAAGCGGTCAATGCATGACCTGCCTTGGCTACACAGACCAGACTAATTCCTACATTTGGAAGCTATTGTTGATTTTTAAATGTTCCACTTGACTTACCAATTTCAGGTATCCCCAAACAAGTAGACCATACCGCAGTGGCAAGCAGAAACAACACTTCTTACAGACTGGCAGATTATCCATTTTGTCAGGTGTCAATCTCCACAATGAAGTACTTTTCAAGTCACAAGACCAACTGCATCACATTCAAAAGGACCAAAATCTTCATTAACACCAATCTTGAGTTTTAAAAATAGGTTTTAATAATTTGCAAGTTTTTACGCAGCTATTTGCGGTAAATAGTGGCTATACACTGCAGCTGTGTGTGGAATCTAAAAATAGAAACGGATCAACGGAGAGGAGATTGGCGTGCTCGCGTTTTATTATGTATAGAGGTCTAGTACCTAAATCTTTATTCTTAAAGTCTGCAACCTACATTTTGGGGAACCTACCGGTTTTATTTTGTGATGGCGGTCAAGATGAGTCATACTTTCTTCAATATATCCATAAAATAGTATGTACAATGTACAGTTGGGAGATTGTTTTGATATTACACGTGGATGCGCCTCTTTTCCATTTACTAAACAATATATATATGCCATGTCTAGTTATTTTCATTTACTTATAGTCATTATGTTAAGCGAAATTTAGAAATAAATAAGCAGTGTTGTGGTTTCTATCTTTGCAATATTAAACAATTCATTTTACTAACCAAAACAAACTGCCAACTGACTCAATGTCAATTGCAATTGTTGCCAATGATATGATGTGCCAATTTGCCAACAAATACCATTGTCATCAATATGTCAATGTCCAACATCCTCTTGTGTCAAGTGTGTGTTTCAGAATTCTACTTATTTCTAGCATGTTGTTCTCTACAGATGATTAAAATCAGAAATAAGACAGTGCTGGAACGCACACTTATGACACAAAAATGGATTTATTTATGTTACGCAAAACTTATTAACAATAATTCAACTACAAAATTAAAACTAAATAATAATTAAATTACAAACTATGTACAGTTAATATAAAAAAAATGGATGTTTCCATGTTTCACATGGACATTGACAATTTGACTTCAGTTGTCAATTTGTCATTGACTATGTCAGTCGCTAAAGTTTGTTTTGTTTGGTTTATAAAATGAATTGCATAGTTGCATGAGTTAACCACAACACTGCTTATTTCTAAATAAATTTCCCATATCAAACTGACTGAACGTAAATGAAAATTTACTAAACATGGCAGATATATTCTTTAGTAAATGGAAGAGAAGCTCATCCGCGTCGAATATCAAAACAATCTCCGAACTTTGTATTTGTACATACTATTTTATGGATATATTGAAGAAAGTATGATTCATCTTGACCGTCATCGCATAAATTAAAACCGGTAGGTTCCTCAAAATGTAGGTTGCGGAGTTTAAGATTAAAGGTTTAGGTACCTACGTCCCTATATTTCCTAATAAAACGCAGGCACGCCAATCTCCTCTCCGTTGATCCGTTTCTATTTTTAGATTCCACACACAGCTGCAGTGTATAGCCACTATTTACCGCAAATAGCTGCGTAAAGAACTCGCAAATCATTAAAACCTATTTTTAAAATTAATTATTAATATTGGTGAAGATTTTGGTCGTTTTCAATGTGACACAGTTGCTTTGTCACTGAAAAAGTAGATCCCTAAGAAGATTGATATCTGATAAAATGGATAGTCTGCCAGTCTGTAAGAAATGTTGTTTCTGCTTGCCACTGCGGTACGGTTTACTTGTATGGGGATACCTGAAATTGGTAAGTCAAGTGGAATAATTTAAAATCAACAATAGCTTTTTCAACCTGATTAAGACGCAGCTGCAGGAAGACGCTGGGTGCAGGCTGCTTCCAGCCAGTGTTTTTGGAAATCTATGGGATGTCCAGCAGTGGACGTCCTGCTGCTGATAGTTAATAATCATTTAGGCTCCATTTAACACCACATAAATATACTTGACTTGAAATTCTATAAATAACTTCAGATGTATGAATGTGGATGAGGCGAAAGGAGTATGTAAGGATCGTGGTTTCTGCCTACCCCCATGGGAAAAGAGCGTGAGTTTAGTTTTTCGAGAAAAAAAAAAAATACTGTGCTGACCAGATACATACCCATATATGGGTTTACATAATCGTAAAACATTGTATGGGTCGGTTGGTATATTAATGTTAATGAAAACTGCAATGCTGATCAGGAATGGCAAATGTTTTATCTTTAATCTATTAGCCTCACGGAGTAAGGAAAGAAGCGGAGATGGCGCAAGGTAAAATCTCTTACAAAAGAAGCGTCGCCTAAATACGGGGGATAGGGGGACGAGGTACGGCGATGGCCACACCCCACGCTGGAAAACCCGCCCATTTTTTGTAAATCCATCTAGCGGTGAAAGGAATAACAACAGTGTAACTAACCTAACTATTTTTCATTTAGTTCATCTACTGGCCACTATGGCGTTACAAAGCATGACACTTTTTTCCAGAAAATTCTGTGTGTGTTAGTATGGCGGGACCACATTATTTACCCAACTGCGGGCGAAGCCCAAAAGGTGGGTAGTGTAGTTTTTTTTATAGTGTCATGTGGTACCTACCTCGGTATGTTTGGTAGGTGGGTAGGGTGTGCAGATAGATAGGGTAGGTAATACAATCAAAAAGTTGTTAAAATCATCAATATTTATTGGACAATGCTTATTATTGGCCACTAAATAACAGTTTTATTTAAATGCTGCCTTTTCAAACAATACAATATTTTCGAGCTTACTGTAATAATTAAGTCTCGTATTACAATAATTTTGGCTTATAGCTTTAGTTAATAACGTGACGTGGTTGAAAATTGGATCTTGATCATGCGCATGTGCATTTAATGATGTGAAAAAATGTTCTCCTATTAGACTCTTAAGAGTAGCATGAACAATGTTACGCGGTTTAAAATTACAAACATTTAAACTTTCTTTTTTCATTCTCCTTATGATTAATTCTGTGCGTAAGCAAATTTTGACAACATCATCAGATGGGAAAAAAAGATGGCCGCGGCTTTTCAGAGAAATAAATCTATGTCCTGTTTTTATTTGTAAAGAGTGAAGGGCGAGAATACATTCTTCGCATTTTATTTTTTTCTGCAGCACTCGTACTATGTAACCCGCTATATATGAGACAATTTGATGAGTGTCAGAATATTCGCTCTCCAAAATCATACTACTTTCCACCATAGTGTCATGAATAAAATTGTCATCATCAGTATCTCGTCTGATATTCTGAACCTTTCACTGGTGTTGTTGATCAGATCAACAGCGCTAAGACGCGAAGAACAAGACAGGATTCCTATGTGCTCAAGGGGAATGCAATTTCCTCTAAAGGAATCCTTTAACTCCGTATTGATAAGAGTTTTTTTGTACGCCGCCTGGAACTGTCGCGCCTTTGGGTTATTGTTTGTCCTTCCATGTGCTCTAATATTGCCAAAGAATAATTCAAGGTGATCCTGGCTAAACTTATACAAAGGCAAATAAACAATAAACAAATAAACAATTTAGGTAACGCTCCTTGATGCAATTTCTTATAACCTTTTTTTGTTATAAAGAAATCATTTTGATGAAAAACAATAAACAAACACAAAAAAAAAACAAAAAATGACGATGAAAAATCGGAATGAACTAAACAAATTTTTGAATACTTTGTTGGTGTCCAGTTAGGTTTATTTATAATATGTATCCATGCATTTCTAAAATCTGTATTAACAGGGAATCTAAAATGATAACAAAAATAAATTAAAAAATAAAACAAATAAATTACATGCATACATATAAGAATTTCATAAAATAGGGTCCTGTCCTGCTGGCATGATGCACATAGTTTTATTTGTCAGTTTGGACCGACTACTTACCGACAGATGGCGCATTTTTGTTATTTTAAATTCTTCTTGTTTCATATATCATGGTATGTTATTTATCTTTGAAACAAGTCATAGCGTGCCAAATTAACTTAAACAAATTATTTGAACCGAAAATTGGTCACAATAATTTGAATTGATAATGATAAAACACATAATAGATAGGAAGTGGTTAGTTAAATCTATTCGACAACAGATGTCTCTAGCTACAATCTGGCGACAAAACGAGAAAACGTGTTTTAAAATGAAAATATTCATTTTGGGGACTTGCACGTGGAATGTTATTCCATCAATATGTTTCAGTTTTGATCCTGAACATTTTTTGCATCCAACAACAGCGCACTTCATTGTTAAAACAATTTAACAATTAAAAACTATTAACGTGCAGCAGACCCGAACGCTATGACGATTCATTCGAAACTAAGATTTTTAGCCCCGCCCCCTGTGACGTCATGGCCTATATGAAGGCGACAGACCTATTTGCCTTGGACCACCTCCGCTTCTTTCCTTACTCCGTGATTAGCCTCAATCTTTTTACTTGTAAATAATGAAACTAACAAAATCTAATTTGTCAAATAAAAATAGCCTATTTCAGGCATTCAAGACAGGAACAGGACAACTAGGCTGGGGCCAATTTAAGCATTTTTTAAATGATGTGAGATTGAAGAGTTTATCATTTTACTTCTTCCGCTCTGGGTGAAGACGATTTGAGTATCAGTCTCTTACTGACTAAAACCCATCCACGTTCCTCCTAATGCCCTTTGCGTTCTAGGGCCGTGGTGACTCTTTCGAACAAATTCCGTGTGCCCTGGCCAAGGCCTTTGCCCTACAGTGGAACAATACTAAGCTGGTCTTATTATTTATTCGGCTATAATTTTTTTTTATAATTCTCAAATGCTTGTTTGTTATCTTTACAGGCTGCTGCACTCACAGCATTATCTTTTTTCATAATCATTGTGGTTGGTTTATCAAGCTATTTTGGACCAAAAGATGTCTGGATAATTACAATAATTTCTTTGGCGGCTGTTATATTTGCTACAGAAATTATATTGCACATTGTATTTATCATTGGAGCACATATGGTAAGCTTATCTATACTAAGAAAAATAAATCAATTCCATTATCTGAAAAGAATAAAAATCCCGTAGAAACTCGAAATTTATGCTGACAAAGTCGCGGCCATAAGCTAGTCTAATATAATAAACCTGACAAGTTTGTATGTTTGTTTGAACGCAACAATCTTTGGAACTACTAGTCTATTTCTGAAAACTCCTGTGTTTTATTGAATAGAGTACCTACACATATTCAAATAATTGGTCAATTATGTTTGTTTTCAGAAAAAGGTGAAACTGCTAAATATTTATTATTGGTATGCATTGTTCATGTGGGTGGTTATAGTAATATTGGGTATTGTGGCCACTGTCTTCCTCATACTCAGTTTGAATAATTACCAGCCTCCAAGTCTTCAGGCAGCATTCCTTAGCTTGGACGCCTGCAGCATTATTTTCTCTATGAGTAAGTGTATATTAACATCTATGGCTATATTAATAAAATAGTACCTATTTGATTGTTTGTTTAAACGCTCCAATCTTTGGAACTACCAGTCGGATTGGAAGAAAATTGTTTGTATATGATAATATGAAGATTCATGAGGAATAGTAGAGGTAGGCTATATAACATCACGCTATGACACACGGGCGCGAAGCAGTAAAAAGAAAAAACTTAAGGGGGGTAATACAGCGAGTTATTACTAAGCGCAAAACTCGAGAACGGCTGCACCAAATTCGCCGTTTCTTTTTGTGTTCGTAATTACCCCGACAAGGTACCACCACCACCACCATCACGCCTGTATTCCCCGACAAGGTTTGGTCAAATAATTTTCCCAAAGTCTTTGGGAAATTTATTTCTAGTTTACTAGAAATAATTTGCCTATACAGGCAGGTAGTATTTACTATACAGGCTAACTTTTAATTCAGTGCACTTTCACCGGGTGAAAGAACTCTTGAACATACAAACTTGTATTATGGGAGCATTTTATTAAAAAGTATAAAGCTACTATCTTGTTGGGTAATTACCCCACTTCGTACGCATGTGGACTATCGCACATCGCGCTAACAAAACAACACGAATTTGGTTAATATATTTATGCGAATCGTCATTCGTAGATATTTGACAGTCGTTACGGATAGTCAGGAGTCTGATAACCAGTCTTACCAACAGATATCGTGATGCCCAGTAACTGGGTTGTGGAAGTCAGATATGTAGTCGGTCCATGTAAAAACTGCTATTCAGCTGCGTCCGGTTAGACTGGAAGCCGACCCCAACATAGTTGGGAAAGGCTAGGCAGTTAGTTTTATTTATGCGAAACGTGGTGATGGCGTTAAACATCATCCATTCTCTCTTTGTTTTCTAATTAGTGTCATTTCTATTTTCAGTTGTGCAAACATTCCTCATATTATCTCTTAGGAGCGAAATTATCAAACTAAGAAGCAACTGTCCATACAGATTCGTCAAAAATGATTGCAACCCAGAGGGCACTATCAATTGTGTAAAAGATGAAGACGATGTGTCAATGGACAACACTACAGTACGCATTCTGTGAGAGGTGAAGAGTTGATTGAATACTCGTCATATTACGACGGAACTTTATGGAACAAGAGACAGGAAAACTAAAAATATATTTGACTGAAAAAAAAAAAGCTTTCTGTCGCGCTTAACTTGTACTATCAATGTGTGCAAAAGAGACGAAATCCTTTTTAGGATGAACGGGCATTGACGTCAACACGATAAGTCTGATTCTAAATTCTAAATTTTCGAATCTCCCAATGTTGGTTTTTGTGTAACGTTTTTTTTTTAAATAGGTTAGTTGACAGCAATACCTAAACTATTGACATACTTTTTATGAGCTGTCAAAACGCGATTCCCTGCATTTCGTATGGCATTAGTACACAGTACCGTCACTTTTTGCCAACTCAATTACCTAACATTTTAATGATTTCAAACCCAACAAAAAATCCAATTTTTGAATGAACTGAAAATTAATTGAGTTTTCTCTACAAAATTAAATTAATATTTTTTTGACAAGTTGTGTCTTGGCAATTAATTACCCAATTGTTATCAATTTTCCTATCTACAATACTTATATTGTAATTTCGTTACTTAATTACTTAAGTCTGTGCCATAATCTATTTAAAAATAAGGAATAAAATAGTTAGAATGAATAAAATTCATTTAAAGCAAATATACGAAACAAATAATAGCCGAGCTGTAAATATTAAAAATAATTAGTCATACGTCTACTTATAAAGTAATCTAAACAACGCGCTTTTACGGCAATATTGTTGATAAACTCGGCTGATATATTTTTATAAGACTTACCGCTAGTTCAGACAGTACGGAAACCGCACAGTTTTCGTCTATCGGTTAATAATTATATGAGCATTTTTATATTGATTTAGTAGTAAAGCTCTTTGTGAAGGACCTCGTCCGAGGCAGTACTACCACCATACCTATTTCTGCCGCAAAGCAGCGTTGCTGTGTTCCGGTTTGAAGGGTATGGTGGCCGGTGTTACAGGCCCTGAGACGTTTCAACTTTGTCTCTGGGATGGTAACGCTTTTGCAAGGCCTCTGGTAATGCAGATGTCTGTAGGCAACGGTGACCACTTAACATCAGGTGGGCCGTAGGCTTGTTTGTCATCCAAAGATATACAAAAGGAACAAAACCACGTGGTTTCCGTAGTGTCTGAACAGCCGGTACTATACTTGTTGTAAGTGAGACTAAGATAATAATATCGTTATTTTTGTGTACTTATTCAATAAAAGCTTTATGGTGCTACGTTTAAGTAAGCGTTAACTAAGTTGTCGTTTTCTTTCTTTGTCATTTTGCCCCTTTTTTTAAGTTTTGTTCCTACCCGAAGAGCAACGGAACCTTGTTACTAAACCTCTGCCGTTCGTCCGTCAGTCTGTCTGACAGCTGCCTGTATCTCATGAGCCGCAAAGGTAGACAATTTTATTAGTATGCCCACATATACGCGGGCATAAACTAGTTTAAATAAACAGCAGTTCCATAAAGTATTTTTGTAATTGGCCAAAAACAACGCTGGGGGCTCTAGAATCCTATAAGTACCTCATCATCAGCCTGCAACAGTCCACTGCTGGACATAGGCCTCCTCACTTGCACGCCACTTAGCTCGATGCTCGGCAACTCTCATCGGTCGTTGCTACCAGCTACCCTGCGAAGATCGTCGCTCCACCGAGCCTGAGGGCGTCCCACCTTACGCTTGCCTATTCGCGGTCTCCACTCAAGAACACGTCTACCCCAACGGTCATTGGTTCTATGGCTAATTATGGTGGGCCCACTGTCACTTCAGCTTATTTATTCAATGCTGTGTTCCGGTTTGAAGGGTATGGGTGCTGGTGTAATTACAGGCACATGTAACATTTTAACTTTGTATCTGGAATAGCAACGCATTTGCAAGGCCTCTAGAGAGTCTAGACCTCTGGTATTGCTGATGTTTATAGGTAGCGGTGACCACTTACCTAACATCTGATGGGCCGTGGCCTGTTTGCCACTCATGGCATAAACAACTCTGGTTCTCTGTCGGATCACCTCGTTCCGGATGTGATGTCTCATAGAGACTCCAGGCATAGTCCGCTCCATAACTCGCTGGGTCACCTTCAATTTATGAACCAACAGTTACCGAGGTACCTACCTACTGATATCTAATACAGAAGTAATTTTGGTCGATGGCCCTTTCTCCTTGAATAACTTATATCATAATAATTCCGCAAACTCAGCAAACAAACAAACTCGCAAACTGAAATTCTCAGTAGCAGCTCGGTGTTTGGATTTGTGCCCGGTTAATGGTAATAGTCTCACCCCCTATGGGACCCATGGGACCTAAAAAAACATACCGACGAACTGTGGGCGTACATTGATACACCTCCGCCTAACCCTTCAGGGAATACAGGCGTGATGGTACTTATGTATGTAATTCCGCAAACTGTTATCTCTGAGTAAGTTGTAAAGGTTAACTTAGTACATAATAACATTTAACTAACTACTTACACACACACATTTGTATGTATTATAATCATACTAAACAAAATCAACAACGTCAATTATCAGTTCCGGAGCGACAGTGGCCGGGAATAATTGTGTTTCAACAATAAAATTAAAAGAATAGTATTGTCTGAAAAACGAATATTATTTTGCTTGTATTTTTTTAAAAGAAATTAGGTATATTGAGGTCTATGGTTTCGCGGCTTTTTTAAACGACCTTTTTGGAACTCGGCGAATTTAAAAATCAGTGGAAAATAAAACTAAAAAAACATATTCAAAATGCGTTCAGAGGTGCCAGTGTGTAAAAGATGCTGTTTTTGTTTGCCCCTACGTTATGGTTTAATCACTTGGGGATATATCAAAATGGTAAGTACCTACCTACTTGATAAGAAACATTTATTTTGTTTATTAGTTACCACTGCCTATGCCTTCCGCGAAATAATAAAACGTAATAAGCTATTTGATTGTACATTACCATACAGTAATATATAACATTGTAATCGCCTCGTTAGCCTAGTGGTCCTAATCGCATCTGCTACGCTAGAGGTCTTGGGCTCGATACCCAGGTCGAGCAAAAAGTGTTATTGGGGTTTTCTATGAAATTGTCCGTAGTACGAGTATCTCGGAGTTAGTGCCCGGTTAATTTTATTTCATTTATTTATTCAAAAACAATTTTAAATTGTATCTGAATGTTTTACAAAAAAATAAAAAGGAATAGAATATAAACTAAAGGCACAACTAAGTTCAAACCAATTAAATAATAACAATCTAGACATTTCAGTACAAGACTTGGTTACATCAATAAAATAAAATTTAAAACATATCAACAGTTTCTGTAAGTGCAGCACCTAAACTAAAAATGATAAACAGCACAGTAAATCAAACTAGCACGATACTTGTCTTAACAAACTCCATGTTTATAAATACTTAAGCTAAAAATGTCAAATCTAATCATCTAAAGTAAAAATGTAATGGCAATAGGCTTGCCCCCTGTTACATGGGACCTAAACATCCCGGCGAACTGTGGGTGCACATTAGCACGCCCCTGCCGAACCCTTCGAGGAATACGGGCGTGATGGTATGTTGTTATTAGCAGATGAAGAAGCAAGTGTGTAACCATCTTTTCTGTTCTTTGTTTTCAGATCGTAGGTAGCCTACTGGCGACCTCGGTTGCAATATCATTGTACAAAATAATAGCTCTGACGTTACAGTACGGGACTGTAGTCTATGGTATAGGAAACACTGTCATCGTGACGTTTATACTGGTGACGTTACTGACAGATGTGGCCCTCAACGCCGTGTTTGTGGTCGGAGGACATACGGTGAGCTTTCTGTATTCCAATATTTATTCATTTAGCATCAAGTGCTTCGGTAGCCTAGTGGTCCTAAGCGCGACTGCTACGCTAGAGGTCTTGGGTTCGATGGGCTTGAGCACAGTGTTATTGGGTTTTTCTATGAAGTTCTTAGTAGCAGCTTGGAGTTAGGACTTGTGCCTGGTTAATGGCAATAGGCTCGCCCCCTGTTGCATGGGACCTAAACATACCAGCGAACTGTGGGTGTATATTAGTGCACCTTTGACTTAACTCTTCGGAGAATAAAGGCGTGATTGTATGTTTTGTTTTGTAATTTAACCATTTATACATGTGCATACAACTACACATATTATGTCGACAATCCGTTAAGAGGATGTTGGGAACGCCACTTGCGACTGTAGCGACATCTATAGTTTAACATGCGGAGTACAACTGACGTTTTCTACTTTCGCGATATGACAGTTCTCAGCGAAGTTACCATAGCTAATTAACAAAATCCCTACAACAACCGTCGTCGGGCAGTAATTAGCCCACCAGTGACCAGACACACGAAAAGATACAAAGAATTTAAAAAATGGGCCATTGTGAGAAGGTGCAACGTATTCTGAATTTAAACAATGAAATGTGTATCTTTTTGTGTAGTAAATAAAGTTAAATTTGAGTTAACCACCAGGAAAATTATTGGTACATTATTGTTTTAGAAAAACGCGAAGCTCCTCCGTGTGTACTACATCTACAGCATAGTGATGTTGGGGCTGAACATCACGGGGGTGCTCCTCATAGGCTGCTTCATGCTGTCCACTGTGATGCCCAACCGGATCCTGTCCTTCAGCACCTGGCTACTGGTGCTGGACTTCTCCGGCTGTTTTGTTAATATTGGTAAGTATTACTGCCTTGCGGTCTTAAGTGTGGGTTGTTAGCCTTGTGGTCTTAAGTGCAACTGCTACGAGGTCTTGGGTTCGATTCCTAGGTCGAGAAAATTGTGGCCACGTTTATCGCGGCATCAGTTGCATACAATACAACATACAATCACGCCTGTATTCCCCGAAGGGTTGGGCAGAGGTGTACCAATGTACACCCACAGTTCACCTTTATGTTTTAGGTCCCATGTAATAGGGTGCGAGCCTATTGCCATCAACCGGGCACAAATCCAGCTTCAGTTGCATTTTTTGGTATCCCCCTAGGTACTACCACCATACCTATTTCAGCCGCAAAGCAGCGTTGCTGTGTTCCGATTTGAAGGGTAAAGTGTTATTCACCTTTTCTCAGAAACTCCAGTAGCAGCTCGGAGTTAGGATTTGAAAAATGTCGCCATTTTACCTATTTTTTTGACAAGACTTTGACACTTAGGGCCTGCCCCCACCGAGAATTCAACCGATAATCGACCCGGTTATCTGTCGTGGGGGTAGACCCTGATTGTTGCTAAGATGGGATATCGACTTTCAAAGTTTTTTATTAGAAGAATGATTGCCCTTCTGATATGGTTTAGTGGTCCTGTTAGTGTTTTTTTTTTGTCTTTGGACCCCTCTCACTAAGAGCGCAAACTTCAAAATAAAAAGTTGTTTTTTTTTCATCAATCTATTTTCTTTCACAGTAATCCACGCCTACTTCCTGCTGTTAGTGAGGAGTGAGATCATCAAACTAAAGAACAGCTGCGAGTTCAGATTCGTGAACAACGCTGCTGAAGCCGAATGTACCATGAAATGCGAAGATGGGTCGGTCGGGAATGAGAAAGAGACAGGAACTGTCTGTTCGAAGGGCATAAGTGAGAAGGGAGATGTGTGCGAGATTACTTGTGAATCTAACGGGAGATGTCATAAGAATGATTATGAAAATTGAAGAAAATTTTGCACATACATACATAAGTATACCTATAGACTTCATCCGCGTTGAAGTTAAATCCTATCCTTCTAATCCATACTAATATTATAAAGAGGAAAAGTTTGTGAGTTTGTAAGGATATAGGGAGGGAGGATATATCCTTACCTACTGGACCGATTTTGAAAATTCATAGAAATTTATTTCAATTCCATAGAAAGCCACGTTATTTGTGAGTGTCATAGGCACAGGAGCAGAGCAGTAACCAAAGACGGCAAAGACTACACGCGTAACGAAACGCGGGTGAAATAAGTCACACGTAGGAAGTCGCTAGTAATATTATAAATATAAATGTTTGTGAGGATGGATAGATGGATGTTTGTAACTGTTTCACACTGAAACGGCTGACGCGCACGAAGTCGTGGGCAGATGCTAGTATATCATGAAACAAATCCTATGACACTCAACAATAGTATAGTTTTTTATCTATCAAAGATTTTTTTGTAATCGCACAGAATGTCCGGATATTTTTTTTCCAAAAAAATAAATGAACAAACTTTACCTATTTATAATAATTAAGTAGTATGGATTTGAAAAGTGGTTAAGGAATATTCTTAAATATTTAAATCTATTATGTAATGTTAATTAAAATTAAGATCATTAAACTGTTTTGTAAATTTGTAATTTATTCTTTTACATACATACCATTACGCCTGTATTCCCCTAAGAGTTAGGCAGAGGTACACCCACAGTTCACCTGTGTGTTTAGGTCCCATGTAATATGGGCGAGCCTATTGGCATTAATCGTCACAAATTCTAACTCCGAGCTGCTATTAATAATTTGTCAAAAAATCCCAATAATACTTTGCTCTACCTGGGAAGCAAACCCAAGACCTGTAGCGTAGCAGTCGCGCTTAGGACCACTAGTCTAACGAGGCAGTTAACAACTTTCTTTTAGGTATTACGTACCAATGTATAAGGAAAAGATGATCTCAACAATTAAAACATGACCAGACCATCAGCCTTATCACAGTGGTCACTGATATCACTGCATATTAAACAAATACAAATTAAATGTTTCTTGTTTATCGGGAAACATTACGTAAGTATCGCATACACGTCTGTCGCATGCCGGACAAACTGTGGCCCAAAGTGGCACATAGCTGGTCCCCCGAGACAGTGAAGCGCTTTGCACACGACGGGTCGGGGCAGTCTTTTTGACCGCGAAGCAATGGAGATACCGAGTACATCAGCATCAAGACCAAGTTCACTCTGAGGGTCGAGCGGTTGGAATCTCACCACGGCGTGAGTTTCAATTCCTTCGTGGTAAGGGTGCCGACTGAACATCTGTCGACTTTCATGAAGGAGGAATTGGGTAGATGACACCACTAATCAATTGCCGTACTTTTTATGAGCTGTCAAAACGCCATTCCCCCATAGATTTTCTATGACAATACTCAACTATGACGTCACTTTTTTGTCATCTCAATTCACTATTTATTAATTTCAAAGCAACTAAAAATCGATTTTTATAGTTATTTAAAAAAGCATCGGGTTTTTAGTGCTAAAATTAAATGTTATTTGTGAAGTTGTTTCTTGAAATTATTGGTTAGTGGCGTCAGCTACCCAATTATGGCCGAGAGGTGTAGTGTTCCGGCGATTCCGAGGCCGAACACCCGACACCGCGCGACACACTAAGCCGAGTTTGCATGTGAAGTAGTTTTTAAATATGTAATAATACTGTTTATGTATAGTATTTTTATGTTATTGTATGTACTAAAATATATATTTTCTATGGGCCTTGACGCCGGATTTAAATAACTAAATAAAAGCAGCATCTGACCGCAGATGCCCGCGGCTGCCATCACCGCGAATTTACCTCACAGATATGCCGCGCCGCCAGTGCCCGCTTTCGTGAAATAGTTACCTCACAGATAGGCCCTTTTCGCCCTCTATGTGCGTTGGTATTGTAGGATTCTCTTTGCACTATGGTTCGCTGTCAAATTGACCGGCTCGGCCCGTCCCGCCGTGTGTTTCGCGACTTAGTCGGGGTCGCGGCAGGCCACGAAGGAGATGGTGGAACAAACTGGACATATTCCTACAAAACTGGAGGGATGAGGCGCTGAAACGAGAAAGATGGAAGGAGTGGAGGGAGGCCTATGCCTCGGCGTTGGATAGAACAAGCTATTAAAAAAAGAATCAATAATGAATTAGGTACGAAATGTCAAAAACACAGAGTCAAGTAGGTATTATTATATTCGCGGGTATCTAAGTAGGTATTTACTTAGTTACTTATAACGGATGTATAAAAACACTTAAATTGATTACTGTTTCTCCTATCTGTTTTGAACTTAATTCTGAGAAACCAAGTCAACCCACAATAACTCATTAATTCAATGAATTTTAGCAAACGCATTTTTGATGTGCATTTGATTGACGCATTTTTGTAGTCTGGCAGAGATGAATGAGGTGATGAATATGCGTGGCAGTAAGTTAGATGTAGTGTTGGTGCGGGAGGGCGCTGCTGTAAACTGTGAGTATGTCGAGGGTACGGAACTGGTTCCGATTGATCTGTATCACCCTCCGTTAGATATTGCTGTTACCATCCCAAGGCATAAGGTGCATGAAAAACTTGACCCGAGCAATATTGACCGTAGTAAGGACTGGAACTTTTGTAAAGGTGACTACACATTATTGTTCGATCTTGTTCGCTTTGCTCCATGGCAAGACATTTCTCACTGCAGTGACGCGTCCACCGCTGCTTGTAAGTTTTATAACCTAATGTACGATATATTTGACTCGTCTATTCCAAAGAAAACTAGATGGACCTCAGGTAATAGGCGATACCCAGTCTGGTTTACTAGAGATATCGTAAGCGACACTCGACGTAAAACAAAACTCCATAATCAATGGAAACAATCCCGATGTGATGCTATATATGCTCGGTTTAGCGCACTGCGGTCGGAATTAAAGGTAAGAACCGAGGAAGCATACAGACTACATTGTTCTAACGTGGAAAACAGCCTGGGCAAGAATCCAAAACTGTTCTGGCAGCACATTTCAAGCCTGCGATCTAAGGGTGGGTTTGAGCCAGATGTTGTGCTTGATGGCAAGGTCTATTCAGGTGTCAAAGCTGCTGAGGCATTTGCTGATTATTTTTCCAGCGTATTTCTGCCGGACACACCAGAATTGGACCCGAATTCAAACACGGTGAATAGTGAGGGAGGTAATTTTCCCCTACCCGTTTTAGTCCCTGCGGACGTGATTGGGGGTATTTCCAAACTCAAACCCTGTAGTTCGGTTGGCCCAGATAACATCCCTGCATATATCGTTAAGGGGTGTAAAAGCATATTAGCAGCCCCTTTATGTCATGTTTTTAATCTAGCCCTTCAGTCAGGCGTCTATCCGGAACTGTGGAAGACTTCACGTGTCACTCCCATCCCTAAAACCTCAGACAAGACATCTGTCGAGGAACACAGACCCATCGCTATTTTATCAACCATTGCAAAGGTCTTTGAACATATACTTTACACTGTTATTTGTAAACAAACCAATGTGTATCTTTCTGATGCTCAACATGGTTTTCGACCTGGTCGCTCCGTGAACTCAAACCTACTGATTCATGTTGACTTCATATCCAGTGGCCTGGAATCCGGTAGGCAGGTCGACACTCTGTATTTTGATTTCCGGAAGGCGTTCGACAAAGTGGATAACGATGTGCTTTTGGCAAAGTTAGGGGCTGCGGGCTTTTCATCCGGCCTTCTTAACTTCTTCGCCGACTACCTACGGAATCGGAAACAGTTCGTCCGGCATGGCTGCTTTGAGTCGAAGTCTTATTACACTCGCTCGGGCGTGAGTCAGGGATCCGTATTAGAGCCGCCTCTGTTTCTGATCATGATCAATGACCTAATTTGTAAGATTCGATTCGCTAAATGTCTACTCTATGCCGACGATCTGAAACTAGCTGCGCAGATCAGAACAGAGGTGGATTGCGAACTCCTGCAAAAAGATATCGACACCGTCTATGAGTGGAGCATTGCGAACAAGTTGTTGTTCAATATTAGTAAATGCAGCGTTATGACTTATGGTCGAGGGTTGAAACCAATAAAATATGATTATAACTTGGGGGGTACAGTGATCACTCGTGTCACCAGCGTCAAGGACTTAGGCGTGACTTTCGACCGCAGTCTAACATTTAGAGACCACGTATCTGCCCTTGCAAAGGAATCCTTCAGGCGTCTGGGATTTGTTTTGAGGAATGCTCGTGACTTTCGCAATCCCAGTATTATTAAACTCCTGTACACGGCTTTGGTTCGGAGTAAACTCGAGTCCAGCTCCTGTGTCTGGCATCCACATACTGCGTCTCAGACACTGATGCTTGAGAAAGTTCAGAAAACCTTCCTGAGGTTTTTGTATCAAAGGCTGTACCATTGCTTTCCTTTCATGTACCCAACGAATTATCTTTTAGGGGTACTGGGCTTCAATTCGTTGGAGGTAAGAAGGGGCTTTGATCAGCTCATGATTGCCTGTAAAACCCTTAGCGGTCGTATTGACTGCCCTGAGCTCCATGGACTTTTCTGCCGCCTATTTGTGCCCGATAAATACCTTGGGCACCGTCAAAGTCGCCGTCATAATCTGTTCGCACCACCGCTATCTAGATCTGTTGCTAGAGCCGAATCCCCAGTATGTCGAACCCTAAGGATGCTAAACGCCCTCCTGACTGCCGACCCTGAATGTGATGTGTTTGCTGATGAATGGAAGAAAATAATGCGTGCTTGTCTGGTGTTCTGTGAGAGACAATATGCGAGGGTGTCCACTGTTACATACTAGTTTATGTTAGTTTGTGATGTGTTCAATTTATCCATTTACTCAAATAATTATTAATAATTTTATCCACAAATTGTTTATATCTTCTCTTTCTTAATTTAATTTGGTATTATTTAATTTTGATAGTGTATGTCATTTAAATGCTTATTTAATTTTAATATTTTTAATTCTATGTTAATTAATGTAATTGGACCTGTGCCGTTTTAATTAACTATAAAATAAATAAATAATAAAATTGATATGAGTTGTAACTGTCTCGTTAGCCTAATGGTTCTTAGCGCGACTGCTACGCTAGAGGTCCTGGATTCGATTTCCAGGTCGAGTGAAGTGTTATTGGATTTTTCTGTGAAAGACTCAGTAGCAGCTCGGAGTTAGGATATGTGCCCAGTTAATAACAATAGGCTCGCCTTCTATTACATGGGACCTAAAACATAACGGCGAAGTGTGGGTGTTCGTTGGTAGGTACACCTCTCCCTTACCCTTCGAGGAATACAGGCGTGATGGTATACTATAGCTAGTATTATAATAATATTGAATCTAGAACTAAACTCAAAGACTTACAATTTTCCAAAACCTTATTAGCTTTTAAAAAAAACCATATCATTACGAATCATTTACGTAATAGGTAAATTTCAGGGAAAACATCAAATTGAGAAATACAAAAACAACATAGAAATTGGTTATTTGCTCACATTGTTATCACTCAGTCAGTACCGCTAACGCTATCATTAGATGACTACACATGTCAATGATGTCATACTATAAACGACTTTATTCCAACTACCGGAAGCTTTCATTATCACTAACACGCTCGGGGATTTTACTGGGATCATCATATTTTGTAAACAATGGTTGTTCGCTGAATTTTCTAAATCGACGTGGGTTAAACACAAGGTCACAGGGGTAAGCGATGTTTTGGTCATGGTTGCAGGAATCCGTCAGGGTCAAACGCCGGAAAGATGGGACATTTGTTTTGTTTAAAAAAAAAAGCGAGCAAAAAGTGTTATTGGGTTTTTCTTTGAAATTCTCAGTAGCAGCTCGGAGTTAGGATGTGTGCCGGTCAATGGCAATAGGCTCGTTCCCTATTACATGGGACCTAAACATGCTGGTGAATTGTGGGTGTACATTGGTACACCTCTGCCTAACCCGTCGGGAAACACAGGCGTAAAGGCAAGTTATGTTCTTTTCTTTCGTTCCTTCCCACACTAGAAATTTCTCCTGTATCGCGAGTGCATTTACAAACACATAAACACAAAGAGCCAGTCCCGGCACAACTATTCGGCTATACAAATGGTTGTTCCGCACGGGAATCGGACCCAGGACACGCAGCGCACCAGCCAATCGCTCAGCTACTGCGTCAACCGTGCCAATGTTTGGAAATAACATTGTGAGAGCTGCTGCCTAAAGTGGGTTTAAAAAAAACCTGTATTACAGGTCACCCGTAGGTCTATTCTATGCGATAATTCCACCGTCACTTCGACGCTCACTTCGCACTTCAAAGTGTAAAATAAATCAATGTCATTTGAATTTGATTGAATATTTGATGTCATTGAATAGCGACTTGAGATGCGAGTTCATGTCTGAATTTTACAGAATCGACGTACCTACATACCCAATCACTCCACACAGAATTGGTATCATGTGATCGTAGGGTCAGCGTCAGAGAAAAGGTAATGACATCAAACCGTATAACCGTAGTCTTGGGGGTTCCTTTTCTCTGACGCTGACTGTACATAAACGTTATTAGTACAAAACACATAGGTAAATGTTGTGGATACCTACCAAGTGACGATGAATAAGGTACTATAATCAATATTAATCCAGCGTGCAGTTTTGTTTCCTGGTCAAATTCAAAGAAGTATTCAGCTATTTAAAAAAAACACATTTTCTTTGTTTGATTTCTTTGTTTTGTTTTCCCTATAAAATAAAAGTAAGTAAATAAATAATTTCAGTCTCGATCTGTTAAAAAATTTACTCTATTTTGCATACACTTTTTGGCATTGATTGTCGCTGAGATGAGATTGCGACTGGATTTAAACGTTTTTATAAAGTAAAGTTGGTCATCCGATTTCTTAAATAATAATTATGCAATTTCTCCACTACACACACCATCACGCCTATATTCCTCGAATTGTTAGGCAAAGGTGTACCAATGTACACCCACAGTTCGCCGGTATGTTTAAGTCCCATGTTAAAGCCACACAACCACCACACCACAAGCTTCACTCAAGTGATAGGTACCTACCTAAGTTTAGTTATCAAACATCATTACGGTCTTGTCATCTGCAGCTATGAAATCTTCATTTCCGTAGACTACGGAAATTAAGGCTCTACGGCGTAGAACGCCTACGCGGCCTACGCCATCGATTTGTCAATGCTACGCCAACCTACACTGCGCCCACGCATAGATCTACGCATTTATTTTTACTGCCATTATTGTGGCGGATGTAATACATCACTTTATCAGTTCTTTCAGTACTTGATCCATACTAATTTTACACACACACCATCACGCTTGTATTCCCCAAAGGGTTAGACAGAGGTGTATCAATGTACACCCACGGTTCGCCGGTATGTTTATCCCATGTAATAGGGGGCGAAGTTATTGCCATTAACCGGGCACAGATGCTTACTCCGAGCTGCTACTGAGAAATTTATAGAAAAACCCAATAACACTTGTCTTTTTGCTCGACCTGGGAATTGAACCAGAGGCCTCTAGCGTAGCAGTCGTGCTTAGGACCACTGGGCTAACGAGGCAGTAATTTTGTAGAAAAATAAGAACCAATGTGAATCAAATTAATTGCAAGTTATCATAGGGTATCGACGAAACTTATCTTATTTTTAAATCGGACTAAATAAGACAGCCCCTCTGTTTTTTCATCAAATGGATATCAAACTCAATATTATGCATAAAAGCGTGTTACAGAAAGGGTATATACATATCCATGGCACGGACTCTTTTGGTGGTAGCAAACAACATAGTAACACTTTTTAATACCTATACTCACAAAATCACGAAGTTAAGAAACAAGTAAGATATCAAATGTTTCCAATTGAATTCTACATATCACTACACCAAGTCAGCTGATCGGTGTCAATAAACTACACACAAAGAAACAAATTTGTAAAAGATTAGTTTCTTCTAACACGTTTGTCTATTTAAACTTAATAAGTTGCCGAAATGAAAAAAAAAATTATGCATTTTCAAAGTTATTGCTTTTAAGCAGAGTAATTGTAAAAAAAACTACAAAATAAATTAAAAATATCATCATTTATTGTAAGTATATCACAATTGTATTTATCTTAAACTATATACAAAATATTTACAAATTAAATTATTACTACTAACTAGATAATTAAAATGAGAGAGCGAACGTCACATCGAGATTATGAACATCGTCGCATGCGCATGACTTTTTATTATGGCACTTTAAATTTAGAACATTAAAATGGCGGGTTGCATGATATCAATCACTTTATGAATTAAATATAATTTATTGGTCGCGATGGCCAAGTGGTTAAGGCGCCAGCCTCTCATGCATGAGGTTGTGGGTTCGCAACCGGGCACGGGCAAGTACCAATGTGGTTTTTTCTAATTCACATGTACTTTCTAAGTTTATCTTGGACATCACTGACATTAATAACCATGTCAGAGGCCCTTGAGGCGGTTTAGAAACTCTGATACTAGGGTGTGTGGGGTCGTTAGACCTTACTGCCCACACGATAAAGAAGAAGATTAGAGGTTGATGAAGTTAAAGGTAAAGGTCGCGGGAATTCGCTGGATGCGGGCAGCGCAAGACCGGTCATTGTGGGGATCTCTAGGGGAGGCCTATGTCCAGCAGTGGACGTCATTCGGCTTATAATATAAGCTATTGACTTCACCATTATCGTAGATAATGGTGAAGTCAATAACAGATAAAGGGTCATGGATCAAAATAAATAGAAATGTTCAAAAGTAAGTAGGTAGCAAGTCTACTTGTAATAACGGGTATAAAAATACAATAACTGGGAAAAAATATAGGTACAGTGGCCAGCACATCAAGTTACCCCAATCTGTCAAATTACTTTGATTGATATTCAACTTCATGATAAAAACATAAGGTTCATATTTAATTGGGAATATTTGACAGTTCGGGATGTGCTGGCGTCTGTACATGTTTTTCTCGTGAATACCAATATTTGTTTATAAGTAGACCATACCCTGGATTGAACTTCTGGTAACGGAAATATTGACTGTCAAAGTTACAACTTTTTTTCATTTACAATGTATAATTTTTCGTATTAAATAATAACGTTTTTTTTGCTCAATGTTTCTTGACTTAGACTTAAATATGATTAGCAGTATGCGTAGAGGCTATGTGATGATGTGTCTATTTACACCTCCTATTGTGCGAATGACAGCAGGAAAACGCTGGATGCAGACCGCTTCCAACCGGTCCTTTTGGCCGTTTATGTGGGAGGTCTATGTTCAGCAGTGGACGTCCTGCGGCTCTTATGATGATGATGATTATGCGTATGAAAAGGCATGATAATTCCTTTATTTGGCCGCAATCTTGTATTATTTTTTGAAGTAAATATAGCTTTAAAACAGGAACTCTTTTTGACCCAACCCGCTTTTAATAATGACGTAGTAAGCTATTTAAATATCTACAGGCACTACGGTAGGGTCGTACACCCCATTAGCTTCCACCTTCCCTTCGTAAACGATCTGTTGTAGCTGATTCTCGTACGCATTAGTACCTGAGACCTCCATCTTCTTCAGCAAACTCCTTATTAAGATGATGAGGTAGACCTGGATCGCTGTAACGAAAATAATATGTTTAGTTTATGAGTATGTAAAGATCGTCGCAGGTGGCGTTCTGTGGTTGCTGCCTACCCCCGTTGGAAAAAGGCGTCAGTTTATGCATATTATCTTCTCTAACTCTCAAAGTCTGATGGCACGGCCATCCGACACTACCGGGGAGAGATCAGGCTCAGGACCAACAACGGTTTTACGTACTTTCCGCATGCTCAACAGTCTGCTTGCGACCACGTGACCAACGGGGCAGATAAACTTTGAAATTCATCTACTTCTGTTTAGAATGGAGGCTGACCCCAACATATTTGGGAAATGGCTAGGCAGACATGAGGGTCGTTTAGAGGTGTATAGTACAATAAATTTGTCTAATTTTAAGTATTTTGTGAAAAAAGATAGCACCTACTACAGTACACGCATAATTATGAGACAGTCCCAAAAAAATCCCGAAGATTTCTGTGTAGCAAGATTCATATGTAGCCAACTTCAAATCCAACCGTTAAAAGTAAAAGAAAATAAAAAAGTATTTAGGTTGCTTACCAAGAGCGGCGAACATAAGAGGCATCATTTCGAAGATCATGTAGAAGCCCATCCTATTCACGGACACGGAGGCTGCGAAGTCAATGATCTGGATCAGAACAGACGCCACAGTCGTCGTCACCGCAAAGTAGTAGTATGTCCTTATGTATGATATTATTTTCTGAAAAAAAAAGAAAGAATCGGTTATAAACTAAGCTATATACTCCGCGGTATCACCCGCCTTCAGTTATGACTTTGGTGAATCGTTTAAAAAATCTACTAGCTTTGCTTACTACCCCGCCGCGGTTTCATCCGCGTTCAGTTACGTCTTTGGTTACTGCTTCGC
The DNA here is from genome assembly GCA_932526535.1 of Caradrina clavipalpis. Taxonomy (NCBI): domain Eukaryota; kingdom Metazoa; phylum Arthropoda; class Insecta; order Lepidoptera; family Noctuidae; genus Caradrina; species Caradrina clavipalpis. Next base: position 2,770,723 of record OW052099.1, on the reverse strand, counting down.
TCCCTTTAGTCGTAGCGTGATGTTCGATTAGTATAAACTTTCCTCTTTAATCTCTCTATCTATCTATCATACTGTAATTTAAAAGATTTAAGTGTAGGGAGCGGGGTAGGGGGGGACAGACGGTGGGAGGCGTATTTGTTTTAATCTGGCGTTCTCTGCTCTTCTCGTGATTACCGAAAACAAAATATGATAAGGTAACAATGCCAAATAAATGAATAGCATATCACAAATGTCCATATTTATCATCTCTCCAACGTACATACCTACATATACACCTCCATTTGTCGCCACATTAAAATGATATCTATTAAAACGGTAATCTGTCATATTTTTGACTGACAGCGTTTCCAATAAACTGGTCAATTAAAGTTAATGATTGCAATTCTCAGTACAGGTTTAATATAGAATAAATAATCTCTTCAAGAGGTCCATGTTTGTCACTATCACGCCGACAAAGAGTTTATGACCTCTCTATTGCAGTATTTATCTATACCAATATTATATACGTAAAGAGAAAATATGTTTTTGTTTGTTTGTAACGGATAGGCTCCCAAACTACTGGACCGATTTAAACCATTTTTTCAACAAAAGATAGCTAGATTATTCCTGAGTAACATAGGTTATATAACATCATGCTACGGCCCACGGGAGCGGAGCAGTAATTAAAAACATAACGTAGGTGAAATAAGCCACGCGGACGAAGTCGCTAGTTGTCAATTATTGTAATAATGCAGTAAAGCATCCATCATAATGATTAATGGCACTCACACTAGCTCACACATGATAGCAATTGTGTCTATCCGCATATTATTATTTTATGTTCATACTATGTGACGTAATCGGACAACTAACCTAGCTACGTCGCGTCGCGGAAAGTTCAAGTTCGCAATAGTTACATACATACAACACAATAAACATAGACAAGAGGTCTCCGAGATAACCCAAGACTAGAAGAAACAAAACAGAGTATTTTATTAGATTTTCTTAAGGGTCCGTACTCGAAGGGTACTAATGGACCTGCTGACCTGTATCTCTTTCGAACAACCCGCAGCCCCGGGTTGTTCGAAAGAGATACCGCGCCCCCGGAATGCAAAGGGCACATGAAGGAACGATGGGTTTTAGTCAGTAAAAGTCTGACACTAAAGGGCGGGGGAAGTTATTTGATGATTTTCCATCTATAAAAAAAAGGGTACTAATCCAACCCTATTAGTAAGCCTCTGCTGTCTGTTCGTCTGTCTGTCAGCAAGCTGTATTACTATGTCTTGAACCGTAATAAGTCTTAGTACAGAGTTGAAATTTTCACAGAATATGTATTGTATTACAAGGGCCGCTATAACAGCAAAGGGGGTCCCCCATACAAGATACTTTGTTTTGAGGTTCAATTAGGTAGCAGTTTGAAAATAGAAAATTGAATAAAGGGACAAAAAAAGTTAAACTTACTAAATATAATATTTAGCGCTAAATGTGTTCAAATTGTCATTAAGTATGTCTCTGTCACCTTTTAACAATGTGACAGGGATGCAATGATGTTATAAATATACTAGGCACTAAATGTATTTAGTGATTTTGGTGAAAGAGGGTCTAGATCTAAATATACCATCACGCCTGTATTCCCCGAAGGGTTAGGCAGAGGTGTACCAATGTACACCCACAGTTCGCCGGTATATTTAGGTCCCATGTAATAGGGGGCGAGCCTATTGCCATTAACCGGGCACAAATCCAAACTCCGAGCTGCTACTGAGAATTTCATAGAAAAACCCAATAACACTTTTTGCTCGACCTGGGAATCGAACCCGGGACCCCTTGTACAGCAGTTGCACTAAATAAATAGAAAAAAAATATATATATCTAAATAGTGTTATTTAACGTTACATTACATTGTAAAAATAAATATATTTCCATTTCTATCTATCAAATCCTGCGGTTGCTGCAGTTCGTGGTATGTATAGAACGGCTTTATTAAATAAACGAGAATCTTTCAGACTATGCTTTACATCTTTGGCATTGGAGTACTAGGTAGTTCATCCCACTTCAATTACGACGCAATTATATTAAAAAAAAATACCATCACGCCTGTATTCCCCGTAGGGTTAGGCAGAGGTGTACCAATGTACACCCACAGTTCGCCGGTATATTTAGGTCTCAAAGAGTCAGCCGAGCCTACCTAACTGCCTCGTTAGCCTAGTGGTACCTACTAAACGCGACTGCTACGCTAGAGGTCTTCGGTTCGATTCCCAGATCGAGCAAAGTGTTATTGGGTTTTTCGATGAAATTCTTAGTAGCAGCTTTGTGCCCGGTTAATGGCAATAAACTCGCCCACTATTACATGAGACCTAAACATACCGGCGAAGTGTGGGTGTACATTGGAACACGTCTGCCTAATCCTTCGAGGAATACAGGCGAGAGTTTATGTATGAGTATAAAAAAGTCAGCACAATTTTATTATGACTCACACTAAAGTGCTCAAAGTACTGCGAAAAGACGAACTACTGCTGTGCCCACAGAACGTCGAAAGCAATAATGCAATGAGTGGGTAATTGACACAATTCCTATCTTGAAGAGATCTTGTAGAGTACTGGACCATTATAACTGTGATAGCCTTTTTATCTTTTATCCTTGACACTGAATAACACTTGGAGAATCCGTCATGTGTTCCGGAAGATTTTAATAAATCCGTACTATTATTATAAATGCGAAAGTAACTCTGTCTGTCTGTCTGTCTGTCTCTTCTTCACGCCTAAACCACTGAACCGATTTCAATGAAATTTGGTACAGATATAGTCTGGGACCCGAGAAAGGACATAGGATAGTTTTCATCCCGGAAATCCCCCGGGAACGGGAACTATTAATCCACGCGGACGAAGTCGCGGGCAAAAGCTAGTAATAATAATATATTGACTTTGGCTCGCGAGGTTGTCGACATGTGGGATGTAGACTTATCATTGTGTCGATTGTCGTTACAGCCAATGGCTTATTTGCTAAGAGCCTCGACCAACATCTAAGGAGGCTTTCGTTAGGCGGCTGCATCAAGGGCTTGATTCAGAAAGCGGTACTCTTAAAAACGGCGCGTATTGTTAGATTTCTTTTTCAGGAGCCCTGACCACCGGTAGCTTGGACCCTGTTCCCGACGCCAGTGGGCTACTATTTTTTATATTCTTAAAAATCGTATGGTTCGTTTTGAGCAGTCTCCTACATATCAAGAGGTTACTCCAATTGCATGTAATCGTAGAGGCTTAAGTCCAGATGAATGAAGTCATCAAAATTCGCATTCAACCCTGATCTCTTTAAAGTTAGAGTGAACAGGCTTCTTCTGGGTAAGCCCACTCCATCGTCGACTTTGTCAAAAATACTAGTAAAAATGAACGATAAATGTACCTTATGAGTCCCATAGAGCAGGATTGCGCTGAACACAATTTCGAAACAATAGATGGCGACACACACGCCCTCTGGTATCGAGATGCCGACATTGATTCCGTGGTAGATCGCGTACAAGCCGAAGTCTGCATTTACCGAATAGCTGTAGATCCCCACCATAAAAGCGCTGAAGATCTGCAAAAGACAAAGATAATAGATTATTTTAAAGCCGCGAAAGAGAAAACTATGAAGAATTAGGTTTGACCAGGGTATAATAAGTACCCTTGAAAGGGTCCTCTGAAGGCGGGTCTACACCAATTGGAGGTGCGGATCATGCGTCAAGTCTTATCTGAACGAACTTTTCATTTTCCCCAGATAGAAGATCCACGAGGATTTTACCATGAAAAAAGTAGGATACTGATCTATACGAGCGATCCGATAATAAATTGTTTTGTTATGTCATTAGATGGCAAACGACATAAAGCTAAATGGTCAACGCCACCATTAGGTATTTGCAATACCAGAGATCTGGCGGTAGCACTGCAGGGCAAAGTCGCCTTCTCTTACAGAGAAGGCATGAGCATTGATCACCACGCTTGCCCAAGAAGTGTTAGTATAAATCACTACACTAACACAGACTTAACACAGACTTAAATTAATCATAATTAAGTTTGTATAGGTTTCCTCACGATGTTTTTGTGTCACAGATCTCAAAGATGTATAAACTTGGAAAGAAAATAATTGAAAAAGCCACATTGGTACTTGCCCGGAATGGTACCTCACCTCATGCGTTACAAGAAGGCACCTTAACAAATGGGCCTTCACGACAACGATATAAGTTACTCTACTATAAAATGCTTAAAGTTAAAAGTAAAAACTATTCAAAATAATGCAGATATCTTAGTGTCACGTTAATGTAAATCACGGAGATATTAACTGAATCAATTGAGACACTTTGTGCAAACATTACCTCCTTCTATTACGTTAAATGCTTGCCACTTAACAGACATGTGTAGGGTCAGTTGCACACGTTACAGTTTTATGTTTTCTTACAAGCACTTCCTTGTTATCGTCTACATTATCCTCATAATTTTTTTCTTTGTTTTTCTGATGGGAATTCATTGAATGACTCCTCCCGCTACTTTTACTGACTAAAACCCATCGATGTTCCTTCTTGTGCCCTTTGCGTTCCGAGGGCGCGGTATCTCCTTCAAACAACCCGCAGCCCGGCAATCCTGGTAGGTACTTACCACGTTAATCATTCAAAATCACACAGGCTTCCCTCGCGTTAATTTCTAATTTGAAAATCTATTCGGGCTGTAGTGTTTAAAATTCAATCACGATTGGAAAGACACGTGGCGCCATCTATTGTTATAAGAACATTATTGTTATTTTCCTCGGGAACAGATTTTTTTTGGAAGGAAGGTCTATGTCTTTTTCTGTACACCTAACCATAAGTATGCAAAATTGCAGGATAACCGGCTCACTGGTTTAGGCGTGAAAAGCTAACAAACAAATATACTTACTTTCGCATTTATAATGTAAGTTAGGATTAAATGGCACAAGTGAATAAATGAAAGTAATTTCTATATTTTAAAATAATTTATAGATTACTAATGTTGATTTCTTAATAATATACTTTATTTTACTAAACCCTGGAATTTTGCATGCTATGTTTTATCTTAGCAAAACATGTTTGACCCATCCTTATTTTATCGAACATCATTGTACTTATACCATGTTTTACGGAAATAAACGATTTATATTTATGTTTATATTGAACTTTCATAAAGTTCAAAATAGCTTGCTAAGTACATTTTATAAGATAATTTCAGAAAAATACGTTTACTTGGACCAAAATGTAACTTTAAAATTAGTAAGTATTCCTTTATTTAACTTAAATCCATAGATAATTATGTAAATATAAATGTCAGCTTTCGTATGTTTATGTTTGTAAAACTCGGAAAGTAGTTAAAGGATTGAATTGAAACTCTTTTACAACATTGCAGCATTTTATCAAAATAGTGTTATTGTTCATTATCAGACTGAGGTACTGCAAAGCGTGTCTGGATTTATTTGGTATTATCTATACCAAAAAATAGCTGCAAAGCGTGTCTGGATTTATTTGGTATTATCTATACCAAAAAATAGCTGTATATTTTTTAGTGTTTGTTTGTGTGTATGTTTTCTTCTTCCATGCCGTCCTGTCAGCCGTCATACTATCACTGACTACCTTCTCTTTCATATCAAGAAGAAAACGTGTTGCGCCGACCCCAAGTGACTTGGGATAGGGGCAGGAAGATGATGATGTATGATGATGTGTGTATGTTTAAACGCACTAATCACTGGAACTGCCAGTCGCATTAGAAATAAATAGTTTTGCACTTGATGGCTAGATTCATGAGGACGAGTATAGACTAATAACATCACATTGCTACACATAAGAGCGGAGCAGTAGGTAACCAAAGACGTAATTCAACGCGATTGAAAAAAAAGAATCAAGAGATATTGCTGGCAGAAGCTAGTATTTGTGCTCTGTAGGCTAGTAATATTTTGTTTTATGTTGTCTGTACTGCAATTTGAAATGGAGTATTATTGAATAGAATCTACATTTTTCTTGATGAAGGCTTCATCGATATACCTATCTAACGACAGACCGTGTCCACGGCGCGTTCGTGTTCCACGCGTGCCATAAAGAGATGTCAGCATAAAATTTGGAGGGGCCACTAAGGGCCCACGCCTGCCGGGGCTGCGGGTTGTTCGAAAGAGATACCGCGCCCCCGGAACGCAAAGGGCACATGAAGGAACATGGATGGGATTTAGTCAGTAAAAGTCTGACACTCCCTCCCGCCGCGCCCAGGGCGGGGGAAGTCATTTGATGATTTCCCATCGTGCATCGGTAAAAAATTAATAAATCGATAGGCACCTAATCATAAAACTTTTACAAGTTTACAAATGACAGTACGCTTGTCATTGATTGTTGTCTACCGGTTAGTCTATCAACAGGCCGTGACCTGAGAGATGCGCATTGACAGTTATGGCGCCCTATCATCCTAAGAGCAAACTGTTTTTTATGAAAAAAGAACTTTGAGGACGTTTTAATAAGGTTGAATCCAAAACAAACCTTTCTATAACACTGCTAATTACCTAACCAAAAAAAAAATTAACAAGACTCCACTTAAAAGTCACAAGAAAGCAGAATATGCAATTTCATTTACTTATATGACAAAATATTTTCAGTTATTTTGATATAAAAACCAATTTCGGTAAAATTATGACCTACCAAACAAAGCACGAATCATCAAATCCATAATAGGCGGAACGATAACGTAACAAATATACAATAAAAAACATACAATCGAATTGAGGACCTCCCCCTTTTTTGAAGTCGGTCAAAAACACACTTCATCACATCACTACACAAACTCGAAAGTAATCAGAGTTAGGGTAAAGGGAGTGCAACTGTGTTTGCGCACACACTTGTGCACTGTAATAATCTCTTGCGTACTTAGCTAATATCTGCATTAAGATTAGCCGCCGTCGCCGGAATTGGTATGGAGAATACATACATACATGACACAATCTCGCACCGCGATTACCAAAAGTAATACGACTTTGCCTTCAATTCGGTCTGCTCGGGACTCCGTAGGCGTCCGAAAGTTAACCCGCGATTAGCCGCGTCCGGAAAAAATTACGTCGCAAATACGGAAATAAAAAAAACTTACCAGATTTATGTATCCAAATGTGAGGACTCCCCTTCTTAAGGGCATGCAGAAACAGCACCTTCCAAGAGTGGGCCAATCGCAGTACATGGTTGAAAATTTGAAAAAAGAACACAGAAAGTTGGAACGGAACGTTTTTTTTGTTGTACGCGCGCGCGTTGTACCGTGTTGTTGTCAGAACTGATGAATCAAGCTATTTGTCAGTGTATTTATCTAATGGAGATGTCTGCCTACAGTGCCGGACATCTGACCAACTGTTGTACTTCATCACTATGTACGTGACCAGTTTTGGTTGAGCATAAAAATTTTGGAGTGAGTTAACTGAAACAATTTTTATGATCTCTATCCAGGTACTTATTTATATCACTAACATATTAAAACGTAGTTCTAAATTCTAAAATTATTTTGATTTTATTCTGATTTTTATGTACACCTCTCTAGGTGTACATCAAAATCTGTCAGTTCGTAACAGAAGATATATGATGTAGACAACCATGTGACAGGCAGATGGACACACATAGACGTAATGCGATGATGTGCTTTGCTTTGATTATACACCTTAGGGCTTAGCAACAGGACCCCGATTGACAATTGGCACCCGATGAAAGAAAGTCAAAGCATTTATTTCAATTAGACCATTTACTCTACGAATTTTGAATTGTCTAAAAGCTACTGTTCAAAATTGAAGCTAGTTACTTGTTCCAAAACGTAGGTCTCTATGAAAGAAGAAGAGAAGAATAAAAAAGATAAGAAAGTTCTATGAGAAGAAGGTCTACCTTCTTCTCATAGAACTTTCTGGAACTTTATGGAATTGTAGGGTTCCATAATTGACCTCTACCTCTAGGTAGAGGTCAATTATGGAACCCTACAATTCCATACTCACATACGTTATGGTACAAACCTTAGAGCTAGCGCATAATCTAAAAAAGTCCCATAGGACTTTCTGAATATTTGTTAGCCTTAGCCAAATATTATTTGAAAAAGGTCAGTTGATTATTGTAGTTTTTACTTATTTATTTATTTGTATTGCAGATGAGGTGATACCGGGCTCCGCATCCGTATTTATAAAATTAATGTCATTCGTCTTTTCAACTCTTGAGCAAATTATACAAAGGAGATGGCTAAATGGAAGTATAGACCACTGCCCCATGTGCCAGGTACCATGTATAAATATGGTACCTAGCACAATGTAATGCTGAATGGCTAAATATTAGTATTTCATGTAAAAAAGTTTCAGATACTTTTTGGGAATAATATAATGGTAAAATAATATTGCCTAAATAGGAAAAAAGGTGTGTGTGACAGTATATAATTTTCTTCAACTGACACTTTCGAAAAAGAATAAAATTAAAAACGAAAATGAGGTTGTATATTTCTAAGCGAATGTTTGTGATAACAAAGTTTTTCCTTTTTTTTAGATACTTTATTATGTTTAATAGTTCACGAAAGTGCTAGGAAAATATTAAACACTATATAATTCATGAATGTAAATATTGTATTTTTTAAATATTATGAGGTTATGTAAGATTCATATACATTCCAGAATGTTTCTTGCCCTGGGGCAGTCATTTAGCCATCACCTTTTATGCCACATACCCAGTTCTGAACCAGATTATCCGCTAAACTGCATAATGACGGAAACTCCGACACTGAGCCCAAAAATAATTTCAACTCTATTCCTGAGTAATAAGGACGTAAATAAATTGTATTTAATCATACTATTTACAAACTCTCCACTGATAATATTGATAACAAATTGACCTCCTGGAAAATCATATTAACCCAGCCATTTGTTTTTAATGAGAATTAAGAAATTATCGGAATACATTGCTGTTTATGTACGAGAACTAATTCATAGCAGTCTTACTAAAAGCTCAATGTACTATCAACCGATTATTTAAATCGATACAAAAGTTCCGGTAAGCAAAAAAATTCTCGGAACCGATTCAAACTTCCCTAGTTAGTGATTTACATTGAATTTTTAAAATAACACGCATTATTATTGTTTACAATATTATTTAATCTGGTTTTTTGGTATTTTCATTGTTTTACCAATTTTACGTAATAAATGGTCTTAATAAACATGTTTTCAATAAATAAATAGGTAGGTAAGTACCTAAGAATAACAAAACTATTATTAAGAGTCTACCGACTATAACAATAAGACGTAGTATCAAATTAAACTGCAGTAGTAGCTAGTAGGTAATGTCAATCAGGTCCTTCACAATTCACAATACTTTGAATTACTCTGAAATCGAACCCAGGACGGCACACCCAGCTGCCGCGCTTGCGACCACTGGACCAACAGAGTTGTTTATAGTTTTCCTTCCAGCTTAAAGTACGAGCAAAAAGGTTGGTCCACGAGGTTGTGGGTTCGCAACCGGGCACGGGCAAGTACCAATGTGACTTTTTCTAATTCATATTTACTTTCTAAGCTTATCTTAGACATCACTGACGTCGGCAACCATGTCAGAGGCCTTTGAGGCGGTTTAAAAACTCTGACACTATGGTGTGTGGGGTCGTTTAGACCTTACTACCCACACGATAAAGAAGAAGACTGGGTATTCGCAAAAGGGAAATGCGTCAGTGATTACAAGCCATATTTCAATCATAATCACTTGTTTACAGAGTGCCTAGTGGGAGTTTTTATACGTACTCGATTGCGTTTACGTAAACCACGATTTGTATGGAATTGAAATAGCGCCGTCTAGCGACAGGAATGGGAACTAGATTTTGCGAGTGTCAGTTTTTTACGTCTTTGCGATCGAACATCGTTCATCGATAACACTCGAAAACGAAAACGTTAACGGTCGTTTCAAGTGTTTTGCGAGTGCGAGATTCAAATTTTGACAGATCGAGTGGTAAATTTGAGTAAACTAACGCTAACGCGATCGAAGAGTTGTCACGTAGATTTTTACAGCGAACGTCGTCGTGTCAGAGGACTTTTTATGAGATTTTTATTATTCGTGTTGTTTGCAAACAAAGCAAAATTATGGCAGGACGGTTTTTTTTCGCTTGGAGAATGTTTGCGGCTGCTAAGGCACAAGATGACCGCAACTACAACGCCAGTGTTGAGGCAAAAGCTCGTGCATCTTTTAATCCTTTGCTACACCTGACGGAAAGACAATTTAAAGATAGATATCACTTTTCCAAGAAGGTGTCGAACGACGAACTTGTCTTCATTTTTCAAGTTTAATATTATATATACCATCCATCACGCTTGTATTCTCCGAAAGTTTAGGCAGAGGTGTACCGATGTACACCCACAGTTCGCCGGTATTTTTAGGTCCCATGTAATAGGGGACGAGGCTATTGCCATTAACCGGACACAAATCCAAACTCCGAGCTGCTACTGAGAATTTCATAGAAAAACCCAATAACACTTTTTGCTCGACCTGGGAATCGAACCCAGGACCTCTAGCGTAGCAGTCGCACTCAGGACCACTAGGCCAACGAGGCAGTCAATATAATAGTTATAATCATTACATAGTATAAAACAAAGTCGCTTTCTCTGTCCCTATTCCCTTTGTACGCATAAATCTTTAAAACTACGCAACGGATTTTAATGCGGTTTGAATAGATAGAGTGGTTAAAGAGGAAGGTTTATATGTATAATAACATCCATTAAATAGCGGAGAAATACTGTTATTTTTGAGGTTTCTAATGTGTGTCGTAAAAAATTTCATTTTTTCCGCTTACATTGCAAACGCAGGCTGAACCCTACGAGATTTATCAAAATAATGTAGGTACTAAGTATTGTACACATTGAAAAGGTCTACAGAAAACTCCGCGATGGTATTGTGTCTATCTCTTATGGATATTGCTCAATTTTTTTTTGTCATTTACTATTTACGCTAAATAATGGCTTATTTTCGAAGCGATTTTAACCAATACAGCATTAATCCTTATCCAATTAAATACCTTAAATACATTGTTGATTTAATATAGATCTATATGGCCTTTTATAGCATATGATTTAAACTTTGATTATATAATGTAATCAAAGGATTTCAATGAATATTTTCGAAGATATTACAGATTAAAAAATTGCGGGACGTAGCTTTTGCGGCGGAGCGGGCCGCTATGTTTTTGTATACAACGTTCACAGTTTTTCTGTAGTGTATTTAGTATCAGCATTGCACCCGTGCGAAGCCGGGGCGGGTCGCTAGTATAATATAATAGTTTAATACATTTTAATTCAATCCTCAAATGACAACTTTGACAACAAACATAAAATTTCGAAACATAAACAAACTAGTTGCTAGGTTATAACCAGCACAATTTTGATATACAGTTGCTTCCACTACTATCACAATAGAAAAATATCATTCTAAATATGGCAGGTTTATCTCATGACGCGAACGGTACACCAACTTAAGAAAAATAATAAACGCCATTCACGGTGATTAAACGCGTTTCGAGTGGTAAGCTGGGGTAGCATCTCGCACTCGCTTGTATACCATACTCGAAGCGTTTGACGTTCACTCGCCTGACGCGATGGTAAAGTCATTCGAATAATTTTGTGAAACTCACACTAGGCACTCTGATCTCCACAAAAATCCCAAGCGGGAATGACAGCAGTGGCGGATACGGTAGATAGTAATAATACGAAAACTTCAGTATCTGTATTTAACTTCCTGATTACCAATGTCCATTTTGCATTACCTATGACACACATCATCACGCCGGTATTTCCCAAGGGATTGGCAGAAGTGTAACCCATGTACACCCACAGTTCGCCGGTATGTTTGTAAGTCTCATGTAATAGGGGGCGAGCCTATTGCCATTAACCGGTCACAAATATGAACTCGCGAGCTGCTACTGAGAATTTCATAGACAAACTCAATAACACTTTTGTTCCACCTGGCAATCGAACCCAAGATCTCTAGTGTAGCGGTCGCGCTTAGGACCACTAAACTAACGAGACAGTCTTTACAAGTACCTATTTATTTGTTTGTTAATTTTGTTGTGCAATTCTGGAATTATGTACCTATTTACTTTGTTTGTATTTTGGGTACTGAGATCGTTTTTGATCTTTTTTCTTTTCTTTGCTAGAATGGAGAATCGCTTCTCATTCACTATTCCGGTGTGATCTAGATTAGTAAATATGCGTAAAAATAATTTAGAAAATATGCCTAGAGTCCTAAAAGTCATTCATCAGATTATCTACAGATATATGATAAGACGTTCGACAATGTCAGTACAGCCCCTGTAGCCATGTAACAAACGATAAACGCAAACGCTGAGTAGGCTTTAATAGATCTTCAACTTTATGTGCTTGGTTTTAAGTTGAAGATCTAGTGAAGATTGCTTAGCGTTTTCGTTCTTTCCAGTCGCTAACGCTTAGAAATCTTTAATAGATTTTCAACTTAAGGCTCTGGGGTATTAAGTTGAAAATCTATTGGTACCCCTACCGAGCGTTTACGATTATCGTTTGCGACTTGGCTAGGGGGGCAGTACTTGCAGTACAGTAGGTACCTGCTTATTTAGAGTTCCGTGAACCCTAACCGTGCGAGCCCGACTTGGTCTTGCCCAATTGTTTTAATTAGATCACTTACGAACAAAGATTAACAGATAAACCTCCCAATTTTGCAACAACCTAAAAACACACCCAAAATCGAGGTAGATAGGCAACCGAAATAGTTTACTTACTAATGGTTCATTGGTCATCCGTTATCGACATCGGCCTTTCGTATCCATATCAGATAACTGATACTCGGCTAAGTATTATCAGACACAAACCCAACACGGCGACATATTTTTTCGAAACATCGTTCGCTATTTTTTTAATTAAAAGTGAGTGAAATATTATTTGAAAATAGAACCACTTTGACAGTTGACTCTTGTTTGTTTTTTTAAAGGCATTCTTTTTTTGAATATTTGTTGTGGTAGTGAAGTACGAAAGCCATGGGTATTGAACTGCCGAGATACAATAAATGCTGTTATTGCGTTCCCTTGAAGATTGGTGTGTTAATCATCGGATATGTTTCCATTGTAAGTAATTGTTTTTATTGGAATTTAGGTTATAGGATTATAACGGGTAGGTACTAACAAGACCCTGGTAGCATTAGGGATCATGATAAGAGTATCCTAAATACTTATCTATCAGTGTAAGGTCACCGAATTATTTTTAACCGAAATATAGATTTTCCTTTTTAAACGATATACCTAGACATGGAGGTGTTAAAAAAACAACTTTACAAATTTCGTGTAGGTACTTGCTTGGTATCGAAAACGAATAAAAGGCAAAATTTTAAATGTTGACTTTTTAACACTTCATATAGGTAATAAGACTATGTTTTGAACAACCCTTAAACTAAACAGTATAATTTAAATGTAATGTAAAATTCAAATATTGAACATCACCTTTATAATCGATAAAGAAAACAATGGTGTCGATTCTGTTATGCACAAGCTAAATTTAATTTAGACTATTTCTATCTTTTTCTTTCCAATCAAACAAGAAAGGGACGGACGTGAATTAGACTTGTCAATTTTAGTTGATCTAAAACCTCTATACAATTATAGTTGGCATGTCAGAACGCGTCGATTAAAAACACGGAAAAGTTCAAGGCAAAACTAATTTGACATCTCTAACTTAGTTCTAAGGTATTACCGTCCTTTTCTTTCGCTGTATGTTAGTAAGAGATGTCAATTCTCTAATTTTAGTTTAGTTTGTGAATAAGGGAATCGGCACCATTGTCCTGTATTAAGTGCCTTCGAGCCTACTTTAACTCTTTAGCGCCCGTTGTTTTTGATTAGCAATGATTGTCACAAAATTGACAATCAAAATAAGTAAGTGCAAGAAGGTTCTACTATGAGTAGGTAAATACTATTCTCAATTGACCTGCAGCCATACTCGTGACCAAAGACTACAATAGCTCGTGACCCAGCGATAGCAGTAGCGACTTGCTAAGTCACAGGTTCAATTTCAATTCGAACGCACAACATTTAACGCAAATAACATTTTTTTCGAAAACAACAACACTTGACAACTTTCTGCTATTCAAACGCAGTCAAAATGTATGGAACAGCTGTCTTTTTTTAGACTTAATGTATTTCGATTATAATACCATTTTCATTTCATACGTTATAACTTCTATACGTAACCTTATTTCTAACTAAAGCTTATTAAACTATGTTACATTTTCAGATCGCCTCCTGCCTGACCCTCGCTACGATTTCGTATTCAATCTTCAAAGTGTCACAATTCGTAAAGAATAATAACGACAGGCCGAATCCTGTGCATCCGCCGAGTGAAGTCTCGAAGGCTGCACTGGCGCTGTACCTCTCCTTCGCCTACTACCTATTTGTGTTCCTGTTCAGTTTCGCAATAAGTCTCATTTTAATTATTGGAGCTCATGCTGTAAGTACCAACAAAAAAAAACACTACCAACCTACCTTTTTGATTTAGTACCTATTTATAAATAACGATACTCTACTAATTTTTGCTCGCGATTTCGTCCCTGTGTGTGTTATCGCGGATGCAGACTTAAATAAGTCCTTTCTTGGGGTTCAACCTTACTCTGTACCTACCAAATTCCATCAAAATTGGTTTAGTGATTTAGTCGTGAAAGCATCAGGCAGACAGTGATAAGTTGGTACTTTCGCATTTATAATATTAGTTTGTATGAATGTATTATAACTACAAAATACCGTTATGTTATTGTGTTTTGAACATGTAGAATATTTTAGGCTAGTCCTTCTGACAGTCTGTTATTTACTCTATCTATTTTCGCCATCTCTTCGACATAATTATGTATTTAGCGCCAAACGTGAGGTATCTCATTACCTTCAATTATTTAGGTACCTGCTTACAAATTACAATAGTCAACGTTTTAATAGAGATGTGAATGTATGAACTTTGAACTGTCAACAGACACAGAGGACAACACTATTAATTTGACATTGCTCTAATCTAAAGTATTCACTTGCTGGAATGACTTAGGATTACTGAGCGAGAATCGGAGACTAGAAACTGAGTCACTATGATTCCATCCAAGAAATACAGGAAATTAATCATTTCGCGCTCGCTGTTCGCAATTTTTCTACGAAATTATTTTCAATTATGTATGACAAATGTTTGTTTGTAGAGATACGTAACTATTTACTGTGAAAAAAACTACAGTAAGCATTTGAACAAAAACAAAATTCTTTAGATTAACAAGAATGAATGATATAGAATTTTATTGTTATCTTATCTTTCACTTAGTTACAAGTGAATATTAAAATAACAGAAATAAATTAATGTGGGTCAGATGTGTTTTTTTTTACTATATTGTCTGGACTTCTAGCAACAATATTTGTTTACTTACATTTAAGCATGCAATAATTTATTTTTTGAAGTGAAAACTTCTTTAGCGTTGTTGTACACTTTTTTTTTGTAATGAGTAAAAAAATTTAAACTCGCGTCAGGACACGTGACCTGATCGAAAATCTTAGGAATTTACAAAGATACGATAGCGCAATAAATAAAGAAATACAATCTTTACCACATAAATGATTAGTAGGTACCTACTTTTATACTAATTAAAGCAATTCGTGCAAAATTATTCCCTAACCATTCCAAAATATCAAAAATGCACAATGTTAATATTCAAGTTTTCACTTCTGCCGCCGGTACTCCCGGACCCGGAGTGCACAGAGCATCATACCGGAGTGCAACCCGTCGTTTTTTGTAATTGGCGCCAAAACTTGTGTTATTTTGTAATCCCCACGCACAGACTACAATATATAACGAATAATGACTCCACGTGACTATATAATCTATAGACTTCGTCTGGCCAATGAGAACGTAGCGTGTCATGTCTGATAATAGCCTTATACATTTTTTTCTTTTCTTTTTCAGGACAAGCCCAATTGGGTAGTTGACACCACCGTCAATTGACATACTTTTTATGAACTGTCAAAACGCGATTCTCCCATAGATTTTGTATGGCAATATACCGCTATGACGTCACTTATCGGCCTACTCAATTGACTAACTATTTATTGATTTTAAAGTAAATAAAAATCTGATTTTACAATAAATTAAAAAATTAATCGGTTTTCATGGGTAAAATAAAGTGCTTTTTTAGAGAAGTGGTGACTTATAATTATTGGTTAGTGGTGTCAACTACCCAATTACCTGAGGTTCTATTTCAAAGCAACCTTTTTATTGTTTGCTTTGAGCATCGTTTTGGTTGTGGTGACCTTTGTGTTCATGGGATTTTTAGCCACACTTCCCGTTCTCAAGTGGTCTTGTAAGTATACCTAATTACTATATTCAGTTAAAAATGTACAGACACCAGCACATTAAGCTACTACAATCTGTCAAATTTCTTTAAAATTTAACAGTTTCGGGTAGCTTAATGTGCTGTCTGTACATAAGAATTAGGAACATTTGGTTGGCTGGCTTTTCGGGTCAGAAAATTGAGTGTTATTTAAGACTATGAGACACAGACATAATAATTGTATTAGGGAGGAGTTTCTGATTTTGCTACTTCAATGTAAAGGTGTTACCAACGTTCCACCCACATTCCATACATGGCCTCACATTCCAAATTACGAGAATCGAGGCCTTTTAAGCAATATATGTAACTAGTTTTAAAAAAAGAACTTCTTCATTTATTTTGTAAGTTTTGAAGTTTTCTGTATTGTTTTCAGATTGGTTACATGTAAATGGGCTTTTGTCTTCTGTCCGGCTCTGCGGTGATTATTTTTATAGTCAGGAGTCTGCGGGAGACCCAGAAATTTCCAAAAAATATTAATTCGCTTTTCTTTTTCCAGTTACACTGCTAGTTTGTATGATAATGGTACGAAGCTACTATTTGGTGTTGGAAGAGAGAGAAAAGCCGGCGGCTTTTGAGCTACAACCTTATGTTCCCGTGCAACAAGCTCCGTTGATGGCGTAATTTAAATATGGACTGCTTTATAAGTTACCTACCTATAATTTTAAGTACCTACCTGCCTGTATTAGTTTAGTAATTTATAATAAAATGAATGTTAAGAATTCTTTTTGGTTTTTCATTGAATTTGAAATGGCGCGCCCTTGTACTATTCAGGGCAAGGGTCTCTTCTCATACAGAGAAGGCACGAGCATTTATCACCAAGCTTGCTCAAGGTGTATTGGCGATTTCAGACTTATATTTATCGTAAACTGGTTTTCTCACGATGTTTTCTTTCACCGACGTCAGGCCTTCTACAATTATTTTTTAATTAAAAGATCGATAAGTTTGTCTAATCTGTATACAAAATAATTTTGAAACAGTTAATCGGACAACGGAACGTGGCAACTCTTAACGGTCAACAGTTCAGTCAAGTAGGTACTAGGTACGTAAATACATGGGAGATATTAGATTGTATAGTGTGAAAAAACTCGTAGATGCCCTTTAACCCCGTCTCATGAATAGTTTGATGGGACGATAATCCACTACGAATACAGAGAGTTCCGACATAGAAATGACTTCACGCACACGTGCTCCCATTTACCTATGTTTCATTTTTCTAAGTTACAATTCACTAAAAAGGCTGAACCTTTTTTATCTTGCTTACTTGAAAAAAACCATTTGATTATCTTTTTAATTGTTTACTTTTTAGAACTAATTATGGCTTTATTGGTTTAGTTTGAAGAACTTCAGCCAGTACTCACTTTAATCTTTTTTAAATAATGTAATAATTATTCAGATCCAATATGTTACTAAATAACAATAAATATAGGTATTCATTTTGTGTGTTTAGGTAACTAAAAGATTGTTGTTTCTAAAACATTAAAAGCAACCGATGCGTTCATTTCTTTACTGTTTTCTTGCTATAGCAACACTACAAGTAAATGTCAAGCAGACAAGCTGATATAATGCCAAATTAAAAATACTCAAAAACTGCAATGTTTATCGGATATCTCTTTTTATCACAGTATGTTTTATATATTCCTCCACGTTTTCGCAAAACATTTTAATTTAGTTGTCTAATACGTAAAACGTTGCGATGTGATTGTATCTTTTCATTGAATTTTCTTGATTTCTACGTTATTTATTGATAAAAGCAATGAGAACTGCTTTATTTATCATCATAACACTGTAAATCACCTAATTTTAGTAAAAAATGGCTAGTTTATCTGGCAAACAAAGTATTAGCGCTGCTCAAAACCAGGTTCGTAGGATATGCCTGAACGCGCGAACCTTCTAAAATATCTTTGTATTTGTGTTAAAACCAGTTGTTTGAATATACAACAGGGATTGCAAAGATTGTTAATGAAAGGAATCGTATGTTTTTTAGGTAATACAATGGATAAACGAGGCGGGAATGTTGGAAGGAAGCCGAAGGGCAGATTGTCTGAGGAAAGCGATAGAAATCTTGATCCATCAATGTTCTGCAGTACTTCCACAGTATATGGAAAACATTCTCAGCTATTACAACGACAAATCTACAGAAGTAAGGAAGCTGGTCATCACTTTCATTGAAGAATTGAGGTGAGTTTGCACTAAGATATTGAAAATGGCTAACTGCTAATCCAACCTTCTTATCATAGCTTAGCATACCATACCTGTGACAGTAGGATGTTAACCATCTCTAATGATCAACATCTTACTGTCCTGATATTAAATAAAATAGGTACAGATATGATCAGCCAAGCAAAATAAAACTATTAAAGTCAAAGTCATTCATAGTTAGTGCAAAGACACATTTCTCAAAGAATTTTTCATGCAAATATTAGAATAGGCTAATTCAATATGCAACAGTACTCTTTTCAAAATGAACATATGTATTTTGCATATTATTTTATGAATATTAAACAAAAATCACTAGGTAATTTTGTTCCTCAATGCTTTATATTTGGACACATTTCAGATTTCAGTAATTTACTGATTAGTGCATAGTATGTAGTTATTACAATTACACAATATTAAGCAATCAACAGGTTTGGCCATACTGTTACTGTGAGGGGTTTTGGTTTCCGCATTTAGTCCCCAAAATGGACCATTGTATGTGATATGTTTTGCCATTATTTTTCTCCTTTTCTCATTCACAATAATGTAAACTGCTCGGGCCCAGTAGGTTTCCATGATTATTGCAACCTACTAGGCCAGAAACTATGCACAGGCTACCAAAAGTCAGGTGATCGGGCAATTGGGATACTCCACCATAACGGGATATACAAGTGATCAGGAGCTCCTCAATCACACTGGGTTGAAAATTTTACCATTCATTTAAACCAATTTCATTGTTCCAGTAAACTCCACCCACAATACTTACCGAAGATCATTGCTCAACTACGACAGCTGGTCAGTGACTCAGTGATCGCTGTCCAAAAGAGAGCCATTCAGGCCGCCAGTATTGTGTACCGCAACACTCTGATGTGGATATATCAGGGTGCTACGGACACTACAGAGATGCAATTTGTTTGGAAGAATATTACAGAGTTAAAGGTAATTGTGTTGTTTGGTAAAGTGATTTACAATGGTAACTCCGGTTTAATGAACACAAAACGAATGTGACAATTTCTCAAGCTTGTGTAAGTTGCTGTGATTTGCTGATTGAATTATCAACAATCAATCAAAGCAGCTTAATATGTCATGTCCATTTTAAGTTTCAATTTAAAATTTAAGAATGGGTATTCATCCTTTAGCACCGTATAATTATTTGAATAGATGTGCGATGTCTGGCCATGCTCGCCCCGCAAACAAGACCAGATCGTCACACCACCTGCGCCGCGGTCTACCTCCAGAATAGAGAGGTTTGGAAGAAGAAAGGGGAGGCCTTTCCCCAGCAGTGGGAAAATTAACAGGCTAACAAAAAAAAAAAGTTAAAGAAAGTTTTTGAGTGTGTCAATGTAAACAATGTTAATGAGAATATATACTGTGATACAATATAAGAATTACTTTGTCAAAATTGTAAAGTCAGCACATCAGATTCTACTACAAAGCACATATAAATTAGATATCTATTTTACTAGTCACTTTTCTTTCACCAGCTCGTAGTCCTAAACATGATAGACAGTGACAACGAGGGCATCAGGACGCACTCCATCAAGTTCCTGGAGGAGGTGGTCCTGCTCCAGACTCCTGGCGACGGTGCAGGGGATGAGTTCAACCTGGATAACCTGCCTGCCAACATGACGTTTATCAACAGACGGGCTTTGGAAGAAGAGTCTGAGTGAGTCTACCTGATTCTTTAATTATTTAAAGAATTAAAAGATAATGTACTAGTTTTTGCTCGCGACTTCGTGTATGCGAATTTTCTTACCTTTCCCTTATTATTTGTTGATAAATAAGAAATGTATACCACTCAAGGATAACGTAGCTTTTTAGCGAAAGAATTTAAAAAATCGAACCAGTTTTTCCAGTGATTTGCATGTTTAGACAAACCAACTGGTGCGCTTTATAATATGTTAATTAATATTCATATAATAAAAAATAGGAAAGTCACTTTCTAAACACAAAAACTCGGAATGTACCCATGACTACCTATGCAAAAAATTTACAATATTATTCATAGCTCCTATCTATAAACTACGCAATAGTGAATATACATGATTCTTTTAATTTTAAAAAAATATCATTATATATCATATATTCATGTAATAAATAGTTTGTAATATTTTTTTTCGGATAACTATGAAATTATAAAAAAAACATAAGCCATCGAAGATGTGTATGTCTCTCTATAAAAACGAAATTTAACACGGAGTTTTTAATTATGGCCGTAGTGTTATGTGACGTCATAGTCCATGTCGGATCGCTCTGTTTAATCGGTGCGTTTTGTTAATAATTGCGATTACAAAAAATCATGCTTATTCCCTATTACGTAGTTTATAGGTAGGAGATCACTGCTAAGAACAGATTTGACTTTGACTTACATGCAGACGAAGTCACGGGAAAAAGTTAGAGCAGAATACTTGTTCGGGTTTAATATTTGAAATTCTACATTTTTTTTTCCATTTTCCAGGACTATATTCATGCTACTAGTAAAATTCCACAACTCCCAACACATATCTAGTGTAAACTTGATGGCCTGTATGACAACACTATGTCTCCTTGCTAAATTCAGGCCAAAGTTCATGTCCCGAGTCATACAGGCTTTAGCCGACTTGCACACCACGCTACCACCAACGCTATCGCAATCCCAAGTTAATTCCGTACGGAAGCAACTCAAAATGCTGCTTTTAAACCTAATCAAGCATCCATCTTCAAACGATATGATGCCACAGTTAACCCAACTGTTAATAGACATAGGAATGACGATACAGGAGATAAATAAAGTGTTGCCTAAAGATAAAAGGAACAAACGTGTGGGAGAAATTAAAAATGGCGACGCGCCGGCTAAGAGGATTAGGATAGACTCCCCTCAAAGTAACAGTCAGGGTAGTGACAGTAACAGTAACAGCAGAAGTGAATTCAACTTTGAGGATGATAGTGTACCTGCTATAGGCATTGCGTCATCCAGTGTACCGAAACAACCAGTAGTTCCGACCGAGGACTCGATATTCGAAGGTCTAAACAACGTTGAGGATGTCGTCAAACTCGTCACGCACACTCTCGTTAACTATCTACCTATCGAAATGCCTAGCACGTTTGTGAACGCCTACAAACCTATCCCTAACTCCGGAACTAAGGCACAAAAGAAAAACTTAGCTAAAATGCTTCTCGATTTGATCAATAACAAAGAAGAGCCTGTACAGCCACCTGCTATTGTGCCTGTCCCCGCTCCTCCAACTCCTCTGCTCTCTGATATAGCAGCGAAAATACCCTTACTAAGAGACGACGAAGAAAAAGTCACGCTCAAAAATGCCGTAGCAAAGTTACAAGAGTCGACCAAAGTAGAGAGACAGATCGAAAGTGCCGTGTCGAAGCTTATGGAGGAAACGAGACAGGACCATTTGAAAGAGGAAGAAAGGAAGCAAAAAGAGAAGGAGAAGCCTGTCCCTCCGCCGACACCGTCAGTTCCTAAACTTAAACAGAAAGTAAAGTTATTAAAACTGCAGGAAATCACGCGTCCTATACCTAAAGAGGTAAAAGAGCGATTGATGACGCAAGCCGTCGGGAGGATTCTGAAAGCAGAAACAGAAAGCGCGATCGGTGGAGCGGCAAATATTCGTGCGAAGTTCATCACGATATTCGCATCAAGTTACACACCAGAATTGAGGGAGTTAGTGTTGAATTACATACTAGAGGATCCTACAAATAGGATTGACTTGGCATTGTCTTGGTTGTATGAGGAATACGCGTTCATGCAAGGGTTTAACCGTCACCCGGTGACGTTGCAGCCGAAGGTTCACGAGAAACATGATCAGAATTACAATCAGTTGCTATGCGCGTTGATCACGCAGATTTGTGAGAGAGGCGATCCTTTGATGGAGAGCTCCAAGGACATGCTTTTGAGGAAGGTGTATTCGGAGTGTCCGGTGGTGACGGATGAGGCGGTGGATTACTTGAAGCATCTGGTGACGGAAGATAAAGTGGCGTTGTTGGCGCTTGAGTTGTTGGAGGAGCTGTGTGTGATGCGACCGCCGCGGGCGCATAAATATGTGACGTCGCTGCTGTGTCATATTTGTGAGTAGATTTTTGTTTATTTATTCAATACTTGGTCGAGTTTTTAGTCATTATAAATTCTACAAACTCAGTCTCAATATTCCCAATGATGTTTATATGGAACCTTGTACGATTAGTAGAGATTTCGATTAAAAAAAAGAAATGTTTAGCAAAAGACAAGTATTTTTTCTTCTAAAACGAATCTGTGCAATGGATAGTAGAGACCTGTTTATAAGAACTAATTTGGTCTAACTTTTGTTTAATTACATTACTTAAATACTGAAATTTTATAATGTGTAACAATACGTGCTTGTGTGACCAGGTGCATGAACGTATGTACGAATGAACGACGTATGGCGAAAGGAGTATAATATAAGAATCGTAAAACATTGCGTTGTGTGGTTTCTGCCTATCCCAATATGTAACAATGCAAAATCCAATTTCCAGTAATCGACAACGAAGAAATTCGCGAAGTGGCTTTGAAATCAACTCTAAAGATCTACAAGCGCGGTACGGATGCTGTTCGCAAGGTCATCGAGAAGCATGCTCTGCTGTACCTCGGGTTTATCTCGCTGAACCACCCGCCGCCTGAGATGAGTGACACCAGGACCGGCCGGAGCGTGTGGACCGATGACATGTACCAGATGTGTCTCAATCTTGTCATGGCGCTGTTGGCGGAGAATGAAGGTAATATATAAAACAATTATAGGCTCTTATGATTATTATTTTATTAAGCGGCATTGAGCTCTTAAATCTTAGTTCAAGAATAGTTATGTTCCATATTTCTTTATTGAAATTATGTTTAGAGTGGAGGTTACTTTAACAAATGTATAACTGTCTAGATTTGAAAAATGGCGACTTTTACTATTAAATTTTGTAAAAAAATTTGATACATGGGGTATTTATTTGTTACTTTAAGCGCCAATTTTTCAATGCTCAGATAAAACTACCAGTTGCTCCCTGAAGAATAAAGTTATTAGTTTCTTTATTCGTCTGATAAGTGGTTGTCAATTTTTCAATTACGAATAACTATCGGACTGAATACCTCGTCTGTTAAAAAAGAGACTTATTAACCGGCCATAATGTAAACTAAATAAGCTTATTAATAAATTAGAACAAAAATTAGACTAATTATGTATTTTGTGAAACCCTTATTGCCTATTATCCAAGATAGGCACAGCATGCCTTTAAATGAAATACCTTATTATCTATTACAGAACTAATACTCGAAGTAGCCCGCGTGTACGGCTGTGCGGGTTCCGAAGCGAAGCGTTGCGTACTTCGCGCCATAGAAGGACCCGTGCGAGCGGTCGCGGCGGAGCAGGCCACCGAGCTCAGCCCCGCCTTCGTCGCTCTGCTGGACGAGTGTCCGAGAGGCGCCGAGACCTTGCTCACGAGACTTGTGCATATATTCACTGAGAAAGGTGATTTTTAAGAGCTTTTTCTAATATAGAAAATATTTTTTTTAAGCATGTGCTTTTCTTCTTAAAATATGCTTGTGTAGAAGGTAAGTTTTCTTTCGAAACAAAGTAATTGCCAAACCGAAGCACTGCGTTCTTCCGAAGCGTGGCGGTGCATACTATCGAAGCGTATGCGTACTTCAAACAGTTTGATTTCGAAACTCGTGGCAGTGCTTGATTACCAAGCCAATTACATACACTTATATTTGCTATTATAAACGACCCTTTCATAAGGCACCAAGTAATAAACTGTTATAGTGATTTTATATTATTTATCCCCAGCACCACCATCTCACGAGTTGGTATCGAAAGTGCGCGAGCTGTACGCGACACGCGTGTCCGACGTACGGTTCCTCATACCTGTGCTCACTGGACTCTCGAAGAAGGAGGTAAGTAGACATCGAAGTCCTTACAAATATTTTTGAATGTCGCTGTGATACAAGAGTTAAAATCAGTTTTTTGTTTTAAGAAATATCTGCGATATTTTAGTATCGTATAAAATTAGATGTAGAGATCGACGGCATGGTGGGTTCAATGGCTGACCGAGCTGCTGTCTGCGTGTCAAAGGTTCGATTCTCGCACGGAACAAGTACTTGTATGATCCACAAGTAGTTATTCCGGGTCTGGTTGTTTGTATGTTTGTAACTGCACTCACAATTCAGGAGAAATAGCTAGCGTGGGGGCTAGCTAATGGGGTGTATAGGTTTACAGGGTTGACTCGGTAAGAAACTTTAAAAGAAATTTTATCATTGAAATACGAGAGCGTAATGATAATATCTTAACTCTCCACAGATCTTGGCCGCTCTGCCGAAGTTAATAAAACTGAACCCAATGGTCGTGAAAGAAGTTTTCAACAAGTTGCTTGGACTACAGAACCCACACGACGAGAACTCACCAGGTACCTAATAATTAATTATTATGTCTGGTTATCTGCTGGTTAAATAATCTGATGGCATTTTATCTGTTTAGTCCTATAATGAAACAGATAAAATGCGAAATTTACCCAAAGTTAATCTTGGAGTAAATTATTATAAAAAGTGGATTGTTTTAATTTTCTTTAGAGTATTACTACACCAATCGATCGACGATCGATGGGATCGATCAATGGCAGAATGGATTAGACGATCGATTGGTGGTAGTAGACACTATCGATCAAAGTCGAGTAATCCATTCTACCATAGATCGATTCGTTTTTGCAGCAACAAATTAACTACTACTACCATTACTTACATACCATCACGCCTGTATTCCCCGAAGAGGTAAGCAGAGGTGTACCAATTATACACCCACAGTTCGCCGGTTTGTTCTTAGGTCCCATGTTATAGGGGGTGAGCCTATTGCCATTAACC
Organism: Caradrina clavipalpis; assembly: GCA_932526535.1. Classification (NCBI taxonomy): domain Eukaryota; kingdom Metazoa; phylum Arthropoda; class Insecta; order Lepidoptera; family Noctuidae; genus Caradrina; species Caradrina clavipalpis. The sequence continues at coordinate 2,745,329 of OW052099.1, read as the reverse complement.
GGGCACAAATCCTAACTCCGAGCTGCTACTGAGAATTTCATAGAAAAACCCAATAATAACACTTTGCTCGATCTGGGAATCAAACTCAAGACCTCTAGCGTAGCAGTCGCGCTTAGGACCTAGGCTAACGAGGCGGTTACCATTGATAAAAGCTCATTATTGAGTAAACTAAGTAACTAGTATTTTAGTAACTTTTCAAAAGTGACCGAGCCATACTCACTAAACATTGCTAGAAATGTATTACAGCCACACATAGCTGGGAAAATGTAGCCTGTGTATAAACATCATTAACTATACTAATATTAAAAAGGCAAGTTTGTGAGATTGTAGGGGGTAATCTCTGAATCTTCTGAACCAATTTTGAAAATTCTTTTACCCATAGAAGGTCACGTTATTTATGACCGTCATAGGGTATATAACATCACGCTACGAACCGCGGGAGCGGAGCAGTAATCAAAAACGTAATTTAACGCGGGTGAGAAAAGCCTTGCGGTCGAAGCCGCGGGTAGTTTGCTAGTCTAACTATAAGATAATGGTGCAGCCCCCCTAGCCAAGTCGCAAACGATAATCGTAAACGCTCGGTAGGTACCAATAGATTTTCAACTTTATACCCCAGAGCCTTGAGTTGAAAATCTATTAAAGATTTCTAAGCGTTAGCGACTGGAACGAACGAAAACGCTATGCAATCTTCATTAGATCTTCCACTTAAAAGCAAGCACATAAAGTTGAAGATCTATTAAAGCCTACTCAGCGTTTGCGTTTATCGTTTGTGACTTGGCTAGGGGGCCAGATTCTCTTGTTCACAAACTTAACTAAATGTAAGTTATGTTCATCTTTCTCTTTCCATTTCATTAAGAAAAGGACAGAAGATAAAATTTTTGTTAAGTTCTGTCAAATTTAGACACTCCATAGATAATTTAGACGCGATTAAAAACGTGGCAACTACAAACACGCCAATTTTCTTCAGGCGCTGTCTAATTTGACAGGACTAAACGAATATGTATCTTCTGTCCTTTTCTTTAAGAAGTTGAAAGAGAAAGATGCATTTAACTTAAATTTAGTTAAGTTTGTGAACAAGAGAATCAGCACCAATGTCTCTATACTCTGTTTAAATGTAATCTAATAGGTTATGAACATTTTAAATAAAGACTTTCTTTTTTAATTTCAGTCTATGCTATAATGATTCGTAAGTAACTAGTTCATATTATCTGAATTACAAAGCACCACCTACATGACATGTTTTTTTTTCTTAGTTTTTTATGGTTTTTGTTTTTGGCTATTTTTTTGGTTATTTTTGTAGTACCTGGTTATCAAGATTTATTGGTATTGGGGAATTTATGAAACATTGTTAGATTTTTTTTGGTCTTGGTAATAAATTAGCACTGACATACGAGGGCGAATCAAAAAGTAATGAGAATGAAGATAAAACGCGGTAATTAAAGTTAAAATAATAATTTATTCTTCTACATAGTCTCCTTACAAATCAATACATTTATTCCATCTTTTTTCTAAACCCAGGATTCCCTTTGAAAAAAATATTTTTCTTGACCCTCCCAAAACGCCTCAAAAGTGACCATCACTTCGCTATCGTCTTCAAATTTCTTGCCACGGAGGTGTTCCTTGAGCCGAGGAAAGAGGTAGAAGTCACTAGGAGCCAGATCTAGCGAATAGGGAGGGTGTTCGAGCAGTTCGAATCCCGTTTCTTGAATGGCAGCCATCGCAACTGCGGCTTTGTGAACCGCTGCTTTTGCTCGTCGGTTAACATCCTGGGTACCCAACGCGCGGAGACCTTTTTCATATGCAACTCGTTCGCAAAGATTTTTTGAATGCTGCCATATGAGATCCCTGTGACCTCAGCTACATGCCTGATGGTCACTCTTCGATCTGGCAACACAATATCTTCGACTTTTTTCACATTGTCTTCAGTGAGGGACGTGGATGGGCGTCCTTCGCGATGTTCATCTTCAGTGGATGCTCTGCCCAGTTTAAATTCCTTGGTCCAGCGTGCAACTGTAGAATATGGTAGAGCAAAGTCCCCCAATTTTCCCACTAAGTCACTGTGTATGTCTATTGTAGAATTTTTTTTCAAACAGAGGTACTTGATGACTGCTCTAATTTCGTTTTTCTCCAAGTTGGTGTTATCTCTTCGACAGTTCGTATTCAAATGAATATAACTCCCGGAAATCGTGATATATGTATATGATTTTAGGCTGAAGTAGTGAGTACATAAGCAAGCAAAAAAAACTTTTTTTGCGTTTTTATGCGGACCTGAAGTAACCGATTCTCATTACTTTTTGATCTCCCCTCGTATAATTATTGTGTCGAGCAGGCATTTTAATAACTTGAGTGAAAATAGTGTGTAAAATTAATAGGACAGGATTAAAAAAATAATTACATTGTTAGACAATTTTCTTGGCTTGTGAAATACATACAACCACAAAATGTCTACGTTTGAACCGAATTTATCATCAAAATGACAAGAAAAGCATAGCGCGCCACATATCGACGAACTTTAGGTTGTATAATCATATATACCTTATCGTGTAGTAAAAAAGTTCTAAATTGTGTCGCCATGTTAAAAAGTGAGCGTAGGGTCAGCGACCCTAACTCTGTCTGTCTGTTTGTTACACGACATTTCACCAATATTCATGCACACGAAGTCATGGACAAAAGCTAGTATGCAACCATGTAATCGCATTTTTTCATAAACGGAAGAGCGTATAGGTACTTATTTTATTTTTACTTTTTTTGTTGTATTTTTTTTTTTTTTTTTAACCAGTGCAAACAACGCAGCTTTATAATTTGAGCAGTTTATATTAATTAATTGATAATTAACTAAAACGCAACAGAAATAGAGTTCAAAATCGCTCGACTAGTTTCTAGATAATAAATTTCGCGCGGAATTAAATCCTGCACACAATTCTAAACTCTATTTGGTTGTGTTTAAGTTCCATCATGAGTAAACGGAAACTGCTGGTTTGCACTGTCACACAAATCACTCATTACTATGCTTTAAATATTAAACATTCTAAGGGTCTTATCACACATAGCGATTTTCGAAGCGTACACGCGGCGGGCGCGCAACGTTTTCGTCGCTTGAAGTGCGTAGCGGGCTGTCGAATGCGACTGTACAAAATGGCTTCTTAAAATTTGCTCGAAAATCGCGAGTGTGATAAAATCCTAAGTACTTAACATGTTCAAAATAAATAATATTTTTGCTCTAGTCACGCCAGCGGAGCTGTTAGTGGCGCTACATCTCATAGACCCGAGCAAGGCGGATCTCAAGTACATTATCAAGGCAACCGCGTTATGCTTTGCTGAGAAACAGACCTACACGCAAGAAGTGAGTATGAGAAAGAAAACTTCTTTTTACGGATAGCTTATCATACCACAAATGAGAAAAATGAATGGATGAAATGGAATGTAATGTAATGAAATGGAGAATTTTGCTTGTGAAATTAGTCCCATAGCTCAAGATTTTTCATACTTGTTTTACCTTGTTTTATGAGTACAATGACGCATTTTTGAGGTATGTAAGCTATAGATCTTTGTCACCTAAAATAAATTATATATTCTTCTTTTATTATTTCCATATCTTTTTCTTTCTATACGTATATTTATTTAATAAAAATAAAAACTTACAAAAATAATGAAGAAAGTCGTGGCCCAGCGGTAGCTATCTGGTACGGGATCCAAGTTAGAGTCAGGCGGCTAGGGGCCCAGAGAAAGAAACTATAAAAATACGGGCCGTGTCCAGGAGTACTATTTTTTTAAATTATGTTGGAGTATGTTATGTATTATTATTACTTTCAACTTAATGGTCTTCTTCTTCTTAGCGTTTCGATGACAAACTATATTATTGGTATATTATATTGTTGCGGCCCAGAATTTGGCCACTTTGACTGCGTTATCGGTAACTTTATGGTAAAGAAAAACAAAACCTTTAATATTATATTGGTTGAATATCCTTGTCCATTCTCCAGGTGTTATCAGCAGTACTGCAAAGGTTGACAGAAGAGCCGGAGATTCCCGTACTGATGATGCGCACAGTGCTACAAGCGCTGACCTTGTACCCCGGCCTAGGGCCGCTGGTACTCAATATATTGCAGCTACTCATTGAAAAAGAGGTAAGTAATACGGGGTAGATGAACTACGCAAACTGCCAATTAAACTATGTCTTTTATTTTTAGTATGAAATATCCACGGTTTTGATAGCGTGTAATGTAACGTACAGGGGTCGTGGACGTATTTTAAATTCAGAAATACCCTTTAACACTGGTTTTTTTATAAAAATAGGTAAAAATAAAGTTGGAACTTTGACCTTCAATATCTACGGTAATTAGAAACTCAAACTCAAAACATTTATTTCAATTAGACCATTTACAGGCACTTTTGAATTGTCAAGAAGTTACAGTTTAATATTGAAGCTAGTTGCTCGTTCCTAGGTAGGTAGTTCCTAGCTAGGTCTAGGCTAGGTAGGAAGAACGAGCAAGAAACTCCAGAAGGTATGAGGATGAAAAGTTTCTCATCCTTCATTGTAAAGTAAGTATTCTCCGACTAGGCGGGTCTTGTGTCTGCTAAGGTCGCGATGAATTTTGATATCAATATGTAAGAAACGCCAGATATAGTTCGCATGTAGTGCAATAGATGTCTCATATCGACATCGACATCGACTGTCAGACGCGGTCTTTATTGCTTCGTGGTCAAAAAGACTGCCCCGCCCCGTCGTCTGCAAAGCGCCTTATTGCCAGTACTATACTGTATAACTTTACTAGGTATGGCTAAACAAAGTGGCATGGGAGGGGTGGGTGAAGTGCTGCGAGCGCCTGGTGCCGGCGTCGGGCGCGCTGCTGGCGGGGCTGGGCGCGCGCGCGCTGGCCGCGCTGGGGGGCGCCGCGCCGCGCCTGCGGGCCGCGCTCGCGCAGCACGCGGCCGGGTTGCCGCCGCACAAGCGGGCCGCGCTGCCGCATCATGTGCGGGCCTTCTGCCAGGTGCGTGACTATCTTACAAATCTTACTGTCTTACTTCGATATTATAAATGTGAAAGTTTGTGAGAACGAATGGATGTTTTGTTACTCAATCACATTTAAACGGTTGATCGGATCTGGATGAAATTGGGCACTGAAATAGATTGTAGTGTGGAATAGCACATCGGCGGATAAGTGTACAGTTCCCGTGGGATTATACAGGGTGGAAATTTATTATGCTACCTGGAGGGAAAGTACTCTAAATACTTGAGTTAGCAAATTTTACTGAAAGGAAACATTCTTTTATTTTTTTAAAGAAACAAAACTGCATTTAAATAATTTTGAAAATACGCTTGCCACACCCGGGAATCGAACAGACTAAAATCGGATAAAATAGCATCCTGTACTTTTATGGCACTTATCGATAGGGTCAATCACAAGGATCAAATCTCGGTCGAGTCGCGGGCAGAAGCTAGATTATAATAACACCGATCTCTGGAGCTACCAGTTGAATTGAAACAAATCTTTTTGTATCATCACGCTACTACCCGAGCGAAACAGTAACCAAAGACGTAACTGAACGCAGGTGAAACCGCAGAATATAGGTATATAGCTTGTGTTTTACAACTTGTTCTATTTCTTTCTAATCTTCCTACGTTTGTTTAACTGCAGGAGCCACCACAATTCGTGGCACCCATGCCAGTAGGCGTGCCCGCGCCGGTCCCGCCTCCCAACCTCATGGAGCCACTGCCACCCGGCATGGAGTGAACAAAAGCATACACGTGTACTCCAAAGCATAACATGAACTTTACCTTATCGAGACCCGTTGTTAAGTGTACAATACAATGAATAATAATGTTTAAACATAAAACTGTTTTTTAATGTTTTTAAAAACGATGTGTGCTGTTTAGGAAAATTGGAAAAGGGTATTATGACATTGTATATTGTGTTTCAGGCAAATTATAGATGAATACAAGCACACTCGTTTCGTAAAATATTTTCAAACAATAGTTCGATTTTTAATTATATTGACTGTTAAGTGAATGTTATAGGGATTGAGAAATGGAATGTTTATAGCGAAAGACTGCTTTAAAGGCTGGAAGAGTTGCGTTGGAATAAAATACGGATTACATCGTAAAAGTTGTTTTATTACATATTTCAGCGTTAAATTGCCCTCCGGCTTTTACTGGAGAAGGTTTTCTTTATGGTGAATGGCAACTCAAACGTATATATTTTTGTTATACTTACTCTCATTTTCGATTTAAAATTTAATAATTAACTAAATTGATACCTACAATACATCAAGAATAAAGTTGAAAATTGAGAGCAAGACATAATACTGCGTGAAATTTACTTTTATTTCTTACATACAAATTACAAATACACAAACAAAAACAAATTACACAAAATCCGATTTGCAACTGTGTTTCTGTTGTGTTTGAGCGCAATATCAATAAAAGCTGCTTGCTGCTGCATTACAAAACCTATTACCCGATACACTTATTTAGGTAAGCTCTTGAGTCTGCTTAAGCGGTTTGCACATGGAGCAACTTGAGTTGAGGCAACTATCAACACTTTAAAAGTTTCCTGTAAAAAGATGATAGTTGCTATAACGTTTATACGGTTGCCGCAACTTTAAGGCAATCTGTGAGTTACTTTCAATAGCCGAGTTGCTCAATCTACGCAGAGATCTTTAAAACCGGAATAATATTTAACAATTGCTAGTTGCGGCAATTAGGAACTAACTTATTCATCGATTTCATCAACTGAAAACTGTTCACAATCACCGGAACTCGAAACTCGAGTTGCTCTGTGTGCGCAGTCCAATTGAAATATATTATGTAAACAGCTAGTTGCCAGTTGCTGCAATAGTTGCTCTATGTGCAATGCGCCTTAGGATATTTTTCTCTCTGCAAAATTCCGCTGGTCCTGCCATTAAACAATCTCACGGGTCCATAGTAAATTTTTCTAATTAAACATTATTAGATAAACAACCATGCTACGTTAATTTGTAGCTTTCTATTTTGGGCGATATCGCTTTAAGTATATTTTCTACGTTGTAAGGAGAATCTGAAAAAAGAAAACCAATTTAATATTAATTCTTAGATTAGGCATAGACAAATTGATCTTAAAAGGTCGAGTATGAAGGCTTAAAAAAAAGATTTTGTCTTTGAGTAAACTTCTGCTCTCTTTTTGTCAATTGTTTAAATATAGAATGTGATCGAACAATTTGAATTTCCTTTTTCTTTATTATAGAAATTATATACAATTATTATAGAACCTTATGTTTGATAAATAAGGATTTTCCTTTTTAGAAGTAAATCATAAAATTTTATTATGATTTAAATATTTACTGCAACTTACCTACAAAAACCCATTCATTGTCGGTATATCCGAACTCAGTCCGTGCATCAAGGATGGCATCGTGCAGCGCATGCGTCACAACCACGGCGAGGACTAGGGCTGGCTCTCCGGTCGCTGAAACATCAAACTGGATTTTAGGCTGGCAACTATGCTGACCACTTAATGATAAAGCGCGCGAAAATGTTGACGTGGAACGCTTTTAAAATCACTAAAGTACGGGCACCAAGTTAGAAAAGCAGAAAGTAACATAATAGTTTAACACTAAAAGCTACTCGCTGATATAGAAAACCACTGGTCAGCTCCACCCAACCGCTCCGGTGATAATGTCGATTGTGTGATGGGGACTTCTTATTGTTAATACTCAGGGGTAACTACTGATGTAATTACCTACCTACCTACTTACTTACTAATTAGGTAATACCTACCCACTTACAACGGTTACTTGGGCCATGACTTCTGTCTTTTATAAAAAATGTGTGAGTTCTTTCAATGACACCGAAATACCTAATGACGATTCAAGCAATAAAGAATTCTCCTTACCCTTAGACCGGAGCACTCCAGCAGAATTGCTAGCATTTCGTTTAAACATAACTCTGAAGTCCACTGGAATGTCCTTAGCGCCGGGCGGCTTGTAGGTCCAGGTGCGGTCCGTTAGCAGCCGTCCCGTTGACTCTTCGTAGACGATCTTCTCGGAGGTCCAGAGACCTAGGCCCATGACGAAGGCTCCTTCAATCTGTGGGATGGTACAGGTGACTTTATTACCTTACAAATACATACATACATAAACTTACGCCTTGATCCCATGGGTGTATGAAGCAACTACAGAACGCCACCTGCTATGATCTTTACGTACTACGTACGAGTAGGTTCTGCGCACCCAACCTTTCTGAAGAACCTCACCAATAAGGTCAGTGTAAATCTTTCTACTGCATCCCCTCTCTGCGTTGCCACTTACATCACAGAACCTAATGTACCTAGAAAACACCTTTCTCAAAATCTCCCTAAAATTTCACCACCCACCACCCACCCACCTCACCTGTCCCACATCTATCTCAGGACTCATGCTGACTCCAGTATCTTCCAGCAAGTCTAGTCTCCTCACGACGTGGTTGCCTGTCAACACGTCGAGTTCCACTTCAGCTGCGCAGACGCCGTACACATTGTAGCCGACGAGGCCGTCGTTTTGTGAGGTCATGTAGGTGGACTGCAGGTTTATACCTTTTGGTAAGGAAAAAAAATGTTTAGGAGTATAAAAACCTACAGGTTATTTTTTGTTAGTTAGTACCTAACTTTTGGTTACTTGAACTAAAATCAACGAAAATTGTAATTCAATCCCTCGCAGCAGTATACGTTCGCTTGACAATCATCGTCATCTTAGCATTATCATCAGCCTTAGAAAGTCCACTGCTGGACATAGGCCTCCCATATAGATTTCCAAAAGAACCGGTTGGAAGCGGCCTGCATCCAGCGTTTCCTGCGGTCTTAATCAGGTCGTCGTTTGACAATTTGTCATATTCATATTTCGTTCGAGAAATCGGGGTTAAGTCATCCAAATAAGCTACTGAAAATTACCCATTTTATATGCCGTATTGACGACTTCCTCCCACGTAGGTTCAACAAGGTCCTTCTTCGCTGCTTCCAATCTCTTCGTGAGATCCTCACAGGCTTTAAGAGTAGCGTAAGCAACCGAGTCACTGGTAATACTCCCATTAGAAGCCATAGAATTAGGAGATACAAAGCTATCGCTTCCTCGTACTGTTACTTTCTCCAACGGAACTTTCAAGGCATATGCACAAACTTGGGCTATTTTGGTGTTGATCCCCTGTCCCATTTCAATTCCCCCATGGGATATGGCGATGGTACCATCAGCATGGTACACAGAAATGGTGACAGGGAAGGTCCCTGAATATCCTATAGGGTAGGACATGACAGAGATCCTTAACCCTCGTTTCTTCCAAGCGTTTTCTTGGTTAAATTTGGTGATTTCGGTTTTTCTATCGTCGAAGGTGGTGTCCATTTTGAATGATGAGATCATTTCTCTGAGGGCGTCGTGTTTTGGTGATAGGTTTGTTAGCCTGACCTCGACGTGGTCCTTGTTCGTGGCGTGGGCGATACGCTCCATTATGTGTTCGGAGAATGCTATGCCTTCTGTCGTTCCTGAAAGTAAAACATAATATAGAGTGACTGCCCCTCGTTAGCCTAGTGGTCCTAACCGTGACTGCGATGCTAGGGGTCTTGGGTTCAATTCCCAGGTCGAGCAAAGTGTTATTGGGTTTTTCTATGAAATTCTCAGTAGCAGCTCGGAGTTAGGATTTGTGCCCGGTTAATGGCAATAGGCTCGCCCCATAACACATGGGACCTACAAATTCCGGCCGACGACGGTGGATGTACATTTGTACACCTTTGCCTAACCGTTCGAGGAATACAGGCGTGATGGTATTAGGTATGGTATGAAATATAGGGATGATGCTGTTGAATTAGGTATGTCTTGGCTTTAGTCTATAATTATTCCTACCCGGTGCTCTACACCATGTCTCGCACGGCTTGTCAGTGAGGACGCTGTAGCCGGTGATCTTCCACCTCTCACTGGAGTACAAGTTGGTCATTGGCGAAGCGTCACCAGCCGGGGAATCATTGAACGAACTGCCACAGTCCGCATAAAAGGTCACGTTCAAGTATTGAATTAAACCGTCGTTGTTCACGCCAACCTGGAACCAGATATAGCAACAGGTTTAATGAAGGTTTTTGTAGTAGGATTTGTCTATTACTCTAAAAACTACAAGATATCTTAGAACATAGGTGTCTGCGCAAACACAGATGACACTACCATCTGACTTCGCGCATACACTTGTGCACTATTATATTCCCTGCGTACCTGAAAGTAGGTACGTTATTACTATTTGAAGGGCAGTTTAGGTGGGGAGCTGGAAGTCTAGTTAGACGGGACACTGTAGATTCGTATTTAAAGTTGGCAATACATAGCCGAACCTATGCCTTTGCAGGTGCAATAGGCAGCTGATTTTCTGTTAGTCATTATCATCATCAGCAGCCTGTATCAGTCCACTGCTGGACATCGGCCTTTTTACTCGATTTTCGGCAACTCTCATCCATTTGCTACCAGCTACCCTGCGAAGATGATCCCAGGGGATGTAGAGCATCGGTCTATACCTATTCCAAAAAGGGTCGATTTTTTCTCACCTCATACTGATACTCGCAAGCATGTCGCTTGCCAATGGCGTGCATGTTGTGTGTGATGGGCATCACGAGCGTTGCGCTCCGGTTGAGCTTGTGAGCGACTAATGCGCTTGCGCACGCTATGAGCGACGAGCGGGACGCCTTGCCGCCGTACGCTCCGCCTACTCGAGGGACCTCTACTATGATACTGGAATCAGGAAATAGAAAATTTAAAAATATTTGATTAAGTGAGTGATATTAATTGCTGATTACCTGTTCAGATTTAAGATTTTAGAACTATTGTATGGGACCTAAACATACCGGTGAACTGTGGGTGTACATTGCTACACTCACAGCCTAACCCTACAGGGAATATAGGCGTGATGGTATGTTAAGATTTTATAATTTTAGAAGGTTTGAAATTGTCCTTATCTCCTATGGAGTTCGTTTGGCTAATTGTTTCCTGATTTTTTGTGTAGTAAGGTACCTACATCTAACAGCGTTCAGCGCATTATAAGCCTAGTGAGTTGAAACATCAATCCTTCAAAAAACCCTAAAGATCCACGACCTCATCCCACCAGCCCCCCTCTACCATCGGACATCCAGACGCACCTGTGGCTACCAATCCCACCTTGTTTCCATTCCATGGATTCGCACTAAGCGTTTTCAATCTTCTTTTATAATGCGCATTGCAAAGGAGTGGAACTCTCTACTTGCGTGTGTATTTCCGAACGCATTCAACCCGAATCTCATCAAAGTTAGAGTGAACAGGCTTCTTCTGGGTACCTAAGCTCACTCCATCGTAGACTTTGTCTATGTCACCTTTGACTAAGACAAGAGCTTACCCATCTCGAATAAAAAAAAAGATGGTTCTGGCTATTAAATACGTACAAACAGACAAACATACCGATTCTCATCAACATTCAGCGCCTTAGACACAGCGACATGTACCAGGTCCATCCACTGCGTAGCGGACCGCACCACCAGACCGTTCTCAGTCACCTGGGTGGAACAGCTCTGAGTCTCCATGGTGTAGTGGTACTGGGAAGGCACTGTGAAGGTCCCGGTGATGGTGTGCTGGATGTCCGTGCCTTTGGCGGTCGGTTCCACTGTCACGTCTTGGCGGACCTGTGGAAGTAAGTTCAATCATAAATCTGATGTTTTCTTTTACCGATGCCAGTGATGTTCAAGATAAATTTATAAAATACCTACATATAAAATAGAAAGGACACATTGAGGCCACGTCGTTTTCATTTGTATGCTTACTTAACTAAATATCTAGCAATAGAGCTCTTTGTGAAGTACCTAGTCCGAGGAAGTAATATAATACCACCCTACGTATTTTTGCGTTGGTGTGTTCCAGTTTGAAGGGTTTGGGTGCCGGTGAAATTACAGGTACATGAGACATTTCAACTTTGTATTTGGCATAGCAACGCATTTGCAAGTTCTCTGGTATTGCAGATGTCTTCAGGTGGGTCCTCGGCTTGCTTGCCATGCAACAATATTTAAAAAAATATAGGATTACCTATATTATATTTTTTTTCCTCTATTTATTTTTTATGGGTCCTGTTGCCTGTACCAAAGAAAGCAATGACTAAACAAAGAGAACTTACTCGTCTATCCTTATCGGGAGCCACCAGCGCATCTTTGATACTCAACACGGGCTTGACATCCAGCTTCTTATACTTCACTTTGACCAGATCAGCAGCAGCCTCTGCCGCTCTTCTCGTGATAGCTGCCACCACACCCAATGGCTGACCGTAGTAGAGGATGTTCTTTGAGGCGAAGATTTCCTCATCGTTCCCCATCCACGGCACCTCTGAGGGAGTGAAGGAGTTCCTCCCTGGTATGTCTTTGGAGGAGAAGAAGGCTATGACTCCTGGAATTTTCTGGGTTAGGGAAAGTATGATAGTTAGTTTTCGGAGTATGATTGGGAAGATAAATATCAGACTTTCAGCTCAAATTGTACATTATATTAACTAGTAGGTAGGTACCCACTGACCATAGGTATTTATATATATTACAATAATTTGTATTTTATAATATTACAATTAAAACGAGGTTCCTTGTTCAATGATAACCTTATGTTACTGGCGAGCTCGCGTTGAATCATAGGTCAAAAATGACGCACTAGCATGCTGTGCTGCATGCACTAGCATTACGTAGATACGTGCATAATTATGTGTATGTGTGTGTAACGTGGTAAAACCTATAAATAAGTAAAGAATATATTACATTGTTGCCTAGCCTTTTCCCCAACTATGTCGAGGACAGCTTCTACTCTAACTGAATGAAGCTGAATACCAGTGTTTTACATGGATCATCTGCGTATCTGACTTCCACAACCCAGTTATTGGGCAACCCAATATCTTTTGGTATTGCCTATCTGTAACGACTGTAAAAGATTTACGAATGATAGATGGATTTAGCGGCTTTACGTGCTTTTCGAGGCACGGGCACGGTAGTGTGACGTGTCATAATACCAACTTCCAAACTCCGGGCTGCTACTGAGAAATTAATATCGTAAAGGCATCATGCTTACCAGTGCCTCAGTGGCGTCAAACTCCTGTATTTCAGCTCGACAGACATCAGAGAGCACGAAGGCGACGTGCACTGCGCGAGGACCGTTGAACACGTCACAGGAATATTTCGCCTCACCTGAACACTGCCAGACAAATATTGATGGTGATTTCACAGGTTCTAGGTAGGTATATGACGGGTGTAAAAAGACACCTAACGGAGTCAACAGTTACAATAATTATGTTCCTCTAACCATTTTTTACACGACAGCCCCAAGAAACGTGTTATGTTTTCAGGGTTTATGTATGTATGTGAGTTTTTTTCTGGACTATACCTACCTGGGAATCGTGAGATATTAAAGTCAAAAATTGCAACTTTTTTTCTACGTTTTTTACAAAAACTTATTTTAATTCACTGTATGCGTGCAGTATACCTCCCCGCCAGCCAAAATCTAATGGCAAGTTTGAAATTAATAAAAATCACCTATATCATCATCATGTCAGCCGAACGGCATCGACTGCTGGACATAGGCCTGGCCTCGCCTGAAGATAACCACAAAGACCGGTTTACGCTGCCCATGTTTATGTTTTGATTCGTATTGAGAATGACTACCATAGTCTGTTATCTACTTGAATTTGACGAGAATGCAAAACCAAATGTTGGATGTTGTTGTTGGTTGGATGTTGGATGTTTTGGTTATTTTGTTTGTATGTATGTATATATGTATGTATGTAGTATATATGTATTTATTATTATATTTTATCTTGGAAATTTTCTGTTTCTGATCGTTTTTCATGCACCAACTATGTTTTGTGTCTGCATCACCCTAAGGTAGACTGGTAGAAAATGCCCAAGGCATTAAGTCCGCCTTTGTATGGTGTATTTTTACATGTGGGCATAAAGTTTTTAATAAATAAATAAATAAAGCTGTCCCTAGTAGAGACTGCAATTATTTACCTGTGACAGTGCCTCCAGCTTGGGAACAGGTTTATTCAGTGGCCACAGAGTTTTATCTGTCTCATAAGTTTGTGTTCCTCGAGAAACTGGTCGTTCTAGCAAACTGCCGCCAGATTTGTACCTGCTGTTAGCATCTGGGTATAGAGATAGAACTGCCTGAAAATTAAAAGAGGCGACAAATTAGACATTTTAATAGTACAAGAGACAATTGACTTTTGATGAGAACATTATTAGGTTTAATTCTTCAAAAATCCACGTCAATTATCTCCTATTTTTAGAGTAGTTGTTATAATTTTGTATAGTAACGCACATGGATTTTAGATCTATTCTAAGTGTAAGTTTAGAATGTAATATAACCCATTCGATTGAGAAAATTAGTTTGAAGTAATTAGTTTAATTATTGACACAGTGGATTGACACCCGGTGGGCGCAGTCGCTGATCTATTGACTGCTGCGCTGCGTGTCGCAGCTTTGATTTCGGTAAGGAACAAATATGGCCTACAGATAGTTGTTCGGGTCTGACTGTTTGTGTATGTGACTTGATTTGTTTGTAAACGCACCCACAATACAGGATAAATTCTTAGTGTGGAAGGCATCGTTTTTAAAAATCGAACAATAAACATTTGGTTCGTTTTGGCAGAACTAAGTCCAAGTTCATAATACTTACTTTATAGAATAGTCCTAGAGCTAGAGTCTTCCTACAACTGACAGAAGGTTCCGGTAACACATCCATCGGAAGTATCTCCTCTTCCAGCTTCTTCAGAGCTTCATACAAAACCTCATTGGTAAACAAATTCTGTCCAACAAGCAAGCCCTCTGTCTGTACCGCTCTGGTGAAAGTAGGACTGATGTTACCATAGACTATTTTGGCGGATGAGACTGTCTTTGCCGTGTCCAGTTTAAAAAAGAAACCAGCGTTGACTATAGCGTGTGCGTTTTGCGCGCGAGGCATTATCTGGGAAATGTTAAAATTAAAGACATTTATTTCAATTAGACAGTGGTCTAATCCGTACTAATATTATAAATGCGGAAGTAACTCTGTCTGTCTGTCTCTTCTTCACGCCTAAACCACTGAACCGATTTCAATGAAATTTGGTACAGATATAGTCTGGGACCCGAGAAAGGACATAGGATAGTTTTCATCCCGGAAATCCCCCGGGAACGGGAACTATTAATCCACGCGGACGAAGTCGCGGGCAAAAGCTAGTTAAAATATAAAATGGTACATTCTGATAAATGTACTAGTAACTTAAGTTTGTCATTGCGGTTGAAGACGAATTTCCTATAAAAAAAAAGCCTTTGGGCGCGTTCCCACTATGTTGTGACGATTAATTTTATCGTTAGGCGACTGTCTCTAAGTGTTCTCATATTGAAAATTTGTCGTGACTACAAAAAAATGTCGTGGAGTACATTAAATTGTGTCGTCCTAATGTGAACACTTCTATTTAAATATACACGCCACGACGCTTTAAACGACACGATAATCTATCATCACGACTTTTAGGCTCTAGACAGACGGACTGCAAATTTGCAGTTTGAATGCAGTTGACATGCAGTTGTTGTCTGTAATGACAGGGGGACTGCATTTCAACTGCATTCAAACTGCAAATTTGCAGTCCGTCTGTCTAGAGCCTTATTAGTGGGAATGCGCCTTAAGTCGAAAGCGAGTTTATAATGGAGGCGAGAGAGTTATATAATATGATGTTTTAGAACACACTAGTGTGTCCAAATTACATCCGACTACTGGATGAATCTCGATCGAAAAATTATGAAACTTGTCAATCCGTACTTATCCTTACTAATATTATAAATGCAAAAGTAACTCTGTCTGTCTGTCTGTCTGTCTCTTCTTCACGCCTAAACCACTGAACCGATTTAAATGAAATTTGGTACAGATATAGTCTGGGACCCGAGAAAGGACATAGGATAGTTTTCATCCCGGAAATCTCCCGGGAACGGGAAATATTAATCCACGCGGACGAAGTCGCGGGCAAAAGCTAGTATAATATAAGTGGTTTAGAGTTATGAGGGAACAAGTGAAAATACATAATGTATTTTATTTTATTATGTTAATTAGTTATTTATAATTACCTTATACGTTTTAATTAGGTTGTTATTTGACAATGGAGGAAGCTTCACGTCAGATATCAGTTTATCAGTAAGGTTTGCAGATAAAAAGTCTTGGGTTTGCAGCTCGACCTTACTTAAATCATTATTTACTGAAAAATAAAAAGATAAATTGAAATAGTTTTATAGTTTTCAAAGGCATACCAACCGAATATTTATACAGGGTTATTTGTAAAACATCAACAACCTCTAATGGCTATTTTACTAACATCGCAATCAACATCTTTTGTTCTATGACATTTAAAAATTTAAAAAATGTATCATATTTTAGATTATCAGATTTTCAAACAAAAAATAAAAATATGTAAATTGAACGCTCTAAATGTTACGAAGTCTATGCGAAGCAAACGCAAGCGATAGTAGAATAGCAAAGGGAGCAGGGTTAGGGCGACGGGGGTGCTTGAACTTATACAGAGTTGAAATGTGTTAGATAGGACAACGAAATCTTGAAGGTTTGTTTTTGGTAAATCCGTACTAATCCGTACTAATATTATAAATGCGAAAGTAACTCTGTCTGTCTGTCCGTCTGTCTGTCTGTCTGTCTCTTCTTCACGCCTAAACCACTGAACCGATTTCAATGAAATTTGGTACAGATATAGTCTGGGACCCGAGAAAGGACATAGGATAGTTTTCATCTCGGAAACCCCCGGGAACGGGAACTATTAATCCACGCGGACGAAGTCGCGGGCAAAAGCTAGTGTATTATATTTTGTAAAAAGTCATAGAACAAAAGTTATTGTTTACGACGATAGTAATACAGTCCTGCTAGGTTGTCGGTGTTTTACAAATAACCCTGTATGGAAAACTAGAATGTAATCGCTAGTAAAAAATTACTCAATTTTTGTTTCATCATTCATGTTAAATCTATGAGTACAATGTGTAAACAATGTAACAAGTCGTCAATGTAATGTTTCACAAGTGCTAAATTAATTATACCTAGTACCTATAGTAACGGTGGCTCCAACAGTTTCCAAGATCAGAAACAAATCAGACGGAAAGTCATGATGCTGATTTTTTAATGCCAAGTTTCCGCCTATTGTTCCAATCTGAAACATAGAAAGGATTACCTACTTTATTACAATAGTGTAGAGACGAAAAACGTTGCAGTATGAACGATAGAATTGAGCTCGACCACTCAACTGCCTTTGTATACTTAACTCGTTGGGTAATATAACAGGTTAACTGTCCGCTGAGCAGCCACAATAGTTAAACAATCGCTATGAATTATAATATGTGGTCATGGGACAGGGAATGGGATAATAATAATAAGCGTATATAAGCTTGATAGTATTATCATAAACTAGCTGTTCCCCGCGGTTTCACCCTCGCTGCTCAGCACCTGTTGGTCGTAGCGTGATGTTACATAGCCTATAGCCTTCCTCAAGAAATGGACTATCCAACACTAAAAGAATTTTCCAATTCCAACCAGTAGTCCCTGAGATTAGCGCGTTCAAACAAACAAACTCTTTAGCTTTATAATATTAGTATAGATAACCTACTTCCTATCCTTACCTATCAAGTCAACATATTTATTACTTGTTACTAAAAAAACCCTTTTCGTACCAGCTAGCAATCGGCCTCTACTAACTATCTAAGAAGTGCTCTACTTATCAAGCCCAAATAATATTATTTTTGTATGCCTTTTAATGGCAAACAAGCCGTCGGCCCATCTGATGTTAAAGTGGTCACCGCTACCTATAGACATCTGCAATTCCAGAAGCCTTGCAAATGCGTTGCCGTCCCAGAGACAAAGTTGAAACGTCTCATGTGTCTGTAATTACACCGGCATCCATACCCTTCAAACTGGAACACAGCAACGTTGCTTTGAGGCAGAAACACCTATGGTGGTAGTACTTCCCCGGACGAGATCCTTTACAAAGGGCATATAACTACTACGAAAGCACTATCCGTACTAATATTATAAATGCGAAAGTAACTCTGTCTGTCTGTCTGTCTCTCTGTCTGTCTGTCTCTTCTTCACGCCTAAACCACTGAACCGATTTTAATGAAATTTGGTACAGATATAGTCTGGGACCCGAGAAAGGACATAGGATAGTTTTCATCCCGGAAATCCCCCGGGAACGGGGACTATTAATCAACGCGGACGAAGTCGCGGGCAAAAGCTAGTAGTTAATATGTTAATATAGACCACTTACATTTCTAACAGGTACATGTGCAACTAAGTCCAGGTGTTTAAATAAAGTCTCTAAGTATCTGAAGTCTTCATTCTTCTTGCTCATCTCCTGGAAGGTCTTCATGATCTCGGTGAGGGACAGTCCAGCGCCCAAGATCAGGTTCTCATCAGTTTGGACCACTTTTAGAATGTCTATCGATGAAATGTCTATTAAGATCTTTGGCTCGACCTTTATTGGGTATACTCCTGAAATAATGTAGAGAGATTTAATAAATAAAAAATGTTCGGTATTTAATTCTAATTTTACTTATCATATCATTAAGATAAAGGGTAGTGTGACACCCCTGTGCTTTGGAAAGCATTTAAAATCGTCGGCCCCGGCTGTCATTCGTAGACCTTTGATAGTCATTACGGATAGTCAGAAGCCGGAAAGAGTGACGGTTTGGTACCCGGTGGAAATCCTCATGGACTTCCTCCGTCATGGGGGTGACGGAGGGGCACGTCGGATTCTTACCGGCTATAACCACCGCGGTGTTCCACCTCTGCCCATGGCCGGGGGTGCGGAATTCGCATAAGCATTTACCGCTCCTCAGGTGGGTACTCTACCATTTGCACTATTACGATATTTATAAGGTTTTAAAATGATATGAAGATTTTGAGCTTTAGGTTTTCAGAAACTTTTTAGACAACCATAATAAAAAAATAACCTACCTCTGCCAGTATTCCCTGCAATGAGCCTGTAACTGTTCGAACCTTCTCGCGCCAATACCTGAAGATATTTATCAATGAAAATTCTGCCATATAACAATACAATTGTCTATATCCTGTTAAGCCGTTGACCCTATATCTCAAAGCCAAGTTCTCTAATAAAAACCGTTAAAAATCTAATTGCCATCTTAGTGACAATCAATCCCAAATAATGGTAAATTAGAGAAATTTTTGACAAGTTGAGACTGAGATTAGATTGTAATCGTTTCTAAAAGTTAGTAGAATTGCCCTTCTGATCTCTCGATTGCTGTTTGTTAACGCACCACTGTGCATCGAACGTGAAGCTGCCCACTGTGCGGCTACGTGAGCCGCGCGGTAGCGGGGGACGGGGGCCGTGTGGCCGACTGGCCGCGTCGCATTCGCCGCGCCGAACCAGTCTGCTCGGGTCACTCATCTTGAACGTCTGCGTACGCGCATCGCGTCACCTAACCATTTTTATATTGTTGTAAAACTATCTATATTAAACAATTATTAAAGTAGCAGACTCGCCTATTATTGAGTGACCCAAAATAACCCATACAATTTTTGGCGACCGTCTAAGATAAATAATTGTCGAACCTACAAACAAAAAACCTTCAACGACCGAAACTTCAAGAACGTTCGAGATCAAGAAAAGAAAACCAAGGGAAGCAGGAGCCGGACACGGGTATCGAGGACGAGATTGGCGCGTATGCTGTTCTTCAGTCACCCACGGGGCCTTCGGACTACGCAAGCTGCAGCATTTCAACGCCTGCCTGCACCAGAGGTCTAGCCCGAGGGAAGTAAGCCCGTTTCCTATTATTCCTATCTACCTATTCCACGTGCTTCTATTTGTGAGAATAGCCTAGTTGGTTTCGCTCGAACTAGTTCGGTCTAGATACCTAATTTTTGCCACACGCGGTGGGCGAGTCTATTTTGCTACACGTACCTAGCGGGCGGGTTAGCTCATTTTGCCGCACGTGGTGGGCGAGTCTATTTTGCTACACGTACCTAGCGGGCGGGTTAGCTCATTTTGCCGCACGTGGTGGGCGAGTCTATTTTGCTAGGTGCTAATTTTGTGTGTGCTTGTGCTATTGGCACGCCTGTTGCGTCGACCTCTTTTGTTGGTGGAGGTCTATATAGCCTATTTAAGTGCCTAAATGCCTAAAGCTTCGATCTAAGCATTATAACCTAAGTTGCACTTTGTACATAGCACGTGTACCTACGCCATAACGCAAATTCTTCTTACTGGGAGTTTAAGCTTTAGCTCATAGGTATACTTGATACCTAAATAAATCCTAGTTAAGTACATTCTCAATAGTGCAACTTCTAAGTGATAGTTATTTCACCAAAGCTTGCCGACTATTCCAGGTGAGGTGAGTGTGCATGGCATGAGCTGAGCTTCGCTGGTCTGCTAGCTACCTGCCTGTTGTTCGAGTTGCAGTGCAGGCGCCTGGTGAGTGCTGCATACTTCGTGCTGTCACAGCTTCTGGTAACCGTGAGTTAGCGGTTTTGAGTTAATTACTTACTTATTGCATAGTGAATTTGTACCCAAATCATTGTTGCCTACATAAAGCTAGAAAGATTATAGATTTAACTACTTAAAAATAAATATATTAGAATGGATAGTGCGTTAAATAAACAAGAAATGAGTGAAGTTGAACAACAAGAATTTAAAGGGTTATTAAGAGAGCGTAGTGCTATTAAAGGTCAACTAACTAAATTTAAAGATTATTTAAATCAAACTTCAAAGTGTAGTCCGCTCAGTAGCTTGCAAGCCAAAGAAATTACATTGAAAATAGATAAATTTCAAGCTTTACTGAACACTTTTGATATGTTACAAAATGATATTGAATTGAATTGTCTAGATTTGGATGAGCAATTAATAGAAAGAGAGTTAATTGAGAATCAGTTCTTTTCATGTATATCATTGGCTCAAGAGTTAAATGAATCGGTCAATGTGTCTAAAACTGAACAACATAGGTCTGGAGGCTCGGACTGCGGTTCAAATAATAATAGTCATTGTACTCATAATAACTATAATTCAGTAAAGTTGCCAACTATTAAATTGCCTTCATTCGACGGCAACTACTTAAAATGGTTAGAGTATAGGGATACTTTTGATTCTTTGATAAATTCTAACGATGCAATCCCAAATATAAACAAGTTTCACTACCTAAGGTCATCCTTAGAAGGAGGAGCTTTAGTAGTAATAAAATCTATAGAGTTTACATCAAGCAATTACAAAGTAGCTTGGGATTTAATATGTCAAAGGTATAATAATAAAAATTTGCTTATAAATAATCATTTAAAAGCGCTTTTCAGTATTGAATCGCTAACAAGAGAATCTTACAAGGCATTGAGATATGTCATTGATTTAGTATCAAAAAATTTAAGAGCATTGAATACTTTAGGGCAACCTACAAATGAATGGGATGCTTTAATAATATATATGGTGTCAACAAAACTTGATGTTACCACTAGTACAAAATGGGAAGAACATAAGAATAGATTATCAGAATTACCTACATTAGATCAATTTAACGAATTCTTGCGGAACAGGGCAGACGTGCTAGAAACCACACAAAATCATAACACAAGTAAGAATGATCATGGTAAGCCACATGGCGGTTCAAAGGAACAAAGGTATTCTACTAAGTCTTTTGTGAGTTCTACGAGTAACAATTCTTCAAAAAATTCCTGTGATATTTGTAAGGAAAATCATCCATTGTTTATGTGTGCCAAGTTTAGGGATATGTCACCCGAAGTTAGGTTAGATACAGCTTTAAAGCTGAAAGTATGTCTTAACTGTCTGCGTAGTGGACACACAGCCAAAAAATGCTTTCTTAAAGGGTGTTGTAAGCTTTGCAATGGAAAGCATAATAGCTTAGTGCATAAAGACATTAAAGTGGAATGTAGTAATGTTAGTTCCAATCTAAATACAAATAATAATAATGACTTACCTCCAAGTACATCACCTGTAACTCTGTCTGCTATCTCTGCGGGACAGGTCCTATTGTGTACAGCAGTTGTACAAATTGTTAATCCTGTAAATAATTCTACGTACCTTGCACGAGCTCTCTTGGACACTGGAAGTCAATCTTCTTTTATTACTGAAAAACTTAAAGCAAAGATAGGAATACCAACTCAATGTACAGAACCAATAAGAATATCTGGCATCAATAATGTAAGGTGTGACATTAAAGAGTGTTGTAGCTTAAAATTGTCCTCACGTTTTGACACTTCACTTAATTTACAAGTTATGTGCCTAGTAGTACCTCAAATTACAGGTACATTACCTACACTAAATGTTAATGTTTTAGGCCTAGGACTGCCTGCTGATTTGGATCTTGCAGACCCTGGGTTTCATTGTCCCTCCGACATAGATATTTTGTTGGGGGCAGACGTTTTCTGGGACATTGTAGGTACCCAACAAATAATATTAGGTAAACACAAACCTGTATTGCAACATTCAAAACTAGGGTGGTTAGTGTCAGGCCCTATAGGGAATGGACACTCTAAGTTAATCCGTACTAAAAATGCTCACTCTAGTATTAATGTATTAAATTGTAATATTGTACAGGATGATATTAAAGAATTATTACAAAGATTTTGGGAGGTTGATGAACTGCCTTCAAACAAAATAACTTACACTCTTGAAGAACAAGCTTGTGAGAACAGTTTTATAGAAAATACAATTCGTTTACCAAGTGGAAGATTTAGTGTTAAAATGCCACTCAAGGATTCACCTCAAAGGGCACTAGGTGACTCTTATAATATTGCCAAAAGGCGTTTTTTTTATTTAGAAAGTAAGTTAGATAAGAATCCAAATATTAAAAAACAATATTGTGATTTTATTAAAGAATATTCGGATCTTGGTCATTTGGAAGAAATTGAGCGTCCAAGGTTTGGTAATTATTTGCCTCATCATGCAGTACTAAGAGAAAAAAGTGAAACCACTAAACTTAGAGTAGTTTTTGATGCTTCAGTGAAAACATCCTCTGGAAAATCACTAAATGATATCCAAATGATAGGTCCAGTTGTGCAAAATGATTTATTTAATATTATGTTACGCTTTCGCACTCATAAATTCGTACTAACAGGTGACATTGAGAAAATGTTCAGACAAATTTCAATTGTGAAATCACAACGTCATTTACAACTAATTTTGTGGAGGGAAAATTCATCTCTGCCACTCAAGGTCTTGCAATTAAACACTGTGACCTATGGTACAGCGTCTGCGCCGTTTTTGAGCACTAGGTGTCTCCTTCAGTTAGCAGAGCAATGTACTGATCAGCACATTGCTAATATAATTAAGAATGACTTTTATTATGATGATTTAAGCACTGGAACATCTACTAAAGAAGAACTGATGCATATTTATAAGACTGTGACACAAACATTAGGCTCAGCACATTTTCCATTACGCAAAATACGCACAAATTGTCCTCAAATATTTACAGATGAACCTATGTTAAATGATACATTAGACCTTACCAAGCAGTCATGTGTTCTAGGTCTTAATTGGTCCCCTAAAATGGACACATTTATATTTCCAATAAATATTGAACAAACTTTAAAAATAACTAAGAGAATAATAATCTCAATGACTTGTAAAATTTTTGATCCTTTAGGTATTTTATGTGCTTGCATTATTACTGCAAAAATAATTTTGCAACGTTTATGGAGTGCTAAGATAGACTGGGACGAACCAGTACCTAACGATATAAAAGATTCTTGGATAACATTTGTGAAAAATCTATCATGCTTATCTAGTATACAATTAGAAAGAAATGTTATATGTGATTTGCCTATAACAATAGCACTACACTGTTTTGTTGATGCTTCTCAAAATGCATACAGTGCCTGTGTATATTTGCGCACAACCGACGTTAATAATAAAGTTACTGTTAAATTACTATGTGCCAAGGCTCGGGTAGCTCCCTTAAAACCAACAACTATACCACGTTTGGAGTTGTGTGGTGCTTTGCTAGGGGCCAGATTGTGTGCAAAGGTCTTACAGTCACTACGTTGTCACATTACTACTAAAACAATTTGGACTGATTCAACTGTAGTACTTGGTTGGCTTAATATTCAATATAAACAACTAAAGCCTTTTGTTCGCAACAGGGTAAATGAAATAAATGAAATTACATCTGACTATTCATGGCGACATGTGCCTACAGATTGTAATCCTGCTGACATGGCCTCGAGAGGTATAACTCCGCAACATTTACAGTCCTCATCCCTGTGGTGGGAGGGACCTTCCTTTCTTAGAAGGGAACCAAGTGAATGGCCACAACAAGGTGTTCCAAATACAGAACTACCAGAATTAACTCATTCAGTGCTGACGACGCGCATGCGCGTTTTTCTGACTTTCACCAGGTGCTGCCGGCGCGTATGTGCGTCCATACAATTTACAAAACTTTCATCGAGTGCGGCACGCCGCACCTGTGCGTTCTATTGTTTCGTAATTGTTTTATGACTGTCATAAAACTCGAAAATGTCAAACTCACATAAGCGTCGTGCCGCACTTGGACAAAGTAGTAATCGCCGCACCCATGCGTCCAGCCGCACTGGGTAAACTTTCTTCAAACGCACCCGTGCGTTTTTAGCACCACACGAAATATTTTTTGAACGCGCGGGTGCGTTTGCCGCACTGGGTTAGTGGGCATTTAATCAGCATTTTTGCATAAAGTTCGCTAATATTTCAGCACTTAACGTGTTAAAAGTTCTAAATATCAGTTTAGAAACTAATTTTATTGATTTTTCTAAATATTCAAGTTTTACTAAATTCAAAAGAATTATAGCCTATGTCCATAGGTTTATTAACAATTTTATTTGCACATACAGCAAGGATAAAACTTATAAAAGGTTATCAGGTAGTCTTAGCACTGATGAGCTTAATAATTCATTGAAAACATTAATAAAATTTTCTCAATTGCAATCATTTTCTAGTGAAATAGATACAGTCAAAAGAGGCAAAGAGCTCCATAATAAGTCTAAAATATTACCACTTAACCCATTTCTAGATTCAGATGGTATACTCAGGGTGGGTGGTCGTATACAGAATCCTAATTATAATTTTGACAAAAGGCACCCAATATTACTCAA
The DNA here is from genome assembly GCA_932526535.1 of Caradrina clavipalpis. Taxonomy (NCBI): domain Eukaryota; kingdom Metazoa; phylum Arthropoda; class Insecta; order Lepidoptera; family Noctuidae; genus Caradrina; species Caradrina clavipalpis. The sequence goes on along the minus strand of OW052099.1, from coordinate 2,720,246 downwards.
TTCCAAACATAGTTTTACCAAATTACTAATGAGATATGAGCATATACGTTTATTCCATGCCGGACCACAATTACTTTTATCATCCATTAGGGAGGAATATTGGCCGATAGGTGGCAGGAACTTGGCTCGTAGTATATTAAGAAACTGTGTTGTGTGTATACGTTTCAGAGGTAAAACGGTACAGCCTATAATGGGTAACCTTCCAAATGTTAGAACGAGTCCCAGTTTCCCCTTTTATACATGTGGAACAGATTTTGCTGGTCCATTCATGATAGCAAGTAAAAAAGGCCGAGGTAATCGTGTAACTAAATGTTATCTTTGTTTATTTGTTTGTCTTACAACTAAAGCTATCCACTTAGAACTTGTAAGTGACCTCACTACTGAAGCGTTTCTAATGTGCTTACGACGATTTGTATCAAGAAGAGGTAAACCTTACGAAATTTATTCAGACAATGGCAAAACATTTGTAGGGGCAAACAATGAATTGGGTCGAGTTCTTAAATCTAGTCGCGAGGCTGTGATAGAGTATGGCAGCACTGAAGGCATCCGATTTAAATTTAGCCCTGCATATTCACCTCATTTTGGGGGTATCTGGGAAGCTGGGGTAAAGTCATCCAAACACCACTTAAAAAGAATAGCTGGCAACGCTGCCTTAACATTTGAGGAACTTTCAACGTTGTTCACACAAATAGAGGCTATTCTAAACTCACGACCCTTATCTCCTCTCTCATCAGACCCATCAGATATCCTACCCCTTACTCCAGGGCACTTCCTTATTGGGCGGCCACTTACATCAGTGCCGTCCCTGACCATTGATAAAATGAGACCCAACAGATACGAGAGGATAGAGCAACTGCGGCAGCAATTTTGGGAGAGATGGCGTCGAGAATACCTGGCCGAACTGCAGCAGAGAAATAAGTGGCGGAAACCGCAATATGAACCCAAAGTAGGCGATTTGATAATACTTAAGGAAGATCATCTACCTCCATTATGTTGGCGTCTAGGCCGCATAACAACCCTATATCCGGGACGAGACGGTGTCAGCAGAGTCGCTGATGTCTACACATCGAGAGGAACAGTGAAGAGAGCAGTCCATAAGTTCTGCATTATACCCGATGAAGATAAGGACTGCAAGAAAGACTAGATAGCTGAGCTATCAAGGTGTGGGAGGCTGTTAACGCACCACTGTGCATCGAACGTGAAGCTGCCCACTGTGCGGCTACGTGAGCCGCGCGGTAGCGGGGGACGGGGGCCGTGTGGCCGACTGGCCGCGTCGCATTCGCCGCGCCGAACCAGTCTGCTCGGGTCACTCATCTTGAACGTCTGCGTACGCGCATCGCGTCACCTAACCATTTTTATATTGTTGTAAAACTATCTATATTAAACAATTATTAAAGTAGCAGACTCGCCTATTATTGAGTGACCCAAAATAACCCATACACTGTTCTATCGGACTATGAGAGTTATTGAAGAGAGAGTGCACTTGTGTTTGCACACACACTCGTGCACTACAATACCTGTTGCATACTTGGCTAATCTCCATTGTAATTGGCCGATTTGACCGTTATTCAGCCGGCAGGATATTATCATCACATTAAATAATTCAGTTTTCCATAAAAGTTAAAATCTACAGTCATAGTCAGTTTTCCATAAAAATTAAAATCTACATATAGTTTACAGATAGTTATTTCGGGGATGACTGCTCATGTATGTGACTTTACACGTTTGTAAACGCACCAACAACACAGGAGAAATTTCTAGTGAGAGTATTGGGCGGGCAACGTTTTAAAAAAAATACCTTAAAGACATCCTCCACACTGTAAGCCTTGTACCACCTTCCAGCTGCTGTGTTGAGTTCTTTCAGCGATCCTTGAGTATTTTCTATTAGGCACCACTCGTCATCTGAAGCGCTACACTTACGGCTACATTTCTTCGCACATTTTCTTATGTGTAGGTCTTCTAAGTCCTGAAGAAGAGATTTCATTCTTTAGTCATTATATCGGGTCCACCAGTCCAGTTGAGGGGTGTTAGAAACAGTGAATAATATTTTTTTATCATCCATTGAAAAGGGCGGATCGTCCGATCAGACTGATGTCGTGTCTGGTCAGACAGATGCTGATTACAGATGCTGTTATTTTAAACAGTTGATGCGTTGTGTGTGGTTTTGATGATTTCTACCACTTGAGTTCTGCCACAACGATCCAACTCACAACCTCTTAGTAATTATCTAATTAAATAATTACAGAGATTTATTCAATTATGCCAAATGTGTTACATTACTCTCAAGCAATTGCAGTTCAACGTCTAAAACTTGTGCTCATGTCAATTACTTGGAAAAATAGTATTTTTTTATGTGGGTTGATTTATTTATTCATATTTAACCCCAATAAAACCATGTTTAATTGGGGTCAGTTAGCAGGGTTCTTTTCAATTAGTAAGAAATAGAAAGGTAATCAAGGAAGCGGGAAGCAGTTTCAAGTCCAGTACAGTCGTTTAGCTATTTGTACGGCGGTTCTCTCTTACCTGTAACTTATCCTTGAGCCCAGGGTCGATGTCTGTGGCGAAGCTTTTGAAGGCATCCAGGATAGGCCTGTATCCAGTGCAGCGACACATGTTGCCGCCAAAAGAATTCTCTACTTCTTGCGTCGTCAGGCTTTTGGTGGATTTTGCTAGACTGTAAAAGAAATTTTATAAGGAGATTTATAGGTAATATGAATGAACAGTATTTATATAACAAACAAATTAATTACATGATGTTTAGGGTCATCATCAGAGGCATAGGAAATAATTAGCTATTCAAGTTTGGACTTTAAATCGTGGGCGTAATTTTTTTTTTAATGATAACAGATTGTGGCTTATGTATCATATTTTAGCACTGAATATACGTAAATAGTGGATTGTGTGAAGAATGATATGAAAGAGAAGGGAGTCAGTGATAGTATGACGGCTGACAGGACGGCATGGAAGAAGAAAACGTGTTGCGCCGACCACAAGTAACTTGGGATAAGGGCAGGAAGATGATGATGATACGTAAATAGTGAAGACAGATCAGAATGCCACTAAGGCTGATATTGATGATGATTGAATATTGTTTTGACCGCCACGTAAAATAAGCAAAAACGTGCCCTCAGCGTCAAGCTGATAGTAGAGAGTTCGGAATTAGATCGGTTTTATGAGTTTTATGTACATACAAGCGAACAGCCTCGTTGGCCTAGTGGTCCTGAGTGCGACTGCTACGCTAGAGGTCCTGGGTTCGATTCCCAGGTCGAGCAAAAAGTGTTATTGGGTCTCAGAAATTCTCAGTAGCAGCTCGGAGTTTGGATGGCAATAGGCTCGCCACCTATTACATGGGACCTAAATATACCGGCGAACTGTGGGTGTACATCGGTACACCTCTGCCTAACCCTTCGGGGAATACAGGCGTGATGGTATATCCTACTACTATTATAAAGGCGAAAGTTTGTATGTATGGATGTATGGATGTTTGTTACTCTTTCACGCTTAAACGGCTGAATGGATCTGGATGAAATTTGGCACAAAGATAGATTATAGTCTGGAATAACACATAGGCTACTTTTTATCCCGGGAAAATGTACGGTACCCGTAGGATAACACATCAACTGTGACGCGGACGAAGTCGCGGGCAGAAGCTAGTCTTTTATATTTTTTTATTTACGTATCTATAAAAGTTTCCAAAACTGGAAGGACGAGGCGCTGAAACGAGAAAGATAGAAGGGGTGGAGAAAGTCCTTTGCCCAGGTGTGAGACAGAATAGGTTAACAAAAAAAAAGTGTCATGGGAACGTGACAGCAGTGTGCTGGGCACATTTGGTTTGTCATCTATACATGACTGTGGACCGCCACACCACGTATACCTGTCATGGATAGATGACAAAAATGAATATTTAAAAGTGGCTTGCATTTAAGGTATACCTGTACATATTCATGACCCATCCAGGCGTGCAGTACCCACACTGGGTGCCGTTGAACGTGGCCAGACGGTCCTGGATGGGATGGTAGCCATCCTTTCGGTTGCCGATGCCTTCCACTGTTGTTATGTCCCAGTCATGACACGACAGAATGTGGACTAGACACTGGAAAAAGAAATGACAATCTATAAAGAGATGTTGAGAGTTCCATTTTCATGGCATATACAGCTAGATACATTTTAAAGTAAAAAAAAAACAAGTTTTAACACTCAGTGGGCTCATGAGGCAGATTATGGCGCAGTCATATTGGCAGAGAGGAAGGGAGGTTTTGGGAGATTAATTTTCATAATTAACTAGTTGTCTTAACGACAATCGTGTAAAAATGTAGATAAAGTAGAGGCATTTTTTGAAGTGATTAAAATTAGGGGGACATTATAGGCTGATTATTCAAGTAAAAGCGACGTTCAAAGCAGCTGTCGCGATGGCAGTACCATCGCATGGGGATTGACAGACACGAAGTGGCGGGAGAGGCCTAAAACTTGCCGGCCTGATCTTCATCACTAATCATAAATACCAAATATCGTAATCAGAGCTACCCGTAGTAGTAGTAGAGTTCTTTGTGAAGGTGCTCGTCCGGTAGAGTACTACCACCATATCTATTTCTGCCGCTAAGCAGCATTGCCGTGTGAAGGGTATGGGTGCTAGTGTAAATACAGAGGCATGAGCCACTTCAAATTTATCTCTGGGATGACAATGCATTTGCGAGGCCTCCAGTATTGCAGATGTGTATAGCCAGCGGTGACCACTTAACATCAGGTGGGCCCTCGGCTCGTTCGCCATCCAATGATAAAAAAAAAGAAAAACTATATGGCATAGTTCAATTCATAATCAATATTTAAATGCCATTTATCTTATAAACTACGAGTACCACCCCTCTCTTTTCCTGTTTTAGTAGGTTCGTGACCCGCGACGCCCACTACTACATAGTTCCCGCTAAGACCAGCCGTCGGTGAATGGCGAAGGCTACATGTCTAGCCTTTTTGGCGTTTGTCTATAATGTGAAATAGAGCAAAGCCTTGTCATTGTCTACGTAGGACAAAGCCCTCTTCTCATACATATCTTGTAAAGATCGTTAGAATATTGTTTCTCATTTGATATTACATTACGTCACTGCGAATGGCCTATTATTTTTAACTAAAATATGTTTTATCGTTGTGTTACATATTTATATGTGTAAAACATTATTTTTTTATTTCCTTTATTAATTTTAATTACTAGTATTACATTTTTTAACATTTATATATTTAATAAATATTATAATTAATTGGATGTATGATCTTACTTCTTACTTAATATAATAATTAATTATATTTATAATAATAATAATGAATAATCCTACTTATCCTAAATCCTACTAATTTCCTACTTAATCCTACTTCCTACTAATATTATAAATACGAAAGTTTGTGAGGATGGATGAATGGATGGATGTATGTTACTCTTTTACACTTAATCGGATGAACGGGTCTAGATGTTTGCACTGAGATACATTGTAGTGTGGAATCCCACATAGGATACTTTTTAGCCCGAAAAATGTACAGTTCCTGTAGGATAATAAATTATATCAATTTTGTCGGGGACGAAGTCGCGGGCAGAAGCCAGTAATGTCATAAAAAGTATAATTTAATAAAATAATTTCAACCTAAAATAAATATACGCCATCGTTCCTTTGTAAACTTAACATGTAGCACTTAGTTATATTTGGGTCAACATATCTTTGTAATGTTATCTAATCACGTTCTTCTTTATTCATCAATCATCTTTATATCTTTATAGTTATTAACAGAATGTTATTATTGGAAGGTAAGGATCAATACCTACTAGGAATTTATCAATACTTCCGAGTCTAAACCATAGCGGTATTATTAATACTTATAATTGTTTAAATGACCCCAAAGAACGGTAAGCACTGTGGTGTCACATGGATTAGTAATAATAATATTCTTCAGACCGATTTCGGTCACCGGGGTCAATCTCAATGCAGATAATAGGCTATTTAGTCGTAGTAGAGCTCTTTGTGAAGGAGCTTGTCCGGGGAAGGACTACCAGCCTATTTCTGCCGCAAAGCAGCGCTGTTGTGTTCCGATTTAAAGGGTATGGGTGCCGGTGTAATTATAGGCACATGAGACATTTCAACTTTGTCTCTGGGATGGCAATGCATTGGCAAGGCCTCTGGTATTGCAGATGTCTATATGCAGCGGTGACCACATGACATCAGGTAGACCGTCGGCTTGTTGGCCATCCAAACGCATACAAAAAAGACAAGCTAAGGACGTATGAGATTTTATACTTAGTGCACGAGTATGTGAAAACAAACAAACACAGGTGCATTCCCTCTTCCCTTACTCTCATAGTCCAATGGAACGGTAATCCGACACGACCGGGAAGATGTGCTTTCCGAGCCACGGGGGTGTCACGCCACCAATGCCGTGCCGTCCCATTGGACTATGAGAGTTAAAGAAGAGAGAGTGCACATGTGTTTGCGCACACACTAGTGCACTATAATATCTCCTGCGTACTTGGCTAGTCTTCATTGAGATTGAGTGAAGTGACCGAAATTTACATAAAATAACTTAGTTTTCCTCAGTAGACAAATTGAGTTTTACCTAGTAGGTATTGAGTATTTTTAAATTATAATTTTTAGGCTTCTTTTTATAATTTTGTAATGACCTACTGTTCTTTGATCATTAAGTTTTAATTTTTGGCTATGAAGGCCATTGACGCAGTTTTATTTTAATCTAGATAATAATTGTAATTTTAAGAAGGTGAATAATACGTCTAATTTACGAGAGCGTTTGTTTCTAACTGCTGATAACGTATTTACAGACATCTTCTTTTAGTCCAGTCATTTGGTAGTTTTACCTGGAAAGATTTTGGTGAGATGTGTAGGTAATATCGTATAGATTGCGATGTGCTATTTCCGATATTCAACTTTGCTACAACCTCTTTTCTCTTTGCCGCTCTAGCAACCATATTGGAAAAATGGCGTCTCAAAGCAGTTTTTTGATAATATCTTCTTTCCGTCTCATTTTACGAAAAAAAAATTATAGATAAAATTAAAGAGATCATTTCCTACAATTTATAAAATAATATTTTTATTTGTATGATCAATAGGTTTGGAGTAAGAGTCGCCAACTTTGTTACCCCTTTCGAAAGTATTATGTGCTATATTTTTCGTGCTCAAACCACACGAAATGCAACTTTAATAGGTAGGTACTGTTTTATTATGACATGAAGATTACATCCAATTTACTCGTGAATGACAATATTTTATTTACAGCCGTATTCTGAAATTGCAATAAGGGGCAAAACAAACAGTTTATAATGAGATTATAAAGGAAAAACATCGTGTTTTAAACAGCAAGCTCATCGTGATTATCGCGGCTGCTTGTACTCAAACCTGATCGCCTCTGGTTTTCCCTAATGACTGAAGGTAAAAAATGGTTTGCAAGATGAAGGATGGGTTCGGTAATGTGCTCTTAAAATAACTTTAGTTGGTAGTAAAGCTGCCAGCCGTCCAGGGTTCCCCAGGTTTGTCAAACTTAAAGAATTCATTGCAATTAAATCATTTACACCTTTGAATTGTCACGGAGTCGGTTAGTTTGTCAGAAAGTTGAAGGTTCTTCTCATGAAGTATCTTGCTCGTTCTTCTCCTTAGAGACTAAGGAGAAGAACGAGCAAGAAACTCCATGGACTGCAAGTCCGAAAGGGTGTTTTCAAAAGTATCCAGTTTTTGTTGTGAATAAAAATTATTTTGCCGATAGTCGTGACAGTAAATGGTTTGATAAAGAATACGGTGAAAGTACAGAACAAAAACGCCATCTTAAAAGAAAACAAAAAAAAAAGAAAAAGATTTTAGCGTATAAATGATGTTTTTAAGTTTTCTATGCAACCAATTTCCAAAACAAATAAATACCTCCTTATTCTGAAGTCGATCCTAAATAGGATTTAATATTGGCTCAAAGAGCATTGCAATGAATGAACACAAAGCCAAGAAAGGTACTTACCTACTATAATTCAATGGTAGGCGTAGTTTTCATAGCACTCATTCAAACTAAGAATGTTTTTAAACACACCAATCACTACCATTGTTGTTCATTGTTATAGTTCTTCTAGAACTAGAACACTAGAAACATTTATTAGAGATGCTAGTACCATGGCATCAGTAGCTACATTAGTTGCATTCGTTGCTTATTCAAAAAACCTGTTGTACTTTTTGTTACTGATCTTTTGAATGAAAAAGCTAAAGATTAATTCTCGTTGCTAAAAACGCTCCAAATCTACAGTCGCAATCTCATCTGGTTGTCGCTTAGATGTCGGTCTGTCAAAAATGTTTTTAAAGTTAGGAGAATTGCTCTAAGCATTTTCTAGAACTCCATAGGAATTATCAATTCGACAAGGTTCTTGACAGCAGAACTGTTTGTGGAATGACAATATCCGGCAGGGTATTGTCATGGATATAACTGAAAAAATTGCCTGTAAAAAAGAGTAGGTAATTATGGAGTGCGGTATATTCTTTACCATACTACTACTTTTTGAAAAGGGTAACTAGATTTTCTTTCTTCTTGCAAATGACGTTCAAAATTGCCTCTTAATTATATTGTAATAAATGATTTGACGCAACTTAGACTACTTATTGGTAAGTAGATAGAATTTAGGCAAAGGCTTATGAATTGGGTCCAGTAGGTGGACTAGTAAATCGCGGTATCACTAGCTCTTTCCATATCTTCAATAATGTGTTTAGTTACTATATCAGATAGTACTGGATGAAATGATAATATGATAAAGGTTTCGACAGTATCCCAAATACCTTGAACAGATAAAGATAAAGATTGATTCAAATAATAACAATAATATTAAATAATAAACTAAAACTGTATGGAGTCAAAAAAATCCTCCACATCGCCGTCAACTGGAAAAGTGCCAAAAAGATTGGTGGCATTGCCATGTTGGATGGCAACGCTATTTATCTGGCCGAGGTATAAGCCAGCTATTGGGTCACGAGAAGTGTCAACCAACCGTTTGGATAGTTTCTTGAAAAGACCAAAGAATCGATTATAAGCGCTGTAATCCTTACTAATATTATAAAGTTGAACAGTTTGTTTGTTTAGTTGAACGCGCTAATATCAGGAACTACTGGTACGAATTGAAAAATTGTATTGGTTAGTCATTTTATCGAGAAAGGCTATAGGCTATATAACATCACGCTACGACACAAGGGAGTGCAGCATTAACTAAATATTTATATATTCAACGACGGCGACGCAGGGAAGACTTACAGCTAACAAACTAAGTAAAAAAGGAAACCAAAGGTGACAGGAAGCCAATTACAAGTCCTCGCGTGTAGAATTTGAAAAAAAAATAAGAAAAAAAAAGTGAGCATACATTAGACACAGATTGTTGTTTTAAGGTTACACATAAGTCTAAAATTGTTTGATTTACAATTAAAGACGTAACTTAACACGATTGATTAAAACCACGAGTTCGAAGTCGCGGGCAGTTCAATAGTCATCAAATAAAGTCACGAACACTAATAAATAAACATATTCAAGTAATAATTTCAACTTGGTTGAGGCAAACAATGTATGTCCATGAACTTGTGTGGTTGAATCACCTCGGCGGGCGACACTGCCCGATGAGACCCATTCATACGAAAAAAATAACCTAACATGTTTTTATTCAAGTTACGAGTGGTCACACCGTCTGCAGCCGGTTCTCTCTATTTATTAAGAACTGAGACAATCCTGTTTTAATGAAGTGTTGTGTTGACACTTTTAATATTATCTATTTGATCATACCACCTTTTTTTTATAGACGGGCAATCATCAAATAACTTCCCCCGCCTAGTGTCAGACTTTTACTGACTAAAACCCGTCTATGTTCCTTCATGTGCCCTTTGCGTTCCGAGGGCGCGGTATCTCTTTCGAACAACCCGCAGCGATCATACCACCTAAAGGGGAACTCAAGCAACTGTGAAAAGGGGAAGTTAAACAATTGTCTCAATTTGGCACAAGCTCGTTGACTTTTTAATTAATTAATTAATTAAAAAATTATGTTTATTACTTAAGTTGTATTTTTATTGTTTGTTTGTTTGTATCGAAAAGGCTCCAAAACCACTAGACCGATTTTAACCATTTTTTCACTGATTGATAGCTACATTAGTTCCGAGTAACATAGGCTTTATAACATCACGCTACGACACACGATCGGAGCATTAACAAAGGGCGCAACTAAACGCGGGTGAAATAAGCTTCGCGGACAAAGTTGCAGGCAGTTAGCTAATTTATAAATAAACTAGCTTTTGCCCGCGACTTCGTCCGCGTGGATTAATAGTTCCCGTTCCCGGGGGATTTCCGGGATGAAAACTATCCTATGTCCTTTCTCAGGTCCCAGACTATATCTGTACCAAATTTCATTGCAATCGGTTCAGTGGTTTAGGCGTGAAGAAGAGACAGACAGACAGAGAGACAGACAGACAGACAGAGTTACTTTCACATTTATAATATTAGTACGGATTTAAAGAAATATAAGTATAAAGAAAATCCTCATAATTACATACATTTTTGACAAGTAGGTATTTGACACTGATTGGGACTAGCTGCGGTGAGATTGCGACTAGATCTTAAACGTTTTTATCTACGATAATTGACCTTCTGATGTGTCTAAGTGGTCACCGTCGCCTTTGGACATAACTACAATACCAGAGGCCTTACAGAAATACAAGTAGTCAAATTAAAGGAGGTAACTTTGCGAGTGATTCTCAGCACGGACCATAATAAAATTAATAGGTTTTTTTATTACGTGATTTTTGAATTCGTACTAGCTATCTTTCGGCTTAGGCAAATGGGGCAATGAACCCGCATGCACACATTAATAATTTATAGTAGCGTGACATTGCCCACATCATACGCAACGGGGCGATTCTGTTCTTTGCAAGAGGTGTATTTTGAAATACTCTCAAACATATTTTTTTAAGGGGATGCAAAATTACACCTTCGTATAAAGCTGAATAAAAAGTTCCAAATTTTCAGTTTGACCGTTTGTCTTTGTAATCTTGGAATAACAGGTTAATCGACTAGGTAACAATAATATGTATTTAAATCTAAGAGAAGCTATTATTATCAAATTAACTGTGTACGTACATTATTGTTATTATGTAATTGTGTACATGGAATTTTTCAATACAAGGTATTATGTTTATTTCCACAAGGAGTCTTAACATCAATTATAATACTTCACTTACTATGTAAATCTAATAAAGTAGGTCTATTTGTCTGTTGCGCTTCACGCGTAAACAGCTGAAGCAATTTTGATGAAATTTGGTACAAAGATAGAGAGAAAGAAAGAGAGTGATTGATCTTGGAGAAAGAGGCCAGCTTTGTCGCGAGAAAAGTGTTTGAAAGAGGTAAAATGGGGATGAAATTTTGTATGGGAGTCCGTTATTACTGAAGACAAAACCATAAAACTTTGTATTTAGACACTTGATAAAAAAAAAAAAAAGAATTAGCAAACGTTTTTGAAAATTATCTTGAATCTTGAAAAAAAAGAAAAACTATTTCACGCGGACGAAATCACGGGCAATAGCTAGTGTCAAATAAAGTCAATGAGCCAAGGTCTAAGATCATAAGCCAAAGAAAAATGTATAAATATTATTACGTAAAGAAGCGCCGCCAAGTTATTGAAAAATAATTCTAATTACCCCTTACTGACGTGCCAAATCTGTTCGACTGGCATACCAGCTTTGGATTGCATTGTATTACTGGCATTTTATTGTTTCCTCTTTGTTTGATAATATTTGGCATGGGAATTTCGCCCTATTGTGTAGAGCGACGAGCATTGGAATGACGTTGAGTGAGGTGAAGCGTGAAGCAAGTCACGAAGGAGGATAATAATCCTCCAAAAAACAACAAACAAACAATAGTTTGGTTTTTGGCGTCAACAAACAATAGTTTGTTGTTGTTTGCTGCCAAAGCCACGGGATTATCCTGCAATAGTTCTGCACCGTAAAACGCAAGATTGGGTTTCCGAAAGGGCGAGACAGGGACTCAGACGACGTAGAAGATGGCGGGACGATTTGGTCGGTTTCCTTGAGGATTGGCAAGACGTATCGCAATATCGCGATAGATGGAAGAAATGGAGGGAAGCAAAGGCCTCCCCCTATTGTCCCACTATTGGGCAAAGGCCTAATAGTGGGATATTACGGGCTAGTTATAATAATAATACTTTTGCAACAACCAAGGGTTGTTATTGGATGCGCTTGCATAGCATACAGGGATCATTATCGGTTCAAAGTCAAAGACAAAACATTTATTCCAATTAGACCACTAAAAGCCACTTTTGGACGTCAATTAATTATGTGGTTGTGGTTTCTACCTGAGGGAATGCAAATTGGCTTCTTCCCCTCGCATGCCTTTCAAATAAGTCAAGTGTTGTGGTGACCTTTGCCTTGAAGAAATGCAATTAAATTCCGAAACCATTTTGTTTAATACATAAGACTAGCCTTTACTTACAGAGTTGACAGCAAAGTCTTGTCTCTCCTTAGTGACGGGGTGGACTTGTGACACGGACACCACGCATGCTCCGCAGCCCCCTTCGTGGCACATCGCCTTCGTGCCATGCAGCTGAAGGTAGTTGCGGAGGTAGTCGTTCAGGGAAGTCTGCGGACTGACTTCTGTTCCCGCTGGAATAAAAAACACACCTTTATCATGAGCTTTTTAGGGTTCCGTACCCAAAGGGAAAAACGGGACCCTGTTATTGAGACTTCGCTGTCCGTCTGTCACCAGGCTGTATCTCATGAAGCGTGATAATTAGACAGTCATTATTATTTTTTTATTATAGCCTAGATGTATCTGCCAAGAAACCTGGATTATTTTTTTATTATAGCCTAGATGTATCTGCCAAGAAACCTGGATTATTTTTTTATTATAGCCTAGATGTATCTGCCAAGAAACCTGGATTATTTTTTTATTATAGCCTAGATGTATCTGCCAAGAAACCTGGATTATTTTTTTATTATAGCCTAAATGTATCTGCCAGGAAACCTGGATTATTTTTTATTATAGCCTAGATGTATCTGCCAAGAAACCTGGATTATTTTTTTATTATAGCCTAGATGTATCTGCCAAGAAACCTGGATAAGGACGTGTGGCGTATGCTGCTATCACCTAAATTGCTAACGCCGGACATAAAACTTCAAAAAAGCAAATGTCCGGCTTTTTTCAATGAATTTTTTTCCCTTTCTTCGAAGTAATTGTAAAGATTTTTTGAATATTATAATTGTAATTTAATTTACTTATTGTATTTTATTTATGTATTTATTTATTTAATTAGGATCTCCAAGAAAAGATATACTTACACAAATCATAATATAAAAACAATAAAACATTACATTGTAATCTATTTTAAGCGTAATTTTTGGATAATAATTAAACGGTTATTGTTACATTTTAATAGGTTATTAACCTTTGGCATATTAAATAAGTTTGCCGTAATTAATTATTATCAAAAGATTGTGGATCGACAACAAACCTCAATTAATTCTCATGTATTGCTGCAAAAGTGGTCAATACCTTTTATTTCTGTACAATACTCTGAACTTAAGTAGCCTAAAAAATGCCCTTATAACAAATGAAAGTTGCTCTTGTTGTGCAAGATTGGACAAGTGGCAATGTAGTCCAAGATCTCGGAGTAACCAAACCCACGTCATCAATAATCATTTATTTAAAAAAACATTGCCCTACACTAAGAATTTCTCCTGTATCGTGGGTGCGATACAAACACAAATACGCTAGGTACTATTCCGCGCTAAAATTTTTAACATTAATATTATTTTTCGTTTTTGGATTTCTATACACATAGTTTTCTATGGTTACATATTTTTTTTAAATCTATTATTTATGTAGATTGAATAGTTATTTAACGGTTAACTGACTTGTTAGCCTAGTGGTCCTAAGAGCGTCTGCTACGCTAGAGGTCTTGGGTTCGATTCCCAGGTCGAGCAAAAAGTGTTTTTGTGTTTTTCTATGAAGTTCTCAGTAACAGCTCGGAGATAGGATTTGTGTTAATGGCAATAGGCTCGCCCCCTATTACATGAGATGTAAACATAACGGCGAACTGTGGGTGTACATTAGTACACCTCTGCCTAACTCTTCGTGGAATACAGTCGTGATGGTGTGGTGGTAAAATTAAACATTATTCGTTATTGCCAAATTTCGGAAGACCATAACCTACATATCAGCCAAACGCCTTAGCAAGTTCGAATAAGTTTTTAACTACTTATTCTCATTTTATCTATTCTCTGAATTCCAGTAATGATAACATGACGTAGTTCAGGCGACCTTGGGATCTCGGAACACTAAGTTAAAATACTTAAGCACCATTTTATTGGCTCATAAACTGTCTGAACAATAAAAAATATCCACTGCCTATTCGTGTAGGAATTTTACGTACTTATACAAAGTATGTACGATGGCATAATTAATAAGCTAGGCTTCTACCCGCACAGAGGTGTCAGCCATTGGAAGGGCCCACTAAGGGCCAAATGCCTGCCGGGGCTGCGGGTTGTTCGAAAGAGATACCGCGCCCCCGGAACGCAAAGGGCACATGAAGGAACATAGATGATTTTTAGTCAGTAAAAGTCTGACACTCCCTCCCGTCCCGCCCAGGACGGGGGAAGTTATTTGATGATTTTACCATCTCTAAAAAAAAAAAAAAAAGGCTTCTACCCGCGACTTTGTTCGCGTGGAAGCCAAGTATCTATACCATAAAATATAGGTTATGTTTTTCATGGCACTCGGCAGTAATGTAGCCTTCTATCATTGAAATAATTTTCGTAATCGGACCAGTATTTTCAGAGATTACCTCGTACAAACAAACAAAAAGTTCTGTCATTTCTGACCATCTTCTGGGTAAAAGTGTCCCTCGATTCATTCCATCTTTCATCCCTCCATTAATTTAACGTTAAATAAAATACATTACACTTTAAAAAACTGTAGAAAATCATTTCATCCATTTCTAATTTTAAAAAACCAATTAAGGTGCCATTGCAAAATCAATTTAGTAAAAATATTTAAATTCTTTTCAGCTTGCGATTAAAATATAATTAATTTTAAATGTTTTTATTATTATGTAAATATTTAAAAATGTATTTAATCATCATCTCCTTAGCCTTTTCCCAACATGTTGGGGTCGGCATCCAATGTTTTACACGGAGCGACGGCCTATCTGACCTCCACAACCTAGTAACTGGGCAACACGATACCTCTTGGTTAGACTGGTTGTCAGACTTCTTGGCTTCTGAGTTTCTGACTATCCGTAACGGCTGTCAAAGATCTACGAATGACAGCCGGGGCCAACGGCTTAACGTGCTTTCCGAGCCACGGCGGTGTCACACCACCAACTTCCAAACTCTGGGCTGTTCCTAAGAAATTCCTAATGGAAAAACCCAATAACACTTTTTGCCCGACCTGGGAATCGAACCCGGGACCCCTAAATGAATGAGAATAACAATAATAGTACACCATTTATTTCAGATAACAAAGACGCATAACATAAATACCTTATAGTTTATGTTTTAAGTCGAAAATAGTTTATTTTTATGTAAGTAAATAACTGTAACTTCGGTGTATAATTTACGACCTAAATGACAGTAAATAGATAATAAAAAATGTAAGTATACGACGCCTCGTGTAGCTTGTATTTATTATCTACATAAATAATTCAAATACTATGTAGAACTAGAACGGCTTAATAAGGCAAAAACCAGACAGACACGTGCGTGTATAATTTGCACGTGAAGTACACTATTTTTTTTAAGTATGGAAAGTCTTCAAATGGCTTCTTCTGCTCGGGGCAGAGCGGAAGGGAGTGTCAGATTCTTACTGACTAAAACCTGTCTGTATTCCTCCTAATGCCCTTTGTGTTCCAAGGTCGCGGTGACTTTCGAACAAATTCTGTAACTCTGACAGGCACTGGCCCTAGCGGGCCCCGTCTATGGTGCTGACATCTCTTTTAGGCACGTGAAAGATACCTAGGGTTGCCATACGTCCCATATATACGGGACTGTCACTGTATTTGACAATCGCGTCCCGTAATGCTACAAGAACAAGTCCCGTAATTGTCCCGTATTTGAATAATTACAAAAAAAGAAAATGGCCCGATCAATTAAATAATATGACATGCGCCTAGTTTTATGATAACATAATTATATTAGAATAGAAACGAGATCATTACAATAGTAAATCAAGCTCAAAGCATAATAAATAAAAATAAAAAATGTAAACGGTGTTTTATGTTTATTTTAGTTTATCTCTAGAATGTGGAAAAAAAATCTCAATTTTTCACATGTCCGGGATTTATGAACTTTTCGTCGAAGATCGAGTAAGAAGGGCCAAAAAAAGCACGGAGGCTTATTAATTGATATGTTTATTTTATTTGTTGTTATAGCGACCATAGTAATACAAACTACGACGATACGCTTGGCGTAGTGGCTCAGCAGTTGCTGCTGAGCTGTGTGTCGCGGGTTCGATTCCCGCACGAAACAAATATTTGTACGACCTACAGATAGTTGTTCCGGAGCTGTCTATTTGGGTGTGTGAATTTATTTATGTTTATAAATGCACCTACTATATAGAAGTTCTCTAAAGTCTGTGAAAATTTCAAGTATTTACTTATTACGATTTAAAAGAGAACGTCCAGTGACAGACGACGGAATATTGTTATGTAAACAAATCGATTGATAATAATGTCTACTCTATGTTATCAATTTATCAGTTAGATAGACAACATTATCACGATTCAATAATCAAAATTGAGGTCAACTCCGCCCAAAACTAACTAACACACGATGTTTTAATAAATTATGAAATTTATTATAATAGTAATTAGTAATTCAATAAACCTAATCTGTTACATTACTATCCAGAAATAACAGCTCAATTTACATTCAATACGTATACTTAGAATGGATTTAAAATTAATCCGAGTTAAATATCCCAAATCAAAACACTGACTTCTACTTAGAGATATTTTAGTGCAACAAGAGTGTGCGCAAACACAGGTGCACTCCCTCATTCTTCATTCTCATAGTCAGTTGAGATCGAGAAGAGATCAGTCGCAAGTTCCACGGTATTACGTGCTTTCCAAGACACGTGGATGTCACACCACCAACTACTAAACTGCAGGCTGCTACTGACACGAGACGACTCCCGGCCACCGTAGACGCGGGTCTGTGGACGGTGAGCAATGGGTAGCTCACCGTCCGTACGTTAACTAACTAAAGACAGATCGTGTCGACGCGACGGCACGTTCGTGTTCCACGCGCGCCTCAAAGAGATGTCAGCAAACTTGGAAGGGGCCACTGAGGGCCGATGCCTGCCGGGGCTGCGGGTTGTTCGAAAGAGATACCGCGCCCCCGGAACGCAAAAGGCACATGAAGGAACAAAGACGGGTTTTAGTCAGTAAAAGTCTGACACTCCCTCCCGCCCCACCCATGGCGGGGGAAGTTATTTGATGACTTCCAGGCTTAAAAAAAAAACACTTGGACGTCACACCACCGACTTCTAAACTGCAGGCTGCTACTGAGAAATTCCGAATGGAAAAAAGAACTTGGTCCATTCTGGGGATCGAACCCAGGATACTACGCTCAGCAAACTGTGTCCACGTGATCAACGGGTCAATCCCTAGGTGCCGCTCAAGTGATGGACATATGTACAAGCGCAATAGACCGGTCAATTAACGGATGTGGGGGTCCATATTATTTAATCTAAGGTTACACCATACACGAGTCGTACTTTGTACCTTTAACGGCTGGTAAGCAATAGCCATTGAACATTGTTAAGCATATTTTTTATTTCGGAGACTGATTTGATAGGCCAGTCGTTACTGTTAGTCAGAAGCCAGAAAGTCTGACAACCAGTCTTACCAAGAGTATCGTATTACCCATTACTGGGTTGTGGAGGTCTGATAGGCAGTCGCTCCATGTAAAATACTGATATTCAGCTGCATCCGGTTCGACTGGAAGCCGACCCCAACATAGTTGGGAAAAGGCTAGGCAGATGATGATGAGACTGATTTGATAGGTTTATCCGTCCAACTAGAAAATAGTGTGCTTGATGTTTTAATGCCAAAATCACATTATTTTATGTTTGACGCAGAAAAGTATAAATTTAGTCTATGAGATTAAAAAATACACTCTAGCCTTTCTGCTCACGAAGGATTTTTGACCAATTTTTTTGTCGGCGAGAATGGAATATATTATTATTCATTACTCTAATACATACACGCACACGGCTGACAAAAATCGGTCGTGGGCAGAGAGCCTTAGTTTATAAAATTTTGCAGAATAAAAAAAATGCCGGGTGGGACATACATACAACGAAAACGCTTACCATGGTTTCAGACATTCAGTACATTATTCTGACAACCCAGCGCTAACATCTTAGCCCGTAATCTATACTAATATTATAAAGAGGTATAGTTGATGAAGTTGTAGGGGGTAATCTCTGGATCTTCCAAACCTATTTTAAAAATTCTTTTACTCATAAAAAGCCAAGTTATTTGCGAGTGACATAGGCGATATAACATCACGCTACGACCCATGGAAGTGGAGCAGCAACCAAAAACGTGACGAAGTCGCAGGCAGTTCGCTAGTTAAAGAATAATCAGCTGTTACGAACACCTACACGATCAAATTGTATAGAGCAGCTGATTCTTTGTTTGTTGTGTAAAAATATCATTTTTAGGGGTCTGATATACTGAATTCGTGGTAAAATTTTCCACTAGTTATAATAGAAAATAGGCAGATCCCCTAACACGTACTTTTACAGGAACGAATAAGGTCTACTACTAATACGAAGTGGTCATCGTACCTAACAAAACTTTTGAGATATGTGTACTCTAAAAAACATGCTATTTTTAACCCATCAAGGTCCAAAATAAAAAAACCGTAATAAGTAAACATACCGGCACTACATTAACATAACAGGTTAAAGAAAAAAAACTAACATGAACGGTCAGTATGACATATTTCCATATTCAAAATACAAAAAAATAAATCTAAAAAAAAACTTACTTAGAGAAAATTGCTCCCCGTTGATTGTGAAATTAATTTTATCCATTTTTGTATTTTATTGACACTATTATCATCACAGACACAACACAGTACGATAAAAACGTAAAGTATCAAATTATTATTACTTGTGATTGTACACTAGTCTTGATCGTGGCGCGCGTCCGCGCATACTGCGCATAAACGAGAGGGTACCGGCTTGAAACGTAAGATGTTATCACAAATCATGTAGCAGATACTGCAATGCATATTCATAGCTTTGAACACACATGCAAAAAGTTAAGAGCAAAATAGTAGGATAGTAGTAGAGGGATAGAAGAATAGGTTCAAAATTTTCCAAACACTGGGCACTGTTTTAGTAGTAGCTTTGAGTTTGAAGGGGCCACTCAGGGCCGATGCCTGAAGGGCCTGCGGGTTGTTCGAATGAGATACCGCACCCCCGGAACGCAAAGGGCACAAGAAGGAACATGAATGGATTTCAGTCAGTAAAAGTCTGACACTAAGGGCGGGAGAAGTCATTTGATGATTTTCCACCAGTAAAAAAAAACCCGCTTTGGGTTACGTTACTTTATGCTTGTCGTATAAAATTAAACCTATACAAGATAAGACGTATTTTTAAATATAAAATTTACTAGAATACTTTTGTGTAACACTCACATTATAGAGCGATAGAGATCAAGTTATTTTAAAGCGGACCTACTATTGAGTTTTTTTTTGTGTAAAAGAGAAATGGAGCTATACAGGATAAAAAGCACCATCCTATTTCCACATAGTAATAATGCTGACTAAACTTCATGGTGCGGACCTATAGATAACCTCTCCGTTATCTATGTCTGAACCATGGAATTGTTAAGTGTTCCATGGAAATAGAATGTGCTATATCTATACAATGTACTGTTATGAAGCTAGTTATGTAAAAATGAACCAACCACTGTAGAACGCACATTGACCTGTTAGGTAGTGTTAGATAGTTAAGTCATACATTTCGAATATTGAATTAGTTTTTATAAGTATAAAGTGTCGTGATGGCCCAGTGGTTAAGGCGCCCGCCTCTCGTGCACGAGGTTGTGGGTTCGCAACCGGGCACGGGCAAGTACCAATGTCACTTTTTCTAATTCATATGTACTTTTTAAGTTTATCTTGGATATCACTGACGTCGGTGAAGGAAAATATCGTGAGGAAACCTGGACTTATAATTATGTAATATAAGTCTGAAATTGCCAATCCGCCTTGAGTAAGCGTGGTGATTAAGGCTCGTGCCTTCTCTGTATGAGAAGAGGCCTTTGCCCTGCAGTGGGACAGTTATAGGCTGGTATTATTAAGTATAAATAATACATTCTATTATGAATTCTATTATGACTGCCCCGTTGGTCTCGTGGTCGCAAGTGCGACTGCTGTGCAAGGGGTCCTGGGTTCGATTCCCAGGTCGAGCAAAAAGTGTTATTGGGTTTTTCTATGAAATTCTCAGTAGCAGCTCGGAGTTTGGATTTGTGCCCGGTTAATGGCAATAGGCTCGCCCCCTATTACATGGGACCTAAATATACCGGCGAACTGTGGGCGTACATTGGTACACCTCTGCCTAACCCTTCGGGGAATACAGGCGTGATGGTATTTATATTTATATTCTATTATGAAAAGACCCACAAGTCTAGTTTTTGTCTGAACCCTTTTCTTTAATTAATAATTTCTCGTATAAGTAGATAAGTACGAATATAAATGTGGATATGGATAGAGATGAAGAGGTATACCAAAGAAAGGATGAATCGATTGTGTATGAATGATATGAAAGCACTATGAAAGAGAAGGGAGTCAGTGACATCAGCATCAGTGCGATTCTCTAAGCTTACTGAGAAGAAGCTTCAAGAAGCTTAATGAGCTTCGTAATTTGAAAGCTGAATCCGCAGTGAGATTACAAAACGGTATTCTGTTAAACACGATCACGCCGGTGACGTCACCACGGCGAGCGAATAGCAAAGCAAGGTCAAGTGGGTTCGTTATCGAAGTGAGAGCGGTCACTTGAGTGAGATTCGTTTTCGAGTTTGTATTTTAGAGAATCGCACTACAGGACTGAATGGAAGAAGAAAACGTGCGCTGACCCCAAGTTACGTAGGATAACGGCAGGGTACGTAGATGCACCAGTGTTGGCAATTTGGCACCATCAGTGGCAGTTAGGCTGATGACAGGCGGACCGCATTTCAACTGCAATCTAACCGCAAATTGCAGTTCCGATGCAGTTTGAATGCAGTTGATACGACTGCAATAGAACTGCAAACCAAACGTGCAGTCCGATTGCAGTTCAATTGCAGTCGGCGTGCAATCGTGTGTGACGTTTGGTTTGCAGTCGTGTCAACTGCATCCGAACTGCAAGTTGCGGTTCGATTGCAGTTGAAATGCGGTCCGTCTGTCATCAGCCTTAGATATCTTATAAATAAAACAAAGTTTGACTCAACAACAAAACAAGGAAAACACAACTCGAGAACGAAATAAAAGATATCGAATAGAAACCGTCGATCTATTGAAATGTAGGAGCAAATCGAATACAATGAACAATCGCTGACGGTGAAATGAAATCGAGATCAAAATGGAATGTGTACCGAGAATGAAACGACAGCATGTTTTATATCTGGTAGAAGGGACATACATACATACCATTACGCCTATATTCCCCGATGGGTTAGGCAGAGGTGTATCAATGTACACCCACAGTTAGCCGGTATGTTTTTAGGTCCCAAGTAATAGGAGGCGAGCCTATTGCCATTAACCGGGCACAAATCCAAGCTCCGAGCGGCTACTGAGAATTTTATAGAAAAATACAATAACACTTTTTGCTCGACCTGGGAATCGAACCCATGACCTCTGGCGTAGCAGTTGCGCTTATGACCACTAGACTAACGAGGCAGATAATATGATCCAAGAGAAGAAACTGTTGGTTGGTTATTAAAAAAATCTGCTGTTTCATACACAAGTGCAGAACCTACATGCTTCTTCTCAAACAAGTTCTGAAACTACGGTAAAAGTTTTCGCTACGGGGCGTAAGATTTGTACTAAATAGGCTAGAAAATAGAAATTGTAGAAATTATTCAATACTTGCCGTATAAGCTGCGGTGTCACCTGCTTTCAGTTAAGTATGCCCTATGCCTTTGCTTACTGCTCTGCTCCCGTTCGTCATAGCGTGTTATTCTATATGCGTAAACCTTCCTCTTGAACAACTCTATCTATTGATGATAACCGCATTAGGATCCGTTACTTACTTTAAGAGATTTAACCGTACAGACGGCGGGAAGTGACTTTGTTTAACTATCTAGAGATAGAGGAGACCGTTGGGCTTGTGGTCGCAAGCGCGACTGATGAGCGGGGGGTCCCGGGTTCGATTCCCAGGTCGGGCAAAAAGTGTTATTGGGTCCGTAATATAATAATTATGCCTGCTATCCACAGGCAGTCAAAAAAAGGATCTACTTCCACCTAAATATGTAAAAGAATGACCTTCGACACCTATAAATATTCGAATGAGGTGCCAACACATTTGTTTATCTATGCTTAAGTTTCTAAGACTGACTTCTTGACTGACTTATAAAAACGCCACTTCATAATATAAAATTACAGGGACGAATTTGGTGATAGTTAAAATTGAAAAAAGGGATATTCGGTATTATTCGAATTGTGTGGGGCGTGAACTCAATGCAATAGCCAATGAAAGGCGGGAGTTAACGACACACTGATTTATTACATTACTGTACAAATATTATACACGTCATTCAAACCGTCGCGTCGGCACAAGTGTGTTTTTTTTTTTTTATAACAACAACCTAAGTCACCTGAGTGACAGTACACTGAACAAAAACGGTAATTTAAAAAACTAAAAAACCCGACTGCTATTCTTTAAAAAGCCCTAAAACAAGATAAATTGTAGCAGTCGGGACCCATTCTAGAAATGGAGGGTGAGTGAATTGAGAGCACATACCTATATGGTCTCGAATGGGTCCCGACTGCTACAATTTATCTTGTTTTAGGGCTTTTTAAAGAATAGCAGTCGGGTTTTTTAGTTTTTTAAATTACCGTTTTTTATTTTTTATTTTTTCAGTGTTTTAAAAAAAAAAAAAATCCTGTGTCACTCTCACGGTAAATACGAATCTAACGACACCTCTCAAGCTAAAATCCATCGAGCCGTTCAGCCTGCAGAGCGAGCCAAACATTTGAATTTGGCGCCAAAAATCCGCCATTTTGTTTTTTTTTTTTTCATATACCCAGTGTCACTCTCACAGTAAATACGAATCTAACGACACCTCTCAAGCTAAAATCCATCAAGCCGTTCAGCCTGCAGAGCGTGCCAAACAATTATACATACATACATACATACATACATACATACATACATACATACAAACATACCCTCGAAAAAAAACGGTAATTTAAAAAACTAAAAAACCCGACTGCTATTCTTTAAAAATCCCTAAAACAAGATAAATTGTAGCAGTCGGGACCCATTCTAGAAATGGAGGATTAGTGAATTGAGAGCACATACCTATATTAAATTGCAGATGGTCCCGAATGGGTCCCGACTGCTACAATTTATCTTGTTTTAGGGATTTTTAAAGAATAGCAGTCGGGTTTTTTAGTTTTTTAAATTACCGTTTTTTATTTTTTATTTTTTTAGTGTTTTAAAAACGAAATTAATATACCCAGTATCACTCTTACAGTAAATACGAATCTACCGACACCTCTCAAGCTAAAATCTATCAAGCCGTTCAGCCTGCAGAGCGAGCCAAACATTTGAATTTGGCGCCAAAAATCCGCCATTTTGTTTTTTTTTTTTTAATATACCCAGTGTCACTCTCACAGTAAATACGAATCTAACGACACCTCTCAAGCTAAAATCCGTCGAGCCGTTCAGCCTGCAGAGCGTGCCAAACAATTATACATACATACATACATACATACATACATACATACATACATACAAACATACCCTCGAAAAACATAACCCTCCTTCTGTCGCAGTCGGGTAAAAACATAACCCTCCTTCTGTCGCAGTCGGGTAATTAAACAAAACTTATCAGCTTAGTCATTATTGATGATTATTTGTGTTAGCGAACCTTTATTTATGTAAGTAACACAGTAATCAAGTACCGTTCATTTACCTTATTTAAAGGAAAAAACATTTATTAAAGTACGGCTTGTTATCAAGCTTAGTTACACTTTTAGATTAGCGATGTTGCAATGCTTACAACAGGATTCATATCTGAAGAAATAAAAAACTAAGCCATTTTAAACAATATTGTGCCTACTTTAGTTAATTTTTTTATTTATTTATTTATCAGATGGAAAACCAACAGCTATACATAAAATGGATACGACAGTTGAATATGCTACATTAAGCCAATTACAGGTTTTTTGCACCGTTCCTAGTGTTTTAGGGTGTCTAAAAGCCTCTCCATACAAGTGCGATATTGTTACCAAGACGAAATATTTGGATTTCTATAAGTTATCAATGTCTTTGATATTCCGCGCGACCCATCACCGATCACACTTTGGTGATGTAGGTACGCCATTTGGGATATTAACTTCTGTGTGATAATATCACACATGGGTAACTCTTTATACATGTACTCCTCTGCCTTAGGAGACTAACGACACTTAATTAATTCAGTTCAGCTTTTGTCTGTATAGAAACACCAGTTATGTATGGAGATGCATAATATGCATTTCTTCATCTTTCCGCGTGCATAATGCCGGTGTTTTCAATGGACAAAAACTGAATTTGTATAGTTTATCTCTAAAACAGTATTTTGATACTCAACAGTACTTATTTGAAGTTATGAAATCCGAATCGAGTAATACTAAATTCCATATCAAATACTGACTTAGATATTAATCGTAAATTATTTATATATAATGCCTTTGGCCGTCACGACTGTCCGTCCGCACAAAACCTGTTGCAATCACATCTCACGTGATTATAATTATTTGACCCAACCCCCAAATCCGTCCCTGTACAATTTTTGTCACACTAATCATAACAGACTCGGTTTCACGAAGTGTTTATAATCTTATTTGGTTAAGCGACGCGGGGCAGAGGGAGGAAGAACTAACTTACTTAATATTATCCCGTTGGCCATGCCCACTGTGCTCCGATCAGTTGCACAGTGAGACTAAACTTAACACTACGCGGACAAAGCCGTCCTGTGTTTCTGTGATTAGAGTACCTAACAGCTTAAAAGGGTGCTTTTAAAAATGTGCGGGGCAGAAAAGTGTTGCTACGTTATACCAGCAAATTTCGGATGTGTGCTACTGGGAATATGCAGTTTTGTAAGTGATTTTTTTTTGTGTTTTGTGCCGAATTAGTATGTCTGTATGTCTTGAGCGGTTTTCTCTTTAACTGTTTAGAAATAACTGATAGAACTGTAGTGCGAAAGTTAATGTGTGGTTATGACCGTAAGTTTGTTATAGGAATTAATTATGAATCTATAAAGACTTGACTAATGATAATATCAGAGTGCCAATCTACTATATAAAAATAAGTCGGGTTTTCCTTCCTGACGCTATAACTCCAGAACGCACGAACCGATTTCCACGGTTTTGCATTCGTTGGAAAGGTCTCGGGCTCCGTGAGGTTTATAGCAAGAAGGTAAGTAGGTAGGTATGTAGTTAGGTAGGTAGGTAGGGTAGGTATGTAGGCAGGTAGGGTAGGTAGGGGTAGAGTGGGTAGGTAGAGTAAGTATGTGGGTATGTAGGTTGATGGAGTAGGTAGGCAGGTAGGTAGGTAGGTGGGGCACTTTAAGGGCAGAATACGTCTGCCGGGCCCGCTAGTTTATTATAATAATAATATTAACCCATAATTGACCCACTACAGGGCAAAATATACATAGGCATATTGGCGAACTGTGGGTGTACATTGGTACACCTCTGTCTAACCCTTCATGGAAAATCGGCGTGATGTTATGTATGTATGCAGCGCAAAAGTATTTTCTCATGCAGAAAAGGCATGAGCATTGACACCTCGCTTGTTCAAGCCGGATTGGCGATTTTAGACTTTTTTTACAAAATGCCTATGTAATGTAATAAATGCAAAAGTTTAGATGGTTTTTTGTTAGGTACTTACTCACGCCAAAACGGCTGAACGGTTCTAGATGAAATTTTGGCACAGTGATAGATTTTACCCTGTAATAGGAAATAGGCTACTTTTTATCCCTACTTTGACGAAGACAAAGTTGAGGGTGGAAGTTAGGACACCATCACGCCTGTATTCCCCGAAGAGTTAGGCAGAGGTGTACCAATGTACACCCACAGTTCGCCGGTATATTTTAGGTCCCATGTAATAGGGGGTGAGCCTATTACTATTAACCGGGCACAAATCCAAACTCCGAGCTGCTACTGAGAATTTTTATTGAAAATCCCAATAACAGTTTTTGCTCGACCTGGGAATCGAACCCAGGACCTCTAGCGTAGCAGTCGCGCTCAGGACCACTAGGCCAACGAGGCGTTAGTAGGTAAATAATAATATTAATATGTACCAGCCTATTATTATCCCACTGCAGGGCAAAGGCCTCTCTGATTTAGAAAAGGCACGAGCATCGACCACCATGCTTACTTAAGAGGACGAATTGGAAATTTTGGCATCAGTGATCTCTATTTTTGTCAGTAATTACGAAACGTATAAAAATGTGAGTTGGTGTTCTGAATAGTTCATGATGAAAGCCTTATTTTGTTAGTTTTCATTACATGATTAAGTAACTTTAGTAACAGAGAAAAAAATATCAAACATACCTCTTTTTAAATAGAGATTCACATCTTATGGGCAAACGGGACCAATTTTAGCCTCTCAACTTGCTCTGTAGACAAGTCCATAAATACTCTTTAAAATTGTAGAAGGATTTTCTCAAGTTATCATTTCCGAATAAATAAAATAACAAAAAGCTTACTTACCGGGGTGTGTGCGGGTTGCGGGGGCGCGCGCCTGGTCTAGAATTATTGTTAAACAATTCGTCGCCTTAAGAGCGCGCATCCAGAAAGTTGGCAACGTCGCAAATAGCTGTCAAATATTTCCCTGTTTTGATTAATTTGTCAATATTACTGTATGAAAATAAGAAATATGGCTTACTAATGCACTAGAATATTAATAATGAATTGCAATTAAAACACTGAATTTGATGTTGTACCCGTTTTAGGTGTAAAAAAGGCATTTGTAAAGTTTCCAAATACTTTTTTTACATCTAAAACTAAATATTCGGTGTTACGATATTAAATATTGCATTTTCCTCTCAGACTGGTATTTCTAGAGATTAGATTCTAATTGCCTCGTTAGCCTAGTGGTCCTAAGCACGACTGCTACGCTTGAGGTCCTGGGTTCGATTCCCAGGTCGAGCAAAAAGTGTTATTGGGTTTTCTATGAAATTCTCAGTACCAGCTCGGAGTTTAGATTTGTGCCCGATTAATGGTAATAGGTTCGCCCCCTATTACATGGGACCTAATCAGACCGGCGAACTGTGGGTGTACATTGGTACACCTTTGCCTAACTCTTCGGGGAGTATAGGCGTGCTGGTATACTTTTATTTTTATTTTAAACTAACAAACAAACAATTCGTCCGCTTTATTTTTATTTGTATAGATATAGGTTACACTAATAATCAAAGTTATTCTAAGTACCTACTTCCTTAGGTACACAACAACATTGTTTAGGTATATAACAAGCTGGTTTGCAGTACATATTTATACCTTATGGTAAATACAATATAAACATCCGCAAACCATGTTAGGCTGCACTCTTTACACTTACAGAAGGGGGTATAGTGGCATCTCTTTCTACCATAATTTATTTTTAGCGTGCCGGTAAACCTGCATACAAGCAATTCTTACAAGGATCGGGTTTTTTCTGCTTACAACAGTGGCGGTGTTGCCAAATATAAATTAATTTACATTGTACGGTCGATATTGTTAGTTGGTAACCCTTTTATTAAGTAACGGTCGACTAATACTACAATGCGTAGGTACTTACCTACTTCTACTACTACTAGGTACTAAAGTATTGTGTTTAATTTATATTGAATGTAGACTAATATTATAAAGAGGTAAAGTTAGTTTTATTTCTTAACTAGATTTTGCCCGCGGCTTCGCTCGCGTTAAAAAGTATTATTATTAATTAGGTATAGTTTTTGCGGCTTTACTTGTAAAAAGTCAGTTCAGTTCAATCAGTCGAAAATCTAAGAAGATTTATACACACTTTCATCCCCTATTTTATCCTCTTAAGGGTGGAATTTATCAAAATCCTTTCTTAGCGGATGCCTACGTCATAACATCTACCTGCATGCCAAATTTCAGCCCGATCCGTCCAGTGATTTGGGCTGTGCGTTGATAGATCACTATGTCAGTCAGTCAGTCACCTTTAAGTTATATATATTTAGATCGTAAGAGGTAATCCATGAACATATTCCCTGAACATACATCAATTGACGTCCAAAAGTGCCTTTTAATGGTTTAATTGGAATAAATTATTTGACTTTGACTTTGACTTTACTGGTTCGATAACAAAAAACCGTTTACAAATGAAATGTTACACACTTACACTATTGCCGAGTGCTATAGGCTATTTTAATTTCTGTTTTTTTTTCGCGATATGGACCACTAGGCCTAGGACACCAGCCCCCCTATCCAAGTCACAAACGATAAACGCAAACGCTGAGTAGGCTTTAATAGATCTTCAACTTTATGTGCTTGCATGGTTTTAAGTTAAAGATCTAATGAAGACTGCATAGCGTTTTTCGTTCGTTCCAGTCGCTAACGCTTAGAAATCTTTAATAGATTTTCAACTTAAGGTTCTTGGGTATTAAGTTGAAAATCTATTGGTACCTACCGAACGTTTACGATTATCGTTTGTGACTTGGCTTGGGGGGCAGGCTAGCGAGGTAGTTTGATCAAGTAATTCATGAATAAATTATTTCCAGATGCTATCCCTGTTTGTGTTGGCCGCATCGCTCTCGTACTTCATCATCGAGACGGAGGACAGTCAGAATCTATCAGCTGAGAGCGTTCACTTCGCCAAAGCTTTGGGGCTGAATCTGAACGTGTCTTCGGTACACATCCTCCTGTCAATCGCTATTGTCGTCGCTGTTCTGTGGATGCTCTTCTCGATCTTCCTGGTGGTTGGAGTAACAAAGGTACTTATGGATAGTTTTAGTTTATATCGTGGCATTACACAAATAAAGAAAGAGAGAAAACAGAAAAAACTACCTCGGTGGCCTAGTGGTCCTAAACAACTGCTACGCTAGAGGTCCTGGGTTCGATGCCCAGGTCGAGCAAAAAGTGTTATTGGGTTTTTGTATGAAATTCTCAGTAGCAGCTCGGAGTTTGGATTTGTGCCCGGTTAATGGCAATAGGCTCGCCCCCTATTACAGGGAACTAAATATACCGGCGAACTGTGGGTGTACATTGGTACACGTCTGCCTAACCCTTCGGGGAATACAGGCGTGATAATGGTAAACAGAAAAATAGGTAACAAGAAGGTTATTCAATTACATTCGTCCCCAAATAATTATGAACCGATGCAGCTCGTCCCCTTGCTGCCCTCCCCAACGTCGCCCTAAACCTAGGTGTGTACTCTACAGGGGGTGCAGTCGCTTACCTAGGTTTAAGTTTGTTAAGCCCTGTTTGTCCTTAATTTTTAAAGCAACCACAATTAATTCCGGTTAACTCTGCAGTGGTCGCGCCTTAAAAAGTCACGTGAGTGGTCGCGCGGACTACATATTATTATGTAGCCCAATTTGTTTTATCGTTTTTTAAATGAAATTCAATTGTATTATTATTTTCTTATTAAGATATGACAAATTAACTCTTCCAAAATAAAATGAAAACGAAAAATAAACATAAATCCTCACAGTTCTTGTTAAAACCAGCTATGAGAAAAAAACTTTGTAACAAGTCATGTTAGTTTTAACAACCATGGGCTACATAATATGTAGCCCGCGGGACCACTGCAGGGTTAAGCAGTCAACAACCTATGAGGATGAAATACGAGATGCCAATTAGAAAAAAAGAACTTAAAGATATACAGTTATATACCCTGTTAGGTTAGAAACATAGTATTAACTTAAATATTATTTAATACAATTTATAAATACATAACTATTCTTATTAATTTAAATGAAATAAGGAAATAAATATTGGTTGTGTAGGTTGACGCCTACAGAAATAGTTGTTCGTTCTAAAACAAGGAAAAAGCATTGACGTAACTGACTTTTATTATTATGATTATCGTGTGCGTTATAAACCCACAAACGGTAAATGATTAACTTATATGACCACAGATACAATTGTATGTTTTATGTATCAAATAATATCAACTTATTTTTGCCCCACTGCAGGGCACAGACCTCTTCTCATACGGAGAAGGCACGAGCATTGATCACCACGCTTGCTCAAGGCGGATTGGTGATTTCAGACTTAATTATAAGTCCTTCACCGATGCTAGTAATGTTGAAGATAAAAAAAGTATATTGTGCTCCTGTGCTGCCCGCCCAAGTGGCGCTCTTCCCAAGCCGACAATAGCCCCACAGCTAGAGCAATTAGGCTACTTAATGAGTTCCTTCAGTATAGTCCAGATGCAGATATATTTTTTGACTCCCAAAGAGTAATTTTAAAACATATTTATACTTATTTAAATATTATAAAGTAATTTTGATGTTCTTATGTTGTCTTTGTTTACAAATTTTATCTTGTTTATTTTTGTTAGTCTAAGTTTATGTTTTTTGTTTTTTCTAATTTAAGTTTTGGTTCAGCATTGCATGTAGTTTATTGTACTTGGAATTAGCATAGATTAAGCGATTTGGTGAAATACTGTGAGCTTATATTTTTATGAATAAATAAATAAATAAATATTTTATGAATTTAAAAAGTCATGTTGGTACTTGTCCGGATTTGAACCCACAACCACATGTATAAAAGGTCGCTGGGCCGTCACGACTTTATATTGTACCTATAACTAGCTATACAAGCTGTTGATTTGCATCCTCGTCAAATTCAAGGAGTTAACTATGCTCGTGATTCTTAACACGAATCAATAATAAAATATATATATTTTTTTAATTTAGATTTTTTGACGTGATTTTCCAATTCGAACTAGCCATCTCGCCAGAGGGTTTAGGCGCTATGCACGCATCGATATAGCCGCGCGACAACTCTGCCTACCGCATACGCAACTGGGCGATGCTGATTTTTGCAAGAGGAGTATTCTGGAGTACTGTTTTTTGATAGTTGCAACTAAAAAAACAAGCATTTATTAAATATTGGCCAGGTATCGTAATTATACTTGATTACTTCTTTTTTTTCTATGACAAGCTCCTAAAATTTGACGAGGATGCAAATCAACAGCTTGTATAATATTGGTAATCTACGTATACTACATTTTTTTGTTTGTTTGTTTGTAACGAATAGGCTCTCGAACTACTGGACCGATTTTATCAATTTTTCACCAATGGATAGCTACATTATTCCTGCGGAACATAGGCTATATAACATTACGCTTACCCACAGGAGCGGAGCTGTAACCGACCTAACGTAACGCTAAGTAGCTCAACAGTTTGCTAGTGAATTATATTTAGAGAATGTGTTATTTTTATTTATTTGAGTCAAGTGATCAATCATCTGGCTTTTTATTTTTTAATACGGAACAATGTGTGACGGTTGCTCACGTAATCCTATTTAATAATCTTATTCTTATATAAGGTATTATAAAAATATCTGCCACGGCTTTAATGGGAGGTAGTATTGTGTTTAAAGATTACAATAGTGAAGAAATTTCGTACCCCAAAATTGGCGTACCTAGTAGGTTAGACAGTGACGAACTAGTCAGCTGATTTCAGTTTTCATTCACAGAACAGATAGAAAGAGATAGCAGTTGTTTTCATTGACGAAACGACACATCGCGCGTCATTTGTGAACCACGTTATGCAGAATAGAGTCAATGTTTATTAAACTACTTACTTTATTTTCTCAAATGGAATTAACTATTCTGGGGTACGAAATTTCTTCACTATTGTAATCTTTAAACACAATACTACCTCCCATTAAAGCCGTGGCAGATATTTTTATAACACCTTATATAAAAATTCTCGTGTCATAATGTTAGTTACCATATTCCTCTGAAACGGCTGGACCAATTTTTAAGAAATTTTGTGTGCATATCGGGTAGATCTGAGAATCGGCCAACAACGACATATTTTTCAAATCCCTAAAAAAAATGGTAAAACAACGTTTGCCGGGACAGCTAGTAAAATATAATATTTTTTTTTTATTTTTTATCCATGATTTGAGCCACTTCAAAATGCATAAATTCAAACAAGTGCAAGCCGTGAAGTAAAATGCAATAATTCAATAAATTCCAAAGGCGTGCACACTTGACCCACATCTGGTTTCCATAAGTGGCTCCTTGGAAATACCCTAAATAACATATTGGAACAATATTTAAAAATTGGACGAAAAAAACGGTTAGGTTCCGAAAACTTATTCTTTTTTTTGTCCAAAATATTCAGAAATTGGGTAGATGACACCTCTAATCAATTGACGTATTTTTTATGAGCTGTCAAAACGCGTTTCCCCCGTGGTTAACGGCAACAGGCTCGCCCCTTATTACATGGGACCTAAACATATCGGCGAACAGGTAAATTAATAACACATCAGCAGGTTAATTTAATGTACCTAGAATAAGATATTATTTTGACGACCGAACGCTTGATAAAAGAGTACCATACCTTGTGAACCTTATTACCTGTTGATAAAAGAAATCAGGAAAGAAAAGAAAAGGTAAATTTGCCAAGTTGCTCAAACAGTTCTTTATTATTAGTTTATAAACTAAACATGTCTGCGAGTAAAATTCGAGACAATGAAGTGTCCGCACTAATTACCATATTTTTAATACTGTTTGTTCCGTTCCCGCAGACAAACCGTGAAAACGGTTTTGTGGGTCATAGTTTCTAAGTTGAGACTTTTATAAATTTTGTTTTAATAAATAAATAATAATAACTGTGGGTGTACCTAGAACACTTCTGCCTAACCCTTCAGGAAATACAGGCGTGATGGTATGTTTGTGTCTATTCAAAAAAATGTTTTTTTTTCCAGAACAAACCTAACTTCGTGCTAAGCTACTTCTCATACGGCATCATTGTCACCATCATTTGTCAGCTAAGTGCCCTCCTGCTATTGCTACAGAACTGCTGGACACTGGCACTAGTGCTCTTCACCTCTTCTCGTAAGTACAAGTAACTGATGGAAGGCACGGTTGGCGCAGTAGCTGATCTATTAGCTGCTGCGCTGCGTATGAAGGGTTCGATGTCCTGTATATTTTTTTGGTTAACAGTAACGGTTACAGTTACGTGCAACGTTAAGCTGGGTACTCACTTAGCAGTGTAGCACGTAACGTATCAGATACGGTATCAAGTGAGTACGTAGGCACGAGCCCGCTGCGAGCCGCTCGCGCGTGGAGCGCTCTAAGCTCGCAGTGACCCGCCGAGTGACGGTTTCACTGCGAACACAAAGGCGGCTAGGAAGCTCGTAGCTAGATACGCGGAGGGCCATGGACGAGCCGTACCCACTTGCAGGTTGATACCGTATCTGATACGTTGCGTGCTACACTGCTAAGTGAGTATCCAGCCTTACGGGTTCAGAAATGAGTACGTTGTAAAGGTCGGCTCGCTGCAAACCGCACGCGTACCGCTCGCAGCAGGTTAGCGAACCACGTACACACGTGTTTTGGTTACAGTGCATGTAACGGTTACGGCTACAGCTCGCTAATGAGTACCCAGCTTATTACTTTATAGTTATTGTTTTATGCTATAATGCAAGCTGCTGATTTGCATCCTCGTTAAATTTTAGGAGGTTGTTATAAAAAAATTGAAGTAACTAATCAAATATAATTACGATACCTGGCCAATATCTAATAAATACTTGTTTTTTTAGTTGCAACTATCAAATAACAGTATTCCAGAATACTCCTCTTGGAAAATTCAGAATCGCCCAGTTGTCGCTGTCGCCAGAGACTGTGGCCAGTCCCTTAGGGACTGGCCACAGTCTCTGGCGACGCTTCACGCTTTGCGACAGGAGTTGCGACAGCGACACGATTTGCAGTGGTATGCCACAGCTCGAGTAGTTGCGACAGCGACGGCGTCAAAGGTGGACGTATTTAGAGAACGGCTAAACTATTAAAATTATTAAAAGCCCTATTAAAATGATTTTGTGATAAGTTGTTATAATACCTACCTAATGCCAAATTCGTTTCTCGAAACTGGTAAAATGTTATATCGTATTCAATAGCGTAAGTAGTAGGTACACATTTTTTTTATGTACCTAGGTAGGTACTGTTTACGCTATTGAGTACGATGATATAACATTTTGAACAAAATTGAAAGCAATGTGGGTAGGTATTTATTTCATAAATAGAAACACTGTATTGAGATAAGTTAGAATATTAATTTGTTTGTTTGATGATCGATCGATTTCAATTAAAACATATTTTAAATGTATAGATAAATGCTCGCGAGCTGTGTTCGAAGGAACGTGACCTTGAAGACTGACGGTTCGCCCAGAGAGGTTAAAGTTTTAGTTGCCTCACTTTTTGCAGTTTTACTAGGTTTCTATGCGTTATTGGTTTATAAATTCTTCTCCTTTCTAATTTCTTCCCATATTTTTTTTTTATAATATGCCTATATTTATGATGTGGATGTTTTGACATCCATATTGCTGGTCTACTCAGTACTTCACTCATAAATTGTTCAGTATTCATCATTTTTATAAGCGCAACGCGCGTCAAAAACAAAATTATTTGTTTCTGTCGCGTGAAGCCTGAATGCGTCCACTGATGAAGCAGCGCGTCGATACTCGCTAGTACATTTGTCTCACTCGCACAGCGCGCATTTTGTAGCCGCTACATGTCGCGCTACTTGTCGCGCTTCGTGAAGCGCCCCGTGAAGCGTCGCATGTAGTGTCGCCGGTAGCTGTGGCATACTTCATACGTTGTCTACCATTTGTTTTTGCATCTCGAAGCTTGTCGCGCATCTTGTCGCATGAAGCGCTTGGCTGTGGCCGGCGGGTAAGCGGTAGGCTGAGTTGTCGCGCGGCTATATCAATGTGTGTATAGCGCCTAAACCCTCTGGCGAGATGGCTAGCTCAAATTAGAAAATCACGTCAAAAAAAAAAAAAAAAACAATTTATTTTATTATTGATTCGTGTTAAGAATCACGAGCATAGTTAACTCCTTGAATTTGACGAGGATGCAAATCAACGCCTTGTATGTATTATATTTTATGGAGTTTAGTTGCCTGCAATAAAGAATTATTATTATTATATAAATAAATAAATAAATAAATTATCATTAGCAAGCAATCACTCATCAGTTATTTTTGAAAACCTAGCTTCTGCGCGTGACTCCTTTCGCGTCAAAGTTGATATATTATTCTACTGGAACCGTAATTTTTTTCGGGATAAACAGTAGCCCATGTACTATTCCAAATTATCTTTATACCAAATGACATCCAGATTCGTTCAACATGGCGCGATTGAGTAACAAGCATCTATCCATCCATACCTTCGCATTCGAGTAGTCAGGTTATTCATAATTTCATTTTTACCAATTTCAGTTATCTACATACACTGCTTGGTGGTCGTGCACACGGTTTACGAACTTATGCTGAAGGGCACAGACTTCAGATTTCAGCGGCATGAAGATGACGAGGATCTGCTCGCTGACTGCTTTGATGGAGATACAAACAACATTTAGAAAAAGAAAAGTTTTTCGATTTAAGGCTGCAAGCCTTGTATGTCATTATTTGTACTGACATTCCTTAATATTCTATTTTGCTTTCCTCTAGTCGTAAGCCCAAGTTCTGAGTTCCTATTCTTGAGTACGAAATTTAAATTATAAAGAGGTTATAAATATCAAAAGAAAGTGAACACGAAAATATGGAGGGACCAAAGAGCTTCCGCCCATCATCCCTTTTAAATGTATCATCCCCCATAATTACACGTATTCAACAAAATCAATGTTATTCTCATTTCTCAAGAACTGATTAGGCAACAAAAAAAAAGTCGTAATTCAATATATCACACATTTATCACTTCTGATCGTAATATCTGCAGCAGTAGATAAACTAAATGAATATTATGTGCAAAACGAAATAGGTATTTCTCAGGGCCGGACCGTAATTTTTGGGGGCCCTAGGCTAGCACTACTTGGGGGCCTGTAATTAATCAATCTAAATTGCCATTTAGCCAAAAATCTATTTTTTTATAATGATGTTTATGGTATAAATGGAGGAATATATTTTGGGGCCCAATATATATTTGCAGTGCCCTGGATTGCATACCAAAATCTTATAGGTAATATAGTTCCGGCCCTGGTAATATAAAAATTGATCGAATTTACATTACGTTTAATTTACGCGCCCTTGCTAGGCCGTCTGCCAAATAGGTTTGCAACTTAATTTTAGTTTCCATAATCTGGTAGATAGTTTTCTGACATTATGAAATAGGAGCACAACAGAATAGGACACTTAAACTTGCACTTTTTCTTGTTATTTCGTGTAAACGTAGCACTTTAAGTTTTTTTGTACTTACTTATATCTTTATTGACCAAAGTATGTTATTTAAGTTTAGATAGGTAGATATTAATTACAGTTAAGTACGTACTTAATACATCATCATCATCTGCCTAGCCTTTTCCCAACTATGTTGGGGTCGGCTTCCAGTCGAACCGGATGCAGCTGAATATCAGTACGTACTTAATACATAATACTTTTAAATAAAGTTCTGATTCTGATTCTGATTCTGAAATGTATTTTTTTTGGTCTGGACTTTGAAGAAATTCCAAAAATGATAGAAATAATCCAAAGACTACTAAAGTAAACAAAAAGTTCTTAGTTATCTGGTGAAGTGACTTAATATTGTACATTCATAGGTATAAGACGCGGCAAAGTTTTTAATGTAATAGAAATAAAGATCGCCGGTATGTTTTAGGTCCCATGTAATAGGGGGCGAGGCTATTGCCACCAACTGTGGTTTTACATTGGTACACCTCTGCCTAACCCTTCGAGAAATACAGGCGTGATGGTATATAAATAAAGATCTCGTCAAGGATACCTACATAACGATTCGTGAATGTTACTATCGTTACCTGGAGGCTCACCATCATCATTTAATTGTTATTATATCATTATTAAATCTTATAATAATTGTGTAGTAGTAGAGCTCTTTGTGAAGGAGCTCCTTCGAGGAAGTACTACTACCGTACCTATTTATGCCGCAAAGCAGCGATGCTGTGTTCCCGTTTGAAGGGTGTGCTGGTATAATTACAGGCACATAAGACATTTATTGTCTCTGGGATGGCCACGCAAGGCCTCTGGTACTGCAGATGTCTATAGGTAACGGTGACCACTTAACATCAGGTGGGCCGTCGTCGGCGTGTTTGCCATACAATGACATAATAAAATTAAAAAAAAACTGCTTTGTCTAGCGGATTGAACTCCTGAACTACTTATCCAATATTAATTTCGACCTTTCTCCTTTGATTTAAGGTTTATCTTCAGAGAAATTACTTGTTTTAAAAAATATGTGGTCAATATTGCTTGTATTAACGCTTAATTTCTGCATTTTTCTGCTTGCTTTTAAATATTAAATGATACAATAATATGTGATTTAATCACTTTATTTCGGAAACTAAAGATCTGCTTCACCTGTCTTGTCCCAACTATGTTGGGGTCGGCTTCCAGTCTAACCGGACACAGCTGAATATCAGTGTTTTACATGGAGCAATTGCCTATCTGACCTCCACAACCTAGTAACTGGGCAACACGATACCTCTTGGTTAGACTGGTTGTCAGACTTTTTGGCTTCTGACTATCCGTAACGACTGTCAAAGATGCCACTCAGTACTTACCTCTATACCTCTTAGTAAGACTGCTAAGTTGGTTAGTAAACCAAATAATAAAGATACTAAATATAAAATAAAACTAATGGAGGTATATACCTAACATTATATATTATAAATGAATAAATATTTAAAAAAAAACCATTGTAACGATAAATATTTTATATTTTTATATAGACATACAGCAACAGTAACAACAATGAACAAAATGTATTGACTAGCATTTTTAAATCATCTAATAAATATTTTTCAATTACCTAATAAATATTTTGTAATTATAATAAAATATTTTTATTAATTAACTGTAATAAACTGCTAACTTAGCTTAAGTAATAATTTGACACGTAATTTAGCACAATAATTAATGGTATTAAATTCATTAAAACGAGATTTTTAACAAACCTAGCCATGACATCATAATAAAAGATTTGTGAGCAGACATTTTTCTAAATACCTGAATAATAAGAAATAACTCAATATGTATTTAATGAAATATTGCAACCAGTTGATAGGCAACGTCGTCAAGCATAATTATATCGTATAAAAAACACTGAATAATTTTCATGACAGTAAGTGGCCATTTACAGGGTTTATAGTAGTTAAAATGTCTGGATCACTCGTCAACATTCCACTACTAATACGGCTAAAAGCAAATGCTGTATAAAATTGCCGTGTGATCCTAACATTATACAGCAAAATGCCGTACCTACATAATATATTTTATTTAAAAACTGCACTCCCCATTTCAAAAAACTGTAGCATTCATTTACAATTGTTTCGTAATCAATAAATATTTAGTCAATTGAGTTGGCAAATAAGTCATGTCCCCGGTTACTACTGCTACAGAAAAATTGTACATAAAAAGGTTGCTATTGTCATTCAAAATTGGGGGATTTGTATTGACAGCTCGTTTGTTACAGAATATCTCTTATATTCTGTCAATTGTAAGTGCAAATTCGTTGGTTATGTAGTATGTTTTTATTCTCACTATGTTTTGTTGTAGGTATTGTCAGAGCCAGGTTGGTTAAAAACAATTTAAACTTCCTCTCTGCTGTTGAGTTGCTTGTAAAAACTGTGGCACAGCAAGATTGTGTACACGTTGTGACCTGAAAACATAGAAAATATATCAAAAGACCCATTATTATGTTTATGTAGTGTTTGTTATCACTTAGAGGGTGCCTAAAAAAAATACGAATTAAAATGTAGACGAAATACCTATTTATTGTTACAATTAATATTTCGCTAGGAAAATAATCTCAATTTCGCTCTAATGTCAGAAGTTTTACAAGTTTTTTTCGATGTCAAAATATTTATTTCATTCAAGACGGTATACAGCGATTCTGGATTAAGGGGCAAAACTATCAGTAAAATAACAGGCACATTAGAAATAACTTTCCCTTTTAAGCGTTCATTGCATCTTTGTACTCCAAATGCTTTAGTGTATCATATTGTTTTCCAGACTATACTTACCTATATGCTTATTAAAAGAAACTGTAACTGTACATTACGCAGGTACCTAATAAATAAGTTATTTGCATAGCGACCTGAGTGACTATTGTATAGATATTCCATTCAGGCACTATTTCGAATAAACGCCTGAATGTTTACTCTTAGTAACATTTTGCATAATGCTATAACTGATAGATACATTGGTATTATTTTTAGTCATTCATTTTTTTATTTGAGATGCGTTTGCTCTTGATTTTAGTCTTGGTAGTTTCTTAAAGCACTTTTGAGTCAAATGTTATTAATTAGTCAGTTACAACAGTCATAGTTAGGTTTTTCAGAAAGGTCAGATACACAGTACTTGTAACCGGCGTGCTTGTATAACCAGATGTATGAATGTGGAAGAGGCGATAAGAGTAGGTAAGGATCGTAGCAGGTGGCGTTCTGTGGCTTCTGCCTACTCCCATGGGAAAGAGGCGTGAGTTTATGTATGTACAACAGTCATAGCAGTTCTCAAACCCCACATCTGTACAATGAATGTATAAAAATTTGACTCACCTATGTAAACAACTTCGGTGCAAATAGTCCCAGCGTTGATGCTCCCAGCATTGAGGAAGAAGATGAACATGGAGAGGAGGAAGAACACAATCCACATGATCATGTACGCCTTGATGATCACGGGCCTCTCCTGGAAACATTATATGGAAACCTTTGAAAGATGCATGTGACGGGTAATGGAAACGGTATCCCCCTATTTTTGCCAGTTCCCCCGTAATAAGCTCCCTTGGTGAACTCTTAAGCACTTGCTGTTAGGATTAGAATCTTTTGGGATTTGATGTACGAAAATGATTTTAAGATACCAAATAAGCCAAAGTCTATATCACACCGGGTTTCGCTTAGTTCATAGATCTTATCCAGTTTCTGATCCTTTTGATATTAGTAGTAAAGTCCAAATTCTTAAGGCACCAGGACAGTCAAGCAGCCAACTAGCATTATTAGCATTATGTTGGAGCTCCTGCAGCCTGTGACACAGGGTTATCCTAGTACAGGCATCTAACATTATTTTACCTACACTGTTATTTTTAGATTTATTATGTATTTTATATTTTGAATTTTTGAATAAAGATTTTTATTTATTTATTTTATTTTTTATTTCTTAACTACCTCCCAGGTTTCCCCATTCTACTTGCGGTTTTATTAGGCATTTGGTAGGCATAATTTCAATGAGCAACAACATCTTACCGTAGCAACTCCATAGACGAAGATGACATCAAAGAGGAACTTGATGAGGAACATGAACACCAGTATGATGGTCATGGCGTACAGCCCCGTGATGCCTGCCTGCATTTCTATGTCACCGGCGTACTCTATTGAGGCGTCAATGGCTCCCACCTCCGCTGCTAACACTATCATTAGTGATAGTAGTGTGAAGGACATCACCTGTGGAGAGGGAAGAAGGGATCAAGAAGAAAGAAGCAAGAAGTTTTATTTGTAGAAAATACTGGTGTTACCAGAATCGAAACAATGTTGGTGGTTTATGAAGCATGTTTTGTTGAACATATGTAATTTAAGAAAAAAATCTTAAAGTGTTAATAGTTATTTGATTGTCTGTTTGCAATCACTTTGAGTAGCGGTCCCATTACGAGTACATAAACTCTCAAAATTAAAATAAGCTTCTGCATATGTTATGGAAAAAAGACGTGAGTTTATGTCTGTATGTAAAATATAGTAGACCTGAATATCTATCTATAATAATGCATTGCTCCTGCAGGTAAAAGTGGTTATATTCCTCAAATATGACAAGCTTTACAAAAAGTTTCACATTGTGCAAGGATGATTGAGCGCCTGTACCTATCATGATTTTGTGCAAGTCTCTGCACTATACGGAAGTATGAAAGCTTGCGCAATAATGATTCTTCAAGCAATACTTGTCATGCTTGCAGTTATGTCTTTGCCACTTTAACAGGTTAGCCAATAGAAAGCCTTCTAAATATCCTGTTATAAAACCTAACAAAAGAACAGGAAAATTATGAAAATAGTGATGGAAGTAAGGCCCAAAATCTTTGAGAAGTGAATAACTGGGATAAAAATAGCCTGATCATTACATATTTTGGTTAATTTTACTTACAAAAACGATGAGAAGTAATGGTTGAAGTAAGGCCTATACTTTGCAACTCCTGATAAAAAGTACATAGCAAAATGTGATCTTACCGCGTTTATACCGCCCATTATAATGCAGCCCGTCTTCAGGTCGAACACAAAGCAGCATGTTGTCAGCTCAGGGAGACCCATTTTGTTCTGAAACCAGCAGTCGTTGACATTTAAACTTACATACCATCACGCCTGTATTCCCCGAAGGGTAAGGCAGAGGTGTACCAATGTATACTCACAGTTCGCCAGTATGTTTAGGTCTCATGTAATATTGGCGAGCTTATTGCAAATAACCGGCACAAATCCTGACTGAGAATTTCATAGAAAAACTTAATAACACTTTTTGTTCGTTCTGGGAATCGAACCGAAAACCTCTGGCGTAGCAGTCGCGCTTAGGACCACTAGGCTACCGAAGTACATTTAAATTTAGTTCTGCCAAAATCAGCGAACCCACAATTTCTCAACAATGGTCTCAGTAATAGTTTCGTGTAGTTAGCATGTTATGCGATAGATGTCGCTACTGATGACACATTTTTTATCCATGTGATGTTTAGAACGTTGAACTGAATCCATAGTACAAGTGTGTGACGGTATGTGCCCCACCCTCTAAAGAATTTATGTTATACAACCAATACCAAGATTGCGACTGCTACGCTTGAGGTCTCGGGTTCGATCCCAGGTCGAGCAAAAAGTGTTATTAGGTTTTCCTATGAAATTTTCAGTAGCACCTCGGATTTACGATTTGTGCCCGGTTAATGGCAATAGGCTCGCCCCCTATTGCATGGGACCTAAAAACAAACCGGCGAATTGTGGGTGTACATTTGTACAACTCTGCCTAAACCTTACAAGGGAATACAGGCGTGATGGTATGTATATATGTATGCAATACCAAGATTCTATCAGGGTCATCACAGTGCCCACATGGAATAGCCAATAACCAATACCGTACTTGGCAAAGCAGCGTTGCTGTGTTCCGTTTTGAAGGGTATGGGTGCCGGTGTAATTACAGGCACATGACACATTTTAACTTTGGGGTGGCAACGCATTTGCAAGGCCTCTGGTATTACAAATGTCTATAGGCAGCGGTGACCACTTAACATCAGGTGGGCCGTCGAATTGTTTG
Source organism: Caradrina clavipalpis (assembly GCA_932526535.1). Taxonomy (NCBI): domain Eukaryota; kingdom Metazoa; phylum Arthropoda; class Insecta; order Lepidoptera; family Noctuidae; genus Caradrina; species Caradrina clavipalpis. Next base: position 2,677,567 of record OW052099.1, on the reverse strand, counting down.
CCATTCAGTGGTAAAAAAAAAACAAGCGAAAATAATGTAATAGAATAAAAAAATGGCGCAAGCGGAAGCCTTTGATTTAATTTATAATATACCTACATAAAAAGCTAATATACATAGTCTTTATCTAAAGTTCAAGTTGTTTTTTTTGTGAGCTAGCCGCGTCAGAATTATATGCCAAGGCAAACGAGAATGGATCCAATAGATATATATTGAGACGGACATATTAGAAGCTGCAGTTGATATTATAGATTGTATAGGCTTAAACTCAGTTGACTTTTAAGCCCACTTTCACCAAAATCACTAAACATATTTAGCGCTAAATGTGTTTAAATAATCATTCTGTTTCTGTCACCTTCTAACAATGGACAGGGATGCAATGATGTTCTAAATACGTTTAGGCACAAAATGTATTTAGTTCACAAATGAATTCTTTCTTTTTTTCTTTCTTTCTTCCTTACTTTCTTTCTTTCTTTCTTTCTTTCTTTCTTTCTTACTTTCTTTCTTTCTTTCTTTATTTCTTTCTTTATTTCTTTCTTTCTTTCTTTCTTTATTTAGTGATTTTGGTGAAAGCGGCCCTAAATGTACTACTGATTTTTGCGGGTGAATGTTCTCATGAATTACAATAAATTTTACTTTGGTACTAATTACTCTAGAATATGAAAACCTCCTTTTTTTGAAGTCGGTTAAAAAACTAGCTTATTTACTCCGCGGTGTCACCCGCGATCAATTACTTCTTTGGTTACTGTTTGCTCCCGTTGGTGGTAGCATGATTGCATGGCACGTGTTCTACACCATCCCCTTGAATTATTCTATCTATTGATGCCAATTTGTCTTACTTACTATTACAAAAGCAAAAGTTTCTGAGGATGTATGGATGGATTAAATTGATGATTGTTACTCTTTCACGCTTAAATTGTAGAACGGAAATAGCTGAAATTATGCCCATGTTGTCATAGAAATTGATCTAACTCAACACAGTAATAATTTTTGTGTCCCCGTGGGATTAATTATCCCTCTTGGGCTTAATTTTGAAGTTTATATAGATAAAGTCACGGGCCAAAGCTAGAACAAAATAATCGTACAGCTGCCTATCGAACTCACGTCCTCTAGGTCGACAGCCAGCCACCGTACCCAAAGAGTTATACCCACTCAACGTTTAGTATTGGTATTACCACTTAAACTTTAACAAAAGCCCACACAATAAAAATCTTAAACAAAACTTTTTATAACACCGTTTAACACAAAACCATAAAAGCACATGAAACAAAGAATACATACCTAATTTTAAATATAGAACGTCACAGAATTAAAGGCACATATATTATAGCACGTACCTTGGTTATACGTTTGCCTACTGGGATGTTCCGTAGATACTGTATCGCTAGCTACTACCACCCTTAGTAGACGGGGTCGCTATGGCGGTTTGCCAAACACTATCAGTCATTACAGAGGGGACAGAAGGTTTAGTACCGGCGAACCCTCAGAGAGGATCGTTGCTAAGTTCAATGGAAAAGTAATAAAATTTAAGTACATCATTTGTTTTAGGTAACAAAGATCCATAAAATGTTACAAAAACCAACTTATAAATTTAAAAACTACTTCTCACGAATAGACGGCGTCGTGTTGCGCTGCCAGGTGTCACGTAGCCATCCGAGAAATCGTTGCAACATGACACCCTTCGGTCAAAACTCATGCCTGAGGTCTCCACACGATGAGTCGGGACCCGCACCACAAACAACTTGGAAATTGTGTTGTGCTCTCCACGACCCTCAGAGTCCAGTCGGTCTTTACTCGCACATACCCCACAATCTCCTCAACCTTCCAGGAGTAGTGTAGTCTGGACAAGTACAGCTGCGTCGAAGGTATTGCTGAACGCAGCAGTATGTTGGGTCCGGATAGCGCGGTACCGCACTGATACCAGCAGGGCTAAGAGGCTAACCACCATCGAACTTCGTTCAACCTCAGAACCACCTGCCACTCGGATGTAATTTGCAGTGGCCTATATGGAAAGCGAGCAAGTAGACTGCTTACCCAAGTAGGCTACTGCAAACATGACATAGCTAAATGGGGAATCATAGATCCCACCGATACCCAGTGCGAGTGCGGTGCTTCTGGCCAAATGATCGTCCATGTGTTGCAGTCAGTACCCAAAGTGTTCCCCTTTTTTTTAAGGATGGGAAATCATCAAATGACTTCTACCGGCTTACGCGGAGTGGAAGGGAGTGACAGGGTCTTACTGACTAAAACCCATCCGTGTTCCTCCAAATGCCCTTTGCGTTCCATGGCCGCGATGTCTCTTTCGAACAAATTCCGCAACACTGGCAGCAGGTGCACCCTACACCTGCTCTTGGAGGACATTGAAAACGCCACTGAGGTACGCCAAGTAGGTACGTGTTAAAGGTGTACCTAATAGAAATTAATGATTTGACTTTGACTTTTGACTTTGGCATACAGCAAGGGCCGATATTCAAAAGCAGTTACTCATCTTTTTGGGTGATTCAGAGGGCACTATCTCTAACAGTAACATTGTGTTAGTATTTCTTTGTCTTGCGCACAATTGGAATTTGAACGCTAGTCTCAGCGCCGTGAGTTGAATATCCAAAAGTGGAGAGCTAACAATTATTTATGTAGGTTATCTGTTTATGAAATAATCACACAAAATCCCCGAGAATTATTATGATTCATGAGGAAAATAATATTTTGTTGGGAATCAATGTTAATCCATCGATTTAAGCAAGGATAAATTATAATAAAAATATTTTATCAATCGAATCTGGTTCAAATCCTGTAGATACATTAATATATACCTAATATATTTTATTTATGGCATTGGTAGATATATCACCATGGTAGACGGAGGTGGGATATCTATTCTTAAACTTCGCCAGTGCACTCAGAACCCTATTCTGACTTCAGAACAAGTGAATGTTGCAGGAAAATTTTGTTTTTTTTTCCTTTTATGGCAAATCAAGTTTTAAAAATTGGCCTGTTGTTTTTTTAGTCATCCCTAATGGCAATAACGATATTTGTTGACCACAAGGGCAAAATAAACTTTTACCAGCCGCCGAGGAGTAACAGCAAATTTTCACTTAGCGGAAAAGTATTAAAAACCAGTCCAGAGAATTCATGGTTTCAGTTAAAGCATAGATGTCTTTTACACCCGATATTATATTTTCTGTATTAACAATAACATGAGTGGATTTCCCTAGGCGAGGTTTCAAAATCTAATGATTTTCCTCTACTAGCAAACAATGGAGTCTAAATTATTATTACTAATAATAATGATGCAATAGATCATGTTATTAACCCTTGAACGAACATGAGAATGTTTGAAGTGTGTTCAACTGAATTTTATTTAATAAAAAAAAAAATTTCATTGTGATGGCATAGAGGTTTTTTTTTACCGATTGGTAATCATCAAATGACTTCCCCCGCCCTATGGTCAGGCTTTTAGTAACTAAACCCATCCATGTTCCTTCTTTTGCCCTTTGTGTTCCGGGGGCGCGGTATCTCTTTCGAACTACCCGCAGCCCCGGCAGGCATCGGCCCTTAGTGGCCCCTCCGAATATTTGCTGATATCTCTTTGAGGCGCGCGTGGAACACGAAGGCGCCGTCGCGTTGACACGGTCTGTCATTATTTAATGTACGAACGGTGAGCTACCCATTGCTCACCGTCCACAGACCCGTCTACGGTGGCTGGGAGTCGTCTCAGGGCCCCCGGATGCCCTTTCAACAGTGTGTCTCATCTGTTTGTCACAAAATATTAGTCTATGTGTCATCTGGCGCCGTTACGTCTGAAATTATAATCAATAGTATGTACCAGGATTCTGGACCAATAAGGTTTTTTTTCCATGTAAGTTGACTAGAGGGGCAGACATAGGCATTTGTCCTAAAATTAGGTTACAGGCGTGGTGAAATACTTCTCTTTTAATTTTGTTTCTCGTTAGCCTATAATAGTGGTCTCAAGCGACTAGTCTTGGGTTCGATCCCCAGGTTGACTTTTCAGTAGCCGCTCGGAGTTAAGATTTGTGCTCGGTTAATGGCAATAGACTCGCCTCCTATTACATGGGACCTGAAGTGGGCGAACATTGGTTATCTCTGCCTAACCCTTCGGGGAATGCAGGCGTGATCGTATGTGTGTGTGTAATTTAGAACCAGTATAATTATGCTAATTACAGGGTACTTATTAAGAAAGAGGTTAAAAAGGCTAGCAGGCAAACAAAACCGTCGTCTATTCTGTAAAAATCTTTCTCAGTGAATGTAGGTGAAGAGAGCGTTGAAGGGGTTTCCTGACTCGGGGCCAACACCAGTCGGGGTCACGATTCTTGCGTCAACTGTAGAGTGTATACCAAGCTTCTGACTTATGCTGGCTGTAGGAAGACCGTAGAGTTTTATGCCTGATTCCTAAAACTAACGATTTATTTTGTTACCATAGTAACAAACAACTGCCTCGTTGGCCTAGTGGTCCTAAGCACGACTGCTACGCTAGAGGTCGTAGGTTCGATTCCCAGGTCGAGCAAAAAAAGTGTTATTGGGTTTTTCTATGAAATTCTCGGTAGCAGCTCGGAGTTTGGATTTGTGCCCGGATAATGGCAATAGCCTTGCCCCCTATTACATGGGACCTAAATATACCGGCGAAATGTGTGTGTACATTGGTACACCTCTGCCTAACCCTTCGGGGAATACAGACATGATGTTATGTTAATTTTGTGTGTGCCATTTTTAGTTATCACGTCTGTAAATTCTTAACACTATTATAGTCAGTTGGAAAAACCACCGCATAGTTAAAACAAAACAAAAACGTTAATCTAAAACGGCTCCCAAGCCCTAATCAAGAATTCAATTAGTGAGGCAATTGAGTAATTAAGCCACTTAGAAACACATTACATGGCGGCAACAAGTAAGCGCAGCGAATTACCTATTATAGTTTAGAACATTTGACTACTATAGGTCTTTACTCGCATCGACGCGACGTACTAAATCAGAATTCGTTCACGTGTTTTTTTTTTCAATCACGCTTCGGTTACTGCTCTCGTGATTAGTAGCGTGATGTTATAATAGATGATCAAACGAACTTCAGTGAAGTTCGATCACTATTGTTAAGTTCGTACTAGGGACGCGTATTGAGTTTTGAATTGACGATTTAAATCGAGTCAATTCTTTCTAAAATTGTGCAAAGTTGCTTGTAAACTAAAGGATAGTACATTGTAATTATACTAATATAATATGAAGAATGAAGCGATGAAATACCAATACCTATATACAGGATAAGTTTTTAACCAGTGCGTAAATTTTTTTTGGTAGTTCAGTGTCAGTAATAGAACACATTTCCGTGTTTAGTTAAAAAAATAAAATAAAAAAAATTTCATCCTTATCCAAGTTTGAAATAAGCAAAACATCCAGGACATAATCTATTCGCCATACTATCAATGAAAACTCGCGGCCGCCGCCGCCGCCCGGGTGCATGGCTGGGGTGAGGGGGTGGGGAATGCGCTAGCGCCGAGTGACAATGAAATATGGTTTTTAAGTAAACATGTTTCGTAAGCGATAACTTTTTTTTTAGTACTAAGACATATCAAAATAAAATATACGTGTTTAATAAAACGTGTTGAAGTTTATTATGGCAAAATTTACGCACTGGTTAAAATTTTTTCCTGTATAGCCATAGTATTCCTCATGAATCTGGCTATCTTTTTTTTTTAGCCCCTACTGTCCCACTGGTTCGAGGTGGCTCAGGAAAAGAGTAAATGGAAGGAATTGGGGGAGGCCTTTGCCCAGCAGTGGGACAATAGGGGCTAAAAAAAAAAGGTAGCCAGATTCATGAGGAATACTATATACACGGACAGACAGTACGGGCTATCATAACTATAGTTTTTTTTTCAAACTGACTGACAGTTCCAGAGATAAGCGCATTTAAATATAGACACAAATAAACAAAAAAACTCTTCAGGTTTATTATATTATAATAAGTATAGATTTCACGAACGCGCGTCAATCACTGCTGTTTGTCATGCTTTTAAGTGACGTTATAACCTTCCTTCCTTTACCTAAAGTACCGATTGACCGGTTCTGGTCACGGCGGTTAATCTTAATGCAAACTAGCCAAGTGCGCAGGACATATTATATAGTGTACAAACACAGGTGCACTCCCTCTTCCCTAACTCACGTAGTCCGATGGGCAATTCGACACGACCGGGGGGAAATTACGCGCAGGACCAACGGCTTTACATGCCTTCCGTGACACGGGAGTGTCATACCACTAATCCAAACTTCGGGCTGTAACTGAGAAATCCCTTATCGAAAAACCCAATTGCACTTTTTGGACGACCTGGGAATCAAACCCAGGACCCCACGCTCAACAGTCGTGCTTGTCATCACGAGACCAACAGAGCAGTTACTATTTTAATTGATATTACTACGTTGTAAAATTTTTGTACTGTAATTTGTTTATAATGTGTTATATATTTCCATTTTACCAGAGAAACAAAAACGATAAAAAAATGAGCTGTTTAATAGAATTAAGACTATAACCTTTAATCTATAGCCATGTAATGATTAGGTCCGAAATTGAAGCGCCTTGCTCCATCTTGACTTCATGTCAACTTTCCTAACTCTACATAATATAAGAAGTACCTATAGCTAAAGAAGTGTTTGATACTATGTCATAGTAGGTACCTATGGGATATTCGCAAAGTTATATCTCTTCCTTAGAAACCTTTAATTTAGAGTTAAAGTTGAAGATTTTTGAAAGCATCGAAGCCCACGCGGTTTTCCTAAGTATTTTCCTACATACTTACAAAAACCTTCATAAATATGCCGCCCCTATTTTCGATAGAATAAGTCGCAAAACGAGGGTGTGACTATCGATCAGAACGCCGTTGCCATGGTTACCCATACAAGTATAGCGTGGGCGGCAAATGGCAATGGTTTGATTGACACGATGTTTACGCAAACGCAAACCATACAGTTTGCGTTAAGTGAGTTTAATCATGGTTGCGTCAACAACGTTCGAGGGTGATTATTCTACGATATAAATAGAAAAGTTTTTCCTCGAATTGATATTTTTGGAAAACATATTGTTAGAACTGCCTTGTTAGCTTAGTGGTCCTATGCGCAACTGCTACGCTAGACCTCTTGGGTTCTATTTCTAGGTTGAGCAAAGTGTTTTTGGGTTTTTGGGAGTGCACGGTTTATGGCAATAGGCTCGCCCGCTATTACATGAGACTCAAACCGGCGAATTGTGTGTGCAGTTGGTACACCTCTTCGCCTTACCCTTCGGTGAATGTATATTTGATTTATAAACCAAGCTACTAAACTGATTTCGATAAAGTTCATATATAAGAGTGTCCATGGAGTTTCTTGCTCGTTCTTCTCCATAGAGACCTACGTTTTGGAACGAGCAACTAGCTTCAACTTTCTGCATAACTTCTTGAAAATTCAAAAGCGCCTGTAAATGGTCTAACTGAAATAAATGCTTTGACTTTGACTTGACTTTGACTTTGATAGAACCACATCTGAATTATGAGCTACCAAATAAAAAATAATCATCAAAATCAATCCATAATTGGCAGAATTATTGCGTAACAAACATACGAAAAAATTGTAAACAGTCAAATTGTGAACCTCCTCCTTTTTTGAAGTTGGTAAAAAAATAATCACAATAACATGTAACTTTCGGCTTCATTAAGTGTTTTTGTACATCCGTTAGGTACGCTATTCCAATTAGCATCAAACTAGCGACCTTGTGCATATATAATACTTCACGATTGAAGCGCCCATTTAATAGTTTTCAAACATAATGATGTGTTGTGCATGCATGCCTCGTTTTCCTAATGCCAAACCGGTTTGTTGGGTAGTGTTGTTACCTACAGCAAGTTATATAATAATACACCTCGCGACTGCCTCGTTTTCCTAGTGGTCCTAAGCGCGACTGCTACGCTAGAGGTCTTGAATTCGATTCAAAGGTGGAGCAAAGTCTTTTTAACTTTGTCTATGAGATTCTCGGTTGCAGCTCGGAGTAAGGATTACATATACATACTAAACACACGCCTTTTTCTTATAGGGGTAAGCAGAGTTAGGATTAGTGCCCGGTTAATGGCAATACGCTAGCACCCTATAATATGGGACCTAAATGTACCGACGAACTGTGGGTGTATATATAGTACACCTCTGCCTTACCCTTCGGGCAATACAGGCGGAATGGTATGTTATAATAATACATTGGTACAACACTCAATTTGGTCTTCAATAGATATACCTTCCGCGTTGATCTAGTCAAGTCTAGTGTTACAAATGTGTAACTAAACACGTCAAAAATCTAGTTGAAATCTTATCTTAGTGACAATCAATGTCAACGTGGCAATGCCGCCAGTCTTTTGGGGCACTTTTGCAGTTGACGGCTATGCGGAAGAATTTTTAGATGTCATGTAAGTTTAGTAAGTATCTACTAGCGACCTGCCTGCGACCTTGACGTCGTGGCTTAATTAAACCGCCATAAGTTACGCCTTTGGTTAATACTCCGCTCCCGTGTGTCGTAGCGTGATGTTATATAGCCTATGCTACTCGGGAATAATGTAGCTAGGTATCTATTGGTGAAAAAAATGGTTAAAATCGGTCTAGTATGTTCCGTGCCTATTCGTTACAAACAAACAAAATCTTACCAATTTGTAATATTAAGTATAGATGAAATGTGGGTAAATTAGAGGCATTTGGACGGGCCTGTTGGTCTAGTGGTTAGCGGCCCTGACTGCTAAGCCGGAGGTCGTGGGTTCGATTCCCACCCAGGACAAACTTTGTGTGATGAGCATGATTGTTTGTTCTGTGTCTGGGTGTGATTTATCTATAATATGTATGTATTTATAAATTATATAAGTATGGATATCAGTTGTCTGGTTACCATAACACAAGCTCTGCTTAGCTTGGGTTCAGATAGCCGTGTGTGAGTTGTCCCAAGATATTTATTATTTATTATTTATTATTATTTATAAATAAATAAATAAATAGTTCATCGGGAAAAATCCCCGGAGAGTTATTTGATTACCTATCAGTGTTATCAGACGGAAATACAATAATAACAATATGGGGGAAATACCTAACACCATTCAATGGCGACTGCTCCCTTTTATTATCGGTCGCGTTTCCGCTAGGCAGCATATCGCAGGAATAATACTTAATTTATGTTTAGTTTTTCAATTAATATGTGCTTTCTAAGTTTATCTTAGACATCTACATCTACCGTGTCGACGGCGCGTTCGTGTTCCACGCGCGCCTCAAAGAGATGTCAGCAAACTTGGAAGGGGCCACTGAGGGCCGATGCCTCCCGGGGCTGCGGGTTGTTCGAAAGAGATACCGCGCCCCCGGAACGCAAAGGGCACATGAAGGAACATAGACGGGTTTTATTCAGTAAAAGTCGGACACTCCCTCCCGCCCCGCCCGCACCCATAGCGGGGGAAGTTATTTGATGATTTCCCGTATATAAAGAAAAAGACATCTACATCTACACTTATATTATAAAAAGGAAAGATTTATATTTTTGTAAGTAACAAATAAATTGGTTTATATTCGTTCGCCGTGGTGACGTCACCATGGCGAACGAATACTAAGCCAATGACAAGTTAGTTCGTTATCGAAGTGAGACTCGTTTTCGAGCTTGCATTTTAGAGAATCGCACAGCTGGACCGATTTCAATAATTCTTTTGCCGTTAGAAAGCTACATTATCACTGAGTAACATAGGCTATATAATATCACGCTACGACACACGGGAGCGGAGTATTGACCAAAGACGTAACTTATGGCGAGTGAAATAAGCCACGCAGAGGAAAACGCCACGTAGTTCACTAGTAACTGATATTGCTGAATGAAAACGTCGCGTCGTGAGGAAACCAGGATAGAGGCTAATCTCCGGGACTACTGCCGCCCTAGCCAAGTCGCACACGATAATCGTAAACGCTCGGTAGGTACCAATAGATTTTCAACTTTATACCCCAGAGCCTTAAGTTGAAAATCTATAAAAGATTTCTAGCGTTAGCGACTGGAAAGGACGAAAACGCTATGCAATCTTCACTAGATCTTCAACTTAAAACCAAGCACATAAAGTTGAAGATCTATCTATCGCATTTGCGTTTATCGTTTGTTACATGGCTACAGGCCCTGATCAGGAAATTCATTCGCTAAAAGGAAGCAAGTGCTATGCTATAGTGATAAGAATCCTACTAATATTATAAATGCGAAAGTTTGTGAGGATGAATGGATGTTCTTTCATGCTTAAACGGCTGTACAGATCTGGATGAAATTTGGCACGGAGATAGATTGTATTGTGGATTAACACATAGGATACTTTTTAAACCGGAAAATGTATGGTTCCCGTGGGATAATATATCGAATTTGACGCAAATGAAATCGCGGGCAGAGGCTTGTGATATGTAACTGGGTGTATAAATATACCATCACGCCTGTACTCCCCCGAAGGGTTAGGCAGAGGTGTACCAATGTACACCCACAGTTCGCCGGTATATTTAGGTCCCATGTAATAGGGGGCGAGCCTATTTCCATTAACCGGGTACAAATTCTGACTCCGAGCTGCTACCGAGAATGTAATTGGGTGTATTTTTTGTAATAATTTTAGTCATAGATGGTACGTGATGGTGGTGTGATGGTTGGTAATTCAGAGAAAAATAGAGACAAGATTTGTTTACACATCTATTATTATTATAATTATCAAAACGTCAGTCTTTATTATAATAGGCATATGAAACTACTTTTATCTGTTCAATTCTGTGAAACATAAAAGTGACGTGTTTTGGAATAAATAGCTAGTCAATGATATAACGTATAGGGAAAAGTCCCTAAGAATTGTATTACTTAAAAATAATTGTACGGTCAGCAACAAAAGTCGGTTAACACTGTTAATTTTGCAAACCATTGAAATAGATACGAAATAACACAATATACTATATTTTTTTAGTATTTCAGGTCAGAGTATATTTTATCTTTATTTTACATCCACCATTCATGTCTTTCCTTTGATATTGTGCTCAATAATTAGGATTAAAAAATCTTAAATGTTAATCGACTTTTGTTGCTGACTGTACGAGTGAAAAGACATCACATAGCGGTTACTACTAAGGTCCACTAAGGGCCGATGCCTGCCGGGGCTGCTGGTTGTTCGAAAGGGATACCGCGCTACCGAACGCAAAGGGCACATGAAGGAACATAGATGGGTTTTAGTCAGTAGAAGTCTGACACTCCCTCCCGCTCCGCTGAGGACAGGGGAAGTCATTGGATGATTTCCCATCTCTAAAAAAAAAGCGGTTAACTACGCATACTGCCCATCAAACTATGTAACTTTGAACAAAAGTTATTGTTGGGAAACGAGTTCTTTTTTATGTTAAAATTTGCTGATTATGGTAACGCGCAATGTAATGCACGTAAACATTGTGCTTACTGGGAGTATGCGACAGTACAGGGGTTGTGGGGCATTCAATATTTAGTTCTAACATAGAGTGTGCCCTACGACCTCATCCCGCCGGCCTCCTTCCGCCATCGGACATCTACACGCACCTCCAATTATCACCGTAGGCGTAGGGGTGGTTGCCATTCCATCAATTCGCACTAAGAGTTTCCAACCGTCTTTTATAATGTGCACTGCAACGTAGTGGAACTCTCTACCTGCGTCTGTAAATTAAACCCTAATCTTTTCAAAGATAAAAGGAACTAGTGCGATTCCCTAAAATGCAAACTCGAAAACGAATTTCACTCAAGTGACCGCTCTCACGTCGATAACGAACCCACTTGACCTTGGTTTAGTATTCGCTCGCTGTGGTGACGTCACCGGCGTGATTTTGTTTAACAGATTGCCGCTTTCGAATATGAAGTGAGGCTTAGAGAATCGCACTGCAGGTTTCTTCTGGTTAAACTAATCTCCATCGTAGACTTTATCTATGTCACCTCTGATCTAGACTAGCGGCGCCCGTCTCTCATGTATGAAGTTGCGGGATTCAATACCGGACAAGTACAAATGTAACTATTTCAATTATTATGTACTTTCTAAGTTTATCTTGGACATCGATGAAGGAAAACATCGTGACAAAACCTGGACTATAATAAATATAAGTCTGAAATCGTCATTTCGCCTTAAGCAAGTGTGGTGATCTATTTTCGTATCGTGTCTGTATGAAAAGAGGCCTTAGTCCTGCAGTGGCACAATAATAAGCTGACATATTTAAAACTTGTATTCGTAAAACACGTAAACAGCGTTAGAACCTTAATATCGCTATATATGAATGTTAAATTAAATAAAAACTTTAATAAATAAAACGTCATTCAACAAAACAAAAAAACTACGTCTTAAAAAAAATGTAAATGCAACTCAAAACCTGAACGCAGGTCACATCTATGATGCCCAAATGTTTTATTAATTAAGCACTACATAATATAACGTGTGTTTTTATTAGTAATACTTAACATTCAGTGTTGGGGCTCCCAAAATAGCTGGCACAATAAAATGACATCATCTCTCATGGCAGCCTGGCTCTGACCTTGTGCCCGCCCGACTGGAACGAAACGCCATAGTAATTATGTATGTACTTAGGCTGAAGACACACTTCCATTTTCGTACTACTGCACGCTTTGTGACGAAACGGACAGTGTGACGTTAGTGCTAGGCGTAGGTGCTAAATGACCTGCGTTTTTATTTTATCTGATACGTGTGCTGCATTTTTAGGCTGAAGCCACATAGCTCCACTTTCGTGCTACTCCACGCTTTGTGACGAAACGGACAATGTGACGTTAATGCTAGGCGCCGGTGCTAAATATGGTTTAAGAACTTTAATTTTATCATAAATTAACAATAATTCTCTTGCTGTTCTGAAATGATCTGCGTATGTATTTTATTGGATACGTGCTGCATATTTAGGCTGAAGCCATCCAGCTCCACTTTCGTAGTAGCACGAAAGTGGAGCTGCGTCCCACGTTTTGTGACGAAACGGACAGTGTGACGTTAGTGCTAGGCGTAGGTGCTAAATGATCTGCGTTTTTGTTTTATCTGATACATGCTGCATTTTTAGACTAAGGCTACACAGCACCACTTTTGTACTACTGCACGCTTTGTGACGAAACGTTCACTGTGACTTGAGAGCTAGGCGTAGGTGCTAAATGATTTGCATATTTATTTTATTTAATACTTGTTACATTTTGTAGACTTGTTTTTGATGCGCAATATTTCTATTTACTTTTGAGACTCACACCCGATTTCTTGACGGAAACAATGTGACAAAACGAGTAGTCAAGCGCTCATTACGCTGCTATTATTGTTAGTTTAAGGTCACCATTAACCAATAATTCCAATTTTAGCCCTGTAAACCTTATTATTCTCATCCAACTGTAAACTAGATTTTAGATGCTTTGACATCAATAATTAGTTAATCAATTGAGTTGTTAAAAAAGTGACGTCACAGTTTGCTATTGTCATGCAAAATCTATGAGGGAATTCCATTTTGGCAGCTCATAAAAAGCATAATATATTAGTATCTTCAATCAACGTTAAGCTTACGCGCATTTGACAATCAGTTGCATTAATTTATCTTTCAAAAAACCGGGAAAGTGAGGAATTAGTCATACAGAGTAGAATTATTAATAACTATTACATTTTTATAGAGCAGTTATTTTTATACACCTACTACTTATGTGGCTTATCTATTTGTTTTTTACAACTAATACTGTACCTAGTAAAAACACTGATAATGCGTTAAAAAAAAATGTAATAAAAAATATATCAAAGAGTTCTTCCTCTTAGCATCTGTAGATATGTTTTACATTATGAATTGCAATAAAGATTTGACTTGATTTGTAAAATATATATGTGGTAAACGTGGTAACTTCTCATATACAAAATGAGAACACTAAAACAAGATTTAATTGTATAGAATTACTGTCTTTTTTTTAAAAAAAAAAACGGGTACATCCCAAAAAGAGAAGTTATTCGTATTCATTATTACTTTCAGTTCCTGAAAGATCATCATCATCATCAACAGCCTATCGCAAACCACTGCTGGACATAGGCCTCCCGATCTTCGACTCTCCGTTGATGACGATAATGATCCAAAAGCTGCATACCTACACTAAAATAAAAGTCAACTTAAATAAATAAACTATTAGTTAGTTCGCTAGTTCGCCTAGCTCTCAGCGTAACAGCTCTAAGCCTGTGTGGCTTCAGCCTTATCTGCTATAGCTTTTAAATACTTTTTTTCTGTCTGTATGTTCGTCCGTGTCGTGTTTTTGGGCTGTGTAGCCTTGCCATACTTTATACAGGAGATACGTCAGATCTCAGATAATTTAAACATTATTATAAGTAATTCCTTTGCAATTCTTTAGCCAAGATCAATAAGAGAGAAGTTTTTTTTGTTTGTTTTGTATGCTGTACCTCGCGGTTTTGCCTGCTTTAAGTTACGTCTTTGGTTATTGCTCCGATCCCGTGGGTCATAATCGTAACGTGATGTTATATAGTCTTTAATCTTCTTCGATTAACGGTCTTTATAACGTACCAGCTTCTGTCCGCGATTTTCACCCAAGTTACTACGCCTATTATTATTGCTCCTCTTCCATGTGTTGTAGCATCATGTTATATAGCTAGGGCTGCCAACCGTCCGGGTTTCCCCGGATTTGTCCTAGTTTAGAGGGCATCCGGGAGGGGTTGTCAAAAAATGTCCGGATGAAACCCGGACACTTTTAGTGTTAGGCGAATCCCGATTAATTGAAAGATAAGCGATAAATAAAATAATAATCCTGGGATGTCCGGGAAAAGAACTAAATTTCACCCAAATGTCTGGGGTTTTTAAGTTTTTGCTAATTATTTAGCTACATACTGGTGAACAAATGGTTTAAGTCGGTCCAGTAGTTTTGGAACTTACTCGGTACAAACAAACAGGTTTTTTTTCCTCTTTATAATGTTAGTATGGACAAAGACCAGTAGTGCGATTCTCTAAAATGCAAACTCGAAAACGAGTCTCACTAAAGTAATCACGCTCACTTCGATAACGAGACAACTTGTCATTGGTTTAGTATTCGTTCGCCGTGGTGACGTCACCGACGTGATCGTGTTTAACAGAATACCATTTTGTAATCGCACTGCGGATTCAGCTTTCGAATTACGAAGTGAGGCTTAGAGAATCACACTGCTGTAGTTACAAAGAAGTACCAGAAATGACTTCTCTATACCATTCTACCACATCACTGGTCCCGCATTATTTTATTTGCCTGGTGATTTGATATCGTGTGTACAGTAGGTATTGTAATGTTTATGTAGAAAAACCCAATGCTAAACTGTTATGTTGATCCGTCGCAAGTATCAACACAGGTCAACGGTGCATGATAAGATGTTTTTGTTTTTTTACTGGGAAATAAATGATTAGTACATCTTATCTTTACATATTATATTAGCAAACTGCTCGCGACATCGTCCACGTGGTTTATAGGTATATAGTTACGTCTTTTGTTACTGCTCCGCTCCCGTGTGTTGTAGCGTGATGTTATGTAGCCTATGTTACTTAGGAATAATGTAGCTATCTATTGATGAAAAATGATTGGAATCGGTCTAGTAGTTTCGGAGCGTATTCGATACAAACAAACAAACAAAAATATTACCTCTTTATAATATTAGTCTAGAAAACAAAGTCGCTTCCCGCCGTCTGTAAGCTTAGATCTCTTAAACTTTGCCTTGGATTTTAATGCGGTTTTTATTAATAGATAGAGTGATTCAAGAGGAAGGTTTATAGGTGTAGAACATCACGCCACGATCAATGGGAGCGAATCAGTAACTGAAAGCAGGTGACTCCGCGAGGTATAAGCTAATAAAATTAAATTAAAAATTTAAAAAACCCCCAACACAAAAACCTAAGTTCCCTTTAAAAAGTAAAAAAATAATAAAAAAAAATACGTCACGTTGGGGGACCGATGTTGCATTTAGGATACGATCGTCCCGAGCGGTCCCCCAACGTGACGTATTTTTTTTTATTATTTTTTTACTTTTTAAAGGGAACTTAGGTTTTTGTGTTGGGGGTTTTTTAAATTTTTAATTTAATTTTTTATTTTATACTTTTTATAGGTACCTACTTATTATAATGTCGATTTTGCTAAGTTTGAGACCCCACTCGAGTATATTTACAGACATTCGGTTTTTCTTCCCTACTTTCACCACTACTAATCACCACAACTTTTAAACGGCCCAACCTATTTTCATCAAACATGTCTAAGAACACTCGTACGTAAGTTACATACATACATACATACATAAACTCACGCCTTTTTCCCATGGGGGTAGGCAGAAACCACAGATCGCCACCTGCTACGATCCTGACATACTACTTTCGCCTCGTTCACGTTCATTCATACATCTGGTCATACAAGCACGCCGGTTACGAGTACTGCACACCCGACCTTTCTGAAGAACCTCACCGATAAGGTCAGGGTAGGTCTTTCTAGGGCGTCCCCTCCCGGCGACGTAAGTTACCTTTTATACAAAAAAAACTAAATTGAAATCGGTTCATCCGTTCGGCAGCTATGATGCCACAGACAGACAGACAGACACGTCAAACTTATAACACCCCTCTTTTTGCGTCGGGGGTTAAAAAATGCGAAAGATTGGATAGACGAATGTTTGTTACTCAACCACGACAGAAAGGCTGAATGGATCTGGATGAAATTAGGCGCAGAGATAGAATACAGTCTGGAAATGCATACCTATACTTTTCATCTCGGAAAAATATACTCGTGGGATAATAATTACATTTTTATGTAGACGAACTCGCAAGCAAAAGCTATTGTTCTCATATTTTTCCTATACCTATTCATGAAACCCTTTCAACTTGTTTTTGTTTTTATTTCTTTTTATCAACGTTCAACTGTTTAAAAGAAGTCATCTTGAAAAGGGTAGTGTGCGATGCTTCGCTGCACGCAATGACCTATATTCATTGACTCTCTGAGGATTTGGAATGATTAAAGTATAAACTTGCAGGTTGAGACTTTATTCCTATGGGAAAATAGTATCCAGGCTGTAGTCAATCCATTTACCAAATATTCAAATCTGTTCTGCCGATGAGGTGTAAATAATATCTATACTAATATTATAAAGCTAAAGAGTTTTTTTTGTTTTTACGTAAGAGATAATCTCAAGAACTACTAGTCCGATTCAAAACGTCCTTTTGCGTTATAAAGGAAGGTAATAACAAATTAACATCACGCTACGACTCATGGGAAAGGAGCAGTATCCAAACACGTAAGTTATGTGGTTATAGCAAGTTGCTTAGTAAGCATAAAAGCTTTAAAAAAAGTATAGTTGTAGTAGGTAGGTACAATTTCACAGAACGTCATGTAAGTAGGCATCTAAGAAAAAATCCCTATACCGAGAAAGAACATTACTCACTAATGATTAACTAGTTGACTATATTATATTACGCAATATTTTTTAAAAAACAATGAACGTCTGCTTTTGCTTTCCTCCGCATAGAAGTTTTTAGGATAAACTAGCTTCTACTCGCGGCTTTTTTTATGTGGACTTCAGAATTAAGCCTAATGTAAAAGACAATCGTCAAAGTTAAGTATATAAATTATCTTACGCGAACACGAAAACGCGATGTGAATTGTCCGATGTGTTAAGCTAGATCAATATCCGTATGTGTGCAAAATTTTATCATATTTCGTTCAGCCGTTTAAGTGTGAAAGAGTAGCAAATGTCCATCTCTCCTCACAAATTTTCGCGTTTAATTTTAGTAGGACATGACATATATTTTTAGGCTATGTCAGTGGCACAGTTAGATCCAATTGAGACTGAAATGAAACACCAATTAATGATCATGAAACGAGTTGGTTTTATCAGTTTTAACGAATTTGGTACCTAGCTACCATTCACATTAATCATCGAATTAAGGATGAGGATTGCTAACAATTCTAAGACACGATAAAGACTTAAATATATACAAGCATGCACACATAAACTCACGCCTTTTTCCCATGGGGGTGGGCAGGAACCACAGACCAACCTGTTGAAAAACAGACAAACTTCAATAAATATTTATATTAATACCTATAGTGTGTTTTTTAATCTCGTAGACTAAATTGACAGTTTCATACGTCAAATATAAAAATAATGTGCTTTCGGCCCATGAACATAAAGCATACTATTTTCAAGTTTGACGTAAGAAGCTGTCAAATCAGTCTACGAGATTAAAAAACACACTTTACCTACTTCATTAAATGCTTTGCAGAATTTGAATACATAGTTTCAGAAAATATTACAGATGCAAAAGTGAGCACTGTAGTACCTAGTGAATAAACAACAATATTTATACAAATTCAGCTTCCGTACGCTTGTATCAGCAAAACTCAAATATTAGTCGATGGATTGAATTGAAATGTTTAGGTGATAAGCGGAAAAAAATAAGCAATCATGAGCTATTTGTTTAGGTCACAAATTAGGTGTACAAGCTTGTCAGATAATCGGTGACCGATACTTTGTTGGAGATAAATAGAACAGACGATTTCCAACAATCAAACGCAGATGTCCCATAAAAAGTAGATCCTACGAAGTTATAAAACTACTGAACAGCCTGATAGCCGATCCTACAAAAACTTTGACCTTTGACCCTTATGAAGAAAAATTACATAGGAAACACGTGCCAGTATGGTTGCATGCCATGATGCCATTAAAACAACCCGATTGGTGATAACATGAATGGCATGTGAGCCTACCTACATGTGTTCATTTCATGCAAAGAAGTACCTGCCTACAACATACCATCACGCCTGTATTCTCCGAAGGGTTATGCAGAGGTGTACCAATATACACCCACGTAATATAGTCCCATGTAATAGGAGGCGAGCCTATTGCCATTAACCGAGCACAAGTCCTTACTCCGAGCTGCTACTAATAATTTAATGGAAAAAGCCTATAACTCTTTGCTCGACCTGGGTATCGAACCCAAGAGCTGGGTATCGACGTAGCTTAGCAGTCGCGCTTAGGACCACTAGGCTAACGAGGCAATCATACCACTTACCTACGTACATATTAGCGTCACTGTACACGACTGATAATCGGACTGATTTTTGACAGATTTCTTCTTGCTGACAAAGAAATCTGTCAAAAATCGGTCCGATAATCGGTCGTGTGCAAAGACGTTAACCTCCCTTTCGCAGGTTACTACGCGACGATCTCCGTTATTGCCTTGGCAACTGGTTCGGTTACATGATGGCAAATAGACCCTATATGGCAGAGCCAGAAAGAGGTAAACACAAGCGTCCTACATTACATTTAAAATTAATTACACCTTGTAAGTATTCCTTGATATATTGACAGTATTATTTATTTATGTGAAGTGCTCATTTATTCTAGAATTGTGACTGTACTAATATTATTATTTATTACAAAGAGGTAAAGTTTGTGAGTTTGTGAGGTTGTAAAGGGTAAGTAATCTCTGGATCTACAAAACCGATTTTAAAAATCTTTTACCCATTAAAAGCCACGTTATTTGTGAGTTTCATAAGCTATATAACATTACGCTACGACACACGGGAGAGGAGCAGTATCCAAAGACGTAACTTGACATGGGTGAAATAAGCCACGCGGACGAATCTGCAACATAAATAACAAGATAAATACACCGCAGTATCACCCGCGTTCAGATACGTCTTTGCTTACTGCTCCGCTCCCATTTTGGTCGTAGCGTGAGGTTCTATACACATAAACCTTCCTCTCAAATCACTCTATTCATTGATGAAAACTGCATATAAATCCATTGGTTAGTTTAAAAGATCTAAGCACACAGAGGGACAGACGGCGGGAAACGGCTTTGTGTTATACTATGTAGAAAAAATAAATGGCTAAATGTGTTGCTAAGCGCAAAACTCGAGAACGGCTGGACCAATTTAGCTGATTCTATTTTATTGTGTTTGTAATTTCTCGGACGAGGTTTATATTAATGAAAGAATTTTTTTTTGGAAAATTAAAAAAAATAGCACCCGTTTGACGCCGAGGCGGTTGGCTAGTTTTTAATATAATTGCTTTATGTCTGTGACACTTTGTTTGCGTAGATTTATGAATTAAACTAAGCTCCTAAATTATCCCATGGAAAGACAAACACGGGATTGAAATCCTTTATGTTAAGCTAGATCGTAGGTATTTGTAACTGAAACATGAAACCCAGCTTAGGCAACTTGGCCACACCGGCCAAACCCGATTTCAGGACAAACTAGTTTGGCCTAGGCTAAACTAGTTCTTCCTATACGCCATAGGATTAACTAGTTTAGCCTAGGCCAAACTAGTTTGTCCTAAACCCGATAGGATAAACCAGTTTAGACTAGGCCAAACTAGTTTATCCTGATATAAATACGCACACTCTAGAATAAACTGGTATGGCCTAGTCTAAACATTATAGTGTATTATCTATAAAGACAAAATAAATAGATAAACTGAATAAAATACTCTGTAATTAATAAATTGGAAAAATAATCATTTTTATTAAATACATAATGATTCGTCGTTAAAACCTACGGGTAATTGGTAATATAAATAATCATAGCTTAACAAATAGTGTTTTGAATAGAAGCAATAATCTTATCTCAATAAAATTGAGAAGGCAATGATACTCTGCAATCTAAGTGCCATTAAAGCAAACCATGTAAAAATAAATAACAATTTTAATCATTGAGATGTTGTTTAAACTAGGCCATACCAGTTTATCCTAGAGTGTATGTATTTATATCAGGATCAACTAGTTCGGCCTAGCCTTAACTGGTTTATCCTATCGGGCTTAGGACTAACTAGTTTGGACTAGGCTATACTAGTTAATTCTATCGCGCATAGGAAGAACTAGTTTAGCCTAGGCGAAACTAGTTTGTCCTGAAATCGGGTTTGGCCGGTAACATATATATAAAAACAATCTAATTAATGTTGACGCATCGAAGCAGGTGAAGTAATTTACGATAGGTACCTTAAATTATTCATAAAGAAGAGATTTTGACGCAGTTGGGAAACCTGATGACGCCCTGTCAAACATACGGTTTGCGCTGTCCGCACACGGCTGACAATCGGTGACCAATTTTTTTGTCGGACAGAGCGGTACATAATTGCACATACATACATAAACTCACGCCTTTTTCCCATGGGGGTAGGCAGAAACCACATAACGCCACCTGCTACAATGCCTACATACTCCTTACATACGCCTCGTCCACATTCATACATCTGGTCATACAAGCACGCCGGTTACGCGAGTACAGCGTAGTTGCGTACCCGACCTTTCTGAAGAACCTCACCAATAAGGTCTATTATGAATTCTTATATACCAACGCGAAGGGGCCACTAAGGGCCAAGGCCTGCCGGGGCTGCGGGTTGTTCGAAAGAGATACCGCGCCCCCGGAACGCAAAGGGCACATGAAGGAACATAGATGGTTTTTAGTCAGTAAAAGTCTGACACTCCCTCCCGCCCCGCCCAGGACGGGGGGGGGTCATTTGATGATTTTACCATCTTTAAAAAAAAAAAAAAAAAAACACGTCTTACAAAAACGAAACTATGGATCTGTTGAATCGGTCCGATAATCGGTCCTACAATAAGTCGGACGTGGTTGGAGGCCCTTAATAACAAACCCGTGTTCATCTATATATCTGTCCTCATAGTTACTTTATTAAATACTAGCTTCTGCCCGCGACTTCGTCCGCGTCACAGTTGATGTGTTATCCTACGGGAACCGTACATTTTCCCGGGATAAAAAGTAGCCTATGTGTTATTCCAGACTATAATCTATCTTTGTGCCAAATTTCATCCAGATCCATTCAGCCGTTTAAGCGTGAAAGAGTAACAAACATCCATACATCCATACTTACAAACTTTCGCCTTTATAATAGTAGTAGGATGACGAGGAAGCAAAACTGCACCTCTTATAGCCCATAGAATTAGTTAACCACAAATATGCCGAAGGACTGCCTCGTTAGCGTAGTGGTCCTAAGCACGACTGCTAAGCTAGAGGTCCTGGGATCGATTCCCGGGTCGAGCAAAATGTGTTATTGGGTTTTTCTATGAAATTTTCAGTAGCAGCTCGGAGTTTGGATTTGTGCCCGGGTAATGGCAATAGGCTCGCCCCCTATTACATGGGACCTAAATATACCGGCGAATTGTAGGTTTACATTGGTACACCTCTGCCTAACCCTTCGGGGAATACAAGCGTGATGGTATATTATGCCGAAGTGCTTAATAAATTCTTTGAAATTCATTAAGTCATTAAGTGGCTTAGGCATAATGATGGCT
This sequence comes from Caradrina clavipalpis, assembly GCA_932526535.1. Classification (NCBI taxonomy): domain Eukaryota; kingdom Metazoa; phylum Arthropoda; class Insecta; order Lepidoptera; family Noctuidae; genus Caradrina; species Caradrina clavipalpis. Next base: position 2,655,274 of record OW052099.1, on the reverse strand, counting down.
GACTGTTATTCTTAATAAGTGATGACAGTTGCTTTAGTTTCCGATGGAAGTCTCAAAGTTCGCCAAATTAATATAAATTGACTTCCAATGTTTATGACGTCATCCATTTTTATGACGTCGATTTAGTAAGTGGGTCATATCAGCATTCCCCATGGGTTGGTCATTCTTTTCCCTGAAGGGTTAAAATATTACACTGATGTAAGTAGATTTATCTACATAAATATTAATATTGTACAGATAAAGAGTTTTTTGTTTGTTGAAATCTTTTGGCATATGATAGCCAGATTCATAAGGAATAGTCATAGGCTATAACATCACGCTACGACACACAGGGGCGGAGCAGTAAGATGTAACATAACGCGGGTAAAAAAAACCCAGACGAAGTCGCGTGTAGAAGCTATTTATGGGATACAGTAAAACTACTTACTACCTCGTTGGCCTAGTGGTCCTAAGCACGACTGCTACGCTAGAGGACCTGGGTTCCATACCCAGGTCGAGCAAAAAAAGTGTTATTGGGTTTTTCTATGAAATTCTCAGTAACAGCTCGGAGTTTGGATTTGTGCCCGGTTAGTGGCAATAGGCTCGCCCCCTATTACATGGGACTTAAATATTCCGGCGAATTGTGGGTGTACATTGGTACACCTCTGCCTAACCCTTCGGGGAAAACAGGCGTGATGGTATATAAAACTACTTATTATAACGGGTGTAAAAATACACTTAACGAAATCGCAAGTTACACGTTTTTCCCATTACTGCTATTTTTATCATGGACTTTATATTTCCTAGGTATGGTACAGAACAAAAATAGGGTCTTCTGGTTTAAAGTTAAAAGTTAAGTTAAGTTAAGTAAGTAAGAAGTTTAAAGTTCCAAGTTTTTCAACATTTCTATACCTACCTGACTAAGTTTATAATGTTGTACTTAACTAAAGTTTAATAGTCCCACGACCCCTGCACTGTTAAATGTACTCATTAGCTCAATTATTTGTGTGTTCTTTATATTCTGCTGTTAAAAAAATACGTAGCCAGGGATCCGGAATTTGCTCGAAAGACTCACCGCGACCTTGGAACGCAAATAGCAGTAATAGGAACACGGATGAGTTTTAGTCAGTAAGAGTCTGACACTCCCTTCTGCTCCGCCTAGAGCGTAAGAAGTAATTTGATGATTTCCTTGCCTTAAAAAAGGTACACAACGTATATACTTTTGACGGGCCTGTTGGTCTAGTGGTTAGTGGCCCTGACTGCTAAGCCGGAAGTCGTGGGTTCGATTCCCACCCAGGACAAACTTTGTGTGATGAGCATGATTGTTTGTTCTGTGTCTGGGTGTGATTTATCTATAATGTATGTATTTATAAATTATATAAGTATGTATATCAGTTGTCTGGTTACCATAACACAAGCTCTGCTTAGCTTGGGATCAGATAGCCGTGTGTGAGTTGTCCCAAGATATTTATTTATTAGTTTTTTTTTTTTTACTTACGATTCAAAAATATTATAGTTTGCGTTGTACACTGCTATGTTCGTGAATTGTGTTGACTAAATAGGGTCACCTTGACCTTAACGATATTCCACACAGGTCATCGCACTTCTTAGACCTTTTGGGCATATTTATTCATCTATGCGGTTCTACGCAGGCTTGACAAATTTTTAGACATTCCCGGGTACCCGGGAATGCCTCTTCCCATAGCAAGGATTACCGAATTGTACTATATATCTATCTATATTTTGTTACTAGGATACGATTTTTATTTTTGATTTGAAGATCACTGTTTATGGTGTTAGGATTTTGACCTTCGATATCTCCGCAACTAGAAGGTTGCCAGGTCTGTTCGGAATGAATTTAATGATAGGAAGAACATGTAGTTTTCAGCTTCCGCACAAACACTTTTCGACATTTTGGAAATATTACTAAAATAAAATGTAGTTTCATTCATAATTTAGACCGAGAAGCCTAGTTGTGGCCAGAATGTCTCCAGAAAGAGTTACCCGTCTATCAAGTCTTCAAGATTATTATATAGAGATAAAGCTTATTTGTGTAGTAGGAGTAGGTATGGTCCGATTACAAAAATGATTTGATCACATTTTTGACACCATCACGCCTGTATTCCCGGAAGGGTTAAGCAGAGGTGAACCAATGTATATCCACAGTTCCCCGGTATATTTAGGTCCCATGTAATAGGGAGCGAGCCTATTGCCATTAACCGGGCACAAATCCAATCTCCGAGCTGTTACTGTGAATATCATAGAAAAACCCAATAACATTTTTGCTTGACCTGGGAATCGAACGCAAGACCTCTCTAGCGTAGCAGACGCGCACAGGACCACTAGGCTAACGAGGCAGTTCACATTTTTGATCACAGACAGAAAGCTACTACTTATACCGAGTGAAGATGAAGCCGTGAGCAGAATCTAGTTAATAATATCTTTAAAGAGTATGGTATTTGCTAAATCAAATACAACGCCTCGCTTTTATTTATTTATTTGTATGACCTTGTTCTATGTCTACGTATTTGTTGTATGAGATAATACATTAGTCTGCAAACGCAACCTTCGACGAAGATGCAAATGCACACAACGAATTGTGCCAAAATAAGCCAACCCACAATCCTATCCTATCCTACTTCCTATTTATCCGTACTATTATAAATGCGAAAGTCACTCTGTCTGTCTGTCTGTCTGTCTCTTCTTCACGCAAATCCCGGAAATCCCCCGGGAACGGGAACTATTAATCCACGCGGACGAAGTCGCGGGCAAAAGCTAGTAATTTTATAAATGCGAAAGTTTGTGAGGATGGATGAATGATGTAGGTATGTTTGTTATTCTTTCACGCTCAAACGGCTGAATGGCTCTGGATCAAATTTAGCACTGAGATGAATTGTAGTGTGAAATAATATATAGGAGACTTTTTATCCCGGAAAAATGTACTGTTCCCGTGGGATAATATATCAAATTAGACACGCACGAAGACGCGGGCAGTATCTAGTATTTCAATTATTCAATAAATTATGTACGCTAAAGTAGTGTTATAGGTACTTATACCACATTATATTACTTAAGTATCCAATAAAAATAGTAGGTACAGTCAGCAAAATAGACAAGTAACCAGGGTCGCCCAATAAATACAAAGTTTTTCAAAAACCGATAGAAGTTTTTTTAATGATATTAATTTTTGAAAATAAACAGTTTATTAATTTAATTAAATTTCATTTAAAAAACGACCACCGGTTTGAAAGAAAACTTTAACTATATTTGACGGTCCGGTTACTTATCTCTTTTGTTGACCGTACATCTGAATCGCATGCTTAGAATCGATTTAAAATAAATCAGCGTTTAATGTCTAAAATCAATACAATTATTAACGCTAAGTGTACGTATGCCACGATAAACATGGTTACCTATTACTGGGGCCAAGAAATATAAATAACAAGGATTTATTTAAATCATCGACTTAAAAAGAAGGAGAAGACACACTTAACATACCATCACGCCTTTATTCCCCGAAGGGTTAGGCAGAGGTGTAACATTGTTCCACCCACAGTCCGCTGGTATGTTAGTATATAGGATAGTGTATAGGAGCCCGAGCCCGAGCGAGATTAATCGGGCAGAAATCCTAACTCAGAGCTGCACTGAGAATGTCATAGAAAAACCCAATAACACTGCTCGACCTGGGGATCAAGCCCAAGACCTCCAGCGAAGCAGTCGCGCTTAGGACCACTAGACTAACGCGGCATTTTAAGTAGAAGAAGTAGAATAAAATTACTTCAGAAAATATTTTATTTTACATGGATACATTGGTCTTTTTAAAACTAAAATCAATTCAACACATAGCATATCTATTGATACGTCACACAACATACATAGGTAGGTAATATATTCTTTCCTCGTAGGTACCACAAAATCGTGTTTAACATTTTATCAACGCGTTATAAGGTTATGAATGTTAGAAAAAAGATATAACAGCATCATCACACGGAGATCTTGATATAAACAAAATATGTCAAGTGCGAGTTAGACTGGGACAAGATTGGTTCCGTGCCAATGTACCTTATTCAACACTACATACAAAAAAGAAGACGTTTCTTGTATGGGAATATGGTCACTCTAAAAAATAACTTGTTTTGTTATCGCACACATACAATCACGCCTGTATTCCCCGGAGGGTAAGGCTGAGACGTACCAATGTACACCCACAGTTCACCGGTATGTTTAGGTCCCATGTTATTGGCGACCTTATTGCCAATAACCGGGCACAAGTCTTAATTCCAGCTGCTACTGAGAATTTCATAGAAAAACCCAATAACACTTTTTGCTCGACCTGGGAATCGAACCCAAAACCTCTAGCGTAGCAGTCGCGCTTAGGACCACTAAGCCAACGAGGCAGTCAGTAGTTTTATTAGCGGTCATAATAATAAACACACTGTGAAAATTTCAAGGGTCTGCCTATTATAACTCAAAATATACAGCGCAAAGACTGATAGATGTAACCCTAAAAATGTTTTATAACTTGATAATTCTTAAAGAAACAGACAATTTTTCTACCTAATTCCAATCCCCACGCGAAATCGTAGGCGCATTATTGAGAGAACTGTAATGACAGCTACAACAGTCTGGCCAAAATATGGCCAGAATAGGTTTGTATGGAACACCATACAATTGTAAACCTAATTTGGCCATATTTTGGCCAATCCATACTAATTGAACAAAAGTCATGGTGTGTCATATAATTAATGAACGGCCTCGGTAGCCTAGTGGTCCTAAGCGCTACTGTAACTGTTCGGAGTTAGGATTTGTGCCCGGTTAATGGCAATAGGCTCGCTCCCTATTACATGGGACCTAAACATACCGACGAACTATGGGTGTACATTGGTACACCTCTGCCCAACCCTTCGGGGAATACAGGCGTGATGGCATGATGGATGGTAATAAATGAAAAAGTAACTCTAGTCTGCTTGCTGACCACTGATTCTATTTTATTGAAAAGACCAGACACACTCAGCTTGAACCCCGAAAAAGAGCATAGGCTCCTTTTTTCCCGCGAGCTTGGGTGTGTTTGCGATAACCGACGACGCGACATAATTTTTTCATCATTTATTTCGGACACAAGTTAGTACGCAATGATTAAACTCGAAGTTTCAAAACAATACAACTTGTATTTTTCGTGAGTTGTACAGTTACGTATGACCGTATAACCACAAGTCTAGATATTACGGGGCTGCGGGTTGTTCGAAAGAGATACCGCGCCCCTGGAACGCAAAGGGCACAAGAAGGAACATGAATGGGTTTTAGTCAGTAAAAGTCTGACACTCCCCCTCCCGCCCCGCCTAGGGCGGGGGGAAGACATTTGATCGCTTCTCAGTAAAAAAAAACAAAAAAGTCAAGATATTAGTGCTCTTATCGTAAAAGAATCATCAAGTTTAAATTCGTATTGTCCAAAATATGAGTGACTGACTACAATGATAAAAAGCGAGCGCCCGGCAGCGCTCCGTCGATAGTAACCACTAGCCGACTGACCTTCAACGCAATGTATTATAATAAGTTATGCCATAACGTGATCATTTATATAATCATTACAGCACGCGGCGCTGCCCGTCGCGAGTTCGGCACACTACGCGTGCTCCACTGAATATTAAATATTCGGTTCGTTGACGAATCCCTTTAACTGTTTTATTTTTCTTGTTTTTTTGGGATGGCGTTTCGCAATTTAACCTGAAGCTTGTCAGCTACATAATCAAACTGTTCGTGGTGCCTTAAAAATTAAGGCCTCCAGGCGGGGCCTAGCTGCGGGTTGTTCGAAAGAGATACCGCGCCCCCGGAACACAAAGGGCACATGAAAGGAACATAGACGGGTTTTAGTCAGTAAAAGTCTGACACTCCCTCCCACCCCGCCCAGGGCGGGGGAAGTTATTTGATGATTTCCCGTCTTTAAAAAAAAAAAAAGACGGGGCCTAAAAATCTACAAATTAAGCGACTATACGCTAAAGGCACTCCCTGTGAGGTACGGATGTCGGCTTAGGGCGCCGCTAGGGGAGGATAGCAAAGGGATACGCTGGATCTTGCTTTATTAAGGCCAAGTAAGGTCGTGCAAAAAAAAAATCTTGCGCACAATTTTCAACCCATATTGATGTTATTTAATCCATACTTATATGTTATAAATGCAAAAGTACCTCTGTCTGTTTGTTATGTAGACTTATTATGACTGAGTCACAGAACCGATTTTGATAAAATTGGTTACGGGTTAAGTTTGAAACCAAAGGACATAGGCTACTTATTTTTAACCGCTTTGATTACACGGGCGAAGTCACAGGCAAAAGCTAATTCCGTATAAATGAATAAGTATTGCTCTGTTTGCACGAATCCGTACTAGCATATTTAACCAACCAATCAGGAATTCGATGGCTTCTTCGTTTAAAATTAAACTTTATGTAAAGGTCATTGGTGTTGTTTCAATTAGTAAACATTCCGGTTATCGACTCGTCTGGGAGGAAGGTGACTAGTCTAATTTGATTTTAAATAGGTAGGTATGTACAATCATGATCATAAACATGTTTACACTTGGCAAAATTCAAAAGCGAATTTCTCATGAATGAACGATTGCAACTTTGAGATGAGATATAATTATAATCAATACATTTTAATTAATCCTTTGGAAGGAAATTGCTTTAGAATGTTGCTAAGTGCTCATGTTTTTGCTAACTGCCGCGATAGCCTAGTAGTCCTAAACGCGACTGTTACGCAAGAGGTCTTGAATTCCATTCCCACGTCGAGCAAAGTGTTATTGGGTTTTCTATGAAATTCTCAGTAGCAGCTCGGAGTTAGGATTTGTGCCCGGTTAATGGCAATAGGTTCGCCCCCTGTTCCATGGGAACTAAATATGCCGGCGAACTGTAGGTGTACATTGGTACACCTCTACCTAACCCTTCGGGGAATACAGGCGTTATGGTATGTTAGGTTATGTTTTTGCTCGTGACTGTACTGGCATAATTTGCAAAATAAAATGTCACCTCCGTGTATTTTGGTTGCTTATTTGGCTGCTTACCATGTTTTGCTGTTTCAAAACTTGTCCATTGACCGGTTATCATTAAGAATAATTATAATTATTCCACATACAAGTCATTAAAATCATTTGATAAGTTTATGTCTATTTTGAGGGAATCCATTGAATAAAAGATGTTGTTTTTTATTCTTATTCTCATTATTAAGCTTATCTCTGATCAACTGGTAGTATGGTTTTTGTTGGAATATACAATATTAGCTGCTGCCCGTGACTTCATCTATGTGTACCTTATTCTTAAATAACTTTTTTATAAAAAAGACAACCGCCTTCAAAAACTACAAAGTGAAAAATTATTTTAGTTTTGGAAGTAGGTTTAGGCTTTGGTTTTGTTTGTTGTTTTGTATTGCATTCCAATTGAAAAACTAATTTTCCAAATCGATTGATAAATGATTGAGTACCTACTGATCTATCAAACATAAACCAAAAAAAAATACAATCGAATGAATAACCTCCTTCATTTTCGAAGTCGATAAAAGAACCGACAGCTAAAAATCCTCACTCCTTTTAAAAACAGAAAATAAATGAACACTTTCAAAAGCTTTTAACTAAACCAAAGATAAAATATAAAAGTATGGTTTCATTTTATTAATACAACAAGTACCTACCAACGTAACTCTTGATGCATTCGAACAGTACGCACAGGATACATAGACATACGTACTAACACAGCATACAAACATTGTATCTGTGTGTTTTATTTTCGTATAAAACTTTGCTCGGAAGTTTGGCAACCTCGCATCTTCAAATTTCCAAGGTTGCCGAGCTTACAAACCAGTTCTTCCGGACCATTTTGGGCATGTCTTGTATCGAACTTTTAGCCTTCAAATAATAAAAGGCACATTGTAGTTGAGCTTAAATTTTGGTTATCGTGTTTTTGCTTCAGAGATAAGTTTAAATTCTTACTAATATCAATTTGTTTGGTTGCGTTGAAATCGTAAGTAATTGAAAAAGATAAAAAATGCTATTTTTATAGTCGTTCTATTTAAAGGTCACATACATAATATGTACGTACATACACACGATCACGCCTGTATTCCCCGAAGAGTTAGGCAGAGGTGTACCAATAGATACCCACATTTTGCCGGAATGTTTAGGTACCATGTAATACGGGCGAGCCTATTGCCATTAACCGGGCACAAATCCTAACTCCAGGCTGCTACTGAGAATTTTATAGAAAAACCCAATTTACATTTGCTCGACCTGGGAATCAAACCTAAGACTTCTAGCGTAGCAGTCGCGCTTAGGACCACTAGGCTATCGAGGTGACTTACAGGTCAGTCAGACTTAAACGTGCAATTTGGTCTCAAGTGTAATAAACTTAAATAACTAGTTTCATATTAGACCGTTTTGCCCTAATTCAGTTTCTATTGGGACCATAAACTTAATTATAGCAATCAGTTTTTTGAAAACCAATTATTTTAATTAATTAGGTAGGCCCCCCCAAGTATTGTTAACACAGGGCCCTAAAAATTCACGGTACGTCCCTGGTTTTTTGAACTACGTTCGTTTGTTTCCAAATAAAATAACTCTACGATCAACGACGTTATACAGGATAAGTTTTTAACCAGTGCGTAAATTTTTTTTGGTAGTTCAGTGTCAGTAATAGAACACATTTCCGTATATAGTTAAAAAAAAAATTAAAAAAAATTTCATCCTTATCCGAGTTTGAAATAAGCAAAACATGGACATAATCTATTCGCCATACTATCAATGACAACTCTTGGCCGCCGCCCGGGCGCATGGCTGGGGTAAGGGGGTGGGGAATGCGCTAGCGCCGAGTGACAATAAAATATGGTTTTTAACACGTTGAACGCCATATGAAAAATCGAGTATTTCCATTCCGGCCATGGGCCCCACCGGTGAGCCTTATGTTACTGAACCATTCGAGCCATGGGGGTCACCCGTGAGCCGCGTGGAAGGTTCAACAAAAACGCTTCCTACAAGCCACAGATTGCAGCTATCAAACAAAACGCATATGGAAGTGAGCCGCGTGGCCCCTGTAGCCGAACTGGGCGGCGTGGTTTTCAAATCCAATAAAATCTTGCAATTTTGTCAAGGTTTTTGCAATGATGCTAGAGTTATTCTTAACGATACGGTAGAGATTGTTGTTAAGATTTAATAGCGGTAATAAAACTATTAAATATTAATACAATATTTGATTAAATACAAAAGAACAAAACATTTGCTTCATTACCAAGTAAAAATATCGGTGACATTATGTACTCAATACAAACTTTTATAATATTTTCTAAATAATTTATGAATTTCAACAATCAAAACTATGGCACTTCTTTTTATCATCACATTATTAAATGCTGTGCTGCGAAGGCCGCAGCGGGCGATGGCCGTCAGAGTGATTAGGGGATATCGTACGACCTCCTATGAGGCGGCCACCCTCCTTGCCGGATCATCGCCTTGGGATTTCGACGCAAAACTCCTTGCGTCTCTGTATCGGTGGAGGTGGCAAGGAGGCGCCTGAGCGGAGCGAACGTCCTCTAGTGCCTCGAGAGTATGAGGCACAAAGAGCAGAGCTCCGCCAGATCCTGGTGGCGGAACGGGAGGATCGACTTGCACGACCCAGAGCCCTTACCGCCGCTATAGCGGTTATGGTGCCCATTCCATCCGGTTGACGGAGGTGCTTTCTTGACATGGTTCGGGAAGTACCTGTATCGCATAAGCCGTGAGACGGTGCTTAGGTGCCATTGTCAGGACTGCCCCGAGGTCACCGTGCAGCATACGCTGAAGTGGTGCCCAGTTTGGGCAGCGCAGTGCCGTAATCCGTCCCAGCGACAACTTCTAGTGGCCTCTCGCTCCAGGACCTGGTTCCATCCGTGGTCGGCAGCGAGAGTGTTCCGCCAAGGAGGCGGCGGAATGGGAGAGGGACTCGGCCGACTCGGGATCAGTTTGTCCTCCGAACAGAGACAGGCCCGACAGTAAGGCGCGCTTGCTGTACTCCGCACGCGTGGTGAGCCGCAGCGTGACCCCGTGGCCTCCGCCAACGGAAAAATACGCAACCCTTAATAAGAGGCCAAGGGGCCCACCCGTGAGCCTTTTATCATATCTTAGAAACTAGACGGTAAAAGTCGCTAATTTTTATTTTCCATACCAATTACCCCATTTTACAAACTTTGGAATTAAAATCTCAAGTTGATGAAAATTACCGATTTCGTGTTTTCGGCTTGGCCCGAATGGTATAGTACGCTAGGCTCACCGGTGAGCCGTAAAGCATACAACGTGTTAAGTATACATGTTTCGTAAGCGATAACTTTTTTTTTAGTACTAAGACATATCAAAATAAAATATACGTGTTTAATAAAACGTGTTGAAGTTTATTATGGCAAAATTTACGCACTGGTTAAAAATTTTTCCTGTAATATCAACGTTAGGTATTATAAAATGAGTCCGTCCTTTAATGTAATTTTGATAAATATTATCGCGGTTTAAATGCACCAATCTCTTGTTACCAATTTGTAAGCCACAATATGCAGCTGAACATGATAGGACATTTTAAGCGTTTAATATATTTTGTGCAATGTTTATACTATGCCATGTAAATATGTATACACATAAATAAAATATTAGTGTCTGTGAGCAGTGTCAAAATAACAGGTTTTTACAAAAACAGGAATGTTTACACCGTATTAACACAAAAAAAACCTTTTTTTTATGTTTGTCGGTCTGTATGTTCCTATTTTCATTGGCAGATAACTGATGTTATAAAAAGTAACTAAGGCTACTTTTATTTAAGAAAAATAACTACGGTTCAGCGCAAAAATTTAAAACCCTGCAGGTAACCAACATTCACGCGGAGCCGCGGGCATAATCTAGTAAATAAATAAACGTGCTTACTTATTGGATTATTACCTAGCTTTATTTAGTTCATGTGAAAGCCCTAATGTGCGACTAAATCCATTTACCTGGAGAAGGCGGAAAAGACGTCAGATCATTAAGAATGCTTGATGATCTGCGTCATATAAATAATATGCGTACTCTTGGGTACCACTAACATCTTGGAGGAAAATACTTGTTTTCCTTAACGCATTCCACAGAGTTTATTGGGTCGGTATATGTTAGAAGCTGGCGTCATAATAAAAACTTAATTCCAGAAAATAATTAAAAAACCAGGGCCGGACTGTAAATTTTTTGGGGCCCCTGGGGGCCTAACTAATTAACCAAACTAATTGCTATTTTGTTTCGAAACTGTTTGCTTTAGTGGTGTGTACGGTATCTATAGTAAAACAAATTAGGGCATTAAATAGTATATAATTATTGTAGTATAAAAGTGAGCTAAGTTTGTCACAAGCATAATACTTTTAATAAAAACGATGTAAACTCACTAAACAGGAGATCATATAGTGCATTAATGTGTACACAAACACAGTTGCATTCCCTCTATCGACTGGGAAGAGGTCAGACACAGAAGCAACAGGTTTACATACATCCCAAGGCACGAGAGAGTCACACAACAAACTCGCAAATTCTGGGCTGTTACTCAGAAATGATCTAAGGGAAGACCTTATACGAAACTATCTTTTGGAATGGGCAACTAGATTCAATAGTTTTAATTAATTGACGTCTAAAAGTGCCTTTTAATGGTCTAATTGAAATAAATGATTTGACTTTGACTTTGACTTTATAACATACTAGCTTTTGCCCGCGACTTCGTCCGCGTGGATTAATAGTTCCCGTTCCCGGGGGATTTCCGGGATGAAAACTATCCTATGTCCTTTCTCGGGTCCCAGACTATATCTGTACAAAATTTCATTGAAATCGGTTTAGTGGTTTAGGCGTGAAGAAGAGACAGACAGACAGAGTTACTTTCGCATTTATAATATTAGTACGGATTGCCCGACCTGAGAATCTAACCCAGGACCTCACACTCCACTAGACCAACGGGACAACAGGGCTATACTAACAGAAGTTCATTCACCTATAACCTGATTGGGTTCAACAATTTTACTAAGCTAATAAGCAGAGTCCATTATCTACCCATGAAAAAAGATATTTAATTTTAGGTATCAGAAAATGTTTAGCATTAAATGTATGTAAACATGACCAACCTATGTCAGAGTTCGAGATCGTGACGTACTTTAACATCGCGTTATGAACAACTAGCTTCTGTTCGCGAAATCGTCTGCGTGGATTTTTTAACCCTTGTTAGGTTACGTCTTTGGTTAGTCCTCCACTCCCGTGTGTCGTAGCGTTATGGTATATAACCTTAACTTACCTTTATTAATCCTATAAACCTTAAAAAAGGGCTATAAGCAAAAAGAAGTTTCCAAATCGGATCAGTAGTTCCTGAGATCAGCGCGTTCAAACTCTTCAGCTTTATAAAATTAATTATATTTTTACCACGTTAGTTTACGTCCTGGGTTACTGCTCTGCTTTCGTTTATCGTATCGTGATGTTATAATGCCTATGCTATTCCTCATGAATCTGGCTATCATATAGGAAAAGATTATTTCCAATCTAACTGATAGTTTTAGAGATTAGTGCCGTTTAAACATACAAAAAAACCCTTCTCAGCTGCATTAGTATAGATAGTAAGTACAGTATCTGTACGCTTACACGTGGGCATGTGGGTGTACTTTATAATAAAAATGCGCATTCTTTAAATAACTGATTTCCTTCGCGGCTAAAAGCTTGCACCTGCAAGGCTAAGATATTGCTCACATAAAAATAAAATCATCTTCGAAACGAGCGGTATTATCAGCGGGATGATAATGTCGTAGGCAAAATAGAAATCCTGTCGGGGGAGCGGTGAATGCTTATGCAAATCCCGCACCTCCAGCCATAGGCAGAGGAGGAACACCGTGGTGGTTTTAACCGATAAGAGTCCATTTTCTTCTTTATTGTGTGGGCAGTAAGGACCACACACCCTAGTGTCAGAGTTTCTAAACCGCTTCAAGGGCCTCTGACATGGTTACCGATGTCAGTGATGTTCAAGATAAACTTAAAGTCTCTGAGAGAAACTCTGAACTCAGAAAAAGAGAACTTAGAGTCTTATGCCTCTCCGTCACCCCCACGACAGACGAAGTCCATGAGGATTTCCACCGCGCACCAAAAAGCAAAAGATAAAATAAAAATAAAAATAGTTGCACGGATGGATGTAATATCGCTGTGCAGGGGGGGTGCTTAACAGTCTGTTGTCATATAGGTAGTGAGAAAGGTCCTTTTCCATCCACATAAACTATTAAAAATGGACAGAATTTGAGTGAAATTATCTGCAAGATTAGACGACCTAATAAAGGTCGTCGGAAGACGCTGGATGCAGGTCGCTTCCGACCGGTATATGTGGACATCTAAAGGGGAGGCCTATGTTCAGCAGTGGACGCCCTATGGCTGAGATGATGATGATGATGATGATGATATCTGCAAAATAATCTAGTCGGTATTTACATGGGAGGTGGTGAAAGAGGCCCAAAAGTCTGACAGGGCTGATCATCGAAGGCAACGTGCTACTCAGGAAAGACCCGTGTCTACTAGTGGACGAGATTCACATGAACACGTAGTGTTAGAATAGTTGAATGAACATAACTTAATAAATATAATAATAATATACCATCACGCCTGTATTCCCCGAAGGGTTAGGCAGAGGTGTACTAATGTACACCCACAGTTCGCCGGTATATTTAGGTCCCATGTAATAGGGGGCGAGCCTATTGCCATTAACCGGGCACAAATCCAAACTCCGAGCTGCTACTGAGAATTTCATAGAAAAACCCAATAACACTTTTAACATAACTTCTTCTCCCTTAAAACATTCTCCGAAAATAAATTATGATTTAGGTTTTGACTTGATTTTGCATGCTATAGTTCCAATGGCTAAACATGTTGGTCGTCCTGTTTTAATTGTAAGACCTACAAATACTATGTTTTTAACACAAAAAAAAATTTAAACAGAGACAAATGGCTCAAAAGCGATGAGGCATAATGTTCAAGAAGTAGGCAAGATAATCAAAGGCACGAAATGCCTAATGTTCCACAATAGGCTAAATATTTAAAGACATAAGTCATAATGTTCAACAAGTGGGCAAGATAATCATTTACGATGATGATAATGAAGGCGGGCAATTTTTTTTCTATACCCGACGAAGGTTTTCAACCCACACACGGTTGTTAGTTGTAGGATCATGTACTGTATTTATGGTTATAGTTTTCGCTATGATGTCCTTTACACCCCGTTACAATCTGCCAAAGTATTCAGAACATAGTAAAGCCAACGAGGATAAAAACTAATGAATCTAGACTAATATATTAGCTTCTACCTGTGACTTCGTCCGCGTCAAAATTGGTATAGTATCCCACAGGAACTGTTTTATTTTTCAATCAATCAATCAATCATTTATTATTTTTAAAACATAGGTAACAAAAAAAATAAAGATCTTATAGATAAATGCAATGCGCTATGTTTTGTCTATGATAAGACATATATTTTGTGGGGTAAAACATAATTATCATATGCGTTATTCCACACTACAATCTATCTCAGTGCCAAATTTCATCCAGATCCGATCAGCCGTTTAAGCGAGAAAGAGTACTAACATACAAACATCCATCCATCCATCCATCCATCCATCCTCACAAACTTTAGCATTTATAATATTAGTAGGAAGTAGGATTAGTAGGACACATGTTTTTCAATATTATATTATTATCCTATATCATAAAGAAGCCACAGATTTTAAGAGGAAAATATAAACTTGTTTGACCGGTTGTATTGCAACTTCTGGCCTCTACAATGTTGTTTTTGCTCTAATGTTACGTCAATCTAATAATTACAATGACATTGAAAGTAAAATACATATTATGTTGCGTATGTATTGGAAAAAATATTGGAAACAAATGTGCAACATTGTTGCATGCAACTTTAAATGTTCCTGGAGACAATTCAAATAGGTTTAGTTACTTGTCTATGTATATGAGTTTATAAACGCAAACACGATATAGAAAACATTCTTAATTCAAAAAAGAAAAACAAATATAATGTTGCTAAGCATTTGTTTCCTAATAAATACATTTTGCTTGCAACACAAAAACATATTGCTATAACATTGTTGTACCACTTTGTACGATGGTCCGGTTTATATGGTCGCAAAAGCTGTGGCAAAAGTGTCTTGTGTGATCGTGAGATCGAGAAAACTGTTATTGGGTTTTTCTGCAAGGAAAATACAACATGCAATTCAGCTTGGAACTGTGTCGGGTGCATTTACCTGGCACAGTACTGAGCTCGCTCTATACGCGGGAACTAGATACCATAGGATGTATGTAGTATAGGTTGCTCAATACAGGTCGCACACTTAATACAAGTTATTATTAATATAGACACGAAAAGAAGAAGAATAAGGCTATGAAGAAGGCAAGAAAAATAAAACAAGATAACTTTCTTATCCACTAATTAAAAGTGAAAGAATTTATATGGCAGATGTGAGAGGCAACGCCCCGGGAGGGAAAGCCCTAGAAAGACCTACCCTAACCTTACAGGTGAGGTTCTTCAGAAAGGTCGGGTGGGCACAGGTGGGCAGTACTTATAACCAGCGTGCTTGTATGACCAGATGTATGAACGTGCAGGAGGCGACCGGAGTATGTAAGGTGGCGATCTGAGATTTCTGCTTACCCCCCCATGCGGCTGTTCCATTTCAAAACCTAGTAAGGGATACTTTTTCTAAAAATCGTTTTATTGCATAATTTTGCTAACCAAGTAAGTCCCTACCAAATACAAAGACACCAGAAATTTAATCATCGATACCCAACTCGTCTCCGATCTAATTTACGTTTAATAGCTCTCCTATAAAATTTAGTTTTAGGTCCTTACTAGGTTTTGAAATGGGGCAACCGCATGGGAAAATGGCATGGGATTATGTATGTATGTATGTATGTAAAAGTGAAAATATTTTGTGTTTTCCTCTATAAAGATGATAAATATGAGAACAAAGTAAAGTGTTAATTAGGTAGATAAACGCTGGAACAATATTAGTTTAAATCTGATAAGAGGTTATCAGCATGTTTGAGATGACCAATGTTGCTTTGTTTACATTGTAAAATAAGTACCTACATGTTTGCTAATATAGGTAGTTAATTAGCGGAGTGTTCGTTAATCATTTTATCTCCAACTAGCGATCTACCCGCGACTTCGACCGCGTGGCTTATTCCACCCGCCATAAGTTACGTCTTTGGTTAATGCTCCGCTCCCGTGTGTCGTAGCGTGATGATATATAGCCTATGTTACTTAGGAATAATGCAGCAATCTATTGGTGAAAAATGGTTAAAATCGGTCCAGTAGTTTCGGAGCCTATTCGTTACAAACAAACAAACAAATCTAACCTCTTTTCAATATTAAAAAAAGTATAGATTAGTATGCGTGCTTTAATAATTATGGTTTGACCTGGATTAAATTATTAACCTAAAATTTTTCGACCGTACAATTAATTTGACAAGAGATGCTCTGATTGGTTGTTGACCTATTTCTGCCGCAACGGAGTGTTGTTGTGTTCCGAGTTGAAGGGTTTGGGTGCCGTTGTAATTAGAGGCACTTGAGACAATACATCTTTATTTCTGGGATGGCAACGCATTTGTAAGGCCTCTGGTATTGCAGATGTCTATAGGCAGCGGTGACCACTTTGCCGGGGCTGCGGGTTGTTCGAAAGAGATACCGCGCCCCCGGAACGCAAAAGGCACATAAAGGAACATAGACGGGTTTTAGTCAGTAAAAGTCTGACACTCCCTCCCGCCCCGCCCAGGGCGGGGGAAGTTATTTGATGATTTCCCATCTTAAAAAAAAAAAGTTTTCACTTGTTTGACAATTTATCAAATAAATTTTTCGTTCGAGCAAGTTTGGGTCAAAACTCATAGATGCTCTACGTTCCAGAGAAGCGAGCAGCGTCCCTTTCTAAAAATAACAATTGGAAACACATTGTTTCTATCAATAAGCTTAACACAATACTCCCCTATGTTCCCCGAAGGACAGCACAAAACGCTTGCTTAAGTAGTATAATGGTAGGAGAGGTCAAAGCATTCATTTTAATTAGCCCATTTACAAGCACTTTTGAATTGTTAAGAAATTGATATCTTTTTATTTTTCAAACATAAAATTTACTTAAATAACAATAGGTAATAATGATTAATAATAATTAAATTACAAATATCTACAGTTAATAAAAAAAAAGAAGGAAGGTTTAAAGTTGAAGTTCCAAAACGTAGGTTCTCTATTTAGAAGAATGAGCAAAAAAGTCCATGGTTTTAATGGTAGGAGACGTAAGTTAAGAACTGATTTACTGGTACCTTGTAAAATCATAATTCTCCTTTGATTCTGCCGTGGTCGGATATGAAGAAACTTCAGCAAGCCCTAGTATTCTTTTTTT
This sequence comes from Caradrina clavipalpis, assembly GCA_932526535.1. Taxonomy (NCBI): domain Eukaryota; kingdom Metazoa; phylum Arthropoda; class Insecta; order Lepidoptera; family Noctuidae; genus Caradrina; species Caradrina clavipalpis. The sequence continues at coordinate 2,637,862 of OW052099.1, read as the reverse complement.
CTGAAATTGACATTAAACTTTTTAGGCTGAAAAACAACAAATTTCTCTAGTACTTATAACAGTAAACATCTCAAATAATACAGGTTAAAGGAGACAAAGTTAATGAGCTGTTTCATATTGTATGGAACAGCTGATTTTTCTTAAATAACCAACAAAATGACCCCTCTAGGAATTTATCTTGTATATCGTGTGTGCGTTTACAAATATATAAAATCACATGTACAAACAGCCAGATTCGGAAGAACTACCTGTAGACCATACAAATATTTGTTCCGTGTGGGAACCGAACCCGCGGCGTGCAGAGCAGCAGAGAACTCACGTTCCGATTCTGAATTCATGGTAAAACTTCCGATGTCTCTTACATCCGGTATTATCTTTATTATTCCGGTTATTGTTAAGGATGGGAAATCATGACTTCTCTGCGCTCTAGGCTGAGCGCAAGGGAGTGTCAGACGCTTACTGACTGAAACCCATCGGAGTTCCTCCTAATGCCCTTTGCGTTTCAGAGTCGCGGTAACTCTTTCGAACAAACTCTGCAACCCTGGCAGGCACTGGGTCTAGCGGGCCCCGTTTAGGTTGACAGGAATAAGATATTATACCTTCTTCGTCCTACATTAAAAACCCACATTTTAGGATAGATGAACGATGAAATATTTAACTTACCAACCTACGTTTATTTATTCTATTGTGATAGAATTCATTGTTGATAATTTTATGTGACCTTGTGGTTCGTAGACTCGCAGTCAAATACATACAGTCTGACAATCTTGTTTGTGATAATATAAAAATAGACGAAACAAGTATTGTGAGCACATACGTGTTTTTGTATAAATGACCAAAATGATCTTGTCTATACTTTATAATATTATAAAGAGGTAAGATTTATATCTAGGTATGTATGTAACCGTGTCCACGCACGCGCGCCTCAAAGAGATGTCAGCAAACTTGAACCGGGGCTGCGGTTTGTTCGAAGGAGATACCGCGCCCCCGGAACGCAAAGGGCACATGAAGGAACATAGACGGGTTTTAGTCAGTAAAAGTCTGACACTCCCTCTCGTCCCGTCCAGTGCGGGGGAAGTTATTTGATGATGAACGAATAAACTTAAAAACTACTGGACCGATTTTTTTTGGTTTCAAAAGGTTTTTTTTTGCCGTTAGAAAGCTACATTATCCCTGATAAACATAGGCTATATGTATAACATTACCCTACGACTCATGGGAGCGGAGCAGTAACTAAAGACGAAACTTAACGCGGGTGAAATAAGCCAAACGCATGAAGTCGCGTGTAGTTCGCTAGTTTATGAATAAAATTAGATTCTGTTCGCGACTGCGTCTCTGAAAAATTCAAAATTAAGTCAAAGATTAATTTATTCAACGGGAACACAATAATAGAAATAAATAGATCAATTTCTTTAATGTGTGTCAAATTTCTGGTAATTAAGTCAGTCGTTTAGCAGCAAAAGAGTAACAAACATCCAGTCGTTCATTCATGCTCTTGACGCGTCTATAATAGTATTAGCTTTTGCCAATGACATAAAAGTAACACATAATATCCTTTCTAGGAAGGGTTCAAGCTTAGTCTGTACCAAATTTTATCAAAATCGGTTCAGTAGTTTACCCGTTGTTCGACAGTATGCGCAGGATTTAAGGGTCAAACGATTCTACAAGCTAAGCGTCACTGTGAAGAAACACGATGCACAGTAAAAATACCACGTGTCAAAACAATTTAAAATAACATAACATACCATCACGCCTGTATTCCACGAAGGGTTAGGCAGAGGTATACATATGTACACCCACAGTTCGCCGTAAACAAACAATAAACAATTTAACGTTCTAAGTAATCTTTGGAAAGGGTTGATATAATGTTTTATTTAATTACAAATATTATTAAATGAATAGTGTAAAATGTTTTTTTTTGGGTTTCTATAAATATCTGTCAAAAACCAAAGATCGCACTTGTAATTATTGACTTTGATTATTGCTGGATATTTATTTTGCCAAAAAAATATTATATATGTACCTTCCTAAATGATGAGCAGATAATAAATGTATACTACTATTTATTAAAAAAAAAACTGACGTGTAGAGGTAGGTAGGTAGTACAAAATACTTATACACAATGACAAAACAATATTTAAGACATAACAATAACAACAGATGAATAAATTAGATTAAGTATAATACACAACAATATATATTAATACATAAATAAAAAAAAAACCTGTATACATTTATATTTTATTTTACTTATTTCATATCAATACAAACATTAATAAATAATGCAATTACATATAGGGATATAAAACAATTAAAAGAAATGTTATCTCTGACATCTTTGAAGTTCATAAGAAAAAATAATTACATACCTAGTTACTCAAACCAATAAAAAAGGTAGTAAACTTTTTTATTGGTCTGAGCCGAGTTACGGTTTATTTATTTATTTAAACTTTATTCAATAAAATGTACAATGCGGGCTATGCCAGAGAATAACTCTCTACCAGTCAACCAAAGGTAATGAAGAGATAATGCCAGATACAAATTATTATGCTAGCGTAAAACAAAAATAGAAAATAAAAACACCATACCTAATTTGACGTAAATAAATTGAAACGTACACAAGTACAAAATAATAATATTTTACAAACGTACGTGTATAGTTTACTATTTTAAATCCCATTTATATAGTATAATAAATATTTTTTCAATTCTAGGTATGCTTTATTTATACAAATCTGTGTTTATGAGCTGCATGCAAGTCAATTCAAACATTCTTATCATAATTTCTCACAGCACTTTAGTTTTGACGCTGTTCTTCGTAGCAAAATTCCTTTTAATTATGTTATATAAGGTTGCATATAACAACAACAAGTGAACGATTTGGCTTTTTTGCCGAATCGTGGCACATCGCGGTACAAGACTCGCCGGTGACGCCAGTTTGTTTCGAGAGCGTCCGTGAGACAGTCGCCCCCTAGCGATTATTTCGAATAATTGCTTAGCCCATTTTATTTTTAAACAAATAAATATTTAGTGCCTGGTTGTCCTGCTATCAGCAAAACGTGAGTACCAGTGTTTTTTTTTGTTTTGATTTTGTTTTATTTTTACGTTTTCGTATTTTAAAAAATTTTTGAAATGCCAGACAGTTATAAAAAAATTATCGGTACAATAATTATTTTAAAGATTAAATCTAAATAAGCGGATTGATTTTTTGTTCATCCCGATTTTAACGCGACCCACGCCAGCCATTTGTCTGTTCATTCGAAAATGGCAGTTATCCGCCATTTTGTGATTTTTGAATCCGTTCCACGCTGCCGGTATAATTATTTTCTGGGATTTATTTGATGCTTAGGTGGCTGTTCAATAAAAGAAGATAATTATTATGAAGCAATCAAAAAAATATTTGTGTGGTGGATCCCTGCGTTAGTTAGACTGGAACAACCAGTAATAAAACTGTTGTTTTATGAATTATTTCACGCAAGAATACGCACAGTGTGCTATTTCCGAAAATGAGCGCGACAAAATCTATTTTGGCCGTCAATGCAGTTTCAAATGTTTTGTTTATTAAATGAATTTCAACGATTCCCTGGGTGCCAAACATTATTTCCTGCTACTATGACGCCGTCGATTTTTTTTACGATGCGGGTACTATATTCTGAAATCTTTGATTGCGTATACGCATTTAGCTGTTTTCATAATTTTAATTTACTACTTTTTTAACATGGAGATTGAGTAAAATAAATTGCAGTAAAACAGAACATTATTTGAATCTGAGATTTATAATCTACGTAATAAAACACTTTTGTGTTTGGCTGTGTATTCTTTGAATTTATCGCTGTAACCTTTGTCAAGAACATTATCTAGAGGTCCAATAAAATGACGTCATGATTAATTAACTCGTAATTGGATCAATATTGGTGTCATTATCAAACTGGTCCGATAGGTACCTATACTTAGTATATTATAATGCAGGTCCGTGAATAATACATTTTTGTCCTTATTTTATACAGGATAATGTTTATTTTGAAAATACACATTACATTTTGAAGTTGAATAATATTGAAACAACGAAATATGATGTTGGAAACCAACTTAATTACTATTTATTAGCCAACTTAGAAACAGACAAATCTGCTAATCATTCAGAACAGAGACTTGTCGAAAAACAACGCTCAATAAAAAAAAAAATGCTAGAATTTTTCCTTTGTCCAAAAACATCGGCAAAAATGACACCGTGCGGCGCCATCGCGGGCGCCACGTGATCAGTGAATGCTTGGTCAAGGTTATAGCAAAAAACCGGGAGCGGTGGGCGTTTAATTTTGGGGAACGTTTTCCGTCCATTAACATCGGGCTTCGAAAGAAATGCGTAGTTTCGCAAACTTAGGTAATTGAACTACCAAGCAACCAACTAATGTTGTCTGATAGATTTGTTTCTGGGGGAACTTGTTGCGTTGTTTTTCTACGCTGTGGCTATGTTTTTATGTGGGTGATTTGATGTTTGAATCTGTTGCTATGACGGTCTAATCCATACGAACTAATTCGTTCCACAAATATTTTCTACCAGCTGCTGCTTCGTGGGCGTGGCTTTTTTTCACCCGCGTTAATTGACGTCTTCGGTTACTGCTCCGCTCTCATGAGACGTAGCGTGATGTTATATAGCCTATACTATTCTTCATGAATCTGGTTATCATAATACAAAGAACTTTTCAAATCGGACTGGTAATTACAGAGATTAGCGTGTTTAAACAAACAAACACACAAACAAACAAAAACAGCTCATTAACTTATTTATATTAGACAAGCTTCTGCCTTCGACTTCGTTTGTGTCAAATTTGATATTTTATCCTACGGCAACCGTTCGCTTTTCCGGAAAAAAGTATCCTATATATTATTCCACACTACAATCTATCTCAATGCCAAATTTCATCCAGATCTGTTCAGCCGTTTAAGCGTGAAAGAGTACCAAACATACATCCGTCCATCCCCACAAACTTTCGCATTTATAATATTAGTAGGAAGTAGGACCGGTTTATTAGGATTTAACGTTTACTTTTGTCCCGAAAACAAAGGTAGGTAGGCATACGTGACAGCCCTGTCACACCTTTACTTCGTTACACTGACCTGCTTCACTGAAATAGCACAAACAAATATTATTTCTGACATTCCGAAAACATTATGCTAAAAACTATAATTAAGACTTAACAAATACCACGGAAGCATTCATAACACAGTGAAATAAATTCATTTCGTAGTTATGTCAGTAATGCATTTATCATTTTGATCAATGACAGCTCTTTTGTTTTCAACGTATCTTTTGTCTGTGTCTAAGCTATAGAAAAAATACCACTGTGTACCTTAGCATTTGGTTGACGCAAAAAATACAGACGGGTTTAAAAAAAATGGTTGCGCTGTTTCTCTGGTTACCAACCTGTAAGAAAAAAACGTTGCTTAGTTTCGATGTAGATAAGGAACAGGAAGGTATGTCTTTAGAATTTTAAGTATGACTGTTTTAAATGGTAATTAGCTAGAATTTGTGACGTTTTGAAACTATAACATGGTTTTGTTTAGTAGTCTGGTAGTAGGTATACGGTTTTGGTTGCTGCTCCGCTCTCGTGCGTCGTAGCGTGATGTTATATAACCTATATTACTCAGAAGTAATGTAGCTATCTATTGGTGAAGATGTTTTTTAAACAGCTTCTAGGACTTTGGGAGCTTATTGGTTACAAACAATTAAAAAAAATCTTTCCTCTTTATAATATTAGTAGTACAAGTATGATTGTTTCAAAAGTTTTTAAAGATTTTTTTACGTTATAAAAATTTAATATGAATATTTCTATACAACACTAGGTACTACTATGATGCAACTATCAATCTGTTTCGCATTACTTTGAAACATCACCAACCCTTTGTCTAGATAATGATCGATTCTACGCATTGGGCGTGTCGGGGAAAAGTGCTATATAAATCCCATTAGCCTGTATTGCTCTAGTAGAGTAGATGTAGTAGGTAGGTATATAAATGACGTCATAGAACAGACGCCAGTCGGCTGGCCGGATCCATTGTTTACTTACACTGCCGCCGAGCAATCATGGTTATTTACGAGTTTATTACCCTTTATCAACCATAGAGTTAATCAATTTATCCTACAGTTATTATCAATCTATCCTCTGGGAAGTATAATACAGGACGTGTCCACTGCGGGTTGTTCGAAAGAGATACCGCGCCCCCGGAACGCAAAGGGCACATGAAGGAACATAGACGGGTTTTAGTCAGTAAAAGTCTGACACTCCCTCCCGCCCCGCCCAGGGCGGGGGAAGTTATTTGATGATTTCCCGTCTATAAAAAAAAAAAAAAAGGACGTGTCCAGAATTGTGAACGTTTAGGGAAAAAAACTAATTCTTTAGGTTACATTACAAAGATGAAAGAATTTTTTTGCATGTTTGTATCGAATAAGCTCCGAAATTACTGGTCAATTTTAACCATTTTAATCAATAGATAGGTAAATTATCAGGAAGTAACATAGGCTATATGACATCACGCTACGTCTCAGGGGAGCGGAGCAGTAACCAAAGACGAAACGCAGACAGAGTCGAGGGCAGAAGCTAGTTACTGATAAAAATCTGATAATTAATAATTAGTAAATCATTATTTTATCGATACATTTTTGAGGTTGACCAATATAATTTTTGCTATTCATAAATTGATTTAAAACCACCTTATCTTGTAATTTGGTTAATTAGCGTTCATAACTGTTTACCTTTGTGGTTTGTTTAACGAGTAATAAATATTATTTGTCGGTCGGTTGGACGGTTAGCCATTTAACCTACATGATCAATAAAAAATGATTATGGGATATTTTTTCTAAGATAGATAAAAGCCTCGTAACATTCGGCTTAGCCGATCCGGAGATAGGTCGGAACAAACTGACGGACAAGAATTAGTTTTTTTTTGACATTAGAAATAGCCTCCTTAATTTTATTAATTTGTATAATAATACCCTATTAATTACTTCATTCATGTGTGTAATTGACGTCACTAATATCTAGTGTTTTTGCTATCGAACAATCACATTTAGATTTTGCTGTTTAATTTTGCATATTTAGCAATAAATCCTTTTAATCACTTGTGGCCGAAATAATACAAAATTGAATATTAAAATTTGACGTGACTTTCACCAACTTAGCTCGGGTAAAAAATACCCGAGCTAAGTTACATCTTTGATTACTGCTCCACTCCTATTGAGAATAATACTTATATATATTAGTCTACATTTAGTTTTCGTTTATATTACTTGACATTTGGCTTTACCAAGTCTGATAAATATTAATCATTCAATACCATGACGGGAAGAGAGCATCCTGTATAGACATCCAGTAAAAAAAATCGACTCACGATAGCCAATTAATCCTTATTACGTAACCCAAATCCACAGATAAAATACGATATCCATGCCTACATTCGTTCCTGTTTCCGATGATGTCATGTTTTGTGGATCTTATACGTATCTACATAAGTATTTACTTAGAGGGACACGTGTCCGCCTATCCATCTATACTTCTATATAGGTTTAGTTAGTTTAGTTTAAAGACATTTATTCTCAAAAAAGACACAAAGTCACTTACATGTTACAATAGTTTTTGAGAAAGGTATTTTTTGCTGTTAGATATTCAGCTAACTGAGTCTTGATACTAATATTATAAAGAGGTAAAGTTTGTGACGTTGTAGGGGGTAATCTCCTGCGGGTTGTTCGAAAGAGATACCGCGCCCCCGGAACGCAAAGGGCACATGAAGGAACATAGATGGGTTTTAGTCAGTAAAAGTCTGCCACTAAGGGCGGGGGAACTTATTTGATAATTTCCCATCTATAAAAAAATAAATAAAAGTGGGATCTACTGAGCCGATTTTGAAAATTCTTTTATTCATAGAAAGCCACGTTATTTCTAAGTGTCATAGGTTATATAACATCACGTTAAAACACACGGGAGCGGAGCAGTAGCTTTTGCCCGCAACTTCGTCCGGGTAAATGTTCGCTTATCGTGAATGCAGTTGAAGTCGCAGAATAAAAAGTAGCCTTTATCTTAAGCTCAAAATAAACAGAATTTTCTCATATTTTTTTACAAATGGATAACTCCTTGACTCTAGTCTAGGTCAGAGGTGACATAGACAAAGTCGACAATAGACAAGGATCTTAAAAATAAAAGTCATTTCCATCAACAATTTTTGGTAAAAGTTACTTAGTTTTATGGTCAGTAGGTATGTGTAGATACGGCTAAGTGTCAGGGTGTCTTTTTACACCCTCTAGGAGCTTTTAATGAAAGGTCAGCTATACTCGTGCTAACTTTTGGCGCCATCTATTATCTTATGAAAGTTATTGTTTTCTTCCTCGGGTTGTTTTTTCGTACTTATTTTCGGGATGCAAGGTACTTATGTCCGTTTCTGTACACCTGGCTAGGGGACAGTATTTATTTTCGGGATGAAAGGTCCGTTTCTGTACATCTGACAAGGTCTATGCAAAATTTCAGGATAATCGGTTCAGTGGTTAAATCGTCAAAAGGTTAACAAAGAAACAAGGAAACTTTCTTTCGCATTTATAATATAGTTACTTACCTAGGATAGCTTGGGCTTTCGTGTTGTCATGCAAAGGTAGATACTTAATTAATGTTGGTACCTATCTACACCTACAAACTTAACCGATGGCACAGCCAAATTGCGAACCTCGTCTTGACGTGAGTTGTACCCTTTGAACCGGTTTGAAGGGTATCCTTACAACCTTGAAGTGACAGGGTGACATTGAAAAATGCACCTACAAGAATCTATCTAAAAGTTTATTTTCTATAACTAGCATTAATTTTCATTACCCAGATATTTTTTTCAGACTTTTTGCATAACATACCATTACGCCTATATTCCCCGAAGGGCTAGGCGGAGGTGTACCAATGTCCACCTACAGTTCGCCGCCATGTTTAGATCCCATTTAATAGGAGCGAGCCAATCCGGGCACAAATCCTACCACCGAGCTGCTACTGAGAATTTCATAGAAAAACACTCGATTTGGCTCGAACCCAAGGCCTCCAGCGTAGCAGTCGCGCTTAGGACCACTAGGCTAACGAGACAATCGTTTGTTTTTGTCCCAAAAAATGTTGCCACGTGGAATTTAATCCCTATATTGTGTTACCAACTGAAAAATAATAATTAAGCCGGGCTTCCTCGTATAGGAAACGCATATATTGATCAATCACATCACGTAGAAAGCTTAGCGTGTCGAAAATAGTAGTTAAAAGAAAATAAATAGGTCAAGCTTGTTTTAAACAGAGAACTCGTAAACAGGCCATAGAACGGAGGGCGGGCCGCGCCATCGGCCGCCATTTTGAACGTAAAACATGACGTCATTGTGTCATTAAAAGCTCTAATGGTGTGTATAGTTTAAGATGAGAATATTTTATTGTTACTGTCGTTTTTTGTAGGTATTAATTCATTAAGTCTTACATTAATTAAGAGAGTAGGTCAGTAGTTGTGTTTACCTGTTTTAAGGAGTTGTCCGGGGAAGTACTACCACCATTACTGGATGATTGGTTTGGTTGACTGGCAGAGAATGCCTAAGGTATTAAGTCCGCCTTTGTACTTTTTGTTGCATAAAGTTTAAATAAATAAAGCAGTGTTGCTGTATTCCGGTTTAAAGGGTTTGGGTGTCGGTGTAATTACAGGCCCGTGAGATATTTTAACTTTGTCTCTGGCAACGCACTTGCAAGACCTCTTGTATTGCAGATGTCTATATGCAGAGGTGACCATTTAATATCAGGTCGTCGGCTTGTTTGCTATCTAAATAAAAATAATAAAAATACATTCTTATAGTCATTCTTTTAACAACTAACAAATAAATTATTTGTTTTTTTTTTATTTACCATGTACTTAACTAGGTATATTTGAACATAGATAAGATTGTTTTTCCTTAGCCGTGGGAAATAAAAATAGAATTAATAAAGTTGGTGGGATCATCCTTTTGCGTTCAAACATAGTTTTTGTCATATTCACGTCATGTGCTCAGAAGTTAGATAATTGTAATTAAGGTTAATTAATGTGTCATGTTGTTGTTAACTGCAGGGCTAACCCATTATGTCATCAACGACGGTTTTAAATCCTGATTTGTACAAATATAGAATTTGTTGTACAAAACATGTAGTGACAGTGCCTCGTTAGCCTAGTGGTCCTAAGCGCGACTGTTACGCTGGAGTATTTGGTACGATTCTCAGTAGTAGCTCATAGTTAGTTACTGCTCCGCTCCCGTGTATGGTAGGTAGCGTGATTTTATATGTATAACCTATGATACTCACAAATAACGTGGCTTTCTTTGGGTAATCGGTTCAGTAGATCTGGAGATTATCCCTACAACCTCACAAACTTCACATCTCTATAACGTTAATTGATGAAAAAAATCTTACTTTGAAACATAATTATTTATAATGACTACAACGATCAGAATACTTGTTTCATTTTAATTTAACCTCTCAAAGATTACCTACAGTCTTGAAGACGGGAGTTTAAAAATATACTTCGTTGCTTCTCGTAAACAAAGTACCTACCTACCTAGCACTTAGTACTCTGCTCGGTTCTCTGTCAGTCAACACCTGCACTTTCATACAACGTGTGAACATTCTAAGAAGAGAAATTAAGCCGTATCATATAACTGTCATTGCAAGTTATTGCAACTGAAATATATATGTATATATAGGGTGTACAAAGACACATGAGGTAGCCGTTTGCTACGAATATTTATCATCAAACTAAGTTAGAGGAAAAAATATTGTTAGGAAACGACTTTTATTTTTGTTGTGAAAAATGACTGTTTATTGGTCTTGCGCAAAACAATATACCTACTATAAATATATTTTTATGTTATGTGCATCACTTTCACGTGAATAAATAGTTTTTCTTTCTTTCTTTATAACGCAATATTGCAACAGTACAAGCCACCTGAGGGTGTTTCAAGTTTAGTTATAATATTTCAGCTTGGTTTTTGTAAAAAAATCGTTACAGAAAATTGACGCTTTCTCCGTAACCGAAATATTTCCAAGTATGGCGCAAAACAAAAAAAAATATGTCAGTGATGGGAAGAACTAACTTTTAGCTTCGTTAAGTGTCTCCTTACATCCTGTATATCAGTAGGTAGGTACTTATGTTAGTTCACGGAACTATGCAAGTGCGTGGGTAACACATGAACGGATTAAATGGCACAGATAAGACTGGGGGCCATGTGCCGTAATTCTGCATAAAGTATTATTTGATAAGAATTATGTTTTTTATTGTAATGCGCTTGGCATTGCATTAAATACAATATGTATTAAATTACAATTCAAATTAAACATATTATAACTGCCCGCGACTTCACCCGCGTTAAGTTACATCTTTGGTTACTGCTTCGCTCCCGTGTGACGTAGCGTGATGTTATATAGCCTATGTTACTCAGGAATAATGTTCCTATCTATTGGTGAAAAAAATGTTGAAATCGGTCCAGTAGTTTCAGAGCCTTTTCGGTACCAAACAACCAAAGAAAATGTTTGGAACTGCTGTTTTTTAATAACCGTCAAACATTTTTCGTTTTGGGGGGAAACATGACTCGAATTCATGGTAAAAGTTTTCATCATGACGTCAATTTCACCCGTGACTTAGGTGACTAATAGTTTCAATAAGTACCCTAAAAACAATAGGCAAAAAGATAGGTTATGATTTTCTTTTCGATAAAGTTTTTTAAATCACTATTGCAACACTACCATATTCTAATTTTTACTTCACTAGACATTTAAAAACTTTTAGGGGAAAATAATGTACCTACGTTGATTTTCTTTTGTTTTACTTTATTTATCTGTAAGTTCAAGATAGCTAGTTCAAGTTAAGGTTAGTACATATAAAACAGAGTCAGGGCCAAATGGCCGTGGTTATCGCCTCGTGTGACTTAGGTAGTTACTTATACATATAATACTTATCTGTTTTGAAATGTCGAAATTTTTGAAAGTAAGTACTAAAATTCTCCCGATCGAAATCTGACCGCGCCGCTCAATCTCAAAGTGGAAAAATGTGTGCGCAAACACAAGTGCACTCCCTTTACTCACCCTCTCAAAGACCGTTGGGATTGGGACGGCAATTCGACACGACCGTGGTCTACAAGGAACTCAAGTTTATTAAAAACCTAAGTGGTGACAATGTTCAATAGGCACTAAAATTAAGTTTGACAATTAAGTCTGTATTCCCCGAAGGGTTAGGCAGAGGTGTACCAATGTACACCTACAGTTGGCTAGTATGTCAGGGGGCGAGCCTATTGCCATTAACACCGAGCTGCTACTGAGATTTTCGTAGAAAAACCCAATAACACTTTGCTCGACCTGGGAATTGAACCCAAGACCTCTAGCGTAGCAGTTACGCTTAGGACCACTAGGCTAATGTGGCAGATTTTTTTACATAGCAAGAATATTTATTTTTTGAAGCAGCGTAGTTGAATGTGTACCTACGCTATCATGCTGACCTATTTTCTTGATACTTTCTAACCTTCATAATACTCGTATGTCATTCGTTAAAATTCTGATATTATTAATCAATTCATCCATTCGGTATTTCCCACACAAATAACTGCGACAATCAATATTAGTTTATATTATGTTTTGTTTCAAATAACAGAAGCAAGTAGGTACCTATGGGCAATTATTGTCCTGTTTGTAATTTCTGCCAGAATATTACCTCCATCAAATTAAGGAAAACCACACAAATATTCTATTCGTATTTTATAGATAACTTGTTTTGTTACAATTATATATTTATAAGATTGATTCTATTTTTCAATAAATAACATTTAATGTTAACAATGTTTTTGTTAACATTAAATGTATTGTGTGGTTTTCCAAAAATACTTAGGTACATAGTATAAGTTTTTTTTTCATGGTAAATTTTTGTAATTGGATTTAAGTTTGTATTTAAATGACAACTTTCTAAGCTTAGAACTAATGACTTTACAACCCAGTTACTAAGCAACATGATACACCTTGGTATCACTGGTAGTCAGATTTTCGAGCTTCTGGCTACCAGGAACGACTGCTAAAAACTTCCAATGAACACACACACATGTACATAAACTCACGCCTTTTTCCCATGGGTGTAGGCAGAAACCACGGACGTAAAAAATTCGTCAGTTTAGTGTTCTATCCAAGACCATTTTGGTGAACTTACATACATACATACATACATAAACTCACGTCTTTTTCCCCTGGAAGTAGGCCGAAACCACAGAACGCCACCTGGTACGATCCTTACATACTCCTTTCGCCTCGTTCACTTTCAATAAAAGCCAGGAAAATCGGCATATCATGCTTTCCTAGGCACGGAGAAGTTCCAGGACAAAACAATATGTAGGTATGATATTCCATGTTAAACAACAATTAGCAAATGAGATTAACACGAATGCCAGCGAATATAGGGGGACGCGGACGGTGACGCCCTAAATGACCCCAATAAAGTCCCCGAACCTAGTGATGTCATTCTAAAGGTCGGAGGCGCGTAGTACGTAGCTATGTCTAGTGGGCTTTGTTTGAGGAGAATAGGTGATGTACAATCGAGGTATGAAAAGGTTAAGTACATTGATGTCAACCTGTTTAATAGGAGAAGAGCTCTTTGTGTAGGAGTTTGTCCGGGGAAGTACTACTAGATAATAATATTACTCAATTATGCTAGGTATTATAAATGCGTAAGTGTGGCTGAATGGATGTTTTTTAATCAACCACGCCCGAACGGCTGAACGGATATGGATGAAATTTGGCACAGATATAGATTATAGTCTGGAATAGTACATAGGCTAGTTTATATATATACCAACACGCCTGTATTCCCCGAAGGGTTAGAGGTGTACCAATGTAGACCCACAGTTCGCCGGTGGCTAGTTTTTATTTCGGAAAATATGTACGGTTCCCGTGGGATAATATATTATTTAACTTGATGGAAGCTAAGATGATCATAATATTGTAGGATTGATGAGACATCGTCATTTATTTGTCGCTATTTGTCAGCAATAACCTTGACAATATGATTGATAACGGAAACATCGCGCTTCGCGCTCATTCTATTTAAAGTTTACAGTTAATTAAGTATTTCATGATTATTAAATTATAGTTCAAACACATTATACTTTAATTATTAGAGTTAATTTTAATTGATTTATGAACTACGTGGTGATCAATGCTCGTGCCTTCTCTGTATGAGAAGAGGCCTTTGCCCTGCAATAGGACATCAATAGGCTTTTATTATTATTTTTATTTACTACCAATATTTGTTGGGGTAATTGTTGAATATTTCAAAGTTAGAAATTTGTTTTCATCTATATATCCTAGCTTATCTTCTTCTTAGCGTATCGATAATCGAGACTACACACAAGGCTGGTTTTGTGAGTGGACTGTTTGGCCCTGAGGGGGGCCTTAAATTTGCCATCGTGGTGAAGGGATTAGCCAATCGACCGAACTCGATTGCCCAGGGTGCGCCGGACGTAACAGGGGTCGGAGAGTACGTCGCTCGGGGAGGCTCCTTTTATGCACCTCCTAGCTTATGTACAACGGGAATCGTATTCGTTTTTTAATAAAAGTAGCCTATATGCTAATTCAACCTACAATGTATCCCTGTAATTTCATTCAGATCCGTTCAGCTTTTCTGCCGTGAATGATTAACAAACATCCATTCACCCAAACTTAGTAATGGTGGTAAGATTTTTATTCCCTGACACTTTGCCAACAAATTCGACAATACTTCTGAAAATGTTTTTTTTTTTAATTAATTAGGTGAGTAATAAAACACATTGGACATGTATAATAGCATTTCTTGGAATACCTATGCAGCTTTTACAAATTCTAAATTCTTTTTAATCGACACTGTATACGAGTAAGTGCGCAGGGTTGGACTTCGCTTAAAGTCTGTATTTTTGAACATTACAAGTCCTCCATGTACTTAGTGCAAGTACTGCCTACCTACAGACAAAACTCATCTATACATAAATATTATTTTTAATATTATAAAGCTAAAATGCCTGTGCGCGCTAATCTTAGAAACACCTGATCCGATTTAAAAATAAAACCTTTTGCGTTATAATTATATCCCGTTCATTGAAGAATGTTTTAGGCTTCATAACATCACGCTTCATCAGCAATAATCAAAGACGTAACGCGTATAATCTGTGGTGTAAAAGAAGATCGAAACCTCGTAGGATGACAAACAAGCTGACAGCCCACCTGATGTTAACCACTGGCGGTCACCTCTGCCCGCAGACATCTGCAATACCAGAGGCCTTGCTAATGCATTGCCATCTCAGACACAAAGTCGAAATTGCTTAAATGCCTAGGTATATTTTCTTGAAAACTTTGAAATAAAATAAGTAATATTCAATACACATTACCAGCACAATACGAGACAAGACATGTGTTTCGAATACATTTACATAGTGTATTTACATAGATCTAGGTCACCAGAATGTGCGCTCTATTCAGAATTAGTTCAATGTCATTATGACACTTCATGTTGCTGACGAATTTTAGGTGTTCCATTTCTTGGACATCTTCGTTATTTTTGCTACAGCTTGCCCGGTAATGCTCGGTTCCTATATGAAACGGATAGTTTATCTTACCAGTCGAGGAGGAGCTCGTAGCTAAATAATTACAGCCGCATAGACCGATCTTCCGGGTTGGGCCACGCTTGCCGAGGTTGGTCTGTGGATGGGTGACCATTTACCATAGCGAGTTTCCTCCGTGCCTCGGAAAGCACGTAAAGCCGTTGGTCCCGGCTGTCATTTGTAGATCTTTGACAGTCGTTACTGTTAGTCAGAAGCCAGAAAGTCTGACAACCAGTCTTACCAAGAGTATCGTATTACCCATTACTGGGTTATGGAGGTCTGATAGGCAGTCGCTCCATGTAAAATACTGATATTCAGCTGCATCCGGTTCGACTGGAAGCTGACCCCAACATAGTTGGGAAAAGGCTAGGCAGATGATGATGAGTTTGTCTTACCAGTCGTAATTTCTATGAATGCTTGACTGGTCGTTTGTAAAAGTTCTGCTGACAATTCTGAATGTAAGAAATGTTTACAAAAAATATGAAGAAATTTATTTTCAAGCATGCAGGTGTTTATCTGTATGCTGAAAAATTAACTTCAGTAACAGTGAAAATACGAAAGCATTATTTGTTACCATGATTTAAAAATACCGGTCGATAAGTTTCAGGAATTTTCGGGAATTAATTGCATTCTCTACCAGATTCAGATTCAGATTCAGATACCTTTATTTGCCTAAACATGAGTGTACATACAATATTATGGAATAACAAAGCATGCAAGGTGTTATAATCAATGTCGTGCTAACATATTTACCATATTGTCATGGTGTGCAAATATTCATATATATAGTGATAATAGAACGACAAACATTGACATTGCTGACATAGTTAAAATATATTTTTAAATTAAATTTACGTACATAATTATTGTCAAAATCAAAATTATCAAATCATTATCACATTAAAATATTTAGGTCAATTTATAAGAGGAGCATGTCAATACAAAATAAATCTCAAAAATTACGTATTGTCAACTCAAAAAACAAAATTAAAAACAAAATTATCCAAACATTATTATATTAAAATATTTAAGTCAGTTTATAAGAAGAGCATTTCAATTTAAAATGATTCCAATAAAAATTCATTAACATCATAATACGCTTTACTAGCTAAAATAGATTTAAATTTCCTCTTAAAGAGTTCTAAGTTCAGCTCCTTCAAGCTATTCGGTAGTTTGTTGTAAATAATGGGAGCCATACAAAAAACACTCTTGCGCATAAGTGCAGTCTATTTCTAGGAAATACATCTGCCATCCGGGGAAATAGGTTAGGATTTGTTTTGACAAATATGGCGATTTCTAAGATTCAACCAAAATTTGCCCACAACTTTTGGCCTTCGTGAATTGCAAAAACGATCTCAGAATAATAATAATATTCTGGTATTTAGACCAATATTAGTTCATATAATGAGCGGTTTGCTGGCGCGATGCTATAATTGATTTTTAATTAGAAAACAGCTTCAAAACTGTATTTGACTGACGTCCCAAGTTGAGTAAATTGTTATCGGCGCAAATTACAGCTAACTCATTAGTATACTACTTATTTTAAGTGCTTTGGAAGACATTAGACCACATCCAATAGCTACGTTAAAATTTATAAGTTCTTTGTGACCACCAGCTACCATATACCAGACCATTTATAAGTAATTTAATTATAATGTTTAGAATTCCATAAACAACGATTTCTTGGAAAAAGTTGTTACCTACTTAGAACATTTTTTCTTTATTTCTAGCTTTTACGCGTGATTTTTTTTGCGGATCCAAAATTTTTTGATAGTAAGGTATAGCCTCTACCAATTATTGTTAACATAGATTCCTATTAGCAAAAACACATCAGAATTGGACCAGTAGTTCAGCAGATAATCGCGTTGAAACATACAATAAACTCTTTAGCTCTAAATTGGTATAGATTTTTAGCAGTAGGTATGCTATTGAGTGATAATTACTAAAAATAAAAATAGTAAATAATAATATACCACTACGCCTGTATTCCCCGAAGAGTTAGGCAGAGTTGTACCAATGTACACCTATAGTAGGCCGGTGTGTTTAGGTCCCATGTAATAGGTAGCGAGCCTATTGCCATTAACCGAACACAAATCCTAACATCTAGTAAATTGTTAAAAAACAATCATACTAGACATTAACAAATATTAAATTGACACAAAAACTACTAAAGTACCAAACAATTAAAACTCGTTTTCATATTCCATTACCCTTGGAAACCATTGTGTTGTAATAGCAATGTGCTGATCCGATTAATTAACTCAGTATGTATGTTAACACGCATGGCCCCTACATGACATCATTATTTAGAAGTTGTCCTAAAATCTGAATATTTATGTAGATACAGTCACACCCACTTGTTGTAACAATATGGTTTTGACAACGCTTTTATTTAAAAACTGTGAGAATGGATTTAATCTTAGTCCTACTACCTACTAATCCTATTATCCTATTGTTTTACTTTAATTTTATAAATACGAGAGTTTGTGAGGATGGATGGATGTTTGTTAAACTGCCATGCTTAAACGTCTGAACGGATCTGGATGAAATTTTGCATAGATAGATTGTAGTGTGTAATAAAACATACGTATAGGATACTTTTTATTCCGGAAAAATGTACGGTATGTAATAATATCAGCTTATTATTGTCCCATTGCAGGGTAAAGGCCTCTTCTCATACAGAGAAGGCACGAGCATTAATCAACGCGCTTGCTCAAGGCAGATTGGCGATTTCAGGGCTTTTATTTAAGTCCAGGTTTCCTCACGATGCTTAACGTTACCAATTTTAGTGACGTCTAATATAAACTTAAAATTAAAAAAATACATTCATTGGCCTTACCCAGATTTGAACCTTTAAGAGAAGTGCCTTAACCACTGGACCATCGCGACAATCGAAGGACGATTTTAAAATATTATTTATATTATGATATTTTACGACAATCGCGCGGTTGACTGTAGGTACAAGAAAACGAATAACAATTTTAAATGTAGGTAGTAAATTAAAACCGGCTTTATTCTTTAAGTATTAAAATCGATAATAGTATAGTTTTCAATAATAAATACGGGGCATGTGTGCGTCATTCAATTTCAACAAGTGGTGTTTTTTTTAGAATCAAGTCTAGGTTTTTTCCTGTTTATATTTTGTTTGCTTTATTCAATACCTACTTTAAATACATAACCATGATGCCACATTATTTCTGTTACAAGTACTTTTCACTACGCAAATTGAACCTTAAACACAGCTGTTTGTAACGCGCATATTTGCATTATGTAGGAGTAGAAACCGGCGCCCGCACATGTAACATTGACAACAAAATGAATGTTTAATACGTCAGCCGAATATCCAGTAAATTGGTGTAAGTAACAATTTAAAACTAAACTACTTTTTGTACCTACTATATCAATTACTGTTGTGCTGTTGCAACTTGATTCCCGCCATTTTAAAAATGGCTGACACTGTCGGTAATACACTGTTTACTAGTGTCAATAAATATAATCATAGTCACAAATCAGGCATTATTTTATATTCGGGCAAATTGGACAATCATATTATTATTTGATGAAAAATAAATAAAATGAAAGAAAACCTTGAAGCTGAAATAGGTGAAAAGAAAATATTACGTGAAAGATGTCATAAATGCAAGAAGAAACAAAACACACTTCGAATGCCAAATCAAATTTGATTATGAAAACAATAACCTAACATTAATACACCATCAAACCAAAACATCTACAACAACTATTAAAAAAATTAAGCAATTTTGTGTTTTGGCTTTCCCTCTCACAAAAACTTACCCTTTGCTATTGTACTACATTGTATGACACTGTACTACATTTACTCATTATTTTTATGAATGTAAAATTAACCTGTTTTATAACCTTGCCCGTCAAAAATCTGGAATGAATTTTAATGGTTCATTAATTATTTAATTGGACAGTTGACCCCACTGAACTTGTTTTAATACGAAATAACGTCAAAATGTCGCTTTTATCTTATAATTGGTTGCATTATTCGAAACATAATAAATACAACAGGTTCATATTGCATGAATAGTAAAGTGTCATGCGATTTTATACCATACGCGCACACACGGGGTGTCAAAAGACACATTGATTAGTCGTTAACTAAGCATATTGGTGTCGATTCTGTTATGCACAAGCTAAACTTAATTTAGACTATTTCTATCTTTTTCTCTCCAATAAAACAAGAAAGAGACGGACTTGAATAAGAATTGTCAATTTTAGCTGATCTGAAACCTCTATACATTTATTTGACATGTCAGAACGCATTAATTAAAAACACGGAAAAGTTCAAGGCAAAACTAATTTGACATCTCTAACTTAGTTCTAAGGTATTACCGTCCTATTCTTTCGCTGTATTTTAGTAAGAGATGTCAATTCTCTAAATTTAGTTTAGTTTATGAACAAGGGAATCGGCACCACTATCCATCAAACTAAATAACATTGAGCAAACATGTTACTGGAAAAATACTTTTATTTTTGGTGTGAAAAATTACTGTTTATGGTAGCACGTAATGTGCGCAAAACATTGTTTATGGATGCATGCAACACTAGAGTAGGGGGAGTATTTAAAGTTTATTCATATTATTTCAAATTGGTAAAACAATATGTTAAATAGCTGGAAACTTTGACCTTCAATGTCTCCGTAATCATACAATCTGAAACGGTTTACCAACAGTCGATTGGTCCATGAACCATTGGTGAACATTAACTTTTCGTTCAAAGGACTATTCAACCACGAATATTTCGCCAACATAACCTATTACATCAAACAATCTTCAGATAATAAACAGTTAGTCAAAATCAAAACGGATAGGTTAGGTTAGAACTGTGACCATACAACGCAAATTTCCTCTTTTACAAAGGGTTATGTTAGTGAAACGATCGTGGGTGAGAGCTCCTATAGATGAAAAGATAATCCGTAACAAAAGTACATGTACTTTTTTATATTTGGGAAAATATCAAATAACTTCCCTCGCCCTGGGCGGGGCGAGAGGGAGTATCAGACTTTTACTGACTAAAACCCATCTATGTTCCTTCATGTGTTCTTTGCGTTCCGGGGGCCCGGTATGTCTTTCGAACAACCCGCAGCTCCGGCAGGCATCGGCCTTTAGTGGCCCCATGGTTCATGTATCAATCGTCTGTTGGAAAACCGTTTCAGTTTCTTAAACATAAGGTTCCCCTCATTTCCCAGAAAAGATTTAGAACAAAAAAATCTCAGTAATGGGAAGAACATGTACTGTCGGTTGCATTCGTGTCTTTATACATACACCCTTTATGTAAATTGTCACCTTGATCTGCCCTCTTGCCAATAATCATCAGTTATGTACCATTTTATCCATAACAGCGACCCCTAATGAATAAAATAATCCATAACAGTTTTATTGACATCTGTCTACTTGCACCATCCGTGCCATATTTAGTACCAACTATTTCTAGGCAAGCAAGTGTGTGGTTACTAAGTGTAGGTATTGCTTTTGAATTACTGGTCTGACGCCATATTACGTAAGTAATGGGAACGACGCATGCGCCGACTGGCGAAGCAGTTGTTCAAATAGAGTGTAGGTGCCTAGTGTTTTTAAACGTTCCATTGCGCTACTGACTTATCAGTAACCTTGGATTTATCATGCATTTTGGGGCTAAAGTTGAGTTTGAATCAGTTTTCTCTTAGAGCCGTTTTGGGTTAAGCTTTAAAAAATCATTTTTTTTTTTCATGAAGGAAACTAGGCAATTTGGATCATAGAATAAATTAGAATGCTTTATTAATCGAACAGTTACATTACATAGTGTTAGTATTAAAGCCTCTAAAATCTAATATATAAAATTCTCGTGTCACAGTTTTCGTTGCTATACTGCTCCGAAACGGCTTGATGAAATTTTTTGTGCATATCGAGTAGGTCTGAGAATCGGCCAACATCTATTTTTCATATCCCTAAAATATATGGCAAAACAACGTTTGCTGGGTCAGCTAGTAAAAAATAAAAATATGGTGTTAGTAACATAACAAGCTCGGAAGCTACCTATGTTACCTAGTAGATTAATGTTAAGGTACAATAATTATTTATGTAATGCATTAGGCGTTGGTATTTTTAAAAGTATATCAGCTAGTTTATTTATAAATCTACGAAATACTATTCCTCTATATTATATTTCCGGCCATAAATTCTAATCTAAAAATAAATTGAATTTATATCTCGGTGCAAATATTTTATTAGCCTTGTATCCTTTAAATTTTTTCATTTGAATTTTGTCTACTAATTAACCAACAGAGACTAATTATAGATGTTTAAAAAAGTATCTGCCACCACTTTATTAAAGTACCGCTTTCCGAAAAACTTTGCCCATTGTCCTTTTAAGAATTTACAAGTTTCATTATTCATCATCATCCTGTCATTCAAAGATCTACTCTTTGACAGTCTTTACGGATAGTCAGAAGCCAGAAAGTCTGTAAACTTTTACCAAGAAGTATCGTGTTGCCCAGTAACTGCGTTGTGGAGGTCAGATAGGCAGTCGCGTCATGAAAACACTTGATATTCAGCTGCATTCAGTTAAACTGGAAGCCGACCCCAACATAGTTGGGAAAAGACTAGGCAAATGATGATGATGACATGTTTCTCACAGAGTTGTTAACGTAGATAATAATGCTACTAATCTAGGTGAAGGAAAAAAATAAGCTTACAAATATGAAATAAGTACAAGAGTACCTACAGCAAGTACTACACAAAGCCGACCTCCATTTAATCCAGAGAAACAGATGTTTTCATTCTCTCAAATCTACAGTTTTGTTATGGAATACTAAATGCTCATTACTTACAGCAAGCCGGCTACATCAATAAATAAAATTGGTTTGCGTTTGGGCGCGCGTATGTCATAAGGGCTTTAGCCAAACCAGAAGTGTTTATTCATTTTGTTTTGAAATAAGTATTTTTGACTGTTGTTCTTATTAGAGGGCTGACCTTTTCTTAGGCTAAAATTCAGCATTTTTATACCACGGCAGCCTTTTCGGCACTTTTACATTGACAGCGATACGGAATTACGGACAAGTTTTTGGTTTGCTTATTTGTGCCCTATGAGCTTTCCTCATTGTCTTTTATAAATTATACTTACCATCTAAGTTTGATGTTTTGGTAAATTATAGACCTAGATTTAAGCTGTAAAATAAAATAAATATTTCAAATAAAATATTAAACGCCTCAAATCAGTAACTAAATACATACGTTGCTAACATGGCGTTTTTAATGTTTTTTCGGTTTCAGCGATAAACATAATTATAATAAGCACTATAGGCTATCGCATGCCATACCTTGGTAATAGTTTTAAAAACAATGGGATTTATTAGGTACAAAAATATTTTTGTTTCTTTTTTCCCAGCCGATAAAAATTGTCGCTGATAATAAAATTACCAATTCACAGCCAAACAAAATGATTGTACGTTTTAGCTGAAGTTTTTGTAGTAAAAACCAAACATACGCTGGCTGGTAAAAGCCTTGAGTACCAGTTAAATTCTTCCGGCCAATCACGATGAAGCCAACCAAGTACGCAAGTGATGTACAAGATGTGCACAAACACAGATGCACTCCTTCTTCACTTACTCATATAGTCCGATGGAACGGTAATCCGATACGACTGGGGAGAGATCGCCAGGGAAGAGAGGACCAACGGCTTTACTTGCTTTCCGAGACACGGGGGTGTAACACCACCAATTTCCTAACTTTGAGTTGCATATGAGAATTGTTTAATACCCCAATATTACTTTGCCTGATCTAGGAATCGGACCCAGGGTCCACTTGTGGCCATGACATCACCGGGGCACCATCCTTAATTACTACAGGACCAGCTTAAGGTCAAAGTGTTACCATCAAAGATGTGCCGTGGACTGTACCTACAAAATAAAAACCTGAGTCATAAAGACGCTTTTACTTTTTAACGAACATTTTCTTGGATCTAATCCAAGTTTTTATCTAAACATGGATCATCGCACTCGAGAGCACAGAATTTGCCCGAGACTCGATGGAATAATTTTCAAGCATTATTTGAATTGAAATTGAACTTTATTTTAAACGAAAAAGACCTATAAAGCACAAACAGAAGTTGCAAAACATGTTGCAAAACAAAAGTTGTAAGCGTAGCACAGTAATCGGCTTACAACAAAATGTAATCAGACCAAGTTATTCGCTTGTCAAGGCGCGCCCACCCGAATAGTAATGTCCATTACGTCATTTGATGAACAACCATAAAAAGAGTCTAAATGTTTTATTCAACTAAATGCTATGTTAGCAGCAGACATAGACGGCTGCTCAGGGTCAAAGGGGCAAATAATTTGTGATGGAACAAAGCAGATGACACACTTAAACCGCATTTAATTTATTGAAAACAAAATGCAAAACAGTTGCGCGATAATGTTTCTTGTTGCATGAAA
Source organism: Caradrina clavipalpis (assembly GCA_932526535.1). Taxonomy (NCBI): domain Eukaryota; kingdom Metazoa; phylum Arthropoda; class Insecta; order Lepidoptera; family Noctuidae; genus Caradrina; species Caradrina clavipalpis. The sequence goes on along the minus strand of OW052099.1, from coordinate 2,613,791 downwards.
AACACATGTTGCAGGTAAACATTCTGATGTTTCGTCATCAGAATGTTTTCCAGCAACATGTTTTCCGCAACACAAAACGCTGAACTTGTTTCACAACGAATGCGGGTGTTGTCGTTGTGAGTTAATACCCCATCCTTAATGAATACGAATCCACTAGAAACGTTCCCAGGATTCATTAAAACACCCAATTGAAGCCGTTAAGATAGTTGAAATATTAATTTGTGGCGCCTCGTTACTCTTAGTGCCTGCTCACACAGAGATCCACTTTGTCCGTTTTTATTCGGCGATGACATATGTGTAGTTTTATGAGCGTGTTCACACACACAACAGAATTAAAATGCTGATCTGTTTCCGTAAAAAACTGTAAAATATGGTTCAAACTTAATGGCGGCTCGGAAGAAGTCGTACTGTACTGTAAATCCGATGTGAACATTACCTTTTGAACGCCACAGTCGTGTATAGCCGACAAATGAAAACGTGCCCAACACGCCACAATCGTCTATAGACGACAAGAAAACATTTGTCGGCTCTACACGACTGTGGCGTTTAAAAAGTTAAAAACGATCCTAGAAATACGGATATTCTGTGTAAACGAGCTCTTATAATATCTACACATTTAGTTTGAGCTGTTCAATGTCAGATGAGATCATTATGTGCGGTCGAAAGAGGACTAAACTGTTGACATTGGCGAGTAGATAAATGGCAGATCTGTTTTTATTCGGTCTATTTTGGAACGTATTTTTCTTGAGAGCCGTCGATAACGTTCATACCTACCATTTAAATGTGGACTGTGGTCACGTTGTATATTGCACTCTGTTTAAAAACGTGACTCTTGCTGATTATAATGACCCAAAATTACACGAGTTTTATTAGCATTTATTATGTGTGTGATAAAAATAAATACGAATGGTTCAAGATGACAGTCGCCAAAACTACGGCATTTTAGCCATGGCTGAAATTTTGAGGCTAGATTTATGACGGTTGGTAAATTAGAGGCGTTTTTGGTAGACTAAAACTGAGTTTAGATTGCGGACTGTTCATAAAAGTCAGTAGAATTACCCCCTGAAAAACATTGAAGCTAGGCAATGCATAACTCTTTTTAAAGATTTTTCTCAATCTATCCACAAAATTTCAGCCATATTAAAATGACACAAATCATTTCTTTTTGTTCATTTCACGTGATTCCTTTATTCGTGATCATAAAACACAAATATTTTTAGCCAAACTTGCGACTTTATTCTTTTGAGCCAAACAGCCACAAAGCATTTTATGATTCGTGTTACGCTGTTCCGATAATAGTGTACTAGGCTCGCAGATGGCGTGTGGCTATTTTGCCTACATTCCTGATGGCTATAAATTGCTATAAATAACTCCAGCCTCAGCACTACAGACAAGGGGCTTCCCATGGGAGTGTTCTTAATGGGGCCACGGCATCTACTTGTAGCTGTTGCGATAGAAACAGATGTATCTACACATCTATTGCTATCTTCTCCATTTTAATGTTTAAAACGGAAATGGCATCATTTGCTGTACAGATTTAGATTTTATCAATATTTAAATAAGTCCTTGGAATAAATTCTGCAGATAGGTAGGTACTTGTTCTTTGTGAAGAAAAAAAGTTGTTAAAGATAAAGCCAATTATGTTATTTATAAACAAAAATTTTATCACAAAAATCTTGAAACTTTAAACAAACATTTCACATGTCATAGTACAGTTTGGTTGTTTTATAAAATGTCAAGGTCTTGAAAATTGCTAAGATCTTGAAAATTGCTAAGATCTAATCAAATGGAACAATAAAGAAAACCCAGTAAAGGATTTTGTAAAATTTCGGTTCACTTCCGTCAGCTTCTATGAAATATCCTCTGAGATTGCATATTACGCGGTTTTGCCTTCAAATATACATAATATATATATTTTTTAAGTGTCATTTTAAATTTAAGTTGAATATTAAAAAAATGAAACAAACTAACATTAAATATTCATTGTTACAGATTCAAAATGGCTCTCGAATTCAACAAGTGTTGCTTCTGCATAGAGCTGAGGACGGGATGCCTGATCATCGGGTATCTGAACCTGGTAAGCATTATTTATAACCATCACCATATTCTATAAACATTAAAATTCCATCTAAAATGCACCCACTTCGAGATACTGTTGATAGTAATCCACCACTTGAGTATCCGTTGGAGGACGTTGCATAGAATGAAAGAAGAAAACTCAATATGCATTGCTTTCCCTATGTAATATTAGGTGGTAACTTTATAATTGGCCCTATAGGGCAAACCAAAAGGGTAGGAGAGAGGAAGCCCTGTTATAAAGATCATTAAGTTTTTAATAGAAATAAGTGCAACTCATGAATAAAATATTTACCAAAAAGCTTACCTAAAAATAATTAATTATAATCAGTCACTAACCGATGATGAATATTTGAAATAACATACGAGTATTTATGGATAAATACACTATCGCGTAACCATAGGTGGAAAAATAAATAACCGTTTCTAAATCAATTTTCCAGATTGGCAACATTGCCGTGATCCTGATGTCCATCCTCGGACTGGCGGCCGCCGGAGTGGTCACCGCGCAGGGCAAGGACGATGAGACGCAGACAGTTGGAGCCGTCATGTTCGCAGTCATTGCGATCATGCTCGTCTTCTTCATTCTGTTCCTGGCATTCACTATAGTCCTGCTAGTTGGGCTGCATCAGGTATGCATATTTTTACTATAATTCTATCAAAGTGGCATCCGAAAATTCCTCCTTATGTAATGGGTAATGTGTCGTGGAGACATGAGAAACAGGGTGTAAAGTTTCTCATTCTCCTTTAAAAATGGAGGATCCACCGAGAAGACAGATGTTGATTCTGGTGGGCTACTGCCCGACGATTCTGTAGAATCAGTGGTAACGTTAGCACAGCACGCCGAGCTAGGAAGATGGGATGGCACAATAGTAATCGACACACGTTATATCCCATACTAACTAATGGCCTATCCTTTTACTAGTATTACGCACTTGATGATATCGCGTTTTACTTGCCTCATCGTCCTCAATTATTTTGATTGCCGCAATGATTTATCATAATCAGCTTATTACTGTCCCACTGCAGGGCAAAGGCCTCTTCTCATGATCACCACACGTTCTCAACGCGGATTGGCGATTTCAGAGTCTTATTAAATATAAGTCCAAGATTCTACATGATATTTCCCTAAAGCCACATTGTCATAACGACTCAGAGTAGTATACATTTTAAGTGTATTTTAATAGAATTCTGTCATTTGGTAAACAAAGCAGCACCTACTTACAGAGATTAGAATTTTATACAAATTTATGTATTTTATGTATTTTTCCTACTTGAAATTCATACCGTCTCCTGGCGTTCAGACCTAACTTAGTGATTGATGGAAAAACTTGTGTTTTTTGTAAACAACAGATATTTAGGGTGTGAAAAGATACGAGTAAGTACATCACATAGACGTTAACTGATCATCACACTAAGTAACATTGAGCAAAAATATTGCTGAGAAACAACGTATATTTTTGCTGTAGGAAAAATCTGTTTATGGCAGAGCGCAATATACTGCACTCAAACAATGCGTTTACGATTTGTTCTCGAGTTGAAATATTTAAAACTTCCATTCGATTAAAAAACGTAAAAAAAAATATTGGGGACTTTGACCTTCAATATCATCATCATATCAATTGTAGACCGTCCACTGCTAGACATAGACATTAGGCCTCTTTCATAAATTGCCAAAAAGACCGGTTAAAAGCGGTCTGCATCCAGCGTTTTCCTGTGGTGTTAATCAGGTCGTCTGTCCACATTATGAGTGGGCAGAACGGATGGCCAATGGGGCCGCAAAGTTCACGAATGGAGTCCAGGCACTGGCAAGCGCAGCGTGCTCGTCCGGGGAAGTACTACCACCATACCTATTTCTGCCGCAAAGCAGCTTTGCTGTATTCCGGTTTGAAGGGTATGGGTGCCGATGTAATTGCTTATGAGACTTTTTAACTTTGCCTCTGGGATGGCGATGCATTTGCAAGGCATCTGGTATAGCAGATATTATTAGGTAGCGGTGACCACTTAATATCAGGTGGTCCGTCGGCTAGTTTGCCATCCAATGTCTAAAAAAGTCTCGTCAAGATAATAAGAGCTCGTAACTGTCGGTTTCTTTAAGTGTCTTTCACGCCCTTTATCTTGTAAATTATCGTAATAGCACGCTTGTGACAGTCGTGGGTACTCCACAATTGATAGTAGCCTGTTCTATTAACATCAATTGCCGGAGAACGGGTTATCTTAGTCAGTTAGTTATGCCCCTGGTCATAACTTGATAGCCAGTACTTCCCCGATACGACTGAGTCAGAAGTAGTACAATCATAATTGAATAACAAGGCTCACACGTACGTTGGGTCATCAAAACTGCATTCCCAACAATAAAACTAGGGTTGTCGGAGTTTTAAGAGTTTATTTACACACATATTTTCACGTCTGTATTCCCCGAAGTAAGGCAGAGGTGTACCAATGTACACCCATAGTTTTCCGGTATGTTTAGGTCCCATATGGGCACAAATTCTAACTTCGAGCTACTACTGAGAATTTTTGCTCGACCTCCCAAGACCTCTAGCGTAGCAGTCGCTCTTAGGACCACTAGGCTACCAAGTCAGCAAAAGTTAATTTAATGTAAGCTTTCTGGTTTTAAAAGTTTAATGTAGGCCAGATATCGATTTAACCTACATCCTAAAAAGACCTAAATTAAAGGATTTTTATACGATACCGTTGTAACGCATCGATGTTACAATGTTATCGCGTGGATAAAGGATTATCTACCATCTGCACTTGAAACTGTCAATCAGTTTCGGTTAATCGTGACTGACTCAGATTATTAACTAGCTATTTAACTGTTTTATAACATAAAGATATGTATGTAGATATATATAATAATCAATGATTCTGACAATGCTCTCGTGTTGCGTAGTGATGAATATATCGAAGTCAAACTCAAGCAATTATTTAACTTAGTTAAATCAATTACACACACTTTTGAATTGTCAAGGAAACAATCAGTTACTGAGGAAGTTGAAACTAATTGCTTATTTCAAAACGTAGCTAGGTTTTTATAGCGAAGAACTAGCTAGAAACTACACGGACATTCTTTTCCTTAAATTGATTAATTGATTTCTTTACCCTTAATCATACTAATATTATAAACAGTAAACATTATTTCTTTGTATGAGATAATCTCTGGAAATACTCGTTCGATTACCAACATTATTTCACTGACGAAAAGCTACGCTATTAATTGTTCTGTGTCATAGCATAGGACATGTTTCATCCATATTATACTTAGCTTCCACGCAGATATTTCTTGCATAAGTTCGACAAGACCCGTCATTACGAATGGTGCCTTTTGACTATTGTAATAAGGTTTCTAATAAGGTTATGTTTGTTGCAGTACCGCCGCGGTCATGTGAAGGCCTACCTGATCTACACGCTGATCTTCATCGTGCTGTATATCATAATGTTCTTCGCTGGTTTTGCCGCCGCTCACATCAGTGCTGGCATGGTCGTCAGGGATCTCATCTCTATTCGTGAGTATATTTTTATCGTTAACATGAAAATGAGGAGCTTGAGATAAAGCGTGGAGTATGCAGTGCTTGTGATAAGGGGTAGATAAAAATTGGATGGGTTCTGTGAAAGAGTATATGGAAAGCACACACTAACACGCCTGTATTCCCCGGTTAGGCAGAGATGTACCAATGTACAATCATAGTTCGCCGGTATGTTTAGGTCCCATGTAATAGGGGGAGATCCTATTGCCATTAACCGGGCACAAATCTTAACTCCGTGCTGCTACTGAGACTTTCATAGAAAAACCCAATAATACTGCTGGACTGGGAATCGAACCAAATACCTCTAGCGTAGCAGTCGCACTTAGGACTACATACTAGGCTAACGGGGAAGTAAATTTCTAATGATTTATTATTATTTCCAGTTCTGAGCATCTACTTCTTGCTGGTGATCAGAAGCTACTACCTGAAGATGGACGATCCCGCAAACAAGCCAGCTGTTTACAACACAGCTTAAGTTAGCCACTTAATTATTACAGTATCTATGTGGTAGAACAATTAATTATCAGCCATATGCGATTTTAATATTTTATCAATCAATAAATAAATAAAAATGAGCATTTTTTTAATAAAATGTTCATTTAAATTAATTTACTGCCAGTAACAAGCATTTTCGATACATTTAAATAAAAATATTATTATTAAGTATCAAATTTATTTTTATTGAATTTTGGGACGCAAACATTGTGCCTACAACCTACAATACGGCCTCTTTATTTAAAGAATTTTAAATAAAATATGTGTGCTGGTAATTAAAAGTTTTATATATAAGAATATTTCTAAATGTTGTCATCGTGGTGAGTCTAAATTTCGCTTCGAATCAATCGTTTGACTTGATTCCAATGTATTTGGATCAATCGTTTTGCCGTAAAGCTTATTTCTAAATAATATTGTGCATGACAAAAGTGTTGATGTAAAAACATTGTTATTACGTTTAGTTAAGTCATATACTTAGTTGTAAGACTTTGAGTCCTTTTTTAAGTTTACAGTTACACAGTTATGTTTTTCTTGAAATAAATGAGTACCAATACTTTTACGAATGTTTTGTAAGTTAATAATTCATGCTGTTACAGAAATGCAAATATATTTTTGTTTAGTTGTCGTTTATTTCATAGTTCCATATATCTTTACATTTCATTTTTTATTTTTATATTGTACTTTTCAGAAAAGTGAGTTCGCAAAAGACACACTAAAATAAGATTTTATAAACCAGTAAAAAACAAAATACCAATGTGACTGGTTTACTTCGCAACAAATAAATATATTTTTTTAAACAGTACAAAAATAACTAAAATAGCAAATCACCACCGATTTTAAAGGAATTTCTCATATATTTTTTTAATTATTTCGTCTTATTGCATTTAGAAAACAATTTTAATTTAAACAATGCGGCTGTAAAATTATTTTTTGTTATACCTACCAAACATTGTTAATAATATTCATTGAACAAAACACACAATAACATTAAGTTATATTAATAGTTATTATATTTTTAATTAACCTAAGGTACCCTTTAAAATTAACCTCAAAAAATTTGCAAGAACAATTATTTTCATTTCATAAAAGTGCCATGATAAAAATGTTTTTTATATTTTTTTAATCTTTCAATCGTTGCATTTACCTCCCTAGGTACTTTTGACATAAAGAAGATGATACGAATGAGAAACATATGCGGTCTGTATTAAGAATCTCTTTGTATTCAATATACCTAAATGTGCTTTTATACTTCGGGCAGGCCTCCGTCACTCTATGTACTTGCGCGCTATAATTGCCTACCGCCCGGCCGAGCGGTCTCGGGCCGTTTGCGAACCAAATTCAGTGCGGTTTTCGCAAGCGCATCACGCACGTTGTTCAATTTTAATAGTTTCATTCATTACCTACGATGCCGTCTGGTGCCTTATGTGTTGTAGATGGGTGCAAATCAAGTAAAAGAAGGAATAATTATGTTTTATCTAGATGTATTGCTCAGTCAGCACCAATTTATAAAAAAATATTTTATAAACATTTACGATACAATTTTAAACTGCCACATATAAGTCAGAACATATTCACAGTTCTCAATAACATAGACATAAAAAGTTATGTTAATTTAATTTTATCGAAAAGGCGGCCCTACGATTGTTGTGGGATCGCGCGGTGCGAAGCGATCACAACTGTACGCTTGAGCACTTAGGCACATTTTAGTTTGCAGTGGTTGCTGACGCGAGTTGACGCGACGGAGTAGGCTATTATAGCAGTAGGTATTGGAAATTTTCTACTGAGTGAAGTATCTGTACTTATTTAATCTGTGCTTCGGGTTAAGAAAATTGCCTTTTTATAGGTACCTACTAAGATACCTATGATGATTCTGAAGTGTAGTCATGATAATGTTAAACACTACCAAATCAGTGCCTTGAAAGTACCAGTTAACTCTGGTGCGATCTTTATAACTAACGATTTTTACAAATACTTTTCTAAGCCACCATATTTTCAGAAAACAGCTTATATTTTCGTCTTAGTAAAAACAAATTTTTGAACTTGTATTTAATGCGTCGAACGTCATTGTAATAAATATAAAATATGCTTGAATGTTTAAAAAGATATGTTAATTAAGTGATTTATGAATCAAAATTAAAATACTTAAAATAACTTAGGAGTGTTTTATTTTATGTTCCCTTTACGTAATCTCACAACGTTTTAAACAACATTTTATTTTATTGACATTGGCACACAATGTAGGTACTTATGGCAGAATACGCCAAAACTATCGGTCCGAATATAATACCTAATGTACCATATAAGTATTTGAAAATAAATGGAATTGATTTGATTTAAATCAAATCAAATCAAATCAAATCAAAGCATTTATTTCAATTAGACCATTTACAGGCACTTTTGAATTGTCAAGAAGTTACAGTTTAATATTGAAGCTAGTTGCTCGTTCCAAAACGTAGGTCTCTATGGAGAAGAACGAGCAAGAAACTCCATGGACACTCTTTTCATTCAATTTGGTTTTTACATAAACTTGGTTACAATATTCTTGTTGCTTCTATATGTGAAAACAATGAAGGTGAATATAAAAAATAACAAAAGTATAATAAAGATGTAAGCCATGGCAGTCAAGAGATTACCAATCCCAACTGACAGCATCCGTTCACGAATATGACGCGTGCATCAGCACCATTTAGCTCAACCATCTTGAAGGGAACCAAACGACCCAACCCACGCGCCACTGTCAGCGAGACATTAAAGTGAGCATGACGAAGCTCTCAACTGCCATGCTCAGTGTCCAACACATAGTAACTTAACATAAATAAGACGAGATGCGACACAATGATACTTTAAGAGGCTAGGCGGACAATTTTACTAACTTTTAGGGACGATCGCAATATAATCTGCCATGTTATCTCTTCACCATCTTGTTGACTGGTAGAAACTTCCTAAACCATTAAGTCCGCCTTTGTGCTTTTTTGTAGAATAAAGTTATAACACACAAATAATCTCGGGTCCGTGGGTTACGCTCCCAGTCGTCGAGGCACCTGTGGTCGACGCACTCGATTCGATTAATTTCATATCTTTTTTTTATTGTGCTTTTTCACTTAGTACAGTAAACGAAAAAAGCGTTTCATCATAATAATAAAGTATTTTTCCTTGCTAAACAAAAGTTATCTATCACATAGCAGAGAGTATACGATCGCCACTTAACCTTATCCTTACACACCTTTAGTGAAAAGTGAAGATTTGCTTGTACATATATACATATACTATTTTGTGGTTTTTTTTAAATATATATTTAAGTTTTCACAGTAGATTATTAATACGCTAAAAAAAATTCGATATATTTCACATACAGTTATTTTGAAAGCTTGATTATTTTGTTTTTGAAACTGACTGTTATATTCAGGTTAAATTATCCTCATTTGTTTGGTTACACAGTTTGATTATGTTTAATTATTATTGTTACAAAGATGAAAATAATATTTCACTATGTATAAACTTAGTTGCTCTGCAGTAATTTTAAAGACTGTTTTTTTTTTAAATCATTTTCTTATTGTATTACATGTGAGACTTATTATTTAATTAAGTTAAATGATTCTCTTGATTAAAGGTGATGAAAACTGTGATAGGTATATAGTAAACAATTTTTTTTACTATTGTTCTTATTGAGTCATAATAAATAAAGAATGAAAAATTACTGAGTCTTAAATTTTTCAAAACATACTACCAATTTAAAGCATTTTTTTGTTTTAAATATATAATTAGGTATGATTTTTATGTTAAACATTATACCAACAATATACAATTAATATTTTTGTAAAACAGTTTTGTGCCTGACGTTACATTTGATCAAAAATTGACTTGAATTAAATAAATCGAATCGGGTGCGTCCACCGCAGGTGCCTCGACGACTGGGAGCGTAACCCACGGACCCATAATCTCGATCTCAATTTGTCATAAATGCCTGTAGGTACCTACCTACATTTTTTATATTATAGATTTTCGCTAAGATGTGATTTTAAGCGTTTTTTATGAGTAAAATTGACCTTTAGGTGGGCAATACTAGTAACTTTTAGGAACGTTCGTGTTTTTAGTGTGATAAAATACAAAAAGAAACAGTTGATGCATTTATTTATGTTTTTTAGCTCAATAAAAGGTATGGATCACCTTTATTTTTTATTATTTCAGGGTAGATCCTACAGTACAAGTGATACAATGGACTAGAATAAAATATTTATTTGCTAGCTAGACACATGGTATGTTTACACAGGTGTTCAAACAAAAAATGTCTCACCGTTTCAGCTGCATGCAAAATAAATTTACAGTTACATTAATTTTATAAAATTTTAACATCCATTATAGTATGACATAATTATATTAGGTACCTATATTACAAATATATTTATTTGGGATTCAAAAAATTATATCCATAGGTGTTAGTAACAATAAACTTAGTCTTGTTTTAGTAAAATTTATTTTAATTTAAATTAAGCATGCGCCGCTGCGCATCCACTACGCGCTGCTGCAACAGTGGAGAATCCCACCTATTTGCCAAACACATCCAGAATATTACAAACATACATACATACCATCACTCCCGTATTCCTTGAAGGGTTAGGCAGAGGTGTAGCAATGTACACCTACAGTCCGCGGGAATGTTTTAAGTTCCATGTAATAGGGGGCAAGCCTATTGCCATTAACCGGTCACAAATCCTAACCCCGAGCTGCTACTAAGAATTTTATAGAAAAACCGAATAACTCTTTTTGCTCAACCTAGGTATCGAACCCAAGACCTACGGTAGCAGTCGCGTCTTGTCCGGAGAGTAGGGGAATGGGAAGCAGTCACCTAGGTGGAACAGAGGTAAGACTCTCGCCCCGAGCGTCGAGAGTCGCAGAGTGATTCCCTTCCACCGTAGGCGCGGGCCTGCGGACGGCGAGCGTTGGGTGGCGCACCGTCCGATCAGAACCAGGTCCGGGTCGGCAGCGCGTTGTGTACCACGCACGCCTCAAAGAGATGTCACTACTGTAGACGGGGCCCGCTAGAACCAGTGCCTGGCAGGATTGCGGAATTTGATCGATAGAGTAACCGCGCCCCTGGAACGCAAAGGACATTAGGAGGGACACGGATGGGTTTTAGTCAGTAAGAGACTGACACTCTCTTCCACTTCACCCTGAGCGGAGGAAGTCATTTGATGATTTCACATCCTTAAAAAACAAGACTAGTCACCTTTTAGTCTCCATGGTGGTGGTGAATATTGCAAAATATTTCAAATGTCCAGAGTGCTGAGTCCAAATACTACGAATTGAATTAATTAATATCATAAATGCACCTTATACATATTAACTGGAAATTTTAAATGTCTTTACGTCGGAAACATTTGTGCATGCATCAATGCATTTAGAGGTAGGTCGGATGTTCCACCTACCTACTTACAATTGCAGACTTTTTTGTAACAGCAATTGGCTACATCCTTTACTCTTTAGTGAAGATAATGACTACGATTACAACTTACTCACAAACTTCGTTATAAATTCAACGAATCCAGCCTATTATTCATAATCATAATCATTTTATTTTCAGGCAACTGAGGCCCATAGATAAAATACACAAAAATAATCTTATACAACAAAAATAAACTAATACATAACAAAACATAAAACATTATAAATCGTAAAGTCGGCGTCGTGTTTCGCTTCGTGGTGTCGAGTAACCGACCTCGGAAACGTCGGTATACGACACCCTTTGGCCAAAGGTCCTCCTTCATGAAGGTCTGTAGATTATTGTCCCACTGCAGGGCAAAAGCCTCTTCTCATGCAGAGAAGACATGAGCATTGATCACCACGCTAGCTCAAGGCGGATTGGCGATTTCAGACTAATTCAAGGTATTAACAATGAACTATAACTGCCTAGTTAGCCTAGTGTTAGTAAGCGTGATTGCTACGCTGGAGGTCTTGGGTTGGATTCCTAAGTAGAGCAAAGTGTTAATGGGTTTTTCTATGAAATTCTCAGTACCTCGGAGTTTAGATTAGCTCGCCCCCTATTACATGGGACCTAAACATACCGGCGAACTGTGGGTGTACATCTGCCTTTCCGAGAATATAGGCGTGTTGGTATGTGTATGAGGTTTCCTCACGATGTTTTCCTTCAACGATGGTATAACTAAAAAAAAAATGATCGCAAGGATACGAGAAATCACACAAACTTTCGGTTTTGCTAATTGACTTTTTATACCTAGTGTTAGGGCCCAACCAAAATGCTTAGCATGCTTAAGCCTAAAATGCTTAGCAGATAATGATGAAATCTGTGGGTGAGGCCGTAAGTACGATCGCGTTTACAACCTATTAAATTCAATTAGGATATTCAATACATAAAACTTAACCCTTAACAGGAACAGTGGGTCAATTTGGACCCGATATAACAAAAAAACGACTTATCAAATATCAGCTAATTCCGTTCAGTTGATTACGCGTGACAGAGTAACCAACACACATGTATCTATAATTTGAAAGTCCATTAAATCAAAGCATTTATTTTTATTAACCATTTACACCTAGAATGCTGCGCTCCATTGCTCTTTGATACAATCCAAGGCAGGACTTTTGTGACTCGGCATGGCCGGGCCCAGGAGGAGATGGTCAGATGCCCTAAACGCGTACCTAGAGAGCTAGTTTTAGGAGACTGGGGGGAGGCCCTTGCCCATCAGTGGGAAAATACAGGCTACACAAAAAAAGACAATATACGGCACACTGAATTGTCAAGGAGTGGATGAGTTGGTCAAAAAGTTGAAGCTGGATGCTCGTTCCAACGTAGGTAGGTCTCTATGGAGAAGAATGAGCAAGTAATTCCACTGAAACTCCTTTCTCTCTTTGACCCCATATGGGTCCACGATCCCGATTGCATTGAATCAAATGTGTGTGTGTATTCTCCAGACCCATTCCGGCCACGGCGGCTAATCTTATTGTAGACTAGCCAAGTACGCAGGATATATTATAGTGCACAAGTGTGTGCGCAAAAACAGGTGCACTCCCTCTTCCCTAACTCTCATAGTCCGATGGGACGGCAATCCGTCAGAACCGGGGCGGCCAGCGGCTTTGCGTGCTTTCCGAGACACGACGTTGTCTGTAACACCACCAACTTTCAAACTCAGGGCTGTTACCACAGCTGTTACCGTGAAATTCCTGACGAAAAAACCCAATAACACTTTTTGCCAGACCTGGGGATCGAACCCCGGACCCCACGCTCAACAGTCGTGCTTGCCACCACGAGACCAACGGGGTGTGAATCTGTGAATTAAATACCAATCCTATATAGGGTTAATTAATGGATAATCGATACCGACTATTAGTGTGAAATCGTTTAGATAATCATTATTAGGTTTTCGCGAAAGAATTTGTTTCAGTTCTCTTCCAACATGGATAGGATTACGTTTTATGTGAATAAGGATAAGGTGTCCGGTAAGTGAAGCTTATCTATATGAATTTAGATCTGCCAAAACGAACTAACCCACGTTAAATCTCTTATTTTTTTAATTAACATTCATTATTTTGGATATTTATCTTTGATTAATTTGAAGTTTGGGTAGTCATATAACACATTTGGCGTATTTAATTATTATGAGGACATTTTTTATTGAGATTGTGGATTGACTTATTTTGGCAGAACTTAGGTAACGAAAAACACAATGAAATGTTTAATTAAAAATCAATTTTATTTGAAAGTGTGGGTGTTCGTCCGGTAAATTAAAGATAGTAAATAGTACAGAATAGATGTTATAATATAATCGAATTATTTTTACAAAAGACTCAGAAGGAAAAGCACATAAAACAATATCGAGACACAGATTAGATAAGTACAGATACTTCACTCAGTAGAAAAATTCCAATACCTACTGCTATAATAGCCTACTCCGTCGCGTCAACTCGCGTCAGCAACCACTGCAAACTAAAATGTGCCTAAATGCTCAAGTGTACAGTTGTGATCGCTTCGCACCGCGCGATCCCACAACAATCGTAGGGCCGCCTCCTCAATAAAATTAAATTAACATAACTTTTTGTGTCTATGTTATTGAGAACTGTGAATATGTTCTGACTTATATGTGGCAGTTTAAAATTGTATCGTAAATGTTTATAAAATATTTTTACCCATCTACAGCACATAAGGCACCAGACGGCATCGTAGGTAACGAATGGAACTATTCAAATGTAATTACGTGCGTGCGCTTCGTTTGCAAAAACCGCACTGAATTTGGTTCGCAAACGGCCCGAGACCGCTCGGCCGGGCGGTAGGCAATTATAGCGCGCAAGTACATAGAGTGACGGAGGCCTGATCGAGATAGATGACAGTGTCAATCCGCTTGACACGTCAGTGGTAGCTGGCCACTACAGTAGCCCCCAGGCGAGACCGAGACTACGGTCGATACATGTCCAGGAAGCGAACTCTTCTGCCGCTGCGAGTGTAGGTGGCCGGCTCGTCTGCAGGTGGAGCTGGCGGGCCACTTGGAGGGGCACAGGCTGGTACAGAGGCTGTGTTGCCAGTGTCTTGGGTGACGTATGCTGGCTTCAGGCGATCTATAGTTATGTTGGTCTCTTTGCCTCGTACTTCAAGTTTAAAGTACTTCGCCTTCCTGTCCAGCACTTTGAAGGGTCCAGCATAAGGTGGCTGCAAAGATTTCCTCACGCAGTCCTGCCTCACAAAGACGTGGGTGCAGTGTTGTAAGTCTTTGGGAATGTAGAATGTGCTGCTTCTGCCGTGCCACGCAGTCGGTTTAGGAGATAAGTTGGCCATGTGTTTAGCAAGTCGAGTGGCGAAGCTAGTGATATCCTCTACAGTGTAGTCGTCTGATGGTGACAGGAACTGGCTTGGCAAACGCAGAGGCTCGCCATAAACCAATTCGGCCGAGGATGCTTGGACGTCAATGGTAGCTGGCCACTACAAAAGTATATCTAAATGGTCGATTTATTTTATAAACAGGGATAATTACATAATTAATCTAAACACAAAAGTTATCAACAATAATTAAATTACAAAGTAAAATATTTACTAATTTAATAATTGATAACTAAATTAATATTTCCTTGTTAATTAATCTGTATTTGGCAATTGTTCCCCACATTTTCCTTCCTCTTTAAATTATACAAATTTGTGATAGCCCTGTGGTTAAAGCGCCCGCGTCTCATGCACGAGGCTGTGGGTTTGCAACCGGGCACGGGCAAGTACCAATGTAACTTTTATATGTACTTTCCAAGTTTATCTTGGACATCACTGACATCGTTAAAGGCAAACACCGTAAGGAAACCTGAACTTACAATAAATTTAAGTCTGAAATCGCCAATCCGCCTTGAGCAAGCGTGGTGATCAATGCGCGTGCCTTCTCTATATGAGAAGATGCCCTTCGCCCTGCAATGGGATAATAATAGGCTGGTATTATTAATATTATTTATTCAGGAAAAATCAACTACTGTTTTGATTGCTTACCGTCTTTATTTAGGTTTGCCCTTGCATCCATGACACCAATTAGAAATGTTTTCCTAACTTTTTATTCTGACTACTTTAGAATAAGAAAATTTGCTCAAACATGCGTCATCATCATTTGTTTAGCCTTTTACCAACTATGTCGAGGTCGGGTTCCAGTCAAGCCGGATACAGCCAAATGCCAGTGTTTTACATGGAGCGACTGACTATCTGACCTCCACAACTCAGTAACTGGGCAATACGATACCTCTTGGTAAGACTGGTTGTCAGACTTTCCGGCTTCTGACTCTCCAGTCCACTATATCCACTATACAGTTTTTTCGTGTTTTCTGGGACATGGGGGTGTCACAACACCAACTTCTAATCTCTGAGCTGCTACTGAGACTATCCTATCGGAAAAACCCAATAACAATTTTTGCTCGCGACTGCAATGCTAGAGGTCTTTGGTTCAATTCCCAGGTCTAGCAGTGTTAGCCCGGAGTTAGGATTTGTGCCCGTTTAATGGCAATAGGCTCGCCCCCGATTACATTGCATCTAGAACTGTGGGTGTACAGTGGGACACCTCTGCCTAACCCTTCGGAGGATTATGATAAATAAAAGGGGTCTAGAGACATGTTTTACTTAATCCATAGTATAAGTTTGAGTTAGGGCGTCCCTTTGTTACATGCAATATATAGTAAGTTTTTAGGTATAGTATCATAACTCAATTTTAACATCTGTTATCGACTCACAGTGGGTTCCGAAGTGGACTCGGACACGTCCTTGAACGACTTCATCCGGAACCACCTGAACCTTCGCGGCACCAAGTACATGTGCAAGGAAGGTGGCTGTGGCTCTTGCATGGTAGCAGTCACCGTCAGCGACCCTCATCCTAGGACCTTTTCAGTCAATTCTGTAAGTACTTATCGACTTTTCATAGGCATTTGATCGAGTTTAGGAAGACAGAGCCTAGATAAAAAATAGACTAGAAATTGTGACATTTCTGAGGTATCATAGATATTACGACTTAACCCATTCCCTGTGTCACACACACAGTTAGTTATTAACAAATAATTCAAGGTGATTGTTAAAAAATTGTTCCTGCTTCGCGGGGAGCCAAAGTGTTTTGTGGTGGTGAATCCCTGACATAAACTTCAAAATCAATTGATACAAAAAAGATACCTACAAGCCTTCCAACCACTGCAAGTTCTAAAAGCCAGAATCAAGAGAGGAGAGATCGACAATCAGAAAATAAATCTCGATGACACAATGAATCACAAAACGAAATTAATCGGAAAAGAAAAACGAATGAGGAAAAATATTGCTAAATAAAAGGTACATAAGAATCTAAGAAAACTCAGTTCGCCGCCTATCAAAATAATCATAGCATTATTTGGCTATACCACGTTTCCCAGTACTAAAGTGAATTTCATTAATACAATAAATTACAGATTCATTCTTTCAAGGTCATTTTACAGCACATTGTAGTAAGTAATTATAATGCTTAATGGCTTAATAATTGTAATTATGCAGAAAACTGAAAAGTCAGGATGTTACCAATAACAGATGCAAATGAGTTATTAAACCAAAAAACTACTAGCGCGCTAACCCACTTTCCTATTATGCACGTATTATAGTTATATAGGTTGCACTAAGTAATCTATGAAAGTAGGTTGAATCAATGCTACGCTATGATATGCTGTGGATACTTAATAAAAATTAAATTTTTCATTATATTTATTGCAGTATTTTTTTTTTAGGTTTAGCAGGTATACCTCTACGATATTCTGATTATCCTGATTCTTTTATTTCTTGAAATATTATTTCATCTTTAGGATCTTATATTAGACCGTGTCGACGGCGCGTTCGTGTTCCACGCGCGCCTCAAAAAGATGTCAGCAAAAATTGGATGGGGCCACTGAGGGCCGATACCGGGGCTGCGGGTTGTTCGAAATAGATACCGCGCCCCCGGAACGCAAAGGGCACATGAAGGAACATAGACGGGTTTTAGTCAGTAAAAGTCTGACAATCCCTCCCGCCCCGCCCAGGGCGGGGGAAGTTATTTGATGATTTCCCGTCTATAAAAAAAAAAGGATCTTATATTTCTTTATAAGCTATTTATTATATTCATATTAATTATTATTTGAGAATCATTAATTAACCATCGACTTGCTCATTGCGAATTGAATCATGCATGCGCGGCTCCTTCTCATGTATTGGACATTTGTTTATTTATTTACTAGCTATACACCCCGTAGTGTCACCCGCATTTAGTTACGTCTTCGGTTACTGCTTCGATCCAGTAGGTCATAGCGCGATGTATACGTAGAAACCTTCTTTATTCCATCTTTTAAAGAAAACCGCATTAAAATCTGTTGCGGAATCTAAAAGACCTAGGCGTACAGACGGCGGGAAGCTACTTTGTTTTGTAGTACATAAAGATTCTTATTCCTAATTCTTATTCTTAAATAATTGAATTCACAGACTACTGGTCTTCTACTTGTCTTGCCATAGCATTGAAAATTTCGTATCTAGATTCAATTTTTCTTTCTAGTATACGACGTTCAACATTGCCTTTGAATGGTGTATGTTATCTATGTTCTATGTTAGGGGGTTTGGTTTCCGCACTTAGTCCTACAATGGACCATTGTGCGTGAGCCGTGGTGGGGGCTATTCCAGCCAGCCCACCTCCCTCCAAAAGCAGATCAGTCTTCCCGGTCTTCTCAGGGCGTCCGCAAGGGATTTTGGTGTACCGAGGGTTTCTTTGCGGGTTTGGGCGACGCCGGTGCATTCAAGGAGCACGTGCGCCACCGTTTCTTCTGCCTCCATGCACGCTCTGCATAGAGGACTGTCTGTGATGCCTAAAGTGTGGAAATGTTTGTTTAGTGAGCAGTGGCCAGTGATGGTCCCCGCCACCAGTCGCAGGCTAACTCTGTCCAGGCGCAGAAGGCGCCTGGTCAGTCCCTTGTCCAAACATGGCAGGGCCTCCTTGGATTGCCTGCACCCTGGTGTCGAGGCCCACCACCCCTCTGCTTGTGTATGTGTGTAGTCTTTCAACCAGCTCCTAAGCTGATTGAAAGGAATGGGCACTATTGGTTCTGGTCCGAAAGCTTTCGTGCCAGAACCCCTCCTGGCGAGTTCGTCAGCAGCATCGTTTCCTAGTGACCCACTGTGTCCTTTAATCCATTGTAGCGTCACCTTGTTACGGTTTTTTTCCGTGACGCGTTCTAGTGCGTTATGGCATTCCAGTATTAGTCTTGATGTAAATTGGTTATTCTGTAAGGATTGGAGGACTGAGGCACTGTCGGAGATTATACGGATATGGGTGTCCGTGACTTTCCTGGCCTCTATGGCGTGTGCTGCTTGAATAATGCCTATGCATTCTGCTTGGTATACAGTGTTGAGCGTTCCAAGGGGTCGGGATATTTTGATGTTTAAGTCTTCAGAGAAGACCCCGACTCCGGTACCCAGATCCGTTTTAGAGCCATCGGTATAAATCCTTAGCTCTCCTGGACCCGAGTAGTCGCACAACTCCGGTGTGAGCTCTATGCTGTAATGTTTGTGGAAGCAGTGTTTTTTCACGATTCTATCATTGGGTGATGCCATCATGGGCTGTCGTCTGATCGCATCCTCTTTCAGTTGTGTGTGTTTAACTCTGGAGTCTTTATTTAGAGTGTTGGATATTTCGAGTCTGAATGTTGCTAGGGCCGCCTCTTCTCTTACAATTAGGTGTAGAGGTGGTAATCCCAGCATTGCCTGCAGCGCAGCGGTGGGAGATGTTCGCATGCTACCGGTAATCGCTACACAGGCTAGTCTTTGCAGTTTCTCGAGATCCTTCTGAGCTACACTTAGTTTGGTCCTGGGCCACCAAACTAGAGATCCGTATGTGACAATAGGTCGGATAACTGTGGTGTATAGCCAGTAGGTAATTTTGGGGGTAATGCCCCAGTTCCTGCCGAGCAGTCTTCTACATTGCCCTAGGGCTATACTGGCTTTTGTGGTGATGTATTCCGTGTGTTTGGCCCAGTTCAGCTGTTTATCCAAATAGATGCCCAGGTATTTGGATTCGTTTGATAAGCTTAGGGTGGCCCCAAAGAAGTGCGGTAATTGAAGAGTTGCCAGCTTCCTCTTTTTTGTAAAAAGGACGAGTTCGGTTTTGGTAGGGTTCACTGCTAGCTTGTGTTCCCTACACCAGTCCTCTACTATCTTCAAGGATTGCCGCATAAGGTTGCATAGCGTGTTTTCGTGTGTGCCGTTTATTATTATAGTTATGTCGTCAGCATACCCTACCGTGAAGTAGCCCCCGGCGTTTAAACGCCTTATAAGGCTATCCACGACTAGGTTCCATAGGAGTGGTGAGAGAACACCTCCTTGTGGGCATCCTCTTGCCACAAGGGCTCTTGTGGTTTCATTCACCGTAACTTGTACGGCTCTCAGTCTGAGCATGTTGGTGATCCATCCGCGCAGGGTCGAGTCTACACCATGTTCTTCGAGAGCTGCGTTGATACTGTGGAAGATGGTTTTGTCAAAAGCGCCTTCAATATCAATGAAGGCCGCCAATGAGGAACATTTATGGTCTATCGCACATTCAATCTTGGAAATCACGCTATGTAATGCGGACTCCGTTGATTTCCCTGTGGAGTAGGCGTGTTGATGTTTGTGCAAAGGTAGTTTGCGGAGAGGTCCGTCCCGAATGTGCCGGTCGCAGAGTCTCTCCAGTGTTTTCAGTAAGAACGATGTTAGGCTTATTGGCCTGTACGCTTTAGGTTGTGTGTAGTCGGCTTTACCAGGCTTTGGGATGAAGATGACCTTCACCTCACGCCATGCCAGTGGTACGTAGTTGTGTGCTATGCAGGCTCGATAAATTACAACCAGCCAGGGCGTGATGTGATCAATTCCCCATTGTAGTAGGGCTGGGAAGATTTCGTCTAGTCCTGCGGATTTGTATGGTTTGAACGTTTTGATTGCCCACCTTATACGGTCTTCCGTTACTATGGTACGGGCTCTGTGCCAGTCGCGGTTGCTTGGTGTGCATATTACTTCGCCCGCCCAGGTTCTGTCCTCGGAGAGGCTACAGTCTGGGAAGTGGGTTTCCAATAGGACCTTGCTCGTTTCAAGGTCTGATTGTGTATATGTGTTGTCTGGGTTTTTCAGCGACCCGAGGGTGCGATCCTGATCTGTGGATAGGATTTTCCTCACGCGCGCGGCCTCGCTGTTTGCTTCGATCTCTTCGCAGAATTTCCTCCAGGCTGCCCTACTGGCGGCCCTGATTTGTTTTTTAAACGTGTATTGGGTTTCTTTGTATACTTCCCAATCTTCGGGTAGTCTGGTATTTTTGGCTCTATTAAAGTGTTTGCGTACCGTTTGTCTGAGCTTACTTAAGTCCGCATTCCACCAAGAGTTACCCTTACTCTTGTTGTTTGGATCTTTCAGTTTGCAGCAGGTGTGGTAGGCTTCGATTATGTATTCTGAAATTTTTGACACTGTGTTCTCAAGTTCTTTTGGGTTTGTTATATTTAGGAGTGTTAGGTCCCTGGCCAGCAATGAGGCCAAGAGGCGTTTATAGCCAGGCACATTGGTTCGCCGTGGATTGCGCCGTGGTTCGGGTTTTTTTGTGTTGGCTAGTATTGAGAAGCGGATCCTCCTATGGTCGGAGCAGGAGGGCTCGTCCGATACGTGCCAGTTCGTGATTAGATCTGTCGCGCTTCCTGAAGCTAGTGTTAGATCAATTATGGTTTGTCCGCGGGCCGTGACCCAGGTGGGTTCTGAACCACGGTTTGCAATGTTAAGGTTAGTCGAGAAAAGATATGTGCATAGTACCTCACCTCTGGAGTTTGCTTTGTTGCAGCCCCAAAGTGGGTGGTGGGCGTTCGAGTCCGTGCAGATGATCAGGTTCAGGTTGGCGTCTTCGCAATGCCTTACCAGGTCTGCCATCTCCTTTGGTGGGCAGTTTTCGTCCTCGCCTGGCATGTATACCGAGGCTAAGACGATGTCGGGTGCCACACTATCAGTGTGGAGCTTGATGGCTGTTACATCTCTGGAACAGAATTGTGTGAGTGTTGTGGTAGGGATATCTCTGGGTATGTAGGCACAGGTTCGTGGCCTGTCTGTGCTGTGTGTGTTGAGAATTAGCTTACCCCCGATGTTGCTGAGGCCGCATATTCTGTTGTTTCTGATCCACGGCTCTTGGATCAGTGCAATGGTTCTGGGTTGAACCTCCAGCGCCCTGCGTAAGCAAGCCGTGGCAGTCTGGCTATGCTGGAGGTTAGTCTGGATTATGCTGAGGGGTTTCGACGGCGATGGGGTGGAGTTAGGAGGAGTTCGATCCATCGGAAGTCTCTCCCCCATCCCCCATCCCATGCCGGTCGTCGCCCGGAGACGAGGCGAGCAGTCGCTCGGACCACCCCGGTGATGTGGGTGGCACGCTACCTGCGTCCGCATCAGCCATCGCCGCTCTGGCCATCTCCTCCTCTAGTTCCGTCATGGTCCGGTCATCGTCTGGTCGTGTCGGTTCGTCATTAGGAGTCGTCGTCGGGGTCGTGGTCGGGATAGTCGTGGGTTGGCTGGTCGAGGGTTGGGTGTCGGGGAAGAAGCGAACATATATCGAACCCAATAGGTACGATATGCGTCGCTCCCGCCCCGCGACCTTTACGGCTTCGTCCGGTGGTATACCCAGGGTCAAGTATGTCCCATGGTTATCACCACCGACCGCTGTCGCCCTGTACAGTGACCACCTCCCCATGTCGTACCAAGTGTTCTGGCGAGCCAGAACACTATGGAGTCGCGCTGTGTCTCCGTGGTACCGGGGTACGAAGAGCGCGGCTCGAACACGGGTCGGTACGTCTGTCTGTTTCATGACCGTCAGTGTCGCGTCAGAATTCGGTAATGTCAGTCTCGGTACTGTCTGTGTCAACCAGGTCAGGGCATAGTCGTCCTCGCACCACATCTGCACGGTACCTTCCGCTATCCGAGGATAACCGCGGAAG
Organism: Caradrina clavipalpis; assembly: GCA_932526535.1. NCBI lineage: Eukaryota > Metazoa > Arthropoda > Insecta > Lepidoptera > Noctuidae > Caradrina > Caradrina clavipalpis. Next base: position 2,591,253 of record OW052099.1, on the reverse strand, counting down.
GCCGGGAGCGGTTGCGAGGGGTCAGTGTCCATTACTGCGTTTTCGAGGCTGAGCTTAATGTGCTGAGCCTCGTCAGAGGTCAAGTCTCGGGTCGGGGGCGAGAGGCAAATCGCTACGGCGAGCCGCGCAGGGATGTCCTGCGTTGCCCGGGCGTAGGTTTTTTGCTCCCCTTGAGCGGTCTGGGTTTTCGCGCGCTTGGCATCCCCTTGAAGCATACTCGGCGAGGCCGACTCGTCCGGGCGCACCCTCTTTGCCGCGCCCTGGCCACTGGGACCAGCTTGCGGTTCCGAAGGGCCCGGCGCGATATTACTCGCCAGGGATGCCTCGCGTTGAGAACCCAAGCGCCTGCCTCGCTTTTTCTTTGGGTAGGTCAGTCTGTCGGGACAGGTCCGGTTGCCTTCCCCGAGTGGTTTTGGAGTGGGCAGTGACTTTTCGCGCTGGGTTACCCCTTCGCGTACTGGTCCCTGCCCATCGGTTTCCGCGTCCGGCCGCTTTTCGCGCTGGGTGTCCCCCTCGCGTACTTGCGGCTGGTCGCGTACTCCCTTGCTCACAACCGTCTTTGCTTCGCGCTGGCGTTTGCCCTCGCGGATGTTGCGCAGACGGTTGTTGAGCTCCTTCACTCTGTTCTGGATTTTTCCGCGCTTTCGCCTTAGCGAGCGTACTTCGTCCACACAGATGAAGTCCGAGCCATCGGATCCGGCTCCCTTTCCTGTTCCGTGTCTGTCTGTCTGTCCGTGTTCAGGGTCAAGGTCTCGCAGTCTTGCTTCGATCTTCTCGCGCTGAAGTGCCAGCGCGCGAAGTTCGACGTCAATGCTGGAGAGTCGTGCGTTGTCAGTGTCATTGTCGGGGTTGTTTGTTACACTCTTCCGGACGATGCACTGTTGCCAGGCGCTCGTGGAAGGTGTTGTGCTTGTTTGGGTAATAGGCGCGGAGGTCGCAGCCTTGGGTGGATCATGTGGCGCGGGTATCGCAGCCAGTGTGGTCGGCGCTAAAGCAGCCGGCCGCGCAGAAGGCGCGGCGCAAGAATGCAGTATGGTGCCCCCCCCCAGATTACGATGGGGGCAGACCGACGGATCGGTGTGGGATTCCCCGGCATTGCCGGAACCCACCTGGGGAAAATTATCTTTTTCCTGCTGCATTATGGATTTTTTGGGTGGGCTTTTGGGAACGAGGTTACCCCTCCTCAGGGACCGAAGGAAGAAGGGGACAGGGGAGGGAGGGAAGAGTTAGGTGTAGGATCAAGGGAGAAAGGGTAAGGTTACCCTAAGCCTGGGATCTGGCTTTCGGGAACTTCTCTTGTCCGGGGCCTTGTTAGGCACCCCGAGTGTGGGCCCAGCCGCAAGGTCGGTCCCACAACCGGGGCTAGGCTAACCGCAACCCGCCATCCCGCTCGGTTGCATGAGAAGAAGTGCCCGGCGGTCCGAGTCTATTCCTCATGGTGGGTTTGTAACACGCCATGTTGAATAAACCCCGAGCGCCCCGAGTTGAATGGTGTATTAAATGTTTAACTTTGATCTGTATCTGGATTCACAGTGCCTAGTATCAGTGACGTCATGCCAGGACTGGGAGGTGACAACAATAGAAGGTATCGGCGGCCGATCAAAAGGATACCACCCAGTGCAGAAGACCCTGGCGGAGTACAACGGTACACAGTGCGGGTACTGCAGCCCAGGGTTTGTGATGAGCATGTACAGGTTAGTGCGGAAAGTCACAATCCCATGCAAAGGATATAAAAACAATATCGAACTGAGCGGATATAGAAAAGGAAAAAAGACAAACTAAAGGTAATTTATCTCTTGCAGCCTTCTAGAAGCAAATCATTACGACTTGACTCAGTATGAAATAGAAAATTCCTTCGGTAGCAACACCTGTCGATGCACAGGCAGTAGACCGATCCTGGATGCATTCAAAAGCTTCGCCAAAGATGCCCCGAAACCTCCACCAAAACTGAAAGACATTGAAGATCTATCAATTTGTAAACACAAAGACGATTGTCACAAATGTGATAAAAACTGGTGTTTGGTCAACGAGAGTGATGCAGAACCTCCTCGAATCAAGAAGATTAATTTAAAAGATGGCCATGTCTGGTATAGAGTCCATGAAATTGCTGATATATATACTGTGTTGGATGCTGAAGGTTACAATTCTTATATGTTGGTTAACGGTAATACTGGAAGAGGTGAGTGTGTTGAAATACACAACATTTAAAAGCAGATTTTCCAAATAGAAACATAGAAAAATACAGAATTCCTTGATAATTTTGCAGGTGCTGTTCCGATTCTAGTTTTTCCAAGGGTTCTTATAGATATCAAGCCAATAAAGGAACTCAAGGGGTATTATTTAGATCAGAACTTAGTAGTAGGTGCTGGTATAACCCTGACTGATCTTATGGAGTTATTCAAGAGTGTATCAAAAGCTCATGAAGAATTTCAATACCTTTACAAGCTTTATGAACATTTAGACTTGGTTGCTCATATCCCTGTTAGAAACGTAAGTTTTTAATGACTAATGTGTCCTAACTTTTAAATGACTGGTACTATTATATGATGGAATAGACGTCAGATGGTGATTGAATATAAATTAAATTTTTCGTTTAATTTATAGATTGGTACTGTAGCTGGAAATCTTATGACGAAGCATCGGTTGCCAACATTTTCATCAGACATTTTCCTGTTACTTGAAACCATCAAAGTTCATTTGGTTATTGGTATGAATTTAAATCTTTCAGTTGAATCACTTCATTATTTATTTAGTTACTTATGGCACTCAACTACCAAAAATGTTCATCCATTTAATGGGTCTTCAATATTTTAGTTGACAAAGGGTCAGTGATAGAGGTGACACCGGAGGAATTCCTGTCACTAGACATGACAGGAAAAATAATAACTCAAGTGAAGATACCACCGTATTCTCATCGTTACGAGTTTGTGTCTTTCAAGGTACCTCAATACATAAGTAAAATAACTCATTAATTATTGTATCAAATTGTCTTTTTCCGTAAACAGTCCTGTGTTCTCCATTTTTACATCTTTTAGTTAGATTTGGTAAGTTTACAGTTAAAAAATTTCAAAATCTTTATACTTACGGCCGCTTTTGATAATACGATGTCTAGATCAATCCTTGCCTGGAATCAATCAGATAACATAGTTTGTGAACAGGGGCCATTGATTGGTTACGAGCAGGGATCGATATACAGAAAGCAGCAATAGTTTAATCTCTCAATTTTCCAGATCATGCCTCGTGCACAAAATGCACACGCTCAAGTTAACGCAGGTTTCCTGTACGAGTTTGATGAGCATAAAGAAGACGTGGTTTTGTCAGCTAGAATTGTGATTGGTGGGCTTTCAGCAAAATTTGTCCATGCCCACGAAACAGAGAAGTTTCTTCATATGAAGAAGATATTCACCAATGAAGTCCTGCAACAAGCACTGAAGATATTGGAAGGTGAATTGATAGTCGAAGAAATTGCTGGTGAGATGAAACCTGCGTATAGGAAGAAATGTGCTCTTGGATTGTTTTATAAAGTAAGCCAAATTGAACTCTTTCATGATAAGTTTAAATATCCAAATAGCATTTAGATTTTTATAGCAAATTATCTTTATTTCAGAGTTTATTGGTTCTAATTCCTAAACAACGTTTAAAGCCTTGGTATCGTTCAGGAGCGAGAGACTTCAGGAAGACACGACCATTATCGAAAGGTTCTGAAGTTTACGACACTAATCCCCTGACATGGCCAATCAACGAACCAATGCCTAAGGTGGATGCGTTGATACAATGCGCAGGGGAAGCTTTTTATAGCAATGACTTACCCACCGAGCCTAAGGAGGTTTTCTGTGCGTTTGTGACCTCTGACATCTGCACCGGAGAGATAGAAAGCATCGATGCTTCACCGGCTTTGGTAAGTCATAAATCAATGAACTGAAACGTGGTTAGATGTGGACGACGCTTCTTATTTTACATGATATGTAAAATGAATTTTGTTTTGCAGAAAATACCCGGTGTTTTAGCATTCTTCTCAGCAAAAGACATCCCTGGAAAGAACTCATTTCTATCTCAAAGAGTGCCTGGTCAGTTGGTGCCTGAAGAAGTTTTTGTTGAAAAGAATATAAAGTACTACGACCACCCTATAGGGATCATTGTCGCTGAAACTGAAAAACTAGCAAACAGGGCAGCTTTACTGGTGAAAATTAACTACAAAGTAGATAAGAAAAAGCCAATCTTAACCATTAAGGATGTCAAAGAGAGAGATCCAGAACGAATCAAATTATACATAGTCATCCCGGCTAGGGACCGAGGTACCAACGTGCAAAGAATACTGAAGGGTTCTGATGATATCTACGCACAGTATTTCTTTCATATGGAAAATCTTACAACGGTCAGTAGACCTAGTGAAGATGGTATTGATGTCATAGCCAGCACACAATGGCTAGATTCTTTCCACATCTGCTTATCTGAAGTATTGAATATACCTCAAAATAGGTAAGATAACAATATCAGCTCGGTATCATAAGATTGTTTTACAACCTTTTATTTACTTTTACTTGTCCTGGTGTCTTTTTTTTAATTGGAGCCGCATTCGTTTGTACTCTTTTATTTTTTGAATTATATACTGAATTAATAGGTAAAGGGCTTAAAGTTCTCTAGGTTAATAAGTTATGTTATGCAATATTTTTCCCAGAATAAACGTAACAGTCCCTCGGTGTGGCGGTGCATATGGGGCGAAGATAAATCGGTCGAATCACGTAGGAGCTGCATGCGCCTTGGTCACTCACCTGATGGACCGACCCTGCCGATTTGTGATGAGCATCCAGGCTAACTTGAGAGTGGTCGGCAAACGATTACCCTGCACCAGAGACTTTGAAGTGAGTGGAATTTTACATTTAATAACAATGAATTAATGAAACAAAAATGAATTGGTGATCTAAAGTAAGTGCTATACGATACATCTAGGCGTTAGAATTCGTCTGAAGTTTCTATAACTTTATGAATACTACCGCACTGCAATTCCGCTGCAATGCAAAGAAGTTTTTAAATCGAATAATGAACATGGCTTTTAGAGTAGTACGTACCTCACGGTTATTTTTTTATTTTTTGTCTCCAGATGGTGTAATATTTAATTCCCTTTTGTTCTTGCGCAGGTTGGCGTCAGTAGTTCTGGGCAGATTCAATATCTGGAATACCATTTGTACGAAGATAATGGGTACGTGGTTAGTGACCCGATTGCGCCTTTCGCATTGCCTGGTATAAGGAACTGCTATGACAATAGGCGTTGGCAGATGAAAATATTCAACGTCACGACGGACACAGCTTCCAACACCTATGCCAGAGCACCAGGTATTGCCACTTTTACTAGCGGAGACGTTTGCGTTAAGCAGCATCTTTATAAAGAACATGTTACTATCACCTTCATTGTTAGTGTCTTTTTACACGTGTTGTTAATAGTACTGATCTACAGTTAAGATATAAAATCACTAGTAATGCTTCGAAACAAAAAATATATATATATTACAGGATCACTTGAGGCAATATCAATGACGGAACAGATAATGGAGAGGATATCTTATGAACTGGAACGAGATCCAGCTCAAGTAAGAATCAATAACCTGGAACCGTCATATGTTGAAGTACAAGAGATGGTTACACAGCTTCTCCGAGATGCTGAATACAACAAACGTAAAGAGGAAATACAGAGCTATAACAAACTAAACAGATGGAAGAAGAAGGGACTTAGAGTAGCTTTCATGAATTGGCCTGCAGCAACAGTAATCGACTTCCATGTACTATTATCTGTTTATCACGGAGACGCTACAGTTGTAGTGCATCACGGTGGTATAGAGATCGGGCAAGGCATCAACACTAAACTCATACAAACTGTGGCGTATACTCTCAACATTCCAATTGAAAAAGTGAAGTGCAAGCCTCCGAATGTTGCCACAAATCCTAACAATTATACCACTGGGGGAAGTAGGACAACACAGTCCGTATGTTTTGGCGCTATAAAGTGTTGCCAGATTATTTTAGACCGTTTGTCTGTTGTTAGAGAAACGTTAAATGATCCTACATGGGAGGTCTTGATTGAAACTGCCTTCAATAGGGGAATTAATCTGCAGGCTAGCTACAGAGTCACTGCTAATGATCAAATACCGCACAGGTCTGGTGGAGTATGCTTAACTGAGGTAGAACTTGATATTTTGACTGGTGAACATGAAATACTTAGAGTCGATATTATTGAAGATGTTGGTACGAGTATGAATCCGGAATTGGATATTGGTCAGGTAACCATAAGGAAAATTTTAACTATTCCATTTAAAAATAAACTGATAAAATTACTCTTCAAAACACAGAAAATAGAAAAATAAAATAAGACATTAGAGCTTAAAGGTTTAAATACATGTTTTTTTTTTTTAATTTGGAAGGCATATAAGAATTGGTAATGACACAATTAATCATTTTCATTCTTCCATAATTCAGATCGAGGGGGCCTTCATGATGGGCGTCGGTTACTGGACCCATGAAGAGCTGATCTACGACGACAAGACTGGTGAACTGCTCACTGACCGGACTTGGTACTACAAAGTGCCCCTCACCAAGGATATTCCCATAGATTTCAGAATCCAACTCAGAAGGAACTCTTATAATCCTATTGGAACTTTGGGTGCGAGAGGTAAGTGGTTCAAAAATAAAGACACTAGAATTTCCCTTGTTTTGTGGGCGCGTTTACAAACCTATATACTCACATACATACACACCAGACCCGGAACAACTACCTATACACCACACAAATATTGGTTCGTTATGAATGTGTTACCATCACGCCTGTATTCCCCGAAGGGTTAGGCAGAGGTGTACCAAGGTACGACCACAGTTCGCCGATTATGTTTAGGTCCCATGTAATAGGGGGCGAGCCTATTGCCATTAACGGGGCACAAATCCAAACTCCGAGCTGCTACTGAGAATTTCATAGAAAAACCCAATAACACTTTTTGCTCGACCTGGGAATCGAACCCAGGACCTCTAGCGTAGCAGTCGTGCTTAGGACCACTAGGCCAACGAGGCAGTCAAGAATGTGTTATTGATATTTAATTGGCACATTTTAGCCGTTGCGGAGCCTCCGACGTGCTTGTCAATAAGCGTCGCTTTCGCTCTCCGAGATGCCATCGCAGCGTCCCGGGAGGACACCGGTTATCCCAGGAACAAGTGGTTCGAAGTCGGTAAGATATTGTGGCATTTAACTATTATTTTATGATATTAGCGGCCAAACCTAACGGTATATACTGAAATATACAGGATGGGAAGATTGAGTGCACCTGTGTTTGCGCTAAGATGGATGGAAGGGATGAGCTCCTATGTTTGCGCACGAACTGATGCACTTTAATACTCTCATGCGTACTTGGCTAGTCTCCATGGACCTTAAAGGGGTATAGGTTATAGAAACTCTGATATTCGGGTGTGTGGGGTCGTTAGACCTTACTGCCCACACGATAAAGGAGAAGAAATATTATCAGGATATATTATTGCTGGGAAAAACCTTTTTTGGGTGAAATACCACTGTATAAGATAAATAAAAATAAATATATAAAATATACCATCACGCCTGTATTCCCCGAAGGGTTAGGCAGAGGTGCACCGATTTAGGTACACCCACAGTTCGCCGATATATTTAGGTCCCATGTAATAGGGGGCGAGCCTATTGCCATTAACCGGGCACAAATCCAAACTCCGGGCTGCTACTGAGAAATTCCTAATGGAAAAACCCAATAACACTTTTTGCCCGACCTGGGAATCGAACCCGGGACCCCTTGCTCGGCAGTCGCGCTTGCGACCACGAGACCAACGGGGCTGTATAAGATACTATGCAATTATTGTGTTTATGGGTGCATACAACAGTACAAACTGGTTTTCGTAAAAGACGTGGATTCCCAGGTATGACATAGAAAAAAAATATCGCCTTAATAGATGGAATATGTGGTTTTCGGAAACGTTATGTTTTTCTTTACACCCGATATATACTAATAGTGTGTAATATCTAATTACTTTCGGTACATGATTTATATGAAATGTTTTCTAATTTCAGATGGACCGTTCACACTTGCTGCTAACGTATTGAAAGCGGACGCTAGACTTGATGAGTTTTTGTTTTATTAGTTAATTATTCATTTTGGTGGTCTCGGCATCGGCCGAATTTCCTAGTGCAGTTTTTTTCTTGTCTTCTTTTCACAGCACCGATAAGTTAACTTTGAAAATTTTGTCACGGTCCCTAATTCACTTTAGAGTACCGCTTTTAATCGAAGCAGTGAGCGCCTGGAAAGTATTTTCCCCGGATACAGATCGATCCGTGAACCCCTCTTCCCAAAGACAATGGGACGAGACGCCCTACAGGTAAATACGGAATAATGTCATTAATACGTCCACCAATTCTGCTGAACGTGCCTCCATGCTGGATGAGTGGGAGTCGGGTCTCTGGCTTCAGGCACTTCCCGCCGCCCAACATAGGCACTATGCTGGGTGACACTACATTCCGGCTCGCCACATTCCTACGCCTAGGCGCTACTTGTGAGGACCCGCACCGCTATCATTGCGATGAAGCTGTCGACTGCCTCGGACACCATGGCCTGTCAGGCAGTAAGAGCGCACACCGCATAGCACGTCACACCAGCATTAATGACATCATCTGTCGTGCTCTTGTCTTCGCCGGAGTGCCAGCTATTCTGGTACCAATTGTCTTGGCACGCGACGTTCAGAAGAGACCAGATAGAATGCCTTGGAAGTTGGGTAGGCCTTTAGTGTGGGATGCAACATGCGTCGATACCCTTGCGCCATCTTATCATCCTAGCACGATGTGCCGTGCTGGGATTGCTGCTGCTGGTGCCGTAAACCTCAAATGGCGCTATATACCTTCATATAAGCTATATTATGTTTGTGCCGTTTGGGGTTGAAACACTAGAACTATGGGATTTGAGCGCTTATATAATTTTTCAGGACATCGCCAAGCGACTGGTCTTTTCTTGGGCCAAAGAATCAGCATTTTCATTCAACGTGGCAATACTGCCAGTCTTTTGCGCACTTGTTCAAATGATAGCGATGCGGATGAGTTATTTAATGCCCTATGAGCTTCTTTTTTTTATAAATTCTACATTGTATTATACTTTGTAATTTAATTAATATTTATAAGATTTGTGTTTAGATTAATAAGTAAATAAATAAAATAATAAAATTTCGATTAAAGTTTGCAGTAAAATGGTAAAAAAAACTTGTATACTTATGTCAATAAATTCAAAATATAATCCCTATTAATATGTATTAAAGTTATTGTTTTCTTTTTCGTTTCTCGCAAATCGCCTAAACCAACCGAGATCACTAAAGGTTGATCAGTTTTCAACCATATTACTAAAGGCGTAAGGGTGCGGTTTCATTATAAATATGCGACGTAACTAAGACATGAAGCTATGGTCCTAAACAATGTGACCCATTCCACTAGAGCTAAGCCCAATACAGGGCTTTACAGCAACCCAGGGTTTGTGATCAGCATGTACAGGTTAGTGTAAAATGTCACTAGTTTTCAGAATGAATTCCAGAAGCAAAGTTTCTGAAAACAATTTATGAGTATATGTAAAGGTGAAGGGGGTTCTACACCTTCAATTTAACATATTATACTCTCTCTTTTTTGTGCTTTTATGTTTCTTTATCTGTCACGTCTTGTCATGTTATTGTCAATATTTGACTTGGTTTATTACAATACGAAAAAGTAATAAGGACATCTCTTTTAATATTTGAAACACACCATTAATTTGCTGCATAAAACTCAATAAACGTTATTGAATTGAGTGAAGTTAGACAAGAAAAGGTATAGGTACTAAAGGTACCTAATTGTTCACTAACAGCCCACTAATAGAAGCAATTTTTTATGATTTGACTCAGTATGAGATAGAAAATTTGTTTGGTAGCAACACCTGTCGATGCACAGGCAGTAGACCGATCCTGGATGCATTCAAAAGATTCGCCAAAGACGCTCCGAAATCTCCACCAAAAATTGAGGACATAGAAGATCTATCAATTAGTAAAGACAAAGACCATCACGCTTGTAATCCCCTAATGGTCAGGCATAGGTGTACCAATGTACACCCACAGTTCGCCGGTATATAGACAAAGGTGATTGTCACAAATGTGATAAAAACTGGTGTTTGGTCAGCCAAAGCGATGCAGAATCTCCGCGAACCAAGAAGATTAATTTAATAGATGGCCATGTCTGGTATGGAGTCCATGAAATTGCTGATATATTTACTGTGTTTGATGCTGAAGGTTGCGATTCTTATATGTTGGTTAACGGTAATACTGCAAGAGGTAAGTGTGTTGAAGCACACATTTGAAAGGAGAATTTCCAAATAGAAACATAGAAAAATACAAAATTCCTCAATCATTTTGCAGGTGCTGCAGCTCCGATTCTAGGTTTTCCAAGGGTTCTTATAGATATCAAGCCAATAAAGGAACTCAAAGATTATTATTTAAATCGGAACTTAGTAGTGGGTGCTGGTATAACCCTGAATGATCTTATGGCAAACTTATTGGTGTAAAAAAGGCGCATCCATAGCAACGTACAGTACGGTCGACGTATCTTGGCGAGTGTGAAGTTAGCCGTTTGGCTGCGCAATGGATCTTTTAGGAACAACATTGTCTACTGCGCAGCTAATCGGCTAACTTCAGTGTCGCCAAGATAGGTCTGCCATATTGTAGCTTAGCTTAGCTCAAGTTTCGGCATCCTTAGGGTGAAAATCTGTTCGATCCGTCCAAAGCGAAAGATGTCATTTGAAGATTTGACCTCTTAATAAAAAAGCCTAAGGGTAAAAAGTGGTTCGCCGCAATTATTCGTATCTACATAACAGTTTACGTCAACGTTATTATAAGGTGTATTCAAACTTAACTCACCGGTTCCAAATGACGTCATTAGCATTACTGTGTGCGTAATGCTTAGTGTTACTCCTTTTATTTTAAACTGGTTTTGTATAATAATTATAGTTGCTACTTTGAGCTGTAATTAATAAAACACGATGATGCCCAGGTACCAGGGAACATAATAATAACTGTAATGGCGTGTTCGGGCGAAGGAAGTATTTCAGTAAGGTGCTGGTAGGGATCTTGACCGTACTTCCGGGATTGTCCTGATAGTCTTGAAATACCTCTCCACTCCTTAAGCACCTCAGTCTTTGTTGCCCTCTTGTCGCTACGTCACTACGTGCTAGCGGCCGTTTCAGGGGGCCCACTTATCGAGTGTGCTAGTCACCCCCTGCCATTGTATCTGTGTCATAAAAACATTGATTGGCAGGGGCCATAGTCCTTCCATAGTATCAGGAAACTAGTCCATTTAAGCCTCCCAAACCCATACATAGCCCTATTCTTTGTTTCCATATTCTGCAATAGTCCTGCGCCAGCCGGGGATCGTATACTGCATTTGCATAGTGCAAACAGGGATAATTGTCGATTGGTGTTCCATTTCAGTGTAAAGCCGTGTAAGGGGCCTCTGCGAGTTGGCTTCGGCTCCTCGTACGCCTTCCAAAGGTCCGGGACCTAAGGGGCCCGAGATTGTTAATCAATAACTGTAATGGGAGTAATCCCATAGCATATACACCAAAAAAAGTAACCGCTATAAGCAAGCGTTTTTTTTTTTTTTTTTTTTTTTTATAGACGGGAAATCATCAAATAACTTCCCCCGCCCTGGGCGGGGCGGGAGGGAGTGTCAGACTTTTACTGACTAAAACCCGTCTATGTTCCTTGATGTGCCCTTTGCGTTCCGGGGGCGCGGTATCTCTTTCGAACAACCCGCAGCAAGTATAAGCAAGCGTGGTACAGTAAAATGGGGTGTATAGGGTTGCAGGGATGAATCAGGACGAAAATTTAAAAGGGATCGTTGAAGTAATATAGTATGTTGCCAACGAGTACACTTAATGGTAAATTATAATTGAATAAAAACATTAAACCCCATTTTGGAAACCATTTATATTCATTCAACGATAAAATTACTTTTAAATTTTTGTCTCAATTCACCCATTAATCCCTATACACCCTATTTTAAGGTAATCAATGTTCGTACCTTCTTTGTATTTAAAAGGCCTTCGGTTAGCAGTGGAATAGTATTCGGCTGCTATTATCATTTTTTTATACACACTATCACGCCTGTATTCGCTGAAAGGTTATGCAGAGGTGTACCAATTTAGAGCCACAGTTTCGTCGGTATGTTTAGGTCCCATGTTATAGCGGACGAAGCTATTGTATTGTAGTGTATTTTATTAAATACGTAACTATTCACTGTTTGTCCATTAGTACCTATGTTTTTATCTTGAAAACAATTTATTATAGTTACATGCGCCATAGGTAGTAAGTTAGTAGGTATGACATAAATAATCAAAATGAATGCAAAATATTGCAGGAAAATATTCTTCCCACCATTGTATCTGCCTCGACAATACAACTCGTTTAGATATCAGGATGCTTTTTACCTTGTTTGGTACTTGTTTTATAAATACTAGGTATACCTAGGTATAACCGTGGCTTTTGCCTCATCGATAATATAAATAATTTGTTCTTCAGTACGATAATAATAAGCTGGTATTGTTATTTATTTAAGCTAGGCAGGTTTAACTTCCAAAGTACCATAGAAGGTTTTTTCTTTTGATGTTTATATTTTTATTTAAATAAACATACAATATTCGTGAGTTTAATCCATACTTCCATTCTAAAACCGCTGAACCGATTTTTCGATTAGATCTTGGAGAAGGAGATACCTACAATTTTGTTGGAAGAAGAGCTTGAAGCGATTGAAATAAGAGACAAAAATTAAATGGGAGTCCGTCATTATAAGTAAATAAGTTTATGTTATGTGCGTCGTTTTCACGCGAATAAATGGTTTTTCTTTCTTTCTTTCTTTCTTCATTACTGTAGGTAAAACCATAAAATGTATTGATAAAAAATAAATAAACATTGTTCAAGCGTTTTTGAAAAATTTGTAGGTTTCTATAACACACATATTGCACACATACAATCTCGCCTGTATTCCCCGAAGGGTTAGGCAGAAGTGTACCAAATTACCAATGTACACCCACAGTTCGCCGGTATGTTTTTTAGGTTCCATGTAATAGGGGCCGAGCCTATTGCCATTAACCGGGCACAAGCCCAAACTCCGAGCTGCTACTGAGAATTTCATAGAAAAACCCAATAACACTTTTTGCTTGACCTGGGAATCGAACCCAAGACCTTACGCATAGCAGTCGCGCTTAGGACCACTAGGCCAACGAAAGGCTGTCCAAAGTAACTACACCACGCGGACAAAGGCGCGGGTAAAAGTGTGTGTAGGAGGGTATGGGGAAAACCATAAAACATAAAAAAAACAACATATTTTACAAAGTACCTACCTAATGATAAAGTTTATTTTTGCAAAGCATAACTTTGCCGTATCAGTTTAAAAGCGTCATGAATGTAGAAAAACCGAACAATTGATAAGACTACATCCGTCCGAAACAAACGTATGGATACCATACCAATTAATTTACATGCACACAAACAAAAAAGATTTTACCTACAACTTCGAAACCAAAATTGGTGCCTACTTTAAGTGAGATTTAGAGGCTTTGCGAATTTACTCTTCCATTACAACAGGTGTAGGAAGACGCTTTAGGCTGTCCAACAATCGGTGACCAATTTTTATGTCAGAGAGAATGGAACATATAAATTTTAATATACCAACGCTCACGTCCTATAAAACGTCAGTATCAGTATTTCTACTTCATTTGTGTATCAACATTGTAAAGACTACGCCGCTGATACCTCAGACGCAAAACAAATACAAGTTTGTTGTATGAATGTTTTCAAGTACAAATTATACCTACAACTATATTAGCATATTCGCAACAAGTTTAAAGGGAAATCAGCGTAAACGCAGTATCATAGTGACCGCGCGCGTAGTAGGACATATCCACACGATGTCTAACGAGACTTTCAATAATATTACCAAGGGTCATGAACCTATTGCACCCGAAGATTATGATCCGGCGCCAAGCGAACTGGAGAAATATATCTGGATCACTGGAATTGTTCTATCGACGCTATGCTTAATACTGCAACTGGTGCTCTTCAAAATCAGTCCGAGAATAAGGAAACTTGACCAGAAGATCCTTACACAGCTGACGGTGGCGAGATTGATGAACTCGATACTTGAGTACATGATGACCTATTCGCTGTTCAACTTATACACGAGGGACGTGACGTTCGCGTTGTACTTGCAGACGGACATAGTGCTAGTGTGCTGGATGTTTGTGTATACCAAGAACTTGTACGACAAAGTGGTGCTAGTGTTTGCGTTGCAAAAGTGGAACTTCGTAGTCCTGTCTCTCCTCATTTGGATCCTTACGATACCGATAGGAGTGTTGTGCCCAGTCTTTCTTATGTTAGAATATTTCACTGAGTTCTATCAAGCTTACTCATGGTTGAAGTTCATCATTTTGACCATAAACGTTTTGTTTTTCTGCAGAATTTTCTACGTAATCATTACCAGACGCAAAAACTCTAACAGGAACTTTACAGAAATTATAAAAACTTGTGTGATCTCATTCATACTGGTTTGTTTGACAAGTTTGCAAGTTTTCCTTAATGATATCTTATCGTATTTAGAAGTTATTGAGGCGACAAATACGTATTGCATTATTAATTCTTATCAAGCCATAGCGGCTACTATAATATTCCTCATTCTTGCTAAGAACTGTATTTAAGTACTTGTAGATTACTGAGCAGGATGCTGCTGTACACGATGTTATTAGTAGCCGTCAGAAGTTCCATTTGGAACTTCTGGCGGCTACTATTGACATCGTGTGTAATCAATGACACTAGTCAGAAGTTCCAAACAATAATTGTCAAACGTTTTCTATGCTCGTTTATAACGTTACCATGGCTAACGATCGCAGGCATCAGTGGCCAACATGCGGCAGTACTGAATCTCATATTATGAATATTGTTTTTGAGTAAACTAGTGTTGTCAAGTACAATTATACAAATAGCAAAATTAATTTGCTGAAATTTTGTTCACTTAGTTTCTACTCATGGAGTGCCATTTTAGATTTAATTTAGTTAAGCTATTTTAGGACTACCTACTGTACAAATAAAGAAGTGTTTTATAAATAACATTGTATTTTCATTGTTGCTCCTGATAATTGTGGTTATATATTATAGTGTTTATACACACTTACTTTTACATCGTTCTGGAGACGAAACACAAGAACTCCAGTCGGTTAATAGTTACTATTGGTATTGTTTTTTTTTCAGATGTGTCAAAGGTGTTGTATATTTATCACCCTTTTTGTCTTTCGAGTTAAATGTTAATAGCGCTTCTATCTGATCGGTAAATGGATTTTTCAAAGGATAACGTTCGCATGTGTATTTGATAAGGTTTACACATAAATATGCATTGATTGCAAGCTTTACTTCAATGTCTTACTATTTAACAAACTAAATTTTCGTGTTTTTTATTCATTTTTAATTGAAAATAACAGTGCCAGCCAATAGTTTCTGTTACTATGATAGAGCTTGTGGCTTTCGGTTCCAGAACGATGTAAAAGTAAGCGTGTATTGTTTTTCCTCAAGTTGTACTGGAACTATATACGTTACCTTATTTAGTACTTGTTTTGTAATTAATATTAGTTTTACCTAACCGCGGCTTTTGCCACACCAATATTATAAGCAGGAAATATTTTTCTGTTTTATTGTTTATACCGAATAGGCTACGAAAGTACTAAACCGATTTTAATTATTTTTGCACCAATAGATAGCTACATTATTCCTGAGTAACATAGGCTATATATGTATAACACACGGTACGACACACGGGATCGGAGCAGTAACCAAAAATGTAACTTAAAGCGGGTGAAGTAAGCTACGAGACAAAATCGCGGGAGTTCGCTAGTCGCTATTTTAAATAATTTGCCCTTCAGTGGGACAATATTAAGCTGGTATTATAATTTACTAGCTTTTGCCCGCGACTTCGTCCGCGTGGATTAATAGTTCCCGTTCCCAGGGGATTTCCGGGATGAAAACTATCCTATATCCTTTCTCGGGTCCCAGACTATATCTGTACCAAATTTCATTGAAATCGGTTCAGTGGTTTGGGCGTGAAGAAGAGACAGACAGACAGAGTTACTTTCGCATTTATAATATTAGTACTGATTAGTAAGGATTTTAGCTTGGCAGGTTAAACTTCCAGAGTACCATAGAAGGTTTAATTGGTCCTGTTGTTATTTATATTTTTATTTAAATCAGTATGTTCAATAAGTTGTACAGTTACATTAATTCCATGAAAATATACTAATGCCAAAACGATCTATCAAAAACAAAAGATTTTAGAACGTTTGTCTATTTTAAAAATTAATGATGTAACATCTGCAAATATAACTTTCTTAGGTTGATTTTGGAGTAATTATGGCAAATCATTTATATAAGCTGAAAGAGGAATGGATTCAAAATCGAACCTTGAGGAACGCCCATTTTCATTTCAGACCTCAATGAAATTATGCCGTTTAACCGAACTTTAACCTGTCTACTTTCCAGGTATGATCTTAGTAAATCAAGAGATAGGTTTCTAATCCCATAGTGCTCCAGTTTTAGTAATAGTTTTTCATGGTGCACACAATCGAACGCTTTTGAGAGGTTGCAAAAGATTCCAATGGCATCCTGTGCTTCCTCTCAGGCGTTAAAAATAATTCTTTATCAAGGAGATGCCGGCGCCTGTTGTATAACGCCGTTTGGTCAAACCATACTGTTGTTCATGGAAGATGGATTTTTTATTGAAGTGACGTCATATTTGATTGAGTAATAACTGTTCAAACACTTTACTGAGAACTGACAGTATTGATGACAAAGCCCTATAATTGTTGACTTCCTTACTTTCACCGTATTTGAATGGAACTACTCTACTGTGTTTTTATGAGATCCGCAAAGACTCCCTGATCTTCCCTTGTATTAAATATGGAAGTTAAATAGGGCGCAATAGTTTCTATGACAGGTGTACAGACTTTTACTGACATTCCCCAAAGATCTTCTGTTGATTTGATTTTAAGATCTATAAAAGTTGTAAAAACAGCCTGGAGATTCGTATGTTAGAAAAGTGTTATTAAATTGCGTGTCTGATGGTGAAAAACACTCAACATGGAACTCATTTGAATTACTGATATAATAAAGCTTTTGAACACATAATTTACGAGCCTGAGAATTAGTATTTTTTTCTAAGTTTTTTACTTGTAATTGGCCTAAACCTTATGTTGCTTAGTAGTAGGTTAAAAACAAATAAATTCAAACTATAATTCCCAATCAGTTTATATTTGGGCAGAGTAACGTCCGTTTACAATATAATTATAATCTTATTAAATGTTTAGTCTCCCATTTTTATGCACAACCGCCATATTTTAAAATCATCTGTCAGTTAGAACTCAATATGACAGGAATACTAAATTATTATAAATTCAAATAAACTACACAACACTCGGCCATCCTGCATAGGCCGTGTCCCACGGCCCTCATTGTTTCCTCCCGCGGCTTGCACGAAGTCCTGAAATAGAAATAATGTCTGGCAGTACTTTGTTGTTTGTAAAATTAATACAAATATTAATATGTTTGAATATATATTAGTTAATGACCTTGACCCACTTTTATTTTCCGCTTCTTATCACACAGCCTTAAGTTTATTTTTCCAAATAATATATATAGCTCCTTTTATAGAATATAAGTCAGATCTCGGATTTAGAAGTATTGCACAGCTATCTTTACAAATTAAGTCTTGGTCACACAGCTAAGATATGGACTTGGTCACAAAGCCGTCCTTATTATGGACTTGATCACAAAGCCGTCCGTGTCCCTGTTATGGACTTGATCACAAAGCTGTCCCTATTATGGACTTGATCACAAAGCTGTCCCTATTATGGACTTGATCACAAAGCTGTCCCTGTAATGGACTTGATCACAAAGCTGTCCCTGTTATGGACTTGATCACAAAGCCATCCTTATCATTAAGTTGTAGGTACACACAGCTTCATCACACAGCGCAATTGCCTATTGTCTCTATCATTGTGGTTTTGATCACATAGATATCCCTACAAATATTAACTAGATCACACAGCAGTCTTCTAATAAATTTTAAGTCTCGTAGCCTTAAGAATATACTATTGGACTTGATCACACAGCTGTCCTTACATACATAGTATCACATCGTTATGTTTATTTAAGAACGTGGTTTTGTTGGCAATAATTATTGTCACACAGTAAAATTATGAAATGATTATTATTGACAGGTAAAAATCAGATAATTGACTATTCACTGTATTGTGTTTATTTTAGGAAAGTACTTACAATTTTAGTTCTCTAAACCTAGCTATGAGATAATACAAGATTCAAATACCAAAGAGCCACACATGTGTAACGAACAGTATATTGTGTTAATTAACTTTCAAGAAGATCAATCAAGTCGTCTCTGTCTACTTCTCGGTCACTACCTGAACTTTCGTCCTCAGATATAGGTGGTTTGTAGGGCCGAAGGGTTTCTCCACGAACTACTGCGCTAAACTTTTTGTAGCCTTTCATACCCTTTATACTCGAGATTGTATATAGGTCCAACGATTGTTCGGCCTTAGATATTTTGTAGGGACCTGTATATCGCCCAATAAGTTTTTTAGTAACCCCTGTGGTTGCATCTCTAGCTACACCACCTTTGTGATTCCAAAACTACATCAACATGACCCAGGTTTACAACTTTTAAATAAGAACGGTTTGAATTAATGATAGCTGACGGTATTAAATATGTTAAATTACCTAGCTGTATCCATACTGTGTGCGTTAAAAATGTGTGCTCTTTTCCAATGTTTTGTTTGCAGTCAACATAAACTTCTATATATAATTGATTTTGCTTTGGTATTATAACATTATGCTTTATAAAAACTGGAAATTTTTCAATAAAGTCGGTTGCATGTAATTTTATATCCGTTGTTTCGGCTGTGTGGTGTGTGGTAATAACACAACGTTGTGCGATGCTTCGGTGTTTATTGGGCTTCTACAAATTATATAAATGACTGAGTATTTTAAGATGGTGGTTTCTGGTCTGGTTCTGTGTGAGCGCAGTCCGCGCGTGCGACGTTGACTCGCCGCTACGACGCACGGATGAACACTGCTCTATGGTGGGACGCGCAGGCGGCGCGCCGGAACCAGCGCGGGGCGCGCATGGCACAAGCATGGCGCTCGCAAGTGCGACGCCTATGCTTGTCTATGAATGCGGGGCCGTAACAGGCTCCCGGGGTTGAAGCTTGCTTCAAGTTGATGCTGCAATGGGGAGAGGGCATATGTTGTTGTATGCCCTCTGTATGACACCCTTGGAGGTGCGGATGTCTGCCACTCTGCTTATGCTGTCTGGTCCGGGATGCAGCTTGGTTACTCTTCCCAGTAGCCACAGAAGAGGAGGCTGGTGCCGGTCTTTGATGAGGACCAAGGATCCCAGCTTGAGGTCTTCACCTGTTGAATGCCATTTAGTCTTGTGCTGAAGCAGAGAAATGTATTCTTGAGAAAACCTTAGCCAAAAATGCTGTTTCAGTTTTTCAACTCGCTCATAGCGCTGCAGGCGGTTCATGTTGATTTCTGTGACTGGAGGGTGTGGTACTGTGTTGAGGGTTCGTCCAATAAGGAAATGGGATGGTGTAAGACAAGTGAGGTCTGAAGGGTCTGTAGATAAAGGAGTAAGGGGCCGGGAGTTTAGGATAGCCTCTATCTGTGCCAGGCAAGTCGACATTTCCTCATAAGTGAGATGTGTCAGAGAGAGTATTCTCCTGAGATGATGCTTGACTGACTTGACTGCTGATTCCCATAACCCACCAAAGTGTGGAGTGTAGGGAGGAATGAATTCAAAATCAATTCCCTGACTGGACATATCGGTTTGAATATCATCTGAATAAGTTTTAAAAAATGAATTTAAATCATTACTAGCTCCGACAAAGGTTGTGCCATTGTCAGATGAAATTGTCTGTGGCTTGCCACGGCGACTCATGAACCGGTGAAGAGCAGCAACGAACGACTCTTTGGTAAGGTCCGTGACGAGCTCGAGGTGCAAGGCTTTGACTGCGAAGCACACAAAAACACATATGTAAGATTTCGTGAGTTTACTACCTCTGCCTTTTCGATCTGATATCAACACTGGCCCAGCATAATCAATACCTGTATGTAGGAAAGGAAACTCTAGATGCGTTCTGTCATGCGGTAAGTTACCCATTGTAGGCTGAACAAGCTTGGGTTTGAATCTGGAGCAACGTACACAATTGTGTACGGTACGCCTCGCGAGGTTCCTCCCCCCCACTGGCCAGTAAGATTGTCTGATGTGTGACAGTAGCGATTGTGGGCCTGTGTGTAATAAATCTATGTGCTGTTTGTGAAAGATGATCTGTGTAAGATGATGTTTGCTACTTAGTAAAATAGGATGTTTTACATTGTACTCATAATTTGAATTATTTAGGCGTCCACCGACGCGTAAAATGTTGTTGGTATCAACAAAGGGTGATAATGAATTTAATCTGTGTTTTTTATGTAGAGGTTGACCTGATTTAATTATGTGATATTCCTCTGGGAACATATCACATTGTGCGATATTTAGCACTGTTGTTTCTGCACTTCCAAGTTCTGATAATATTAAAATACCTGAGGTTTTGTTGCCAGGATTTCGACAATTCTGAATAAATCTTTTGATGTAAGCTACTGTTCTGATTATCTTATTATAATTACTTTTATTGTTAATAAGTTTTAATATGCTGTTATCATTTAAATTGTCTGTAACTACTGTGTGTAATGAAGTTTCTGGCAGAGATGCCTGTGTATGTGTGTCTGGTAGTTTAGGAAAGCTGATGTGTGTCTGATGAAGAAAGCTAGGTCCGTGCCACCAAAGCATTGACTCTGTGATGACATTAGCCTTAATTCCACGAGAAACCAGGTCTGCAGGATTCATTTTAGAAGGCACGTAGTTCCATTTGCAATCAGAGGTGGAATCTTGAATTTCACCTACTCTGTTTCGTACAAACGTTTTCAAGCGACTAGGTGAAGTGTTTAACCAACCAAGGACGATCATGGAGTCAGTCCAATAGTATCGGTGATTGAATTCAATTGTAAGTGAGTTTAAAATTTTTGTGCAAAGTCTTGTACCTAATAATGCTGCACACAACTCTAGCCGGGGAATAGTTTGTGGTTTTAAAGGTGTTACTTTATTTTTAGAGGCTAGCAGTCTGACACAGGCTTTACCTTGGGTGTCAACTGTTCTGACATACACGCATGAACCATACGCTCGTTCTGAGGCATCTGTGAATATATGTAATTCAAATGTAACAGCGGTTTCACAACAAACCCAACGTGGGATGGATATTAACTTTAAATGTGAAAGTGACTGAATAAAGGCCTGAAATCTGGTTCTGATATCAACACTGGCCCAGCATAATCAATACCTGTATGTAGGAAAGGAAACTCTAGATGCGTTCTGTCATGCGGTAAGTTACCCATTGTAGGCTGAACAAGCTTGGGTTTGAATCTGGAGCAACGTACACAATTGTGTACGGTACGCCTCGCGAGGTTCCTCCCCCCCACTGGCCAGTAAGATTGTCTGATGTGTGACAGTAGCGATTGTGGGCCTGTGTGTAATAAATCTATGTGCTGTTTGTGAAAGATGATCTGTCTGTGATGATCTGTCTGTGTGCTTGTCTATGAATGCGGGGCCGTAACATCCGTAAATATATCTGGTATGATTTCACTTGGAACAAAACGTACACAAGAAGCACAAGTGACTAAACTAACATTCTTACTATTAATCATTGTTTGTCCAATTAAAAGCTCAATATCGGATGTAATATAATTTACTATTTCGACAAAGCATGTTGATTTTACTGCCAGTATCTATGTAAGCTTTGAGCTGCTGTCCATTTACCATCACAGTTCTTTTGTAAATATCAACATAAATATCATAGGTAATATGCAGAACTTGACTAACCTTTTGTGATTGCTGTCGCGAACTCCCAGCGCCAAACCAGCAATCCGCCGTCGTGTGCCCGCTGCGCCGGCAGGTCTCGCAGTGCTGCCGCTGTCTGCAGTCCCGTGCCTCGTGGCCCGGCCGCCGACACGTGTAGCATATTTTCGGCTGGAGCTGATGACCCGATGTTGAGCTTGACATGATGTTGCTCGCTCCTCTTCTCCACGTACTCGTCGATTTCCGCACAGTATATGTTTCCACTCGTTTGAAATTTTCCAATGAAGATAGGTAGCCATAGTAAAGTTGTTCAGGAGTTCCACAACTATATGCTTTGGCATTAGCTCTCAATTCAGAAGGTAGTCCACGTATTATGCAGGAAATAGCATCTTCACCGTGTATGTTGCATTTCTTCAGAAGTGATAATTTTTCGTGATAATACTTCGTCATTGTCTCTTTATCATCCTTTGTTCTTGCTAGCATACGTTCCAATTTGTCCACGTAGTCAGTGGATCGAGGAAAAGCGACCTGAAGCATTTCCTTCCAGCCATCCCATGTCAAATTGTAGTTTTCAAGGTCGTCATACCATTCACGAGCAGCGCCACGCAACCGCAGTTGCATGATAAATGTTCGATCGGTGTTGTCCCAGCCATAGACGTCACCTAGTTGGTCTATTTTGTGGAGCCAACCAATAATGTTACTGCTGTTGTCTTCGGGTCGAAATTTAGGAATAACTTCGGCATCACTGGGAGCTACATGTCGTTTTTTGTACGGCTTGGTTTTATGAAGGTCTTCAGGGGGAAAAAAAACTTCCGAATTTTGATCTTCCGAGCTGGTTGACTCACTGCACATTCGTTTGCGTTTCCCCAAACCGTCAAAATATGGTCCTAACATTTTTACACTATCCCACTTCTGAAATGTTGCTTAGTAGTAGGTTAAAAACAAATAAATTCAAACTATAATTCCCAATCAGTTTATATTTGGGCAGAGTAACGTCCGTTTACAATATAATTATAATCTTATTAAATGTTTAGTCTCCCATTTTTATGCACAACCGCCATATTTTAAAATCATCTGTCAGTTAGAACTCAATATGACAGGAATACTAAATTATTATAAATTCAAATAAACTATATGGGAAAACAAATACAAAGAAGTCGGTTAAAAATATTACACCTATTTTGTTATTTGTTAACACTTATTTGAATTTTTTGTGAGGGCGTAGGCGCAAAACTTTATTGTTTTTTCACTGTGATCACTTGATCAGAGTGCAGTTTATTCCTTTTTTTTTATATAATTAATTACAATTCCAAAATACTGACCCGTTGGTCTCGTGGTCGCAAGTGCGACTGCTGTGCAAGGGGTCCCGGGTTCGATTCCCAGGTCGAGCAAAAAGTGTTATTGGGTTTTTCTATGAAATTCTCAGTAGCAGCTCGGAGTTTGGATTTGTGCCCGGTTAATGGCAATAGGCTCGCCCCTATTACATGGGACCTAAATATACCGGCGAACAGTGGGTGTACATTGGTACACCTCTGCCTAACCCTTCGGGGAATACAGGCGTGATGGATGGTACAATTCCAAAATATTAAAAGCTAGCCATTTGGGCGCGCTTGGTGTGACGTCATAGTTTATGACGAAAAACAAAAAAGCGGAGAAAACACGTAACTACGCACTTGGAATCGACATTTCACATTTGAATGTGACGTAAGAATTTACATTTTTACGTCACATTCGATCGATCAATGGCTACGCTTTTGAAATATTCCAAAATTTAAATGTTCCATAATTTTTGAATGATTTATCAAAATTAATGTTTTCTCAAAAGAGATTATAGTAAAAAATATTGATGGAGGCATAACTCTAAAGTAATAAAAATATTTGACGCTCATTTGAATCACATGTAGGTATATTTTCTATTATTTATTCTGAAACTAAGTTATACAAAGCATAAATCAAATAACTAAAAATCTAAATAAAGGACTATAATTTGTTCTACTCATCATTTGAAATAACTTTTACAATGGGACGAACCCTGCAACCGAAATTAATTTGCTGGTTATGTAATAGCTAGCTAGATATAACGATTTCACCCGCGTTCAGTTAAGTCTTCGTTTCTTTAAGCCTAACAGATGCAATATTTGTTGACAGTATTTGAACACAGACAGTTATTTATGAATAATGTAGTACCCATAGCATCAAAAATAACGAAACGAACGTAGCTCTGAAAATATGGACACAATAATTACGTACATATATGCACTTTTAAGAATGTACAAATACGAGTACCCATACGATATCGGTCCATTACTATACACGGCACGTATATTGTAAAGACAACACACTTCATTTGTGTATCAACATTGTTAAGACTACACCGCTGAGACCTCTGACGTAACGCAAATACAAGTTTGTTTTTTGTGTGCTTTCAAGCATAAATTATACCTACAACTTAGAACTTACTACATTAGCATAATCGCTAAAAGTTTAAGGGGAAATCAGCGTAAACGCAGTATCATAGTGACCGCACGCGCAGCAGGACATATCGGATCCACGCGATGTCTAACGAGACTTTCGATAATATTACCAACGGTCATGAACCTATTACACCCGAGGATTTTGATCTGGAGCCAAGCGAACTGGAGAAATATATCTGGATCACTGGGATTGTTTTATCCACGCTCTGCTTAATTCTGCAACTGGTGCTCTTCAAAATCTTTCCAAAGATAAGGAAACTTGACCAGAAGATCCTCACACAGCTGACGGTGGCAAGACTGATAAACTCGATACTCGAGTACGTGATGACCTATTCGCTGTTCAATGATTACACGAGGGACTTGACGTTCGCGTTGTACTTGCAGACGGACATAGTGCTGGTGTGTTGGATGTCTGTGTACACCAAGAGCTTGTACAACAAAGTGGTGCTAGTGTTTGCGTTCCAAAAGTGGAAGTTCTTAGTGCTGTCTCTTCTCATTTGGATCCTTACGATACCGATAGGAGTGTTGTGCCCAGTCTTTCTTATGTTAGAATATTTCATTGAGTACTATCAAACTTACTCATGGTTGAAGTTTATCGTTTTAACCATAAACGTTTTGTTTTTCTGCAGAATTTTTTACGTAATCATTACCAAACGCAAAAACTCTAACAAGAACTTTACCGAAATTATAAAAACTTGTGTCATCTCATTCCTTCTGGTTTGTTTGACAAGTTTGCAAGTTTTTGTTAATGATATCTTATCATATTTAGAAGTAATTGAGGTGACAAATACGTATTGCATTATTAATTCTTATCAGGCCATAGCGGCTACTATAATATTCCTCATTCTTGCTAAGAACTGTATTTAAGTACTTGTAGATTACTGAGCGGGATGCTCAATAAGTGATGCTGCACACGATGCCACTAGTAGCCGCCAGAAGTTCCAAATACACTAGTCAGAAGTTCCAAACCAAAATTTTCAAACGTTTTCTATGCTCGGTTATATCGTTCGCAGGCATCAGTGGTTCAATGTGTAAGAATATTGTTTTTGAGTAAACTAGTGTTGTCAAGTGCAATGAGACGATAGTACAAAATATTGCAAAATTAATTTGCTGGATATTCGTTTAGTTTCTACTCGTGAAGTGCCATTTAGATTTAATTTAGGTAAGCTATTTTAAGACCACCTACTGTACAAATAAAGACGTATTTTCTTAATTACATTTTTAGTTTAATTGTTACACAGACCCTGATAATTGTAAACAGTTATAGTGTATATATTATTTGCCATCACGTTGTTCTGCAATATATACAAAGTACATCATTAATAATTGCGTTGGCTAGTAATTATCTGACAAAACCGGTCCTCATAAACTGTAATATTCAACTAGGGTTTCCCTAGTACGAACTTAAGCCCCCTACCAAGGAGTTTGTCTCCAGTTGTTATTTTGGTTCTGAGGTGTTAATAATAGGCCAACCATTTTCAAGGGAGAAATACAACCAATAACCATTTTTAATTTAAATGGCTTTAGCACCTATAAATTTCCTTCAGTCCTATGCGCGACTGCTATGCTAGAGGTCTTAGGTAAGATTCCCAGGTCGAGCAAGAAGTGTCATTGGATTTTTCTAGGATTTTTTCAGTAGCAACTAATTTTTATATCGTTGGCCCTCATTAGGAGTTTCTCTTGTATCATGGGTGCGTTTACAAATATTTACCTAAACTTACATCCTTCAAGTAGCTATGGGGAATCATTAAGGTCACTTTAAAAATTAACCCAGCCTAATATTATCGCTGCGGGTTGTTCGAAAGAGATACCGCGCCCCCGGAACGCAAAGGGCACAAGAAGGAACATAGATGGTTTTTTAGTCAGTAAAAAAAAAGCCTAATATTATAAATGCGAAAGGTACGGTAAGTTTTAAGCCCAATAAAAGTCATAGGCTACTTTTTTTCTCTGGTAACTGTCATTTACGTGAACGAAGTTGCGGGCAAAAGCTAGTATATAATTTATATAAAATGGTTGAATATTAACTGTGCATTCACATCGTGTGCTTATTTATCTCGGCCACTGAACCATGGATATATTTAAACGAGGCTCGGCTTGCAGGACAGCATTCTTTGGGTTTTTCCTACCGTCAAGTAACCGGGCTTGCTGTCACTTCTGTGGGATTCACCGCGTACAAGGTAAACCCAATGACGGAGGCCTACTAAAAGTGGTTTCTCACGGGGCGCTTCAACGTGTGAATATGCAAATAAATGATATGTAGACTGGCAAAAATTGAAATTTGTATAAGGCTGGTCCGCCCACGCTAGACAATCGATAAATTATTGTTTTGTCGGAGAGAATGAAACATATGAATTTTAATATGTTTGGATTAATTTGGATGGCCTACATATAATTGTTCCGAGTCTAGTTGTTTGTGTATGTGAGTTTATGTGTTTGTAAACGCACCCACAATGCAAGAGAAATTCCTAGTGTGAGGCAAAGTTTCGGACACGTCCGACTAAAACACGGTCCCATGAAACTATGTATGGACTATTGAATGATCCGATAATCGGTCCAACAAAATGTCGGACGTTGGCGGAGGCCCTTAGTAATAAAATACTCTATTGGAGCAGTAATATAGTTGAATGTTGTATGAACAAATATTTCAGTTCTCGCCAGTCTTTGGTGTGAAAGGTCTGGATAATCGTGGATATGTATTGAACTATATTGCTGCAAAAATAAAGTATTTATTACTTTGCAAAATGGATAGGTACGCAAATATCGCAAGAGCCGTCGCGTGTCTGCATTGGTCAGTGTGTTACAGGGGCGTAGTTTGCCTGAGATGGGCCCCGTTTCCTAATTTATTGGGGGCCCTTCTACCTAACTACGGGAAAGCCCAAATGAAGGGTAAGGATTTAGGATTTTTTAAGTAATATGTAAATTTTTTCCTGGGTAAATTAGCTTGGAGCTAAAGAGTTGTAGTGAGATAGTGTTTTGTTTGGCCCCTATAGCTGGGGGGGGCCTTGTCTTTGATACGGCTGATACGGCGGCAGCTGGTGTGATATAAATGCTCGACCATCCAATAGATAAAAACGTAATACGAGGAAATAGATAATAAAATACCTTACATAATGCGCCCGTATTGCCTGTACTAACAACTAACCCACAGTTAAAAGATAACCAAGCAAAGCGGGTTCTCGAAAAATATGTGACAAATCGGTGAAGCAACTGTAATTGACATTAAGGGTCTTACTTATAAAAATAACGCTTATACTTAGCTTCGCTTTCATACTTAGCTACCTCTTAATTGACTGACTGAATGATGAAAGACTATTTTAATCTGCCAACACTTAGACGGTGAGCATAGAGCATGACCAAATTATTCGACTAAAGAACGAAATCGAACAAACAGTTGAGCATAATTGTCAAAATTTTCATGTTTTGAACCATTGAACAAAAATGTCATCGTCACAGCTGATTGAAACCCGCCATCTTACTTCTGAAATATACTTACATAAACAACGTGTCGCCGCTGTTTACATTATCTGTCACTTATCTAGTACGTAACAACATTTGAACTCTGATTAACGTTTATAGGTAAGATTTTTTACCTGAGACACCGTTGAAAGTGACTGCTATGTGAAAAATAATTGACTTTTAGTCAAGGTTTTAAGAGTTAATCAATTGACAGATAGCTAAGTATTATTTAGCGTTATAGTCAAATATTATTTATTTTACTTGCACCATTAAAAGGAAGGTTCAAACGAGCAACATTTACAAAATCTAAAATTTGGATGTAGATAAACGCATAAAATTCGCACTCTTCCTTTGTGTATTAAGCAGTATAGACGACGCACATAAATGAGGTCATTTAGCAATATCTTCGAACAAGTACATGATCCAATGATGATAAAAATTTGAATTTTGAATTTGTTTTTTTTTTATTTGAATGATGAATGATGATTTGTCAATCTGTAATGTTAGCGTAATTGGTTCATCAGACCCGTGTTAAAATATATAAATAAATAAATAATAAATAATGATCCATCAAAGGAATGGTAAATAATTTAAAAAAATAATAATAACAACCATCACGCCTGTAATCCCCGAAGGGCTAGGCAGAGGTGTACCAATGTACACCATGTATGTGTGTATGTATGTATAATTTACCTTTATAAATTGCTTGCATTTATTCACTTATGCCTGTGCACTTAGGCGATTGGCACACTGCCCCGCATCACGGAGCGTGGCGCGTGAGTGCGTAATCTTACGTTGTTCGTAAGTATCTGTGTTTGTATAGAAAACACGCGTAATCCAATACACTTAAAACGCATCCACGCGTTTTTCTTATCACCAAAGCTTTGTCGCCGCGAATCACGGAGCGTGACGCAGTGTGCGAATCGCCTTAAACAGCACAGCCCGTGTTGTGTTTGCTTCTTCACGGCATAAAACCATCTAATAAGCAATCGTTAGTATTTTTCTTTATAAAATTTACACGTTTTAAATTACCTACCTAAGCTTTTTTTCCATTGGTGTTCACCATTTGTAACCATTTTTCGAAGTCATAATTAGTCATTTATGGTAGATTAGCAATTTTTTCCCGTCTAACATTTTCCTGTTATTCAAAATACTTGTGCTAAAGCGACCATCATAAACACTTTTTACACGTCGGTACAACAAATTTTTTAATAATGTTATATTTACACACATACAATCGTTCGGCAGAGGTGTACTAACGTACATCCACAACAATGTTTAGGTCCCACGTACATCCATACATCCATCCAGGGGCGAGCTTTTTGCTATAAGCCGGGCACAAATCCTAACTCGGAGCTGCTACTGAGAATTGAAAATGAATCAATGATTGATTGAGAGTTTAATTCAATTGATTGATTGACTGTTTTGATTGTTTTTTTTAGATTAATATATATTTTTAGATTAATAAAATCAGAATTAAAAAAATGTATATAAAATAAAATAAACTTTCTACCTCATTTCTCAAAAGTATCATCAGCTATTTGCCAGTGAAAATCAAAAATAAAGAAATTACAACTATTTTAAAAAGGAATAAACTAAAAGTATCTAAATGCCTAATAGTACGAGAGCCCACGACCAAAACCATGTCTCATAGCAATACGGCAAAAACCCTATAAAATCGTTAGATTGTATGATTCTAAACCCGACTAGGTGTGTAGTAACGGTCGAAAGTGTAGCAACTGCGTGGGAGGCCATTTCTGCTGTGTCAAAAAAAAAAGACAGTCGGTATTATAGCAATACGTCTGATAATGAAAATGTACATAGATTTTATAATTGTATTACGAAAAAGTTTGTTTTCAGACATTTTGCGCGTAGCATATAGCCTGAGCGCATTTTTGAAAATGTCAACAAATTTAGCCGACCTGCATCATAGCAATACGGATATTATTTTTTTTCAACTTTTCGTATTGCTGCCATGATTACCAAAAACCTGTTTTCAGACGCTTTAAGTGTAGCATATACTTTTTTTCAACTTCATCCCAGTTTCCTTTTGTGCGATTTATTTCAGTCCTTCAACTTCAATGTTACGGTTTCGGGTAAATTCTTTGTTAATTATCATCTAATAAATTCAGGGTCGCAACGTATTCATTGGTTTGTAACAGAAAATTCAAGATGCCTCAATACGATTTTTAAATGATATCTGAGTATCGAAAAGTTGTCTGATAGACAAGGTGCTACACTTAATTTGTCTGATATAAATTTTTTGCACATGTGGAGAACTTATTTTATCATGTCCAACAATTTTCAGACATATTGCTATGATACCGATCGGTAAAATTTTTTAACATTTTCAAAACGGTCTCAAAATTTAATGCGTTCACATTTCCGTCTGAAAATTGTTTTGTTCGCATCAAATAACCAAAATTTACTAATAAAAAAGATTTTCAGACGTATTGCTATGAGACATTTTTTTTGTCTCATTTTTAATTTTTTTAAGTGATTTTACGGGTTTGCGCTACACCACTAACGTCTGAAAAATATGTTTCCGGTATCTCTGAACTATCATTCAACTACAGTCTGCAAATCAGACATATTGCTATGATGCAGTTCGGTAATTTTTTTTGACAATTTTGAAAATTCGGTCAGATCAAACGCTACGCGGAAAATGTCTGATATTGGTATTTTCGAGTTCAGGATAATCGTATCTATCGATTTGATGCGGTTTTGGCCGTATTGCTATGAGACAAAAATTTTGGTCGTGGGCTCTCGTACATAGACCAGGGTCAATAATTTTTGAAACCAAAAAAAAATATAGTAAGATGAATCCCATTGGAAAAGGAAGAGAATATAACAAAAATGAAAGGAAAAATCATTTAAGAGCGATTTGTTTACTATTTGTTTAGTTTTTCACGGGTGAAAACTTGCCTTTTATGTATCAACAACACTGTAATTTATTTGATATAAAATACTCTTTTTTTACCTTATTAACCCCAGACGCAAAAAGAGGAGTCTTTTATACTATTGAACGGCTTTTAACTAAAAGAAATAAAAGCCAGTTTTGGGTTAATAACTATATATATTCTTATAATTCGTTTTATACAAATATAAAAGTGCGGTGGGATATATAAATTATTTAAAAATAGGAATAACGTGGATTAAGTTTTTGCTACCACCATCGATATAAATCTGTGACGACATAGGTAAATAAAATTACTCTTGTCATAAAAGACTTTAGAAACCGTACATCGTTTACTCTGTAAAACTCTTTCTCGGTTAATTAAGGTGAAGTGAGCTTTGAACGCCTAGCATCATTGTTACAGCGGCGTAGGTGATAGCGCACCAAGCGCGCACTTCATTCAAGAGATTTCTATTAAGTAGTACTACTGATTACCAACCAATAGATAAGTTACATGTATTCAATTTCGAGCAGTGACCTGCAAAACTGCTTAGTTGACGTTTCTGACAAGAATAAAGAAGATAATAGTAACCGCTATCACTTGATACGAATTTATGATACTGAAAAAATCTAACAATGTCTGATTCTCTTCAAGATACGACAAGATGTCATTAATGAAAACTTGCAAACTCGTTATACAAATCAAAATGAATGAGATGACACACATTTTTATGATTGCAGCAAAATTTCTATTACTCTTCTTGCTTCTCGTTACAATGACGTAGAAGATTCTACAGAAAAACAAAATGTTCATAGTCAAAACGATGAACTTTAACCAGCTGTAAACTATGTAGTACGTTGGGAAATGGTCATGCATAAAGACAAGAAAGATTGGACACAACACTCCTATTGGTATCGTTAGGACCCAAACGAGTAGAGACAGAGAAATAAAGTTCCACTTTTGCAACACAAACACTAGCACCACTTTCTCATATAAATTCTTCGTGTACACAAACATCCAGGATATTAACGCGGCATCCGTCTGCATATACAGCGCGAAAACCACCTCTGTTGCATTCACGTTAAACAAACTATTTATCATCACGAATTCTATGATCGTGTTCATTAATCTTGCTACCGTCAGTTGTGTGAGCAGCTTCTGGTCTAATTTCCTTATTTTGGGCTTCATTATGAAGAACATAACTTGCAATATTAAGCATAGCGATGACAAAGCGATCCCAGTGCCCCAAATACAGATCTCTAGCAAACTTGGAAGTCGTGAATCAGTGTCTGTTGCAAAGTCCGTAATTTGGGTGTCGTTTACAGTGGTGTTAGACATTGTGTTGATATGTACTACAGTGTTGCCGGCCGCAACCAAACTATTAACTTTATTTTCCTCAAATTGCGAATGAATGAGCATTTTATCAGTACACACATAATAATTATGTTACTGCAGCTTATCTGCAGTTAGGTATATCAAGTCCACATCCTATTATGTATTCGTATAATGATCAAACAATGGAATATTGAGTGCTGTAGTAGTATTACAGTCTGTCAATAAATTATTAATTTTATTGTAACATATTACTTCCTATATCCTTTTGCTTAGGAAAGGTCTCCTCCCAGTCCTTTCATGCATTCTTTTCTTGCACCATTTTGAACTAGCCTCCTAGATCATCTCGCCACCTCTTCCTGAGCCGGCTTTGGCGACGCCCCGACCATCCTCAGGCACCCATCATGTGAAAACTCTTGCCCTGCGGTCGCTGCATCTGCGACTGGCGTTACCCGACCATTCCCATTAGGACTGACTGCCTGTTTTCCCTCATCTATAATTCCGTCGTTTTGGGCCGAGTATGATGTTCCGTATTCCTGTCTGTTCTTTTTACACCAAGAATGTTACTCTGTTCCATTGCTCATGCGCCTCTAAGCTTGTAGCTTAATCAAGATCCAATTCAGTCTGGGCCCTTGCAGTCCTCTCTCAGGGACGTCCTTCTCCGTACTTAAGTACTTTTCTTGTGTTTCCATCGTCAATGCTGGTGGAAAGACAACCTTTTGCTGACAACCTAATATGGGTTTTATTTATTTAAACGCACAAAAGTACAAAGGCGGACTTAATGCCTTTTTTTTTTTATAGACTGGAAATCATCAAATAACTTCCCCCGCCCTGGGCGGGGCGGGAGGGTGTGTCAGACTTTTACTGACTAAAACCCGTCTATGTTCCTTCATGTGCCCTTTGCGTTCCGGGGGCGCGGTATCTCTTTCGAACAACCCGCAGCCCCGGCAGGCATCGGCCCTCAGTGGCCCCATCCAATTTTGCTGACATCTCTTTGAGGCGCGCGTGGAACATGAACGCGCCGTCGACACGGTCTGTCGCTAGTGAACGTACGGACGGTGAGCTACCCATTGCGCACCGTCCACAGACCCGCGTCTACGGTGGCCGGGAGTCGTCTCGTGGCTCCCGACGCCCGGATCGTCTACCGCGGCGGCCACTGGGACGGGGGACCCTCCTTTCCCTCTCCCGTCCCGCCGCCGGAATTAATGCCTGAGGCATTCTCTACCAGTCAACCAAAGTGTTTTTATTTAACAAAAAAAAAAACACAATGTGATTGTCGTATCGGTGACCTTCTTCAGAATGGTCGGGTGCACTGTACTCGTAACCTGCGTGCCTGTATGACCAAATATATGAACGTGGACGAGGCGAAAGTAGTATGTAAGGATCGTAGCAGGTGGCGTTCTGTGATTTCTGCCACCCCCATGGGAAAAAGGCGTGAGTTTATGTAATGTATGTGTGTGTACAACGTGAATTGGAGAAAGGGTGAGGAAGTGACAATATCCAGCTTTACCACCAAGATAGGTACAAATTACATATTCTTCACGACGCGACAGATTACTAAACTTCTTCAGAAGGATCAGCAACCAGTATCTGATTAGTATTCCTATTTCGTTTTCTTCAGGATAAGAAAATAAACGAATATATTTCATTAGTATGCACGACAAGGAACATTCTTTGAACATTGATGTGGAATGGGAACAAAATGTCTTTGAAGTAGAACACATAAGAGTTGTAATAAAACCTCTTTGGTATTCTAATGAAAGGTCGAGTAAAGAGTTTTTATTGCTTGATTTCTTTTTTAATTATGAATTTGAATGGCATCTCAAAGTCAAAGCATAAATTCAAATGGAGAAATGAACCATAATTGATAAGTTTCCAACCAGTCCTGTTTTAAATCTATGGAGGAGGCCTAAGTCCAGCAGTGGACGTTCTGCGGCAGATATGATGATGATGATAATGAAATATAATTATGGCATTATTACAAGTTGAGTTTACTGCCTTGTTAGCCTTCTGGTCCTAAGCACGACTGCTACGCTAGAGGTCCTGGGTTCGCTTCCCAGGTCGAGCCAAAAGTGTTATTGGGTTTTTCTATGAAATTCTCAGTAGCAGCTCGAAGTTTGGATTTGTGCCCGGTTAATGGATCGCCCCCATTACATGGGACCTAAATATACCGGCGAACTGCGGGGCTACATTAGTACACCTCTGCCTAACCCTTCGGGGTATACAGGCGTGATGGTATATATGTATACAAGTTGAGGTAATTCGACAGCTTCGATCAACAATTCATCATACCCCACCATATTTTCTTAAATCTTTTTTTTTTTATCTTCCTATGACCTTGTTAAGGTAACGACCCACGAGTAAGGAAAACAATTTCGAAGGTAACTAGTTATCGTATATCCACATCCAGTGATGTCATCATGAGGGGCGCGAATCTATCGTGTATCTACTCGTACGTACCTGGCCCAGTTCCAACACCCCTAAGCTACTGAAACATTTATAAGAAAGCATCAATATTTTCTTTAATTTCGTTGAGGTTATGTGTCAGGGGTTTATCCCTTACATCATACATCCAGACTAGAGGGATTCAAAGATATTATGAAAATCAAGAAAAATCTGGGTTTAATTCTAATTACTTTTAGGCACTCTTTTTGACTGCCTCGTTAGCCTAGTGGTCCTAAGCGCGACTGCTATGCTAGAGGTTTTGGGTTAGATTCCCAGGTCGAGCCAAAAGTGTTATTGGGTTTTTCTATGAAATTCTCAGTGGCAGCTCGGAGTTTGGATTTGTACCCGGTCAATGGCAATAGGCTCGCCCCCTATTACATGGGACTTAAACATACCGGCGATCTGTGGGTGTAGATTGGTACACCTCTGCCTAACCCTTCGGGGAATACAGGCGTGATTGTATGTTATGTTATCAATATTTTCTTAAATTTTATTGAGATGATGTGTCGGGGCTTTATCCCTTACATCATCACATCATATATCCAATCCAGAAGGATTCAAAGTTATTATGAAAATTTACAAGAAAAATCAGGGTTTAATTCTAATCACTTTTAGGAACAAACGCAATCTAATCGCGGTCTCCGTCGTTCAAAAATGCCTGTAATTTACTTCCATTTATTTTGACATTGATCTTAGCTGAGATGAGATTGCGACTAGGTTTTGAACGTTTTTGACTTAGTAGTCAAAAACGTTCATACGGCCAATCAGTAAATTGGCCTTCTGTTGCGGTGGGAATTCCAAATCTATACTAATAATTATGAAGAGGTAAAGTTTATGAGGTTGTAGGGAGTAATGTCTGGATCATAAACCGATTTTGAAAATTCTTTTACCCATAGAAAGCCACGTTATTTGTGAGTGTCATATGCTACATAACATCACGCTACGACCCATGAGAGCGAAGCAGTAATCAAAAACGTTACTTAACACGTCTGAAAATTTTCACGCGGATAAAGTCACGGGCAGAATTTAGTGGCTAATATTCGTAGTGGACAAACCCTAAGCCCATTGATAAATCGGAAGCAATCAGCTGTAAAAATTAGTTACCTAATAAAAATCAAGCGCTGCAGCATTGTTTGTCAGCCGCAAGGCCAGGGCCGTCCATTACCGCACGGATGTAGGAAGCGCCACAACGCTAGTTGCTCAGCAGACGTCGCGCGGTGTGTTTATCGTGACACACAATTAAAAAAAGAATACGACATTCTTTTTTCGATTTTCGCGGGCAAACAACTTTTTTATTCTATGTCAAAACAACAATGGCGACGCGTTAAAAAAAATACTGTTATTGAATAAAATTTAACGTTGTTGTTCGAATATGGAAACGTGTTTACTAGAAGTGTAAAAATATATTTTTTTTACAAAAAGACGCAAGGCCGCCAATTTTAACGATGATTCATTGTTACAAAGCGTGTTTTAAACAACGATTAAACCAACAACATTCAATGGGCAGTTGGAAGAGTCTCTAAACGAAAATAGACTTCACAAATGCATCAATTCGTTATAATTAAAGTGTATGTAAATAGATCAGTGAACGAACGAATGTGACCGAATGGAACTGTGTACATTTGAGTCAACTGGAGTACACAACTGTGTATAATCATAAAATTTTAAAAAAATTAAAGTCTCATTAGTGTTTTATTGTGTATTGTTGAAATAAATAAATAAAAGTGTGTTTTGTGACAGTGATTTTTATAGCATTTTCGACGTAGATATATAGTTCCCTCAAATTATATTTGTGGTGACACGATTCCTGAGTTATTTTCGTGCTGCGTGTTTTTGAGACTTCATATTAAATGAAACGGTAAGTGTTTTGTTGACAGCGAAAAAATGTAAGTACCTAGTCGTAGGTACGTACGTAAATAGATGACAAGCAACTGCCCGCGACTTCATCCGCGTGGATAATGTACGCCCGTGTTAAGTAATGTCTTTGGTTACTGCTCCACTCCCATGCGTCGTAGCGTGATGTTTAGAGCTTAAGGCACTCACAAATAACGTGGCTTTCTATGGGTAAAAGAATTTTCAAAATCGGTTCAATAGATTTAGAGAATACCCCTCACAAACTCAGAACCTCTTTATAATATTAGCATAGATCCTGCCTTCATTTGCAGTCATGCGTTAATGATTCGGTAGATAAGTTTACAGATGATAAAACGAATGCAGAGTTGCAATATTAAAGATTATATTACGAGTGACTTAATTCATTTTATTATGAAAAATGCAATAATTAATTCAAACATTATTTTTACATATTTTATTTTGCCATAGTCAACCATCAGGTTTGGCAAACCGGTTGATGTTTACTATTTTTAATTAAACATAATAATACATCATCATGCATGTATTTGCCGAAGGGTTGGGCAGAGGTGTACCAAATTACTCCAACCTTTCCTTAAACCAATGTACTCCCACAGTTCGCTGGTATGTTTTGTATGACTTCGCCTGCATGAATTTTCTAACGGAAACCCATTTTTTTTAATGAATGTCTTATCCTGTAGCACTTTCGGCCATTCTCGTTTATTTATTTTGGATATAAAACCCATCTTATACAAATATTATAAAGCTGAAGTTGTTTTTGTTTGAAAGCGCTAATCTCTGAAACTGCTGGTCCGATTCTGAAAATTCTTTCACTAAAACAACGTTAACGTTTGATTTCCGACAACCGTGCGAGCGCATTTCACACTTGCTAGAGAAAATTCAGACTTCTGTATGATAGTTAAGGTTCATGTTTGCATGGAATTTACGCTGCTTAGATTGGCATCCACGCGGGCCTAACCGAGATCCAGGTGGTATAAATTCCATGCAAACATAAACCTTAACTATTATGTATAAGCCTGAATTTTCTTTCAACAGTGTGAAATGCGCTCCTGCGCTTCGCGGTTGTAGGAAATCTAACGTTAACGTAGCTTTGTTTTAGTGAAAGAATTTTCAGAATCGGACCAGCAGTTTCAGAGATTAGCGCTTTCAAACAAAAACAACTTCAGCTTTATAATATTTGTATAAGATGAGTTTTATGTCCAAAATAAATAAACGAGAATGGCCGAAAATTATTCCGTAATGAGTAAACAATAAGCCAGTCTTTCGGTTTATTTATTTTGTTTATACAACAAAAATGTTATTGTTTGAAATTAATTGAGGAGCACGTTTGTTTTTTGTTTGTGTTTTGGCTCTAACTCAAGAATATTCAGACACGTAGCATATTTCGCTTCTGGAAAACGATAAGAAAAGGATGATTTAAGTTGCTAAGCCATATATCGGTCGTAAGGGACATCTATCCTTAAACTGAAACCATGAATTCTCGATTCGGGACAGAGTATCAGTCAACAAGATTATAGGAAAACCATATGTAAAGATATGGAGGTTTTTAATACTTTCCTGCTAAGTACATTTTTATTCCGTCTGCATCGTCCGCAGCGGCTGGTAAAAAAATATTTTGCTCGTGTTTTAATTCAACAAATGTCGTTATTGCCAAAATGGACGACTAAAAAGCAACAGGCCAATTTTTCAAACTTGCTCTGCAAAAAGGGAAAAATTTTATGATTTTCCTGAAATAAATTTCACTTGTCCTAAAGTCAGAACAGTGTTCTGAGTGCACTGGCGAAGTTCAGGAAACATTTCCCTTACGATGTGTAAAGATAATAGTAAATAATATATAAGTAAATAGTAGTAAATTGTATATCCTATCCTACTATCCTTCCTACTACTATTATAAAGGCGAAAGTTTGTAAGTATGGATGTATGGATGTATGGATGTTTGTTACTCTTTCACGCTTAAACGGCTGAATGGATCTGGATGAAATTTGGCACAAAGATAGATTATAGTCTGGAATAACACATAGGCTACTTTTTATCCCGGGAAAATGTACGGTACCCGTAGGATAACACATCAACT
Organism: Caradrina clavipalpis; assembly: GCA_932526535.1. NCBI lineage: Eukaryota > Metazoa > Arthropoda > Insecta > Lepidoptera > Noctuidae > Caradrina > Caradrina clavipalpis. Next base: position 2,552,691 of record OW052099.1, on the reverse strand, counting down.
GTGACGCGGACGAAGTCGCGGGCAGAAGCTAGTAATATATAAGTATAATACAAGTAAAAAAAAAACTAGTTAGGTTACTATTTAAAATTGACAACAATGAGCAGATTAATTATCATTTTAAAGTTGTCATTTAATAAAAGAGATTAATGATGCGTAAATTAAGTAATCAATAAATGTTTGTTCGGTTATCAATCTCTACATAGCATATTAAGCAAAGTCGCTTCCCGCCCCTCTAGCTTAGAACGTTTAAACTACGCAACGGATTTGAGCGGTTCATCAATACATGGAATTACTTAAGAGGAAGGTGTATAGAACATCACGCTACGAAACAACGGGAGAGGAGCAGTGACCAAATGCGTAGGGAAGGAACATAGACGTGTTTTAGTCAGTAAAAGTCTGACACTCCCTCCCGCCCCGCCCAGGGCGGGGGAAGTTATTTGATGATTTACCGCATATAAAAAAAGGGAATATCTATACATACATACCATCACGCCTGTATTCCCCGAAGGGTTAGGCAGAGTCTTACCAAAGTACACCCACAGTTCGCCGGTATGTTTAGGTCCCATGTAATAGGGGGCGAGCCTAATGCCGGTCGGTAAAATCGGTCACAAATTCAAACTCCGAGCTGCTACTGAAAATTTCATAGAAAAATCTAATAACACTTTGCTCGACCTGGGAATTGAAACCATGACCTCTAGCGTCGACTGCTACACTACGCTACACTAAGCTAACGAGGCAGTCAACGAGGAAGGTCAAAAATATAACCAGAAAATTACAGCCACGCTTCCATTTAGCCATAGCAAGAATGACCTCTAACAGTCCCATTAACAGAAAATAATTCTCTAATAAAAAACTTCCCACAGAACATCCACCAAGCAATAACTTGCCCTATCACAAAGTCCAGTAAGTCCAAGATCCTTTGAAGGTACAGCTATAATATTTTGACATTAAATTGTCTGTAATATGAATATTTCGCTAGTCATGGTTTCTGCGGTTCGTGTTAATCTGTCTAGTGCCCGTCGACGCAAATAGATTTGACTGTTGTTCTGTGAATATAATGAAATAGACGCTGGTCTTGTTTGCTCTTCTTTCAAAGGAAAGAAAATTGGCAGTATAATGAAATAACTCCAACTACTAAAAGCGGTATCTCAAAAAAAGCTAGTTTCGTTTAGTTACGTTTTGTGAATACGGTGTTTTTTCTGTACATAATTATTGTTTTATTGGCTTATTAAATAAAATTCAATGTTTCAAATGCGATACCGCTATTTGACTTAGTAATTGAATATTTAGTCCTTCGATAATTTTTTGGTGCTTTCGGTCAGATTTTACGACATGGGCTTACGTCTTTGGTTACTGCTCCGCACCCGTTGATCGCATAAATCACTCAATCGATCCAAATTGATGAAAATCGTATTCAAATTTATTGCGTAGTTTAAAAAATCTAAGCGTACAGAGGGATAGACGGCGGGAAGCGACTTTGATTTATACTATGCTGTATACAGAGGTAGACGTTTGCAGAGGTTACTGGTAATCGTTATTAAAAAGCTGCCTCATTGTCTACCCAGGTCGAGCAAATAATGTTATTGGATTCTTCTATGAAATTCTCAGCAGCGGCTTGGGATTTGTGCCCGGTTATTGGCAATAGGCCCACCCCCTATTATATGGGACCTAAACTGTGGGTGTACATGGGTACACCTCTGTCTAACCCTTTGGGGAATACAGGCGTGATGGTATGTTGTACTATTTGAACAGCCAAAAGAATACGCAGCTACGAAGTGATTACTCATCATTACCAGTTATCTTCAATATGCATCGACACAGGAAATAACAAATTGCAATAAACATCACTCATTCGTCACGACAGGTCTTTGGCCGATTTTTGAAAGATGGGAAATCATCAAATGACTTCTTCCGCCCTGGGCGGAGCGGAAAGGAGTGTCAGACTCTTACTGACTAAAACCCACCCGTGTTCCTCCTAATAGCCTTTGCAACTATGTTTTTCTTACTCCTCCGCTAATCTTTTCTGATTAATTTCATGGCGGGATCCAAGACAGTTGAATTGTTTCTCCGGGACTCGTCGAGCTTCATTGTCTCGGCGCTTTTCTTGGGTCACCACTGTTGATTCTGGCTTACAGAAGTTGCAGTGGTTTGGGAACAATTCGGCGGGCTTGTTGCCCTTTGCGTTCCAGACCCTTTTTTTAGTAGACGGGAAATCATCACATAACTTGCCCCGCCCTTAGTGTCAGACTTTTACTGACTAAAACCCGTCTATGTTTCTTCATGTGCCCTTTGCGTTCCGGGGGCGCGGTTTCTTTCGAACAACCCGCAGGCGTTCCAGAGCTGCGGTAACTCTTTTGAAGAAATCCCCCAACACAGATCTTTGGCCTACAGAACGATACTAGGACAACATTTGCCGCGACTTTCTCAGCGAGAATGTCGGTTATCGCGGACGCAATCCAAGTCTCGTATTAAAAAGGAGCCTATGTCCTTATCCAGATACTAAACTACCTCTTTGTCTTGAATTACGATCGGTTTAGTGGTTTCGCCGTGTACGGGTAGACAGAGATATTTTCTGGTATCTAAGAAATAACAGGAAAATATCGTAATTTCTAAATATAAGATGGGTACTTTTGTATAGACATAGAGTCGGTGCGTTAGTCAGAACCAGAATATTAGAGCTAGTTACCAATTCCAATAACGACATACCCTGTCGACGAGGCGCGTTCACGCTCACAGAGGGATGTCCGAAAATCGGAGTCTTATTTAGGCGAGACCAGTCAGGGCCGATGCCTGCCGGGGCTGCGGGTTGTTCGAAAGAAATACCGCGCCCCTGGAACGCAAAGGGCTAAAGAAGGAACATGGATGGGTTTTATTTAGTCGGTAAAAGCCTCCTGCCCCGCCCAGAGTGGGAGAAGTTATTTGATGATAGCCAAACCGATAAAAAAAGTTCCCAGTTCGAAAACGTATCTTTTGAACAGAATAAACTCTTTTCGATCAAGCTTTTACTAAATCCCAGAAACACTATCTTTTTGCTTCCATATATCTACCTTGATAAAGATCAATATAAAACAATAAAAATAAACCAATCAGTTTAAGAGATGACCCATCCCAACTAACAGCGCCCGTTCACGAACATGACGCGTGAATCAGCGCCATTTAGCTAGTCGCCCAGAAAGCGCTCCTCCTCGTAAGTAATATCACTTAATGGTACTATAACGTCCGGCGCCATGGTTACTAATCAAAGGGGAGAATTTGGGGCCGTGACGTCATCCTTTATGGCTCTAGTCTAGTCGTTTACTCATACAATATTTCATATTTTACGTAGAAAATATTAGTTATATTCGTGCGAAGTCTGGTGAAATTGGTGGCAACCGTGACTGCCGAGGGATTAAATTCCTGAATCAAATAAACCTAGGTTACCTGCTGCATCCTAAGTTTTGGTAGGTAGTTTTAAATTTTAGAATATTGTCAAAGGAACAGGTCTCATACGGAGACGGCATGAGAATTGATCACCACGCAGCTCAAGGCAAATTGTCTTTTTCAGACTTGTATTAATTAACAATATATAGGTGGTTTTTTTAACCTAAGTCAGTGTGATGTCCAAGATAAACTCAGAAAGCATATTTTTGGTTTCAGCTCCGACATGCCTCTGCCGCTGTTTAGGAGATGCTGCGGCTGCATACCCCTCCGCATCGGCTGCTTCATACTGTGTGTCATGTCAACTGTAAGTATGCATTAAATTATAAAACTATATGACTGGGTGCTGGGTGGTATATGCTGGGTGTGATGGGTGGGTGCTGGGTGGGTTTCCTCCGTGCCTCGGAAAGCACATAAAGCCGTTGGTCCCGGCTGTTATTTGTAGATCTTTGACAGTCGTTACGGATAGTCAGAAGCCAAGAAGTCTGACAACCAGTCTAACCAAGGGGCATCGTGTTGCCCAGTTACTGGGTTGTGGTGTGGAGGTCAGATAGGCAGTCGCTCTATGTAAAACAATGGTATTCAGCTGCATCCGGTGAGACTGGAAAGCCGACCCCAACATAGTTGGGAAAAGGTTAAGCAGATGATGTGTATGATAGGCAAATTCATGCGGAAAGGCAATATAATATCACACTACGACCCACGGGAATGGAGCAGAAACCAAAGACGTAACTTAGCCTCAAGAAATCCACGCGTTTGACGTAGCGGGCAGAAGCTACTATGAAAACATTGAATTATATAATACATTGAATTTAATACATAGCCATTCATCAAACTATGAAGGTCATAACAGTATACATACTTAGTTAATATTTACAAATCAATTATATCAACTGACATTATACAGGTGATTTATATTCTGCGGAAGTTTTCCAGTGTTATGAGGCGCTCCCAAATAATAAAAAATTGTTTACGCCCTTTTTGCGCCGGAGTTGTGACGTCATCATACTCGTCATACTTAATTTCTATGTATTTAAGCATCTACTACTGTAATGTTATCATCATCATTCTGCTTAGCCTTTTTCCCAACTATGTTGGGATCGGATTCCAGTCTAACCGAAAACAGTTGAATACCAGTGTTATACATAGAGCGATTGCCTATCTGACCTCCACAGCCCAGTTACTGGGCAACATGATATCTCTTGGTTAGACTGGATGTCAGACTTCCAGGCTTCTAACTACCCATAACGACTGTCAAAAATCTACAAATGGCAGCCGGGTGCGGTTTTACACCCTCGTCAAATTGAAGAAGGTAACTATGGTAGTGATTCGCGACACGAATCGTTAATAAAATAAGGAGGGATTTTTTATATATTTTTAGTAGGTGATTTTTTAATTCACTCTAGCTATCTTACCGATGGGTTTAGCCAGGCGAATGGGGCAATGAATCCGCAGTGATCCGCAGGCACACAGTGATACATATCAAAACATATCGAACTAGCTGATTTTAATAAAAGTACTTACAGTTTTTAAATTTTGAAGTTTTAACTTTACATGGACTGCAGAATATTGTCCTACTTCCTACCATCTTTCCTTTTACTAAAATGATTACAAATGCGTAAGTTTGTGAAGATGGATGGATGGATATCGATGAAATTTGGCTTGAGATAGATTTTAGTGTGCAATAACGCATAGGACACTTGTATCCCGGAAAAATGGAAACCCTATATGGACCCTATGGGATACCCGTGGGATAATAAGTCAAACTTATCGCATGCAGAAGCTAGTTCTTAATAAACTACAACGATCAGTTAACATACTATTCCACAGAAGGAAAAATGTTCTATCTAATTAAATACGTAGAAATGCCCGCAAAATCAAACTAGCAAGTACTAAACAACCGTATTATTAATTAATAACAGTGCGTACAAAGATAATAATATTAAAGCAAATTAATACAAACGTAACAAAGTGATGCGTTGTTTTTCACTGTATAATGAATCACTGGATGTGCTATCAACAATGTCTTAACGTTATATACAAGATGTAATTTTGCATCCTTCTAAAATTTCACTGGGTTGACTCGTGACTTCGTCCGCGTGGTTTATTTTAACAGAGTCAATTACTGCTCCGCTCCAGTAAGTCGTAGCGTGATGTTATATAGCCTGTGTTACTCAGAGATAATGTAGAAAGCAAAAGATTTTTTGAAATCGGTTCATTATTTTTTTAGTTTATTCGTTACATACAAAAAAAACAAATCTTTCTTCTTTATCATATTAATGTAGATTCGCATTACATCAATAGTATTGTTACCTCTTTGAATTTGACGAGGATGCACCACTGCACCTTCTATAATGCACATCACGTTTACACATTGTTGGACGTACTACATGACATACACCTACTTATACAGGGTGATTTGAAATTGCTCGTATTCCTCTCGGGAGAAGAAACTATGACTAATTTAGAATGATTTAACCCCTATCACTTGGGGGTCGAAAATCCGCCATTTTCGAGAAAATCTACTTTGTTTTTATTTTTATAAAAATCCGAATTATGGTAATTAAAATTTAATAAAAGAAAACTTATCACTTTTCAGCCTGAAATTTTCTATGATCTGATAGCTTACTAATTGACCAACCTCTCTAAAGCTAAAAACTGTGTAATTTACTGTTAGATTTTATGTTGTAATACTTTTAATTACCAAAATTAAAAAAATTCTAAAAATTAAAACAAAGTAGATTTTCTCGAAAATGGAGGATTTTCGACCCCCAAGTGATAGGGGCTAAATCATTCTAAATAAGTCATAGTTTCTTCTCCCAAGAGGAATACGAGCAATTTCCAATCACCCTGTATAATGTATGAGACTATGAGTGATACAAGAATCAATTATAAACATGGAATGTGGTATGTAGTGACCATCATTAAAGATACAGTTAACAACTGTGATACGCCCCATACATACATTACATACCATCACGCCTGTATTCCCTAAAGGGTTAGGCAGAGGTGTATCAATGTGCACTCACAGTTCGCCGTTTTGTTTAGGTCCTATGTAATAGGGGGCGTACCTATAGCCATTAACCGGACGCCAATCCTAACTTCGAGCTGCTTCTGAGAATTTCATAGAAAAATCCAAAAACAGCAGTCGCGGTTAGGACCACTAGGCTAACAGGCAGTAATACACATACACCCTATATTAGTCCAGAAATATAATACGATAAGCCCATGTTATTTGTTTAAGCTATTGTCGTACTTTATTGGATAAATAAATAAATACCAAGTAAATATGGAAAAGCATCGTGGAAAAATAACATCAACATACTAAACCTTACTTTTATCGAAAGGAAAAAAAAAATACGCGACAGGTAGATCATGCTTTAAGTATATATTTTAACCTTATTAGGTACCTAAGTTACCCAGGAATAATGTAGCTTTCTGTTGGTAAAAAATTGGTTAAAATCAGTCCAGTAGTTTCGGAGCCTATTGGGTACAAACAAACAAAAAAAAACCTCTTCATTAAATTAGTACATAATTATAAGATATTTTAATTAAATACTTCCAACATTTTTTCAAACAATATCAACCTAATTAGGTAACAATTCATTGACAATATTAACAAAACAATATTTTACCTTATTACGTAGGTAAGTAGTTTAGATATTTGACGAATTGTCGCTTAGTAACATACGAGTATGACTAGGGGCAGGCCTACGTACAGCAGTGGACGGCTATAGGCATTTTTTTTTTATAGACGGGAAATCATCAAATCACTTCCCCCGCCCTGGGCGGGGTGGGAGGGGGTTTCGGCCTTTTACTGACTAAAACCCGTCTATGTTCCTTCATGTGCCCTTTGCGTTCCGGGGGCGCGGTATCTGTTTCGAACAACCCGCAGCCCCGGAAACGGCTATAGGCTGATATGATGATGATGAACTTATGACTAACTTATGACAATTAATTATTTTCAATGGGGCATCCCAGTAAGTAGGACGCCGTCATAAATTGATATATTGGTTATCCTTGTGGGAATTAATTGACGACGTAAAGCAGAGTTATTTCAGGTTGCTTACAAATAGGTTAATTGGTGCAATAGCTTCAGTGCTTATGATGTGTCACTACAATATTGCACTTAATAGGTATTAGTTCAAAGTTCAAAATCGATTGATACACACCCAAAGAGTCATGTACCCTATTACTAAATCTCCGCTGTCTTTCTGTCCATCCATCTAACACCATAGGCGTATATAGGGGGGAGGCCGGGTGGGCCGTGCCCACTACAGAATGGTCTTGTGCCCACCCCAGGCTGTAGGGCTCACCTTCCGCCTGACCGTATTGCATCGCGTCGGCCATGGCATCTTAGGGGCCAGGCTCCCCCTGAAAACTAACTCTAGATACGCCGATGTCTAACACAGGACTGCATCTTTTGAACCTTATCAGACAGACACTAGAAATTTACCAAAAATGTGTTTTACTTAGGGACACTATGAAGATAAAATAAAGTTAAAAATTAAAAGTGATCGCCATGCAAGAAACGTGTTTCTTTTGTGTGTAATTTTAATTGTTGTACTAATTATAAGTCCAGGTTTTATCACACTTTTTTTCAAACTCATATGGGTTCCATTTTTATTTTGAGGTATTCCCGTACAAACATATTTATCCTTATCCTCCTTTATCCTTATTATTTGCGTTTTATTATACGTATCCTTAGCACGCAATTGACCGCGTCACTTCACCCGGTTGACTAAAAAATATTATTAATTATAGGAAAACTGTTTAAGTTTATTACTTTAAAACATATTTTGTAACAAGAGTGTTATCGTTTTTCACTCCAATTAAAATAAACGTCTTGTTTTATCTTTTTGTTTTAAGGATGGGGAATCATCAAATGACTTCTTCCGCTCTGGGCGGAGCGGAATGGACTGTCAGACTCTTACTGACTAAAACCCATCCCTGCTCCTCGTATTGCCCTTTGCGTTCCAGGGCCGCGGTGACACTTTGGAACAAGTTCCGCATCTCTGACAGAAAATAATCGCCTTTTTTTAAGGATGGGAAAAAATTACTTCTTCCTCTCCAGAAAATAACCGCTTGGGGCTAGGTTTTGATGTTTAATTCTCTGTTTATTCCATTCCAGTTGGCATGTGCAGCTAACATAGCAGCTGGGGCGTGGAACCTGCCGCGGCATCGAGACAGGGAACCGGAGGACAACCTGATATCCATGAGCATGGTCATGTTCTCCACGCTGTCAGCCATCAGCAACCTTATCGCGCTGTTCGGGATTGTAATGGTATAATAATATCTCTTTAGGTGAATTTTATAGGCTATGTCATTACATACCCTATAAAATTCTACTACTAGCGAGCTCGCTAGCTCTACTACTACTCATGCGTTAACCAGCAAGAATATTGTAATCAAGTGTTTGTAAAAACCACATTGAAATAAAAGAGTGTCCATGGAGTTTCTTGCTCGTTCTTCTCCATAGAGACCTACGTTTTGGAACTAGCAACTAGCTTCAATTTTAAACTGTAACTTCTTGACAATTCAAAAGTGCCTGTAAATGGTCAATTCAAATAAATACTTCGACTTTGAACCAATGGGCCATCATTATGGCCCAATGGTTAACGCATGAGTAGTAGTAGAGCTTTCTGTGAAGAAGCTCATCCGGGAAAGTTTTACAGCAATACCTATTTCTGCCGCAAAGCAGCGTTGCTGTGTTCCGGGTTGAAGGTATAGGGTGCCGGTGTAATTACAGGCATATAAAACATTTCAACTTTGTCTCTGGGATGGCAACGTATTTGCAAGGCTTCTGGTATTATATCACTGATTTTCGGTGAAGGAAAATATCGTAAGGAAATCTGGCATCCAAAAAGGGAATTTCGAATGCCTATCTGCAAGGAGTTCCCAGAGTTCCCCCTTTGGTTTTTTTTTTTAAATATATTTCTCAGATATTTTAATTTATTTTCATTAACAAATAAAAATGTCACCATGTTGGCAAAAACTTGCAACTTTCAACTTCGTTAAGTTTCTTTATACACTCATTACATTAATCCCTTCTATTTCAGAAACGTCCCTCAAAGCTGCAGTGGTCACTAGTGTTCAACTCAGTGTTCATATTCTGCATATTCCTGGTTGCTATAGTGACGTGCTTGTTCAGACTGGATGACTTCCTCAAGGTGCCTGAACACATCGCCCTCATCGTGTTCCTGTTGATCGGTGGGGCTTGTAAGTATCCTAAGTATCCTAAGCCTACTACTATTATAAACGCGGAAGATTGAAGATGGATGTTTGTTACTCTTTCAGCATTAGCTGAAAGTTGGAACACGTTGGTTTAGATATTGATCTAGCTTAACACATAGGTTAGTAAAATTATTAAACCTGTTAAGTTTCCGTGGAATGATACCTGATAATATTATTATACGTATACATTTTTTTAAAAGCTTTTTTTTAATTATACAATAATAGTCTATGATATTCAGAGATAACGTAGCTTACCTAATATTAGCCAAAGTATTTCCATAATCGGACTAATAGTTCCAGAAACCGCGTTTAAACGAAAAAACAAGCATCTTTCAGCTGTATAATATTAAATATGAGAGTATTAAAATTATAAGATGTATTTTCCCGTTCCCATTGGTACCTAATACCGCAAAGATAAATAAATATTTACTTCAGATTTTTCTCTTTATGGGAATGTCCCCCGATAGCTCAAAATAACTCAATTTGTTGATCACAAAAGTGGCATCCATAATAAAACTTATAAACAATATTTACAATAAATTAATTAAGTAATTAATAAAAAATTAATGCAATTTTTTAATTATACCTACATGGAAATTGCGAGCGCCTTATGCCTAGTTGTAGTCTTAAATTCTATCAATTCTAAATAACACACGATAATGGTGTCGATTCTGTTATGCACAAGCTAAAACTTAATTTAGACTGTTTCTATCTTTTTCTTTCCAATTAAACAAGAAAAGGACGGACGTGAATTAGACTTGTCAAATTTAGTTGATCTAAAACCTCTATACAATTATAGTTGACATGTCAGAACGCGTTGATTAAAAACACGGAAAAGTTCAAGGCAAAAACTAATTTGACATCTCTAATTTAGGTCTAAGGTATTACCGTCCTTTTCTTTCGCTGTATGTTAGTAAGAGATGTCACTTCTCTAATTTTAGTTTAGTTTGTGAACAAGGGAATCGGCACCAATATAACGGAATCATTGCCCCCAACTTTTAACCTTGCGAAATGATCAAATGACTTCTTCCGCTCTGGACGGAGTGGAAGGGAGTGTCAGACTTACTGGCAAAGGGCATTAGGACGAACACGGATGTTTTTTAATCCGTGTTCCTCTTAATCCCCTTTGTGTTCCAGGGCCACGGTGACTCTTTCGAACGAATTCCGCTACCCTGGCAGGATCCCGGGCCCCATAGGGGTATTCTTGTTTTATTATTATTGTTCTTCTCTTTGACTGCATCGTCTCGTGGTGGCAAAGACGACTGCTGAGCTAGGGGTCCTGAGTTCGATTCCCACATCAGGCAAAAAATGTAATTGGATTTTTCTATTAAGGATTTCTCAGTAACAACCCGGATTTTTGAAGTTGGTGGTGTGACACCCCTGTGTCTCGGAAAGCACCTAACGCCGTTGGTCCTGCGCCTGATTACTTCCCAGTTGTGTCGGATTGCTGTCCCATCAGACTATGAGAGTTAGGGAAGCGGGAGTGCACCTGTGTTTGCACATACACTTGTGCACTATAATATCTCCTGCGTACTTGGCTAATCATCTGCATTAAGATTAGCCGCCGTGTCCGGAATCGGTTTGAAAAATACATTTACATTTTTTTACATTACATTTCTATTTTATCTTTCCAGTGTATTCCATCTACTACCTGACGATGATCAACAGCCTCTACAGGTTTATGAAGATGACATACGTGGAGACCGCCATACCCATCTGAGGAAGGAATCTTGCCAGTATTTATATCTACCTAAGTAGTGTGTACTCGACTTTATAGGAGATTCGAGTTGAGACGTGCATGAGATTTAATTTATTTTATTTAAATGTTGTATTTGTAAGTTTCTCTTATTACCCGACTTCAAAAAGGAGGAGGTTATCAATCCGGATGTTTATTTTTTTTTCCGGGCGTAACTCCCCCGTATCCTCGTATATACAGATTTTTAGATTCTTATAAGAAAATTGTTGATATGTAGGTACCTATTGAAGAATATTTTGCTTTTAGTTATAATTAATTACACACTAAAAAACATTTTGTTTCGAGAAAATTAAGAAAATCTATGTTTACGGAATTTAAAAATTAACAAATCTGTAATTAATCAAAAAATGTACAATTAGTACTTTGAAAACTTTCAATAATAAGTAGTTTTACATTTGCCTAAACAAACCAAAGAATGTTTTAAAATTATGTTGTGTAATTCTTTTGTTATAGTTTTTGATTCATAACGTAGTTTATTTGTAAGCATTTAATTATTTTGTTTTTCTGACTGTAAAAGGGCAAACGCCTACATAATTATTTGTTTAGCAACGGCAGCTACAATATTTAATGTTATTACAAATAAATATTAAATAACTTTTGCTGCTAAGTACTTAGAATGTTAGAATTACATGTATAAAATATATATTACAATAATTTTAAGAAAATAATGTGCAAATACTGAAATACTGTGCCTTTGATGTTGTAAGTAAACTATTTTATACTATATTACTACCTATATACATGAACTATGTACTCTGTATAGAATCATTACTCATATTGTAATATAATCTCTTGTACCGAGTTTACCCTGTAAGTATGTACCTATAAGTCAGACTCATTGTTCTAACAATGATTGTTATAGTATTGTTAAAGGTCTGTCAACATGTTAATTTCTTTTATTAGGAAAGTAATTATGCAACCTGTGTCATTGAATAAATCCTTACTAATATTATAAATGCGAAAGTAACTCTGTCTGTCGGTCTGTCTGTCTGTCTGTCTGTCTGTCTCTTCTTCACGCCTAAACCACTGAACCGATTTCAATGAAATTTGGTACAGATATAGTCTGGGACCCGAGAAAGGACATAGGATAGTTTTTATCCCGGAAATTCCCCGGGAACGGGAACTATTAATCCACGCAGACGAAGTCGCGGGCAAAAGCTAGTATTGTATAAATAAAAAGTTTATATAACAATTACCTACTATAGTTTCTTAGTTTTATTTTTCAAACCTCAAAAGCCAACGTTTATATAAAACCTGTTGTTTTCATATTTGTCATCTGTAACTATACTTTCTTGATTTGTTAACTACCTTATTAATTGACGGCAAGGAGACGTTGTATTTCCATGAAAATAAAAGGAGAGACGAACGAGTAAACAAGTAAATAAAAAACCGTCTGCTATAACTTTTCTTTTATTTTTAAATACCCAATGCGTTTAACAAAGCGTTGTACAACAGTCACAAACATCAAAATTTCTATAAAATTAAATTCAATTCACATTGTAAATAATTGTTACAACATTTAAAGCGTTTATAATTGATCGATAGTTGTGCAAACATTTAAATTGTGGGCCTATTCATATTAAGTAATAATTATAAAAATAAAATATAAAAAATATACCATCACGCCTGTATTCCTAAAGGGTTAGGCAGAGGTGTACCAATGTACACCCACAGTTCGCCGGTATATTTAGGTCCCATGTAATAGGGGGCGAGCCTATTGCCATTAACCGGGCACAAATCCAAACTCCGAGCTGCTACTGAGAATTTCATAGAAAACTCAATAACACTTTTTGCTCGACCTGGGAATCGAACCCAGGACCTGTAGCGTAGCAGTCGTGCTCAGGACCACTAGGCTAACGAGGTAGTAATAATTATACAATCTTTATCCTTACCTAAATGCGTTATGTTACCTTGAACAATTTAGTTTCATTTGGTCTATTGATTACATTTTTCCGCCCATTTTTTTGCTGAAGTAACTTTTCATTTGTTTTAATACTTAACCTTGTCTTACAATTTACTTTGTTCCTAGCATTCGAGTCTACATTAATGCATCTATAACATACATTATTTGTTTCAAAAATAAAATCAATCTTGAGTTATATAGGTAGGTATATAATTTTCAAAACAATCCAAAAAGTTCTTTTGTTTTCATTGGTTTTCTACAAACACAACAATCAATGTGTTGCAGGATTTATTTAATCTGAATTAAAAATCTTCCCTAAACTAAATCAACTAGTAGAGTTGATCACTGTTTACTTGCATTAAACATGAACATAATTATAAATAAATAAATATCTTGGGACAACTCACACACGGCTATCTGATCCCAAGCTAAGCAGAGCTTGTGTTATGGTAACCAGACAACTGATATACATACTTATATAATTTATAAATACATACATATTATAGATAAATCACACCCAGACACAGAACAAACAATCATGCTCATCACACAAAGTTTGTCCTGGGTGGGAATCGAACTTACGACCTTCCGGCTTAGCAGTCAGGGCCACTAACCACTAGACCAACAGGCCCGTCAATTATTTCCGTAGTATTGGAATTTCAATATGAATAGGCCCACACTACATAATAATATACATTTATTATAAAACGTTTCTAACAAATAATTTGAGTACACTGTAAAGGGGAAGTACAAGTTATAATGTAGGTAAATATTCGTAAAGATTTTTAGTATAAAATATAAGAAAACCCTTTTTATACTCCTCGTCTGGGGATCACTGATAATTTAGTAAAAATAATAGTAAAACGTTAGGGGATTCTCATATTTTTAGAATTTAGAGGAAGCAAATCGATTATCAACTAATATTTCTTAAAATATACATGACAAAAAAGGTAAGAACAGAATACCTACAACAGAAATGTCAGAAATCAGTAAATAACCATACAATGGTTTGGTTTGATTTTGGCCAGTCTGTCTCAGCACTTATCCTCTTGATTGGGCCATTGTGCGTGTCTTTCTGTGTGCTGTAACTCCAACCAGCCCTGGTCATGCCAGAAGGTTAGTAGCCTTTTCAAACTTCTACAGAAACCATACCATAATATTAGCAAGAAAACCATTTAAACATTATTGCAACCCATTTAGGTATAACGCAGCAAAAAAAAAAGATTAAATTAACTTTTCATTACTTTTTCAAATATGTATAATTGTATAATTATCGATTTGCTTCCTTACAGTGGACAGGTACAGACATGGATACAATAATCTATCAGCTAATTAAAGCGAAGGACGTATTATTGTCGTTATTTAGTTTATTGGTACCTACAAACATTAAATACACACCCATTTAATCTAATTTATACAGAACTAAGCGACTTCTGAGAATCTTTACTTTTTTATGAAATCTGAAAAAAGCTTAGTTGTATACAGTCGGAATTTTTTTTAAAAGGGTACTTCATCAATGGTCCGAGTTTGTTTTGGGACGAGCTGACGCACGACCCAATTTAATAAACATATTAAAATATTACGTCAATACTTCTCGATGGGGTGGGCAATAGATGTATAATAGCACAAGTCCAGATTCCGAGCTGCTACTGAGCTATTCCTACTGGAAAAAAACTCAATAAAACCACCCGGAGGTTAAACTCAATCAATACCCAATGTTCAGCAGTCGCATTGGCGACCACTAGACCAACGAGGCAGTCATGATTATGAATTTAATTATTATCAATCATGACAGAGAAAGTACTTCTTGTCCTGTATTGGCACGAACTATGTGTAAGATAAATATTTTAAAATATAAGACGATTCTGACTGTACTTAATAACTAAAACACGTAAATGTACAAAAAAACGTTTAGTAATGTATAATGTATTGAATAATCTGAAGAATATTATGTATAATACATCTGCAATAATGTACAGCAGAGTACATGTTTACAACCAATTATTATGTTCCCTTCATTTTAGTTATGGCATACATGGACACTAGAACAATCACAGCTATTTAATACATAAGTACATTTGCTAGATCGCCCACTAACCTATTATTACACATAAGGGGATCCACATAGACATTATAACATCGTTGCTTGACAACTAGAACTTTTACCTTATTATACAATAGTATAAAATAAAAGCAATAAATAAATGTTTTCTATTCGCAAATATGACCTCGAGTGATATTTTTTAAAAGTCAATGTTATGAAATTATGCATGATATTGAATGTAGATACATAGATTTTTATAGATAGGACAGTCCGTTTCAATCACATAATTGATATTGCCTGATATAGCCAGATTTTGACAATATTCCTTATTCTGACTTTTCAAAAACTGCAAAAAATCACAAGAAAACAGTAGTCATTTGTTGAAAATGACTACAGTTATGGTTGCACCCGACTTAGACTGTTTTAACAGTAGAAACCAGAACCTTTATTGCGTACTATTATTTAAAAAAAATATAGGAAGTATACATAGATGAAATAGACTTTGATATATTAAAATGAATAAATCATTTTATTCCGTGCAAATATAAATATGTTAAGCTCCTCTTTGTCAGACCCTAAGACCGTTATATAAATTTCCAAATTACGTAAATGATATAAAAGATATGTAGATTTACACAGATATAATTTTTCTTCACAAGTAGATATAGAATTGCAATCTTCGAAGTACCGTATTAAAATATATAATTATATCAATTAAAAATGAAATATTAGATAATAGAATATATTTATAGAAAATCTAGTAGGTAAATATGTCCATAGAACTGAATATTTCTTTTATACATATTTTAAAATGTATATATTTTTTTGTATAATTATGAAAAAATTGCAAACGCATAATGCGCGATACCCAGAATATCCAAGGTTTTGTATTTACTCTATATGTAAAAATAAAGACATAACTAGTTAACTTTAATAAACTATGTTATAAGACGAAAATGTAGTACACAAATCAACATACTTACGTCGGATGTCGAAGAGATATCTATAACTCATCAATAAAGGATAAATGTAAGCAGTTATGGAGGTACAATTATTAAAAAAAAAACGTTGTATTCATATCAAAATTCAGCTTCCATAATATGTTTGTATCGGAAGTTAGTCGATGGATCGACTTGAAACTTTTAAACAACATTGCATTGTCTCATATACTTTTTACCAGACTGATACACAGCGAAGTTTAGCTATTCTAATAATATTATTTTTTAGGACAAAACAATAACTATAATAATACTTGATGCGTTTAGAAAGTCACGAGAAAGCAGACTATCTATTATTATAGAAATCACCTATTACTAACCCATTTCGTCTTACCTCGTCTCAACGACAACCGATACAGAATAACACACGATATTTCAAACTTCACAACATATGATGATCACTTAAACCTACTAAATGGAAGACAAATCTTCATATCAAAATGATATAAAACAACATTTTACTATACATTTATACAAGTGCAGTATTATACAAATGTAAAAACGATTAAGCGGAAGCTTTTCACAACCTGAATAAACTATGACTGTCTCATTATATTATATTATATAACATAATTATACAAATTTGAAAAACTCCTAATCCAAGTAGGTATTTATTAGCCTTAAAAAGAAATAAACAAAAAACATATTTGTATACTCATTCTTAGTGAAATATAAAAAAAAACAGTAATTTATATTTCATTTTACAAAATGTCACTTCTCATTACTAGGTAATTTCGAAACCAATATTTACTCTTTTTTATCCATAGGTCTTAAAATATTGGACCAGGAGCTGAACGTTTCAAAAGCATAAATATTATTTAACAATAAATAATTTTCAACACACGTTGTTTGTACCAGGTAATTATACCTAATTAAAATGCACTTTTGCATTACAATAACATTATAACATTAATAGCAACTGATAACTTTTATAACATAAACATTAACATATCTAAATATACGCGGCGAGAATAACAAACCCTAAAAATTGAAAACTTTAACGATACCAATTATACATAATAATTTATACAAGATGGCGCTGAATACGTTAACACCGTAGAATTTTAATGGTCGTTTTCCCACCGTGTAATGATTACGTTTATTGCCATTGGTAGTAAAATTGATTTGTATTGTTTTTTAAGTAGAATCAATAATACCAGAATAACAAAATTATGTAAACCAAACTCAAAGCGACGTCGAAGCAATGAATATTTCAATGATGATTCGGTTTTAATTATTTGAAAACAAAAAACACTTTTATTTTTTAAGTTTTTACTTTATGTTTCGATAGGAAATAGTTGGCCCGCGGGAAAACAACCATTATTTCATTATGTCAATACGGTCCTCCCATTTTTTTATATTATTTATTAAACGTCTAAGTCTCGGTACGCTCGCTGCTATATTTACTGTAATGTCGTGTTAGTTAAAAGTAATACCGTCAACGCCACCTAGTATGTATTCTAGTAACTAAATATGTCAGTACTATGATTCTTTACTGATGATTTATGTAGTTTTAAACTGACAGATCTGTCAAACTTTGGTCCTTTATCTCTACTTTCTCATATTCAAAACACTTTTACGATATGTTACAATTCATTGCACAATATCGTCTCTTAAATATTTTTTTCCAATCGTTTTTTTAAATCCCTTTTGATAAAGAATGTTGTTTGTTTCGTAAAAGTAATTGTGAAAACAATCACTGTTTGAAAACAATATTTCCTGATATGTATAATTCTATTTAGAACTCCTGTGATACTTAACAACAATCTAATTAATTTTTTTAATAGTTTCCTATTCTTTAGCACGTAACGCCATCTATCGGTACATTTTGCTAAACACTGCTATTACATACATTTGTAGTTTTCAAACGATATTTTTGTCTAGGACACTATTCCTGCCAGAGCCCTATAGCAAACTATGGCCTGTCTTGTTATTGAATCGTTTTTTTACACAGTAACAAAAAAAATATCGTAAAAACTCCAGATCTTGTCGTTTGGTAGAAAAGATTATGTTGTTTAAAAGGAGAGGTATGTAACAAAAAGGAACTATTTACAGGACACCGTCTTCATTGATGGATATCAAGTAGCTCCTGATGACTACGATGTAGTACAAGTTTTCAGCTGAAAATTGAAGAAGATAATTTTTAATCTACAGATGAAATACATTTAGGGACCTTCGTACATTGCTGTTGGCATTCCAGTTGAATACTTGTCAAACTGAACCTAAAATAATCAATCTAGTTCTGCCACAACGAGATAACCCGCAAACTCAAAAGTTCAGTTCATGGACCAGTCGACAGTTGATAAAACGTTTTAGACTCTATTTCGAACCTGCAAAAACACCTATTTCAAAAAGAAAATAATTATTCACGAATGACGTGCCAACACTGCCAACACAGGTCAAATAGGTATGTAAATGATGATGGTGATATCTAGATGAAATTGACCAACTCTCAAAATGAAGAGCTTGAGATTCAAGAGTGAACTGTTGCTGGTGTTAGTCGTTGTGTTGAACTTATTCTAGACTTACCCAGAAACATTATCTGAGCGATGACATATCCAGCGTCCATGTGGAACAGGGTCTTCAGGAAGCCAATGATGAACAGCACCAAGAATATTATCCAGAAGATGCAGTACTTCTTCATTAAGCCACATTTTTCCTGGAAATTCATTATTTCTTGTTGAGATGACTAACTATCATCCATTTGGCCGACATAATACGATGCATGTTAACGTAAAAATTACTTTTTTTTGGGTTGGGTTGGTCAGAGCCAAAATCAAATTATTTATTTTAGAATATTAAAAAGCACTTTTGGACATCTTTACAAGGCAAGAAAAATAATTGAATCTAGTTGAGTTGCCTTTTCCAAAAGCTAGCTTATAATCAGGAAAAACGGGCAAGAAACTCCATTCTCATCTACTCCTTTAAAATTTAAATGTTATGCAATTTTAGCCTTTACAAATGTCTTGATTAAAACCACAAAATGTAAAAAAAAATGTTGTTTATAATTTCTGAAGTCGTCAAGACAATGTCATTACTAAAATCGCGGACCCTTACCTTATACACAGCGGTCACGAAGACCAAGTCTAGCAGGAACTTGACGAACAGTAGGACCACCAGTAACACCACGATGGTGTACACCACGGAGGACATCGCGTCAACATCATCGCGCTTCATCATAGCTTCGGTAGCATCCTTGATGGTCACCGCGAAGTTTATCAGCAGCAGTGATAGAATGAACGTTACGATCTGAAAAAAAGGAAATTCATCTGTATTTATAAAGAGGTAAAGTTTGTTTTTAATGGGTAATCTTTGGAAGTCTGATTTCAAGTATTCTTTCACTGACGTGAAGTTTTACCGAGTGCATAGGGTGTTTTTTGATATTGATAATAATTAACTTCTACGCAGTCGCGAGCAGAAGCTTGTACCTAAACAATTCAGTAGTGTACTGTATTGTTTAGGTACTAGTTTCTGCTATTTATGGCAATCTTCTTCTTAGCGTTTTGATAACAAACTATAATAGAGGTATAATATTGTTGCGGCCCAGAATTGGGCCACTTTGATTGCGTTGTCGGTGGCAGCCATTAAATCTTCCTGCGTGCAGCTGTTAGGACACGCAGGGCACGATTTGGAATGGGCCATCGTTTTATGGCAATGAACCAGGCCTCGCAGACACGTTACCGACAAACAAACAAAGCTGTAATGTCTCCTGTGCATTTGTATACTTTACTTAAAATGAAAGGAACATTTACTATATTTTTTTAACATCTCACATTCAGCCTTTAAACGGTGGTCATAAAAGTCAGATAACTATACAATAAAGAGTTATTTTATAACTAATTATTGTTTTTACAGCTTGTAGGCTGCTCTTTTCAAAGTCAAAGAGTCATATCTTGATTTCTTATCTAATCTTATTTTTAACATTACATATTTGCACAAATAGCATGTGCAATAGTGTTATTGGGTTTTTCTATGAAATTCTCAGTAGCAGCTCGGAGTTTGGATTTGTGCCCAGTTAATGGCAATAGGCTCGCCCCCTATTACATGGGACCTAAATATACCGGCGAACTGTGGGTGTACATTGGCACACCTCTGCCTAACCCTTCGGGGGATACAGGCGTGATGGTATATTATATTATTTATTTGCACAAATGTAGGAGATAAAGTTTTCTACTTACGGAATTGATTAGTCCCATCACAATGCATCCTGTCCTCAAGTCGAAGATGAAACAGAACTTGTCTAGCACTGGGAGCTCCATCCTTGCCTGAAAAACCAAATATTAAGAACATAATTGGTACCCACAAGTTGTCATCATTATCACCCTTGTCCTATGTTAGTTGGGGTCAGCGTAATACGTTTCCATTCCACATAAATTCCTCCTTTTTATTTTCGAGTCGTCGATTTTAGATAATCCTATATTGTTTGAGCCCATTGGGTGGCTACGTTTACCGCAGCATCAGTAGCGCTATTATTGTGGCCTTGTCAACCGTCATATTATCACTGACCCCCTTTTCTTTCATATCATTCCTCACACAATCCATCCATGTTTTCCCTCACGCTCCATTTACATTCATTTGAATTGAAGTGAAAGTTTCATTAGCTTCTTTAATTTTTGAAGAGAGGCAAATGTATGGGTTTGCGTCACCGACGTGCTAATGTGACGTTAAGTTTTCACTTCTATCGACAGTCCTCACGACTGCATTTTTTCTATATGATACTACTAGGTCAAATGGGATGATTAAGCTCCTTTGTTCTGCCGCCCTAATCAGTGTCAAAAATGTAGACGTCTTCATAAAAAGCTTAGTAAAGGAAAAAGTCGTAATATGATCCCCCTTGGAAAATATATACTTAGAAGTGTAGGCTAGCTGGAGCAATTTAAGTGTAATGGGCTCGGTTCACAAAAAGATTAATGAATGACGCTAATGAGGTCCCGTTAATACTCTTTGGGTACGGAACCCAAAAAATGTAAGAGACCCGGGAATATTACAGCCTTCAGGCCCGGGAATATTTTGCATAAGTATTTGTTGTGCAGATGATGTTGAATAGAATAAAGCGTGTTAGACCCAGATTCCGCCAAAGCAAAGAGGAGAGGAGATTTCTCGTCGTTTGGACTAGCATTATACTTACATTCAACCTTTCAGTATCATATTGGTTGCTAACGAGATCTCTCATCTCCTCTCCGCTTTGGAAATCGGGACGCAATGTGTGTATGGAAAGTTTGAATGATGAGTAAGTAAGTAAGTATAAAAAACAAGTAGGTACCTCTTTATTTTTTCTCTTATTCCCAGTTAAGCTTGAAAGTAGAAAAAGTTGGTGATGCATATTCAAGTAGGTAGGTAGAAGTATTCATGCAAATTAGATGAGTTTACAGACGATTAACTTTTGCTCAATTTCAAATAGAAAGCAAGGATGTGTAACGAGCCAAGTATCTTTGTAAGGTTTGTTGCTATCATCATCATCATCATCATATCAGTAGAACGATATCCTCTGCTGGGTACAGGCCTCCCCTAAAAATGGTTACAATGACCACTATACTCCATGTAATATGACGATGCTATCGTTATTTTAATGTTAGGGTTGCCGAGGCTGGCTTAGGAAGAGGTGGCGAGATGACCTAGACTCGTACCGAGAGGGCTGGTTTGAGTTGGGGCAAGAAAAGAATATTTGGATGGACATGGGGGTGGCCTTTGCCCAGCAGTGGACAATATTGGCTAGATAAGAAAAAAAAAAGTATAATAAGAAGAAGAAAGTAACCACACATAAAAAAAAACCTAACGCTTCTTATTCTAAATTCGAAATCCAAAAACCAAAAAGGAATTTGATTAATTGTTTGGAATAAAACTATTTCAGCCAGTCTGTCGCGGTAGCCTTCACAGTACATAAGAAATGTAATCAGTAGGTTTTATTCCTATTCATGGTGTATTCCTATAAGTGTAGCTAACTGTGTATAGAACGACCTTATCAAGACAATGTCTAGCTAACTTTGAAATCTGTCTATCTTGTTCATGATCATTACAACAAAATCTTCATCAATTGGCTTCTTCGTTCTTCTGAAATGGTTTCAAAGCCCAGGTGGGAAATACAACTTACTTTAAGAATCGCTTACTGGTTCTGTCAAAAATACCTCTAATTTTTACATACTGATTTTCTGATGTTGAGTATCTCTGAGATGAGATTGCGACTAGATTCGAAACGTTTTTAATTAGTACTATTGGCCTTCCGAACTATACAAAACTATAAAGAACTAGGTACGCCCGCAAATGTACATCTGTTCACTAAAATTGAGGCCTTTGTGTCATCTCCAGAGTCTCCCAATGACATTTCACACTACCAGAAAACTACAAGGTCATAAGAATTAAATCACGAAGTCTAGCCAAAAATCATCAATCATCACAGAATCAAGCACCGCACGTACTAATCTCATTAACGATAAACAATAAAAATTACGTACCATTATCTGATTACTGGTTGGTATCACAAAACTGGGCTTGGGACACAAAACCTCTGCGACGAAGGCCTCACAGGGTGTATGCACAGAGGTATAACATTTTAATAGATTCACTATTCTATTGGAGCGACAACTTTACTTTGCAACGGCGGCTCTGATTGAAGTCAGAACGCCAGTTAAGGGTAGGTTGTGACTGTCGGAAAAATTGTTGCTAAACGGTCCTAAGGGACGAATTAACGAGGTGGAAGAGACTTTGTAACAAAAGTTTGCTCCTGTAATGTTATCTCTTCACAAAATTTGGTTGACTGGTAGAAAATGACTAAGGCGTCTGTGCTTTTTGGTTGCATAAAGTTTAAATGAGTAATAAAACTTTTACCATGAACTCAATAATTGAGATGACTCTCAAGCCTAACCATTTCATACAAAAGTGCAACACCTACACGGTAAAAAGGTATAAAACAGCAGATTTGTTTTTAAAACCGGCCGAACATGGTTGTTTTTGTGTCTCTAGAATGATGTTTTGAATCCATGGCAAAAGTTTTCGTTACGATATCCCTTCCACCAGTTATAAGAGATAGAGATATCCTCAACCAAAAAAATTTATAAATTAAGAATCAAACTTGGAATAATCTCCGTAATATTAGAATAAGCTGTAATAATAATTCACCTAAAGACTCAACTTATGCTTAGAATAGATTTTTGATGAACCAGCTCAAAAGTATCTAAAATTATCATAACAAAATTTCTTCAAAAAATTGGACACATTTTCTTACCCAAATCAACACATCCAACGACAAGTACCAAACCAATCTCTTTCTAAAACACCAAATTTAAATTTCGTATCAGTCTTACCCTTAACACGGAGGCTGTGCGGACCATGCGCAGTGAGATAGAAACCTCTGATCGATATCATTCAGCCCTCCCGAGTTCCGATATACTCCCGACGATATTATAACTATGTAACGTGTACCTATGTGCCTGTTAAACAGGCATTTATATGTATGGCGGGGAACACAAGCGTTTAGAACGTAACATTATATCGTTATGGTCGTAATGGGTCGGTTTCTGTGGTTAGATCGTTTATTCCCTTAGTTGATAAGGTAATGTAGAGTGAATATACAGATCATTGAGTTATAGTTGGGAACTACCTGTTACGTTATATAGAAGAATTGTTTGATCTATTCCTAAAAGAGGATTTAAAGTAGAACCGATTTTAACAAAGTACAATTTGAATTATAGGTACTTAGCGCTTTTTATATTAATTTCGCCAGAAAACTTGTAAGTTGAAATGGTTTTCGGAGGATTCATTCGTTCGTGGGCTGTAAAAAAGGGTCATATTCCAAAACCCATTCACGAATAATCGTCAATTCGTCGTTTGGTGTTTCAAGACAAGACAAGTTTTTAGGAATTGATGTTAAATGGGCCTCTGAGGGTTGACTCGGGTCCCTTGTATGCCTTCTCAAATATCCTGGACCCTTGGGTGGCATACAGAGGCCCAACCTTATGGCCCTGAAATATTATGTAAAACTTAAAAAAAAAACATTTAGTACTTATTAGTTTCTTATTTTATTATTAGTATTTTTATGCTATCTCAATTTAAACATATAAATTTGTAGGTAGGTACAAATAAGTAAATATTAATAAAACAATTAAAAAAAAATATCGTTATCCGCAAACTTTCAGCCATTGAATCGAAAAAATCTAACTCCTAAACTACCTATAACTGTAAGGTAACACGTGCGCCGCGGTGACGTAGACGCATGTAACGAATATAACGATCCATCTAGTGTCAATCATGCGTTTGCGCAGCGTGCTCGCGTTCTTCGCTCTTATCGCCCTCGCGCGATCTTCACTACGGACCGGTAAGCAAATATTAACTAGTATTTATTTAATTCTAACCTGTTATTAATACTCGAAATACTTCTAAATTTATTTCTTTAAATATTAGTTCATGTAGTGTCAGTATGGTCATAAAATGCTTTTAGGTTATGTTGTTAATTTGGGGAAAATTCAAGGTTAACATCTATTCATTGTTGTATTGTGTTATTAGGTTGAATGAGTGCAGTGTTGAGTATCTATTAGATAAGATATCTATTACAAAGCGTCTATTCATTAATTCATTCATTCAGGTATTATTGTCTTAATAATGAATTAGTGTTCTTTCTCGGAATTTCATTATTTTAAACTTTTGTTACATTTACTAGTAATTTTAAAGTTTATGAAATGTATTTATTTATTCTTGGAGTTTTAAACGCCCGCAAATGTATGCATTTATCGTAGAACATTAGAGTACCTATAATTTATTAGGTAAATACCCAATAATACAGTACATAATAAAGTAGGTATTTACCGGTAGGTACGTTTGTAATCAATGTTTCCTACCTAGTTAATAAATACGATGACGATTTCAAATTTTAATTAATAGACGTACCTAGTGTATTTTCATTTAATGTTTCGTTTTTAGCAACACACACACCATCACGTCTGTATACCCCAAAGGGTTAGGCAGAGGTGTTCCAATGTACACCCACAATTCGCCGATATATTTAGGTCCCATGTAATAGGGGACGAGCCCATTGCCATTAACCGGGCACAAATCCTAACTTCGAACTGCTACTGAGAACTTCATAGAAAAACCCAATAACACTTTACCTGGGAATTGAACCCAAGACATCTAGCGTAGTAGTCGCGCTTCGGACCACTAGGCTAACGAGACGATTGCAGCAACTGATATTATTATGTATTTATGGAAATAAATATGAATGGGTGTAAAGGAAGAAAAATGGATGGATTGTGTGAAGAACGATATGAAAGAGAAGGGAGTCAGTGATAGCATGACGGTTGACAGGAATTGGGGAAGAAACCGTGTTGCGCCGACCCCAAGTAACATGGGATAAGGACAGGAAGATGATGATGTTTCGTTTGTAAGAACTTCAAAATAATGTCGTATTTTAAATGAACTCTAAAGTAAAATGTAGATAGTTAAGTAGATAAATAAAGTAAACTGACAAATTATTCTTGCAAATCTCATTAAAACGTGTATGATGTTAATTACTTTGAGATAATAAAAGGTAACACGACTATTGTTTTATCAGGTGTTGCTATTGTTATTCAGGGTAAAAAGGCGAAATTACAGTTGGAATTGCATTTCACAATTCTCAACTGCAATTTACATACATTTCCTTTTCAAAATATTGTTTCAGGCGATAAGATTTTCACTCCAATAACCGATTATTGACAGATTTCTTCACGCCGACAAATAATTCTGTTAAAAATCGGTCGTGTGCGGATACGATAAACCTTTACGAAATGACAGAATTTTGATCTCATTAGATTTAGTACACCTTAATCTAAGAAGGTTATGATTTTGACCGGTATGTATGTATGTATGTATGTATGTATGTATGTATGTATGTATGGATGTTCATCTGTTCCCTCATAACTTCTTAACCATCTATCGTAAATTGACAAATGAGTTGTCATTGGAAGCGTCTAAATTGTCCGCTGGTTAGTGCTACATTATGTTGCAATAAATTTTATGTGGCGTCTTCTAGGGCTCATGAAGATATGAAACAATTTTTTTGAAGTGAAAACTTCTTTAGCGGCGTTGTACACTTTTTTTTTAATGGGTAAAAAACTTTTAACTCGCGTCAGGACACGTGACCTGATCGAAAATCTTACGAATTTATCGTACACAAATATGACAATTCGCGAAATATTGTATTATACCACATAAATGATAGTACTTTTATACTGATAATTAAAGCAATTCGTGCAAAATTATTCCCTAACCATTCCAAAATGTCAAAAATGCACAACGTTAATATTCAAGTTTTCACTTCTGCCGGCACTCCCGGAGTGCAACCTGTCGTTTCTTTCCTTCTAAATATTTAAGTAATTCTATTTAAAATTAAATAATGGCATGTGAGTAAATAGCTCTACTGATGCCCAAGATTTTTTTCCGGGCTTGAAGAAGATTTATTATTATTATTATGTTTTTCAGTTAGAAAAACATTGTAAAGCACGCAGACGAGTAAAGTTTCGGTAACTACCCACGGTACTTGTTTTAAATTCTATATCCTGTTACAAAACATAACGTAACTCTGCACCTATTCTTAGTATCAACTGTTTAAAAAATACAGCTTAATAGTTTTAAACAAAACGTTGCCTCACTCCAGGAATTTCTCTGTTTACCATACACAAATAACCAAACCCGGAACAACTACCTGTAGATTGTGCAAATATTTATTTTGTGTGGGAGTCGAATCCGCGGCTTACAGAAAAAGCATCCAATCGCTCAGCCATTGAGCCAACCGTACGGTCAATATTATATGTAACAGATGAAAAAAAAAGTTAGGTACCTACCTACATTTTGTTTCCATCATTACTATAATTTATTTGTTCGAGACCAAACCTGGAACCCTTTAGATTACAAAGATAATTAAATTTAAAAATAAAGAAGCCGATAACATAATCCATACATTCCGATTAACATTCTTAATTAAATTAAATGAAAAACACAATAATAATGAAGGTTTCCAAGATTCTACTTTTTTATGTTCTTATTACGAAAATAAGTTTTATATTTTCTAACTATCAAAATGTTTTTCAAGCGTTAGATTATGCGCTGCCTTTTTTTTATTAATAAAGGATTTTTCGTACCAGAAATATCACTCCTAAAATATATGAGTCATTTCCCAGCAATGATTTTTGATCAAAGTTACTTAGTTTCAACTGCCTCGTTAGCCTAGTGGTTCTAAGCGCGACTGCTATGCTAGAGGTCTTTTGTTCGATTCCTAGGTCGAGAAAAGTGTTATTAGGTTTTTCAATAAAATTCACAGCAGTAGCTCGGAGGTAGTATTTGCCCGGTTAATGGCAATAGACTCGCCCCTATTGCAGTGGACGAGTAGACCTAAACATACCGACGAACTGTGGGTCGACGCCTCTTCGGGGAATACAGGCGAGATGGTATAGGTTTGTATGGTACTTAATTTGATAGCCAGTATGCGTAGTAAACAGCTACTTGGGGTGTCTTGTAAACCCTGTACAGTTCTGAATGGAAAGTAACTCAGTAGTGTAGGTACCTTATTATCATAATCACGTGCATTGTTATTGCTTTAATTTAATGCTAAAGATTAAGATACGGAGAGCTGTAAATATAGGCTGGTTCTTATTTCACTGCAGAGTTCGTCCCATATTAATTTTTTTACGCTTATTTTTTTTTTAACGCTGCCTCACCCCCTAATTTCTCCTGTGTCGTGAGTGCGTTTACAAACACATAAAATTGCATTCACAAACAGCCAGAACCGGAATAACTATCTGAAGGCCATACAAACACTAGGATAACCGTGCTGACAAATGATTGAAAAGTCAGCCTGCATAAGTTTTGGGAACCAAAGGACCTGGCTGCAAACATTTATCTATACAGGAAATAGGTAGACTGAATATAAAAACCTAACATCATCATAAGTCAGCCTATCGCCTCTTGGCAGTCCTGAAGATTAGCTGCGCAGTAGACAATTTTAAGCGCGACTGCTATGCTAGAGGTCTTGGGTCAATTCCCAGTTCGACCAAAGTGTTATTGGGTTTTTCTATTAGAATTCTCAGTAGCAGCTCGGAGTTAGGATTTGTGCCCGGTTAATGGCAATTGGCAGTAGGCTCGTCTTTATTACATAGGACCTAAAACTTTCCGCCAAACTATGGGAGTCCTGCCGGGGCTGCTGGTTGTTCGAAAGAGATACCGCGCCCCCGGAACGCAAAAGGCACATGAAGGAACATAGACGGGTTTTAGTCAGTAAAAGTGTGACACTCCCTCCCGCCCCGCCCAGGGCGGGGGAAGTTATTTGATGATTTCCCATCTATAAAAAAAAAAACTATGAGAGTACATTAGTACACCTCCGCTTAATCCTTCGGGGAATAAAGGCGTGTTGGTGTTTATGTATGTTGACAATTTTTCTCCTAAAAGGTCCATTGCGCAGCCAAACAGCTAAATTCAGGATCGCCGAGATACGTCAACCGTACAGTATACTACATAGCAACAAAAACCGCCGGTTGCCGCTTGCCACAGCTAATTCAATATACGAACATGTTACAACTGTAAATGTAATTGATTTAGCTCTTATTGCATAATTTATAGCACTTTACCTATTGTAGTACTTAAAGTGGATTTTATTTTAGCTACCTACATTGTATTCACGTGTAGGTAATTCCTGTATGCAAAATATTGTAGAAAATTTGGAATCAAATTCAAAGTCATTTATTTTAATTAGGTCACTAAAAGGCACCTTTGAACGTCATTTACATGAAAATAGAAATGAATCTAGTTACTTGTCCCAAAATGTAGTTTCTGAAAGAGAATGTAATTACGTATAGAGTTTCTTACCCATTCTTCTCTATACGAAACTACCTTTTGGTAGATGCTCGTTGGGTAGATGCAACAAGATTGAATTCATTTTCTGTGTATATGACGTTCAAAAGTGCGTTTAATGGTCTTATTGTAATGAACAATGTGACGTTGACTTTGAGTCCACCCTACGTGTACTAATGCTATACTATTCTCAATTATTATGTTTTTCTTATCAACAGACCAGCAGTTTTGGTCGAACCTCGCACAAAATGAGTTGGATGAAGCTCTCAAAGTAAAATGGAACCTTAACACAGCAAAGAACGTCATATTATTCGTTGGAGATGGTATGGGACCTAACACCGTGACCACCACCAGGATATACAAGGGCGGGGAGAGTCACAGGCTGGTGTATGAGAAGTTCCCTCATGTTGGACTTTTGAAGGTGACTGACTTTCTGTAATACTTACCCTATGTTATATAACAATACTATCCTCCGACCACGGTCAATGGCCAATATTAATGGGGACTAGCCAAGTACAGTAACATAAAAGCACACCTCCTTTCACTCTCATGTCCGATAGGACGGCAATCCAACACCGGGGAGAGGGCGCAAAAACAACTATAATGTGCTTTCCGAAGCACGAGGGTGTCATTAAACCAACTTCCAAACTAATGGCTCCTATTCAAAAACACACCTTGGAATAAAATTCAGGACTTGCGGTTGCGAGCGCGTCACCAAGGGGGCAGTTAACACCTCTTTATACAATAGGTACTTATTTATTATTGATATAGTCACAATACCGTATTCCAGACAGAACACAGCTCTCATGTATTCAAGAAGTGGTAATGTAACTTAGGTAAACACATTTGAACTAGGTACGACACACAGTCCGTAGCACATTTCGCAGTATAAAGAGTGCAGTAGGTATACCTAATACACAAAAAAAAGAAAACTAAATGATAATAATGTCATGATTTCAATGATAAAAATGATATTAATGTCACCTTTTTTTCCCAGACCTACTCAGCAAACAAAATGGTGCCCGACTCAGCCTGCACGGCCACCGCATTGTTCAGTGGTGTCAAGACCAACCAGGACACGATGGGAGTGGACGCTAGTGTGCAGCACAGGGACTGTGAAGCGAGCCTCAAGCCTGAAGCGAGGTTGCAGACGCTAGCTGGTCTGGCTTTGAAGGCAGGGAAGAGTGCAGGTAGAGGAATCCAAAATTTTACTGTAGTGAAATTCAGAATATTACTAAAAATGATTTCATCAAACATCTTTAGTGAAATTTTGGTTAGGCCTTTTCAAAAGTTATAACTATGTTAAAAAAATATCGTAGGGGTTTCGTATCTTAGGCATTATTATTTTTGTGCATATAAAGTGTAAAAGACCTAAATGCACAGTTCATGACCTAAATGTTCAGTTCAGGTCCATACAAAAGTCACAATAGAAAGTATCATAGTGTAGTGAGTATCAGTATAATAGTGAATGGTTCAAATTAAACTACATTACGAATTTAAATCAATTTCGAATGTATGGCCTCTGTGTTTTTTTTCCTTCTTGAAACTAAATACAATGAGCAAACATTTTCAGATTTTGCACTTATTTTTTGGTGACATTTTAAATCACTGCAAGTGAAATTTTAAAACCAAAACATAGTATAATCAGTTCCAAGTCTATGTTTCTGTTGACATTTCTACGATTTCTTTTAACATAATATTTTTGCTAGCACCTACACAATAACCTTTCATCTCCAGGTCTGGTAACAACAATGCGAGTCACGCATGCTACCCCTGGTCCTCTATATGCGCATAGTGCCAGCCGAAACTGGGAGTGTGAGGCCTCTATGCCGGCGGGAACTGCTTGCAAGGACATCGCCAGGCAGCTGGTCGAAGACTGGCCTGGAAGAGACCTGCAAGTAAGTGCTTTTACCGCGGACCGAAGGACTAGACCAAGGCTGCTCAACCGCAAACCCGCAGGCCATAACGGGCCTACTTTAATTGGCCCGAGTAAGCAACTTTTCAAAATCCCCCTGACAAAGTGATCCTTCTTCATCCTTTTTTTTCATAAACAGTTTTAACATTTACCTTTGTTTTTTTTTTTGCACAAAAGTAACTAAAACAGGAATCGTTAGTGGCCCGCCGAAAATTTCTAAATGAAGTGTTTGGCCCGACTTTTAAAATGTTGAGCTCCCTTAGACTAGACCATGCCAGTTCAGTAATTACTTTTTGTTATTCCAGGTCGTAATGGGAGGTGGGAGACAACAACTCGTCTCCAACTCAACAGGCACGCCCTCAGATCCTGTGAGCAATATGCCCTGGACCTGCTATCGTCAAGATGGAAGGAATCTCATAGAGACCTACAAGAACGACAAGAAGACTCGAGGGCTGAAGTACAGCGTGGTCATGAATAATAAGGAGTTGGCGGATCTGAACGTGGATGATACTGATTATTTGTTTGGTAAGTCTTTAAAGGATCTGTGTTTTCTGGTCCTTTGGTCCGATCTGGGAATCTAGGAATGATTCAAAGGACTTCTAAGATGATGATAAGTAGATACAAACAGTTGCAAGCAATGCAATTTTTTCCACTTTCTTTTATTTCAGGTATTTTCGCGAACGAGCACTTGAACTACGAACATTTAAGAGACCAGGGCCCAGAGGGCATGCCGTCATTATCCGACATGGTGAAAGCTGCCATCAAAGTTCTTCAGAAAAATAAGGACGGATATTTTCTTATGGTCAGTAGGTCGTTTTATTTTCTATATGCTAAGCCTTCCCAACTTCGGATGGACCGATATCAATAACTTTTTTTAAATAAACTGTAAAAGCTCCTACCTGAGTTGCCTAACACAATGTAGTAGGGTGTTTGTAAATAAGTACCCGAGTACTTGAGATACATAATTATGATACAGATCGTATGATAATCACTCTATATGATAATCACTCATAAATTAGGGATCAGCAGTGTGATTCTCTATGCCTCACTTCGTAAATCGAAAGCTGAATCCGCAGTGAGATTACAAAATGGTATTCTGTTAAACACGCTCACGCCGGTGACGGCACCACGGCGAACAAATACTAAAACAATGACAAGTTGGTTCGTTATCTAAGTGAGCGCGATCACTTTAGTGAGACTCGTTTTCGAGTTTGCATTTTAGAGAATCGCACTACACATAATTAATTGGATACCTACATATTTACCTGTAGTTAATTTTTCGCTAAGAAAGTATGGAAAAAAAATACCTAGATTCGAAGAAAAAAATTCACGACAATATCATCATCACGGGGTTTTTTCGGTATAAAGTTCATTCTATACTAAGCCAATTGAACATCTAAAAAGTAGGTGACTATGCAACCAATTATTCAATCCCTGATTATTACAAAATTTCTCCCCTTTATTTCACGGTCCCTAATAATTTAAGGTAGAAGGCGGTAACATAGACATGGCCCACCACCGGGGCTGGGCCAAGACCGCCGTCAACGAAGCCGCGACCATGGAGGCGGCAGTCCAGCTTGCAGCCAACATGACGGATGAGGAAGACACCCTGCTGATCGTCACTAGCGACCACACACATTCACTGTCCATCAACGGGTACCCGGATAGGGGAAGCAGTATATTTGGTTTGTTCCTTTCCTTATTTAATGACAATAGGCTCCCCCCTATTACATGGGAGCAAAACATACCGGCGAAGTGTAGGTGTACATTGGTGCACCTCTGCCTAATCCTTTGGGGAATACAGGCATGATGGTATGCCTTTTCCTTATTTTATTGGACAACCGATTAGGCTTTAGTTTCTACCATCAGTGGGCTTACTTGACTATCCAAATACCATCACTAGTTGATAAGCAATCAAGGCTATCAATCAGCAATGCAATGGTGGCAAGCCAAAGATGTTTCAAAACAAGTAATTTTTGTGAAAAACGATGGAGAGATATTACAAAACATTTTTTTTTTCTGAAATGCTGTCGTCATCGTCAACGTAATTGCCGAACGATGTCCACTGCTGGACATAGGCCTCCCCTAAAAATAGCCTGAATGAAATGCTGTAATATCGTAATTTATATGAGGTGTGTCAATTTTCTTGAATGTTTCCTAAAAACCTTTCAAACTATTCCAGGCATAGCCCAACCGTCAAGCTTCGACGGCGTAAACTACACAACTCTATCCTACGGCACGGGTGGTCCAGGGGCCTTCCAGTTCTACGTCAAGACTGACGAGAATGGCACGAGCACGGTGGCCCGACGAGACCCGAGCGAGGAGGACACGGAGAAGATCGACTACACCCAGGTTGCCGGGATCCAGCTCGTTGAGAATTACCATGGAGGTGGCGATGTCGCGATTTACGCTCGAGGTGAGATCAAAACTATGAAACTGGGAGTGAATAGGTTTTAAGGGTCAGCAAAGGGCGTGTGATGGGGCATCACACGCGCAGGTGGCAGTAGTAGCATGTTGGTAGGTGACCATAGGCTACGGTAACCACTTGTGGCGGTGGCGGGCCAATACCTGCCGGGGTGCGGAAGAATGCTCAGAGCGAAACCCGTGCCCCGGCCATTGGTAGTTGGAGGAACACCGTGGGGTTTTAGTCGGTAGGAGTCCGACACACCCCTCCGCCTTTTTCCCAGGTGGAGGCAGTGCATGAGGATTACCACACGAGGAAAAAAAACCGCTTACCATCAGGTGGGTTGTATACCTGTTTGCCACCACAGAGGAATAAAACTCTGATACTCCCTCCCTCCCTATCATTTGATGATTTAAATTCAGATAGGACTATAATAAGTATTCATGTAATTGTCAGCACGTGCAATTTTATCATTCCTTGACCTTTGACCGTGATCAAGAAACAATATATTGTATATGCCTTTAATTATAGTATTTCTAGATGTTATTTCGATATACCTATTGATTATTATTTGTTGGCAATGCGTGACTGCGCAAAAATTGCATCACATCAGTTCGTCTGATAAGCTTGAATTTTGATGATCGCAAAACAGCAGGTGACCTTTTGACAAAGATAGCAACCGTTAATCATTTATAAGAACTTAGGGAATACGTAAATTAATTCGATTGTTTGACAAAAATATATCTTATTTTTGGAAAGGAGTGAAACTACTAACCCTAATCTTTTCAAATTTTTAGTGAACAGCCTTCTTCTGGGTACGCTCACTCCAACGTTGACTTTTTCTCTGCCATCTATGACCTAGACTAGAGTCAAGACTAAACCCATCTCAAATTAATAAAAAACTAATTCATGAACTTCTAAAATCCTTTTCACGAGTGCATAAGTATCTAGTCCGGATTCAAATTACCCAGTTAAGCCACTCACACTACACCACGCATAGCAAAGTAAGTACATAAGTGGTCTCAATTGATTCAATGAAACAGTAGTGTCTACTTACAACTAAATTGTTACGTTATATCCAATGAAGACAGTTAATGATAAATTGGGGACTCCGGGCGACATTGCTAGATACTAATTATTTAATTCAACAATTGAAAAGACTAGTTGTGATTACTCGACTACGGTGGGTTATGATTTTAGCAGCCTAGTTATATAAATGTTCTTCTGTGTGCACAAATCTCTTATACTACTCGTCGTATATTAACAAATGATGCAGTAGTAATCACGTGCCATTACAATGATTTAACCCGCCTGCAATATAATATTAATTAAAGACTTGTGATTGCGGCTTCAAAAATACAATATTTTTTCTACAGTTTAATAAACAAATACATAAATACAGTTTATAAAAGTTCTTTTGATACTTTGTGAGTTTTTAAATTATAAAACACACTAACAATACCTACTTCGCAGTTTTACCCACGTCTTTGTTTACCTACTGCTCCGCTTCAGTGGGTCGCAGTGTGATACTATAAATCCTATATTCATCCTTAAGGATGAATATATAATCTGATTTGAAAAAATAGTATTAATACTATTTTTACCCGACTGCGACAGAAGGAGGGTTATGTTTTTCGAGGGTATGTTTGTATGTATGTATGTATGTATGTAAGTTTGTATGTATAATTGTTTGGCACGCTCTGCAGGCTGAACGGCTCGATGGATTTTAGCTTGAGAGGTGTCGTTAGATTCGTATTTACTGTGAGAGTGACACTGGGTATATTAATTTCTTTTTTAAAACACTAAAAAAATCATCATCATCTGCTTAGCCTTTTCCCAACTATGTTGGGGTCGGCTTCCAGTCGAACCGGATGCAGCTAAATATCAGTATTTTACATGGAGCGACTGCCTATCAGACCTCCACAACCCAGTAATGGGTAATACGATACTCTTGGTAAGACTGGTTGTCAGACTTTCGGGCTTCTGACTAACAGTAACGACTGTCAAAGATCTAAAAACACTAAAAAAATAAAAAATAAAAAACGGTAATTTAAAAAACTAAAAAACCCGACTGCTATTCTTTAAAAATCCCTAAAACAAGATAAATTGTAGCAGTCGGGACCCATTCGGGACCATCTGCAATGTAATATAGGGATGTGCTCTCAATTCACTAATCCTCCATTTCTAGAATGGGTCCCGACTGCTACAACTTATATCTTGTTTTAGGGATTTTTAAAGAATAGCAGTCGGGTTTTTTAGTTTTTTAAATTACCGTTTTTTATTTCAAATCAGATTAGTAGATCCTGAGACTAGTGCGTACAAACTTCAGCCTTTTATACCTATTAAAAAAAATGTGTGTATTAGGTATACATAGGTACGGTCAGCAACAAAAGTCGATTAACAATGTTACTTCTAGGTACAATATACACGAAATAACATAATTCACTGATATTCAGAATTTTTAATGAATACCTAACCTAACCTGTTCATTTTATCTTAATTTTAAATCAATTTCGTATTTGCTTTGATATTGTGTTCAATAATAAGGATTTAAAAATCTGAAATGTTAATCTACTTTTGTTGCTGACTGTACGATCTTAGTCTTGTTAACAGCTTTTTGATGGACATTTTGTCGGAGTAAGGTTTCCTTTTCCAATATTTACTGGTAGCATGTCAATCTTACTTGGATGGGGCCACTGAGGGCCGATGCCTGCCGGGGCTGCGGGTTGTTCGAAAGAGATACCGCGCCCCCGGAACGCAAAGGGCACATGAAGGAACATAGACGGGTTTTAGTCAGTAAAAGTCTGACACTCCCTCCCGCCCCGCCCAGGGCGGGGGAAGTTATTTGATGATTTCCCGTCTATAAAAAAAAAAGCATGTCAATCTTCATAAACCTCGGAAGGGCGTGGCCCTCCCGTTATCCAACCTCAATCACCATTTCTTGTTCCAGGTCCATACTCGCACCTATTCCACAATGTGCATGAGCAGCACTACGTGTTCCACGCGATCTCCTACGCAGCCAAGATAGGCGCCTACTCCAGCGGTACAGCAATCTACGTGAACTTCTGGCATCTCGCCATCGTCTCTGCCATAAGCTTGGTGCTGTTGTGACTGTGTCGAATGAAATAGGCTTTAATACCGTTCCTTAGAGTCGAGATTTTTTATCGTTTATCGACTGTTAGGGCTCGTACACATAAACACGATACGACGTCGCATCGTGCTACGACGCGGTATTGTTCACGATTGGACGTCGTATTGTGTTTATGTGAACGAGCCCTTATTACTAGCAAAAATGAATCGGGGAGATAGAAAAAAAAATGTTTGATTTTGCTTATAAAATATTCACTGTGGAAGGGATTTTATCGTTACACAAACTTGGCCATGAAATGGGTAGTAGACACCATTAATCAATAATTCCAACGCGGATCTTCACTAAAAGAACATTTTATTTTAGCCCTGAAAACACCGACTGATTTATAAAAAACTGTAAAATTTGATTATAAGTTGGTTAGAAATCAATAAATAGTTAGTGACTTCATGTGACAAAAAAGTTGGCGTCATAGTTTAGTATTGTCGGTATTGTCATTCAAAATCTATGCGAGATCGCGTTTGACAGCTCAAAAAAAGCACGTCAATTGATTAATGGTGTCATCTACCCAATTCTAGACCTTCCAGAGATATTTTGACCATGTCAAAATCACAAAAAGTGTGAACTGTGGAAGCTTTTGTATGGGACAGCTGATATTTTTTTAAAGATCGACAAGTAATTTCATCGTTGTGGGGCCTACTTATAGGGTAATTTAAATAGGTGTACAAGCCACGACAGTGACACTTTGAATAGGACAATGATTATTTATCGCCACCACAAAGGAAACTTTGTCAAAGGTTAAGTACAGTCCACTAGAAAAGGTCCTAATTGTTTGCCGAAGTCTAACTAATATTACGAATATTCTTTGAAATGTCAAATGGTATTCCTAAGTAATTTTAAGAAAAACAAATAGGTTTTTTACTGTTATTTTTATACAAAGAAAATAAACTATAACGATGGAATTAAACGGTACCTATACTTACAAATCACAATACTCATACAATAAGAGTTAAGTAAATAAATAAAAATGCAATATTTCAATATTTATATACTACTTTATTGCATCATGTCATAATAATAAGAGAAAATGTAACAGTTGTATAAAAAAGATTTGTACATAATTCGTATCACAAAATAAACGCATTTGGAAGTATATAATGATATTTATCTTTAACAGAAACCTATAGAATGTTATGTAGTAGAAATAACTATTTAAAAATGCTTTCACTGTATGTATTATTTAGATTTATTATTCTTTACTAATAATAAAGTGATATCTACTTATGGGCAAATTTAAAAAAATAAAGTTAAAAAATTAAAAAAAAACTACTTCGGTAATTTAAAATTACACCAAATAAAAAATTACCTGAAACACCTCAATAGGCTTAAGGGAAAAATAAATTTTGAAAAATTTACTAAAACTTCAAAAGAATAATCTACAGATTTTAAAAATCTGTAAAATACACGCTTTAATATTATAAAACAGTGATTTTGATCACTGAAGCACGTATCCTAAAAATCATAAAGTAAAAGATATGCTGCAACAATTCATGACATTTTAAAAAAGATTTTGATAAATTGAACGCATCAAAACTAAAAAAAAAACAATACAAGAATATTCTTCAGTGATCGTGAGAGAAGACATTTTCCCGCTACTGGTACATACTTAAGTTAGGCTTACACTATGCCTTCACTGGATTCACTAGTATTATTAGACCCCTACGGTGTGTTTACATTTTATCTAATTTATTTGGCTGTTTTTTTGTATACTATGCCAGCAAGTAAAGCGACTCCTAGAAGCAGCAGCGCCCATTTCAGCCATGAACTGAAACATAGAACGGGTTTAGTATAAGAACACTGTCAATCAAGAGTGGGTTAAATTATTTAGGGCCGATTTTGGAATCGTCAGATAAATCTTTATCTGAGGGATAAATATGGCGGCTTGACAACTCTCGTATAGACAATATATTATGTCAAACTGTCATAGTTATTCTTCAGATAAAAGTTTTATCTGACTATTAAAAATTCAGCCCATAGACTAATTAATATTTGTAACAATCAAACATTTTGGAAAAAGGGGGTTACGTTTCTTTAACCCACTGCCAAAAAGAATATTAAAAATTGCCTTTTACTTAACTAAGTACTAACTAATACAACGTTTTAATATAACAATAGATACATTTTATAAATCAATTACTAAATAATACAAACTCAAAATATACTGTATAAAGGCTTCTTCGTACACACAGTGCCGGCGGCACTGCCGGCGGCGCGTTTGGCAGCTTATAAATCTACGGACTTTGCCGCAAAAGACCCGCGGCATGCCCGGCGGCAAGGCAGGGCAAGCCGTGCCAGCGGCACTGTCAGTTTTACTGTTACATTTACAATATTTTATCTGATTTATTTACTCTATTTTAAAGTATTACACTTAAGGATCATCACTCGTTATAACAGCACGGTTTAGACACAGCAAATAGTTTGCCTATCAAATTAGGGCTTTAAACCGTGTGCGTTAGAATATATTCTATAATGACAATCGCAGCTGAGTGGTTTTGTGGTTTTTCGAGGTTGATTCGGCCGTGCCGTTGCTCTGTCGGGGCAGTGCTGTCAAAATGAGTCTTGACCTTAATTTTTTTTTTATAATAAGCAAGTACCTAGAATAATACTACGTGCTGAAATATTGTACGCTATACACAATCAAACAATTTATTTATTTTCTTACATTGCGTCATATATCTACTCTAACATAAAAATATCATAATTATAAATAGGTTACAAACCTTTGGGTGGGGGGTGGCGGCCTACAAACCCTTCCAGCCCTTTAAACATAATATCAAACTAAAAATATGTAAATCTTCAAGCTCGCACTCCTAGAAGATGCGCAGAACTCGAGGAGATACGGAAATAAATCATTTTAATAAAGCACCAAATATTTATACCAAGTATTTTTACCTGGTATTTGTACCTAATATTTATACCTGGTATTTATACCTGATATCAACAAACGAAGTGCTGGTTTGATTAATTGCATGTAGAAAGGCAGGGCGACAGACTTTGCAATGAGAAGCAGTGGCAAACTTGAATGGTCGAACGAACCTGTTATTCAGGGACAAACATTTTTATCTTTAATATTTAATTAGGTGCATGCCAATATGGAACCTAGAACGAGATTTAAAAATCGATTGAATAATTTAAAAATTTAAGAGTATCGAGATTAAGTTGAGTTTTAAAAGTCAAGTTTAAAAAAACGTTATAATTGTATAAATTGTTAATAACTGCTTTTGATATAAATTAATGTACCATTTATATAATTGGTACATGACATATCGCTTAGAGTTCTGCTTTTGCGAGCCTGAAGAAATATATACATAATAAACTAACCCAAATATCTACACTAAAAGCAAGCTAAGTTGTTTTCTACTTATCACAATATAATGAAATATATTCAAAACCTTGAATCTGGTCGACATGGCTGACCTCGCCGTCTTAAAAAAGTAAGGAAAATGAATTAATTGTTTAAATAAAAATGTTTAGTAGAAAGTGCGAATCTTATATATGAGACTATCAGGGGGTCAAAACAAGTAAATTTTGCCTAATATTCTTGAATATCATAACTATACTTATGCATTTTTCTTTTGTTTTAATTTTCCAAATTAGAAAAAAACAATTACAACTTTAGGACAATGACTGTGAGCTATGAGTGTGCTGAATAATAAATTCTATCTATGACCATTTTATTTTTCGTTTGCTTATGGTCGGTCGGTTAATTGTTATGAATATTCTTGGATTTTCATTAAAATGATGTGTAATAACCATCATAGAAACATCACCTACGATAACTTGTGTACCTAATATAACATATTTACAGAAAAAAGACGTTACTTTCAAATGAATAAAGTAATACCTAATAATAAGTAATACCTTTCGCGCGGCACCACTACTTTTTGGATTCTTCTCTCTGCCTTAGGCGAGGGAGGAGGTTTGTAATTAGATCTTTCTGACGACTTTCGGCTGTTACAAAATCAATTATTAATAAATATATTCTTTCGCGTTAACTTTCAACAAGTTCACACAGCAATTCTCCCTCTCTTTTAAAATAAATAAGCAATCTAAGCCATCGTATGTATAAACTTTCTACAGCAAAATGTTCAAAACTGATACTTTTAAAACACAACTATTAATACTACACAATCTAAGTATTTCTTTTTTTTTTTCAAATACTTTTTGCATCGCATAAAGTTTGCGAATTTGAACAAGCAGAACTCCAAGCGAAGAGCATGTTTATAATAATATTCAACTCTTACCTAAATAAACACAAGCAAAAGCAGCTGTGTTTTGTTCATAAAATACATGTTATTTTTGAAACAGTAATAAAGTCTAACCTGGCTTGACCATCAAAACTTAGCCACGGCTTCTCATCGCTTGTAAAACTCTTGTTGGAAAAACTTGGACAGCTATTTGACAAATC
Organism: Caradrina clavipalpis; assembly: GCA_932526535.1. Lineage (NCBI taxonomy): Eukaryota > Metazoa > Arthropoda > Insecta > Lepidoptera > Noctuidae > Caradrina > Caradrina clavipalpis. The sequence continues at coordinate 2,511,648 of OW052099.1, read as the reverse complement.
AAGGTAAGGTAAGGGAATGGGTGCCGGTGTAATTACAGACACATTAGGTATTGCAGATGTTTATAGGTAGCGGTGACCACTTAACATGAGGTGGGCAGTCAGGTTTTTCACCACCCAATAACATTTATCATTAAATGACAAAAAACTTATAACGAACTATTATTCGTCATTGTACAACGAATAAGATTGAATGTTTAAAATAACATGTCGCCCATCCACGAAAAGTTATTTGGCGAAATAATTGTCACTGCGATCATTAATCCGGATAGCCAGGTCGGATGACGACGCTCAGGGTTACGTCAAAGCAAGCCAAAAATATCATCCATTAGTTTTAAATTTCGGAGTTTAACACAGATTTGACTGACACGGTCGGATGATTTAACATTAAAATTTTGAGTCATGCTCGAAAATGTTGCAGCAAAAAAAAATGCCTGTTTACTGCATCTTATCGGATTGACTAAGGAGTTTCCTTTTATCACTTCAAGGCCTATATTAATAAACCAATCCCATTTTTAGATTGAATTTTGTTACCTTTGTATAAGGCTGATATTACTTTTTTTTTGCAAACGTTTATAAATTTAGTGCTCTTACTTTTCATGGCTCTTAAGCCTCTAAGAATAGTTTATTAATAAAAGCCTTGATATACAGAGTGTAAAAAGACGCATGATATACCCGTTGACTACGCATAAGTATTGCCCATCAAACTATGATGATTTTTTATGCTAAATGTTATTTTAGCAAAAAAAAATCTGCTGTAAAAACTTTTTTGGTGTGTAAAATCACTGTTTATGAAACCATGCAATGTAAACCACGCAAATCATTTCGCTTTACTACAGTACATGGGTCGGGGGAGTCTAGTTATAAAATTTAAAACTTACTTTCACAAAAACACTTAATAAAAAGTTGTAACTTTGACCTTAAATATCACCACCAACCAAAAGAACAGGTCTGGTTCAATAGAACCAGTGGATTCCCAGGTACGGCGTAGTAGAAAAAAAAAACTTAATAATTGGTTTAAGTGATTATCGGAAACGTCATGTGTCTCTTTACACCCTAAATTGGGCAGTAGACACCATTAAACAATAATCCAAGACACAACTTCACTTAAAAGGCACTTTATTTAGCCCTGAAAACCAGATGAATTTTTAAATAACCATAAAATTCGAAATTTTGGTTGCTTTGAAATGATTAAATAGTGAATCGAGATGACAAAAAAGTGACGTCATAGTTTAGTATTGTCATACAAAATCTATAGAGAAACCGCTTTTTGACAGCTTATAAAAATATGTCAATTGGTTAGCGGTGTCATCTACCCAATTGTTGTTAACAAATGTTTGTGACATATCGATATAATCTCAAATGATAAATAAAATAAGAAAAGAAATAACCTGCTAGCATCACATTCGGTGCATTCTCGGTGGTACTGAGAACTGTAGAGATTGCAAAAAAAAATATTATAGTAAAATAATTAAAAAAAAAGTACTTTTGAATGAAAGTACTCCTAATAGTACAGTTTCTACTTGTTTATACTAACTATAGAAAATATACTTTTCACAAAACATGGTGTAAATAAAGTATATAAAATGGGAATGTAGCTACATGTTTTGTTTACACTAAAGAAGATAGTAGGTAAATGTAGATTATCTAAATTCGAAGTTCAAGTATAAACATGAACTCTTCGCAACATGTATTTATACCAGACAAGTAATGTTGGGTTTTACACTTCACAAATTAACTATACTCACGTGCAAAAAAATTAGGCCATCCGGCAAAATTCTATAGCGATATCTTCGTTCTCAACTTTCCCTTGAGTTCATATTCAACATATTTAAAGGATCTATGCATACATGCGCACAACATTAATTAATTTTTCAGCATTTACACGAAAAATCCCGATTTTAACATTTTTGTTTGTCAGTTTGTTCCAGCTAATCTCTGCAACGGCTGGACAGATTTTGACGAGATTCACAAGCAGATAGCTGGTGTTACAAGAAGTCACTTAGACTACTTTTATTTCAGAAAAAGAATAGGGTTTAGCACAAAAAAATAACCCATGATAAGCTATCTTTATCAGCATTCTTAAAATAAATTGGATCGAGTCTACAAAGACATTGCTCTTAAATGTGCCGAATGGCCTTATTTTTTTGCCCGTAATTGTAGAGAACTTCTTCATAGTTTTTACAATGTGATTTTATATACAATACAATGTTGAAACGCAAATACGAAATACAAAAAAAATATTTTATTTTGTTTATTAAATACTTTTATTAAAAAGTATTTAAGTACTGTTATTGGTAATATTTTTATACTGTCAAATATGGTATGGTAATGGTACTATCAAACACAAAACTTTAAACTAGATAATATGTACTTTTCTACTTGTATAAGATGATATTTTCTTGTTTTTTTTTTCGTCGTATTTTACTTTCAACATATTATTTTCTAAATAGGTATATCTTTTGCACTTTACATTTACTTAAATACTCTTAAATTTTACATTGCATTGCAAATATTATGTGTACTTAGTTAAATACTTTCAACAAATTATCTTGTACATCTCTTACTACTTAGTCAGACTTGTAACTAAATGTAAATAAATAATACATAGGTGTGACATGTACGCTAAGTTTAGGAATCTATATTTATACTTATATCACTAAATACATTGGTGCTAATGATTTTATATCACACGTTTGACAATACACTGCTAAGGTGCGATTAGCACACTGCCCCGCGCTACGCTCCGTGGTGCGTGGCGACGGAGCTCTGGTAATCTGCAACACTGCGCGTGAACGCGTTTTCAGTGTGTTGGACTACGTGTGTTTTCTATACAGATACTTGGAAACAACGTAAGAACACGCACTCCCGCGCTACGCTCCGTGATGCGGGGCAGTGTGTGAATCGCCTAATAGAGTACGGCGGACGTATCTCGGCGATCCTAAAGTTAGTTGTTAGGTTGCGCAACAGATATTTTAGGAAAAAAATTGTCTACTGCGCAGCTATTCTACTAACTTCAGATCGTAAAAATACATCAGCCGTACTGTACATTATAAATAGTGTTACGATAATGTAATAAAGTAGTAATGACAAAACAAATGATAAAAACACTTTTAAAAATAATACAAGTTACCTACACAATATCACTAAGATCTAGAATAACTTAAAAACTAGTTCTTTTGTTCTCCATACTAAGCTAGCAGGTAAAAAAAAACCAATACTTAAATAAAAGAACTGTCACCTTGATCTCCATATTCTAGCTTTCATTTTACAACTGTAAACAATTTACATTATTTTCGTATCCGACCTTTGATCTTTGACTTTGTTATTAGACGTATAAGGCTCAATTTGTTGAAGTGGAAGCGCCAGTTTCGCTAAAAAGTTTGAATTCTTGTTAGTCAGAATTATTTTGAATCCTTGAGAATGCTCAAGCGCAAGGATTCCCCGAAAGACGCGTGACTTTTTTTGGCTCGTATTTAGTTAGTATGTTATGTAATTGATATAGAGTTCATTATGCTATGTACAATTTTGTTGCAAAAAGTCGCTTCCATTCCGCGGCAGTATAAATTGAGCCTTAGGCTTTATAATATTTAAAGTATACTTACCAGCCCTGTCCTGGAGCTAAGGATCCAATTTTGTATTTCGCCAACATTGATCTGAATGAGAAAAGAAAATATTTATAAGCTTGGCATGCAGAAGGTTCAAAAAAATTTTTTTTTGGTCTATCATCTGATTTCCTATAATATACCAACCTTGTATATTTTTAATTATTGCACTACGCAATATGCAAAGGAGATAACTATACCACTCAAAATAGAGGTTGGTAAAAAAGGTTTTGTAAAAATGTGTGTGTATTTATTTGGTGTACAACTTGTGGTTATGCATCCTCTTTAATTTCAAGGAGGTATCTTTGCTAGTAATTCACAACATGAATTGATAATAAAAGGCCTCCTTTCACCAAAATCACCAAGAATTTAGCCCTAAATGTGTTCTAACTATCATTCTGCCTCTGACATCTTCTAACAATGTGACAGGGATGCAATGATGTAAATCTAAATATGTTTAGGCACTGAATATATTTAGTGATTTCAGTAAAAGTGGGCCTTAATCTGCTAAATTGAACAGCATTGAATATTTTAAAAAATGTGGTTTTTGTATTTATTTATATTTATAAAAAATAATTATAAAAAAATAAATACTTTGCAGATGCACTGTGGCCAACATCATCAAATGCTATTGTGGCATCTTGTCCTCCGGCTTCCAGCAGTGGGTCTTCACCACCAGGATGCTATGTAAAAAAAAAAAGAAAATACTTCGCATAGGTACATGATAAACCTAAATTAGTACAGCAGTTTTAATGGCAATAGGCTTGCCTCCTATTACAGGGGACCTAAACAGCTTGGGGAACTGTGGGTGTACATTGGTACACCTCACACCATTTTCGGGGAATACAAGAGTGATGGTATGTATGTTTCAATGGCATCGAAATGTAGCTACACTAGGAATTTGTCTTGTATCATGGGAGTGATCACAAACATTTTAACTCGCATACAAAAACAACCAGAACAAGATCCTATTGGTGTTAATATAATTGTTATATTGTGGGAATAGAACCTGAGACATTATACAAGAGGTTTTAGATTCGTTTTTTTTTTATTTGTTCCTTAATACACATATTGTTTTTTTTTTGTCATGTAATTATTATATTAAACATTCTACTGTAGTCTGTATCTGTATGTAATCCAGCATTCATTTTTTTCATTTCAGTGGAAATCAGGTCGGGTTGCAGCTCCAACTTCTAAATATTCGTGATCATTCATTCAACAGGTGATGTTTACATTAATTTCATTCATAGTCAGATATCAGTCATCATTACAAAATAATAAAATATACAACGTATATAGTAACACGGTTTTTTTATTGTTAACCTTGGTCTGACGATTTTATCAAGGTTTCTCCGTCTTCCGAAAACATCACTCACTTAATATTTTAAATGTCTTTGCGCTTACCTCGCCGGTAAATGCAGTCACATCATAAACGTCGTTGCGAATCACTATCCAAAGGCTTTTTTTGGTGTTATGCTGTTTAACTTCGTACGCCGAAAAAAGTTTAGCCATTTTGAAAATAAATCTAGGTTCGATTTGTAATTTGCTATCTAATTTAGACCGAATAAAATAAAAGTTGGTAACCTCGCAGGCAGGTCTCCACTGCGAGGAAAAATTTACGTCACTGTCACTGTCAAGTCACAATCAATATCATGATTGCTTGCCATTTGCTAATTACTGCCGATCTAATTGGTAGATTTACTGATTTCAAACCAATCAAATGTAAATGTCTAAGGTAAATAAATATGTTTCCGTTTCGTTATGCGGTCATGCTTCAAAAAGGTGTGATATTAAAAAAAGAGCAAAGAGCGTGCAGTAAGACTAGGTAGACCTATATAATTGAAAATTGTAATACATTTTTCTTTTAAGAATTTGTTAGTTAGTTTTAACGATATTTTTTCCTTGGAAACAAAATACATGGAAGAAATTGCGTTTCATTTTTGCAAGCATGTCCTTGACAGTCTTGTGTCATACTTGAAGTTAATTTTCAATAAACTCAACACAACAATTCTCACATAACCTCAAACAACAAAAGAAACGCCGATTTAAAAAAGAAACCTCAGAATTTTTGGCTACTTTGTAGTGTAATATGGTAATAACAATAAAAAAAACTGCTAATGGCTGAAGAAAAAGATTTCAATGATCTTTTAGAAGACATTTTCCTGAGTGAGGAGAAAGAACATAAGGAAAGTTATGATCAAGGGTTTAAAGCTGGGAGCGAAGCAGGAAACCCTGAGGGTTATCACTTAGGTTACCATAGAGGAGCAGAACTAGGCCGGGAGTTGGGTAAGATACTGTTTAATTACATTCTGTCTAAGTTGTAACCTTGTATCTAAGGCCTTATTAAGGAAGTAGTAAATGATCAAAAAATATATTGAATTGTTATTATAATTATCATCATCATCATCATATCAGCCGCAGGACGTCAACTTCTGGACATCCAGAAGCCGGCTGGTCAGCCTTCTGGTATTAAGTCCGCCTTTGTACTTTTTTTTTGTGTATAAAGTTTGGTCGGTGGGTGGTCTTAGGGGCGTTTAAATAAATAAATAAGCCTCCCCCATAGATTTCCAAAAAAACAAGTTGGAAACGACCTGCATCCAGCATCTTCCTGTGGTCTTCATATATTATTAGAAATATATTAAGGTCAAGGTGTCGAAGTCCGGCATATTTTATTGCAAATTTGATTTGATGAACACCCTATGACTGTTTTTTTTACTTAATTGTATGTTTTATATATTAATGATGACTTAAGATTCCTTATTTATCAGTTACTTCTACAAACATCAATGTAACTAATATCATTATAGAAATAGCCGCGTTTTTTTAAGAGGTGGGCACTAGACGGACTTTCCCGAGTAATTGGGGTAACTCCGTCACAAGCATGATTTGTTTGTAATTTGATCGATATTTGCAGCAGTCGTATTCAGAAAATATTCGAAAATGAAAATGAATCAAATACATGCTTTCAGTTCCACAATATAAGGTAGAAATCACAATCTATAGCGGTAAAATCATAAAATCAGATAGCATATTGATGAAAGGCAATAATAAAAACCCCTTTTTCTTCCTTTTTTTTTATTCAAAAGAATTATTTTATAATAGGAAAATACATTGAAAGAAAAACAACGTCATTGTCATTCTTGGTATATTATATAATACACGAGCAGCCTTGTATTCCGGACAGCTTGTACAGCGTCTAGCAATTTTTCTTTAGTGTAAGACGATTTGTTGTTGTTGTTCTCTAGTAATTTTGAGTCATTTTTGTTATTTTACCTGAAGAATAAAATAAACTAATTTTAAATCGGTTAAATGACTGATGAAATTAATTACATTATATTTCTAGTGAAAAGACACTATTAATATCATAACAGTACCTATTCATAATTGGCGAAAAGAAAACCTGCAAATAAGTAGCGTTGCCTGTATAACTATAAAACAACATTCAAAGAAAACACTTATACCAGAAAAGGTTATCAACACCTGACTTGGGGCAAGATCGGCACATGACGGCCTTTCCCTAAAATACTAGACAGTCTTACCCCAATATTTAATTTTTAAGTTAAGTTTTTATCACAACCAAAATTTCTATAAATAATGATTTAAATTCGACTTGGATATAATAAAACAATAAAATGTAATACAGACTAGACACTTACCACTACAAAACGTAAAAATCTGTTGATATTAAAATTTCACGTTAGGTAAAACGTCGACGCAACTCACTCGTATTTCAAATTGTCAACGACAAAAAAATTTGGAGACCGATTTTTGCTATTGAACTCCACACTACGACATCTATAATTTAAAGGTAGGACGAACTAGTGACTCAGTTTTAGCGACCGAGCTACCAACGTCGTAGCTATTAAAAAACAGCTTAGAAAGACGTTGTACGGTGTTCCCCCGTAGACGGACTTCCCCACCTTGACCTTATATTAAAATATATTATTATTGTAATTTCCAGGCTTCTATCTAGGTGTTGTCTCACACCACATCAACCTCAGCGCAGAATCTGACACAACATACTCTGATAAAATACTAACTCAACTGACCAAAGTAAAAGAACTGATTGATGCCTTTCCGAGAACCAATTCTGAAGATCATGATATACTGGGCATGGCAGAGACTATAAGGGCTCAATATAAGAAAACTTGTGCTCTGTTGAAGATATCTTCCTCGAATCCTTATGATGCAGGAGTTTCCTTCTGAGGAATGCAGTGAGTATTCTTAAAGTTGAATTACTTATTTTAGCCTATATGACTACTACTGTAAGGTTGAATTTCAGTAAACTTTCACACATACAATACCTAGGAATAAATTTTGAATGCTTGATAAGTAGTTGTTATAGATTTTTGAGAATTTTCTTATAAGGATGTATGATTTATACTGCTTAAATAAAAGTTTGAAATTCACCTTTTAGTGTAATAACATAATGTATGTAATACAATGATATTAATTTGTTACTGTAAGCTCAGGATTTAAAATAAACATACACTAAACTTAAGAGCTACTAGATACAAATATTTGGACAGACAAACTAGAAGGAAATGATTTATTTAAAATTAAAACTTTTTCTCATGATATTAGAATGATTTTTGTATCATACTTGTGTATCTGTAATTATTTGCTTAGCCTTTTCCTAACTATGTTGGAGTCGATTTCCAGCCTTACCGGCCTAACGCTTGTTTATCTATACTGATATTATAAAGGTGAAGTGTTTGTTTTATTGAATGAGCTAATCTGAGGAACAACTGAACTAATTTGATAAAATATTTTTTAATTACATAGCCCATATATTGTGATAGGTTAGGCTTATCAGGTTTTAAAAACATTCCATTATGCAGGTAAAACCATAGGGTATTTGCTAGTAACTAATATACTATCTTTTTAATTCTAGAACCATCAATGAACTCTACAATCTACAAAATCCAGCACCACATAAAGTCCATCACCAAATTCTTGACACCACTACTGCCCATAGCCAATTGTCATATGGTAGAGTTCCTCACTCAGAACCACTGGGAGACACTCCTACCAGGCTGCTTGAAGGAAACACTTGATGGTTTGACCCTGAATGAGGTATTAGAACAGTTCTGGATTACAGCTGGGGGGCAAGAATTAAAAGGTTCGGTTTAGAGTATTAATTTATTTATTTAAATCTCATCACTATGTTCATTCGATACTAGCTTTTGCCCACGACTTCGTCTGCGTAGATGTCTGATCGCGTACTCAGACGAAGGCCCAGAATAAAAAGCAGCTAATATCCTTTCTTGGGGTTCTTTAGTCCTTTCTTGGGGTTTGGTGGCGCGTGCATTGGATCGTTCAGTTCCCTTCAAGATGGTTGAGCTGAACGGTGCTGATGCACGCGTCATGTTCGTGAACGGGCGCTGTCAGTTGGGATTGGTCTTCTCTTATCTGCCATGGTCTACATCTTTATTACGGTTCGCGTGGTAACGATGCTGCGGACGGACGACCTCGCTAAAAGGGGGTTGGGTACAGGCACGGTGGGTCCAGAACTATAGGTTCTGCGGTGCTATTGCGTATCTCTGTTGACAGTTCATAGTGATGATCACTTGGTAAAGTGTTCAACGATTGACTGTCAAATAGCTAGTTTCGTATTGGCTATCTCTAGTGTCTAACTGGAATGACGTCATTAGCAACCGGTGCCGATGATAGTCACCCGTAACACATTTTGACAGGTGTTGTCGTATCGATACTTATAAGATTGCGATTGTCTAAGCTTTTAAAGCATCGAGTGGGCATCAAATTGATAGTCACTTAACCACTTGAAAAACACTACTCTTGGGTAGTGTTTTAGGAATTCTCATGATACGCACCGGTGCCTGTATTGAGTAGAACTACTACGTTTTGTAAATTAATTTTATTTAAAAGTGTAATTGTTATTGTGTTTGTGTTTTTAAAGTTTTAAATAGAGAATGTTACGTCTAAGTTTGCTGGTAACTGCTGAAAAACAGCGTAAACAAAGGAAACTGTATAAAAAAAAGGAAAGTGCAAAGATGCCGCCTGCGGGACGCTAGTAATCCTTTACAGTTGCCAGACAGAGAGTTTATTGCGAACTGCTTGACTGCTATGGAGTTCCACGCTTCTCGAGTGACTCTAACGGCCTGTGGTCCTCCCGGAAAGCGACCCAAAGCTACTTCCTCATTTCTTTCCGCCAACTCCACAAGCAATTCCAGCTGTCTTGCAGAAACTTTTCTTTGTCCAGGCATCTTAAAATTAAATAAGTATAGGTACTATATTAATACAACCTAGAGTGACATACCTTTATTCAAAATATTCACGTAAGTGTGTAACTTTTAAATACCTACCACCACAATCATTTAATAATAATTTAAGTTAGTGTTACTTGTATAGTTGTAACATCAATTATTGTATTTAATTAAAATATTTTTTTATTACTTATTCAAAACTCACAACGTACACTTCTTCAAAATACAAGGTGGTACCAATGTATTTAGTGGGGTTACTTACCTTTTATTTTATTTTAGTTCACGAAACACTCAACTTACTAAGTAGTTTAAACAACTACGAAAGAATGAATTTGCCGCCAGTTTGTTTACGTAAAACGTCAACAGCATCTTATAAGCCGCTTAAAATAAGATGTTCATAAAAACGTAGTATTGTAACGCTCAATAGCCAATATTCAACTTAGCGTCATAATAGTCGATAAAAAATAGAGGAGTTCAAGTGCTGTGCCGAAGAGCACCGTGAATCGTTAAAAGCCACCATAGCATGATAAGCACTTCATGTGATACGCAATACCAATGTTATGAAATTCTCAGTTGTCATCAAACGTAAGTGTGCAACTGAAGCCAGTTGGTCACTGGCATTGAAAAAGATAGCCAATAGACCTGCTGGTGCCACTCCCCTTCGGATTGAATGGATCGAATACCTTACTTCCCACTTGTACGCAAAATACTCGCTAAGACGTGGAGTTGCGGACACCAGCCCGTCATACAGTAAATATTATGTAATTCTCAAGACCGAATCCGGCCACGGCGGCTAATCTTAATGCAGACTAGCCACCTATGCAGGAGATATTATAGTGCCCAAACACAGGTGCACTCCCTCTTCCGTAACTCTCAAAGCCTGATGGGACGGCAATCCGACACGACCGGAGAGAGATCAGGCGCAGGACCAACGGCTTTACGTGCTTTCCGAGGCACGGGGGTGTCACACCACCAACTTCCAAACTCCGGGCTGCTACTGAGAAATTCCTGATGAAAAAACCCAATAACACTTTTTCCCCTACCTGGGAATCGAACCCCTTGCTCAGCAGTCACGCTTGCGACCAAGAGACCAACGGGGCAGTTGCCCGTTGCCGTTGTTTGTTGTTGCCCGTCATACTACTACTACTACCTCAAGGAAAAGAATACCTATTTTCCAGAAAACTCAGTTCTCTCAAACTGGATCCGCAAAGCCCGTTCCCACTATCTGGCTATCAACAACGAGTACTGCCTATCAGTGGAACAACTACAGGAGCGCATCAAGACATGGGGTGGCGACATCAAACCTGAGATTCGGGTCAAAGAGTTCATGACCAGCAAGAAGAGTTATGAGGTAATAGACGAAACTATTTAAGTTGTGAATTTTAGTTTTTATTCTCATTGGCGTAAGATTTAAATTGCAATGGCATGTACTTGGAATGTAGCACCTAAACTAAATGTTTACCCAAATTTGTCTACCCAAATAGACAAGTAGTAGGTAAGTTACTTATACCATACCTATTTCTGCTTCAAAGCAGCGTTGCTGTGTTCCCGTTTGAAGGATATGGATGCCGGTGTAATTGCAGGCACATGACACATTTCAACTTTATCTATGAGATGTCAGTTACGCTTCTGCAAGGCTTCTGATATGCCAGATGTCTATAGGCAGCGGTGACCACTCAACATCTTGTGGGCCGTCAGCATGTTTGCCATCCAACACGGCGCTTACATATTTCCAATATTGTGTCGTAGACGATCACTTCTTCATTTCTAACACTTCAAAAGACATTGAACAACTGTGTGAGCCATAGTAATCACCCAA